>CANUEZ040000055.1:1571250-3055000 GCA_948099385.1 Fasciola hepatica | reverse complement strand
TTTTTCACATCGTCATGTACATTATACCATAACTTGAATCGACCAATCCAATCCTCAGTCTTGGATATACCAGTATTCTGGTTCAGCTGTTCGATACTAGGAAGCTCTATAATGCGATGCCAACTGTACTATTCGCAATACTCGAACTGGTAGAACTTATTGAAATTATTTCATCCCAGAACCCCAAAAGCCGAAACGACAAGAAGGCCTAGGCTGCGGAAATGCATGTTAATTCAACTGCAGAAGCAATCTGCATAAATATGTTTAATCAAAGAAAATAATTGGTAAATCACAATCCCTCCAATCTCAGTGAGCTTTTGTTGTACTCTTCTCGGTGATTCTGATAGGGTGGAGCTCCTTAGCGTATGTAGCCACGGAGCTGTACCGAGCCGTATGACGTGTAATACCTGCTGAATCACTACAGAGTCTACAGGAGCACTTTCACTATTGGATTACGGAGATGTGCTGTGACTGTTATGGAACCGGAAGAAATCCTTGCTCAGCATTGTATACTTTTCGAAGATTGATCTAAATGAGCCATACGTGCAAAATCCACTACTCCCAGAATCAAGTTTAATCAACTCCATCAACACTCCATGGGGCATGTTTCAGCACAATTTTCTACCTGTCGTTTTGCATGTCTCATCCAGCTTTTTCCAAGCTGCCATTGAGAAGCTGATTGGAGCTTTGGCAGGGGAAATGGAAAGCCAGGATGATGTGATCGTTTTCGGAGCGTCAAAGGAGGAGTATGATCGTTGTTTGAAACAGGTTCTAGAGAGATTCGTGGGCTGGAATGTTTTCATCAGGCCTTCAGAATGTAAGTTCGGTTTCAATGATTTGGAGTACTTTAGTTTTACGGTGAATGCCAATGGATATGATCACTTCGAACCCCTGCCTAAAATGGGATCACCTAGGAATCAAGCACACTTGGGATATATCCCTAACTGTTTTCAGTACTATTCCAGAGCCATACCAAACTTCGCGATGAGTGAGCAGCCGCTATTCTTTGTCCAACCATCCAAAGTGTGACAGTGGACTGACGAGTACGAGAGAGTCTTACGACACTTATTCAGTGTTGGATCCATGCACACTATCCAATCAAGCAGGACTAGTCACGGATGCATCCGAGTTTGGTGTTAGTATAGTGCTTGGACAAGATGGGTTCCGATCACCTGCATTTCTCGACTTCTCTATGCTGCTGAGAATGGATACTCGCAGACACTCTGAGAAGCATTGGTCATTTTCTGGGCAGTATGACATCTTCATAAGTAATTATTTGGGCTGAAGTTTACACTTTTCACAGACCACCAAATGTTAAAGTTTATATTCCTCCCGAATAAGTCTGTGGCAAGTCCACGGCCGCTATGATGGAACGATGGAGTATCGTTCTTGTCACATGTGATTATGACATCTTATGTCGGACTGCAAAATCACTCCAGCATACTGAGTTTCTGTCAAGATACCCTCTATTCGTTGCATTTGAACAGTGCAATTTCATGCCACTGATCGCTCTTGTGTTGAGGGAGGGCTGCGAAAACACACTAAAGAATACTACTCGTCGATGATTTATGCTATCAGCGAAGGCTGGCAACCTGTAGGGAGAAATAAGCATCCGCAATGTTTCGTGAATCGAGAGGGATTTTGTGTGAGAACTGATTAAGTACCGTGTCGTGACAACTGGCTGTTCATAACTCCTCTCCTGCGTAAAAAGGTTTTGAAAGATTTGCATCAAAGTCACATGGGTGCGGAGAAGATGAAGTTCTTGGCTCGTCAAGTGTGTTATTGATCCGGACTGGATGTAGGCATATTTACTACAGTCAGGGACTGTAATGCTTGTCAACATAAAACCAAGCCAAAAACAAATAACCGGAATCCATGGCCAGACGGTTACATTCGATGGCAATGTGTACGTGCCGATTCCTGTAATCCAATCCTGAACATACACCATGCCCTCGTATTGATCAACTATTACTCGAAATGGTCCTAGGTGTTCTTAACATTGATGCTAGCAACGTCGTTTGTAACCCAGGCTCTGACGAAGTGCTTCAGCGGGAAGGCATCGCACAACTACTCGCCACCAATATTGGCTCCCGATCGTGTGTGTGAATTGCAGCATCTTTGAGCAGCACCTAGTCACCCACGTTCTAATGTTCCTGTGGAAAACCTGGTACGCACTGTGAAGAGTGCACACTCTTCGGCCAATCCGAAAACGTTGCAGAATCGGGGAAAATTCTGGACAACTTTCTGTTACAACACCGGAATGCAGTGCATTCGACAACGTAAGAAACTCGAGCCACGTTGTTCAAGTCCAGAAGTCTCAGACCGCCATGGAGATATCCAGATTCATGTGATGTAACTTACTTCCGAGACAACTATCCTTGACCAGCTACTGAGATCATTACAAGACGACTTTGTCTATCCATTGTTGTGATCAGAGACCTTCATAACAAATCCGTCCACATAAGCCACCTTAGCCAACTTCACTTCAGAACAGAACTGGAAAGCACGGAGAAGACCGGAACCGAGAATGATGATCACCCTGCTACAGTGGAGGATGAAACAGTCGAGGAAATACAAACACAGCCCACCGTCCCAGCTCGAAGATCTGTTCGTCAGGCAAAAAATCTCTACGAGAAACCTCTGAGGGAGGACGGTTTTGGTGATTCCGATACTTTCACACGTGAAATAGTACTCTAGCTTCATTTCCAGTTAGGTAAGGTCTGACCTTGACAGTCAGTTAGCGCAGATAGGATGGAATCGCTTTATGATTGATCAGTCCATTGTCTGCCAATAGTTGTGTGCCTCCTTTTAAATACAAACGAGTTTGTACCAATGAAATCTGATAGAATACTTTGCTGCTATTCCTGTCTGGTCTTGTCCGTTTCTGGTGCAAAAGTCTGGGCAGGAGCTATTCCATTACGTATAATTGAGCGGGTTGAGCCAGTCTTTCAGTTTTGTGACACTTTGTTGGGTCCAAAGCTAATGTTCTTCATGCGATTGTTCCTACAGTACTTATTCTTACCTTTCTATTGTGCTGTACCTCCAGGCTAGAGACTCTTCGTATCGAGTTGTGGGAAAAAGATGCAAGCACATTCAGAATTTCTTGTCAGTTGGAGTTTCCAACGGACAATAATAATAGCTCATCTGGATCTATCGCATCATTGAGCCTCGCCGGTATAGTTGTCATATGATAGTAGCTGAGCACATCGTTATTATGCCTACCAAAAAATACTTTCCATGAGAAAGGGTTTTAGTAACTATCAGAGCAAAAGTTAGTTCCATGGTTTTCGTCTATTTCTTCCCCTTCACACAGTTCATACGATATCATCATCATACCACACCAGGGTTAATACTCCTTTCTAGGATTTTACGGGATGCACATCTGGTTCGGCAACAGTCCAAGCATCCTTGTTTTTGCTCAGCTTAGCTGCGCACATATGCGAACCGACTACCCAGAACTAGTTGCACGGTTAATGTGAGCAATAACAATCGATTTAGAACAGAATTTTTGTTCCAAGGTGACGAAACGAAAGTAGCCTGCTGGTCAAGAATGTATTTCGCAATCATAAGCGCAAGCCCATGCAACATTACAGGCGATAACAGGTTTCCAAAGGGGCATGGTGACCTATAATCATGATACTTCAAATCCGGTACTCGAAGATCTTTAACTCTTGTTGTTCATCGCTTGACTAATAAATGTGCTGAACGAAAAAGTGATTGTTGGGGTAACGATGAGCTCACAATTCCGATCTGAATCGCCATACAAATAAAATAACACTCCAAGGGTACGGGTTTAGAGTGATGAGTCACAAGTGACGGTTCAAATGAGTAACCCGGACAATCTGAAGAAGGTGTTTTATGAACATTTCGCCCATTCTTGTGGGTCTATGTTCAGTAAAAAAACAGAAATGGGAATGGATTAGAGCTGAACCATTTCCGCTTGTTAATGACCGATAAAAGTGTTAGATTCCAATGCCCGTCGATAACTTTATTCAGCGGAACGATGATTTATGGAATATGATATCAGGCAAAATGCAGATAAATGTATGGTCTACAGAACACGTTGCTTTCTCCAAAACAAGTACGAGGCAGCGTACATGATCATATATAAGTATAACTACCCTGAAATGTTGCATCTTGTGGCAAAATCGGAGACCATAATTAGTACAGTAAAAGAAAACCCCAAGAACGTCAACCTTATGATCCGTGGTTTCCTTCATATCAGAAAATTTGTGTTGTGGACCAGTGGGGCTATGGAGGGACAGTCGTATACAACCATTTGTACAAACTTCCCTTGCGATTTTTGTCCAAACTGTCATTAACTTCCTTCCTGGAATTAGAGAGGCTAAGATCAACGACTACCAAGCAGAATCTTCTGGGTCAGTTGTTATTTATCAGACATTATTCTTATCACGAAAATGGCCGATCTAATTAAGAGAAATTTCTAAAATCGAGCCCCTATTCAGAATCTGCTGAACAATTTATCTGATTGTCAAAAATGGAGTGCTTTGGTTCAACCAGAAACAGAAGTATAAATTGAGTCTGTTGATTCCAGTAAACCAAATCGAAGGTTCTGTTCTCACTCAAAGGCATGGTTGGTGAAGATCTTGTGAACTATGAATGCCACCATTAGAGTGATGGATGTCGAATGCGAATCTGGGTGCGCGTGGGATAGTCAACAGACTTCAATGTTTACCTTTTCGTAATTCTTCCAATTAGGCACTCAGTTCAGTTGGCGAGGTAAATTGGTAAACCAGAATTAGTCATAGATCACCAAAGCCTTTGCTGCATGTTTTAAGCGTTTCTCAGGTCATGTGCCCTCTCTCTCTCTCTCTCTTTCTTTCTTTCTCTCTCTCTCTTTCTCTCTCTCTCTTCTTTCATTCAATTTTCCCACGTTTCTGCCTGTCATAATTCCTGTCTGTCTGATGTAGCTTGGCAAAGTGGTTGTATATCAGACCATCTTCAACTTCCTGACTTCTGAACATCGATTATGCGATCCAGCCAACATTTACTGTTCTGTCATGAACTTTTGCTCTCAATCTACTCAATTACCAGACTGAATTCGATATTTCTCGACTTATATCCAACCTATTTGGAACAATTTCAAGAACATCGAAACTTAAAAAGAACGTGGTTATATGACCGGAAACCGTTCAGTACTGAAACGAACAGTTTAGTTATTTTAATCTGTAATCAAAAACTACACAAGCTATACACAGAAGTCACACTTGGAAAATCCAATACCGGCAAACTCGGAACACGAAGTAAATGCCTTGTGGCATGGGATCCGCACACAAGGGACCCCAAAAAACTGGCAGCATAGCTCAATCAAATATTTCCTACACCATCGACACTCAGCAATATCACCACCGAACTTCAGTGTTGAACCTAGCAGGGACCTGGTCATGTTGCTCGTCAACCCAAGCCGAGTTGTACCTGCACTGAAAAGACTCAAAACCTAGAAGAATGCGGAGTCTGACGAACTTCAACGTCCTCAAGGAGTGTGTTTTGTATTTAGCTGAACCTGTTGCGGTATTTTCTTACAGAAGCATTGATAAAAACACCACTGGTGACCGCTGGAGACCAGTTCATATCACTCCTATACCAAAAAAGAAAGTCAATACACTTCGCCCCATTGCAAGCACATCTGTCCTTCCAAAAGTATTCGAAAAAGGTATTCTTTCACTCACCAAGTTATCCTTCGATATCCGTAACGATTACCAGTTTGCTTACCGAGGCCAATGTCCAAAATTTGACACTCAGCATATTTAGTCAAATCCACTTTTATCCCACTTTATTTTCAGCATATGCTTTTTGATTAAAGTAATGCTTTCAGTTCTATTGACAGAACTCTACCGCTATCAATGCTACAAAATTTCAACCATATCTCCATCTCTGTTTTCACTGATTTGAGGCTATTTCACTGACAGTACTCAGTATAAGGCCTTCAAAAGCGACACTTCCACTCATCTGCCAATCCATTCAGGATTTCCTCAGAGTATCATTCTCTCTCACTTGCTGCCTACCTCTTACATTCAAAACTTACCCAAAGCTTCCGGTGATCTTCTAATTAATTTCCATCGGGACAAAATCAGACAAGAAATTTTAATCTTCTGAACTTGATGATTCTTCATCTATTATCCTGCGATCCTCATCGTTATATTTATCTCCCAATGTGTCCGAATGCAACGGCACCATCATTTTACTTACCAAGGGAATGTGCCTGTCTTCAGGCGAAGGTAGTGACTCTTCTCTATATATTGAAGACAATGTAGTACTTAGACTTCAGTCAGTGAAACATCTCCGTATATTCAGTCCCTGAACATAACTAATGCATTCGTAAAGATTCCCGTCTTCGAATGAAAGATATGATCATCTTAAGAAGGTCTATTAAAGTTATGTCACCAACCAATGGTGTCTCTCGCCTGTAATCAGTTTCCTTCGTGTGACAAACTTTGAACCAATTATCTTATCAGATTCGATTCATCCACCTCCGACGCATTTAACTAGGCGCGTCTCGCCCTCATCCAACAGGTGGAAGCATAACTTATTCTAATCCCCGGACAACCATTCATCTTTTATCTGTCCTACCCTAGCTTACAAGATACTTCAACAACCTATCACTGGTGACTAATGCACTCTAAAAGGTTTCAACTTGACTCATTTTTATTATCATTTCCTTGTAATGTACCAATGAGTACTGCACTGAAAACCCATCCCTTGGGATGAATAATGTCACATTTTATCTTCACTAGACTTATCTCAGTACTTCGCTATCCTCGTTTCTGCACGATTCTAGTGACTAACACCAAAAGTCTGACCGATTTCGGTTCAACTGAAGACAACTTGAAATTGCCACAGATACCGAGCTGCGTAGGTTGACACAGTAGATTTTGGATCACAAACTGTGGTAATCATCCCGGGATACCTAGAAAAATGGATGATTTCAGTATCAGTATATAATCACCAAGGTAATAGTTCACTACTATTTCTTCATCTTTTACCGTCCCCATCTACGGTATTTCCAGACCTTCTGGAGGAAAATCTCAAGTTGTCCTTTCGTGGATTGCTTATCATCCGCTATGTTTTTCAAACATCTACTGAGCAATCTAACATGCATTTTGCACTGTGTTATCGCTTAAGATGGGCGTGTACAAAAATCACTGGTAGTTCCCGTGCAGACAATGTCTTTCTGTCCACCTGTTGGCTGTGTGCTATTCATAAAATGATTTATCATGCATCATCTAGGATAGTTAGATCACCACTGAGAACCACGGAAGCGCTCTGCTTTGCACAGCGGTTTCATCCGGGTCAGTAAGAATCATCAACGGGGGGGTGTTACCACCCATTCTCAACTGGGACTCGAATTTGTGGTGAGTGACACGAATGATTACTAGGCCTAATGGATTCTTTCTCTCAACAGTTTGCTTCATACTGTAGTGGGGAAAGCTGGATCAACAAGACGACACGGATATCAAACCGAACGGACCAATAGATCGAGAACCACAGACAAAAAAACAGATAGCCCAGGTGAGGGGCTACCGATCCAGCAGTCAACCGGAACAGTCGGACCAGCCAAATAGAAACGGTGTCCGAGAGAAGCAAACTATGGACCACAGGAATCTGACCAGAATGCAGCCGAAACACTCAGGCAGCGCCAAGAGCAATGTTCGTGCAGCGCGGTCTGGAAAAGGGGTTATATCATTTATCGTGTTTCATGAACTTGACTTGTTTGGCCGTCGGAATACAAGTGTCCCAACCCATCTTGTCGTTTTCGTTGAAATATGAACACTACATGGTATACCGCCCATTAGACACTGTTCCCAAAGTGGATTTTGGTGGTGGTGGTGGTGATGGTCATGGGGTCTAGGTGACAAAGAAGTTTCGTAAGGATCTTAGGGTTTGCCCATTCACCTCTTCCAAGGTGTCATAATATGAATGGAAACGTTACTGAAAATGTATTTTTTTTATGCGTACCCAGCATGCGTTTTTCACTTCGTTGCAGGTAGCAGGGTCGTGTCGAAGGGTGAGAGGAGACCTGATCTATGTGCGGCGGATACTCCGGAGTGACATGGGACCTGATTTACAAGCAGAATTCCTCTTTCGGGGTCACAATTGTACGAGGTATTGTTGGGCACTCAAGAAACTGTAGCTAACTAAACTACCGTTGGTCTACCTTCTATCCAGAACAGCGACTAACTTTTAGAGCTCACTGCGAGCTGACGGGGCGGAAGGACGATAGCAAAAGCATCCCAAGATGGAGCTGTATACATACATGAAGGAAAAGTTGCTGGGATCTCTCTCCTTAAGCCTACTGTCCGAGATTGTTAGTGACGAGGCTCATGTGGAAATTACCCCACTGCCTCTAGTCCTGAAGAATGAATACAGGCCGTTCGATTCTGTTTGCAGTATGTTCTGTCTTCCAAAAATGTAGAACAGTTTGGCAATTTTTCGGTTCTCTTTTTTCCTCAGTAGGTCTGAATGGAAGGGGTAGTTTGTTTTCTGCTATGTGAAAAGTATGCTGATGTCAGCTCACCTAATACAAAAAGGGTATTGAATGCACAACGTGGTGCTAAGAAATAAAAAGACTTTATAGAAAGACCTTTCAGCGTTTAATGGCATTTGATTAGTCTCTTTGTATTGGTCAACCGACAAGAAAGATTCCACACAAACAAACGCACACGTACCGTCACATTTTAAAGATCATTTTGAGCATAAAGTTGATATTTTTTATCCACGTGGACAACAAGTGCATTTATAAAAGTTTGCGAGGAGATACGACATTACGAAGGAGAAAAACAGTGGTCGAACAGAAGGAGCGAATGCGTGAATGATTTAAACAGCACTGCTCGTAAACATTCTAAGTCGTTCATCATAGGAGTCAACGGCTCCGTGGTCAACGGGTTGTGACCTTTGCAAAGTCAGTGACCGAAGGGCTTTGTACCATACCGCATCTTTAATAAACAGTTGAGCATCAATCTGAATAGCCTGACGGCTTCCGGGATTTTGGTCGACGGACATTTCGTCGAATGAACACTTGATCAACAAACTTTTAATCTGCTTATACTACCGTGATTCTCCGAAAATAAGACCAGGTTTTATATTTATTCTTCATTCGGAAATTGTACTTGGGCATATTTTCGATTTACTTTTATTGTAATTGGACAATCCGCTGCGACAGCATCAGATATTCGTTTGGTCTTGATTGCATTCCTCGTACTTCCCTTCTTCATTGACCTTCTGAATCTTTTGAATATCCCATTTTGCTATTACTATCGTTACAAGATGGCCTCTTCAATCGATCCCAACGAACTGAGGTCTTTTATGCCTTATTGAGTTCCCTAATTATTATATCAGGTGTTCTTCCGCATTTTGCTTTTCTACATTTTTCTGATAACTTAAGTAACGTTATTGCTTTACAATATTCTTCTTGGACCTACTTTAGGAGGAATCGCTCGAACGTTACCGTGGATTGGCTGTGGTCAACCGGCTACGCTGAGTTTTGATAGTACAACATCTATTTGAAACATAAAGTATGGAACGCTGACCTGCTGATACACTCATAACCCCGTTCAGCGGAAATAATGCTAACCTAATTACCTCTGAGCACCTAAATCTCGTCCATTTACACCAGTAGTGGCATGTCGCATGTACACTTTGAAAACATTGAAAAAGAAATACATGAACAGTGGTTTTTTCTGGATCATGAACAACTGCATGCAAAAATTGTACATGGCTTTATTCGTCATACTACTCAGCTAAACTCTGAAAGCCTTCATTGATGTGGAAGTATTTTTTTGACGGTATTATACGTAAGCTGGATGAAAGTTGATCTTTTTTTAGTTCCCATTCTGATTGTTCTTTCCCGAGTTTTTCCACAAAGCCACACCTCAAAAAAGACAGAGGTTTGAATTCCACATCCGCCGATCACTATCAATATAGGCGGCACATTGCCATTTCAGCAGACCTTGGTTGTAAGCCCAGGGATTTAGGAATTCCGGTGTTAAACTGTTGTGGAATCACGGCGGTTATTTGTAGTTTGTCTTCGAAACCTGACCCAAAAGGCAAAGCGTAGTGGCAAAACACAAGCCTTTTTGCTCACCGATTCGTGAAGCCTAGTTTGGCGGAGGTTGCGACATGGGTGAATAAACCATGGGACAAAATCACTGACAGTTACGTTAACGATGCACTACGAGCAGGCTACGGGGTTAAAGAATGCTTTTAGTACTCTGGATTACCAGGTACTAACTAGATTCAGAGAATGGTCTACGGAAAGGGGAAACAACAAAAACACTCCAACGATTGCCAAAAGACAGTGGGATAGGTGAAATATTATCTGTATTGAAATAATGTCCATCACTTTCAAATGTTAAAATGACACCGGACACAGTGCTACCTAGGAAACTTACTTTCACTTTTAGGGGACTATCTCCTCCGAGAGGAAAAGTCGGCTTCTTAGGTGTCTCTGATGTTAGCTGTACATGGGTTCTGGTCTGAGCTAAGGCCCGTATACCGTAAAATCAAGTTGTTGCGCCATTCGAGTACTCCGAAAAACCGACAGAAGGCCTAAGCGATCCATGTCTGCCTTATTAGGGTTAGCCCACGTCTTCAGTTGGTCACCAGGGCGGTATTTTCAGTGTGAGCAGTGTGATAGCAATAGGTTCCCCTAGGTAGATTCTATTTAGGGTCGGCGAAGGGCTGAGCAAACCGCTACAGGCGACATCCAGGGAGAAACAAAAAAAAGTCGTTTTGCATTACTACAGTGTCGACGCACAGAAGATTTTGTGACGCGATCATATCACTTGATTTTGATCATGTAGCGGATGCACCAGCGATCAAAGCTTTCCACCATTTTCGTATCGTTTACTCTCAAAGACCATGTTTCGCACGAGTACACAAGAACTGAGTGGATGGCAGATCGGTATATACGGAGCTTCGGGTGAAGGCTTATTTCTCTGCGAGACCACAGTGGCTTGAGAAGTTTTAGGAAAGCCCTTCTTCCGCAGTCTACGGTAAGTTCATCCTCGTCCTTAAGCTGGCTGTTTGGCTGCATAGTAGAACCCAAGTAGTTGAATTCGTACATCTGTTCCAGAATTTTTCCACCGACGTGAATAGAGTTTGTTGGACCTTGTGAAGTCGAGAAGGACTTCGTTTGTGAAGTGTTTATCTCCAGACAAACAGCCTTGGCTTCACATACAACACGGTCGAGAACCGGGTGCAGTTTCAAGATCCTATTCTAGAATGGAAACTTTGCAGGCGAATTGGAGGTCTGTAACCCGAGAATCATTGCCAAGTTATATTCCTCGTAAGTTTATGAGGGCGCGACGCATCATCCAGTCAATAGTGTACTTTAATAAGACTGGTAATAGGAGGCATCCTTGGCGGACGCCGAAGACGATTGGAAACTCTGAAGACTTTTTGCCGTAGGCGCAGACGTGCGCATGTGTTGTCGAGTAGTACGACCTTATCAATCTGATTAACCTTTTGGGTATCCCGTCGCTTCGCGGAACGCTTCAGAGTGACTGTCTGTCAATGGAGTCGAAAGCTGCCCGAAAGTCAATGAAGCATACTGTGATGGTTTGTGAGAATTATTAGCAATGGTCTAGGATTCGCCGTGGCGCGAAGGTCTACTCAACAAAGCCTCTTCCTCGATGAAAACTACACTGGTTGAAGCTTTTCCTCGAGTCCCGAACAGCAACAAAGCGGCTTGACAGGATGGTCGCAAAAAGTTTAGCCGTGAATCCATGAGGCTGATAACCTTGTAGTTCGAGCAAACAGTCTTGTCGACCTTTTTTGGTATAGGGAGTAGGATAGAGGTTGACCAATCTTGGGGAAAATTTCGGTGTCCCAGATAAGACGAAATGGCGTACTTGGTGTTTTTAACAGAACTGGCAAACAGGACTTTAAACACTCAGATAGGATGCTGTCCTCCTCTGATGAACTCTTGTTTTCTATTTTTTGAGCTACGGTGATGATTTCCGATTCGCTGGGACACTCGAGATCGATTGCATTATGTTCTATATCGCCAGTGGTGTTACGCAGGCGGATTGGATGGGAGGGCCTTTGAGTAGCTAGCTGAAGTGTTCCATCCATCTTTGAAGCTTCTGGTCGCAGTCCGATATTAGGTGGTCGCTATTAACGCGCAGCATGGGAGGAGGAGGTTGAGCCGTCCCGAAGAGGTGTGGATAAGTCGAAAAAGTGTCCCACAGTCTCCAACAGCGGCTACTGTTTCCATCCGACTTGCAGTTTAAGACCAACATCGTTTACGGTCGCTCCTCGCTGAGTGCGTAGCTTTGCGGTGAAGGTTGTGGTAATCAGGTGAATTGCGAACTCCAGTGTCCCTAGCCTTAGGGCAGCGGTTGAAGGTTTCTGCAGAGATCCAATGTACTGCTTCACCTAGTTGTTCAAGAAAGGCGCTAGTGCCGAATAATTTTAGCTCCGTCGCTTGAACCTCTACGCTACCATCCTAGTTGACCATAGCTAACCTGGACGGAACCACGTTTGACAGGGCCTGAATGTTGTCCAGGATTGTTAGCTTATAAGTATCTACTCTGCAATGAGGACGAGGTTTTTGTCGTACTGGAATTTGAAGCTTGAGACGAGCGCATACCAGTGTGTGGTGCATGCCGCTGGCGTTTCCCGTTACGCTACGCCAGTGTGCCCGACAGTTCTCGACAGATGATGCGCACCGAGAGCGCACCAGGTTGTAGTTGATTTGGTGTGCTGTCCTACCGTAGTCAAAATCTCAAGCTAACAGGTGCCTTTTTGGATGCTGGAAGCGGGTATTGGTGACGACCAATCGATTGAGGTCTTCAAACGTGACAAGGCGGTCGCCATTTTCGCAATCGTTCATCGATGCCTTACTTCCCCAGTACATGTTGGGTATAATTACTTGCTGGTCCCGTGCGGGCGTTCCAATCTCCTGCAATCCGCAGGATGTCGCTCCTGGGAACCCGGTTGACTGAATTTTGAATTTCACTCTGGAAGCTATCTGTAGTGGTTGGTTCACTATGTAGCATTGGGGCGTAGACCGCGATCACGGTCACGTTAAACAGAGTGTTCCTAAACTGTGCCACGGCAATTCTTAGAGAAACTGCTTTCCAAGAGATCGGGGCATTGTGAACTCGCCTTTTCATTGCGATCTCATTTCTAGGAAGCCCAAAATTGTCTATTGGCCCACTTTGGTATATCCAGTAGGATACTTCCGTTTGAGGGACCTAATATGTCGGCTGCCGGAGTTGGGTAGGCGTACTTCGGATAGACAAGCTACGTCGATTGCGTAGAGTGGGTGCATGTCGTCGCACTGACTACTTACTTCTAGAACAGTTCTCACGTTCCAGCAGGCCACGTGGACTAGTGACCTTGTGTTCAGGTATAGGTTCCCAGCTCGTGTTTGGGTCACCCTGGCAACTGGAGGAGCACAGCGAGTCTCTTGTTGGACAGTTCGTAGCATGATTAGAACTAATTGTAGAGACAAAATCCATGAAGAGACTTGGTGATATGTAAGAAGTGGCGTCTCCAGCACCACTCGGCATTTTGTTCCAGGTGGCACATCTGGCTCGTGGATAGCCAAGTGCTATCTGTCCGGCAACACGGAGATCGTGTGTTGGGAGCCGGTAGCCAATCAAGCTGCTCATATGCCTTCTGGATGGTGGTCCACCAATCCGGGATGCCTAACTCGTCCTAGTGATTTTGGTGCATGGTTGCCGGTGGCTCTTTAGGAGCTCGTTCGCCATCCGGTAGAGGTGACCATGCCCCAGGGGTTTATGCAGCCCTGTTGATTGGACGGATTTTTTGGTAGTCGTCGGATCCAACAGATCTCGTTCGCCTACGCAGTAGTATCTGTCTTCACACGCTGAGCACCATCTTATCGAGGTTTTTAAGCCCTGTTTACCCTCTATCTGGTTTGGCCCGCATGTCACGTGGTTTGTCGGGGTGTGGCCTCTGATGCAAGCTTCAGCGTCGTGGAGCCACAGGTGAGAGTTGGTAAATGACGGAGACCACGGAGATGGGAGATACCGAGAGGGGCATGACAGTCTACCAACTCAGAGGTGCTACTCGTCTCAAACACCCCATACAACCCCTATCTGGGGGAGCTGAGGTGCAACCATCCACAAGCAGAGCAGTTTAAAGTGGGTTTCTCAATTGGCTGGAATCATTTGTCGCTACAGCAAGCAAACAAACAACCAACAACCTTGAGGTACAGAACAACATACGCACTGTCAACAGCTAAGTATTAATTAGTTATGTTTATCCACGATAATTTTTGTTCTTGAATTTGTACATTTTAAAACTTAGTCATCTCCAGGTCGATCCGTGCTCCTTTAATGTAAAGCTTTATTGCTGGATACAAAAAGACTGTGGTCAATTGTTCTACAGGAAATGGAGTCTCGAGAATATCAGACCCGAATTCAGGATTTGGAAATTTAGTGCCCTAAGCTAGAATAAACGTAGAATTTTTTGCGTGCATAAATGTTCACTTTAATATCTGAAAAATAATGCGTCCTCCGAAAATAAACCCTAGTAAAATTTTTGAAGCAAATATAAATATAAGACCCAGTCTTATTTTGGGGGAAACATAGCAGTATACATAGATTAAAAGTTTGCCGACTATGTACCCATTCGACTAAATTTCAGGCAACCAACTGTCCGGACAAGTAGTCTGATAGTGAATTGTTCGACCCAATTGTTCGGTCCATATTCGAATGCCAGTGGGGACTCAGTGGATGCCCACTGCTGATGTTTCCTAACAGGGACGAAACAGATGTACCGTGCTATCATGATTTTCAGTAGTAAGTTGAAGCTTTGTTACTGTAAGATGAATTATTTGATGATTTCTAGGGGCTATGAAAAGCAGCTTACGAAAGCAAACGTGAGAATGCTAATGCTAGCACCAAACGTAGCAACACTAGCAGTGAAGCATCAGTTAGCTCTCGCAGACTGGAGAGAAGCTTTAATGAAACCCGGAGGGCCTAATGTTTGTCCCACAGTTCTACTGAGAGGCGGACTGGAATGATTCATCTAATATGAGTCACTGAAAGAACTGAGAGTTCGCCTTCTGAACGGAAGAGGGCCATAGTAGGACGGCAAGTTAGAACAGACAGAATCTCATAGAGAATCTAGCTTCTTAACGACGGATCGGTAGGAATTGAGTCCACTGATTTGCTTTCCTTTTCTGGAGTTAGTTGAACTTACTGATCTTCAAGAGATTGTATATGTGGCACAATTCAGAGTGGCAGTTGAACGAATTTTTTGACGAGTTCCCGGCTTCCAAGAACTTCCAGTATCTGGACCACCAGACACTCGAAGGATTTCCAGAATGTGCACTTCATCCGGCCTGAAAGTATATCGTCCTCAATCCATCTGGACCAACAGTACCACTTCTTCAAACCACTGTGAATGAGCCACGTTTCTTTCAAGATTCTGTGGATGTGAATAGACTATGCTGGATGCTCGATCAAGGCAGAACCAGGTGAATCAAAGGACATCACATGAGCAGTTTTTCACATTAGTTGACAATAGACCTCCTGTTCTTGGTTCTTTTCTCCCATTAGGTGACCGGAAGTGGTCAAACGGTCATCAAGGCGGGATTTTGAAGTTTCTTTCTCGGGTTTAAATCCTCACGATGCAGCCGGCCACCTTCCCAATTGGTGGTCTAACTGGTCGCCACCCCCTACCTGAAATATTGTGCTGCTATTATGTAATTAAAAGGATATAAGTAAAACAACAAAGCCAAAAATTCTGGGGCTCAGGAAGGGTCTGGAATGATGCATCCAGACATACTCAGACCAGTGAAGTGAATTTCAATTTTTGACCCGCTCTTTTCTGGTGAACAATTCATCTACGCTGTTTCGTCACAATCGTTTATCCAGACATGAACAATTAAACTTACCTGACGTAAGATGCCATGTCGTGGTCGTCAATCGCACACAACCGACTTGACAGTTATCAATGCACATCAACTCGTGACACCGATGATGAAACAACACCCAAGTGCGCACATAATTATCAACTGTCTCTAAATTGGTTATTGACTTTCTCGTTTTTCCCCTCATCCCAAATTATTTATCCATAAAATGTACTGTATTTCACTGGCTGTGAACCATCCAAACAAAGACTTTTTGCTACTGTCTGTCAAAATGTCAGATAGCCAGGAGTTAGTTGTGCAACTCAAAATCCCATGAGCAGTGACCGTATGGTTTTCCGAAGGGAATTATTACTTTCTACTTTGTGCTGGTGGAGCAAAAACAGAAGTTAGCTTCACCGAATGAAAAACGACTTTTCTGGGAGTTTCCACTTTGCCAACTACCTCATTTTTCTCAGTTGGTTTCGACGGAATACCACATTAGTCATCCTCAAATCTACGTCATTTTGTCGGAATTCTGACAGATTGGTTTTTATATTTTCTTACCGTGACAGTCCGAGGCAACTGCATAGACTGTTGGTTACGTGCATTTCGGACATTCCGATCTAATGAACATTTTAATTCCTCTCTAGTTCTGTCCCGTGTTTAGTTCGAAAATCCAAACCCACTTTAAAGGCTAACACGGTTTGGATACATTTTTGAACCACAAGCATAATTATCTTGAAGAAACCTTGTGTCTCAATTTGGGGTCAAGAAAGTCACAGTTTGATTTTTTCAGCAGACAGAAGACCAATTGCCTAATTTGCTCTCTGAATGGAAGATGGGAGCAGAAGGAAAGAACTGTAAAGTAATTTTCAGACATATTTTTAAAAACTGTCCTTAGGGTCGGAATTTGAGTGTATCTATTTGCCGTATCCCACCGTGAGTTCGTAACAGCGATGCGAAGCAGTAGTATGAAATTCTGGAAATTTGACTCTACTTAAAAACGGTTGGTTATCTCTGAATCTGACTTCGATTTGTCACTCAGACGAAAGAGTGAATGAAAACCCATTTGGACAATGAGTATCTCCAACGAAGGTGGTGGACTGACTAATACCGCCGAACATTAGATTGCATGATTGTGTTTTATGAGAGAAGGGGGGGGGGGAGGGAATACAAATTTCGCTGCCACACAATAGAGAGAGCAGAATCTACAGTTCTCATGTTTGTGTGCTGTAGGCTGTGGCACCACTTGATGTTCGATTCCAAGTGGGGACTAAGTCTTCCGAATCTCAGTACAATCCCATAAATAAATATTTACCTGAGAAGGCATCAAGAAAAGCACAAACTCCCCACTCTGTTCGAATACCACAACCTATCAAAGAAGACACTCGAGTCTCGTGGGTTTTCCCAATGACACGCTACCAGATTTGACCAATTCATCGTCTCTCTTCTGAAGCGGTCTTTGCCCATCTTCTGTTGGAACTTGAAAGTTCCCATGAAGCAGCATGTCCAAGGGAATTACCGCTTTTCCAGTGCTTTTCAAGTGTCAACACACAGACGTGTACTGAGCCATCAGCTAATAAAAGGTATGCTTAAAATCTGTCATATCACAGCTACTTGAGCTGTTTTTCAACGAGTATCTTGGTCATTTTATCCACTCAGTCTGGTGGTTATTAGAATGTGGTATGAGCTTCTGTCACCTCTGAAGTCAGAGGCTCAAACCCCGCCACTGCCAGTCACTTTGGTGTTAGACACCAATACACTGTTTCCCGGCTCACTATCAAGCCCGATATAGTGGAAACTCATGTAGTTCCTAAATTCAAGTCTCAAGGTCAGGCTGTCGGTTATCTCTGATAATGGATTGGGCCTCTGAAGTTATGTGGTGTGTTCCATTACATCGTTCTCATGCGCAAGCAATGCATGAAAGAATCAGTCAGCCCGACAATTCACTACAGTAATCTTATCATACCGTCGGACATAGCTATAGAGAATCTAAGTCCACGTCAACCAGGAAACATGCCTTATTGGAAGGCGCAATCCATTTCGTCGACAGTGTTCTGTGCAACCAAAACCATGACAAGTAAGAATGTCACCGCAAAGGATAGGTAATTTAATGCTTCTGGAGGCAGTAAAAGATGATCAAGATGTTGTTCATTGGGAAAGTTGATCGGTGAATTCGATATTCGAGATTCGAATCCAAGACCTGAAAATCTTTCTTCTGCCAAACATTGCTGTTTGACCAGCACTGGCCATTATGCTACAGTGCTTCGGTCCTTTCGGAACACCGTGTATTCTGAAACAACTCGAATGCGGATATTGGCAATATAAGTAACGCAGAAGACCGGGACTGAGAGTACGTATAACATATTTTCTGGCAATACTTTCTTCAGCAGCTTCTAGTACCGATGGTTGGTGTTCGTCTCTCAGACTGAGGATTTTTACGAGCGCCTGGTCGACGAACTAGGTGTTTGAGTCACGATCGTTTTACCTTCAGCCGAGATGAGATGGTCAATGCCTTGGCCAATCACGTTACTACGTCAGTGTATCAGAATGATTTGTTTACATGGCTTTAAACGCACCTGATTTGTTGAGTCCTGCTGTTGTTATTGAACCTTGAACCATCGCGCACTGTACCCCGCACCGAGATATTCTAATTATCCCGCATATATTCTAGCCAGCTGTTCCGTTATTTTCCGGGAGGTTGTGGACCGGTGTAAGCCCCTCATTGAATAACCCGAGTATGTGGATTTTATTCCCTATCCAATCGATCATCTCTGGTGGAGACAGCTACGCTGTACGCCGGGCCGTTGCCGCACATGCTATCATGTGGTTGTCGGCTCTCTCCTTCTGATTGAGATTCAGTTGCTACACTGTACTTCTTGAGTAGGCCTATCATTGCTTCATAGAAATGATAATGAAGATGACTTGACTACCACGATAAGCACCTGACCTTTGACGGATGACAACATAGCCAACTGCTGTTTGTGAAAACCAGTGCGACTCTCGGTTCACACCCCCGAAAATAATCACATCAGATATGCAACCTCACATATTTGTACCTATCATCGGTCGCTTTTGACTTTGATACATATATAGATGGTTCCACAACAAATCTCTACTGATCTCACTGCTGAGATGATCGATCCCGGATGTTTCAAGCCAATCATAACACTCGAAACTTACGTAAAAACCTCGTGCTACTGTTATCACCTATATTTTCAATCGTTATTGTCGGCAAGTACCTGACTTCACTCATCAGTGGGATGTTCCGATAAAATTTGTGAAACCGTTCGAAGCGAACGGGTGTACAGCACCGCAGATCTGTCATTACCATCGCACGGTAATTTATGGGTGGATTGTGGTTTTTCATTTTTCACCGGACAAGAACAGGTGCATAAAACTCGTGCACCCTTCCGCATGCCCATCCCCATCCAATCCCCCGCACAGACACACAAACGCCAACACAAGTCCACAATTATCGCAATGTTGGAAACAGATGGTTAATGAAGCCAGCAGACTAACAGACCGGGTATGTTGGTGCAGCGCATTTCGGCCCGGGTGGTGTCGGTGATGAATATTGGGAAGAATTACAACTTCCAGCAAATGGGTCCTTCTATGGACAAACAGTCGATTCGATTCCATTTATAGTGTTTGTTCGTTTTGAGTTATCCTTACACGATATTGGATGGATTACAAGACTCATGAGTAACCCCAGAACTTCATCGTACAGAAAAAGTGGATAAAAGCGGCCGTTGAGCACTTCGTTTTCCCACTTCAAAAACTAACTAAACTTGCCGCTGTACGGAGGAGTGTTGAGAGCAGTTGCTCGGATCATTGTCTCGGTATATATGTAACCAACTTACCACCACTATCACCATTGTCACCACTATTGTAACCATTGAATGACTCATGATTACAAGTCGGATAAAAGCTTTGTCCCACAGTTGACTGATACGCCAAATCTAGGGCTTCTTGAGCGGCTCACCGTCGGTTTGGCGACTCTTGTTGATTTGGAACGTTACCTCAAACACGTATCCGGTTTGATTACAACAGACTGATGAATGTATAGGTCTGTTAGTGATCCGGCAGGCTTGATTCCCATGGTTGTTGTCGACGTTGTGATGATGTCAGCGCATGTGCATTAGTGTTCGCATGAAATATGCCACTTCAGTATCTGGTCCATTGGATGGTTAACGCCATTGGATGAAAAAACCACAACCAAGCAGGTACGGATTGAACCAAACAACGACAGTAACAACAACGTTAAACAGGAAAATCAACAACAGCAAGGTTAACAACGAACAGCAAGGACAACAACGACAAAGCGTACACGGCCCCTCAAACCATATATTTTTTACCATTTGAAATGTTAAAAGAGGCTCTTCACCGAAAAGTCTACTAGGGAATCACAACTCAGGGTAAGGCACCTTCGGAGTGTACAAGTACACCGATGGGAAGGCTGAAGAGTACCGGGTATGCATACTGGATGAGCAGCAATAACTGTGAAAACGGTCATATGCTTACGGGAAATTTCATCCACTCTCTCTCTCTCTCTCATATATATATATATATATATATATATATATATATATATATATATATATATATATATATATAATCTTGGGTTCTCGGATCACGAATGCGGTGACAATGAAGCGCACTCATTTATCAGAGGTTTACGCACTGTTCTACGCCCCAAGGCATCCGAATACGCTGTTTCTGTGACCGATTTGTCTGGAAGCGGTATACCACTAATCACTATGACGTCTGTGGCACGGGATCGCCCAGAAAGCGTTTCGTCCTCGAACAGGCAACCACGTGCTCGCAAGATCCGGAGTGTCCTTGAGAGCACGTGGAACGCAGTCGGTCGACCTTGATATGCATAAGACGCAGGTGTCCCATCTTGTGCGTTGAACACGCAATGGGACATGCTGGACGCAGTTAAACTGTTTATCTGTCTATCTGTTTGTTTGTCTGTCTGTCTATGTGTTACCTAAATATGTTTGTTTCTCTTTCTAACTACCTATCTGTCCAATCGAGTCAAATGCCGTCCGCAAGTGCAATAACCGACGTGCATTCGCGTGCCGTCGTGTTATGTGCGCTCATGTGCACTAATTGCTTGACTTACTTGCGGAGCTATCGGGTTTCGTCTGTCAACAGCAGTTGTAGATCAATCGGCGGTTTGTGTGACTCGTCAATCAGATGCGTCTTTTGTTCGAGAACATATTGCACTACTTTCTCATCGTGGCACGGTAAAAAAAATCAATTGCCCAGATCCAATTTTTATTTCAACGTAAATTTTCTCAAGTCAGCACTTTGGTTCGGCGACATCCGCAGTGCGACAGATACATTAGCGGCCACTCGTGGCGTAAGAAAGCACTGGTTCTTTGGGGACAGTGCACAATCTGAACACAGTAGTCAATAGCATTAGATTGCACGATGTATTCCGGACTATTTCGCGGCATCTTCGCTAGTGTATGCTGCAGTCAAGGTGATCATTTATAAATGGTAAATCGAACGTTCTCATGAGACCAAAGACAAAAGTACAAGCACACAACTAATGATAGCTAGTAAAAACACATTACCAAGCCAAGGCTAACGTACTTATCCATTCTCGCTGTTTGCGCAGTTGACAAAATGGTAAATTGCTAGTGCCTCCGCGTATGTCAGTAGTCGTTGATTGCTTGTGACATAAGTGACGGTGAACGCCGTGCTCAGAATAATACAGTGATTTGTCTCCCGCAGGTGTTGCGTAATGGATGATTTAAGTGTTCTGCGTACGTTCGATGACGTCACTGATTGCGTCTGTCCGCTCATTGTTCTTTGTAACCAAACCGAAATGTGTTCAACCATTCTAATTCGCAGATGTCTCTCCGCTCTGCCAATGTACGTGGCTGAGCACGCTCTCCCAAAAAGGTAAATCCAACTGGACTTGGCATGGAAAGGCAGCGGTTCTTTTATCGATGGTAGTTTCATCCGGGAGGTTGTATAGAGAACGGTGATCTTTGCGGCATAATACGTACGATTAACAGCACAGTTGAGGCGTCTACTGAGCAGGGCATTAATGTCACCACCTTTGTACGGTAACTGTAGGATGGTCGTCAGTTTTGGGACTGTGGCAACTTTCGTTTTTTGCGGAGGTGGCTGTGAGGGTTTGGATACAAATGATTTTGGATATCCGTTGGCCTCAAAAGTTTTGAACAAGATACTACACGCTTCTTCCAGCGTGTCAGTTGTACATATTTCGAGTGTCCTGTGAAACATGGTACCGAAGAGGCCGATTTTATACTTTACGGGGGCAAAGCTGGTGGAGTGCAGATACTGCCCTGACCACATAATTTTGCGATGGACTGATTTTTGGATCGATCCATCTTTTCGGCGGGTAATTTTAATAGCCAGGGATACGATGTTGTTGTTGTCTTCCCCGTTTTTGGTTAGTGTACAATCTGCTCAAAAAATTCGGGATCACCTCAATTCGAACAAAATGCTGACGTACGATAGAACTGCACAATTCCCGTTAAACAATAGTGCCTGATGTATATTTTTGGCTACTGAGAGTAGTATCAGTTGAACAAAGTGGAATTCGACCGTACGTCAGGATTTTGGTCGAAATGAGGTGATCCCGAGGTTTTCGGATAGACTGTACATTAGCCTCACCACCAGGTGTTCGTCTGAAGGCATCTGCGAACAACACTCTGCATGGTTAAACTCTAGAGGAATAAAGTCATTCACTATACAGCGTGGACTTTACACACTGTTCAGAGTAGCCCACCTTATCACAGGCCCTAGACCAGCCAAAAATTGACAAAAGGGTTGGAACACGCCAAATACGGTCTCAAGATAAGAGCAAACCATAAGTTCATTTCTGAGATCATTATTCACGAATACAAGGTACGCATACATGATGAGCGAGGAAAACCGTGGAACCGGTCGTGCGCTTCCGGTGGAAATTTCCTCCTCTCATCCACATTCAATATCATACTACTTACATGAAAATTCCAAACTTCTGACTGTGTCCTTTTTCTGAACGTTACCCGTGCTAACCGACGAAATAATTCGGAACCATCACCGCGGGATTCTAGGAATGCACTATTCTTCCATTTACACTCCTTACGATTCAAATGAGATTATGATGATGAATCTGTGGCACCTCGTACATCTCGCTTTCTCCACCATATCCTGTTCACTGTATTATAAATATATATTTTTGTTTCATCAAAACAACGAGGACGCATTTTCAAACTAGCAGCTAGTGGTTACCGCGTATCGTTCTCTCTGTTATGCTTGTGAGCTTCCTGAAACCTGTGGTAGTAAAACCCCAACTCATACTGTGCCAAACATCATTGATAGCGCAACTACAGCTGCTTGGTAGCAAGCACTGCAGCCGGTAGGATCCCATTTGAACGACAGACGATCGCCTGGCCGAGAACTCAATTGAACCTTACTGAAGGAGCAATCGCGTGTGCCCAGTTTGATATCAGTTGTCTGAATATTATGGACCAGCTCTAGGTCACCTTGTTCTGATCCTACCACGTCTTGTTTCTCTGCACTAGCATTTGTTATCACGCGTCATTTACGTCCAGTATCTCTGTCAAGTAGCCACATAATTGGTGAGTCCGAAGCCATTAGCCTAGAATTCCCACGGTTGCTTTGAAGTCTTTCGTAATTGACATTATTATTATTATTATTATTATTATTATTATTATTATTGTTATTGTTATTGTTATAATTATTTTGCGTCTCTTTATCATGGATCCCACGTTAAATGCGAGTGAAAATACCGACTTTGGGGGCAGCGCAAACAGCGTCTCTACAAAGTCTCCCACATTTGATTCTTCGAATCCCCATTTGTGGTTTACCCAGGATGAGGCTTATTTCCTTTCTCACAAAGTTTCCTCCCAGGCCACCTTATTCTTGTATGTCATCAAAAAACTTCCCACCGAAATGGTCTTGTAGAGCTGACGCCGGCCGACTCTCAAGTGGACAAACTTAGAGCAACAGTGCTAAAGCGAACAACCTCGTTGGACGAAGCGCGTCCACAACAGGTGTTTGCTGGCGAGGAGTTAGGCGAACGCACTTCATCTGAACTTCTGCGCTATGTGCGTTCTGTCAAGGCACAAAGTAGGGTCAGCGAATCATTACTCCGACAACTGTGTACAAACCGACTGCCCGCAAATACCAGACCTGACTTGTCAATACAGAATGCCGAAGCCCCACTGGAAGCTGGCAGAAACAGCCGACAAATGGTCGAGTACTTTTTCATATCAACAATGAATCACGCAGATGCAACAACTACCACGTCAAGCACCACACCTGAACTGCTCAAACATTTTACACAGCACTTACACGAAATCCGGCTACATATCGGAGCCATCAGCCGCTAACCAACCTCGTAAAAAAAGACAACTCCAGCCATTGTCCTTCATGTTACAGGCGGAAAACAATTGCGAAATTCCCACGCATAGCTTACTCTCGGTCTCTGTCTCCGACGATGCTTCCCGTGAGTTTTCAGATTTACTGATATCGGTCACCCCATTCTGGGCGTGGAATATCTGTCACGATTTGTTCTGGTAGTTGACTTGAAACATACAACCACGTGGGATAGAGTCACTACATTGTCGATTCAATCAAAGCCGTAAATTCAACCGGCATCCACTCACTTGTGCCAACATCGGTCATTTAATCATCCGTACTGTCATAGTTTCTTCAAATTACCCGCCCAATCTACGACACCTCGGAAACGACCCACACGTTGAAACTTTGAATTTCGCTGTGTTATATGTACTTTCGTTATTGCCTTAGCATACGGAAATTCCAATCTCTTCTCAGATGTCATCCACGTAGAATAGCATACTACTCACAAGAAAATCTCAAACTTTTGACCACGTGTCCGCGATCTGAACACTAGCTTTGTTAACCTACGAAATAATTTGGAACTATCGTCTGGTGATTGTAAAAATGAACCGTTCGTCCATTCACGCTTTTTACGGTTGAAATGAGAATAAAGATGATGAACCCATTGTCCAGTGCTCAAGTATATCGATGATTGGGTACGAGAGTACTGGGTTGGCATACATGATTATGGGGAAAATCTGCAAAAAGCCTCACTTCGTTCGCGTGACCTTCTTCCATTTCATCTGGGCCCATCCACATACAATCACGTACTACCCAAATGAAAAACCCATGTATGTAACCATGTGCCCTCATTCTGAACATCGGCCTAGGTAATCGACGAAGTACCTTCGGAAAAATCACCTTGTGATTCCACAAATACACTTTTATTCCATTCAGGATTCTCAAGATTCAAATGAGATTCAGGTGATGAACCTACTGTGCAGTGCTCAGGTACTGGTATGATTGGGTAGGAGAGTATTAGAGACGCAAAAACAATTATCAGGGATTTCGCCGAAATCTCTCACGACATTCCAGTGATTATCTCCCCTGTCCTCTGTTCTCATCCATATAGAATACCATACTACTCACATGGAAATTCCAAACTTCCTATCATGTGTCCTCGTTCTGAAAGTTACATTGGTAACCGACAAAATAACTTTGGAACAATCGCTGAGTGACTCCACAAATGCACGGTTCGTCCTTCCACACTCATTACGATTCAAATGAGATTCGGACGATGAACCTACTATGGATTGGTCTCTTAAGGGGATGATTGGACAGGAGCGCATGAGGTACGCCTACGTGATTGTCGGGATTTAGCTAGAAAATCTTCCCGTCATTTCGGAGGAAATTCCAATTGTCTTCTCAACTCACGGCAATATAGTGCCATACTGCTCAAATTGAAATTACAAACTTCTCATCATATGTTCTCGTTCTGGAAGTTACTCTTATTAACCTTCAAAATACTGCTGGCGCACTGTTTTTCCATTCACGTTCCTTACGATTCAAATAAAAATGAGGTGATGAATGTACTTTGAGATAAGTTTGAGATAAATTTCTTTTACTTTTTAAATGTCAGCCATGTACATTCATCCACCTTTCTTTAGAACTACGAGCCGCAGATTCGTCTGTGTCGATGCAGATGAAGATGGCTTACAGCAACCTCTCAAATTCGTCAATGCTCTGTATTAATTTGAAGTATCCGTTTGACGGGGTCAATTTCTACGTGAATTTGATCAGCTCAAGCATCAGGGGTACCGAAATTATCGATAGGGAAAGCTAGATGCGTACGCTCTTTCGATCGTTGACATTTTTGACTTGGTTACTCCCAAATACTAACATCAGTATTCACGGACCTCCAGACTTATTATGCCTCGACTAGTCGGAGACTAGCTGCGACGGCTGAAAGTGAAACTCCTTATAGAGTATCAAACACGAGACTCTGATATGAAGTGTGTAAGACTGGTCGAGGTAGGCCGGTAGACATGTCCCAGGGTATAGTATGGGTCTTAGTAGCCAATGGTAAGGGGCGACACTAGCGACGAGGACTAAATGGCTTCCATGCATGATGTATCCGGTGCTTGTGCTACAGCCATGAAAGAAAGGTCTCAAGCAGGTGATTCACTAGCATTAGGTGGAATACGCGACAAAGCATGTGCAACACAGTTCGACTCACCATTAACGTGTTGTAGGTTAGCACTGAACTGAAAAGTAGAATCTAAATGTCTGACCTCTCGTGGGGAGTAAAGGTCAGACTTAGTACTCAGAGCATATGCCAGGGGCTTGTAGTCAATGAAAATAGGAACATATCGACCCTAGACTACGTGGCCGAAATGCTTGACGGCATTACACGCGGCCAACAGTTCTCGACCGAAAGCTCCATGTTTTGCTTCCGCGGGAAAGAGATATCGAGAGATAAGTTCAAGGGGTTCCCAAATCCCAGAAACTAATGGTTGCTGGGCCGCTTCCATGGCCAAATCAGATGCATCCACAGCTACGCTAAACGCGGCGGAATAAAATGGGCGCATAAGGAGCGTGGTTTGAACTCACGTTGCTTTGATCTCCAAAAACCCTACTGGTGCGAAATTCGTAAGCAACAACATACGTGGATTGCCACTAAGTAATTCAATTGATGGAAACAAACTTTCAGCGGCGTGAGGTATTAGAAGGAGACATAAGTTACCCAACACAAAATACCCTTTCAGTTCCTCGATCTGGAGCGGCACGGAGTAACCTAGAATAGCACGTACTATATCCTCGCAAGGTTTAATATCCTATCGAATGATCTTGTAGCCGAAGGGACAAGTTCCTTTTTGTCAAGTTAACATTCGTCGGGACTGAATACTACTCGATGTTTAGACCAACGTTGAAATTTTACAGTAATGTCAAGTGTTGCAAACTTTCATCTATGCTGGACAACGCGATTAGCAAATCATCGATACGGGCGTGAACAAATTCCACGTCTCGCGTGATACTATCGATAAACATTTGGGATGTCGGAGCAGAATTTGGCAAATCAAAAGGCATACGTAGGAACTCAACCAAACTAAAAGAAATCGTGGCAGCAGTTTTCTCGAGATCTTCAGCGGCGACTGGGATCTGGTGATAAGCTCGCGCCAAATCGATCTTGAAAATTACATTCCTGCCGTGAAGTGATGCAGTGATTTCATGTATACGGAGTATCGGATGACTATCATAACGGATAACCAAGTTCAGTGCTTGACAGTCACCACATGGTTGCCAGCTTATGCCATCTTTTTTTGAGAACCGTGTGTAAAGTTGAGGCCCATGGACAGTGAGAAGGACGAACAATACCTTTAGAGAATAATGTGTCAAACTCAGGCTAGGTGAATCCCAGTTGGTCCAGTGCCACTCGGTGAGGTCACGCTGTGACTAGTGAACAGCTATTGACAACGTGGTATACCACGCGATTGGTGACTGCAGGTATGTGTTCCAGTGGTTTAGTCAAAATCACGAGGAATGTTGAAAAATAAACTGGTGATTCGGTGTAAAGCTGTTCGAACTGTCATACACGTAAACTGAATATCCGACAAATGGCAAATATGTTGCAGCCAATGTGAATCAACGAGTAATTCACAGAGCTGCAGAAAATCGATTCCCAATGTGCCTGGGGGAACGTCCTCCAGGATGAAAGTCCACAAATATCGTCGTTGTGGTCCCTGGCCGACCACAAGCTATCTTGCGTCGTAGGGAGGAATGGGAGGACCGTTGAAAGCAGATAGTCGAGACAGGGAAGCTCGTGGCTTTTCTCCAGCCATCGGCAAGATAGAAATTTGGACCCCAGTGTCAATTAGGAACCCGTCGTTTGTACACGAATCATGCACAAAAACAGGCGGCCAACATGAGAATGATTGCTGGCTAGTAAGACAGCTTTTACTCGCCGGCAGTGGCTTTTCCCGCCTCGCATGAACACGACTGTCTGCATCTACTGCAGACTGGTCCGAAAAAGTGGTGGAACCATCAAAGGCTGCTGGTAGTTTTTCCCGGTTTGATTGGTCTAAGCTTGCGTTGTCCAAGGTGGGGGTAGGCACTGTCACCCTATCTTTAAAAAACAGCCGGCGATGGACGCATCGAGAGTGTCAAGGCTTCTCCGGGGACTCGCCCAGGTCAACTCCCTGGTTATTGCACGAAGTCGTAGCAATGAAGGATTAACCCCACTGCCAGCAAGTGCTTCAGTCTCCTTGGCCACGGAGGCTGCTCGTTCCAAGGACGAATCATCGAGGAGAGTGGTAATGGCGGTCTGCATATGAAAAGGCAACGAATCCAACCACTGTTCCTTAACTATGTGCGAACCCCTAATTGAGGGCCCTGCCAGGGAACGGAGATATGCTAGGAGGCGGCTGCTTTTTGTGTCAACGATGGGGTGACGCACCAATAGGAAATTCTGAAAAATAGCTTCCCTAAACCAATCGTTCAGTGGCTACTGGGAAGGATTCAAAATTAAGTCCCTTAATGAGGCAGTGACGTCGTCAGGAAAAGCCTCTAAGGCATCATATAAGCTTTGGCGTTGACCAGATATACTACTTGCCTCAAACAGAACCTCCAAGAGGGCAAATTATAACTCTGGATCACGAAGACTAAATGTCCATGGTTACATTTAATTGCAGATAGCATGAGATCTTTGTCAAGCTGCGTCTTATTCTCGAAAATGGGTAAGTTGCAAAAATATACTGTGGAAAATATACGTCGTGCAAAAAGAGTACGTAAAACACATAAAAAACCACAGAATAACCGAATGATCGGATTGTTCAGGGTAAGACCTTCGACGAATGGCTTAGGAATGTGCCTTCTCTCGGTACTCGAGATGAACTCGGAATGAAATTCCATCAGTTTATCGCGTAGAGAAGACTTCTGTCAGTGCAGAGATACGATTGTTTATTCCGTACACCGTGGAACAGAAACAGTACCAATGAGAGAAATACACGGAAATCGAACGGAGACAACGGCTAGGCAAAAAGTTGACTACAGGCTTACAATCGGGGTAAACCAAAAATGTCAACGACTACCCGTCTATGCACGCTCCATTCGATTCAAATGAGATTACTGCTGTAAAGATTAATCCGTTTGTCCTAGGTGTTCGATGACAAATTTTGTGTTGTTTACCAAAGCGTATTCTTATTATTCCTATTGTTATTATTGATATTACATTTTATATTACACCAGACCCGGTGCCTGGCATGGTGAGGACACCATAACTACAGAAAACTTTAGCGATGATGGCAAGGGATAAAAAACATCTTTTTCGGATTTCTCCACAGTAAGCATTTCGTGATGTTTTGATGTTTTGTTCAGCTACTGTGGGGTGCGTTAGTTTTCTAAGCACGTCGCACAATATTCCCTTAGTTGATTCCGGTTCTTAGCCACATCCCTGACATCCGCGGATGCACCAAGTACATTGCAAGTTGCAATTTTGCACGAACATCCTTTGCATCTTGTCACTCAGATCATTCACAAGTAACTGATGGTGGCCACCAGAATCATGCCGTGCAGCAATTTCACTTAACGCTAAACTTTTCAGTTTCTCCAGGCGGTATGTTATCGGTGCGGAAAAGCGAGTCACACGCAACTGTTGGAGATCTAAGAGCAATATGTGTAAATGAACAAGATGAAAGTCACCGAAGATGCTAGCCTTGTAAACGCATTGAAGATTACAGGTCCGTGTGATTGATTTCTTTGGCTACCAGTGCTATATCATTGCAGAATACAACATGGATTCATTCTGGGTGCCATAAGCTACCAGTTTATCATCTCGAAGAATGGGCCTAATATTATATGCTCCAAGGGAACCTGGCATAGGCATTCATATTGTAACTGATAAAACGAATAATGGGATCCAAACAGCAGACCATCATCTTGGTTTGGTTTCTAATCTCGTCTGACGGTGTTCTCATTCAGAGTTTAAAGCAAAGTGATCTCCAAATAGTTCGGTTTCACTTCACACAAAATCAGATACCCCTTATTCTCCAGAAGTTTGTTTTACGGCATTTTACATACAATTTCGGAAAGGTGGTAGAGCCAACAGATTTTGGAGTCTACGGTACTCCGTTGTTCCTGAAACGATGTGTTCTGTAGGTGACGGGAGGGTTCAACGTTCACTGAAGAAACTAGAATAGAAAGGGATGATTTGTTAATTTTGTTGATTCACCTGGGTGACTCCGACTATGGCCGCTATAAAAAAGATTGGAGAACATAGGGCATTTGTGTCGAAAACAGACTGGATTTCATTCCGCCGCTAAGGAGATGTCAGATGGCTACCGTGAATCCGAATGATTTTTGTATTATCCATGATGGGCAGCACATTATCCGAAGGATGGCCAAGATAAAACGTGTTCATGAATTCCGCTGATAGCGAAATCCAAGCAACTAACAAATATCGACACCTCCTGGGATGTATTTCAGTACAATCTTCCATCTTTCAGGTTTTGTACGTCCTCCGGCTTGTTGGAGCCATCGTTGACAAAGTGATTCATGATGTGATTTGTGTGTTGGCTTATCAGGATGTCTTGCTCGAGTTGTGGTCAACGTAGTAGGAATGCACTTTCAGTCCGAAAAAGCCCACAGAATGAATTGTAATCAAAAAAATATATTTATCACACCTTGAAGATGTATATTCTGTGTTGGTGATTTGGAATGCCTTGTTTTCCCGCAGAATACCAACCACTATCAACCTGATCTGAACTATTTCAAACCACTTACCGAACAGAAGTCCACAGATAGTGAAGTACACCTGACTTACTTTTGGATACCCTCAATACTACTCCAAATTATTCTGAAATTCGCGGCGAGAGCCTAACCATTGACAACGTGATAATCAGGTAACAAAAGTGAAATAACTTTGTGTGACTTAATATTTAACAACTATGAATGACTGACGTCGGCATCATATACACCATGTAATCTAACTATACTAATTATGTATACTTCTGAAAGTTGAATAGAAACAGCACCGAAACAGGGAAGCTACCGTATCCTCATCCGTGACGTTTCAGAAAGAGAATGTTATTGGCCTACTAAGCAAAAACAGCAACTGTGTTCTGGCCGGTACGTCCACTTCATAAATACCGAAAGTTCACGATTGTGAAAACCAATAAGAGTACCAATTCGGATGTAATCCCTCAGAGTTTATAAATAAGTCTACAGCTGTTCTGGCCCCTTGACGGAACAATTCCCTGACCGCAGACAACTGCAATATCTTACGTCGCCATGCACAGTGGATTCAGATAGTTGGCCTGTCACCGTGGTACTCACGATTCGCGGCGGCCGGATAGTACACTTTCATCTCAATAAATGCTCCTGTGCTCAGAGGAGAATAACGGAAAGTTTACCAAACGAAGATATATCCGGCGGTAGAGTTTGCTCTCTAGGAAGACCGGAAGCTTTATGTGCAATGTGAGGAATTCCACTTGCGACCAAATAGTGCTGAGTTGAAGCAACTGATTAGTCGTAACTTCTCTCCGTAAGACGGTTTTCAAAGGTTAGCATGGAGATCTGTTGGACAAGGATAGGAAGTTATGGGTTATGTAGATCAGCTGGTGGTCGGAGCTGATTGTGGAAATCAACACAACGACGAAGAAATGCGACTCCTGTTTGCATAAAATAAAGCCGAAGTCGAATAATCGGACCGTTTGATTAGAAACATGTATCCCTTGACAGCGCATACGTTCAAATTTTTGCTCCCCCTTTCTCAACCACGATTCGTGCCCTGGTACTGTCCGATTTCAACTGCAAGTGATCATTTGCAATGTAGGTGTTACTAAAGTGCTTCAATCGTGAAAGTAGTCCACAAGTGTCCGTTGCTACTAATGGTTCCATACTTGAGCAACCGAGTTGAAGTGTTGGTTAGAAACGTTGAATGTCGAAATATTCAGATGAAATGTCATCTTTCGTGTTTCACTAGTGCTGTAGGAAACTTGGTACGTCGTGAGAAAGCTTATCTGGTCTCAGCCGATCCAAAACCGTTACCGGATCTGAAGACATTCCCGGATAACTTTTGTTCCAGTGAAGAAACGCTGTGTATTGGACCACAAAAAGGAGATCAGAAATGCTGTTAAAGTGGAGACGCCTCAGAGGATAATTGAGATTTCGTGATTTCAGTGAAGTGACTTACGTCAGTTTATGGGAACATCATTAAGCAACGCGGCCAATCGATGGCTGAGATCATGGACTTGAATGATGCGTCCGTGCACTTATGTCATCTCAGCCAAATCCACTTCAGGTCAACACCCGATAGTATCACTGAAACCAATACAGCGAACGGCAATCATCCTACTGTCTGATTAACGAAAATGTCAAGGAAACACAATTATAACAGACCGTCTTAGTTCTAAGCCAGCTTCAACAATTGAGCCAAGTCACTGGTGGTGAATCGAACACCTTTGTTCGGGTTATCGCGAGCTATAGTGCCTAGCCCAGCAAAGAGATCTGGGTTAAACCAACTGAAAGTATTCGAAACCACGTGGTTAGATCACTCCGGTACGACCAAATTTCACATATTGTCTCATTTGCAAACGAGTGTATTGGACGCAAATCTAATGGTATTACACGGATGCAGTTCCTGTCTTTGCATTTATGCCGACGCTTAGTTCCATACTCGAGTTATTTCGATACAGGCCGCTTTCCGAGTCGGCTTGAACATTACCCTGACTGACTGACAAATTGACTGGCTGACTGACTAAATGAATGAATGAATCATTGACTGACTTCCTACTTTGGTTTATTTCTCTTCGGTAATTTGGGATGGCTGATATTGGTAATCACAAATCGTAGCTTAAGTGAGCATGATCAAGTCAAATCATTGACCCAGACATTTAACTGAGATGTCTAATTTCAAGATGATAATATTCTTCCGTCGAAAACGGGTTACCCAGCTCCGTAACTGCTCCCAGAACTTTGTACCCGATGTGACCTTGTGGGGTAAGAATGAGCCGAAAAGGTTTGGCTGCTGCATCCTGGGAAGCGGTCGCCAAAGTACTGAACAGTGTTTAAACAAAGATCGGCAATGACTAATCGACGACTAGAGAACCTATAGTAGATCAAGCTTGCTTACTGGTTAGAATCAGGTCAATCTCAAGCAGTATGAGTCAGTTATGCAGTTCATCACGAGTTGGGTCCTTTTGGATTATTAACCGAGGGAAAATATTCATTCCTATGGGTATCTGTAGTGCACCAGCCAGTACAAAAAATAGCAGTCTTTCTTATCAAGAAAAACAGTCGGGATCACTCGAATAGTTCCTTGCTGGGAAGTACTGCACTCATGGAGGGAGACGATCAAAAGGAACTTGTCGCATAAGTAGTGTCACCTCGAAATTAGTGTGCTAAAAATACACACTTCGTGTCAATCAACTATTCTACACAGTAAACTTAATCAGAGGATCAATCAAACGGTTTCGTGGGATCAGGTTTATCAAGCCTACTCCGCAACTGAGTAGTGCAAACGCTAAGTAACACCCTAGAACCTCTTATTTGTTTTTGTTTCAGAAATGTAGATAAAAGAATAACATCTGAGCACGTGCTTCTTCTCTATGATCGAGCTGCATCAGATTCACTCACAGATTAGATGTTACGAAGAAAATTAGAATCATGCGGCCCAAGTATAGCTTCCAAAGAGTGTTGCAACTGCCCATTATTAAACGAACTTTTCGGCCTTCAAGAGCCAATACATCGTTACTGTATCTCAGTGACCCCTCATAAATACTTATCATCCAAACTTTACATTTGTTCGCATGATCAAATCCAATTGGCAGTCGATTTTTGGACCTTCTCGGATTAGTAATTTTGCAGATAACTAAGGGTTTCTACTTTTCACTGGATGCCCTGCAGCATAACATTAGTGTCAACCGGTCTTCTGACTTCTTCATACCAAAACATTTTTCATCTAGTTGATAGGAAAACGGCTTATTGGTATACTGATTACTGTTCACCTCGTCAGTGCCTGTGTCACTTTGACAGGCGAACTACATCGACATCTTGGAGTGAGACGGATATATATATATATATATATATAATATATATATATATATATATATATATATATATATATAATATATATATATATATATATATATATATATATATATATTACTACCCCAATGCTCAGAAAACCTGAAAATGTGGCCACTCGGAATCGGAGCTTTGTACTTAATACTCACAATGAGTTTACCTGCGATTTGATTATCCAACTTTAGTGAAACGTTAGATGAACAAACATACAATAAATTCGTGACTCCGGAGTGATCAAGTGACGGAAGCGCTGTCACATAAATGATGTTCAGAAGCGATGCGAAATTTGTAACTCGAACGAATCCCTGTGAGAATTTTCTTTCTGCCAGTACTGGCATCTTATATGCCTCCGAGAATGGCCAGCTGAATATTTGTGCGGTACAATATCTGCGAGTGGGATCAGTATGTATGATCAGCGTCTTTATCGATACGCGCGCGACTGTGTGTGAAACGTTGGTTCATCAGCATAGTCCAGCAGTGACTTGCCCCGATGCACAGTACCAAAACCTGCCCCGAAGTCGAAAATTCCCTGCATCTTATAGGCGTTTGCAACAGTTAGAAAATTTGTACTTCGATACGCTAAGCAAAACGTCCAGTCGACCGGTTGTAGAACGGCAATAAAGCGGTTGAAAAATAGATTCGCAATTCGATACCCAATATAATGGAATAGCATGCCACTCGCAGTCAATGTCAGTCGGATCCTTTTTAATCACCGCCTTCATCAATGTTTGTATTGGAATCGTCACGATTCATGAGTCCGAAAGCAACGGGCCAGTTCGTTAACGGATCCGCAAACCAGTCGATTCACATATTCCAACGGTTGCGGTGGAGGCTAAAGTAGAAACAGCAATAGCAACAACAACAACAACAACAACAACAACAACAACAACAACAACAACAACAACAACAACGACAACCACGTAGGTAAAGCCGACGGGAACATGTGAAAAGAAACGTGCACCGTCATCGAAAGAAGGAGGCAAGCACACACTCAAAAACCCCTGGCTAAAGATACAATGCCTCCCAGACAGTGTCTGGTCCTGTTCGAGGTCAGGTGGGTTGGCCGTTAAGCTCGTCTAGGCCTACTGATTGAATGACCGACAGAATGAAGACAAGACAGCACATCTGGGCGTAGTTCAATATATGCCAGCTGCCTGGGCTAGGAACTTCTCTGTGCGCAAAGCCGCCTTAACGATTGGTGTACTACAGTGCAGTGACTATAACTTTTTTCTCCTGTTGATGACCTTTGACTGTGAACTGCGTGAGTGACGTGGCTGATGATATATTCGGGCGTGTCTGCGAGCATGTTAATGAGATAGTAAGAGATTAATCTTCTGAAAAGCCATGCGATCGGGTCACCATGTCGGTTGCGTAGGCTGTTGAACAAATCGATCGGTTACTCTCGATTATATGTTTTCACGTGTGATGTTAGCGAAACAAATGAAACAACGTGGTTTGGATTACCACTTGAATTAGTGATAAACAATTGATTTTTTAATGGGTGATCGATAGGTAGTGAACAAGATGAGCAACATCTAGCCTTTGTTTTGTTAGTTCTTCCTGAATTGTTTGTTATTGCTTACGAAAATGGAATGACACGGTACTAATATCTTCTATGGATCTATCAATTCAAAAACATGACCAGATTCGTGATAACCACCTGTACGTGGTCAAGAAAGGCAAGATTCGGTGTCTTGATGTATGGAGGAATTATTTCCAAACAACGATGTGTTGCCGAACATTACACGCATAGAATAACGGTGCATGCCGTATTCGGTAGGGAACGGCCAATTCAGATTTTCGATAAAATGGGGTTGTAAATATCGTTTACGAATAGCACGAGGGTAGCAGTTGATTTGCAGCCAACATGTAGCCTGTCTATTTCCGAGTAGATCAAAGCCATCAGAGTAAGTCACGGGATGTGCAGGCAGAGCCTATCCATTACTGAACACAAGGTTTATGAAAAATGAATCGCTACCGACAGGGTAGCCGATCTGTGGCGTGCATCGACAAAACGAGGACGAATCCTGGCGCTTATCATCAACACCAGCCCAGCAGAGGGCTTGGTCACCCGCAACGGTCTGACCAGTAAGTTTTGAGCAACCACTGGGTACGAGGATCAGAGCCATATCTTAGTGATTACCGGTGTAAGACAAGATTGTTCGTAGGCGAAGAAGCGTTACTTCTCGCCCTAATGGAATAGTTCAAAACAAATTGGACGAAAACTGACTTCGATTCACGGTCAAAAGTGTGGGTGCATAAGCCAACGAGTGAGATGAACTATGCTTCCGTGTGCGGAATGATAAGAGCACACGTGACCTTAAACTGACTCATTATTGTGCGCTGTGTTCTGGCTTTCGGATGGCCAGATAGATATCATTTGTCCAAACAAATGAATTTATCCTGATTCACATTCATCTATTATTTAAAAAGCATGCGCACCGGGCCGACCGGACAACTGTACCAGACTGCAATTCACCACAGGCGATGAACTGAGCCTTGTTTTGTAAATCTGGCAATCAATGTAATAGTCCAGGGTTACCACGGAAAAGACGAAGAACTCGTCAGTTGTTAAAACCAATTCATGTTTCTATCAGAAAGGCCTCATCTGAAGCATCAGTACATTACAGATCGAAATAGGTAGCACTCTGCTTTTCGAATTAAGTACACAACCGAAGTTCATTGATACTTTTTGGTGGTTGAATACTCGAAATTGAACGTGTATAAGGTACTTCACGAAATCTATAACAAATTGTTCTCTCTAATATTTATCTGATACTATTTAGTATTTTGGCAAACAATCCTGCATATGATGCACGCTAAATATATAAGGGTTCCTGACTAACTGACAATTAAAGGGAACACCGGGAGGTGATACAGAAAATGAGCTCTTGTTTAATTAACTGGTCAAATAAGATGCACACCCTTACAGGGAACAAGTAGATTAAAACAAATCAACCTGGACAAGCTCTGGGGATGGGGAAGTTAACACTCAAGTTCATTTCGATCGATTGACTTTTGATCGATTTATACAACACAAAATACCCATGTATCTTTTAGAAAAAAAGAGAGGTAACATAGATCCAGAGGTCGGATTAACTATTTTGAACCCAGTAGATCGATAAACCTATCAATTAAATAATTAATCAATTGATTAAGCAACTAATCAACTGGCCACCCAACCAATCAGTCAGCCATCCAACCAACCAACCAATCAATCCGTCAATCAATCGGTCGATTGATCGGTCGATCAGTCAATCAACCAATCAGCCAATCGATCAAGCAGGTAGTCAAGCAGCCAGGCACTCAGTTAGTTAACCAGTAAATCGATCGGTCGATCGGTCAGTTAATCATCGATCAACCAAAAGGTAATCGAGTGAATCTGTTGAAAGCCGAAAATCCTCAGATATCATGTTAACTAAACTGACCAATATCAGCAAGGTAAAAGCAGCTAAGCCGGAGCTACAATTGATCCACACTAGATTATAACACAAATAATCAACGAATCATACTGTCGATCGGTTCGCATATGTCGAATTCAAAATTCACGCGCTATTCACAATCGAAACAGCTAAATGCAAACATTTCTCTACTCTGCACACTTAACTCGTCAGTTGCTTTCAAGTCATAGAATGAATAATTTTGTGACTCAATTTTCTTCACAAAGAATGAAGCAACTGCAGAGCAGTTCGCATCCAACTGGTGTTGGATTTGCATCATTGTTGGACATTTAGATAAGAAATATAGCTTGAGCTTCAACTAAACATTCGCTGTTTGGGCTTTGCTAGCCAGAGGATTGATTCGCTGTGTAGGAGTTATTCTCCTGTAATCATCAGGCTAGACATTGGAGGATGGGACTAGCGTAACCGCCAGGCTTCTTACTAGTCCTCGGATAATGGCCTCGAAAAAGTAGTAGTTATTGGAACTGTGTGTTGATATTTAGCAAACAAACAGAATGCGAAAAAATATGACTGCGCTTTTGAAAGGTATTTGCTCGTTTTCCTCTTGCTCAAATGTTGACGATCGAATTGCGTCAAAATTTAGCGTGCACCTTTATGATGATACCCATGTGTGCGTACTGTGCAACTCCCCAACACCGGACTGCAGTTAAACAGTCACTTTCCACCTGGGTCCTGGATAGTTACGTGTGAGAACTACTTTCGTCGAGAGAGGGTTGTGGTGGAGCAACAGAGACAGTAGTTTTCGTCTGATACTGTTGACAATAATTTTTAATAATTACCTTCATTTCTCCTCTTTTTACGACGTCACGATATACATTATTTCTGGAAGGGGCCTCGGCCAATCAAAGGCTACCGAATGCGGAACTCAACAGCAGTGGTGGGACTTTGGGATTCATATTCCTCGAAGATCACCATTTGATCAACGTCGGTAATTGGAAGTTAATCCGCATACATAATTTAGCAAAGAACCTGTGTAGAAAGATGCAAACCTCACACTAACCTCACTTCAGTATTGGTCACCACCACCCAATCTACTGGATCTGAGGAAAGACGCTATTCGGCTAGTGTTGCTCAATCTTATTCACATAGTGAGCCATTCCGATTAGCCGGTCGGTTTTTTTTCGGTACTGAAGTTTAGACGCGGGATGAGAAGTCATTCGGCACTCTATTTCATCCGTTATTGACCAAGGTTTCAGTACCTTTGTGCTCTGGATGATCACCTGGAGATCATTGGGAATTCGTTTGTTCGAACATTCAGAATTAAGTGTATACGGAATAGTGACGCTTTAATTAGAGTGAAGGTAGATTGACCACTATAGACATGTTATCGTGTGAAAGTCTCAGGTATGTCTAATCACGGCCATCTAGCTGTACACACACACACACACACACACACACACACACACACACACACACACACGCACAAACATACAGACGCACACACACCGATCACCGTTACCTTTAGTCCACAAGAATTAAATTTCTGATAGTGATGCTAATCCATTTTCCATGGCTGTTTTAGTACAAGGAACAGACAGACACGTGAAGATTTGTCTTTCACGTGATATTCACTATTCTACTGACAGAATTTAGGTAATTCTTGTCTCATCGTGTGTCACGAAGATAAACTCGAGAAACGGCGATAGTTAATGCTGATACACAGTTTGTGTACCCAGCTATCATCAGGGTATGTTGGTCTTCTCATCTAAGTTTGTGTGTGTGGTGAACCAGTACGTGAAAACTGATAATTTGAGATGACCAGACCAACCAGCTAGCCAGTTAGCTTAATAACTAACTCACTGGCTAACCGTTCAGAACAGCCTAGTTTGACTATCGGGACTGTGAGTGGTTACTCTTTCTAGAACCCAGTGAAGAATCAGAACGGTGATTTCCTGATAGTTTTGCTTGTGCTAGTCGCAGCTAACCTCGAGAACGATACTGCTTTCGCGAGCTGGAACTTTTGATGTACGTAGAGTCCACAGGTGAGTGGACAAAGTTTCAAAGTGATTCGTCAACTGGATAACTAAATAACTAACATGCTTACATATTTACTGACTGACTGGATGGCTGACTTACTGACTTATTTACTTGCACCATCACTAACCTCTCAATATTCCGTAAGTAATAACTTTCTTATTGGATCATCTATCTTGTGGATGAAACAGTTGTTCAGAGGAGAACTATTGAAAAGACTGATCTGTGTTCTTCACGTTGTTTTCTAAGATCATTATACGACTGACTTTTAAACGAATGCTTTTACGAATATTAGGAATCTAACGATACTCTCTAATAATCTTTCCTCGCTGAGTTTTAGGCTGAAGACAACTTGAAATGTTTGGACTAAATGGTCAGGTTATTTGCTGTTGTGTTGGTGATAGCAACGTTGTGAGTGGAGAAAAGATTGCTCTTGTAATGACCAAGGGACTACAGATCACATTCATCAAGAATATCGGCCATGAACCGTATGAGTACCGAATGAGCCGAGTTTACTCAGATAATTAGACAACAGCTGCCGTTTTCGTTCACTGACTCCACTGATGCCTAAGTGCTGCTTCTATCATTCCCGTTAAAGCGGGGAAAACGTGCACGAAAATCCAGGATCACCAGTTCATCTTCCTTCATGAAAAATTTCATTATCACTTTGGATAAGATTAGATCGGACATCGAGACTGGCCATTCCAGAGAAAAGACAAAAGTGATATTGATATATGTATTATTTATGGAGCAAATAAAATACCTTGAAAAGTTGAGTAGGAATATTTTCAGATTCCTTATTGCATGAATGCGCAACACGCTTTGAAATCCATGGGAACACGGTGCTGTTATTTCTTCCGGCCTACTAGAGATCAAAATGAGCTGCGGTGCAAACCCACCCCCTCCCATTCCCAACTGGTATTTGTTTTTCCTGAGTGTTGTTGTGTCCGTAATTAGCAGTAGTAAAACACAAAGCTCGTACTATCTTTTATGGCAGAGGGCAAGCGCAACCCGGCTGTAGCCGGGGAGCAAGCATGCAGGTCAGTAAGCAAGTGGGAAAGTAAGAGGAACTGCATGGGCTTTTAAGAGTAAGGTAAATCAATACGGAGCCAGATCGATCCATCAATACTGTTGGAGCTGAAGCATAACTAAATATGAACAGCGAGTACTCGAATGTTCAAGCTTGAGGGAGATATTGACTTATTATCTGCATAGTACGCGGGACTGTTTAAACCGAAAACAGCAGGTGAATTATGGTGTGCCGTGAGATTATCAATAAGAATGAGTTGGGCGGTTATAAGGCATAACGAGTGAGTACATAGACATTCGAGAGCAAAGCTTTGTTGTATGAAACATAGTGAACGAGTTGCCGAAGGAAAGCGTCAGAATAGGCAGACCCGTGGTGTTCGAGTGGCTTAGGGCGTTTGATTACCACCCAGGAGGTCGGAGGCACGGATCCCCACCATCACCCGCAACTTTGGTGGTAGGCAGTATTCCACTGTCTTCCCGCTTGCTACCACATCTGACTTATAGGGACCTTATGTGATCTTCCATCCCAAGTCTCTAGGTCTGATTTCCGGTTATCCCCAATAGAGCAGTGAGCCTTTGTGGCTTAGGGATAAATACCACTTCATCAGCAAGCACGAGCAGGCATGTAATGAAAATAAGGAATGGGTCCTAAATACATATCCCTTTGTGGGTCACGTTATCAGTTTGTTATTGCTCACGAAGCACACTGGAGGCCCTAAAAATGTGTGTTCATCCGCTAACATATTCAGCAATAAAACCAAAAAGGACTTCTCTACCCGAGATATATGTGCAGCACTACTTTTCATCCATTACGAAACTGTCCGTACGACTATCCAATTTAGCCCGCAATAGCTATTTTTTGGGTCCTAATTGGTTATATTGCATTGCTTCATACCGAGATCTTCAATATGTTAAAAACGCAAATGTTAACCAAGAAGTGAAGAAAACCGATTTTTATCGCACTGAAACGAGGAAAAGAAACACTGCGGAAGAAAAAACTGATCCAGCCTCCTAGGTCCCTGCGAAATCCCCCACTGACCTTTGCATGATTCTGACAGGTGACCGGTTGATATCGGCTGACCTGGAAAAGAATGGATGTCATTCACAGTCCGGTTAGACCAAAACTACCTTCTGTGATGGAGCGCCAATTCTGTCCGAAAACCGAATGTTTTCTATGGAAATTCTGAAACCAGTAATACTCCGTTTTTTATCGAATTTTAGTTGTTGGCAAGATGCAGCAGCACGAGTTTGATCAAAAAATGAAGTATCAGCTGGTTATCTGATCTCCAAAAGGTAATTTACCACTGGGAGTAAGTTTCCCGTTGGGTTCCAAATAGCATATTTGTCGTCTGAATATATCCACTCCACTTATTAGTAGGCTGAACTAATTTCTGGAGGATTTCCTCTAAACAGTTCTCTTCTTTAAAAAGCCATTGGACTTTTCTAAGGAAATGCAATTTTCGAAAAGCCTTTTGCATTCGTTGTCATTCGTGTTTTTCCACCTAAACTTGCCTTGTTTCTGCATGACTTTCCAATGACAAGCGGGAAGTGCACACCATTATTCTTTATCTATTTCTTGTTCTTCTAGTGAAAAGTCATGCTGACCGATTCAAGATTTGTCGAAACCCATAAAAAGGATGAGAGCCACGGAGCTCTGATACGAGTCGTTCGTTTCTGTAACAAGATCGGAATTTGATCCCTCTGGGCAGCATTGTGGAGAGTTTACGGCGTTGATCGTGAAACTAAATGTCATGGTTCCATTGGGACGTATCTCTCCCCCTCCCCCTCAGCCGGGTAAACCGAAATTCTTAGTGAACAGAATTTCTGCAAGTCTTCATGCCTTTGAAGTGGACCACTAGCGACAGAATTTAAAAATACGAGCGTGACCATTATCGTCCCTGTCAGTTTCGTAAGCCATAATCGTATCGTCAGAGGTCTGAATACATATTATTGAATATGCTAACCTCTTTCCTGATCCGTAGTTTCGACTCTGAAGCACTCAGGCAAAGAATACTTCAAAGATATACCTCGCTGAGTCAAACGGTAACCAGAAGGCAAGCTAAACGACCAAAAATGATCAGACATGTAAATCCACCTAGCTAATTCATTTCCACATCAGCACTCCAACAAGGGTGACCTTCCCACTGGTTGTGTGCCTGCAGGAGTTCAGCTTGTTCTTATGTGCATCATTCTAGTTGTGTTGTCTCGATTGCCCCAAGTGAACTGAGTCATTCTTCTAAGTGCCAGAGTTCTACGCCAGTCTTCCTCCGTAGGGATAAATCAAGTCCGGTTTCTTCGGTCCGATTTGGAAATAGTTCGTTTTTTCTTCTTATTCTCTGTCCGTTGCTCCGGGTTGGGGGATACGATGCATTCCACGAACCACCCACCTCATTATGTTTCCAATGACAGTCTTTATTACCACAAAAAAGAATATGGCTATCAACAGATGTTTTGTGGTCACCCTCACGAAATGTGTGCGCCCTCCATTCTAAACTTCTATTCATTTATTTTAAGTGTCTACTTGTTAGATGACTGAAGAGAATGATGCACCTTTCTTCTTTTATGAGAAAAAACATTCAGCCAACGAATGTTTGTTTACTTATTTTCAAATCTCCTTTGGCATAAAAACTTGTACAATATTCGCATTTGACAAAACTGGAAAAGAAGTTCACAATAGATATCACTTCGTATTTGATTGCACAATTATCTGACAAAAGATGGATCCGAGGTTGTGGTGGGATGAGTTTGCATGTTAAAATCCCACTGTACGCTATCATCTATCGGCATACAGAGGAACACCGGACGGTGAATTTGGTTCGGAGTGAAATACATAAATGGACATATTTCCAAAATTGTTTGGTTTATTGAAACCCCCCGAACGGCTCATACTTGTTGGTATTGTGAAAATTCAACAGGGAATTACCGACGTGTAAGAAAGCTCTTTCTTGGTTTGTCAGAATAACTCGGCTACAATCTGGTTTGGAAATAAAATAGATAATGTGTGAAAAAATTGAGCCGAAAAACCTATGTTTATTTAAATTTGAGAGTATGCTCGGGTAGTCATTAAACGGATTTTCTCAAACTTACTGTGAATCTGGTTATCCCTACTTCACCCACGAAGGATTAAACCTACTTGGTTATTGTGGCCTCCACACACACTTTCCGCTTTGATAATATCACCGCCGCAGTTGACATAACTATTTCCCCGTCCATGGTTGTGTTAGGCTCGACCTAATATGAGCTTTCTTCATTCAGCAAAAGTAATGCACATCATTTTTAGACAATCCACTGAGGACTAGGAACTTTGAAAGTAGAGCTTGTCTGACCTTCCTTTTCGAACGGAATGAAATTAGATCCGAATGCCTATGGATGAATGTTTGCGATCAGTGTGGTTCGCCTATCTCCTGCTCGCGCATGACAGTGTGTGTGTGTGTGTGTGTGTGTGTGTGTGTGTGTGTGTGTGTGTGCTTGACTCTAGACCCTAGTTCCTCTAATATTTTCTTCCTGTTCATTCGTTCATCTCAGATTCACTTACCGCCAAGTGGTCCCCATTTAACCAAAACGAAAGGTAGGCGACAGAGGAATAATCGCTATGGCGCCACTTCGGATCCCGCCTCTGAGTTCAGACATCCTAATTCGAGTCTCATGTGGCGTCGAAGTCACGTCTATCTGTCTATCAAGGGTGAAATGTACACTAAGGCAGACGTGAGACCACTATCAGCTTGTAAGTATGAATGTCTTGGAAGTATTGCCCGAATATTGTGTGAACTCCATATCAAGATGCCGGGGATGATAGGTCAGCCTCTCGAGTAAGTCTTCAACCTAAACTGACTGATTTAATTGGACGGGTGTTAATTGAGACGACAGATAGACATTCTCGTTGCACACTGTTCTTCGAGGCAGATGGCTGCTGGCGGACTGGTCGAGGTGAACAGTGCATAACATGGCAAACAGACATGAAGATCTTGACCAGTAGATTTGACCGAGTAGAAGGTTTTAGGCTCCCAGGGGTGGGGATTCACAAGGTCTGCCTGTCGTATGTTTGGAGACTTGTGACGTGGTCAGGTGCAGCGGTCACTGGTGTGGTTTTATTCGAATTCTTTACTCGTCTAACTAAGTTTCACTAATAGCTTCACTTTCTACTTGCACTTCAATCTATTTCACCCCTTAGAAGCTGCTACGGGCAGCAACAAAAACCAGAGCACAGAAGTGCAAAATTTCTAGATGAATGCACCGAAATGAACTGGGTCAACCTCTTCCCTCGTCCGCACGTCAGTCAGAGTCAGCTTTCTTGACACATCAACTATTATCGATCACCGACAAAGTCAGATGCAGAGACTGCTCACACAATCGGCCCAGTCTGATAACCACGGTACGTTCTATGTTGAAAAACTTATATTTCCTGAACAATGAGAGCCAGACATATCAGGAGACAGTATTTTGGAAATAAACAAAAAAAAAAACACGTAAATCGATACAAAACGGATGGTTTTCAAAGCCTATTGAGTGCAATGAATCTGCTCATATGGAATATTTCGGACTTCCTTGTTTGGATAATCCCTTATGCGTATTTACAAATGAAAGGCGCAATGATAGAATTAATTTCACGGTGAATAATCATCGATATACGTTTTGGCTCCGTTCAGACAACAATAGTAATCTTGAAAGGAACAGTTTAACTGTTCAAGTTACGTTCGTGAAAATTGAGTGCGGTTTCTGTAGCCATTTTGTGTTTTGAATTGGTACGTGTTACACCGTTTTTCGAAAACTGAGCACGCGGTTTTGACTGAGTTTAACTGGATCGGTGAAGGACACTTTTGCTGGCAGTGCGTGCTTCCGTGACGAGAATGTCCTGCATACTTTTCGTGAATAAAATAATAGTGTTCGCAAAGTAATTCGCCCAAAGAGAGCATGAACGCGCGATGGATAATTGGAGAGCATGTCGAAGTATCCTGTCATCTTTCTTTGAAAGAATGACAAAAGGAACTAAAGTGGGGTAGATAAATAGTAGGAAAAAACAGTCACAGAGACGATAACGTAAACGGCAGCTTTTCGCTTTTTTAGGCTTAAAAATTGTCGGAGTGAGAAAATTTGTAGAGATAACTGCTACGATGCACCAGTGAAGTTGGATCATGCACGGGAAAAAACAGAAGAACGTTGACGACCATCAGTCAAATGTTGTATTCTTGAATTTCATTCTGCCAAAGTGATCTCTGATACGTCTAAAAAGGGCGGACATCAAGAAAGCATTTGGATGGATTTAGAAAATTTCAGAGGATCACGGAGAACAGGAAGAGTCGTACATAATGTTACGTCATATGCATATTTCATAGAGGATTCATAGTGTGGTATATATGTTCCTGACTTCCGTAGTAAATGTGTAATGAGATAGTAGCACCCTACGTAGTTAGCTAAAAGCATTTCCTGTTTCAAAGATCCATCATCCGTACTATTCATTGTGAGGACCAACGGAACGTGTCAGTGTAACATGCAGGGACAATACTCTTCCGACGAGGGTAGCACGTGTGTGATCTGCAAGAGCACAAAAAGGAAAAACACCATGAGCGGAGGTCCAGTAAATGTATCAACGGAACCAGCATTTACACTTAAGGAACAACAAGAAGGTGACCTCCAATCTGGCAGTTACATTAGGATTACCGTGGGTGAATGATTCTGCCACGGAGTCTAAAACACCGAGCCAATTTTGAAGAATTTTCAGTAGGTTTTACAGGAACAATGTATAACCGTTTGTGGAGTAAATTGGTGGTAGTCGCGGGTAATACGTTTTAACGGACGAAGGGCAGTTACACCCCTGATTTATTACCAGAAGGGGAATTGAACAGAAGTGTTCAAACGTGACACCGAAATAAGATGAAGAATAAATAGGGAAACTGTGGGTTGCTATCCCGCAGCCACTGAGAGAACATGCATTCATGGTCTTGTCTAAAACGGTTGACATTTTCCAATGAAAGCTGCCTTTCGTAATCCAATAAGACCGAGAAATTTACACCAGAAACTACGCTAAAGCGATCTGCTCCACGACCACGTCACATTGGAATAAATGTCATCATTTTGAAGTCAGACGGTTAAATACATGCAACAGTAATGCTGCCACAGTCAGGTTCGTCTTCCAGTAGCTTTGATTTTTTCGCACGGCAGTTGTGTATTTTGGGGAATATCTAAGTTCCGCGTTTACCATGCTCGATAGTTGATCGAGAGATTGAGGCTCTTACAATTTACTGAATAATTTGATTTTAATTCGTACTAATTTTAACAAAGGGGAGGCTTTTCCGTCTTTAGGCGCAATCACGTATTCAAAGAAACAACACAACTCCAGAATTACATTCACGGTATTATGAGTGAAGTAACTAAGTGCACGACCTGACGATAAGTTAACTATCAGTTTGTACTCATTTGATTCTATTACCATATATTGTGAGTAGATTATCAATAGTACGCAGTCAGTCATGGCTCCGTAATTTACGTTACACCAGAGACTGATGTTCGATATGGGATGGTTCTTGTAACGCACGCTACAGCTTACAGCAAAAAACGTGATTTTACTGCGTGCTTGTGTAATCGATTGGAAGATCACCAGTTTGATAAATCGATTGGTCTCTTTTCGAGCAACCACCAATCAATCGATCAACTAACTCAACGTGCCTGTGGCCTTGTGACATCGAATCAGCTGATCTGGTGCACTCAAAACTGGTGCGCACTGTTGCGTGGTCCATGTGTTTGTGATCCACGCCGACCCACTCACTCATGAACACACATCCTTTGAAGCTAAGAACAATCGATGGTAACGAAACTCAGTACGGATCATGGGGTTGACTCCATCCGGATAACTAACCGCTTATTCGCCAGGATTTCAGTATAGATCGGCTGAACTCGGCTGTCTGTGGGAGGACACCAGCTTTCGATTCTGTTCATTTTCTGAATGTATTCTGCATGCTGCTTTGAATTCAGCTTGTTTATGGTAGCGCTTTTCAGCTATCCACCAAGAGTAACGTATTTGGGGCTAAGAGCATGTGGATATACGTCAGTATAATGCAAACTATCTCTGAAAGATGAACATACTCCGGGACTGGCATTTCCCGATAGGCGGGTCATCTGGCTTAAGGAAAGTGTAGTCATGTCAGGATATGCCGTGAACGACATGTGGAGCGATGGGATGCGTGAAGGTACGTAATCGATTATATAGTGTATAACTACGGCAGTGGCATGTGGCAGCTGAAATAACTGGTGACAGAAATAACGAAAACACGATGGCAGATGCGAACAATGTGGTGTAACACTATGAAATTTAGACAATATCGTAAAACTACCAGTGGTTTATACTGACAGATTATATATATATATATATATATATATATATATATATATATATATATATATATATATATATATATATATTCGTAGAACTTGGCTCTGGCTAGTGGTTTTGAGGAAGTAAAAGATGAGTGATAAATATGGGCCGATCGTAAAGAAATAAATATGCATTGGAACCATTTGGATAAATTGAGGGTTAAACCGGATTGAACAAAGAAATAACTTCAAGAGAAATTACAAGAAAGGACATTGAAATGGTGGGTTTCAAAAAAGTATGGCAGAAAGTCATGTTGACCGCATATTCAAATAAACTTGATGGAGATCTATTTTTCCGAAACCATCCCGTATGTGTTAAGATCAACTGATGCCTAGTCTACTACGGATGGAAAAAGGGGAAAGTTATTCTTTCCTACCGGTATTTCTGCACACTGAAGTATTGTTCACGTTAACTAATCTGTTGTATGGGTGCAGAGTGGTTAACCTAAGTCAGGTTGATAATTCGAAGAAAAATGGGAACTATGAGGCGATTAGCACTTATTGTTCAACAATATCTTTTTCTGAGTGTCATGTAAAACATAACTAGTGGAGCCATGCATATGACGACAGTGTCCGCTAGACGGAAGCCGGTAAAACCACCCACGGGAAGGCGATCGAATATGTGCAGTAGGCCTTTTCTATTGGGGCCTGATCTACGAAAGGGTCCAAGCCCATCATTTCCCGTCTTCATTTGATAGATAACAAACACCTAGCTATGGCCCGGCCTTTTGGGGGAATTGTGTAATTTTCCACTCCAAGTCACCATGATTACTAGTTCTCTCTGATCCCACAGTGACCATAAATGATAGACATCTTCCAGTGTACACTAATGTGCTCACAGGTAATTCAATTTCAAGTTAAAAAAGTAGCATTACTCCATTTCATGCTTGGTTTGTTCACACAAAGGACGAAAAGGACAAATTCACAAGGATCAATAGATTCAGGAGAACACAAATCTTGTCGAAGCTCATCAAGTATGCGGGACCTGAATCCTCAAACAGTTCGCCGTAAGATCCAATGCATCCTAACTTCATTCACCCTATCTTGACTCCGAAGAACCCAGTCGCGTCATATCCTGCTCTGTCCTAACAATCCTAGAGCAAGTCAGATGCCACCGGTCGGATACTCTTGACTTGCCATCTCCAACGTTATTAAAAGCCTGCTCTTTCGAACTCCCATATCTCTGCTTAACCTCTTCAATCAATATATCAAACCTCGGGTGATTCTCGATTGTTGTGGATGTGTACGCATCACACATGTAACCAAGAAAAGATTCAACAGTTTCACTTATAGGCTTTCTATCCACTTTACTAAGAGTAATTAAGAATGTAAACCTCAGCCGTGTATTTCCCAATGTTCACACTACCGACCCAACACAAGCTCTCCCCTGTCAAACCTTGATGCAGTTGACTACACTTTGAACTCTTTTTCTTTTGCTTCTGATCAAGGTGGCTGTAATGATAGATTAGTTTTCCTTAGTTGTACCAACCCATTCGGTTCTCTTCATGGTGGCACTCTCTTGCGCACGATAATGACACTGATTGTTGTATTTGAAACATCCTTCTTGTTTATTCTTTTAATCTAACGTGGTTGACTTTTTATGGTAATAGATTTTTCTCCTCTTTTTGTTAACTCTAGTGTTTCTCGGATTGTACTAATTATTAATTTCATTTGTATCAATAAACTACTCGATTTTCCTTACATCTTTAACTGCAAATGCGCCGATCATGTTGTGTTTCGATGTTCCTATGATGGAAACAAAAGTTTCGACTTTTTCAAAACATTCTGAATAGATTTGATCACTGGTCCACTGTTTGAAACGTGTCGACGTGTTCTTCAAAAACAAGCAGGTACATCTTTCTGTATATGACCATCATGTCACTGAAGCTCATTCGTCTGTTACCTTCGAGTTATTCTGACTCGCAACCTCTATTGAACTAATTTCTAAAAATCCTTTTTTATTGTTTAGACTAACAAAAATTAGGATCTTTTACTTCAGCATTATGATGCGCATAACAAACCTAGTCGTGTTATTATTTAACACTCAAAGTGTACGTGCTGAAAATGTAGGCATTTTTGGCGAACAAAAGCATTCTTTGAATTTACTTTACTTGATTGATTACATCAGCGTTCGTTATGCAAAAGGCGATGTGATTCATGAAAGATTTACTGGAACTGGATACTGACACTCACTCATTGATCTCCAAAGTGTACAGATTGATGTGCATGCTCCGTATGAATTCGGTCTCATCCTAGCGACATGTTAGTAGTCAGAGTGTAAACTACAACCTGGTAGATCGGTCTGAAGCTTCTTTCAAAACTCACATTGGTGACCGGTTTCGATGTTAAGACGAGTATCTCAGTTGGTCAGAAGATGCGAATATTTCGTCCATTTGGTCAATCGGAATCTGATTCTGCTAGATCAGTTACCAATGAAGGCCCGGGTGGAATTTTGAAAAAATGGCAAAGACAAGCTGCGTGAAGCGTGTGTTTGTAGTGCACCTTTTCAGTACTGCACTATATGTGCTCCTGTCTAGACAAATGACATTGAACTTGTTAAATAGCAAGTAACCACGTGTCAGCACCACAAAACACAGTTCACCTATTTCGTTTACTAAACAGCATGGGTTCTTCCATCAAAACATCTTCGAGTTCAGCAGGGAATAAACGTGCTTTCTCATTGACATGCCACAGATTTCACTTGGGAATGATTTCTGCACACACACAAACACACTTTCTCTCTCTCTCTCTCTCTCTCTCTCTCTCTCTCTCTCTCCCTCCCTCCCCCCTCTCTCTCTTTCTCTCTCTTTCTCTCTCTCTCTCTCTCCCTCTCTTCACGTATTCTTCTTGTCTGTTGAGAGGACACGGTCAAGATAGGAAACAAAATTCGAAAAATATGTGGTGTATATAGAAAGTGGTTCATTTCGCCCTAACAACGTTTTGGGATCTCGAGTGGATACTAATTACAATGGTTATCTTCGACACAAAGACTGAAGATTCTATGAATCGGTATGAAGCATTAGCACATCTAAACGGCAAGGACTTCGACTTTGGGTGTGCTATCGTTTTATCGTTACTGTTTTGGCGTATTCTCACCATCGTATCCCATTGTTTTCACTTCCACATCAAAGTTGTGTTCTCAATGCCTAAGTACAAAGTGCACATTACGATTTCGTAGGAAATGCTGCTGGATCCCATTAAAACACGCAAATCTCCCAATTTTTCTTATTTTATGAGGTCTGAAATGAAAAGATTCAAACAATTTCCAGCTGAAAATTTTCCCGCAACCTCAAGATGCATGGAAAATTGCATTCTCGAGGATAAATACTAAACCAGTTTGCGTCCCGCTGATTCTATAACCGAATATCTGTTCAGTTAAATCAAAAATGTCCTATATTAGTCACTTACTGAAGTCTTCGGAATATGCGTGCTGTGCTTTTGATTCATTCCAAAAGATTTTGGTTTCATTCGACAATGGATGATTAGTTACTGAAGCTTAATAGATTCACCAGCTATAGGCTGACAGGCATCCAGCTAGGAAATCCAAAGATTGAAATGGCATTGCTTACGTACTTCGTTTTTGGTTTCGTTCATCCTCGTGCGTTTTCACATAAAACACGAACACAGATTGTTTGGTATCAGACCGCTGAACGTAAGACACGCTTTATTCCTAGATATTTCTCTATCGTTATATCTAATCTGTACATAACCCCAGACTGTTATTCCACGGAACTTGCCAGTGACCTGGATTCATTCTACTCGACACTCATTGAGTGGGTTGACATCTCACTTGGTATTGTGGCTGGCGGCTTCAACAGCCCTGATTCGACTTTCCGTATTCTACTATCCCCTCATGACAAAGTTAGACTGCTTCTTCGTGAATGAGCCCTCTTTCTTTCTTGCGATCATGTATGTCCGGTGGAAAACTCCTATCACTGTACTGTTAAGCTTCTCCCTCGTAGCATAATTAAGCACCCAATTTTACAAAGTGCACTTAAGGCAGATAGTCACACTTAATATTCACTTTTCGGAAGGTACGGTGGTCTCTTCCAAATTGGAGCTATTTTACGATTGAGACGTTTCTATGCATAGTGACAACACTGCGGATGATGTAAACTGCTGTTGAGAAACATGCTGTCCCCGAACAAAGATTCTGGTGCATCCAGACAGTTCTGCTTTGAAGAAGCTAAATAAATTGTGGGGATGAATAAAAGGAGCATGTCGTTAGCATAGCGAGAAGGCGGTAGAACTTTCAGGCCTGCACATCAAAGTAGGAATCATTTATTTTAGCCCATTGTGCATAAGTACCACAGACAAAGGCAACTGTTGCAGCCAGTGATGGAGTGAACTGAAAATGCTACATGATCCCATACTTCAAAAAAGCTACACAACGCGTGATTTCAAAGGACTTAGAAGGTCATTGATCACCGTAATTAATGCAACCAAAATATTGCACTAACTACCTGGAACCTTGAGTATACCTGGAAATCCTCAGTCTCTTCATCCGAAATGAGTTTTCAATGAGTTGAAACTGATCAATACTAATGATGCCCCCAGACCGGATAGCCTCAGTTCCATTGTTTTTTTTAAATTGGTGCTGCCGACTTGGCTTCCTTGTTCTTCTCAACATGCGCTCGATATCTGTCAGAAGGCAGACTCACTACATCATGATGGCCAATTCGAATGACTCAAATACCGGATAAGGGAAGAGGGAAATCTCTTCCCTTGGCTAAAACTCCAGTCCCACTCACAAGACTATTGAATGGGTTATTGGTGATGACCTTGAATGGGCTATTGAAATTTGGTATGTAAACCAATTTACCATCCAAATAACAGCGTTCTACTCTGAATGCATTTAACTGTTTCATCCATTCAGTAGCTTCATTGATTGCTCAGGAAGGCAAGCTCCTTCACTTGTGTTTCCACAAGTACACAAATGCTTTCAGATCGCTCGGTAGAGCAGGTTTGCTATCTCTTTTAGATAAACAAGGTATATCTCAGAGCTTTCCAAATGATTATGCGACTATTTTTCACGATTAGGCCCCAGTTCGCACATCCTAATGGCCATTGATTATATGCCTCCATTTTAACACCGGAATATTGTAAGGTGGTATCCTATCGTCTTCTCTGTTCGCTTACTGCTTGTGTGAACTTCCCCTTACTATATCATTCTTTACTTTAAGTACGCCGACCATGTTATGCTTATTCCGCTTTCCTTTTCTGCAACTGACTCCTTGGAGAGGATAAGCCCACTTCATGAATGTCTCTGGTCGCTTCTATTCATGCTGAGCGGTTGGCGAGTGCCGTGCACCATACTCCATCTTACTTTTAAAATAGATTAGAGACATCAGTGATTGAAAACTTCTAGTCTTCTGATGTCCTCAGCCCTTATTGGCCCAGTTTTACAACCACGTATTAAGACTGGTCAGACTGCGGCATTAAAACCCCTAAGCTTGTTCTGATGACTAATCTCGTTCATTACCACAGGGTGTTTTGGAGCAGCAGATACTCCATTCGGACCGAGTCAATACACCGTTTGACAGTTCTATTCGCCTTAAACTTGAATATGTTCTTTTATCCTAGCATAGTACGACTTTGTCAGACTGATCAGTTTGAATAGCAATCCATCTGCAAGCATTATCTTCCCCATCGACTCACAATCTGTTAAGTCAGAGGCTGTGAAGAAGTCTATGAAGCGTGCGGTAGTAGGGCCTAGGGATTTGTAACGGTGTTCCAGGATCCTCAGGAGGAAGAATATTTGGTCGACGTATCCACTGTCTCAAAGGAAGCCTCCCTGATTGGATCGAGTACGTGCATGTCTCGACCTAGTGGAGAGATTCAGCAAGAGCTGGGCGAACGCTTTTGCAACCGTGTCCAGCAGACTGATACCATAGTTGTTTCCACACACACCATTTTATCACCTTCTTGGGAAATGAAAGCAGAACCGAAGTGTTCCTGTTGGATGGGCATTTTTAAGTTTCTCATTTCAAGCTGAATAGGGTACGAAGTGGCTCGGTGACCACCGGAAGACAATTCCTGTAGATTCCCACAGGGATTCTGTCTTCACCTGGTGACTTGTCAGATTGTAAAAGGCCAGTCGCATTCACTTTATTCTCTGATGAGGGAGGACAACCATTGATGTTATTGGGGAGCTGAATTCAAATCGACATCTATCGGCCCATCTGGTGGGCGAATGAGGAGCTGGTTGAAATGTTTTTCTCATCTAGTTATCTTACCCTTCATATCAGGAAAAGGTACACCAGCGGAATAGTGCAAGATAGATTGAATGGACTGTATTTTACCCGAAGCTAGTCGTATCAGGTGAAGGAGGTTTCGCCAAGTGACAAGCACTGGCTGCAGTTTCCATCTTATTTGCGATTCCATGCCAGTAACTGTGTCAATCTTTCTTCGCGGTGTTGATTGCCACGTTTAAGAGGGACTGATATTTAAGACGGTCTAATAAACGGGTATAACTAATCAAGGTTGATCTACCGACAGTATCCCCGGATATCCGGTTTTTATAGCAGCATTTCGTGAATCCTAATTCACCCATTACTAGTAGATGTACTGCTAATTTCAGCTTAGCCTACATCAGATTGACCGAGCCTGTCGTGTGATGTAAGGTGAATGCATCCGTTGACAACCGCGGTTCAATCTTCTTTGCTAGAGCTTCCTTCTTCTCCCGGGACTTCAGCAATTTCACTTTGAGGCACTCCGGGAGAGTTGTCTTTATTCGGGTTGTCAGTCGGACGCGAAGCGCGTACCATTACGCTATCTGATCTTCTCTTATTGCCTAACTCAGAGCTGCGTTAAGGTCTCCAGTTTTCTGTTTGCGAGATCCTTCGCGAACGGATTAGCATGTAGTCAGTTTGGTGAGCCCTTCTACCTCCACTGGAATACCATGCGAGAAGATGCCTTCTAGGATACTGGGACCGGGTACTGGCTAGGTACAACCTGTTAAAATCGGAGAGAATTATTAGCCTATCGTCTTTTTCACAGCTCGGAGCTTGAGTGAACCCCTTCATGTACATGATACTTTTTCGAGACCCGAGTTCTTCAGGTATTCCTATCCATACCATTTCTAAGTTAATTCATTTTTAGGTATTGTTTCAGTAATAAAACTGCTATTCTGACGTTTCTCCTAGTTTGCGTGTCAAAGGCTGTGTGTTGATCAAAAGCTCCCTTAAATGCATTTATATGTGTGGTAACACATCCAACTACTAATCATTGAATTCCGCGGAAAAATTAATTTCCCGCGTGGGAATGGTTGTGTTGTACTGTACTTTCTGGATGCTATTAGGAGATTGGCCCCGGAATAAAAGAGATCCTGTCCCGTCTGCTTGATAAATATACACTATTTATTCATGCTCAACGAAGTTTACGGAAGAATTTATCACACGGATTCTAACTCAGACCTGTTGCCGATTCGTGCATCCGTGATTGGCGGGTTCGATTTATTTTGGATAAAAAGAGATCTCAAAGTTATCTGTAATCAGCTAGAGGTAATAAAGTCAATCAAATTCTCATTTGCGAAGATTTTATGCCCAAGGACTTTAGGGGCAGTGAAATTTCTGCGAAGGTCACTTTGTTCATGAAGGTAAGTTATGCGACGACCAGTACTCTTTTTTAAACTTTATTTTTCTATTTACTATGAAATAATGTACAACAACTCATGAAGAGAGTCGCGGGAAACGAAAGGCTTCCAAATAGGAAAGTGACCGATGATAGCGGGAATCGAACTGCGGTCGATATTGTCCAAAGTCCACGATGATAACCGCTTGACTGGGATGTGATTGGAAATCATAAGGTAAATCGCGTGCTGGGTAGTAAAACAAAGTTTCAAGAAAGTTGAAATTAATTTTCAACGAAAGCCATTCCCTACTAGGTTATCCTGCTATGTCGATTTGAGACGCAGTCACAAGAAACAAGTTCACAATTTTTAATCCGAGCATGGATGAGAAGAAAACCCAGTATATCTATGTCCGTGGTGATTTTTCTGCATCCCAACACAGTGAACACGGCTGTAAAATGTACTGTTTAAATAGCCTGATGATATAAAAATCATTCACGAGGTAAATAATTTTGGTCTGTATTGATTTTCTGTGCTCAAGTCTTTATCGACACAGGAAGTAGGTCGGAGAATCCACAGTGAGAACGGAGAAGGATTTCGACATGCGACATGCGGAAATAACAAGAAAAAATGTACTAAACTAAACTTTACGGGAATATAATTACACGCGACACTAAGGATGAAGACAGGCAACTTTGGTCTTTTTGGCTTTGAAACTTGTTGGTTGTTTGCCACGCATCATAATTCACAACGATTCCAGACCGGTCGCTAGAGCGTGAAGTAAATCTCAATCAGTTTTGAGATAAGAGGTCTGAACCCCCATCGCTGGTCACGATGGTGGTAGGCCCCTAACTCGGAACCATTTCTGATCCTTTGGAACCTCATGTTGCTCTGATTTCCACGTCCCAGGGTTATAGTTGACAGTAGTACATTGCGACTGTGGAGCGCGCAAACCACTTTTACTGTGCTCATGCGTAAGCATGCAAAGAATGAACTGTTACTGAAATTTCAAAAGAAATAGTGACGCTAAAACCTGTTTTTACTTTTCACTTCAGACGTAAATTAAGCCAGTTTAGAGTAATGGGGATTTCATTGCCGCTATAACAATGGTGGATAATACTACTCTGGATGTTTCGTTTTCTCTCTAGCACGGTGAATTGGAAATCACACATTCCGATTCTCGTTCAATTCATGCCTGTGACAGGTGACTTCTAGAACTTTCCTAGAACCCCTTCCAAGAGGGCCAGATAGCAAGATTTTTTACGCTGAGCTTCTTGCAATCTTCTCCGTTGTCTGCAAGAGGTGCCCAATAATAAAGATCCAGAAGTGCTCAATCAGGTTTGTGCTCATTGATTCCACACAAGCTCTCCTACTGGGTTGGTTAGTTAGGCTTGATCTGACAAAATTCAGAATATCCCAAACTGAAAACAATTTGGTTTCGATGATTTGGGATGAAACCTGGGGACAGTCGTGCTATGACCACTCTGGTTCACCTAACTGGACCGAACGAATGCTGTGGTGGGGGGCCCAATCTTCCACCCACCACGATACCGAGATGGAATTATGCTGACGGCACACCGAAAAATAAGTACTGTTAGCAGGAGACGTGCATTATGCAGTCCAAAGAACACCATGATCACATTACTCTCGTACACGATTTCATGCTTCACCAAGTACTTAGTGACGGCAAGAGCAAATGTGTAAGATTTTCTTACGAGAGTTCTGTGTTGAGTCCACATAAAGACCCAAATCGAAACATTGTACGGTACGATTCACTTGTTGTAAAGACTTTGCGGTATAGACGGCTTGTGCATAGAACACTCGACTGTACCCTTCCGTTTCAGCTAGGGTTTTTTGTAGAGTCTGCATGATAGAGGGGTATCTACTATACGATTAAGGCAGTCAATTATGAAATGTCGAGCTTGAGGGATACTCATCGAAACGAGGCAAAAGAGGGAATACAATTTGCTAAAGACCAAGTATACGGAAGACATTAGGCCAAGTGGGTAGAGAGGGGGAGAGGTGATTGGAAGAAAGCTGATGTGAGAAAGAGTGAAGCGAACAACTTATTGGTATAGTCGAACTTCCCTGTGCTTCAGAATTGTTTGGAACAATAAATCTCCAGTATGCAAAGATGAACCGAGGTAAAAAGTTTAAATTTACATTGGCAACTTGTCATTACTTCTTCCTTACAAATAAGGAGTAGGTTTCCAATTTTAGTTAAATTGTGAGTTTGAGCAGGAAACTATGATAATTAAATGATGGGTTTTTCACTGAATTTGCTACTGTGAACGTTTACGACAACCGGACAGATATGCCAACATCTTTAGAAGGTACAGCCTCGTGTGAAATGTGACCCGGTGCATTATCCTACATTGACAGATCTCGTAGAATATCGTCTGGTCTGAAAAGCATGGAACATTCATCCATTGAGCACGGGGAACTTCGCGTTATTCAGGGCATCTTTATTAACACACCATCAACAAGGTTGATCGTGATTTGGCAGCCTATGTCAATCGGTGTTTTGAACTGGTTGATCTGAAATCTACTAAAATGAGATTCTTTGGAAATTTCCTTTATAACTGACTAATTCATGAGCCCCCACTTCTCACTACAATTAGTTAAAAGTAAATCGAATGCAAAATATAGTTACTGTGCGGTTCCAGTACCTTCGAGGTTACAACATTTATTCAATTTTTTTATTCGTGTAATACTGACTTTTGATCTGTCAAACGATAGGTCAGCTAACTTTCCTCCACCCTTGTTTGCAAAGGTGCCCGGGGAACTTTTTCCTTGGATCTCCCAGGCTGAATACTTATGGCCCCTGGCTGTCATTTTATCCCGATACATCTAAAGTCGTTATACAAACCGGATATTCTCGTCTTTTGCACACCACATCTTATTATGACACCACTTTTTACACGAATAACGAGAAAAGTATACTGTTATTCACGAAAAGAATAAGAACAAATGTCTTAAGGGATGACGCCATGTTACCCCTTTACGTTTTAATAAGTTAGCGGAATTTTACGATTTCCGGTAAACGTTTCCTCGACGTAGCGAAGACCGAGAGGATGTATAACGAGCCGCGCTCACACTACCATGAAATCCAAATCACACCTTCGAAATGAACCAAAAGTTTTCCTCCGATGAGGTTTGTTGAACTTTCAGACAACGTAGTATTGCCTAGTTACGTTTGCTTTGTTTTTGTTTCTGTTAGGCAGAATCATGTCGGACAGTCCAGAAAAAAAGGAAACCTTCCTAGTAGGATCAGCATTTATTTCTGAACAACGAAATCACCCACGGTGAATTTTACCTCAGTTGGTTTAACAATGAGTGATAGGTAACGTTTAACCAATATCGAACTTCTAAACTTCAGACAAATTTACCATGGTGAAAAAGGTCACACTATCTCAGTCTTCAGCCGATCGAAGAAAAAACTAACGTGACTGACGTCGAGTTCGGTTGAACTTCATTTCTCCGCCTTATCTTATGATACACTACGAACGGTCTAGGAAAGAGGTATCATTTACTGGGAAAATATTTCGTCTATGGCATTTTGACAACATCTGTAGAAGTGGTAAACCAAATTCGGTTAAACCCAAGTACACACAAACAAAGCGGGGAAGGGCTGTGACGACCGCATTCGCCCTGTTTTTCATGGAGATAGCAGTATTCAGTAAGTAACCAGGATAAAACTTTTGATATGTGGACACATTTCCGTAGTGAAGACAACAAACAAGATGGGATATTCGACATTATATACGATATGATATGAGAAATACACCCATAAATTGCCTTCATTCATTTCCTTCAGTTTTCTGGCACACAAAAATGAATCAGGTATTCATTTATGGGAAAGAGTAGTATTATGTAGGAACGAAAATTGGCCTATCTAAACATTGGTGCCATTGTTTTGTTATTCATTATTTTATAGAGTGAGAGTTATATTACGTACATTTGCTAAGGTGGAGCCGATGGAAAAATGGTATTTGTAAGGTAGACTTTTTCCGGTTGAACGAATGAATTCGGGCTTTCTTGGTCACTAGGGTTCAGTTATTATTATTATCCATAATAATTGTATTACTGGTGGTAGCACTATCGGTAGTAGTAGCGATAGATGTGGCGTTAGTAGTAAAAGTAGTGGCAGTAATAGTAGTAATAGTAATAGTAATTAATAGTAATAGTAAGAATAGTAGAAGTGGTAGTAGCAGCAGTAGTGGTATATTCAATAGCTTATCACAAGGAAATGCTATGAACGGTAATGAGGTCCCCTGACAGCAGAACAAGTTTGCTGAAGCTATGAATTGATCAGCTTACTGTCTTATATGAAGAGATTGAGTTCTCAATATTTATGTTGTTGAGGCTATACATTTTTCTCTTCACCGTTGCTGACCATACGGAACCGAGTCACCATCTACGGGGGAACCATGATTTTATCTGCTTCAGTTTATCTGATGGTTATCCTGTTGTAAGATTAATGGAGATGGAAGGTCGGCTTGTAAATTCTCTTTCCGAATAGTTTGTCAAACACAAACCGGTCAGTATCGTGGTCCTGCTTCAGGCAAAAAATAATCAAAAGGGACTAGTTGTTCATAGAGAAAATCCAGAGTTCGCCTAGTTCATAGTTATTCACTCAGCTTCCTAAAGCAGGCACAGCTACCAACCTTTGAACAACAACCTTCTTTGCACGGCACTTCAGACAATATGAGCCTTGTTTCTTGGGAATCACGTTAATAATGGAAACGAGGGTTTGGGTGAAGGCCGACCAGTCCGAGTGAGTCGTTGACCCGTAACCTGACCTGATCATTGCGTAAACATCAGCCATCTGGTTGTTTTATTTAGGCCGGATTACTCGGGTTTCCGAAGTTACGTCATCTCAAACGGAGTTGTCTTGTACAACGAACGAGCTCATTTGGGACAATGGTAAAAGACAGAGGCTGACTCTGAAATAATATTAGTAATAATATTAATATTAATAACAATAACTTGAACTATTGTAATTATTATAACTACAGTTATAATTATAATCAACAGTAACAACATCAATTGTGTGTGTGTCATTCTTTCTAGCGTGATACGTGACTTTTATACAGATTGGGTGATTTTTGACTTACTTCCTGATAAACAGAAGCTGCACATTTCGCGGAAACAATTACGCCTACATACGTAAATATCACAGAGTGAACGCCAATCTATGATACCGAAAAGTAACTATAAAAGTAGGAGAACAGTCATTTTATTTCTGGCTAACTGTTTACCCTGTTAGGTCGCGGCACGATACATCTGTTTATTCTTTCATTTAGTTCCTTTTATTATATAACATTGGTACAATATTTCAGAATGGGAGTTTTTGGCAATTTTCAGCCCCTGGCGCTTCAGAGGTTCCCAGCTGAAGACAGGTCCCGCCAAAGAATTATCTATCGACCCATAGACGAAATTCACGGGGGACTCGTGAAAGAGGTCCGACTGTAAACGGTCTCATTTCGCTGTGTGAGAAATCTAATTTACCACGAACATGACTGTTCACAATCGAACCCTTTGTGAATTGCCTTCGTGCATTGATGTCTGAACATACACGCAGTGTTTTCTGGCATTCATTACCGTGATTTTGACACAAAAAATATGCTTGTCTTACATGAAAAATTGTGCGTTGATAGGATTGACTTAGTCCGCCTTGTTGTGGTTCCCGGGTTCTCCAAAGATTTTCGCGCGACTTAGGGAGTCGTACGTTACACCATACCACTTTCTTCCATAGAACACCAACGGGCATCAAGAAGCACCGTCGAATCTGCCAAATTTTCTGCGAAAAATGTATAAACAGTAATATTTTATTGTTGCTTTTAACAGGCGAGGTGTTCTTTTGTCTCATGCCGGAAGCCATGCCTGACCTTATCTGTACCGCTTGATTTTCGTGGGCGTCAGTAAACCTGAAGAAAGTAAATTGGATTTACATACATGGGTGTGTTTAACAGGGCGCGGAAACGCAGGTTTCCACTTGGGGTCTGTTGATTGATCAGATGAACTACTTCATGATTTATGATACGTCAGGGACTGAATGGGACCACATTCTGTCGACCAGTTGGCTTCTTGTGTCTGTGTGTGTGTGTGTGTGTGTGTGTGTGTGTGTGTGTGTGTAGAAGGGGATAAACCACAGTGCACATCCTGACTCATTTCAGTGAAACACCACATACTCATGTCCCTTCTTTCATTCCTTATTTCATCACAGTTAGTCTCTTTGGTCGAGGTGATTCACCTACACCATTAGTGCAACTGGCACCGATCAAGTTCCCGCCTGTCATCAGTGCAGGTTCACATTTACGGAGGGATTGGGGGGGGGGGAGGGGGGGCGGTGGAGTGACTGAAGAACACAATCGATTCTACTACATCCAGCTATTTTACCCATACTCGATGCAGATTAAGTTTGCTTTTACCGACACTGCTTGAGTGAACTTTTGTAAAAGGATCAGATTCGGTACCAAGAAATCATTAGGGAGCCGAATAACACATTCAACTGACCACAATTTAGATACCCGAAAATATCCACTTTTTTTGCCGTACCTACAATCAGCTATGCCCCGGATTGGTGACGGAAAGTGTTGGCTCCAAGTGACAGCTACGAGACAGACATGTTCGTGGACTGGGTTAAGTATTTACTCCAGAGTATATGCGGCTCACGAATACACCAAATGGGATACACCGTCTGTGACACGAGCTGACCCCTACACACAAATGCACGCCTACAATCACTGATTATTTCCCCCTAGTTCGTGACAATTTCCGGGTCGTTGTTTCCGCCGTCGCGAAAGCGATGACAACAACAACAACAACAGTCACAAGAGAGAAAACAAAAACACCTAAGTCGGCCCTGTTCCTTTAGGTCACTGTAACTCTGTTTTCCCTATCACATTTGTCCAGACATAAATAATCTCTTTCGCGCTGCCTCGGATTCGCGGTGAACAGATTCAAAACATTTCTCACAGATTCCGGACCGGGAACGAAGCAAAAATATCGATGACATATAAGAAATGAAACTGTCAAGAGAATATGTCGGACGTGAATTTAAATGTGAAGAAAAAAACAAACGTTTTCTTAGTCAAGTGATCAGATTCGGTTACTAAAGAGAGAATACAATGTGCGAAGAAAAAGCCAAGAATGAGTGAAATTTCCCTTTTGTTTTGTTCTGTCTCATACAAAAAACCATTCACTATCAACACATACCCCCTGAATTTCTGTTTTGCAACCATACACATTGTGGGTTCTGACCAGTGAAACTCTACTACGGTTGAAAAAGCCATCGATCCTTTTTTATTTTTGTACTGAAGTATTCGTCCCAACTGCTTTCTCTGTGTAGTTCAATGTTCACAAGCCCACTGCCAATAGTGTGAAAAGATGGAGAAGATAAATTGCTTGATTGGAAAGACCTCTGTAATGTTGCTCAGTCCGTCACACCGGTTCGAAGTGCTCAAGTTCCGAGCTACGGGGATAAAGCAACTCAAAATCAGCTAGTAGCAGAAATAACATTCACCTATAACGAAATTATCATCAAGTTTTGATAAGTGTGAATGAGGAACGTGCTTTCCTCAGGTGTTACCTTATTCCCCGTAGTTTATGAGTCTTATACCACAACTAAACTGCTATGCAAGGCTGCTGAACCATGGCATTTGACTCTTACGCAGTGGAAAATACAGTAGAAAAAAGAATTTGGTGACAAACTGAAGCTGTGGTAACTTGCTACTTTTAGCGTTCAATATAAGTAGTTCTTTTATAGAATGATTCATGGGTTGGGATCAGCTCTCCCTGCTTTGGCTGGTGATCCCCTAGCTTGGCTTTTAGGTCACGAATGTTTCATTACCTGTCGAGGTGACATCGTCACTGCGTTCACCTCGACTGGTGGCGAAACGTTTGCGACCTAAACGCTAAGCTCTCATTCCATAAGTACCAATATCACCAAACTCATTGAGATCAGAAATGTATGATCTGGCAGTGACTGAATTAGTAGACCCAGCATTATCCGGAGAATCAATAACACCGAAACCATTTCCAGAGACCTGCCGAGTTAATTCCTGTTGTCTCATAAGGTCCTTGCTTTCTCGTCTGGGTTTTTCCAATGAGTTTTCTTGTCCAGGTTCCACTTGAGTACTGTAAGTCAGTTCTTGCAAATCGAGCAACGCGTAGCCAATTCAATTGAATCCCCAAAACCCGAACTAGATTGATTCGTAGTTTCTACGGGGGACCGGCTACCGTGACCTTGCAATCACAAGGGCAGCCCCACGTAATACTCTATTCGTTCAGACTTGGCACCATGTTAGGCAACCGAAGGGATGTCTACAACTAAAATTCAGACATTTCATGATTGTGTGAACCTAAAATTACTTTGCAAAATGAACGAAATTTCCGGTTCTTTATCACTGTAGCTATAGGTTCGCCGTGGCAGGTTTTAAATCTCGTCGCTTTTAGGTGCCAAACCCTCATACCTTTCGGGCATCAGTGGACATAATATGACCGTTTTAGATAAGTTTCCCTGTGGGTACTAACATTAAAGGCATACATCAATTACTCTGAACAGACTGCTTGTATGATGAAACTTCCTCAGCCTGCTTGCCTTCGTAGACAGGTAATTATAATCAGCCTCTTATATTTTAGGTGGATTCGAGTCTTATCTACGGTCAGTTTAAAAAGCACAACTTTGGTTGTAAAAGTCTCTGGACAAGAACAATTACGAGAAGAAAATTTCTGGTTTGCTAAATGTCCTCCAAAATAGAAGCGAATAATTAACCTCAAATAGTCCACATGAATGACAAGAACCTAGTTGTTTCGAATCAACTGATCTGATGTGATTCTCCGTGAGAAAGAGTTAAACAAACCTTTTTTTGTAACAGGACCAAAACTGTTGATCAAAACCGATGGAGCATCAGCCCTGAGAGTGTTCTCTGGACCACATGACAGACTTGCCAAAACGACCATAAAAAGCTGAAACATTTCACATTAAAATGGTACACGCTTGCGGCTTTTTCTTTTTATTACCATCACGAATTCCGAGTAACTTAATCAAATGTGTTCTGTTATCTCCTTGGAGGTGGAGAAATATTGCCTTGCACTAATTTATTTTTCTTGTTATTCAACTGCAAACATTTTTCAGTGCATTTGACTTACGGAGGCCTGGTCTGTCTGTCTGCCGCACGTGGCGGTAAAATGTCGGTCAAAATGCTGTTTGATAACTGGAATCTCAGCACAAAACGAAAAAGCGACAGATCCTTTTCACCACGGTCTGTCGTCAATTCAGTCGTAGCAACTGTAGAATGCTCATGATCGATGCAAAATTGCCGACTGTAGAAGAATAAGCCACGGCGCAATGTGCATTAGAAATGCAGCTTCCATTGAATGATGAACAAAACTGTCTATCATTTGGTTTCATCGGTTGATTCAAATTTTGCCAATGTTTCGTTTACCGACCGCAAGGTTTCTATGATTCAGCGAAGTGGACAGTAGAATGGAAAGTGCTTTCGCGAGCTTTTCTTCTTCGAATAGGTTCATCACTTCTACCAGGAAAGTACAATGATCCTCATGTTATAGGAAGCAGACAAAATAAAACGTGAACCAACTTGCCTCTGTCTCTCCGTTTCAAGGATTTCGTTAGAACCCCAGTGATATTAAATTATTACAAAATTCTGAGCTGATAAACAGGATTCAAATGGGAAAGATTTCCAAAAATTATCTTTCTGAGATAGCAAACCAGTTTTAGTGATAACACGAGCTTTTTACCTTGCTTATTCAAAGAGGAACCAGAACCACAAGGATGATAGAGGGAGACAATGGATCTTTTAAAGATCCACTCCAAACAGAAGCATACCACCCATCTGAACGGCAGTAGTTCCATTTACCTGGATAGAGAAGATGAACTTCATTGCCAGTCTGTGCTCTTGCAGGAAAAAGACCAGTTTTGTTGTAGAGCATCCGAATACAAAACTTGACCGGATTCAGATCAGTGAGATCACACAAAGCTATCGAAGACAGCCCACCGCTCCACTTATCAAATAAAAGGGCACTTCTTATTCAGAGTAGTTTGTGAAGTCTCATTTGGTGCATTCACGGAACAGGTACTCGGCCACGATCACGGATGCACTTTGTGCGCTACTTAGGCACATGTTTTATGAATTTGGCGTGTGCTTTTGTTCTTAGAAAAGCGGGAAAAGATATTCGTTGCACATTACAACATAACAAATGGGTTCCCCATAGCCCCGTTTCCGCCGAATTTAGACACCACGTCTTTTGAGGAAATGATGCACAGTGTCGAAAAAATGGATACAACAAATCTGTTATATCCGTAAACGAAAGAACTGATGCAAGAACAACAAAAACTACGGTCGCACGGCACTGCCAGTGGAGCACCACTTTGCGACCATGACCAATTGCAATGAGTCCAGATGCGTAGTAACCAATGAAGAACGAGGTCGACAGACATAGGAGTTGGAAATAGCTAATGAGAAACTAGGCTCGAGTGTACTCTTGGTGTCCGGATTAGAGATGTTCTAAATGTAAGATGCTGGAAAGCTTACCGATCGGAGACACTCAACAGAAACTGCACCTCGAAATTTCAAAGCCGGGGCAAACAACTCTCAGCAGAACGGCATATACTTTTTCCATAGAAAACTTTGGTTTTGTATCCATAAGGTTAGTCAGGTAATCCCAGCAACGATGGTCTTCCAGTACAAGTGTTTCACCTTCCTTTCTTTTTTGAATTAGATTTCCGAGTTGATCAAGGAATAAAACGGAAACCAATTCATGCACTGAAACTTGAATATATCAGTGGTTAGTCTCATGGCTAAGGTAACAGGATAATTTTTTATCTATTATTACATGTTTGCTCGTGCTTGCAGTGGAAGAGGTACGTGCCTCATGACCACAAAGGCTCACTGCATTATTAGAGATAACCTACAATCAGACCCGGAGATTTGGAGTGGATAACCTCGATAAGGTCTCCGTAGGTCGGAGGTGGTAACGAGCCGGAAGACAATGGAATGCTGCCTACCACCAAAATAGAGGGTGGTGGTGGGTATTCGGACCTTCGACCTCCTGGGTGGTAATCAAACACTCTAGGCCACTCGACCACCACCGGTCAAGCTTACTTTCGTTGATTATCACTGATATCAATCTCACTCTGCTTGCTCTGCAGACAAATGGTTTTCAGTCTGATTGCTGTTTAATGTTGCTAGATTCATCTTGTTCATCAGATTGCCTACTATTCAGTTTGATTAAACGTGATCACCGAAAGCTACGGAGAAGAAGCCGAAGTTCAATGAGTTTCTCAAAGAAAATTCAACAGGACAAGGAAGTTGACCTTTTCAAGGTGACCACATGGCGGCTTTGGCAACACCTTCCAGTGGAAATGCGTTTACTTATGCAAGGTTATGTATTTCTGTTTGCTAGGATGGAACTGAAAAAACAACGGAACAGAATTAAACTCAGGGAGTTGTGAAGGAGGGATAGAATAATGACGGACGAGCTACAGGATATGACGAAGGCTGTCACCTTATACGGATAGACCAAGTGCGTAATCAATTGGGATTGAGAGGGAATAGAAGAAAATCATTGTAAATGCAAAAAATAAAGCACGGGGAAACTGAACTCATATATGAATTCAAAATTCCGTTTTATCACTGTTATTCACATTTTACAGACTGAGATTTTTTCGATTTGAAGTATTCTTTTCAGATTTGAGTGAAAATTTCTATTCCCTCTACAAAGGTGAAAATAATTTTTACATACTTTTCACAAAAGTTTGTGCTCTCAGAATAAGCACAGTATGTCACAGGATTCACTCAGTCATTAGGAGCAGCTTTATCGCTGCACGTCTGTGTTGGCTGTATTTTTCACACACTTTTGATAACGATGACGGTCATAAATGAAATAGATGGATTTCTTCGCCACCGATTGCTGAGCTTGGTGTTTGGGTGCAAACCATTTAAGGAGCACAGGTTCGACTTGTTCTCCTTATGAATAATACCAGGATTACATAAAGATAAGATTACCGCAAACATTGCGCAAGAGGTTTTACAGTAAACGCACGATAATTATTCAGTTCCTTTTTTTCTTGATACAATTGAAGTTCAAAGACCTTGAATAGAGGAGACTGCAGGGAACCAGGTTGTTCCGAAAAGCCGGTATTTACTTGGATACGACTGTGTTCATTAAAATTCGTGGGGTATAGTATTTCCCAATAAAGCAAATTTTAAGCCTCACAGCTCACGTCATATCGGGACAGTATCTGATCTAATTTTGGCTTCTCTGATAGTAGCTTACTCTATGATCACTACTTTCAAGCAGCCCGAATTTCGAAAGCCGTGATTTGGAAACAAGACTGGTTATAAAAAAAAACGCGCACAGAATGATATTTTTAATCATTTAACAAAAATGGTTCCCATTTTGGATGAACACACTTTTTATAGTTCCCATTCTTTATTCTACTCTCTTTTTTCATTTAGTAATATTTCCGGTGGAATGACAAGGGACAGCATCTAAATTACAACTCACATTACGCTTCATAATAGTGAAATAACGTTTGCTGGAAAATGCTCACCTTAGTCAAGGCAGTCGAGTTTATTATCGACCAGTTGTAAATATTACAGGGAACAAGAGCACTGCGGCTTAGAACTGGCTTTTAAAAGCATCCGGCTTCCAACCTGTGCATAGATATTAAAGAAAAATACTCAATCGATTGGTTAGGACTGGGGCTGTAGTTCAGACCGATTCAGGATTAGACAGTATGGTTGACCCAACACAGAAGGGTTATATTTGAGGTGGTACGTTGAGCATGGTGCAGCTTTTACTTCACCGTAGAACGCAAGAACCTTTGAGGTTCAGTTCGTGTTTCAGGATACCGTAGTGGTTTCTGAGATGATCCATCACACTGCACCAAAGCTTAACAAAATAGTGAAAATGTTGAACATATTTTACAGCGATTTAATCTGCGATGGTAATAGCAGCATTACGCAATATTTAGTGCCACTCAAACCTAGGGTACATGAGACTGGGTCAACTGCTTAGTGAGTGAAGAAATGCTTTAGCGTCCAACACCGGTAGACGATGGGAGCTGCATCATGCAATGAAACGAGTCGTTTTGAATCAGTCCGGATAATCTAATGATAACGTGATTGACTCTCGATCATATACGTGGAGTCTTCGTCAGGGCTTGGTGGATATGCAATGCTACTCATTTCTACTGAATACGAAACAAGAACGCAATAATTCCGTGGATATAAGTAGTGAGTTTGGTGTAAATACTGCGAGAATAATGATCACCAAGAAGTTTATTCCTGGTTCCTAAAAAGCATCCAAATGCTAGTCTATTTGTAAACCTTTCCAAACCAGCTGATTCATCTGATAAGAGAAGGGAAAACATTCCACCTTCAAAGGCATGAGTCGTGGTAGTAGACCGGTTTAAAACGTTTGTTTTCCACGGCGTAGGTCAGAGTTTCTGATCCCGTCACATTGGGCCACTTTTGTGGTAGGCACTCTGATCTGCTTTCGTCCGACACGTTTCCACACCAAACCCAGTGGAATCTTATGTGGTTTTCCACTCCAAGTCCCAGGGTGAGATTTCTGGCTATCCCTAATACAGTCTAATGGGATTTTGGGTTTATTGCTTAAGAGTGAAACTGCTTTGCTGATTTTAATCTGATAGACAAATTCTCCAATATAACAGTGTGCCGAGTTACCAATACTTTTATTTGGAAAAAGTCGTGAGAGAGTGAATCACGGATGCCAGCATAAGTCACAATTATCCAATAACGATGAAACTCACAGAATGTTGAACTCTACTGTGGAAGTCAAAAAATAGTGGTGGATTTTCGAAACAGAGTCAGTCATTTTTCGACCTCCAACAGATTGGAGCTCACCACGATCCAGAACTTTTTCTAGTGCGAAGAGAAAGTTTAATAAGCTCTATTCATGCAGGATATCAAACACAAAAGTGGGAGGAAAAGGCGGGGGATATGGTTGCAGAGCTTCTAAAAGGAGGTATAGAGAGAAATTCCTGCGCAGTGTAAATCTTTATTCCCCAAAAGTTATTTATCGTTTGCCTCTTTCGTAGTAATTTTCTACCTTTTGTGAAGAATAACCCATGTGGTCTGCAGTGGACTTGTTTGAAAACATTTTATTTTCGACAAGACGGACGTATTGCTGATTTCTAATCCAAAAACCTTTCACGTGACAGTATTCTTACCAGACAGTTTGTATTCTGACGAGACCATAACGGTATATATATATTGGAAACAACTACTGAGAATGAAGTAATGATTGGTTCTAAGCCTCCACATTACTCGGTTACTTACATCGATCCATATGTCTCTGGGCCCGCAAAACCGAAAACCAGTTTTCTGCAAAATGAACAGTGTTGTTCCAGGAAAGATTTCGTTTGGAATAATGACCCCGTTTCCAGTTCTCTCATTTGTCGTTAAATCATCCAGTCTCAGCCCATATTGTTTTGTTTGTCCTATTTATTGGTCACAACTAGACTTCTTAGGATCTGTAGTACGATGAGCGTGTTTTGTCTTCACTATCTGAAACATCACGAAATCTGGACAACCCTTATTGACTTGCTCTCAAGTAAAGGTCACTTGAGAATTTTGTGTTGCCCACGTCTTTAATTGGGTCAGCCTCGCTCTTCTGATCCTCCAAAACCCCCCGGCGAATTTTCCTCACCGAATAACTTTGGCATGCTTATTGACTTAAATGAGGTAACGGGGTTGTACAGGATTGTTGTCCTGTAATTGAGTGACTCGGTTTACTGCGTCAAACAATAACAGCAATGTGCCCCAAATTGTGGGCAAACCGATCACAGAATCAAGACAGGCAAAGAAGGCTTCGAAACGCCCTAACAACAATAGACAGGAAAAGTTCGAGACGGCGATGAAGGACAGAGTCAGGTGGTCTACAAAGAATATCCTTATTTATGGGAAGCATTTTGACCAATCAACGGTCAGAAGAGAAGTAATTTCCTGAGGGAACACGCTCAAGCGTGTTGAAGAAAAAACCGAATAACTGTGGTTATGAGAAAGTAGCATGAATATAACGAGATGGCCGAAGTTCAATCATTCCCACGGATAAGGCGGAGAGAGAGAGAGAGAAAGAGGAAGATAGTTATGTCCAAACGTTAGGGTCTTGTCAAGTAAAGCAAGCAATTATGAAGTAACAACAGAACGGGTCATGGATACCAGTGGGTCAGTTCGAGAAGATGCCAAAACGGAGAATCAGAGTTCAATACGAACGGGTCAGGTAAACAATTAGAAACATGATAATTAAGGTCAATCAGCACGTCGTAGAAAAGAAGCTAAGATTTGTGTGACGCCATGGAATTGATTAAAGAAATTATCACGTGGGCGTGGGATTGAATTGGTGGTCGGCATGGTCACTAGTGGCCTGAGCGCATGGGCAACAAAGGAATTGTTTGGTAAATGCCAAACAAAATTGTAATAGATAGTATGGGATTTGGACTAAACCAGTTTAAATGAGTTTCTCCATACGGCAAACCGAATTTCCATGTCCAATTTCAGTAAATCTTTACATGATTATACTCGAGTGGTATTCCTCGCCCCAGTCCCCTAAACTGAAGATGCAATCTCTGAATCGGCTTTCTTTCCACCATTTTGCCAGGGCATGCATCGTCACTCAGTTATCATGATACATGATTGATCCTAATTCTTATGTATACAGTCTTGTCAAGTGCGCTGATGTTTTGCAATCACAAACTGCTGTCCCAATATTTCAGTCGTTCTCAGAATTTTTCACAACTAGATTTATCCTCGCAGTATCATTGAGCTACATTGAAATCCCGAATAGGGTGGGAGACAAATACCCTGGTTGTGCTCGAGGTCAACATCAAATATGTGAGCAATTTTCTTCAAAACCTGGACACCACCATTCCCACCGGCATTCACTACCTTACGATTCTGCAATTAACAATTTACTGAGCATAGTCGTGCTTCATTTTCACCATAAAAATAATGTAAGATTGGGCCTGGGAATTTATCGTCGAAAGTGATCTGTTACGAAACGTTCCCTCACAGGTATCTCCAATTCTTTTCCTTACTCCTAACACAGTCAATCGCTTCATTGTTTGCATCGTTGCCATTTTTAACTTGCTTTTCTTCTTTCATGACTCCATCGGAAACGGTATCATTACCACCTCATTGATGAAACTGCGGAGAAGGTTAAACCAACGTTCTGATAAACTCCAAGATTATGATGTCACGGAGAAATGGAGACTACTGTGCGATAAAGCTGACATCGCTGAGCTTCATGCAACAGGCTTTCATGAGTCTGACAATTCCTGGTCTCAGTGAACTGAAAATGGAGAACTTTTTTGATCCTTCTGGAAACACGATATGTTAACTTTTCTATCGTTGTAAATTTTTGTCTACTTTTAGGTCCTGACAATCCGTCTCTATCTTTTTTACCACACGAAGACTAACCCCATTGGTGAAATGAAAATCCCCATATTCTTAGCAAATTTTCTTGAATACTGTTTCGACCATTGTCCCGAAAAGCCGCTTCTTCAGTGATCTGTGCAAATGCTTTCATTCATCGGTTCTGAAGTTACCCTATTTGAAATCAGTGGGAATGCTGAGCTCCACCGTTCAAACCTTACCCCACAAAGAGCACATCAGCTTTATTCGAAGCTTTAGATTTACATCCTAAAAGCTGCTTTCAGGTTTTCCTACCGTATTACCAACTATTCGAACGATTCCATCAAGTCTGTTCTCTGTGTTTACTAGACTTTTGTTCGAGCTTTTACTCCATCCTGAGCTTACTCATTCTTTGAGAGTGCGAAATGTTTGGTGGCCTGTTCGAACGATTCAGTCGCCTTATTCAAACGATCGCGAAATGTTCACACACACAGTTCTGCTACTAGTTGTCTATTCCTTATTCACCAATATATATATATATATATATATATATATATATATATATATATCTGTTGTTTGCACTATTCCACCCAATCAAATGCTCGGCTCACTGCTTCAACAACTATTCTGTGTAGAAAGTTGTTGATAACTTCTCTGGTTCGAACGGTAATAAGCAAATAATGAGTAGTCACTGAAGGTTCTGCGAACTTCAGCCTGTGGATTGAACCTCTTTGCCCAGTTCATTCATCAAGATTTTGGGGATCTCATTTAATTAGCTGCTTTGTAAGAGCTTGCTCACAGGTTTCAATAGATAAACGTACATCTACAAAGTGGATCTAGAAGAGTATTGTCAAAGGAAACAAACCACTCTTACAGTCTGGTAATCTGCGTGATGCTCTACAGTAAAAATTGTAATTATGAGTAGTAAGAGATTAGAGTTTTACCTGAAATGATTCGTTACACAGTGTGAAAGTTTGAACCGATAAAACCAGTGAAACTACCCCTACCGGACAAAAGAGACCAGCTTAAAGGTTGTGATTGTTTCATTCGCTGATTTATTAGTTGAAAAATTCCTCTTCCTGTTACCGTCATTGCTGCCAATGACGATAATTATGAGCTTGGATGGGAATAATAATCTGAACGGGGACGACAACAATTTCCTTCACGGAATACTTTTACCCGATACCATGATATTATTACGGCAACGCAAGAAACAAGGTGTATGAATATCTATTCTTATCATTTTCAATGGGCAAAAATGAACAGTATCGTAACTTGACGGACGTTTTGGAGAAGAATGTCACTTGATTCTACACACAGCTAAATACAAATGATTTTATTCATTGTAAATCCGGTTTGTCTTGTTGGTTACTACCATCAGATACAAGTACAAAAAGTTTAGAAAGTAGCTCTATTCTCCATTTGTAGCTGGTACTGAAAACGGATAAAGATTGCCAATGTAGATGATCGATAACTGAAATAAAATTGAGATTTTTGTAAGCAGTGACCTTTTTCTTGCAGTCACTGTTATGATCTTTGAATGGATCAAGCTGGTAAAAGCCGAGCTGATTCTAACGGTAAACGTGGTCGACTCCGAGAAGATTCTAACCCACGCATTGACGCCATCAGCTGTTCAGTATCACGTGCACACTACCAGCTGGACAGAAATTTCATACCTGGTTCTCTGCCCATCCGGCAAACAGGTTATCTTTTCAAATCACAATAGCACTTGGTACTTAAATTGGAGATAAGATGCTGTTTTCGGTCAGTTGAATCCTCTTTCTTCCTGTAGTTCTTGTGTAGATTCCGTAGTGAACTAGGTTGACTGACCTGAATAGGAAGAAAGCACGAAAGTTGTAGATCGAGCAGACGCGAAACTTCAGCTCCTTAGGCTTCGAACAACACATTTGCTTTCATGTTTTGTTAATAAATGTCCCACTCATGCTGAACAGTATTCAATCAAACCTAATTCGACTCCAACTAGTTTCCACTTATCAAACAGGAAGGCCGTTCTTCAAGTGAGAATTGTAAACTGGGAGCATAACAGAACGATTATATCTTAGGTTTTTGTAGACAATTTATTCTTGGAACCTCGATGACTACCTGGTGGGAAACCCCTTCTTTCTTCTGACTTGTAAGCCACATCATTTCATTCAACAAATGTCAGCGGAAGGCTCAGTGAGCTCTCTAAGTTCTTTGTTAACTGACTCACTGGTAGGTTTCCCATGTTCCGTAAAAGTTACGCCTAACTAGGTGCTCGGATGAAAATTCTCACTGGATTTAGTATTTCTCCTTCGGAATTTCACCTTTGGTTAACTGAGAAGAGTATCGTATCTCGACCGACACTCGCAAGACTTCGTCAGCTTTCGCGTAGCATATTCTTCCTAATCAACTGGGTAATAAATAAGGGGTATGTGTGATGGCCGTTTTGAAAAATAAAAATGGTTAGAGTGTGACTGACAAACCGCTGACGGAATCTGCTCTTTCGAATGCGATTTTCAGAAAAACTTGAGTCGAATTTATTGCATTCAGACGTATACCGCAGTCAATACGACAGTATAATAGTATCACTATGATCTTGTGCTTTTTGATACGAAACTAACTGTTTAGAACTAACCCTGATAGCCTAGCGGTAACTAGTGTAGATATGTTTAGGTATGTATGTGTATATGTGCCGGTGTACTTGACTCACTATCATCCAACTTGGGTTTGAGTCTGGCCAGGTACCGTGCCGATATGTAACAGCTCTGCAGTCCCAGAAACGTTATGCGAAAAAGCTACAGAGTAAGGCCTCTATCTCATTCTGTAGATTTTCGTGACCTAGGAATATGAATTTATTAGGAAATTCGTAAAAAGATGGAAAATGATTCGCAAATAGAGGGGAATTACCATTTGGTTCACATATTGTTTTCAAATTGTACGCAGCACTTCGACCTTAGACTAGAAAAGACCTTCAATTTCAGAGGCTGTGATGTTTCTCGTATCAACTTCAGTCATGATTGATCACAGAACCTCTGTCTCTCTGAATTTATTCAATCAAGGGCTAAACCTGTTTACTGTCTATCACATAACCCCGCTGAGTGGAGCTCAAGATAATAGATTCTACGATAATCCGTCGACAAGTCCAAATAAGGCTGACGGTTTCCACTGTGTGTGGTATGAATACGAAAAAATTCGTTGGATAAGGATCGGAAATTAGAAACTCTGATCCAGCTAAAACTAATACCGGTTGACCAATAAAGCTTCTGTCCAAAATAGGATATATTCTCCGGTGGAAGCATCCGTGGACAATTATTGCAGGATTTTGATTTCACCTGGTACAAACTGATAACCAACAAGTGCGAAAATCGAACTGTGGACTTCTGTTGTGAAATTATCAGGAATGCTGGATTGGCCTAGCTTCTCATCCGACTGTTACATCTGGATGTCCTTTCATGTCTGGGAGTAAATGAACTTTCGTCTGAAAGAAGTCTACTTTTATAAGAGCCATGGGATACGTGAATCCTTACAAAACACTTATATCGTGCTTATTTAGGAATCCTGGCTGAAAATAACCACAGAAGATTCCGTCATGTCCAATCAATAGTTTGAGTGCTCCAGACGAGTTGAAAACGTTATCACTAGTAAATGATTAAAGGTGAGTCAAATCGAAGTTCGCCTTCTCATATTCACAAAAAGAGTGGACAGTTTAGATAATACTGGTTGTTTTAGGCTTCGTCCCATTCACAAGCATGCCTGGTAACAACATTCACCTTGATCTTTTTTCATCTTAATTTGAAGCTGGTCACTTTTTCGACCCATTCATAGCATTATTCGTCCCACTGTTCGGCAAGAGAGATCCCAACTGTGTGCGTTGATCACTATAACAGCATTTAGACTATATGTATCTTAGACACACTAGAGTGAATGCCAGGGTTGACGTAATAATCACAAAAGGTCCTATGAATTTTTCTAAACTATGATTTACTATCACCAAAGGTGATCACTGTATCATTATTGTCAGAAAACAATATATTCCAGTACAGATAACGAAGCTCTTTTCCAATCGAATGGGTATAGTTCTGTTTTCGCAATCCATCTTGACATGGGTTTTCAAGTTTCAAGTGATCTACATATCACATTTTCATCTGGTTACATTTTGAAGTAAGAATTAACAACATTCAGCTTCCGAAAAAAACCACATTTCTTTTAATTTCACTGACAGACTGCAGGGAAAATCGTGCAAAATGGTACCGGGAAAAATAAGTTTGGTAATACGCAGTGGTATGTATCAAAACAACGGGCATCACTTTCAGGGGTAAATCGGACTAAGGAGGCATACGCCCCTTGGAACGCCTCGAGAGAGAAAGAGTTGGCCAAATGACCAATGAATACATTCAATTGTATTCTGCGTGGATGCACAACATTTGTCCGTTTTAGTTCTGGTTTCAAGGATGACAACACAATCACATCAAGGTAGTTTTCACAAATAGACTGGTCAAGGGGTTCTTCACACGCAGTGTTTCATACTAGAGAACGGTTTATATAACCTCAAGTGCACGCTTGTCTGTGTTGATTGGTAGACAACACAAATCAGTCCATAGTCCAAGGGCAGTGACATCCTCTTGAAGAAATAGCTTATCTGCATTTGATGTGGTCGCATATCAGATCTTAAGATCGTCCGCATAAATGAAACACGGTGATCAGAAAATTGCCCATAAATCATTTATATACGTCAAAAAGAGCAGAGGGCATACAATCCACCCTTGCATAACACCACTCATAGACACCTACCATGTCGACACTGATCGTGCTACTCGTACTGCGAACATCCTCCTTTGAGAAGATCATGGGTCCACAGAATCAAAGGGTTTACAACACAGAAAACCTTCATCAATCGTATTAGACGGTCAAACTGTACCATGTCAAAGACTTTACTCAAGTCCACAAATATTACTTCCGCATGACGCCCATGACCTTGATGTTCATCCAGTGTTCTTTTGGTAGTAACACGTTTGTTAGGCAAAATCTGCTTTTCCGGGAAACCTTGTTGTTCCGCGCAGAGCACGTCGTTTCTACCGATAAGTTCTCGTGGTGGGGTAGGTAAGTTTTACCACATGTGGTTTCGGTCATTGATCGATGAATGCTGATCCTGTCAGGAGCAGTTCTTTTTGTTGATGTTCCAATCACAAGTGTGTCTATCAGAAATAATCAAAAGCAATACAAACACATTTGAACCTTACTATAACATTTTGAGGACCAGTAGCGATTCGGCGGTTGATGATAGCCTCACGGAAATAAACACTGTCCGCCTGTGTGTAAAACGCATGAGCTTGACTTTAGGGTAACGAAAGCTTTGTCCGTTGAACGTTCATTTTATTTCCGTGATAATAGACAAATTTTCGCTCAGAAACAACTGAGAGACAAACAGCGGACAACGCACCAGACACGTGTTTCTCTGATAGATACTGTACAAAATCTTTCCGTTTATGAATGCATGATACTTACGTTATTCATAGAACATCACTTGAAACGTGGTGGCCTAATGACTAACGCATCCGATTTGGATCTCTTTTGACGAGGAAGAACACCTGAATCCCAAGCGTATTTGGAGAGAAGATTTCCCAGTAAATTCCCATACGTCGCTGCGAAAAATCAAGAAACGGAACAAGCTAATTTATCTTTCGACCGATCTAAAGCCAGCATCATGCACCACAAAAGATGGTCATTTGTTGCAATGACGAATGAATCAAAATTGCATCTTTAATCAGTTTGGCTATTGATTTACACTCCATGTTCTTTAGTGAGAATCAGAGGGCTCACAAAAAAAAACCCGACCTATGATAAGAAATCCTCAGAGAAACTCGTTCCATCGACTTCGAGGTTGTAAAACTGATTCTGCTGGTCGGTACGGCTTGTAATAAATCATGATCAACGTTGTTGGTGGAGTGTTATCGGCGACAGCGACAGTCTGAACAACGCAAAATCTATCGGGTTCAAAAAGTAAACGTTTCCAGTCTGTTAGATAGATTTTCTGGGAAGATCACTTTTATGCCGGACAATGCACCAGGTTATGCCCCACATATCAGTGGGCATTTATTTATTACATGAATTTGTAATAGCAAAACGATGGTAAATCCAAAGTTTCAGTTATCACAATTACCCCACATCGAACCTGGTTTGATTATTATGCACATTCTATTTGCCCCATTTTGAGAAAAATGATGTTGCACGTTTTGCACATTGTACCTCGGAGGCGAAAATAATGCTTTTATTGGTATATTGGATGTCTAGTGGTCTCATTGATAAGTTGGTGAAACATAGGCCTATAATGTTAAGATTATTAATTGCGAATAGAGACTGGTCAGAAAATAACTAATCAATGAATAATACATACATCGAAATTATGGTATAAGTTTACGTGTAAAAGAAAATCTCTTCTTTTTCTATTAGTGGTTCACAATCCCATGTTTATGGATCAATACAGCTGCCCTCGAAATGGTGAAATTGGTGAATTTGTCGTGCTGTGTTCTCCAAGGAGAGGGAAGATAACCAAGGATGTCTTTGTTCTTCTCTATTTTGAAAGTGGTACGCATGGATAACATAGAAACGTTTGAGTCAGCAAGTATTATGTGAAGGGGAGAATAATTCAAAAAAAACTACCATTTCATTCGAATTTTGACAACGCCTGTAAATGTGCATTGTTCTGGAAGATGAATGAAAGCAAAACAACCATATCACTTTCCATTGATCTCAATAGATTAAGGGCCACATTCCTTCAGTCGGAGTGGATAATTGTGATGTGACATGAAAATACGTAAACAAACAACCGATACTGCTCAATCGCGCAAAACATGAACTATTTACCGCAGCCCAATATGTGCGGACATGTATCAACACCCACTTCAGAACAATCAGTTCATAGTACGTGCATCATGATGTTCCTGAGTTGATTCTGTCAGAGTTTTGCCCACGGATTTCGTGACTGTTGTTTTATTTACGGGATTTCGTAAAACGGTGCTGGAATTGCTCTATGTACATCGTGCTCCTTAGTATTGTTTGGCTAGCCGAGAGAGGCAAACAGATTGATTGCAAAGATTCGTTCGTAAATCAATTTGGCCTCACCAATGTGTAGATGCTGTGCCACCGAGCACATCAACTTGGCTGTTCATGAGATGTGTATGAACCCTTTGCCGATCCACAAGAACGAGGAAGCACACAAGTACTGACCCGGAAATAAGATGAGAAATAGGAGCATTATTGCCCTTCGTCGCCGACTAATTTCCATTTGCTTAAACGACTTGAGAATAATCGTTAATTATGTGACCATCCACTGCCTTGGGTTGAATATAGCAAATTTTACTGGATCCTGCCAGAACATAACACCCCAGGAGCAATGAAACATACACGGACCAATGAAAAAACACGAAAGAAAACTTTGGGATCATGATGACGATGAAGAAGATGATCATGATGATGCTGATGATGAGGATGAGGATGATGTAGACGATGAAGATATTGATTCACTTGATGTTAATGTTGAGGATGATGATGATGATGATGATGAATTGGATGAAGACCATCATAATTCGGATGGTGATGAGTCGCAGGAAGAGGCTGAAACGGATGATGATGACCCTGATGAGTCGGATTGAGATGATGATGATGATGCTGATTTGGATGACTATGATAATGATGTTGATGACCGTCGTGATGAAGATGATTCGGCGGATGATGATGAAGATTATGATTCGGAAGTTATTGATGATGATGATCATGATCGTGATGACGATGATGATGAATATGATGATGGTGATGATGATCTTGAGGATAACGTTAGTGACTGTAAGAATGATTTGAATGACTAGGATGATTATTCGGATGAGGATGAGTCGGATGAACATGATGACGATTATGACGGCGATGTTAATGGTGATAACGATTTCGACGATGATGATGATTAAGATGACAGCGAAGATGATTCCGATGAATAAGATTCCGGTGAACCTGTTCACGATGACGATGGCTGTGTCGATGATGTAGACGACGGGTACATCGATTTTGATAAAGATGATAAAAATGATGATAATGATGACGATAATGATGATGATGATGACGACGATTATGATGCTGATGACGATGATGATGATGATGATGATGATGATGATGATGATGATGATGATGATGATGATGATGATGATGATGATGATGATGATGATGATGATGATGATGATGATGATGATGATGATGATGATGATGATGATGATGATGATGATGATGATGATGATGATGATGATATTGACGATGAAGATGACGATGAAGATGATAATGATAATCATGATCATTATCATGATGAATATGTTGATCATGATCATGATCATAATCATGGTGATCATGATGGTGTTGATGATAATGAGGATGATGATGATGTTGATCTAGATGATCAGGATGATCATGATGATCATGACCATGATCATGATCATGAGGGTGATGATGATTTCGATTATGATTTTGATGATTAAGATGCTGATGGTGATAATAATGTTGACTTTGACTGTGATAATAATTATGACTCGGACGATGCTGTTTATGAAGATGTTCATGAAAATGTTGTTGATAATGATGATGATGATGATGATGAGGATGATGTTGATAATGATGATGATGGTGATAATTATGATTTTGATTTGGACGATGATGTATTTGATCACGCCGATGATGATGGATATGCAGATGACCATCACGATTACAATGCTGTTTTCGAAGATGATGATAATGATGATGACAATATCAGTAATAATAATAAGAATAATAATAATAATAACAATATTACCAATGGAAATAATATTGTTTTTGATGATGATGATTGTGATGTTGATGATGAATATGATAATGATGAAAGTGCTTACGATGAATAATTTTTTTGATTTTTACTACCATGATCTTGGTGAATCTGATGTTGCTCTTCATGAAGCTGATGTTCATAAATATGATATTGGTGAAGCTGATGATGGTGAATATAAAGGTGATGATTGTGATGATGATGATAATAATGCTGATGTTAATGATGACGATGATGATTGTGAGGATAATAATAGTAATAGCGCTTCAGATTATGATTTTGATTTCGAAAATGATATTCATCGTCACTCGGAACATTCTATTTCTGGAGATGACAATAATGGTAATGATGTGGATGATGATGGATTATGATGACAATTCAGATGATGATGATGATCAGAATGACGATAATGGTGATGATCAAGACCATGATAATGATGTTGATGATGCTGATGATTATGGTGATGATGATGATGATGATGATGGTGTTGATCATGAGGAACATGATGTGGATTATGGTGACGATGACGAAGATGGTGATGACGATGTCGATTGAAATGACGATGATGGTGTAGATTCAAATGATTATGATTATTATGATCATTGGGATGAAGATGATGATTTTTGTGGTGATCATTCTGGTGATTCTGATAATGATGTTGACGATCATGTTGATCATTCGGACCTGGTGATGATAGTGACGATTCGGATGTTGATGACTTTGATCATACTGATGATTATGTTGATGGTGATGATGATATTGACGATGTTGATGATGACTTCGATGATCGAGTGGTAAGTTTATTGTAATTCCTCTTTCCTCCAAGTCCTCTATCTATCAGTTAGAAATCAATGTTAAACATCGATGGCTTGATACTATTGCAAATCAGTTCAGAAGTCGACTTTTATCAATCTCCGTTTTTGTGGAGCAATCCACTGATATCTTCCTGAGTCAGGTAGCCCCAAGGACAACTCAGTGTACTCAACAAAGTGAACTGAGGGTTTCAGTCCCATCTGCGACCTAGAGTATACATACCGCTGAGGCTTCGTTACAGTTTGTTGTGACATCGTCCACTTGGGGGAAAAAAGTAACTCACCAAACCCTAACAGGGATATGGCTTCTCTACGGTCTGATTAAATGCCAGAATCTGACGGTCAGATATGGGCCCGGTTGAAAACGTTTACCTGAAGGCAACCGTCAATTTCAGCTCCGTAACATTTAAGGTAATCGATTACTGCGCGCGCTCGGCTTATTGCGGAACAATGAAGCTGGAATGAGTGTTGATACATGTCCGCACATATTGGGCTGCGGTAAATAGTTCATGTTTTTCGCGATTGAGCAGTATCGGTTGTTTGTTTACGTATTTTCATGTCACATCACAATTATCCACTCCGACTGAAGGAATGTGGCCCTTAATCTATTGAGATCAATGGAAAGTGATATGGTTGTTTTGCTTTCATTCATCTTCCAGAACAATGCACATTTACAGGCGTTGTCAAAATTCGAATGAAATGGTAGTTTTTTTGAATTATTCTCCCCTTCACATAATACTTGCTGACTCAAACGTTTCTATGTTATCCATGCGTACCACTTTCAAAATAGAGAAGAACAAAGACATCCTTGGTTATCTTCCCTCTCCTTGGAGAACACAGCACGACAAATTCACCAATTTCACCATTTCGAGGGCAGCTGTATTGATCCATAAACATGGGATTGTGAACCACTAATAGAAAAAGAAGAGATTTTCTTTTACACGTAAACTTATACCATAATTTCGATGTATGTATTATTCATTGATTAGTTATTTTCTGACCAGTCTCTATTCGCAATTAATAATCTTAACATTATAGGCCTATGTTTCACCAACTTATCAATGAGACCACTAGACATCCAATATACCAATAAAAGCATTATTTTCGCCTCCGCGGTACAATGTGCAAAAAGTGCAACATCATTTTTCTCAAAATGGGGCAAATAGAATGTGCATAATAATCAAACCAGGTTCGATGTGGGGTAATTGTGATAACTGAAACTTTGGATTTACCATCGTTTTGCTATTACAAATTCATGTAATAAATAAATGCCCACTGATATGTGGGGCATAACCTGGTGCATTGTCCGGCATAAAAGTGATCTTCCCAGAAAATCTATCTAACAGACTGGAAACGTTTACTTTTTGAACCCGATAGATTTTGCGTTGTTCAGACTGTCGCTGTCGCCGATAACACTCCACCAACAACGTTGATCATGATTTATTACAAGCCGTACCGACCAGCAGAATCAGTTTTACAACCTCGAAGTCGATGGAACGAGTTTCTCTGAGGATTTCTTATCATAGGTCGGGTTTTTTTTGTGAGCCCTCTGATTCTCACTAAAGAACATGGAGTGTAAATCAATAGCCAAACTGATTAAAGATGCAATTTTGATTCATTCGTCATTGCAACAAATGACCATCTTTTGTGGTGCATGATGCTGGCTTTAGATCGGTCGAAAGATAAATTAGCTTGTTCCGTTTCTTGATTTTTCGCAGCGACGTATGGGAATTTACTGGGAAATCTTCTCTCCAAATACGCTTGGGATTCAGGTGTTCTTCCTCGTCAAAAGAGATCCAAATCGGATGCGTTAGTCATTAGGCCACCACGTTTCAAGTGATGTTCTATGAATAACGTAAGTATCATGCATTCATAAACGGAAAGATTTTGTACAGTATCTATCAGAGAAACACGTGTCTGGTGCGTTGTCCGCTGTTTGTCTCTCAGTTGTTTCTGAGCGAAAATTTGTCTATTATCACGGAAATAAAATGAACGTTCAACGGACAAAGCTTTCGTTACCCTAAAGTCAAGCTCATGCGTTTTACACACAGGCGGACAGTGTTTATTTCCGTGAGGCTATCATCAACCGCCGAATCGCTACTGGTCCTCAAAATGTTATAGTAAGGTTCAAATGTGTTTGTATTGCTTTTGATTATTTCTGATAGACACACTTGTGATTGGAACATCAACAAAAAGAACTGCTCCTGACAGGATCAGCATTCATCGATCAATGACCGAAACCACATGTGGTAAAACTTACCTACCCCACCACGAGAACTTATCGGTAGAAACGACGTGCTCTGCGCGGAACAACAAGGTTTCCCGGAAAAGCAGATTTTGCCTAACAAACGTGTTACTACCAAAAGAACACTGGATGAACATCAAGGTCATGGGCGTCATGCGGAAGTAATATTTGTGGACTTGAGTAAAGTCTTTGACATGGTACAGTTTGACCGTCTAATACGATTGATGAAGGTTTTCTGTGTTGTAAACCCTTTGATTCTGTGGACCCATGATCTTCTCAAAGGAGGATGTTCGCAGTACGAGTAGCACGATCAGTGTCGACATGGTAGGTGTCTATGAGTGGTGTTATGCAAGGGTGGATTGTATGCCCTCTGCTCTTTTTGACGTATATAAATGATTTATGGGCAATTTTCTGATCACCGTGTTTCATTTATGCGGACGATCTTAAGATCTGATATGCGACCACATCAAATGCAGATAAGCTATTTCTTCAAGAGGATGTCACTGCCCTTGGACTATGGACTGATTTGTGTTGTCTACCAATCAACACAGACAAGCGTGCACTTGAGGTTATATAAACCGTTCTCTAGTATGAAACACTGCGTGTGAAGAACCCCTTGACCAGTCTATTTGTGAAAACTACCTTGATGTGATTGTGTTGTCATCCTTGAAACCAGAACTAAAACGGACAAATGTTGTGCATCCACGCAGAATACAATTGAATGTATTCATTGGTCATTTGGCCATTTTTCACTCGAGTCTTTCCGAATTGGTTATGTCCAGAGGAATCTACCTGGCCTAAATTGTGTGAACTGCTCATTTTTCGTATATGGCTAATAATTCTGCAAATTCAGGGTGACAGTATTTGGTCACACCTATTCCTGTTGTTGGACTACCTGTAGTTTTTTCTAAGGTCTGCCCAATGCTGTTTTTTTTCTTGTGCCATACCTTGTGATTCGCTTAGAGCTTATTATCACTCCATGTGTTGTATGCGCCGTTTTTATTGGAAATATAAGCATTTGCTCTTTTCGCTGTCACATCCTTTGGTGGGATAAACGCACTCAGATTTAACAGCAGCAGTTGGTGAACCTCCTTTTTTCTACCTTCTGTCTCGTAGGGAGACCGATCTGAAGAACTGGCTGTCAGGCGAAGTATTGGGTAAGCCTAAAAACCATGTGTTCTTTGGATTTCCTAATGGTTTTCTGTAAAGGTGGCGACTAGTTACTTGTGTGCTCTTCGCTGAGTAGAAGGGATGGGACTCACACGTGTACGATACGATTGACCTCTACAATGACAATTGAAAAATGAATATGGCCTAACTTTCAAGTTATTCGAGGGTGGCCGTTAAATTAATTTGGTCCTCAAGTCTTCAGGCAAATCTACCAAAATTTACGAAAGTCACGTAATCTCAGCTTCCAAAAACAATACAGAACTAATGTAAACATTATTCAGCCTTACAGAACTTATTTGGCAAAATGTCAGGAAATTAGGAACAAAATAATCACGACAACAAATAGCAATTTTTCCTTGAAATTTTGATAAGAATTTTACCAGTGAAAATTATGCCGAAGTGATTGGCAAAATATTGTTTTCTCTCATATTACATTGTATTGTACCGTATTACTCTGAATTGTATTGTACTGTTAGATGTTGCAAGCATGATGCTTACGTTTCAGCAACATAAAGATTTACCGATCATGGTAGCCGGAGATCAGATGTGACTTCAATGCATATTTACAGGAAATACAATATGGAGTAGAAAAAATTTGCACTCAGCCCGACAGGGATGGGGCCTTTGTTTATCAGTCCTTAACTGTGGTACGATAAGTAAGAATATCTACACCTTTTTTCTCATGGTATCAATACCGTATAATGAGCTAGTTCCAGAGTCAGAGGAGCATTTTGAAAGTCCCTAATGGAATAGCTGAGTGGGATAACCGAGACTTTCGGCTCAAGCGTACCACAGACATTTACGTGCAAACCCCATTTCATATTGATAAGCTCAGCACGCATGGTAGAAGCGACACGGCTGTTACAAAGTACACTTTAGTAAAATGTGGGGGAGAGGTGAAGGAAGAGTAACACTGTAAGATTTGGTAAAGGCCTTGGTGAATAAAAGAAGAGTTAATTCGGATTGACCTAGACTTTCCAATTTGAGAAGGTAGGCGCTGGGGTTTACCCAAGTAATTTACAACTCGAGACGATTGGTGGAGATCAGTGTTTGACCTCACTTCAAGATGCTCAACAGGTTCACCTCTGGATAATTTAAAAGTACAAATGGTAGGAGGATTAGTCCGAAAAAGGAGACCAAGTAACACGAGGATACTTTAAGGACACTGAAATTGGCTAGAGGTAGGTCACTGTGCTAAACAATAGACGTAATATTTTAAAGATAGACTATAGCTACTCCATGAGCATGCTGAATTACAGACTCAGGTTAACCAGAGCGGAGGTCGCTGGCATAAGTGTAGGAAGTCCAACAACTTGACAGGGTAGAAGACTTGCCCGGCCGAATAGGTGGTCAACCAAGGGAAAGAAGCTTTTTCAATAGACGTGATCTTGAAGTGAAGTCAGAGACAGGACAATGGTCAAGAAATGTGCACCCAACAGATTTAGCAGGATTATTCAGCTATTTACCGATAGAATAAGCTAGATACGATATCAAACCAACCGTAGTGCCATGAAATAAGTAAACAAGTTGAAAGTCTTCAGGTGGAATCATGGTGTGCATTAAAAGTGGCTAAATAAGACATACTCAGCGAGTTCTATAAACTTTGAACTAGAGGCGATGGGATCGAAGCTTTCGGACAGGATGGTGGATGTTCATTTGGACATTGGTACGACCTTTGTAGCTTTTTAGCAGTGTGTTGGAACATCAATGATATTTATCAAGGAGGATGTGACTCCTGTTGGAGCATGAGTACCATACTTAAGGATACATGGGGATAGAAACACCCGGACCAGTCTTGCCCTCGGTAGTCCTAACCAACTTGAGGACTAATTCCCTTTGTACACACGTAAAAGGGACATGATGATGCGGAAGATGTCTGCCCGATACAAACAACGTCAAAACTTCTAATACTAACGGAAAAAGACGATAACATTTCCCTCGAGCAGCAAAAAATGCGAAACACCATCCATAGTGTTTGCTATTATGACTGCTTAAAAGTTCGTCGGGAAAACGGACACCACAAGCTTGAAATCATTTCTGATGAAAACTGACCGATGTTTTACTGTCACATTATCACGGGCCTGCAGTCTCCCCAATTAATGGGTATGTCACCCTCCCATCGGGCGCACTATAATTTGTAGCCGGTCAGTGAATATCAAAAATTATGTTCCGTATTTGGTCAAAAAATATATAATTGATAAATGTGAAATTAGCTGGAAACCCGAGGGAAATACTTTTCACGGATCATATGGATATTGAAGTAGTCATGTTACGGGAGATTGTGAAGACGGAACTATACATGCTTAGAGTGTACAAATGTATGATGAACCAAACGGAACTAGGTTTTAGTCTTGTAAGAGTGATACAACGATCACTACTGGAGATAGATGCTCTCAGTTTAACAAAAAAAAATCGGACTTGCTGGTGAACACTCCGTCAACACAGACCATTACTCTAATGAAGGAGCAAGACATGGACTCAACTCAATAAACCTGACGAATTCAAGGTTACTGGTCATATTTATATGGGGTTTTCGGTGTGCTGAGCTTAAGAAGTCCGTCTGTTCGAGACCATATGTTACACAAATTACTCAAAATACAAGCAAACTCTGAGTGTGTTTTATTCTGTAGTTTCTTTCACTTTTACATTACTGCTATCTAAGTGGCACTATTGCTGACTCGGCTTTTTCGTCCGATTCTTTGAGTACTTCGACCTGATCGATGGTCAAGCGGTAGCCAATTCAAAATACGTCTACTTCACAATGACAATTTTTCTAGTTATGAAACTGAATTGTTTTCAGTGGGGATGGGTGAACACCACTGGATTCTCCTGGCTAGGCGTCTGTCTCAAAGCTCTAAGGAACATCATCTATAAGAATAAGCCATCTGAAGACGGGCGAAGTTACACTCTCCATCCCGACCATTTGGTAGATAACGGTCACACGACTGACCCACATTTTGTATTTAAAATGACGTAGCGGTTAACACCTAGTCGGCCGATGGTAGTCCGACTTTGGGTTTCAGCCTCGATAAAGGCAATCGTCAATTACCTGATAAGCTCCGAACTATAAGCAAAACAACGACTAGTTCGGAATCTTTAACTACTCTGACCAAGACCGAAAGCCACCGAAAGTCGACTGAACTCAGAAAATCTACTGCGGATGATCATACGTGATTTTGGAAGTTGAACACACATCAACACATCCAGACACTACAGACCATTCCCCCTATGCTTTGTGCCTCATGTCACAAGGCCACGACAATGACCGTTAACCCAAAAAATAACCATTGCATTCTGTTGTCATCACACTTAGATGAACCGTAAGAACACGTCTCGAATTTATCTAATATAACTTTGCTCTTATACAATTGAAAATCCACTTGTATTTTTTACATCCTCCTCGTGCCAATAAAGACATTCTCAGAATATATTTCAAATCCCATTGGGTCGTACTCTGCCGTGTGCTGTTCGTCTCATCGAGAAGTGACCGACGAGGCTAGTCCAGTGATTAGGGCCGGAATAGCTGCTGTGTATCATTGGCATAGCGGTTGGCACATGACTGGATATTCACTTGCATTATTCACACCCAGTGAGGGTATGGTCTAATACATCCCTTGATAGACGGTTCGGTCTCACTGCAGACAATGCGTCAGCATCGAGCCATACCGAGCCCACGAAATCACGAACCACAGGACAGCCAATCGACGGCGTGAATTGATAGATAGGGGACAAATCTTGCCAGCGACATTCTAGCCTCAAGGCGAGGCCGCCCACACAAGTCGGACCAATGTGCTGTGTGCAACGGGTGGGTACATGGACTGACTACTTATATATTCTGTTTTTATTTTACAAATAAAAGAGGCTGCGCAGGTCGACTGAGTTCTCACTAGAGTTAGTGGGACGGTTTAAAATACCCCCGACTTGCATTACCGCGATAGGTCAACCGGCAAAGTATCTACTCAGCGAGCGGAACGTCGAAGGTTCGATCCAGGCTTTTGGTATTGATCTTTTGGAGGCGAAAATTGTAAGTGGATTTGGCATTCAAAGTATCAACACAAGTACACCACGGTGAGTGAGATACGTTCACCTCATGTTGAACAAGGGCTCTTAACAAATTGTTCAATCTCATCATAACTGATTACCTGCTTAGGAGTGAAGAATCATGCGATTCGCAAGAGTCTTCTGTTATGGTGCCCAAACCTGTGCCTTATTACAAATGACCAAACCCCATGCAGGTCGCATCGGAAATTCGTGTCCTCACTAGCCTGAAGCAAACGCCAACCTTTAGTTCCTGACCCAGAAAGGTCATAGTAGTATTCGGGCCCAACTAAGTCACAGTATCCGGAATTCGTGTTCACCGGCGTCCGACCAAAAAGGGGACATCATGGTACCAACAAGTAGTGGGGTGGGAAAATCAGTAACTTAGTAAATAAAAGAGTCTGAGTTAATCGCTGTTTCGCACGACTGTTGATGCTGGCAGACTATCCCTGTAGAAAACTGATTGGATGGAAACCCTTCTTCTACCGTCACAGATTACGATACTCATGTTATGAACGCAAAATTATAAGAGTCTGTTGGACTTAGCAGCTTGAGGTTTGTGTCGATTCGAGGGAGATTCGTAACGACATTGACCGAGGCCGCCTAAATATTACCTTTATATGATTTGGAAATTACTTCTGGGCCAATAAATGTGATTGTGCCCGGGACTTCGAATAGAATGTAACACTGGCCGTCAGCCTTATATATGAAATGCATTTCTCGTACAATGCAGGTTAATCCCAGGTGTGCAATTAGGCAGAATCAAATTTAAACGCGAAATGACCTAATGGACAGTCATAGAGGAAGACAAGTGAACAAACAGCTCAGTGGTTCGGATCAGCCTGGACAGGAGTCGGGTGGCGCAGTGGTAACACACTCCTTTGAGGTGAACAGGTCCGGGTTCGAACCCTGGGTGTGGTGAGGGAGATGCACCACTAATGAGCTCTAACAAGAATGAAACTCGAGTATGGTGATTCCGAATTCACGGTAGGTCGAATGACCTGAGGTTGGTGTGCGAATGGTAGAATCCAAAGATCAGTCAGCCAAACGAATAGTAGATTGGTGTTTGCCCATTTTGATGATAACTCAATGGAACAAATATTACTCCAAATAGCTTTTTTCGAGTTGCAATTTTCCTACTCAAAAAGAAACCATGTACTGGTGGTTCTCGAACATTTGACCTGCATTAGACATTCACAAGCCATCGAAAATGACTTTGTAGAAAGTGGAATCTGACAGGTCTCGAGCATGGACGGAGAAACTGTTTAAATAGTTTCACATCATAACTGTGTCCCGTAAAAAATACTTTCAATATATAATCTCAAATTTAATTACACACCTTTGTTTGCTATGAGTCCCATTTTTTATGAATGACATGAAACTGCAAATATCTCGCTCACAATTATTTTCCTAAATCTTCACTGCGTTGCTCCAAGTGATTTGTGGGCCTGTTTTAAGATAGACTGTTCATTTCAAAATATCCATTCCCCTCTCGGTTTTGACAGACGCAAAAAGAATACTGTTTGGTTATCCACGTACAGATGACTGCTGTAAATATTTTCTTTTCAGTGACCGGTGTGTATTGAATCCTTTTCGTGAGCAGAATAAACGAGGTCAGAGGGTTAGTTTCCGGGGTTCTGCTCGTAACAGTCATCCACTTGGCAAATCAAATCCATCTGAATAAAGTTCATAACCGGTTGAGATTTGGACCATTTTGACCGTGGAATAATCTAAGGAGCTTTCACTGTTTATACCCACCAAAGGGGTTCATGTAAACGCCACTAGGATAGTGAGTCATTGGAAAGTACTCAAAAAATGAATCACAATAGTTTGCTGCCTTCGTAACTATCCCTGTTCTTTCCTATTCCTCAGTGCCTTCAAGTGCCGACAAAAGCCGAAAGTAGAGTAGTGATTACTGTTTCCTCGCCTCTGTTCATTCCAATCCGTTTTTAGCGCGTGAAACCAGTCACATTTCAATCCACGTTCAGGGTACACGGAATATGACGGGCCGGTAGTGAGAAATTTGAAGCACAATACTCCAGTCCGTTATGTTCCAGATGTATGAATGATCGATTTTCACTGAAGGTCACTCATCACACCTCACGTAAATCATGTATCCACAGCCCCAGGTAACTCTCATCTCGAATCACGTCGAGCAGTTAAACCACAGGCAACCCATTTATTCATTGTACGAAGAAAGCACTAAAAAATAAGTGTTTTGTCGGGGATTTATTTATTCATTGGCCCACTTCTTCCAAAATGGGCATCGAGTCCGTCGATTCCCTGGCAGGGCCGTAGTTTCCAAATGAGTCGAGTAGACTAAAGCCATTAGTCGAGCTAACATGTATCATGAAATGACGCAGAATGGAAGGAGACTAGGGAAGTGTCTTTCACTAGAATTCACCGTGTCTGATAAATATTTCGTGTACAGCCGCATTGATTAAACACTGGCGAACAGAAAGAGGACAAATACAAGGTCTATTTTTGCTTTATTTGTTGTCTGATTCAAAGCAACCTAATATTAGGGTCAACGTTTTTCAAAACAGATCGAGTACTTCATATTATCTCAATGGACGTCTCCTGACAGTGACTAATTAACGGTAGGGACAAATCAACGCTGTTGTTGTAAGGGCACACTGTCATTAGAGTTTCTGTGGACCGGATGGAAAAATCGGGAATAGATAATCTGTCCGGTACCAGTCTCACCATAATATACGAAACTCTCCCAAGGATAGTTCAAGGGACGGATAGAATGTTTATATCCATTAAATCTGCACAAATCTGTATTAGGATGTTAGATTGGAATGCACTTCCTTAGTTTGAATGAAAATGGTATTGCAAAACCAAATAATCTTTCATATCCTTTTAATCATTAACAATACACGCTAATTTCCGAAGAAGATCACGGCCAATCACAAGCTGCCAAATAGGGGGGGGGGGGGGTGTACCCTGTGAAATCAGGAATCGAACACGAGACATCATGGTTCAAAGTCCAACATGAAGATTCATTGATCACCGATGGTCAAGGTCAAAGTCACGGAAAACCAGTAGTACCCTCGGCAGGAATCACTCGGCTAGTGAGCACACCTGGGGAAAAAGTCTTCGAAAAACCTGCCTCTTAGCAATCCATAATATTTCCCACTGTTTATCAGCTATTGTCGGTCACTCAGCAGCTACCACCGAGTTTGCATAAAACTCAAGCTTATCGTGCACACTCGCTGTGCAAAAAAACGTACTTTGTCAGCTTGACTCGGCATACATGTGCGAGTCACATGGATCGCGTCTCACTCCGACATCAGCTTCCTTCTCAATGTCAAAATGGTTGGTAAAATGAGTTTCAGTCAACCGGTAGTATACTAGTCTGTGTCCATCCCAGGAGTCGATAGCTGTGCGAGAAATTGGTTGTCACCTTTCACTGCTAGTGACAAACATGTGCTGTATCATCTAGTATAGATATTCAACAAACCGTTCAGAGCCAGTCCGGATAGTCTTGTGTTTAGGGGGTTCGAGTCCCCGTGGGGGCTCGATGGATGTGCACTGTTGATGATACCTAACAAGGATGAAACAGTTGGACAGTGCTTCCATGGCTTTCAGTGATGAGTTCAGCTGAGCTTTGGAACAGCATGATGAACCTTATTATACTCGGAATACAAGGGAACTGGAAATAGTGCAGTCACCTTCCTGTCATAAATACGATCATACTTTAATTATCCCAATAAATCTGGTTACAGAACAATCGATGAAGTCTAATAAATGACAGGTAAATCTACATCCTTATTCGAGAATATAATATCTCGAAAAATGAATTTATACGTGAAACATAACCATGGCTTTGTTGATCGGCCTACGATGAGAGTCCTTGTGAAAATGTGAACAATGTTTGATTGTTTGTTTCCTTAAATTGATTATACTTTTTTACTGATCACATTCGAAGTTTAAATGTCACACTGAATGACAAGTCAAATAGCACATGGTATGATTGCTTCCCCGAAATTGTTAGCTAAACGAGTTTAATCTACACTTCCATCAGAGGATAGACGTTACTGTGGGTATGGACGAACATTTCTCAGATGTGAAACCAAAGTGATCCGTGTAAGTTCCTGAATGGCACCTTTTACCAGTTTTCTCAAGGTAACCAACATACAAAGCAGTGTGGAAAAAGTACACGATGATGGCAACGTGGTTGCAAACACCCGAGAAGCCAAATTCCGCAACGATCCGCCCAAAGCCCAATAATCAAATGATCGATATTTCCGTGTCTTGAACCAGTCTCCTTGAAGCGCTGTAATAAACCCCTACTGGCCATTTCATTTCATTCGTAATCAAGAAGGTTTCTCCGAAACGATATTGTGAACTATGCATACTGTATACGATGGGAGTGTTGTAAGTTGGAACAATGGACGAACCATTCCATACAAGTTATCTTATGGGGTCGATGCAGAGCCAAGAACGGGACAGGTAAATTTGAAATAACCTACCTCACTATCTGCCTAGTCTTTCACATGAGATGCGGTCAAAGGTATAAAATTGTCAGAAAGAGTGACTGAGAACTTGATACTATATGTGAACGCAGAAAACAAAGTGAACTGAGTCATCGGTCTTATGTTAGTGCCAATGAATAAGTTGGAACGAAAGACCATTTTATGCCCCCATTCGCAGGAGCACACTAGTGGACGCTTTGCTCTCCCGTTAGTCGGATGTGACTAACACCGTTATTTATTGTCGTCTGAACTGTCCATAAGAGTTTACAATGATCATATCACCGGTTAATTGAAGGAGTAAAAATTAAAACCTTCGCTTTTCTCGAGATTTACCAAGTACCGACTTAGTCTAGTTATCAAAAATTCATACTGAGTAGTGACAAATTTTATTATACGTGGAAAAAATGACTCAGGGAGAAGGCAAAGGAGATAGACCATGGACAAAAGACTAGAGCAACTAGAAGAAGGGTTGAAAGTATTGTGTTGTACATTCGAATAATAAAACAGAACAGGAAAGTTTCTTCGGGATGAGGCAGAAACATATTACGTAACTGCATGGCGGTCACCCTTCCAACGGTTCAGCTATACATTTTCTTTCGTAAAAATAGCATACAATATCTAAGAGGGATACTTTTGTCTACGCTAAATTATCTTAGAATGATGTTCTACGGTAAACCACATGAGGTTTGCCCAAATTATAGTGCAGAGTTTTTGAGAACCTATGTCCTCCTTCACTGTCTTTTTGGAAATAGTTACGTGAAACAAACAAGCAAATACTGATGTGATGTGCCATCGACCGGTGCTTGGATTTCTGACGCCACGGAGCATTAAACGTGCTACACGAAACCCCAATTAAGCACAAATCAATCAATGGGAGGAGTTTCACTAGAATAACGCTATTTTGATATAGTGAATGAACTCCAAGAAATCATAACAACTACAAGCTTGAAACCAGAACAACCTAGTCTATTTGGGATTTAGACAACTTCAGGCCAAATGATCGTATTTGGAACCCCGCAGCAACATAAGTGAACGCGTGACACAGCTAATGGTTGTAACCATAGTATTGCATACTCAGTCAGTACGTTCACGTGCATCGTATCTCCCGAAGTCACTGCTGACCTGACCGGGACAACGAATACGAAACAAGCAGAGGAGCATTTCTGCTGGCCATACTGTGGATCATAAGCGAAGCAACTTGAACACAATGGTCATTATAATCATCATTATCATTACCAACACCACCACCATCACTTTATTCATTATCACCACACTTATGGTGTTTACTTGCACAAACTGACTGTGGTTACGTGTTCAAGACCTAACAACCAAGACAGTTTGTCTGGATGACTCTTATTTACAAGTATACGTCTACGATCATTCGGATTTTTCTGGGCTATTCAGAATACGTTCGTAATTTAGGCGACATAGAACAGCTCAGTGCTTACTGAGTTGTCAGTTTGTTAAATGGAAAAAATTGTTGGACTGTCCCTTCTTCAACTTTCGAGCATTTTTAGTCGTAAATGGATTGGTTAGAATCCTACACAAAACTACTGGTAATTGTTTTCTTCAATGCGAGTTTTTGATTAATAAATGATTTCAAGGTTTAGCACTTATGGCTCTCTTCAAGATGTGACTCTGGACAGCCTCGCTGTGGTCCATTTCAAAATTCCAACCTAAGAACAGATAAACAAAGTGGATCTTCACCTCACTTTTCAAGGTCAGGGCTCCTGATGGGTCCGGAGAACAGAGTAGGCCCTCGTAGCCAAATGTCTCAATCTTCTTAGCTCATATATTGCCATAGACGGAGAAAAGTGTTGGATCTCACGCAGTCAGAAATCTCCACAGTACCTTTCACTCCCCACACTCGAATTTCGTCTAATGAATAGAACAAACCATGGCTGACGGCATCTCGCATGGGGGTAAAAACCATTTGGATTTTCATTCCTGAGCTCTGTTTTTATGTAGCAAATAGTCAGACAGCCCGAGTTCGAGTCCCGGTTCGCACCCTTTGGATATGTACCACTAATGAGCCCCCAAAACGAGAAACACAGGTTGAAAGTACAGAGCTTTCACAGCGTTCAAGTTCAGTTGGGTGTTGTGACTTCTTTTGAATCATCCCGTGGAAAGTTTGTTCAGAACATGGTGTTGACGGATTATACTAATTTAAGGTACAAAGGAGATTCAGGTAGGCGATCTATACTAGCAAACGGGTCCGATTAATACGAAATTTCAATGCTGAAGCTCATATTGATCGTATCTTCAGCTCCACTTTTTCTAAACGCGTTCAGCATTCTGAAAACCTTAATGAAAATCCTAAAACCGAGTTTCTGTCACTCGTTCAGAGAGAACTACCACAGCTTTGCTTGAACTAATTTAACTCATTTATTTATTTCGCTCAAGCAAGATGCAACTTTTCACAAAAATCTTATTTTTGTGTCAGCAATGTGAGCGGATTTTCCTCTTAACATAGTCTACTCAGAAGCCACGAAGATGATTCGCCGATAGTTCTATGTACTTTAACCATTGCTTACTTCAAGAACGAGAACATTGCGGTCGTGAGTTGTAAATATTAAGTAGTACCTGCAGATGAATGGTAAAGTGATGGTAACCGGGTGACCGGTCGTCTGCTTCCGAGAAACTTTGTCCATCCAATTGTGGACACTATTTAAATCAAAGATGCTACCGTATTTTCGCATTTTCTTTAGGATTTTCTTTGATTCGGTACTACTTTTTAACCCAGAAAGCGAATCGGAAACTCTACAGAGGATTTCCTTAAAATTCGTCACGAATATGTGTACGCAAATCCCCATGACGAATAAATTATTTAATTCTTTGTCGTCACGAAAATCAAGCGCAGTTTCCACCAGACAACTGCGTAAATCGCTTATACAGGTGCGTCCCTTCAAGGTGTCCTATCAGTGGAGGAAGTTAAAAAAAAGTTGACGTGGTCAATGTTCCTGCCTGACGTCTGTACCAGTTACCACGTGGCAATCACTAGAAGCATTAACGTGTTCGTGTGAATAATATGGAAATCGTCCATGGGAGATACTGTCAAAACCACATGATGGAAGACTGACGACAACATTTTCCGATGCGGTTTTCCTTACCAAATGTTTGAAGTCCAAGTTATTGCGCAATATAGTGCGAATTTTGTGACGCAACAGACGGTCACCTGACGCCCTAGCGTCAGACACGTGGGCTGGTGTTTTTGTTGACATCCGATCTAATATCTCGAATTTCATAGACGAAACTCGTGATACAATCCTGTTCAATGCACAATCCGAGAGGGGGTTAGATTGACTCTTAGTAGAAACCGTCACCCTCTCTGATGAGCAGGCTCATATTAGGATCAAAAATAAAAGAATACCTAGTATGTTACTTATTAAATATACAACAATAGTTAGCTGTCTCGGGAGGGGAGTCCTGGACATTGAATACTTTCCAAAATTGAGTTGACCGTCAGAGTAGGGGCCCGAAAAGTTGAGCTGACAGAGTTCATATGAAGGTTTTCCTATTTTTAAACAGGGACTCGAATTCATATCATGAAGCCCCAGTCATTCGAGCATGAGTGAACAAGGACGACCGTTTCATTTCATTTAGTAATACCTCCCCTACAAGTGCCAGTAAATTATTATTGACACTTTTATTGTTGTACATCCGGTTGTCGCTTTTCATTTTGCTGATCGTACACGCATTAGTGCAAAAATATGTGAAAGGTATCAAGCTCAAAGCACGGGAATGAAAGTGCGAATCAGACACATCAACCTAGTGGTTTTGTTTTTTGGAATAATACTGAACAGTTTGGATTAGAACGGCCATGTGACAAGTTGTTTTTAGTTAGGGTTTTTTTCTTCCAGACTCATCTCGCGCTCCAAATTCTACTCTCAAATTTCAAACGGGTCTGATGGCTTTTATGACATATACCGAATGTTCGAATGTGTCATCATGATATATGGTGCTGTAGAATAGATTGGATAATAGAATGATTTTGTGTTCTGCTTGTCTGAAATTCAAAGAAGGGGGTTGGGAGTACCCCATTAGCATCCATTTGTGACTGACCATAGTGGCAAATGTGCTCGAGGAATATCATTCACTTTTGGCTAATGCAGAGCAAAATCCTACAGTCAGTCATGAAACTAAGGACGAACTAGGTAAAATTTTAGTTCAAAATATTTGCCTGACATGAGTGCCGAAATTGCGAAAAAATAGTCTGCTACCTAAAATACACCAATGTTTTTTTAAAAAAAGAATATACAAAAGGCTGAAAATCAAAGTTGAATGTGACAAGTAGATAACCATCATGGTTTTTGGGATTTTTTGAAATAAATAACATACGTGAGCAAAATATGCTATGTAATCAGCCTCTTAGACTTTACAGTCTTCCATGGAATCCACCCGCAAGGTAATTCTGACGAAATCAGTTGACTCAGTAATTACAGCTTACTACCATACATGTTTTGGGAGAAGCGAATGGAGGGTGATCATCCAAATGTTATAAAGTGCAACTCAAAATTCAACAGAATTTCTGGATTTGAGTCGTAAATCGGTCCCTATACCACGCCAAGCCGAGGATAATTCCAAAGAAGACATATGAAAGAGTGCCTCTGTCGATCTTCAATACTTGCCTGGCTCTCGGTACTATATGGCCAATCTTCTGTGACTAGCCAAACTGACAGCGTGAGCCATCAGAATCCAGTTGTTCCATCAGAATTCAGGTGTAGTAGCCAACATTTTGGATGTTCGAAAAGTACCGAATCGACTTGTGAAAGGCTGTGTGAACTCCAATCAAGCACACACAAGAGAGTACGGTACACCTAACGAGTCGCCCATCTCTTTGTGCGGTTCAAGCTAACAAACAGATCGACGCGTACACATTTGCAAATAAACAGATAGACAAACAGACTCGAGTATATTGACTTTTGTCAATAAAAATCTATCCTAGTCTGTCCGACAATGTTTACGTGTGAGTTGTAAAAAAACGTGTGGCTGAAAAGTCTGTGATCCTGGGTGGATCGTGAACTGTTTGAAACGGTCAGCAAATCAGACGGAAACTAACTTGATGCGAACTGTGAGATTCATCAGCAGAGATTACATTTCTAAATTAAAGTATGGCTCTAAGCTGCTCAATATTATGGTGACAGAAGGTACCAGTGGTTCTAAATTAGTCTATGTTAACTTCCGGAGTTTAGCTTATCTTGAAAAATGCGTCCTTTTCGTTGAAAAGTTGAATCCATTCCAAAATGTAAGTTCGTCCCCGTCTTTGCCATTTACCTCGAGAAGAACTACGGCGAAAGTGCCATCCTTTGCACCTGGTGTAAGTCAACAATGGGAGATCAGAAGAAACTCATTTCTCTTTGGCTGATTATCCACATTACGTTGGCGAAGCTGAGTTCGATCCCCCAGTAATGGTCCGTGAGTAGTCACCCTACAGGAAGCGATGGTAGCAGAGTTAGACAACGTAAAACTGTTTTTAAAAGGCTCCCGGAGGACTAAATTCGCAAAAGTTCGCCGGAAAAACCAATCGATAAAGCAAACCTCGAAACGCAGTTTGCTTTCTGGGGACATTACCAAAACGATTTGGTTAAAGATCTCAGGAAAATATGGATACTCGAAATTTTCCGTCGACTCAATGTCCACAGTTTTCGCGTCGGTGGAGGCTTTATCGATTGCTCTGTTTAATACATTGTTCGAATATGAAAAATGTGAGTTGAAAATTGACTCCAAGGACTCGATATGAAGGTGACCATCATACCCAATATTGTTCCGACAGCGGCAGTTCGAACAAAATGGAGACTTGGACTATCCGAAATCAGTTCATTGATAACAATTAACCTCCGTCTAAGTTTATCTGGAACACGACATTCACTCCAATAAATTTATAATTTCACTGCCATCTACGGGTCTTGGCTGAGGTCCACTGGACAGATGCACCGGGTGGTGTGGTTTGAAAATGCCTTTTGGAAGATTGATCCAAGTAAAGACAAAAGTCTCTTGTCTTGAACACTTTGGTACCACCAGTGACCTGCCAGCTGATATACGAGACGACACTGACTGTTTAGGTCATTCCGTTATTGGAACATACTGCTTACCTACCCGAATTGCTCAGGGTTGAGATCGAACTAAATGACAGCTTGGCACATCGGTCAAACCGATTTTCATGTCTGCTGTTTGTGGATATTTTCCTATGCATGATTCTCCATTTTTACAAGAGTCACAACACGTATAACTGTGTCTAGTCAAATGGGCTACTGATGCAGTAAACATTTTTCGCGAACATCTCAAACTTTGCACTTATGATCCAGAAGATAAAATGCCCAACATAAGATTGCTCGAAGTCAGATAGTTCGATGTATTATTTAAGTTAATGAAATGCGATTGAGTAGGAACAAACAAAGAACACGACGTGATACCAGTCATCAAAAGTCAAATGTTCAATTACTGCAGTGGCAAAACTAATGAGCATTGCACATCAGGATTTCCCTACATGATATGAAATGTGATAAGAATACGATCGTTTTCGATAAATGATAGTTAGCAGAACTCTTTTTTGTATCACACTCCGGATCAATGAGTGTGAGAACATAACGATCCGAGAGATACTGACAGTAATAACGTAACAAGGATGACAAGACGGGCTAAGACACCTGTATTTCGACGCCCAGACAAGTCAAGTTCATAAACACACAAGATCATTTATATAGTCCCTTTTCCAAAGTGTTTGGCACCAACATTGCACTTGTGGCTGCTTGAGTGTTTCGGCTGCGTTCTGGCCAGTTGCCCGTGGCCGATAGCTTGCTTCTTTTGGGCATCATTTCCATTCAGCTGGTCCTGTTGTCCCAGTTGACGGCTTGATCGGCAGCCCCCCACCTGGGCCACCTTGCTGGTTGCCAGAGATCCCGCTTCTTCCCTACTGCTAGCCCGTATGCGTCGCTGTATGACTGCTTCGGGTAGCCTCCGACATATTCACCGTCTGTTCTTTTGTCGGTGGTCCTAGTTTGGTTCGTCCGTTCGACTTGATATTCACGTCGTTCTCTAGCCCCAGCAATACCATAGGTGATGTGAAATCCATATGCCTCCGTTTTTTGAATGAAATCTATTAAATCCCGGGTTAAACCAATCGACTTCTTCAAGATTTGAATCGGGATTTCAGACGTGGAACAGGCAGCGTTCATAAATGTGAAGTTGGGCTGGATTGGTTATGGAAAGGTTGTACATGAGCTTGGGAGGACTAGTCTTTGATATGATGATTGGTGGTCTAAGTTCTACGGTCACCAGTTTCTCCCAATTCCTTCTAGTGAGTTTCTGAGATCATCTGTTCCATTCAAAAAGGAATTCGTTGCAATTTCGACGAGCTTGGCAGTAGAAAATCCGGATAGAACTTTTATCACGTGGTATATTGCGAGAATAGTGAATTTTGTGAGGAGTGACCGAAGACCGGTTCGAAACACGAACAAGGGTAATTTCGTCGGTAAAACTGCCATACAGCTCTTGGCACCGAAGCTTTCCGACGAAACAAGGAGACGTATTGTTCAACGTCATAAGATTTGTTGGATTATTTTTTATTTTATCCACATCGGAAAAAAGCTGGATATAAGATGTCAGCATTTTAGAATATATGTACGGATAAAAGTAGATCATTTCTGCTTTCAGGTTCATGTAAAATATTACAAACTTGAACAATGTGTAAAGTTTGCCAAGGGCCAAACACTACCACACAAAAGAGTAACATATTTTTCCGTCCCCAGAAATTACAGGTATGACTTGCTGGTCAGACCTCAAAATGAGATTAGTAGAGGTAATTATCCAAAGTGTCACTGACCATTTAACTGCATTCACTTCATCAAAACTAGCTTTTTTGTATCAGTCAGTCGGCCCTGGGGGAAAACCGATTGGAGGACCTTATTGCAACACAAAGAGACTAATAATACAAATTAGTGAAAAGGCGAATCCACTGAATCTTCTTGATAAAAAACCGGTTTCCGTTCGATTAATTTTTACAACAATTACTGAGGACAAAAAGGTGGACAGACAAACAGGCCGAGAGAGGAGACAATTTATAAGCAGACAGATTGGCAGACGAGGCAGTATCTCGATAACTAAACCGTGATAGGAGATATTCAATATCATTTCGGTTTGTAGCGATTTCTGTCACGACCAAATCAACGCAATTTTTGTGATAGTTTACTGTCTTCTTTCAATTTACCCAATCCGTTGGCAGTGAAATTACCAGATTTGAGTCAGAATTTTTTGGCACATTCTAAACTACCTAAACAATAAAAAATGAACCTTGTCTTTGTTTTGTCATTTCAAACGCTTAATACGAGCGGCTTATATTGTTGAATAAAATAGCACTAGACAAGTTGTAGTAATTGTGAAAGTTCAACAGATCCGCATCAGATTCTGACACTGTTTCCTCAGCGAAGTGTTTCTTCTAATTATAAATTGTATTTTAATGTGACAAAAAAAATAATTTTCAGCTACATGAGCAATTTATTTTTGTTTCGGTACAAATTAAATACATCAAATTTCCCTTGTTTGAATTTCCAAGTAACTTAGATCCACTTGGAAGCATCCAAAACAAAACCAGAAACATTTCGTTTGTCCCATTCGAAGAGATTTTCTAGCATTCATCAGACTTTTCATGTTCCCGGTTCTGGCTACCAGTGAACAATCAATTAGTTGGGTCAAAAACAAGCCTCTTTCCCCCATCATCTTTAACCTGAATAATGAACTTCGGCGGTTCACCTATCTTGCTATTCAAATAAGCAATAGAAAAATAGAAGTAAGCGACTACTTGCGTGCCTACCTGGAACCAAGAGGTGGTTTACTGTGGTAAATTCCAATATAAAAGACGAGGAATATGTCCCGGACCTTTAGCCAACATCAAAGACGGGCTCATTGCTCTTATAACTCATTTACAAGCAAATTTGGAGTTAGTTGTGCAGATCGCAGGTGTCTCTGCAGCGAAGAGAGGACTATTCTTGAAAGACTGAAACAACTTTATTTTAGTTGCATAGATTGTAAGGAAAGGGATGAGTGAAATTTTAATTAGTCGGACGATGTTCTTTCTTTGAATTTGATGGTTATCGATTTTCACGAAAGTAATAACTTTCAAATCCAGACTCACGTGATCTTCAGATTCCGGCAATGACCACTTTGCTAATACTGGTCTAATGCAAAGGACATTCCCAAGAGTCAACATAAAATAAATTGGAATCGAAAATCCAGTATTTGCTATCTAGCCTGCTTGGGGGTGAGAGGGGGTGGGTCTCATTTTGACGACCATCCATTGCCCGAATCTATCTCTGGGCTGGGGGGATCCCTTCTACTTTTTGATTTTCCAGCGAAATTGGTGTCCGGATAAAGGCTAATGCTGCCGGAGTCGGAAAAAATAATTTTACCCAAATGATGCAACTCAAACTCAGATTCGCTTGTATCAGAAATTGAGCTGATTTAACCTAAATTGGAAAATGGGATAACAGAGGACGAGGGTTGCGTGAAAATCGCGTCATATGTGTTGAATTCACCTCGACCAAACGGTTTTCTTTGTGTAGCCTGTTCTAAACATCTGTTAATGTCCGTGTGTTCGATGAATGCAAGTTGAAATTGTGGCCCATCAGTTTCTCTTGTGACTAAGAAAAAAAGACAATGAGGAACAAAAATAAATTGATCCTTCCGTTGCTCGGGGTGTCGTATTCGCTGGGGACTAGGTAGACTGACCGTAGCAAGTAAATAAACGATCTAATTGCCGTCGATTCTCACTCAAGTGATAGCTACTGCCACATGCTTTTACTGTTTTCTAGAATGTGTATCTGTTATTGGATTTACCTTTCTACCTAAGCGCACAGTGGCCTGTACGATATATTCAACCGCATACTCCGAAAAGGATGTCATTATAAAGGTGCTTCCGGAGGGGTTGAATGTTCCAGATAAAGCATTGTTTCCTTTTTTATCTTGCTCTTCAGTGGCTAAAAATCGAATTGTTCTAATGGGGACGAAGTGCCTCAAAACACAAATGAGAAATTGGCCAATTAGCCGTTTCAAGTTAGCTTAGTCAAAAATAAGTTCGGCTTACAAATTGGTATTTTCTCGCCTATTCTAATTGATAGTTTTTTTTTCTCTCTCTCTCTCTCTCACTCCCGCACACTCTTCAAGGCCTGTTTCTGTGTGTGCCTGGGTGTAGTTTTCTGTTCATGAAATCAGATTTTGATGGAACAGCCGCTGGCCTGTTTCCAGAATGTGTCAATCCGTTGCTTGATCCAGACAGTCGATAATTCTACTTGTCGCATGTTACCAGCCACCCGGTTTTACGTCATCAAGTCAGACTAGGGACATTCAGTTAGCCAAGCGAGAAAGCAAAAAAATAATCAGACAACTCACAAGAGAATATACGAACCAGCTAAAAATAGTTTTAGCACAAGATCACTTCGACACTGTGGAACAGAACTACCACGTGGACTGATGGTAGCCAGTGGTTCAATGACGTCCGTGCAGTTTTTGTTGTATCGGGTGGTGTTATTCTCTCACTGTTGCTCTGTTTTGTGTCTCTGTTGTACAACGTTGCCTTAATGGATTAGACACATCGACCGTAACGTAAATCTTCCAGATCTTATCACGTTCCAAAAATGAGTATTATTCTACACCATACTTGCTCCAGTTTTGTTTATTACATCCAATCGATGTTTCTCTGAGATCAAACTCTGACCGATTTGATCAACTGGATCAGATGCAATCGGGCAAAACCATCTGCGCATCAGAGTCAATGAAAATGCTTGGCGTTATCTGCTTTGTTCGGAACTTGAGGCTTGATGTGACAAGTGTAGTTGTTTATTTTACGGCCGTTTTCGACGTATCGTAGATACCACAGTAATTGGGCAAAATTCCAAAAAAATTCCGGTGACGTTATATTTCATTGATATCCTTCAAGTGGTTATAGTTCAAGGCCGAAGCGAGATTCGAACTGGTGCACAGACGTTATGCACTATTTAGTACCTTGTTTTGTGCTATCAAAACTGGTGTAGAAAGTCATAAACTTCGTGGAAATCAAATTCTGAAGCAATGAATGCGGCTATAGAAAGAAAACCCAATTTGGGATGATTGCTATCTTTCAGTATCGATCAAGTTAGAGAGTTTCATTTTAATGATACATTCTAACCAAGAAGAATAAATAATGTTCGGTAGTATTGACCGTTAGAGATTTGATAATATAACCACAAATCAGAAGATTGGTACGTGGTCGTATTGTGGTCTAGTTGGTAACATTTGAAAGATATAATTGATGTAATGATGTCGCAAGTAGATCAACGTGCGTGAACACAATTGAGTAGATGAAATTTTCTGATTCCACCCACGTCCTGATGGTGAACTTAGTCCTCAATGAAAGCATCCGATGGATAGATAAATATGACTGACGCTGCAGCGTGACACCAGTTACGTTAAAAATTAGTCCATCTAGTCTTACTAAAACAAGACTGAAATATTAAAGCTGAACAGTATGATATAACTGTGTGCCTAGTTTTGACAGCTAGGCACTTGACGTAACTGTCAGAACTGATTTGGAAACTTACCTTTTTTCGTCTGCTGACAACGTGAACTGTTCACGTCAAACAGCTTCCAATTCGCTGTATCCCCGTTTGCAGGACTATCTCATTGGTGCATAGTTCTCCGTTTACTGGTTATTGCTTCTCATCTATCTGCTGGGAACCAGGAGACTTTCGCAATGGAACGGAACACTGTAAGGAAAAATTACCCCTATTCGTGCCCGATCACCGACTTGATCGATGAAATTTGACGTGGTTTGATAAGATAAACACAGTGAACAATGATGGACACAATTTATGCCAATAGATTAGGAGCAGGTGCGTCACAAAACGTTTCCCGCCTAAACACCGCACCGGTTTCTCATTATCAAAGAGCGGTGCAGAACGTTATTCCCGAACGGTAAATCCACTGACAGTAAGTAAATTTTCCAAGTTATGGATTTGTGGGCTTAGTCAGTGAAAAATATTCTATGAAACCGATAACGGTCTTCAGGGAACAGCAGCCACTTTATAAACTTGTGAAAAACAACAAAAAGTTTGATGGTAGTACATACTACTGACATTATTTGTTGAATTTCTACTGAAAGTAGCACGGAACTCTCACTTTAACACGAAAGGAATAGCACACAATTTCAAGCCGTGCTTCACTAACGAATGCCTCTAACTTCTTACGTGATGAATGTCTCCCAAGGACACCCGTTTACTGGATTCGAGGGTAATCGAAGCAAGTTGGACTAGCGATTCGAAATAATATAAATAGTCTGATAAATCACATACCGAAGAATTCTCAGCCACCTCGGATTCGCTGGAAATGTTCACGACGAATTGCTCTACGAACGAACTAAATTGATAATTCCACAAGAAATATGCTAGAAAATGAACAGTCACGTGGGTAGACACTTTGAGGGTTCGTCAGCAATATGAACACAAGACAAGGGGACTATGCTTGGATGGAAGGGTTTGAACCAATAATGACAATGTAACGAAACTAGTGTGGGTCATTCAATCCGTGGGGATTCGACAATATATCAGTGAGTAAAATAGTACGCCTGTAAATAATCGAAGCTCTTCATTTTTCTGGTAGGGTGTAGAAAGTGGTATTAAATTGTGAACGGCCTCCATGAGCAGGTCCAGATCACAGTGGATTCAAACTTCTTCAACTTTTGTATCGTTTCAGCACAGAATGGGCTGACAGGAAAGGAATGTGTTATTCCGAATAACTGTATGACTAACAGGTCACTTTGTAGAGGAATGATGTCCCACTTGAATATATAAGGGAAAACTGTTGACCACAGGGAAAATTCAAGAAATCTCCCTAAAAGAGTCCTGGTTTAATAACAACACTGAGTGAGCTGACAACATCATCCCCCTGTTTAGATTTTATTGCGGCTTGACGGCATGTTGAGGTAGAGTGAGAAGGTTAATGTCGGCTAACCTAAACAGGATGCCTTTCTTCCGTGTCTCATGGAACGGAAGCAACCCGATGATTCCGGAATCAGAAAAATCAGTAACAGAAGACAATACCGAGGAACGGAAAACATAAATTCCCCCAAATAAATCTGAGCATAGAAGTCAATAGTATTAGACTGCACAATGCTTTCCCGACCATTTCGCTGAATCTCCACTGGTGTATACTGCAGTCAAGATGATCATTTATAAATTGGAAACTGGAAGTTCTCATGAGTCCAAAGGCAAAGTCCCCACACACTAAAAATGAAAAAAAATAAAATAAATAAAACTCGTTACCAAAGCAAAGCTAACGTAATTATCGGTTTTCTCTCCTTGCAGTGTTTGGGGGGACAGTGGCTAATTATTAGTATCTCCGAGTATCTCGTTGATTATTGGGAAATAAGTGACCGTGAACACCGTGGTAAAACTGTTAGTTCTGTCACCACAGGTATTGCGTAAGTGTTCTGAGTGTGCTCAATGACGTCACCGATTGCGTCTGTCCTCTCACTGTCCTCTGTAACCAAATCGGAATGTGTCCAACCCTTCTATTACGCAGCTGACTCTCCGTTCTGCTAGTGTGGGTGGCTGAGTACTCTCAAGTAAATTGGTAAACGCAATGGGACTTGGCGTAGAGAGGCAGTGGTTCTTTTATCGATGGTATTTTCATCCGGGAGGTTAAGAGAATAATGATATTTGCTGCGTAATGCGTACGACTGTAGACACGGTTCATATGTCTGTTGAGTATGCTGATAAAGTCATCACCTTTGTAAGGTAAATGTAGGATGGTCATCCCTTTTGAGATTGTGGCGACCTTCGCTTTGTTCGAAGGTGGCTGCGAGTATTTAGATACAAATGATTTTGGATATCCGTCGCTCTCAAAGGGTACGGGGCTCCTCTTTCAGTGTACCAGTTGAACATATTTCGAGTGCCTTGAGGAACATGGTCCGGACAAGGCTGATCTACAGGCCAAATTTGAATCGTTCTTCGAGCAGCTGACCTGCTCACATCCAACGAGTGACGACAACAAGGGATAGTCCAAAACAAAACTGGTATTCTTGGAGCACACGTACCGAACAGGCACCACAAAAGAGTTGTCTTTTGACAAAGAACCATTACGAACCTATCAACCAACTGAGGAGGAACCGAGACTTGGTAATTCTTCGATCAGGCAAAAGCTCGGGGGCCGTTGTTCTGAACAAATCAGCCTATAGAGACAAAATGGAGTCCATGCTAGAAAACGAAACGAAATTCAAACCAGACCCAAATATTGACCACGTCAGTGAACTAGAAAAGAGAATGAAGACAGACCTGGATAACCCTGTAAAGGCCAAAGTGGTCCCAGAATCCAAGGCCATGAGTCTAAGGTGCAGAGGAAGCCAAATACCGCAAACGTACGGCTTACCAAAAGTACACAAAGAAGGCCTACCACAACTACCAATATTGTCCATGACCTACTCTCCACAACACAAACTAGCAAAAAGGCTCGCGGAACTACTAAAACAGGTAAGGGAATGTATCGGGAAGAACAATGTTGAAGATAGTTTAAAAATGTGTGGGCTGTTGAGCGGAATGAACATACACAATAAGTACCTACTCACAAAGGATATTAAGTCCCTCTTTACAAAAGCCCCCCTTCATGAAACCGTCGATACCATTAGTCTAATTAGAGATGATAACATCCTAAATATCGGATTACCACCTAGTGAGTTGTCAGTGTTGTTACTGTTGTACACCGTGAATGTGAGATTCTATCTACTTGGATGAGGATATCAACAGACTGATGGAGTTGCCATGGCTAGTCCTCTGGGACCTGCACTCAGTTCAGTTCATCTCATTCTTTTTGGTCATTAAGTGTAACAATTAACAAGAAAACGTTCCCTTCAAATGTTTTTAGTACTCTGTTGCCATTTTAATGGAAACCCAGAAAACACCGTTACGCCAGTCTACTATGTTGGATTTTACACGCCGCATATTGCTGTGACGTTTTTTTTTTACATGAATACTGCAACAAAAAGCTCATTCTTTCACGGGAAGATTCTGAGGAAAATCCTCCAGAGAAAACTCTTAAAGTGCCTTCTCATGTCTAGTACACTCTCTCGTTTATTACTGTGGTCAAAATAGCCTAGAGTGAATGCGAATTTCTTCGTCCCCGTGAAAACACTTCAGACGTATAACGGACCATGCTCATATGACCTAGACTTCAAGGTCACGTCTTCCAATGTGGTCAAAATCCTTTGTTCTCGTGGGCCCGCTATCACCGGCGAAATCGGTGACAGACCACCAGAAGATACAGTATTTTCTAAATGCTTTTGTGTTGCATGTGCTTTTATTTCTAAGCAGAAACGTAATCAACACTCACGCAACGGGATTCGCTCCCGGCACGATCCGCAGTTGAGCTTCGGTGGAGAGAAACCATATGTAATGAACTTCACATGCATTCATTAAAAAAAGTTCGTATACGACCATTATTTAAGTTTTGTCTGTCGAGCACCAGATAAACTCAGCGTTCTAACCTAAGTCACGTAAACTAAACTTCGCAAAGAATATCACAGAGCTAATGTGAACCATATTCAGTGATAAGGAACTTCATGTTCTCATCCTTTGTCAGGTATGACATAAAAACAAATTACGAAAGCACAGCTCATAGGGAAGAAAATAATTTTCTTTTTGGAATTCTGACAGCGTCTGCTGTCAAATTGATTGCACACGGTTGTTTTACTACGAAAATATTGCTTATGTCTTCCCAATGGGCTCGGGCAATAATGCCATTAGATGTAGTGTGATGTCATCTACCAAACCTCAAGTTTTTGCCTCATTTTAACCAATTCATACTAGATACCAAATAACTGAATTCACTATAATAATGAAGTCGGTTTCGGATGTACTTCCTTTCTGATAAGGAGAACAATCAGCAGATTGGATCACGAGAAGAGAAATAACCTGAAATAAATTATACGCCCAAAATTTGTCACTAGATCTAACTGTTTCGGGGAAAAAGCTTAGCCTGATATTCACTATTCCGTGTAAAGGTAGACTGTGTAGTCAAATGGTGCAGCTAACGTTGTTACTACATTTACATGTTTCAAAAAGCATGGAGTTTGTAGATGGGCATCACTTTACATGAATTTATTTTTACAGAACTAACACTGAAAAAGAATGGAATAGAATAGTAAGTTATGTCACAAATCAGATGGGTATTCGATATGTCAAAGAAACAATTCAAGAGCTTGTGGCAGCTCTGCTAGGATAATTAGTTCGAAGAGATTAGTAAATGAATGTGATGAATTTTTAGTTCCAGGGTCATTTTATCCCACTCGGAATCCGTAAACAATGTTTAAAAAATATGGTACATTGCTTATCATCTCTGATTGAGTTCATAGGGATTTCCCCGTTGTTCTGATAGGTTGTTCTGAAGCGGAGTAGTATAAGAAAACAATCAGCTAGATCTCTTGCTGTATTTCTATTTTATTGAGGAGGTCAGTTAGTTGACTGACTCACATTCCAGCCAAGTCGAGGGAAACTGACCAGTGTCACCTTGAAAAAGGTATAAAAAGTGATTATGGGCGGAAAAACGGGTTCAGTCACAGAAGCTCAAGCGAATTTTTTCTGTGCCTTTCTTCTTGTAAATCATAACACGTGCTAAACAAGGCACCGAGGAGTTGCAAGTGCTATTTATTTGAGACGGGATGAGTCTAAATGCGGAACGAGTGGAGGCACGCAAATGGCATGCAGATTAGTCATCTTACAGTGATGGACAGGGTTTGCCTGAATCTTCTTGTTGAATTTTTCACATGGCATAACGAGCGAATCACAAACTTTGGAGATAAGAAAGCCTGTGGGAATCAAAGAAACCAGATTGATAATGGCCACGCCACGAAGTAGTGTTCGGAAATCTTTCTTAAGCAGATCAGAAAAATTACTGTATAGTAGACTGGGAGATTACATTGATGAGAAAATGAAAAAAATATCGGTTTGTGTGACACCAAACTGCATTGATCTACATATTTGAAAAGACAGTCCAAGTGGTTTTGTAAAGAAACCAAGAGTACGTGAAGACCACGGTAAATTGGTGCTGATTGAAATGCCCAAGTATTTGACCAAATCAACTCTGGAAACGGGGATAGTGTTGATGACCAAATGCTCGTTGGTATAAGAGGAACGAGAAAGCAAGACGGCACATTGAGAACATTTGAAAGTGTTGAGATGTAGACCAGAATGAGGTGGAAATTCTGAATATTGCACGAGTTATTGGAAAAAGAGGTAAAGTGTAGTTTACTGGAGATAGAATGGCACATTACCACGTCATAGACGTACTCAAAGTCATGCAGGTGGTATAGTAGACAATTCGCTAATATATGTACTGGAAAGATAAAAGGAAATAATGGCACCTTGAAGAACACATGAGTTCTTCATTAGAAAACTTGACAAATTGTTCCCAAATGTGGTACTCTGGGTTCTGTTGAAAAAGCAGTCTTTTAATCACAAAATTTGAAAAGCCGAATAGCCAAAATACTCCAACTTTTGAATAAGGATTCACCACGGAATCGAATCAAAAGTAGAGGAACAGTCAGGCAAGATACAACGAACTGATTTCACGGAACTATTCAAGCTCTCTGAAATGAAATGACAAACTCAAACAACTGCGTTCAGAGTGCATCTGTTGGGTTTGTACGTAAACAGATAGAGAAACGCAATCGATTGAGGATACCTCATTCGGTAAACTTGAGAGCAAATGTCACGGCGATGGAGCTAGAATGTTTTCACAAAACGTTTGAAGTAAAATGTTAGGGAATAGATAGATAGATAGATAGATAATGGCGACGTAATCTAACTATCACCGGTTACATATTTTGGCCGTTCACACGAGTTTACCCCTTGCCCTTATTTCGCCGTACCCACTTAATGAGACTTTCTCCAACTCTTCTTATTAATTTTTTCCAAAATAAATGTGATTGCAATGACTTGAGAATGAAATTACTGAAAACATATGCTCGCCTTCGACTCGTGTTCTAAACTGTTTAGTGTCAGGGGAGTGAACTGGAGAAATTATGCGGTTGAGAGATACCTTCTCAGATATTTTCAGCGAAGGTGACTTTCTGGCTACTGAGCTGTACTTATTGGATGACGTCTTGAATGCAGTTGTAATGTGCGCAGATCTTCAGTAGTGGGGAATCAGTTCAGAATCCGTACGAAAATTAAATAGATCTGTCAAAAGGGATATTAGTTCGAAAGAGCAGGCTTTTAGTAACACTGAGGATCGCAAGTCGGGGCCACCACACTTGTCTTAGTACTCCAAGGACAAAACCAGGTGTAAGAAGGTTGAGTTGATAGAATCCAAGATATAGGGAGTGAGAAGTGAGGATGCTTCGGAGTTAAAGATGAACTGAGGATTCAAATCTTCGACGTTTAGGATCAGCTTTGGCCTGACATAACATAGCTACTTCAGGGCTTTCCACATCTCACGACAGTTCTTGTTACCCATCCCTTTGTCTAAATACAGACTAGTCAGATATCATATTCAGTCTTGATGAGAGTGGTTAGTTTATTTCCCTGCATAATGTTAGCCGGGTTTGTACTCTCTTTTCTGAGCTCTGTGGAGCCTCTTCAAGCGAGGGGAAGAGAACTTATCGCATCGAAAGTAACAGGTTTGAAAGGGGCTACACAAATCCAAGAAAACTTTGAGGAAGCCCTTTAGGGAGGAAATATCCTGCAAAGGAAAAACAGAAGAATCAGTGGAGCCAACAAATGCCCTCAGCCTATCGAGAGGTTCTCGGGGATGCAAACTAGCTTGTAGACAGTGCACGAGGAGCGCGGGCATTTGGTCAAAGATTTGCTATTGTAATAAACGTTAGGATGAAGAGGAAAATTGCGGTGATCAGAAGTGATAATGGGGGCACTTTCATGCACCCTGAAAATGCTCAGATAAAGAACTTATGCTGAATCCGAATGGACATCAGAGTGCTTAGGGCGATGTACAAGATTTAAAACCCAAGGTGATTACAAAGGATAAGTCTAGTCTACTGAAATCACCAGCTATTATGCCCAGGGACTGATCATCACTTGTAATGAGATGGCTGGGAAGGCTGCCATTTAACTGACTGATATCACAAGCCGAAGTATGTGGTGCAACATAAGAACTGACGAAGAGGAGATGTCGGAAGGAACTTAGAAAAGATGGCTGGCAACGAACGGTAACGCAATTGGTCTTCATCGTGTTGAACTGAGATGAGAGATGAGAAGAACTGCACTACTTGTGACGGATTATTGTGATCGTTCCACCTCCTCGTTTTCTTAGGTTCTGAGGCCGATTGACCCTGAAAACATCGAAATCATCAGTGTGGACCACATCATCATCAGTTTCTCTGTACCACCAACTTTACTTGAGGAGAACTTCCCGAAAGTTTTTTCTATTTCCTTTTGGTTTGATGACACTGGGGGATGGAAAGTTGGAAGATAGTACTGCTTGTATCGGCACTTCGGAAAATGTGTGGTGACTTGGATCAGATTTTCAACCTGCACGTTTTCTTGAATGTTCACTTGCCTTCGGAAACAGATGTTTTACACGATTTCTGACTGCATTCGAAAATGTGCAGCTGGAAGAAACTTAAGCCATTCCAACCGGAACCGTTGTAAGACACAGTAAAGCCTTGAAAATTAGTTCAACCTCGGGATAAGCAAAAAGGATTCCTTGGCAAATTTCGGATGACGGAACGGTAGTAGTCAAAGTGCAGCTGGTACTCAAAGGTCGCGCAAAAATAGAACCAAGTCTAGATTACTGGCTGTGTGGATGAGATGAAAAGGATTTTCAAAGGATTTGAGTCCTAAAGCATAAAACGTAGGTAGTCATTTTCAGAAAGACTGTAGTGACATGTTCGGACCAAGAAAGGTCATCGTTGATGATAACACCGAGGTACTCCACCGATGAACCGCTACGAATGCGTTCACCCTCACTGAACCACGAGAGAGTGGAGTCAAAATGACTGGAATAGCCCATTCTCTTGGGAAGACCAAATAACTTATCGGAAGATTTCGATGGATTCATTCGTAGGTTTTGCATGAAGGACCAATTAGCAAGCTTAGTTGTTCTATCCTGTAGAAGAGGTTGTGTAGTCTAATAAGGGCATGGAATACCAAGAATTACATCAACTGCACATTTTATCTGCATGCAGTCGTTCTGCACAGGCAAAGAGGAGACATACGTAGAAAACAAAAACGGAGATAGGATTGCTCCTTGCCCCTTGCGTGAATGGAAGTTTGGAGAAGGTCTTACCACGGAATTGTGTAAACTGTTGTCTACCAGAAAAATAAGTGGATAGCAAGTTTACATCCTTCGGCTGAATTCTGCTGTCCGTTAGGATCTCTAGTAGCTTGGATCTGTCCGCTCTGTTGAATGCATCATTGTAGTCAAAGAAACAGGTCAAAAATGCTATGTGACGGAAGGGAGGGCGTCGAGGGTTGAACATGAACAGCGATGGGTGAGTTGTTTAGAGTCAGACGCGTTAGACCGAGGAGATATTCACTGTAGTACCAGTAGTTCAAACACCTTGAAAGTAACGGACGTGCATGCTACTGGGCGGAACTTGTTAGTTTTCTTTTTGGGCTCGGGTGTAATGAAGGCCACTACCCATTCGTCAGAGGTTTTCTCACGGATTAAGCAGCAATTAAAGAGGTCCGATGTGATGGGGAACAATAAGGCAGCACATTCCTTGTGTCTGATTGGCGATAGTCCATCAGGGCCGCAAGCTTTATCAGGATGAAGTCGGGACAGTTCTTTATATACGTCCACGGAGTTAAAGAAATGAATGATAGGCACCAAACAGCTACTGGAATCGAAACGCGAGGCTGATGCTGTCTCTGCCACCGATGAAGTTCCGACTGAGTTCTTCAATATCTGCCGCTGGAGGGAGTTTCTTTGAGGTTTTGCCACTCACCTGTATGAGTACTTTTCAAGTATGGCAACCTCTTTTACCTATCGTTAGTCTCCAAATATACAATACACTCAATTTGTGTAGCTCGACTATGATTGACCCAGGTGGAATACGGGTCAAAGTCTATTTTGAGCTTGTACGCAGGTTCTTTTTTACGAAGCAGTGGTTTAAATGAGAGGACGAAAATCTATCCATACGAATATATATAGTTTCAATTGGGCAACATATATCGAAGCAAAAAAGGTAGCCATTTTGTCAGATAATCACATAAGAGGGATAAATTGGAGTGAGAAAATATATTCAGATCAGTCCTTTCAACCATGTCTGCAAGTCGAGCTAGGCTGTCCGGGGTGTATTGGCTTTCATCACTCTTCCGGTCGCCACATCACCTAAATCGCCGACGGTTATTCTCTCCGGAAATAGTAGGAGAAAATCTAATGACCCAGTGATCCGAACTTCCCAGAGATGAAAGATAAACAGTTTGGAGTACTTTGGGATTGTTCACAAAAAAGAGATTTAAATGAGCTTCAAGTCTGGTTGGGTAGGTAATATTTGAATGGTCTTAAATATTTGTGTTGATCGTGGCTCAGGCTTTTGGAGGGCATGCTGTTCTTGTCGCTGAGCATGGCGTTTAGATCGCAAAAGTTTCATCACCAGTCTAGGTGAAATGGTCAGTGCATGTTTTCAGCCCAAGTGTGGTAAGGAATCCAGCATCTGACCCATCGAAGTCACTAGAAATTACACAAAAGGATGAATCCAAATAATTAGGAAAGAACGTGGAAAAAGTATCAGAGGATTCCTCAAGTGCATTGGTAGTACTTATAGGATATAATATAAGCATTTGTGACAACAAGGGACCTGCAATGACTCAAATGTCTAGATTTTCATTGAAGAACAAAGAAATTGATATGTGCTGTACAATGAGTAGACAAATTTCGGGATAACTTATACCGCCGATCGTTGACGTAGAAGATGACTCTATCACCGCAACTTTGAAAGGGAACTGGTCGGTCTACCCCGAAGAAAATCCGAAACTATCAATGTTAACGACTTCATGCTCGATATCATTGCTCCGCCAACTTTCTTGGACCAAAAGTACACCCAGCTGTTTGTATTTTCGCATAAGAACAGTGTGGGATAAATCAGACAAATTTTCCAGCAACGAGAGTATGTCATAACTGATAATAGCGCGCATACTCATTTCAGTGACGTTCTGTCTTCGTAAGTAGACTTCCCAACCGGTGAGATGCTTCTTCACGTGGCCCATATAGATCCCATATAGATCCGACAGATGAAGTTTTCATCACAGTGCCAGTGAATTTGGGAGATTCCACGAAGCTTCTCGTGTGTGACGCAAAATCCGGCATTGTCGTTAGAGCACAATATTTAGTGTGATTTTAGTCGCGCAACAATTACTATAGAAACGACGAAAAACTGACGCAAAAAATGAAACCAGTGTGAAAGTGACTATGTGGCACAAAAGTACGGGGAAGGAACGGACAATGCGGCCGATTTCGAAGACTCCACTTCGTTTTTCCCACCCTTAGCTCCATTTCTCGTTCAGTGTTTCTTCGTAAGCTTGAAATATATAGAGAGCAGTCACCGTTATAAGCTCGAAACGTTGATTATTTTTCTGAAATATTCAGATGAATCTGAGTGAGCATCAGCTTCTCAAAGCCACCCTTGGTATTTAGAGTCGGTATTCTTCTGCATACTGTCTTCTTTTCCCACCTATATTCAAACATCCACAGGAGGTTTATTTCGGTACGCAGATGACATTTTGCAATTTGCAAATTTTGACTTATATGTGAAATCAATTAGTTTCCCGCAACCTATTCACTCAGTTTTATTTAAGGCAACACGCGCTGATTCTCGATGTTTCACGGTCTTACCTCTCTTTTAGATCATCAGTAATAAGCCCAGACCATCGTTCAGGAATGAACGTCGATGGGTACCTAGGAGTCATTGCCGAGATAGGTCGTCATTGGTCTACGTGTATTATATCTTTTTGCTAAAGTTATGATGAAAAAGAAACAATACAACTCGATACTGTACCACAAAGAGCAACACAGTTCAACACAAAACGACACAGACTCACACGCAGATCAATACAAGGCAATCATTATGTATTTCATAGAGTTCTTTCGACCCAGTAATGCAACAGTTTGTGCTGCACAGTTATTTATTTTTTTGCTAACTGTACCAACTTTACAAATAACCAGGGTCAAACCTCGAGTATCCGGGCATAATTGAATCGACGGATGTTTTTCGGTTCTCGGATAAAACAATTCCAGCAAAATCATTCCCAGAATACTCTCAGATTCGTCTCGAATATTTTGCTCTAAGTGAATGTGTGAATTTGCGTTCTCCAGATCAAGAAGAAAAGAGTAACTATTGTAGCCTAACTCTAAGTCAAAAGAATAGTGCCCACAGTGGAAGCATTATCCTTTCACTGTATCCACACACACCGTCGACATTCCACTTAACCTTCGACGAAGGATTTGCGTCGCCGATAACCCCTTTCACACGAACGCAAAGCAAGAAGCACGTGATACTACCTGGATTTTGGATGGCGTGATTTAATTAACGGACTTTGTAGTAGGGCAGAAAGAAAATGAACTACGAAGAGATTTGACAGGGTATTATTAATCTCGCTGGGGAACGTAAATGCATTCATGCATGTGTTCTCCCATCTTCGCAAGGGAAGGGATGCTAAAATTTGATCAAACTAGAAAACTGCAAGCAACAGGCAGTTTCTAGTTGACTGAATCCCAAACCAAGAATGACCAATATATTCACACTATTCACTCAAACAGCGAAGTAGAGTTCTTGTTCCAAGTCCAACACCAGCTGCAATATAGTCATCTGATAAAAGACTGTTCTGACCTCAGTGGATCGATTCACTTCTTTTCGTCTCTGGAAGAAGGATCGGATAAACCCACACTAAATCTTCAGAGATATAAATAAAATAATCACATTTTCCTGCTCAGTTACTGTCATCATCTTATTTTATTTCCTACTTCAGAAAGAGGGGCAATAAACGTGTATCCTAAATAGCAACAATAGTTCACCGCACAATCGACCAAGATCAGTGGTCTCCACCCAAGGTCACCAGGATGAGAATCGCATGAGCCGACTTTAATTATGAATCGAAATCTACCTACTGCCAAAATTAACCGAAAGTTGTGAGTTTGGTAACTTGTACTTCGGATTCCGTCGACTGCTGAATACAACCATTTTGCATCCCACTCTAGATTGCACTTAGGGGTGACTAGGAAAGTAATATAGCTCAGCACACTAGATTTGTTAGCACTCAAAACTTATAATCATTTGATCTTTTAGAAGAGAAACGACCTAATATTTGGTAAGTTTTACAACATCAGGGAAAATAATGGAAAATAACGTGCACAGCTTTGGTTTCCAAGAGCAAGTCCTGAGAGAACTGCAAGCAAAAGCCTATCAGGGTAGGCAAATGTGATTTATTTGGTGAACCCGACCATAGGAGTTGTCTAGTTACATTTACAAACTTCGTTTACTTCACCTTTGTGTGACTATCTCCTGTGAGTGGATAAGTCAGCTTCTTGGATATCTCTGATGGTATCTATCCAAGAGTTTCCGTCAGCGGAAAAATCCACACGTCGCAGCATCCAAATGCTGCTCCAGTCACGTACTCCGAAAGATAACTGAGGGCCTAGGCAGTCCATGTCTGCCTTAATAGGACAAACCCATTTCTTTAGCTGACTACGGGAGCGACATTTCCAGTCTGAGCAGGGTAATGACAGTAGGATCCTCTTTGTAGGTTCCTTTTCGAGTAGTCATAGGACATGACCAAAACCTTTGCAGACGACGTCGTTGGAGAAATGGAGAAAGTCTTTCTGCTTTCGCGCTGTACTGATACACGATGGAGCTTGAGACGCGATCATATCACTTTATTTACCTATTTCGTAGAGGCAACATTGGTCGGAGATGTCCACCCTTTTCGTGTCATTTACATTTAACGACCATGTTTCACGTGCGTTCGTAAGGACTAGATAGATGGCAGCTTGTTATATGCGTAGCTTCCTGTGAGAACTTGTTTCGCTATTAGACCACGGTATTTTGCCAAGTTTAAGGAAGGATATCCTTGTGCAATCTACTGGAAGATAAATTTTGTCCCTGAGCTGGCCATTTGGATGGGTATTAGAACCTAGGTACTTTAAATGGCATACCTGTCCCAGAATTTTGCCTTCGACGTGAACAGAGTGTGCCGGACCTTGCGAAGTCACAAAGAACCTCGTTTTTGAAGTTTTCATATCCAAACCAGCGGCCTTGGCTTCATGCACTACGTATTAGGGTCGGTAACTGGGATCCTTTAGAAGAATGACAATGTCATCGGCAAATCCGAGATCTTTGTCCAAAGAATCATGACCAAGTTGTGTTTCTCAAAATTTATTGCAGGGGCTTGCTTTACCCAGCCTATAGCTTGGTCAGATAGGGCTCATGATAGAGGGCACCCCTAGAGGAGATCGGGGTTTAGTGGAAACTCTGAAAAACCTTCGCCGTAGGCTATAACTCGCGCCTGTGTTGCGGGGTAGTACGATCCTAAGACTAGGGTACACTTTCCGGACATCCAGTCACTTCCCTGTACTTTCCGGAGTGACTGTCTGTCAGTGGAGTCAAACACAGCCCGAAACAAAGAAACATACTATCTTTGGTTGCGGAACTTTAAACTGATGTTCTTGAATTCGTCACAGCATGAAGATCTGGTCATCACAGCGTCTTCCTCGGAAACACCGCACGGGTTGGGTCGTGTCCGAGCACGCTGAAAAGCAACAAAACGGTTTAACAGAGTGATCGCACAAAGCTTAGTCACCATATCGGTAAGGCTGATCTCCCTGTAGTTCTCGCAAATGGTCTTGTAACCCTCTTTTGATATAGGGAGCAAGATAAAGGTTGTCCAATCTTTTGGAAAACTTCGGTGCATCAGATACGAAGAAGCGGCGCACTTAGTGGGTTCAACAGAATTGTCAAACAGGACTTAGAGGTTTTGAGCTAGATATCATCCTCCCCAGGTAACTGCCTGTCTCTCTTTAGGTAGACGGTGGAAACGATTTTCTATTCTTCGGGAAGCTCGAGATATACTACGTATTGTTTTATGACGCGTTGTGACGTTGCACAGATAGCATGGATGGGAGTGCGACTGAGTGACTGACTGAAATATTCGATCCATCCCATAAGCTTCTGATCGCAGCCCGATATAAGGTTGTCGTCATTGTTGTGTAGCACCGCGGAATGAAGCTTCTGCTTCTTTGAAGAGGATCGTATGAGTCGGAAAATCTTCCCAAATTCCACAACAACAGCGTTGTTTACGCCCAGCCTGCGATTTCAGACCAGTATTGTTTACCGTCGCTCTTTGCTCAGACTGTAGCCTCGCTGTGAGGGTTGTGGTGAATAGACGAATAGTGAAGTCCTCTGTCCCTGTTTATAGCGCGGCAGCTAAGGGCTTTTGTTGAGATCCAATCTCTTCTGTGCCATTTTCTCTTACCTAGCTGTGCAAGGAAAGCTTTGGCGATAGATGCATGCTTCTCTGACCACTGCTCATCAGTGCTACCATACTCTTCGATCGAAGCTAGTCTGGAAGAAATCGCGTTTGGTGAGACTTTAAGGTTGTCTAGAACTGTTGTATCTACTCTGCAATGCGGATGAGGTTTTTATCGTTCCGGGAGGTGAAGCTCGTGACGGGCGCACACGAATGTGTTGTCTATACTAATGACGCTTCCCGTCGCCATTTTCACACCGCTTGCGGAGGCCGAATTTCCCCAGTACATGTTTGGTATCCCCTCCTGCTGGTATCATGCTGGTATTTCAGTCTCATGCAGTTGATAGGATGTCTCGGCTGGGAGCACAATTAAATGAACTCTGGAGTTCGTTATAGGAGGCATCTTTAGTGGTTGGCTCAGGGTGTGAATTTGGGGCGTAGGCTGCCATCACGGTCAAGGTAAACGGAGTGCTGTTGAACTATTCCATGGTTATCGTTAGAGAAATTGGTTCCCAAGAGATTAGAGCATCCTGAGCTCGACTGTTCATTATGATTGCAACTCTCTGAATCCCGGCACAGCCTATCATGGTGCGTCCAGTAGGATGCGTCCGTTTGAGGGACTCGAGTGTGTCAGGTGCTGGAGTTGGGTAGGAGTACTTCAGGTAGACAAGCTACGTCAGTTCCATAGTCTTAGAGTGTGCGCATGATAATGCCCTGGATACTAGTATCTACCAGAGTTCTCACTTTCCGGCCGGTTATGTGATTTCGGGACCTAATGTTCAGGTTCAAGTTCAAAACTCGTGTTTGGGTCACCTAGGCTCCTGAGGGAGGATAAGGTGCCTCGCTTACCGAAGACACTGTAGCATTAGCTAACTGCGGAGACAAAATCCATAGACAGACTTGGGGACAGTGTGCGAAAAGGCGTCCCCAGCACCACTCGGCTTTTGTTCCGGCTGAAACCTCAAGCCCTTGCACAACCAGGTGCTGTCTGTCGGGCAATAGGAAATTTGTGTGTTGGGAGTGGATGACGGGTTGAGCTGCTCATACGCCTTTTAGACAGTGATCTACCCATCCAAGATGTCGAACGCGTCCAAAGTGATCTTGGTGCATGGTTGACGGTGGCTCTCTAGAAGCTCGCTCCTCATTCAGTAGAAGTGACTTTGACCCAGACATTTATGCGATCCTGTTGACTGGACGAATTTCGTTCGTAGCCGTTGAATCCGATAAAATTAATTCTGCAGCCATCATGGTATTCATAGGTGTGCCTAGAGGACAAGTTAATAAAGAAAATATTTTATATTGGGGAGATTCCACGTTACGCGTGGTTCACTGGTAATGCCTAACTATAAACGACTGAATAAAATAACAGAAATTCCATTTTGCATCAGGATGAACCTTGATCCTAAGGACATTCTCGCACGCTTCACTCATCATCCAAGTTACTTTTACGACGGTGAATCAAGGAGCTGGCAAAACTAAATATTCTGCTCACCTCATCTACACTCCAATTTTCCATGTCTAACTTGCTCCGTGCTTTGCGATAAACGAAATCTGCTTTTATTGATCTATTCACAGACAAACCTCCACTGGAACACCTCGTGGAGATGGAAAATCCAGCATATCTTAAATTAGAAGTAATATTTCATTCATCACGCAGAAAAAATATACCTCAAATCTCTGACCTCAAACTAAAGAGAGGATCCGCCTAGTCGTTTCTACTATCTTCGGCAGAGAAGGATGAAGCATTATGTGATATACGAAGTAATAACTGACGTGGAACTTAAAGTGCACGCGAAGGAAAGGAGGGTGAGTATTGGTCTCACCTAAGAGTGTGAGTCTAGGTGCGTTCTTTTTGGCGTCCCTTTTGTTTTCCGACGAATGTTTCGTGTACCGTACTCTAATTAGAACTCTCAAAGAATTCATTTGCCGAAAAAAATTTATTCCAAGAGGTATCGCACCGAAAGTGGAGGTCTCACTTCCACCAAGATAATTGAACTGGGTTGGAATATTGCATGGACAGACTTGTTGGTGGATCTCAGTTAGATGCTTCATGATTGTTCATGAATTCTTTACAGTTTTGATTGAAATATTCCCCAAATCGTAGGAACCGAAGTTACCTTGAAAGAAAAGGCCTTCCAGGATAACTTTCCATGACATGTTTCACCAGAGGTTTATATATTTATTAACGCTTGAATATTGGTCGTTTCATTGTTCAACTTCAGTTTTGTGGAAGTATGCTCCATTCAAGCTTGTTGTTCGTCCAGTCACCAAAAATTAACACAGATCCAAAAGTTATGGAAGGGAATATTTTCTGTTCCGACGGGATACTTTTATGGGTAATCCTCACATTGTACCTTGGAGGCAGAAGAGAAATATGTGGGGGAGCGTAAGGTGCAATGATTAGCAATGATTAGCAATCAACTTGGTGAAATCCATGTCAAAGAAACTGGAAAACTTTCCGAGGAATAATGGCTAACCCACATTTTTCGCAAGCCTAGTACAATCGTTACAACAGAAGGAATGGAGTAGTGGAATACGGCTTCAGACAAAGGACGTATGCGTTGAAGAACATAACCCATAAAATCTCTGTCAGTCATTCAATCAAAGTATCAGCCAATCAAAAAATCAGGTAAAAATCGGTTTATCTATCGAACGATCAATCAAAAGCCAAACAAACAGCCAAACACAAGGAAGTAACCAACCTGTCGTTCAGCTGATCACGCAATAGACCTAATCCACGACAAAACAAAGTATGGTTTAAAAAAACGTTTATTTACAATCTTCGTTTTACAAAAGTGTCATGCACAAACCCTCGTAAGTCGTCTTGCATGGTTATTTCACAGGTACTCACGTTTTCAGAGCACTGCCTCATCCACTTTATGTGTATCTTTTCCACTTCGATTGTTTACACTTTTATCAAACCACATAAACCACAGTGAACTTATTTATACTCATCGTATTTCTACGGAAAACTGTTCTCACCCATTACAAATGAGGTTTGGTAAACGAGACAGAATAAAACGTAGTCATCACTTGTCCATCGACGCTCACATTAAGTGTTCCATCTGGACAGCGATGAGGTGGCCGAGTGAGGTAATCCTCGGGCACTTCTGACACACGGGTATGATCCCCACCGACACCGATAAAACATGGTGGGAGAGAAAGCAAACCTTTGCCATCCTGCTGCTTCAGATCACCCCGGAACATAATTTATGAACAACGTATGTCGAGAATATATATCAAACTCATGGCTACCTAGAATCACGAGGAAATACCTTTTTCTCTGGTGAGTGGTGCATGCCGATCAGAGCTCATATACCGTTATTGTTCTGTAGATATCGACAAAGAAAACCGGAATTTTGTCCGGTGGAACCTTCGGGATTTTCCGACTCCCATAAATTGGTGCATTGAGGAACTTTGCTAAAGCCAGGCTGTAACTTCGTGCCGGCAACGACGGTGTTCTGAAGTCTCAACAGAGAATGCAGATAAATGGTTTCACGGAACAACTGAGGTCACATAATAAGGAACCCAAAAGGCCTAGTTGCAATGCACAAATAACTCTCAATCCCATCTGCACAATATGAGTTCAAACCAGCCTGCGAGCACACGATTTTTGAGACACCATTTGAGACAACTTAACGAATGGTTTCATAAACATTAACACATAGCTGCATGCAATCGTTGGCAGATATCTACACGAAGTCTGGGCAGCCGTTGTGCAGTTAAATGGCTGTCTTTTTGCTGTGCGATTGAAGGGGATGAGTGACGTGAAAAACACATTTCATGAGTTATTTGTTACTTATACTGGCCAATCAGTGCATTAAAATCTCTAACTACACTTGCGTCCTTATTTTGCTGTTTCAAGGCCACTAGCAGCTGAATATTTTTGCAACGTGGATGATAGCGTAACTGCTAAAAGCTGCTATTTGGGACTTCTCGTTTTCCGATTCAAACCGTGAGGCGGCTGTCAACCACAATCGAACGATGAACAAAGTAAGCCTTTGTTTGTGGTTTACTTTCTACAAAACACGCTCGCTGTGATTGCTTTGTCGAATTTATCCCAATAATCTGACAACGATCAACCCAAACTGACCCACCCATCGGACATCGGCTTTTCGGGCGAGTCACACCGGATAATACAGTTTGATCTCCCATGCGTTGCACTCCACTCGAAGCAGGCGGCCCTAGACTGACACACGCGCGCAGAGATACAAACGCGAACGTACGCACCTCTCGAGATGACGATGTCACGCCCTCGGCCTCGCGTCAACTTCACACGGGACTTAGTTTCCAGAAGAAAGATCTCATCTGTCTGTTCCAACTCAGATCCGACAGAATTGGATTAGCGTCCTGCAGTGGTCTGAGGCTATTTTGTCGTAGGTGTAGGCACACGTAGTCGCACGCACGCGTATCTGCCTTACCAGGTAATTTCAATGGCTTTCTTTCAACTCTCACCGTTTTCCAGATCCTCAGAGCACAACGGTCGATTGTCTGCAGACATGAAAGTTAGTGTGAGCAGTTCTCTAGCGCAGTTAAAAGACTTCCTTTCTGATACGTAAAGTGAGATCTATAAAACAATAAGACTATCCGAAACTCCTTGTTGAGAGGTGAAAGTGAGTTATGGTCGGTTAGGTTTTCTGAAATCCCGATTTACATCACATTTCGTAGATTCCACTCCAGATTTCGTGAATGATATGGGCAGACTGCCGTAATCACAAAACCAAGATCCGAAAAGCGCTAGTTTTCAAGATTAGCTTGCATACAAGTAATCTGATAGAATATCGTGTTTTCGAGATCTATTCGAACTCATAAGTGGTAAGGAATCGTCAGAGTGATCATCTGCATGGTCTCAATAATACTGGGAATAACAATAATAATAATTATTAATGACAATAATATATATTACCACTTATTACTTTCAGTACAGGGAAGCTTTGTTGTAGTCGCTGTCAATGACTGGCAAGTTGGTATGATACCAGATGTTGTTGTCATGTCAAAAGGAATTTCAAAGTTGATTAGAAGCTGCAGTGATAAGTATTCTGGACGACTTGTACCCGATAGTATGGCTTTGTTCGGGAATATCTCCCGCTGAAGAAATTAAAACCAGTGCCCATTTTTGAGGACGCGTTAAGGATAGAATAGAACTCTTTTTATTGAGAGGGTTCTGATTCGTCTGCTGACGTGACATCTACGAATATATATATATATATATATATATATATATATATATATATATATATATATATATATATAGTAATCACTTATAACCCGGTACGAAAATCAGAGGCTTGTTGTCATGTAAAACATGTAACAGAAATCACATATGTGTAAAACACTTAGTGTAAGCATGTGGGTTGAGTACTATCACGTTGCCGAAACGGAAGTAGAGAGTCGACTTAAGGGGCCCCAAACCCAACCTTTGACCAGAACGTCCAACCTACAAGGCAGCGGAACGATATGAAGGCTTCGTAGCCCTCTGGGAATCGGTGACTGGTTGCTCAGTTCATGGACCCTTCGGATTGGTCTAGACATCCGGGGAGCGTAGTGCACCCCTCCGCCACAGATACCGGTAATCACAGCGTTGTGTGCCTCACATGCAGCCCGTGGTTGGTTTGGAATCAAGGCTTACCCCTCTCCCTTAGACTGATTATCAGTCAACCTTGTGGAGAGCTCTGAGCGTTCGTCTTCGTCCTGGAACTTTTGGTGGGAATACCTCCGCCACGAGAAGGCAATGAGTTGGACTTCCTCGGCGGGGTTTGTTCTCAAGGCGTGGTCATTTAGGAGCATTTTGTGAGACGCTCAGGACCAACAGTCATGTTGGAGTGTGAGGAACCCACCCCAGGCCATATTGAGGCAATCGGAGGTCTAAAAATGGGCTGTTGCGCTACCTTAAGAATGCCACTAAGTCGGGTGAGTCATAAGGAATTCCAGAATACTCACCGACACAGGTTAGTACGTACTCTTGATTAAATCAACGGTTTGCCCCATTGCACTCGAGTCTCATCACACTCAGGGTGCCCCAAACTGGTTAGTGGTACCCCTGAATAACATCTGATCTATTTGACAGCTCGACGTCCGATGGATTGTATTTTACTGCACAATTCAACAAACTGTCTTTCCTCCGGGATACTAGACAGTCTGACTTCAGTGGAAGCTTCGGTCATGGGTTTAGCCATGGGACCAGCGAGTGTGATAAAAGTCCCCATTGGATGACAGCACTGACATATTGCACTGTATAACCAAAAATTTTACGGTTAACTCTAGAATCAGCGTCGTTGGGGAAGCTACTCCTGGTACAGTCAGCACTGTAAGCAGTGGAGTCTGGAACATTAATAACACCCGTGTGCACCACTCGAACCAAAAATTAAGCGCTCTAATACCACAAGGCCAAACTGGCAGGTACTTCATTCTTTAGTTCGTTCATTTATTTGCAACCTGGTCATTGCATCTTAGTCCTTTTCTGAGATATACTGATTCGTACTGCAAAAATTGAAAAGAATGAGATGTTCTGAACGTTGAAGAGTAGAAATTTTGTTGTGCGCGAGTTTCATATTCCTTACTTTTTCTGTAGAAGCTAATTTGGAATTCGATGTAATGAAATTATTTCCATTCTGTCGGCTGATCACGAGTTCTCGTTTTCTTTCACGAACATCTATCCGTTTTTTCGAAAATATTTTAGTCTCCCGAACAACACTAGGTATGCACTAAAATAAAGAAGCTGTTAGTTAGAGGCTGACAGGTTGGCAGTTGGTAGGTTTGAACCGAGGATTTTGGTATTTACTGTTTGCCGTAATGCTTGTTTGGTCATCACCAGGGCTTCCGGAATAGAGTAAAAGAACACTATTTAACTCTTTCAAAAAAGATAATTATAAGTTCTCAGAAAGGTCAGCAGTTGTTCGTTCCTTAATGACAGCGAAGCTGTATTACAGGTGTTCAAATTTTGCCTTCGAGCTCTCTAATTACCGTCAGTTGACTGTGAACAAAATAAGTTAGTTCAACTAATGTGGACAATTATTCAGCAAGGTTATCAGGTTTAAGTCAACCCGAATGAGCACGGAAAAAAGCTAAAGACAAAAATAAACGGCGATTGATATCTAAACGAGTCAGGAGGATTGGGGCCATTGAAGGCTAAGCTCTCGATTTTAAATGATCTCGAAAATTAGGTCTGTCTTGAGCTGAAGTAAGCTTTTATAAATGCGATTTAGCCCCGGGTAACTAGAATAAGAAGAAACATTTTTATTTCCGTGAATTAAACATCCCGATTTTGAGAAAATAGGTTTGTCAGAGCTCAAATAACCACGAATTGTGACGCAGCATTCGTCATAACATGATCAACACGTGGATCAGCTTAGTTTCATTTATGACGGTGCTTCTACACTACTTCACATCACCTTTTCTAACCTCATTCTCATTCGTTCGCAAACGTTTGCTTGAACCAACTATGCACAAGGTATTACTATCGGTAATCTCCCTAAAATTCCCAATAAAAGACACTAAAAAATAATCTTACTACTTCCTTCTTTTGAATCATACAACAAAGTACAACAATTCAGGAAAGGGACCGAGGCCAAAGAAAGGCTGTCAAAAAGAGATGTGACCTGAAGGGGTGGGAATCGAACCCTGGAAGATCTTACCTTAAGTTCACGATGATAAACCCGTGACCTTCGCGGATAGCATCGTCACGGTTTAAGTAAACACATGAACATATAAGGCCGGTGATGGTCGAATGGGTTAGAACGTTGGTTCACCCCCTCCCCCCCCCCCGTCCCCCGGAAGTTAGAAGTTCGAATACCCTCCGTCATCGGTTACTTTGGCGGTAGAGTGATCGATTGTCGCCCAGCTCATAACCACACCGAACCTATTGTGGTTCTCTACTCCAAGTCTCAGGGTCTGGTTGTCGGTTACCTTTAAAAGTTCAGTGGGCCTTTGTAGCTATGAGGTTTACCCATTCCATTTTACTCGTGTGCAAGCATATAAAAAAGAAAACGAAATTTAGTGATTTAAGTGGCTTGGGGTTGGGATTTGGAGCACGTAACTTGCAGTTCAGCCCATTGACTAAATAACTATTCTACTCCATATTCAATTTGTAATGGGGTAATATCATTAACTTATGGTGTTCTGATAACTATGAAGAGAGTGGTTCACTTTTCCAGTGGTATTATCGTTCTCGACCTTTGAGGATACCAGTTGCTGACGGATTAAGTTGACTGTTCGCTACGATTTGTATTTCTAGAATGACTGATTTCCGATCACACTAAACAATCTTTCGACAGTGTGACGACGGTCATTTTTTAATGGCATCATGCACAAAACGTAGTGGGCTTATCAGGAATAAAGTTGGTCATTATAAGAGAGGTAGTTCCACTGGATCGTTCTACATCTTTGACAGACTTATGGACATTGAAAAATTATCTCGTTCGAAGACCGATGAAAGTGACGTAGAAGCAGTAAATTCCGGGTTTCGGAGCAAAGATATACAGAGCTATTTATGGGACAGGGGGTCAACCGGCGAAGAGTTCTGGAGTAAAACATGAAACGATAATCTTAGCATCTTTGTGAAAGCATCACTAATGGGCTGGGACCCAACAAGGTCTTGAGGAATGATGCTACCGAGTCAATTCACTTTATTCGGGTATTTTCTTTTTGTTAACGCTCAGATACAGGGGGATACATTCGACGGAAGATAGCAGTCTTCCCGTGAAGAATAAAATCAGAACATCTTGTTATTTGAATACATCTAGAGACAAACGCAGTAACAGGAGCACTGGACAATGGAATACAAACAATCCGCAAGTTCTTGAACTTGAAAATCATTATCCGATTTGGTCTCGATGGTAGTCTCAAGAGCATATCCAATGAGGAGATGATTGTTTGCTCACGGCTAGTTAAAACTGTAAAAATGAAAATATAGGGGTTTCGGGATAGCTCACGTAGTACTCCGAGATAAATAGCAAGCAGTGATCATAAATGCGACGGATTAATGATGAAAGGGATGGAAACAAGCTAGCAGCCTGTGATAGCTAATCATAGATTTCTAGCACTAAGAATGAAGGTCCCAAAGTACTGAAGAATATGCGTCCTTCAAGGTTTTCCGGTGTGGATGAATGAGAATAAAATGGAGTGAACAAAACAACCTAGAGCACATAATTTGAATTCTCCGTTTCGTGCTGAGCTTGCTCTGATAGAACTTGCGTGTCTGTTTCTATGAAACGTTTGAGCAAAGAGTTTTTTAAATGATTCATACATACAAGATGTTTGTGATACGCAGGTGATGTAAGAGTTTCTCTGTAGTAACAAATTACCAGTAGGTTAGTAGGCGGAATTTCTTTACAAATAAAATGACTGAAGCATTTTGAATCCGCACATGTACAGCATAAAAGAAACACATTCTCGAGTTATGAAGCTGTTTTGTCCAGGGCGTTTATCAGACTAACGAATCAGGAGTTAAATGGAAACATGTGGTTCGATTTGCATCTATCAACTCGAGTAAAAACTAGAAGTAACTTGACACCCGGACACAAAGACATGTTGCTTAGCATATTCGACCAGATCTCATTAAACCGTGAAGCTATTAGCTTTGTGGTGTTTCGAACTCTCCTTTTTCTTATGTGTAACAACCAGATGCATTGTTCCCGGGCTTGTAACGGGGTTCTGAATATATCCGTATCATAAATTACCAAAAGTTCCCGAGTTTGATAACAGTAGGACATTCTGATTGACATAACAACCGTACATGGTACTCAGTGAAGCGTTCTAAACGATTTCGTTTGTTTTCAAAACAAATACTATAAATAATGTCGAGTTAACACCGCATCTGTTATTCATGGTTGAATATGAGCGCGGGCGCACTTAATGAATAAGCTGGCCAACCTTGGTAGAAACAGGTGAACCATTTTGTTTGCTATTTCCTATTCCTAATTTGTTTATCTTCGTGTGAGAATCAGACAACGAATTCGATCTTCAGGATTTGTTACCTAATTATTATTCACCAAGAGTTTCGCTTTTTGATATGCTGGCCCTCGCGGAGTACTATTGTATTCAGTAACAATTTTTTTCGTTCTGTACAGTAATCAATCTGGATACTTAGTTTGGGTCAATTTTACTCATCCGGGATCATCACATTGATAACTACAATGTTTTGTAAGCAAAATAAATAAAAGTAACTACCAGATTCCCAAAATGTATCAGACCTCCGTAATCTGATTCAGGACTAACTGCTGGCCAGTCCTTTTAAAAGTGTTTGCGTCGCCACGTTTTATTCCCCCAAGAAATATGCTCGACGGCAGATGTTGCGGAAATTCCGCAGACTTTAAGATTTTTTTCTCGAAATAAAGAATCCCGAGCATACGGGATTGCAACCTTGTAAAAATTTTCAACTTACCTAGGAAACGTCATTTTTTTCACTTACACTTAAGGAAGAGATTCCGAGTCGTGTATTTTAGCAGGAGAATGTTAGTTTAAATCACTGAATTTTCTAGTGGCCTTTATTCTGAAAGCTCTTGTAGCAAGAGGGTCGATGGGTTAACCTCTATGTGATGTATAACCCCGTGTGAGACTCCATCTGGAGTATCTGTCTAAAGTAAGACTGTTTTCTGGGAATAACTTCGAGTCTGATGAAGTGAGAAGTTTTATTTCTTGAATCCTATTGTTATTTTAGGGGTAAATAAAAACCACCACTCATGAATAACTTAATATTCACTATTTCCTGCTGAGAGAAGCGACTTGATAAAGAATCCGATTTTGTTCCTTGTGTGTAAGAAACACGTTATTGTAAGTTTCCGTTGTAACTTTTCGAGGGTACCATCTTGTATGTTAGGGATTGATTATTTCGAGAAAAAACCATGACTTCTGGGGAATCTCCATAGTAACTCTTTATACTACAAACGAAGAATCGAACAGAACAGCAATGATGGGTTTCCTGTCGGGGGTCCACAAATGTACTATTTGTCAAATAGTATGGGGCTTCCTACATGAACAAGTTACTTGCGTTCTCACCATCACGCAGCAACTGCTAAGACCCTTTGAAGTCTTAACTACAGTTCCTAACTGACAACTGCGGAAGGCGTGTATAAAGCTACTGTACTTACCTCTCTTTTACGCGCTATCTCCTGCGAGAGAATGAGTCGGCTCCATAGATATCACGGACCATTGCTGACCACGCGCGGCGGTCGGAGGTGAGCTCCGTACAGTTCCTGATCCAGTCCTTTTTTCCATCGCCGGGCTCCATAGACCGACCGAAGGCCTAGAAGCTCTATGTCTTTTTCTTTTATGTTGGTCCACGTTTTGGGCTGCTCACCAAGGTGAAAAGGCCAACCAGGGCAAGAAGTAGGACAGTGTTTGTCTGGTTACCTCTGACTCGGGTCGCCGAAAAGTATGGCCCAACCACTGCAGTCGTTGACGTTGGAGGAGGACGGCGAGAATATCGACATCAGAGCATCGTCTCCCTACCTCTTCGTTAGACATCCTGTCGTGCCAGTTGGCTTCGAGGATTTGCCGCATGCACCAGTGGTCGAAAACCTCCAGCCATCCGGTATCCTCAGCTCGTAGTGGCCAGGTTTCGCAGCCATAGATGAGTACGGGGCGGATGGTGGCACAGCGAATACGAACTTTCGTCCTTAGGCTGATTTCAGTGCGAGTCCACAGCGTTCATCTTAGCTGAAGGAAGGCTCTCCTGGTGCTGTCGATCCGTACTATCACTTCATCTTTTGCCTGGACGTTCGGAAGCAGAGTTGAGCCTAGGTTTTTGAATGGAGGGATGTTCTCAACTGGTGGGTCATTGATCGACAGTTGTTGAATAATCGGGTCTAGATGGGTTGTGAAAGCTTTTGTTTTGGTTGACTTTACTTCTAGTCCGATGGACCTCGCGAAAGAACTGATTTGGTTAAGGATTGGCTGGAGACTTCTAGGTCAGCCTCCTAGCATCACAAATCATCCGCGAACTCCAGATTCGAGATGTATGTTTCCTGGCTGAACCTAATGCCAACTTGGTCGAGTAAAGCATGACACACTGTCCCATCAAAGACGTGGTCAAACAGCACCGCTGATAGGGGACAGCCCTGTCTCACTCCGGTAGTGAGTGCGAACTCACTGGATTCTGTGTCGTACATACGAACCCTAGAACCAGTTGTTCAGTAATACCTCTTCAACAGCCTTAAAAGCTTATCGGGCATCCCATCGAATTGGATTATGGTCCAAAGAGACTCGTGTTCAACCGAATTGAAGGCGGCTTCGAAGTCGATGAAACAAGGTGCAGTCAGCTGCTGGAACTTACAGCGGTGCCCCAGTACTGGGCGCAATTTGAAGATTTGATCCACACAGCCTCAGCCTCGGCAAAAACCCCTTGGTTCGGGCGAGTGCACTAGTTTCTTGTCTCGGAGAAACAGTTTAGTAACAACGCACCAAAACCTTCGCAGTCACATCGACCAAGCTGATCCCTCGATAGTTCTCATATGCTGATTTATTATCTTTCTTCGGAATGGGCAACAGAATGGGCATTCCGTAGTCTGATGGAAATGCTTCCTCTCGTCAAATGGAGCCAGAAAGTGTACACAACCTGTCAATCAATGACGATTAGCAGGCTTCATATACTTCTGCAGGGATACCATCTACTCCAGAGGCCTTCCTATCCTTTGGTTTATTAATTATTTCTGTGATTTCTGTGGCACTGAGCGGGTCGCAGTTACCTTCGTACCGGACTGGAGGAGTTTGACGTTGATTGTTCCTTCAGGTGGTTCGTAAGCCGGATAAGCAGTTGACTGAAGTTTTCTACCCATCGGTCCATTTTCTGACTTTTTTCGGGTATTCGGTTTCCTGCAAAGTCACAAGTAAGTGGATTTTGTTAGATGTACCTATTCAAGGTATTGTGAATGAGACAAAACAGTTCAATAAAGTCAGCAGATCTTGAGGCGGCCACCATTTTTTTGGGCTATTTCCATCAGAGACCTTTTGCGACCAGTCTCCATGGAGCGCGTGGTCTCTCGCTGCAGTCTGCGGCGTTCATCATTACCTGCATGTCGGGCTTCGTGTGCTTTGGTTGACAGCTGCAGCGTGCTCTCGGGGATCCAGTTGTTTGTCCGCCTTTTTGAATCTCCGAGAGCACGCTGCAGCTGTCAACCAAAGCACACGAAGCCCGACTGGCAGGTGCAACAAATAAACTCATAACAGAAGACGAAAATGTTCTTCACGTATGGCTTCAGGAATGCCTGAATAAAGTTGTGCGTAACTGATAAGCAATGAGGTCGGTCTTAATGATCTTGCAATTAAACTGAAAGAGAAGAAAAACAAGTAAACAAATACGAAGTTTAAAATGGAGTTACTGAGATTTCTTGGTTTCCGTAGTTGAAACCAGCATCGTTTGGTCCATGGGAGGTTTGGACCTCCTTTAGGGTATTTGTCACGAACGAAAGCAACCATAAGCAACTTCGCGAACCATGGAGCATCATCACACAACTGGTTGACCCGGCTAGCTAGGAACTGCCATTGACGGATTTTTACCAAACTTCAGCTGGGACAAGCACGGTAGTTAACCTTACGAGTCTGCACTGATGCAGTCCAGATTGATTTCCTTAGACCCATTCGACGCACAGTAGTACTACGAAATAGTTCACAATCAAGTCAGGCGGGGTAAACTAATCAACATCCCATTCAGCAGACCGAAGTACACGCGTTAGACAAAAAAGGCCACCTTCTACGCTCATCTCGAAATTTGGTCACGCAGTATAAGAAGCGGAATCTCAAAGACCAAGTATTTGTAAAAGAAATAGACTATCTACTTCTATGACAAATTCCTTAAATAATCAGTTTGAGTCTTCGCTCAGCTGATCGTGTGAATAGTTGTCATTGATAAAAAGAGATCAATGGTCGTGGATTGCAGAATAGTCTATTGTTCAATGTGTTTCCAAAGATAAAATGGGAAGTAATAATGTCACTTACACGGATTGGCCGGTGGAAAATAGTGAGCCGACTTTTCGGTTACCGTGGGTAACCTTTCTCAAGGCAGATATTTTTCTAAAACAGCCTTAAGAAGGGTTACCCAAGGTAACCAAAAATTCGGCTCCTAATATCCCACCGACAAAGCCGTGTTACTGACATTACATTTTCTCCTCTAACATAAAAAGTAGTGCATCGTTTTTTCGATATGCTACAAACCTCGTTCGGGCCTGACATACTGAATAGTTTCAACGATACTTTCAATAAAATTGCTGCAATTCAAGCAGTCTCCTTCCTACAAGTTATTAGGTACGTCTGTTCTGAATGATCTTCACTTTATATCATTGGCGAGTACTTTGGAACTCAGAGATTACCAATAAAAATGAGTGTTGTCCATTTTACAAGGGTTATTTTTCATAAAGAGAAAGTCCAACTTTTGTTATCAGCTCTAGTGTCGTGGGCCTCCGGGAGAAAAGGTTAATGCTTCGTTAAATCATTGTTATTGGTGCCGAACCAAAGCCCTGCCACACAAATTACACGGATGGATTGAACAAACTCACTTTTCACGGTAATAACAAACGACTCCGACCAGAAATGAAGTCCACTCTCATTACGCCGCAGCCTTTCCTCAACCTATGACGCAGGAAAAAGTCACGTGATATTTTTTTAACGCTCGATGGAGAAGTAGCCCATCGCAAAAGTCAGTCGCTGCAAAGGTAACAGGCTGTTATTGGCATAACCCCCGGTGACGGAATGTTGCTATTTAATATAGTGTTGATTTTAAGCAAAGAGCCGAGAGAGAACTCGGATAGCCAGGTGGTGTTGAACTCAGTCTTTCAAGCGGACTCAAGTTCTACCAGAAGGGGTATGTGGATGGCGACGGATGATGATTTCGAATCAGTCGTATGAGACAGAGCTGTACTGCAGTACTTTAGCGACCATCCGGGGTTGCACAGAGAGTGTATACTGCATAATGAATAGTATTATATATCAATTTATCCTACTCCTAACAGTTCTGCGAGTAATGGACACCTCAGGTATTTCGGTTTTTCAAGTTTTGTTACTTGTTCACCTGAACCTCATGTTGAAACTGGTCTGTCTTGATGAGTGTACAGGATAGTCGTCCCGTAATTGAGTGACTCGCAGACAAACAAAACTCGAGTCCCAAAGAAGAGAACGCAAACTCGGTTCACTACATATACTGTAGGACAAATCATCAAACAATAACAGCAATGTGCCCCAAATTGTGGGCAAACCGATCACAGAATCAAGACAGGCAAAGAAGGCTTCGAAACGCCCAAACAACAATAGACAGGAAAAGTTCGAGACGGCGATGAAGGACAGAGTCAGGTGGTCTACAAAGAATATCCTTATTTATGGGAAGCATTTTGACCAATCAACGGTCAGAAGAGAAGTAATTTCCTGAGGGAACACGCTCAAGCGTGTTGAAGAAAAAACCGAATAACTGTGGTTATGAGAAAGTAGCATGAATATAACGAGATGGCCGAAGTTCAATCATTCCCACGGATAAGGCGGAGAGAGAGAGAGAGAAAGAGGAAGATAGTTATGTCCAAACGTTAGGGTCTTGTCAAGTAAAGCAAGCAATTATGAAGTAACAACAGAACGGGTCATGGATACCAGTGGGTCAGTTCGAGAAGATGCCAAAACGGAGAATCAGAGTTCAATACGAACGGGTCAGATAAACAATTAGAAACATGATAATTAAGGTCAATCAGCACGTCGTAGAAAGGAAGTTAAGATTTGTGTGACGCCATGGAATTGAACAAAGAAATTATCACGTGGGCGTGGGATTGAATTGGTGGTCGGCATGGTCACTAGTGGCCTGAGCGCATGGGCAACAAAGGAATTGTTTGGTAAATGCCAAACAAAATTGTATTAGGTAGTATGGGATTTGGACCAAACCAGTTTAACGGGGTTTCTCTATATGGCGAGCAGATTTTTCGCTTCCAATTTCAGCAAAATCTGTACAATGAGGTTCAAACTGACAACATCTGGATGAATAAACAGCAGCCCGAATGACTTACTGCTATCAGTCGGAGAGCTCTGTGAATTACAGAGTGATACAAAGAACCAGCCGAAATGGACAGCAGGTCCAACTGTTTTCAGTTGGACCCAGATTCGACGTCATGGCTGTTGTGTATTAATTAATAAGAAAGGTGGAGTGATAAATAGTTCCACTTTGATCGTTACACTAGTGATTGAATTTGACGTTCTGCATACTCCATCAAAACAGAAGTGAGTATCCATTGCATAGCTGATAACGAAAGCAGTGGTTATCTAGGTTGGGAGAAGCCACGGTATTTTTTCCAATAACAAATAATAAAGACAGACCTTGGGGTTTCAGTTCGCCCGACTCGAATGAATGAGAAATTGGATTCATCATCGTTGCCTTGGTCGAGCGTGAAACCGCAACAAATCCTCGTCAAACTGGAGAACAAAAGTCTCATTCAACCCACTTGCATTTCTGAAATGACTCACCAGTTGAATAAGCACTATGAATCATTGTTCACAAGAAAACAAAAAGCAAAAAGCGGAGTGTATTTTATCCATCTACTCAGGCAACAATTTACCGTTAATGAAAATTACAACGAAATCATGAGTTGAGTGCTGCTGTATGACTGACGCTGAATAACTGAATTTATAATCTTCAGAAATCACATTCATTTATACAAATAGTATAAGTTTATGGCCATTGTTTACTTTTGGGAGGAAAAAATATCAGACATTTTGTGAAATTATTTGTCAAGCTGCATCAATGTATCCCATTTTGAAACAACCCTTTCGGAAACCCTTTTTACAGCCGATCCAACTGGTCTAGTCGAAATGGTCTCCCGCAAGGCGTATCTACTCTGTTTAATCCGGTCCTAAACTAACCGTTTCGTTGTTACCACGTTGGTTTTGCAATTACTCTCCACAGAATCTAGCATCTGTGTGCATCGGGTACGGATGCTAAAACGGAGCCATATTGTTTACCATTCATGCAGAATCCTGAAACACGTAAGATCAGCTATGATTTGGCTGATTCCCATGAATAACTGTTCGCCTTTAGAATGACTGAGTCCAGTGGAGCGTTAAGGTTTTGTTTTACAGTGTACATTGGTGTGTGCACACAGTCGATGTTATTAGGTCTATGTCGTCAGATAAAAACAGGGGCGTCATCTATAATCCGGACTACGTTCTCGTTGAAAATCACGTGTTCGCCAGCCTAGAAAGCCTGTTGCATTAATCAGATCGATCACGTACTGTTTACAAATCAGTCACCTTCTGGGAACGAATCAAGTGATTTCATGAAACCTTGGAAATACCAAGCATCAGAAAAAAGGGGAAAATGTAGTTAAAAACTACAGAGCTTGATAAACTCTCCCGTCCTGTTTGAAAAGCGTCGAAAAGATTCCAATGCTTCGAATACTCTGAACTGAAAGCCATTTTTGCTTGTTTTGAAAGTTGTTCCATCGGTATTTTCACTTCCTCTCAATCCCAGCTTCTTTCTGTTTTTAGAACTAGTACATATGGAAAGGACGGGCAGAATATCACGCACTACGAAAAGGAAGGTCATAATTAGACTCATTCGTGCTTTCCACCTAATCCGGTCCATCTATTCAGATTCTCTTTAGTTACCCAGTTACACCAACCACTGTCTACTGGGAAAAAGCAGCCACCAGACTTGATCACCACGATTTGCTCCATAAAACAACATAGGAAGACTTGTCATTTGTCACCCCCAAAAACACTTGCTTTCCATTCTGAGTCAATAGAAATGATCCGTGTGTTCGAATTTATGGAAAATAAATATGCCAAATACCCTAGTCATTCGTACTAATCAACTGGCTAAACGTGACTGAATTACCGGATAGCATATGAATATCACCCCCACATAAGTCATTTTTCATGCAAATAAACTACTGTGCATAACAACTTGCAGCAATTTGTAATTAGTCAAAACCTTCCAAACCAAATACTGTCGTGTTCGTTGGTTCTCGTAATACTTTTGGGACAGCAAAAATGTTTTTGACTGAGACACTAAACTTCCTTCCTTTTAGAACGCCTCTTTTGATAACAATGTACATATTGATAATGTTCTCTCATGCGGGATGGCCTTTGCTAATTGTTGAGACCAGAGTGAAGTATACTATATGGATGAAGCCTTCACGTTCCTATGCTGTCATTTTTACTCTTTTGGTACGGTAAAGTAATTGATGAAGTACATACCAAGTGCATCTACCCGAGCACCAGATCACCAGTAAGGTACGATAATGAGAACCTCCTCTCCGGACTAATGCATGTGCCATACTTCAGTCGGATGACAACAAGGGAAAAGTGATAGTACTGCTTGTAAACGACTTCCACATTCATCGATCAAATTTTCCGTATAGACTGATAGTTGAGTTCTTTGTGATCAGGTGTGAATGAATATTATTCTCTGAAAGGCTCACAAAGGAATTACCGCCGTGACCAATGGTAGTTACGTCATATACACGTGCACATATTATACATACTTCGCACGTCTTTTCACTGTCTTTCTGCGCTGACCTTTGAACCATACCATTCAGGGTGACCAAATTTGGTATGTTGATGTGCCAGCCCAATACAATATCAAATATTCAAACGGATTTGAAGCGAGAAACGGGAGAATCGATTTACCCCGGGAAATGGGTCCAAGAGGACGCAAAAGCCAGTAATTTTATCCCTAGACTAATGGCTACACAGATAGTTGATTACAAAATGCAGTGACTTTCACTGGTATCCTCTGGAAAACAACATCCAGGAGCATTCTATACTATCCCACTCATCGAGGATGGTGGACGTCACCTCGTGTAAAGCTTCAAACATTCTTCCATCCTTACAGACTCACCTTTCTATCAAACCCCAGACATTTTCAATCTTGTTCAGGCAGGGATTGTGGGTGGGCCAGACCGATTACTTGATTTTCTTGTACTGTAGTCAGATTTCCTTGGGTTTGGCCACATAACTGGCTGCGTTGCCAGGCTGAGATATCACTCTACCCAGCTGATTTTCTGGAATCATCGTGAGCAAACATCACTTCAGTGTTCTAGCATAGGAGTCAGCGGTTTGCCCCCTCTCTACAAGGGTTAGCTGAGTTAATCAATCTTTTAAAACCTCATTCCAGGCCATCAGAAAGCAGTCGGCGGAAGATCGAGGACGGACTTTCAGCTTTCTTCCCCTGATTTCGTGCCGGTAGTGAATGGTTCTATCACGACGGTCAGTACCGAACCTTCCTGATTGCTGAATACCACATTATTTCGTTCAGCATTACAAGTGGTGTAATTTTTAACCCATTACTCTCGATTTTGAGAATGGTGAGTATTCATTGGAGGACCTGATCTCATCTTTCTGTACCGCTTTTGGGGTGTGCACTGTAGGGGATGAAGCTCACGCCAAACCCTTACATTCCGTTTTAAGGACCTCTGCAGCTTCGATGTGCTCGTAAGTTAACCCGAAAAATTGCACGATACTCATCTCCTAACCTAATGGATGTCAAAATAATCTGGATCCTTCAAGTAGTTTCAAATACCTATCTTTGATCCGAAATTTCTGTGGAGAATCCTACTCGTGTATATCCGAGTCTTTGTATACCAATATTTCTTTTCCTTTGTATAGATCAAAAAGCCTTGAACCTCATTTCACCCCTCTGTTTTACAAGTGAGAGGTCTCTACTTCTAAGCCGAACGTGTAGCTTCAGTAAACTTCAACCACGAATCAAGTGTAACGTGAAGATTGATCAACAGCACTTTGCTGAATATCGAAAGTGAATCAATACCAACCGAGGTCGTTAGATTTTTAGGCCATCTCAGTGTTTTTCCGATTCGTATACGAGTGGTTTTAATAGCAACTCGCACCCACACAGGCTCATTTTCTGGGATAAATTGACTAATGTGTTTCGCACTTCAAACCCGTGTGAAAATCTGATAGTGTAATGAGCTGACACTTCAACATTCCCAATTTGGTCACTGTGAGAGGTTTCATCCAAAGATCAATACAGAAAAACTGTGAAAAAACTGAATGATTTTAATAGCATTCCGTGCATTACACATCCAAGTTAAACTAACGGGGCCGTGAGAGGGATGGATCCTATTTTTCTGGCAGAAACTTGAATAGAATTTTTGGTTACGACTGCACAGTTAGAGCCGCATGTGAGGTATTAAAAACATCAGGACTGTGGACCGGCTAAACAACATTTAGGATTCCAACTTCTACAGCACTCCTCACAGCCTAATCGCCGAAGGTCATACTTTCGTGGCTAGAGCCGGTGTTCATGAGCTATGCAACATTCGAATATTCTTTACGCCATCTGCAGATGTATGTGGAAACGGGAGCTTGTTATAGCATACTTAGTTTTCTTTAACTCACTTCAACGGTTTTTCTCACTGATGTAATCGCAAACCTCTTGATTTGATGTACTCGTAACCGAAGATTAGATAGAACTACTGCACCCATGACCCGGGAAAAAGAGCTTCGTGAAAAAAGTCTACTCAGTTTAACTCATACTCACATTACGCTCTACAGTGATCTGGACAGGTCTTCAGAGAGTGTAAACAACCATCAGTTCCTTGATATGATCTCGTAGCCAGTTTTAGACAGCCAACCCAGTAAAGATGAGCTCCAATCCCCTGGATTCTTGAGACTGTTATTATTCCGATCCATTCAAGAATATTTATTTTTCAATAATCAAATCAGTTATTACCAGCCTTTCAGATAAAACCTCATTTGCTGTGGGTGACCATCATTCGTGCGTGGAAATCGGATGAGATTCTGGCAATCTGCTTTGTTTGATCCAGACTTGTTCATGCTTTTCGAGTAGATATTGCCGCTCAAGGAGACTGGTATATGCTCGATCTATGAGCCGCAGTCAAATGTGGAAAGTATTGAATAATTCATCTCATTACATCAAAGTTTTGCTCATCCACGAGGACTACTGAAAACTCCGTACAAGCTGTAGCGGGGTGGGGGATTACCGATAGAAACTTAGCATACAACCTTATCAGAAAAGGGCTGTCGTCTTAAATAAGGAAATCTCCACATCTAAAAAACTGTGTCGACTACTTCTCAAGCCGGACGGTTACCTGTCACCTTAGACACAAACGTATTACCTTCTGGGCATGCAGTTTCTCACCATGCACTTTTACAGTATTCGAAAAGTGTTAGCGTATGATCGACCAAATTTCGTTTTTTCCCCTGATCAGTGGGACGAGTCGTTTTAAGTCATACTGGTGATTACCACTCTGTCGTTTCTAAGCGTTCTACTTAGTCTGAGTTATCAGCTAAACTGGTAAGGTTTGAAGCTATCATCCACGAACGGCTCTTACTCACGAATCAGCACGATAAGTGCATCAATTGATCACAACGGTAGGCCACTTTTTCTAGCCGCCAAAAAGATATCCGCCTACTTCTGCCCGATTGCCTTCACAGGCCATTCAAGAAGAGCACAATGTGCCGCGGTGACGAACTACTGTGCGAAAAGCTGATCGACATCTTAGTAGTCCTTTCGTATTGTTATCTGGTCCTTCAATCCTCATTACAAATGCAAACGGCGCATTTTATTCTCCAAAAACGTGGTCTGTATCAGTCCGTCTATATCTGACTCGCCTGCTTTCAATTTACTTTCCACGGCCTGTCCCCCCGGATCGGACCTCCGTCTTAAACCACTCTTCCTCCCCACTCATAACCCATCCCGTTCGGCTTAAATCTATGCGACCTCATTCTTCAAATACCTGGGTGTCGCAATAGACAACACTGATCTTCTCATTACTAAGCTATACTATAGAAGCAATAATCGCCATATTTTCATTTTTTCCAGAATATGATTCGTTGGTACCCCATACTCTTTTGAGTTGAAAAAAGATGCAAAGTCAGAGACCCGGTTGGGCTTCTAAGGCGTGTTTGCATGGATTAATTCAACATTTTTCAAATCTCAAAAATCAGAATTTTTGGACCGAACATTCTCATATTTGTTTCACTAATCCGTCAGTGCCTACTCCAGATTCTAACTTTTCCATTGCCTGTAATCGTCCGTGATTTACTGTACAAGGGAATTCCAACACGGTATTACAGTCGACGTGTTTTACTTATTAAAATTTTGCCCGCTAATGTGGCTTACGCACTGATATCTGTTGAATATTTCAATGCAAGATTTCCACAAACCAACTTGTTGTTAACAGTCCTTAGCAAAATCGTCGGGTAGCTTCAGTATTTTATTTTGTCTCGTCATGGTCTTAATTCCATAGTTGCAAGTTCTAACTTTGCTTGCTTTCTGATCGACTAAAAAAACATTGCACAAGAAGTAAATAGGCCCGGTATCAGTGGCTGAACAGATTTGTCCGGTTTTTAACTGACTGTTGGGTTATTCATAGTATTTAGCGAGTTTTCTTTTTTTGATTTTGGTACAGTTCCCCATTAGGAATACCAACCCCTGCTGTTACTGCCTTTTGGTGAACCACGGCAGAAATGCGAAGGTCATCTTCCCAATAACGACTGGTTATTGGGTGGAAAATAACACAGCGATTTCATGGTGATTGGCACAACCATCGCGGTCCTCGGGTGCAAATTTGCGGCAGGTGAGAGGTCATCACCACAGGAGTTCTGTGACTTGGGGTGAAAGCTCTCGGGCAACTAGCAAATTGTAAAACAGCAGAGCCCATTCTGAACGATGAATCACTCCGTCAGTATGAAGAAACACGCCTTGTTTGATAGTTCAAATTCTTCTGCTGTCGGCCTAGTTGAGGCATTATTTTCACATTCCAGTTGATTATTGATTTGGCCCAGTGGTTTGACAACAGTATTTGGTGTAATTGGCCACAGTAATGAAAATTCTGAACAGATTTACAACCTATTAAGTGAATTGTGCAACTGTTTTTTTTTCTCCGTCATATTAGACGATTAGCATTACCTCTAGAGAGCTTCATAAGAAAATCATCGCAGTAGACTAAATTTGAAAACTTCCACGACTAGCATTTCGAATTCAACTTTATTCTCTCTATTCACTGATAATATCCATTGAAATTTATGAGCACTCTAAATCCCTCCCAGCTGGTTTTATACAAATGAAGGTAAATAAGAAGAGAGCGAAAAATAATGATGCATGAAGAAACACTTTTCAAATTCACTTTCGTTTACTGGAGCATGGTTAAATCGATCAATTTGAACAACGCACATTACAGATCTCATCTTAGAAGGACTGAAAGGGGAAAATAATTGCTTTAACTTTTGATCGTATGCTTCTTCGTGAAGCGAAGAACAGCTGGACTTGGCCGAGGAGGCGGTGTTAGGCTTCTGGTTTTGGGTCAGCGAGATTCACCTACCAGACTGTTGAAGATGTGAGAATAGATGTCTAAGTCCCAAGGTCAGTGGCCTATTTGCCATTGAACTGAATATTTAAGTGACTTCAACTAACTCATCTCTTCACAGCTTATTTCCTCCATATGCTTTAACCTATTTCAATTTCCAGGGGATAATATTTTGAATTGGCAACAAGAAACTGATCGAAGTTATCGTTTTAAAGCACGGAAGTGTAACGAACATACAATAGTTTTCTCCGAGCGGTTTTGAACAATCTATGCATAGTTTGAAAGCTATCAGTTCACAAAACATGTTTACCGGTGATAAAAGCCAACAAGTCATCGAAAATGAGCACCGAAAACCACGTTCATCGAGACTTCGTTTGCCCCAAGAACCAAAGAAACCATTTAGGACCCATTACGTATGACTGGAGAGAAATAGGTGTTAGTCTCGTATATTTCAATAACTTCCAGTTTTCACAGGGTTCTATAATGTGTCCTAATTACCACATCTCGGATGCCCACCCCGACTGTCAAGCACGTAACAGAACAGATCGAAAATCCTGATGCTGATTTCCAAAGTCTAACTGTCGTAATGTCAATTAGAATGTCAGGTACTGCAACTATAGAGCGGTATATGGCATCTGTGGTTCTTCAACTCCAGGTAGTTTATGGTTGTCATGAAGCAAAAATTGTAAAATACCAACAGTGTTTTTGTTTGATAGATTTTCGATTTTCACGTCCATATTTCGACTGTTTCAGGGAATTGATATCAATGAGAATTTCTAAGGAAGGAAGGAGCACTCGCTAAAGGTATTGGACAAAATTACGAGCAAATCATCCGGGTTTTACATCCCCGCCCACTTTTGTTTTACCGTTCCGCGTCGCAGCAAGTATCGTGAACTTGAGAATCGCAGATTTAGTTGATTGATGTATTGGTCCCATTCCCAGAAACTGACCTCGCAGGCATTCGGACTGGAGCGTAAAAGCCAAGCGCTTTCTCGCACCACTAGTAGGGGCCCATTTTTCTCTAAGTCAGGCATTTGTTTTGGCTTCAGCGACTGAATTTACCCACCAATCAAACGATTTCACCGAGGGTCACGAGAACTGGAATAACTGTTATGGATAGTAATAGGAAATGATACGTTACTCATTGTTAACGCCTACATCACCAGGGAAAACCACAGGAGCACCTACATCGGAAGAGTACATCATGTGTTGCTGACATGAAACCAAACTCTTCAAAGTCAGCACAGATAGTCTTGGAGTAACTTGTCTGACCGACATTCACAACCCCCAGCTTGATATTTCACTTGAGCCTCAGGAGACTACCAATGATGAATACAAATAGGCCAGATGAAGCACAGCTGTGCACTGCCTCCACAGCCAGTCAATGCTGAAATACTTCTTGACATATTTTGAAGGGACTACATGCCATGGAAATTTAGTATTAGTAAAACACATCACTCTTTTGTGGTGATTAATTTGACTGGATACAGAAAAAGCATTTTATTGATTTGTGATTTTTGTAGAGCGCTGCTGGAACTAGAATTGTGTGGCAATGAAGATGGTTAAGTCCTTGATAAAGTCGTTTTGTTGTGAAGCTGGAATCCCCTTTTGGCTTGGGCTCGTTAACATTATTACTGTGTTGATTTCATGCGCACGTGTGAAGTTGTTGAGTCCGAACTATCGCATAAATTGGTTACGAATCAAGCCCAACAATAAAACCCACCTGAAGAATGTATGCTCTTATTACAAGCTGGGGATCGCTAAACTAGGCGTTCAGGTTGCAAACTGCTCCTCTCTAGTCGGAGTGATATATCATTATTGCACTGACGATGGACTCCGTACTCCTTTATTATCATAGGAGTATGAATCTGGAAACTGATCTTGACCTGATAAACGAACAAACATGGTGTATGATTGCGTAAGATAATCAGTATGAAAAAGGATAACAACTTTCCTGCTAATATATGATTTGGAGGATGGTGCCCTGAAATCAGTTCATGTACAAGAGTCAAGTGTCGAATGTAATCCAGTGAGACAGTGGAACAGGGTAGTGCGAGAAAGACGGGGACATCTGGAGAGCACATTTGTCACGCGTGGCTGCTGCCGGTAGCTCACTACTCTTAGCTTCCAAGATATTTTCGATGATTCTAACTCCTCCTTCTCTTTTGATGATGCTGCTGTGATGAATACAAAAATCAAATATTTACTGAATTCAGAGAATGTATTGTTGGCACGAGGAGCCTGAATCGTATGTTTTTGGAAAACCCACTTGCATTCTCCACATCGAAAAGTCAGACGCCGCGAGCCGGCTCACGGCGTCCGACTTTTCGATGTAAAGAATGCAAGTGGATTTTCCAAAAAAAATTACTGAATCGTTTTCGGCTGTGTGGCGATAACGGCTTTCATATTTGCGATGCTTTCCAAAGTGAGCTTCAAAGGCTCACAAGATATGATCTCCTCACTATTTTTTTGGCAGGACATGAACTAATCTAGACATGTTGAAAAAAGCTCAAGTCTTCATGGACTGACTTCTTCTGTTCCCTGAAATCTGTAATTTATTTTGAGAGGATGAAAAGTGAGAGGGAAGATTTTTCTCGTGCCGAGTTTTTCTCCACTGGCTCTTTTGAGGAGAGCAGTGAACACGAACGAAAGGAGTTGCGAAATTCGGTGTTTGTGGGTTTGTTGTTTTCATATCTGAATTTGACACGAGCAGCAAATACCACGAGAACAATGATTCAACTCATCCGTAATCCTATGTTTGATCGTGGTTCCCCTTCCAGAAATAATGTGCTCAGCTACAATACAAAAATTGTGTGTCGTGATTCACATCACGTTCTTAAACATGCTTCATGTTCTATCTGCAAACGGACTATTTTCACCGAACATTCGTGAAATCGTAACGAACAAAAAAGTACTTTTCTGTTTGCCGAAATGGTAATACTTTAGACTTATTTATACTTTGATGGTCTTCGACATTCCTCGGATTTGCCGTTCTCACCTCGATAGCCCAGTAGACTCTCATGGTTCTGGTACGGTCCCATATCACTGCACTCATTCAGTAACATAAACCGGAATGGACAGCGATTCAGTTTCAATCACCAATGCACTTGCTATTTGGGTCTGCGCAAAGCAGACAAAAAAACCTGACAGATCTTTTGCCTACACCTCATATGGCCGAATGAAGAAGCTTAGAATTTCGCCCCTTCGAATGAATACATATGCCACCCCAAAGTACGAATATGAATATGAGCATGAATTCATTCTGATGTTCACGTTTGGTGATTGCTTAACAAGCGAAACTTTTATTACGGCGAATAATCATGTGAAGTAATAGTAGTTCAGTCAAGCTGTGTCCAGAACGCTGGTGTGAATGATAGCTAACTCGAAACATTTGAGTCATGTTAGAGGTTTTCTTCCACTGAATGAAGGTTTTGAAATGTAACCTCAATAATCTCATGATTGTGGACTTTTAAAGCCATTTGGTTATTTTATTCCTTTATTTTTGCTGTGCACAAAATATACTGATAGTATTTCTTTTTTTGCGAATGCAGAATAATAAATTAATAATATAATAATAATAATAATAATAATATATAATAATACATAATTAATTAATTAATTAAATAATTCCACACTCAGCAGCCCAAACACTCTATCCTCAAGAGGCAGAATGTAATCATAACCTTCCATAATTATATGTTATATAAATTGCTTTCGAATAAGAGTTAGTCACGTATGATCTGTCGTGAAGCAGCTCAAAGTAGGCGTAATTTACAAGTGCGCAACAATGCTGGACCATAGTTTTCCAAAGACCACAGGTAAGCTTTTTCGAAATTAGCTGTAAAAGGAAAAACCGTTTATGAAGATTTCAATGGCAAAAAGTATGTACAGAAAAATGTATCAATGAAAGCCATTGGATAAAATTATTCTAGTGCAAAAAAGATACGCACGATCAAGAAGATGTAAGATTTTGTGCTCCCTCTTTAAAGCACATGCCTAGCTTGCTCGGTTAAATTCCTACAAGTATGCAACCCTCGGGAAGCAAGATTTCCCTCCCTCATCCTCAGCTATTTACTCGATTTCTACAACTCATAACGATGATGTCACCCAATCGCTCAGAATGGTACTGCGCGAAGGGATACCAAAGCTGTTGTCATTCAGTCAGGCTCCGCTTTCTAAAGGATGGTCTAACTCATTAGATCTTCCATTCTACCGCTTGAAACCTCCGTGTGAGACTCCAATCCAGTCAGGTTGGTGTGATCATGGCGTAAGGAGGAACGGGACCGTTGACCTGTACCAGTCCACACGTCAGTTGTATTTGTATTATGATGGCATAGTTGTTCAAAAGTAATGATGACCAGCTAAATAACAAACGGAATTTAGTTTTTAGTCATTGTTGGCAGAACAGTGTGCATTTTGTTGTCCATTCAATTTTGTTCGAAAACTGTGAAAAACACGAGGAAACGTGCACAATATCTTCGGAACAGACTAAAGAAGTGATCCAAATATCTTTAGCCTCTGTGAGTTTCAGTTCATCAGAATCTGCTAAATTCATCAATCCCGAAAAACCATCCGATATGAATAATTTCTCGGAGCTTTTCTATCAGGGTAAACTCAGCGAATGTTCATATCGTTTGTAGTGGTTTTGCTCGAAACGTAGTTGTTCTCCGTATCAGTTCTTCCAGAAATGCGATAAAATTGCCCTATTTAGATCTCTTATGTTAACCGCAAACATGTGAAACAGTTTGCTGGCAGCATGATCTAAAAAACTTCTAACCAGTATGATGTCTTTCTATGATTTTCCCAGTGGACTTTCAACAATTTATTGCCTTCGTACAAAGTCTTTCCTTTTAGCATGCTACTGTTTCAGTAGTGAACAGTTTGAATTATGAACCGAGTGATCCAGGGTCACAGCTAAACGCATGCCACCTTTCTAAACGTTGCTATAGTTTTTTTCAGATATGGAACATTCTATTTTGGCGAAGACTTCTTTATCAGGGCCTACAATTTGGCTTTTATTAAACAGCGAAATTAATAGCGTTGACTGAAATGTACGTGGTCGAAAGCAATGATCTGGTTCAACGAAACATTACTATTATTCTGGCAGTAACTGTTCTGTCCTCTTTGGAAATGGAAAGTAATATTCTTTCACCGCTGCACATATCACAATCATAACAAATACCAAGCCTTTCCTGGTTCAGCAGTCCAAGGCAAGTTTGCCTCATCAGTCTCAGTTTTTTAATCCTAAATCAGGTTACGTGCTCTTGTGGTGCACAGTACACTGAGCATGTGACAATAGGCCTGTATGGGAGGATATATGAACACCTAATACAGTTCATACTGTTATTAGTGCAGAATCGTACAACATCTGGTAGATAGTGGACATCAGATCAGTACAGTGACAGCTTTTAAACCGGTCCTGATAACTCCAAAAGTTTAGGCGAAAGGATTATGCTGGTGGTTTCTGAAGGTTTAAAAAGCCTTAGCAATCTAATTAATAAAGCCAAATAGTGCATGCAAAGCAACCTAGTGAAACAGTTGTTGTTGCCGTGCCCGTAGAAATTGATTCCCTGATGGTTCCGATGTACAGACTCTCCTCAATGCCCAGTTTATCGAAACTTCGTCCGGTCTTTTCTCTCCACGTGGTTACACATTTCTCACCTACTGGCTTTCACATAACGGACAAGGATTGTCAAGTTGACGCGTGTTGTCAGGTTACCAGATTTGTTGTACACTTACTCACTCACGTTTTTCTATAACTGCACATGTACTCTCATTTACGGAGTGCAACGTACGTAAGTGCCTGAAGTGACAATCCGAAAAAGTATTCCTTTGAATTATCGGCTTCTTCGTGAATGGACGGGCATATTCTGTGATTCAAAATAATATTTCACTTTCCCTGCCCGTAGTATCTTGTTAAGAATGCTGATGATATTGCTTCCAGGTGTTCCCTCAAGCTGGTGCATTTTTTTCCATACTTGCAGAAATGTGAACTCACAAAAGCAGACATATCATCTAGGGTATCTTACTCGGTGCCACAAGGAACTCTTTCAGTTAAATATATCTTAGTTTCGGGACTAGTCAAGCTTTCATGATATTGCAGGTTACTTCGTTTCAACTGGATAACAAGTATTTCTAGTCGTAGAACTCAACACGTCAACCCAAGAGTCAATTTTGCCACCAAAATAATCACTCTTAATCTTACCCCCCCCCCCCCCCCGCCCCGCCCCGCCCCGCCCCTCCCCGTACGAAACACCTTCGGAGTGAATTGATTAGGAGATAGCACGCAATCGGTGAGTCATATATCATTCTGGAAGTGGTTCGAACACCGAACGAGGTAATCAAAAGTGGTAGACTTACCAAATTTAAAGCATCAGAGCAAATTTGTATGATAATTAAACTTTAGGCAACTCAACATCCTCTTGATTCGATTGAGCGGATTCAAGCCGTAAAACTATTTCATGCCTCCTTAATTGTAACTTAACCGTTTTATTCCTGAAACGAACTATCCTCCTTGAAGCATAATAAATTACGAGTTTTAAATTAAGTAAAAGTCAAATGACACGCATTGTAATTCACTGAAAAGTTTTGGAATGTTTTTTGCCATAAGTGCAGTAGACTAAACAGAATGAATTTGGACTTGTTACGGAATCAGTTTAGCTTGTGATATATTCAATCAGATTTGTGAATTTTTCCAACCCTTTAGGTATATTATTATTTTGATAAACACATTTACGTCAAGTAAAAATGTTGTGTGTACTAGTTGCATTATTTGCTGTAGGTCTGATCGTGCAGGATAGCGTCTTGTCAGTCAAAGTCCTCAGTCTTTCGTCACACCCATGTCAGGATCTTCACTGTTGGTTCTTTGTGATTTCAAAGAAGACTTTGTGATTTTGGCCTTTGTCCTTTCTGTGGCATAGGAAAGTTTTAGGGACGAACTGTAGTCAGAGTTCGATCAACCAAGAAGTGCTTCGATAAATGTTACTTCGTGCAACCAAAAAACAACTTACGTCATTGAAACACGAAATCAGAACCATACAACCCCCTCATTTCTCTTGTCTATCACATTGTACCAAAGTAGTTCCCACCTTTCAAGTCAGTGTACCGAAGAGGTATACTCGAAGTGAGGGCCCGTAAAAAGTGCATATTCAGTGTAGATGTAACCGAAATGTGTGCACCGGAAATCGTTTTGGTAAGTGTGCACATAAATAAAGTCCTGCTTTTTTCCGGAGTGATGCGATAGGCAAACGAACCAACTACGTTGTTCGTCAATCAGATTAACAATTAGTGGATTTTGAGTAAGATGGTCCCAACGCTAATATATTCGTGAAGGCGAAACCCGGTTTGGTTAAACTTTCAGTTTGGTCATTGGTTGATTATCGTTAGAAGTTGTCATATTTTGCAGCCCTACATGTATGAAATTGAGGGGAAAATGTTTTGTCCCACAACACGTTATCTTAACATATCTGTTCTAAACATCGAGGGGTTTGATGAGATTGAGGAAAATGATGCACCTAGCCCCGGTCGTTATATGAATGTTTTCCTATGCCGATGTTTGTTGCAAAGATACTTACGGCATCAACCGGAGTACTCCTTAGAAGGATTCAATTTGTGAACATAATCCAGTACTCTTTTAGACAATGGACGATAAAATGCTCAACGTGGCGCTGTCACAATGATCACACAGAATCAATGCCAGGTTGGGCCGAAAAAAGAGCATAAGACCATAGACGGAAATAAGTTCGTTAAGCTAGTAGTACCGAATACGATTTCATGCTCGTTGGTGGAAATTAAAACATTGCGAATTTTTGCAACTGGTTGTCAATTGTGGTAGCTGTCAGTTAACCATAGAGTGAGAACCAGATCAGAGTTTATTCGCCACGTAGTATGAGTGCATACCAACCGAATGATCACAGTCGGTAGATAATGGCTAGTCGGTGCAAATATCGTCTAAATGTTTTTTCGGCAACTATTATATGGCCTACAAATGTTGTAATACACTTTTTTAACCAACCAAAGTTTCGATTCCCATTGAAAACCCCTTGCTAGGCAAGTGCACACAAACCAAAATTGCTGGTGAATATCTGAAATTTATATATAACGTGTCATATGGGACACCGTTATTTTCATGGAATCCGAAAAGCATAGGTATCCAATGAAACGTTGTCGCTTGTTACTGCAAATATCGCAAGCTACTAATGTCATCTATCTAGTCCATATTCAAAAACAGATTTGCGAGTTTCGCAATGGCTGACCTTTCCTTAGGGTTAGTGACGCGTGTATGATTGTGAATGCCTATCCCGGTATATCATAGTTATTTTAAGGGCGTAGAAATTGCAACCTTTTTGAGTGGAATAACCCTTCGATTGCCATTTCCAGTTTGAGAAACGTGCGAACGAGGGCGCACCGCTTTAGGAAAAATGATTTTGGTAACCAAATCAAATGTGAATATTAAAAGTGAACTCGCAAATAACCACTGTTAGCCGGACTTCTGGTTGGTCCGAATATGCATGTCGCATCGTCAAACCACAGTAAATCATAACAAAACCTATGCATCGGGAGTGTAAAAGAGTATAACTTGCAAAGAAGGGAGACAGAAGTAAATATGCTACCTGGATTAGCCATTAATCGAGAAACCGAATCTGTTAGTCTGTTGTTTTTGCTCACAGGTTATGTAGTTCTGCTGGAAAGCCCATCTTTCCGCGATATGACCTACTGACCTGATGCGTACGATGTTTGAACACGATCGCATCAAATAACATCATCTACAGAAGTAAAGGCGTGCAGATGTCAAAACCGAAATTATCTGTTCAGGGTCTTGTTCAGCAGATGGCGTTAAACAATCTCTGAAATTCGAATCCTGTCTTATCTGACCCAGAAAGGTTGTGTTTCTGAATAACATAAATATTGTGTGGAGAACATAGAAAACGGCCAGGACAGTACATGGTAGAAAGCACGTTGTCTACTGAACAACACTTCCTCCAATATCGGAATACACGGATTCCGAAAGCATCCAGAATGTGAAGTACGATGTACCTGGTCTGTCAGAAGCAGGCGGATTAGAGTGAAATTCTAACTGACACATAGATGAAATGGCCAGCTGTAACTTCAAGATACTAAGCCCACCTAAAAAAGTAGTCTTGTAGACATATGAACTACTCAAAAAGAGTTTCTTCTTCCCAAGGAAACAAGGGATAGGCAGCTCATGCAAACAGTGGTGGGTTTCACAAATGTTCATTTGATGCGAAAATGAAGGTCGTGATCCAGGTAGGATTCAAACTTATGCGTGAAAGCCACCCGCGATTTAACTTTGTGTCTGCTCTACCAATTGAGCTGTAGGGTTTCAAACTAGTCTCATATGAAACAAACAGTATACTCGCTCAAATTACTGCGGCACGGCATCCGTGCCAGTTAACTAACTTGCAATTTAACTTCTTACAGCTTGATTTCTGCGTGACTCAGTCAATATCCATCAGCTGATGTTTTGATTAGGAAATAAGGCTTGATAGATTTCATGAATATTGGAAAGATCCAGAGGTGAGCAACCTCTGATCCCGGCGTGATACAAGCCCTCAGTGGATGGTTACGTTATCATCACAGTGAACAAAGAAACATAGGGTTAAAATTTCGAAAACAGCCAAAAATTAAATATCATAGATATGATAACAAATTCTGGTCACTAGATCTGAGAAAGTCTGGGTGAACAGTTCTTAGGTCTGTCTGATTGTCCACCAGTACGTCTATCAAAATGACAACCTGATTTTAATAGGCTCGTAACCACTGAGCTTGGTGTATAGTTCAGGAATTTAAAAGTTTGTCTAGGCATTCTGGATTCGAAAGATGCACGTCGATCTCAACTACAAAACAACACTGATGTTCAAACCCATTAGGAGAGGCTTAATTATTCAACTAATTATTTATCCAGTTAACCGGGTCCTTAATTAGGTAATGTTTGAATAACTAATCCTTCATCTGGTTTGCTGAATATACAGCTAGCTCAGTAACAGGATGAGTGTTGATAAAATCACTTGAAAAAATGAAATAATCTTTTTAAACACAATTTTTGGACTATGACAGCTCATTAGATTGAAATAGAGAGCTCGGGAAATCTTTGTTATAAAACATAGACGAAAGGGAACAATTTTTTGTCTCTGTTTCTCCTCAAATCAGAACAAATTACCATTCGACTGAGAGCTTGCGGGCATCGTATTGTATTATTATCATCTCCAAAGCAGTTATTTTAAAACGAATTCAACCGCGGTCCACAATGCTTCGTTGCTCAGTGATCGAGTTTTTTTTTTGAAAATTTGATAGGGAATACTTCGTTCCTCGCAGTTTGTCGTGTATTTCTCGATGCCCAGTGTTACAGGCAAGCAAGCCATACAAAATTCGAAGTAGCATATTTTGTTGCTGACATTGCCTTCTCAAAATGGACTGCTTTGCTGGAATTACCAGGTACTGTTGGTCAGATTTTGTTGATATTCAGAATCAGGTTAGGACGAGTGTCACCAAAGATTTTCTTCCGTCAATTCAGCATCCAACAATTACAAAAGAAGCTAAAATCAGCAGTGCATGGAAGTCTGAGTGGACAGAATGTCGCAAGATACAAAAAGGTGGCCCAAAATGATAAGTCCATCTTGCGAGCGAAACGAACAACGCAATAGACTCAAGGAGAACACCTGCCACTCCATTTTAGTTCAGTATCTCGAAACCACGAGAGAACCACGGGTATCAGTGATAATACATGACTCGTTCTTGAAAGATAATGTCAGAGCTACATACTAAGATTCTGCCTGAAACATTTTGTAATACCTGTTAGATTTGACTGACTAATCCATTCTTGTTAAATACAGAAAACACGAATAGTGAATAAGCTTGTTTTCGATAACGTCATCCTCGTGGTTAATGCAGTGACGTTTATAAGTCAGAAATACGCAAATTAAGAACAATGTGTGTATGTTAAAATGCGATTGGATAGACATCAAAATTGGTGTTGCTCAGTTAGGGAAGATAGGAGGGGGAACAATATTGTTGCACGATTTGGAAAAGGACCAGAGAAACAACGAACATGGGTTTCGGGGATTATCCGTCACCGGCTTCAACCAAGGGGTCAGCTTTTGGGTCATACTGATTTCCAGGATCGGTGTCGGGTCGTGGCCAGGGCAGTTTGAGTGTTCTAACGAAAGGTTTTTGAAAACAAATCGACGAATTGATTAATCTGATCGCCACAGACTCTGCCTGTGCTAGGTGTTGCTGTCTCGCGACTTTGGGTGCGTTCATAGGGACTCAGTAGACTACTTTCAACGCGTCGTCGTTTATCTAATGTCCGGTGCCAGCAAGGTGCGCCACATATGCGTTCGTAAACGGTTTTTTGTTTCTCGTAGTCAGCCAAACTGATTTGTACTCTTTGATCTTTTGTGATAGTTGCCGTGTCTTTCCACGTATTTAGCTTGCCGAACTTGAGCGTATAAACGAATAGGCTAGCTTGGACGAGACGAGGAAAGGTAACTTGTCTTTTAATTTCGTCGAGATCGCAGATCGACTAGTGAAGCGGGAGCCTAGTGTGGCAGCTGGAAAGGTGCAAGCAATTTTCTTATCCAAGCATCTTATTAGTAACTCCCTTTTGGTCAGATCCTTTGGAAGGGAGTTAAATATAAGTCTCTTTCTTCTTAACAGTCACTAAAGCTTGTCTAGTTGCTCTTTCTGCTACCTTCTTCTGAATGGAGCTTTCGGGGTATCCGTTATCCAGAAACGTTTATTTTAAAATGTATAATTCTTCATTAACCGTCTTACCAGAGCAAATAATTCGTACAAGGGCTACGATGGAGCGAATAGGATTTTGTTTACTCCCAATAGGTGCATAGCTGGCAAAATTGTTGCACTGGCCTGTCCACATTGGTTTGAGGTATGTGCGACGAAGCAGCTTGCCATCGTCACTTCCTAAATGGAGTACATCTAGAAAGTGGGTGTTCATTTCTGTTTCCAGAGTACCGTCAACCGCATTATGAGCCTGACCAAGCTTCTCCACAAGGGCCACCAGCCGTCTATGGCTGTCAGTTAGAATAAAAATACCGTCTGTATATCGAGATCGTCAAACTGTTAGAAATTTTGCTCCCAATTTCCAATGTCCACGCTATGAAAATAAAATTCGCACCAGTTACAAAATTATGCCCCTTCTTTTATTTACAACTCGAGTAGAAGACGTACGCAAGTTTGGCTTTATCGTGTAACCAGTTAGATCAACGAGACGAATAAACTATCCCAAGGCAACCGTGAGTAGAATCAGATGCGCCATCTTGACAAAAATGATAGTAAAGTAAATCAAGTTGGTTCACACCAAATTACCATAACAATGGTGCTTTGACTGCAGCCCGGGATACTTGTGCAGTCGTTTTTTGCTCAGTTTTCATGCTTACTAATCAGTGGGAAAAAGCTAACCCGATTTTCGTTTGACTTTTTTCAAAATATATATAGTTACGTATACCTTTGTCTGGATTTTCACCATTTCGAAGAGTAACACATGGTGAGGAACGAGATCGTCCTCAGTGATTCATAATCATGCCAGTAAACCACATTTTATGTGAACAATGTTAATGAATAAAAATACGCCCAAATATAGGTCGACCGGTCGGAAATAAAGACAGGAGGAGACCAAGTTTTACACGTATGACCCAGATCAATCCCCAAACCGTGGGTGGGTGTCTTTGGTGACTTTGGTCGTTAGCTTGTTCTCCACCTCGTGGTTTTATTCGCATAAGTAGTAGTTTTTCATCAAACAGGTGGCGTGACCTCGGTTTTAGATTAACTCGGTAATGGTGATAACAATCGGCCGTGAAGGTTTTCTACTTATGGCCAAACAACGGGAAAGGTTACAACTGAAAGACCCGAATTACTGAACTTTTCTTATCTGGAATTCACATAAAATTACAGCAACAACATCGGTACCAGCTATTGATGGGGTTAGGCAAACCGAATGCGTGAAACTCGTCCTCACGTGCACATCGTTGATTTTATGTTGTTCATCTTGTTCTGGAATCAAAGTTACCGTGGGCAACTCGGGCGCGCGCACAAACACACACGTTACAGCAACGAAACAATTCTCATAAACAGACGCCTATTCATTGCGATCGTTTGACTGATGTACGACAACGAGTGTCCCGCTTCTGCATCTTTGATTCTCATCCACTCGCTATCTGAAATAGAGACCGATTGTTCTGTTGAACCATACTCCAAGACTAGAACAAATACTGACCATTTTTCAAAATAATCCACAAATAGTAAGCAAAACAACGTTTGTCGCGTATAAAAAGGAATAAAGTGGTTCTTCTTGGATTGTCTATTGCCACAAATTATTCAGTCATTTTCCTATATCAAGGACCTAAGCAACTATTTACTTCCGAAAGTTTGATTCTAAAACGGCGTATTACCTGTTCTTAATTCGAACCATATTTCGTTGTGCTTTCTTTTTTCCCCCTACTCAAACTCGTCCGAGATCTGAAATCAAACTGCTTCGATCGAACAGCGGGAAAGACAAAATACCCGGGGGAAAAATGTATTCGTGGAAAGCTCCATGATAAACGAGGCACAGGTGCAAATATCTCCCAGATTGAACGAGAACTCGTTGTCTGTTGAGAATTTTTGTCCGAAAAACTGAAGATTTTTAGGTTTCTAGCATATTTAACAGCGCAAATTAAATTTATTCCCGTGCTAGCAAGACAGTGCAGGGTACATTTACTTTGTTATCAAATCAGATTGTGGAAGGAACAAGGAAATAAAACCTTGTGTTGCATTGATCTTGCAAGCGTACACACGGTTCAGATGTTTTTCTATCTATTATTTCTAACTAACAAACGGCACATCTCTGACCAAAACTATTCTCATTCATCTCAAGTCTACTGGAACCATTGAATTTACGTGCTCACTAAATTGATAACCGTTGAAAAAATGCTCCTGTGTTGGTCTATCTTCGGGTACAAATTATCATCATCAGGCTGTAGAGCCTAGTCTTGCTTCAACATTCACCGCAAACGTCGACGCATTGAAGAAACCCGGCAAATGTTCCGTAGGTCCACTTCATCATATTTTATGTTTTCGGCTTTTCCATCGGTACGTTAATCATTGTTATTTGTGGACTTTGATGATCAGAGTGTAGTGATGGGAATGTTACTTATAGCGTATCCATCTTTATTAACAGGCTCCTTAAATGGATTGAATCGTCAAAGGAGGCACTCTCAAATACAACTCCTACTGAAGATTTGTAAAGGTCAATTTTCTATCCCACTACAGTTACCTAACACACAAGATGTCAGATAAAGCAGTTTTGCAATAGTTCTGGAGCTGTTCTTTCTGTCTCATTAATGAGATTGACTTAGTTCAATCCAAATGTTTCGTTTCCATTCTATTGTCAGGTCAGAGAATCAGTCTGCACGGTGACTAAATCAACTACTCCTCGGATAGTCATACAAGCAAGGGACAACTGATTGGTTTTCACAGGAAAAATATGATTCTTTATCATTTCGGTTTTGCTTTCCCACTCAGGATTTACCCAAACATTTGGTGTGAAACATAAGGCGTCTTCGCCGTTAGCACTGGACAATATTTCACATGAATTCCACTGAAAATATGCCAGTTTTTATTAATCTCATTACAAAATCCGGTCATGTCAGATGTGATTTTCACCTGTTAGAACCGCACTGAAAGTAAGAATGTTTCAGTGCAATGAGTCCTAGCTGGTTTTAACTATTGTGTGTGTTCTACCTCAGGCGAACAGATCGAAACAATAACTCAGCGCCCCCAGCTACCAGCTTTCAGGATGCTGTCCTCGTTTTCTCCGATGCGATCCCATCATCCATCGGGGAAAGCAGACTCTCCAATACGGCGGAACTGGGGAAGAGAACCAATTTAAACCCCTCGTAAGTTATTTTCTCATTCCGTTCAAATAAACACGATCCATAAAATAGTACCAACATATTCGTACACGCCTCGGCGAAAGTGACTAGGTGACTCAGGAACTGTATGATCAAATGCAAGCTTTCTGAGCCCAACTGACACAACTACTCTCTTACAAACCAACCACAGAGGGCGGAAGCGATGATACTGATCAACAACCGGTAACAGGTGCTCGTTATGTTAATCACCGATGACCACACAAACGCTAAACTGCAGCTAACGTAACCCTAAAATCCTCCTCGGCCTTTCCACCCTGTTTGTAAACAACGCCATTTTGTAGGGCTTGGTCGTATTCCGTAAGCAAGTACAGAACAGCTGTGTTGAGTGAGTACAGCGAACCGAGAATTTCGCATGCATTCATAGTCTCTGTGTCTTGTGTGTTTATGAGATTACCATTCCGGGGAAGGCCCGATGTATTCTTCTTTGGAATATTTAGTATTCCTTGTGTGTCTGTTTCAATGACTTCGATTGGTATGGACAGCTGCGTGGAACGCATTGTTTAGACTTCAACCTGCTACTCATTCACAATATGTGAACAAGTTACTCCGCAATCACGTTGTACACGGAGTGCTTCACTGTAGCTATGGCCAGTTTCTAACCACGATGCAGCATCTTGATGAGCTACTGGTAGCCTAATTCGGAGTGTAGAATGTAAGTTTAGCGATTAGATGATTGTTGAACCCATCAGCTGGAGACACTAACCTAGTTGATTTTTGAAAGTGATTGAGCCCTTGCTGTCTGAAGCGCATGTGCTTCATTTCCTTGCAGTGTTTCCACCGGTAAAAATGATCATACTTGTCACAGTTTCTAACCACGGACTGCACTTCTGATATGAGTAGTTCCGAATTCGGTTATTCTATGGCACAGTATCTCGAGTGCTATTCTTTTCACGGTTACTGACTAATTTATTGAATAGTAAAAGTTCTCATTTGTTGTGCAATGAGTAAACGGCAAAAAAATGAACGTTAAGGAGAATTGCTCTATGTTTAGATAATGGGCAAAATGTGCCGCATTTAGGAAGGATGGCTGTAAGAATGTTTGCTCATTGAACTCTCCTTTCGTGCTAATTATCGATGACGAGGCGACGGTGGACTAAAGACTTAACACATGTTTTGTGCACACTGGGCGAGTGAAGTTCGTTTGATCTGAATAGAATCCCTTCAGATGAGGATAACAAGAGTACTTTTCCCTCGTTCGATGGGGCATTATTGACCAGACGGATTTCTGAGGAGCACTTGTAAATTGACGGTGATTCATCCTTCACAGATTAGTCACAGTCGGGGCAGTAGGTTTTTCGGTCATGGGACAATGACCTTGAAAACTTTCTTCATTCTCGTCAGAAATTCTTACTTGGAATAATGTTAGACAAATCAAACGTTTAAAGACAACTCAGTTTTCCATACAACGCTGCTACCGATATGGGACCGACCTCGACGTGACTGTGATGTGCATCCTACCATGTTTTGTCTCGTGTGAGAAATGGCCTTACCAACTAATAATCAGTAACGTAAGTACCTTTTGGGATTCCTCTAAATAAACAAAACTTAAGGTCAATTAATATACCACCAGGAGTGTTTTCACTTACGGAAAGTTTCTCATCAATGCCTTTCACCGAAACGCGTACGCGACGTGTTCTCACTCTTGAAATATTGAAATTTGTTAGTTCTAGATGAGTTTAATAGACGACAACCATATGACTAATATTTCAAGGTCATACATTTCACATAAGTAGATAGTCTTCTAGTTAGTCTACGAGTAATCTAGAAATTGCAGCTCAAATGCGTGATACTATGCTATTCTCTAAATGTGGTGGAATTTTTTCGCCTCATTTTGTGCGCCACTGATATACACATCGAGAAATAGAACTGCTTTTGGTGGCCTTAGCATTCACTCGACAACGACCAGAAACCAGCTGTAGTGAATTTTGTTTTCAGTTTAGAAAATGAGTCATATTCATCCTTTTATTAGAGTTGGTCTTTCTAACTGCATGTGCACTCATTATGGTGTCCAGGTCTTGACATTTTAACTTCCCACCGTTCGCAGTGAAACTATATATATATATATATATATATATATATATATATATATATATATATATATATATATATATATATATATATATATATATATATATTCAGAAGCTTTTCCCAATTTTTAAAAATTTTGTACGTAAATATATATATATGTATATGTTTACGTACAAAATATTTAAAAATTTGGAAAAGCGACTGAATACAAAGAGATTTATTTAGTTGGCGGGTTTTGATAGTGCCGGTTCATTTTATTCCTCTACGTTTGTGCTCTGTGTGTGGTGAAAGTATTCAATGAACCAGTAGTAAACAACTTTGGTTAAATAGCAGCAACACGGTCCAGACGAACCCTTTGCAGTGCGAGAAGAGCGAAAGTGAAGCGGTGACTTTCACCCAAAGAGTCCGTCTGCCTGGAGTAGAAAAATGAAAGCAGTTCAAAGTTCAAAAGACTCGCTATACCTCGATAACCCTCCGTCTCGTTTTCTGTGACCTAGAAAAATAAAAACAGAAAGGGTAATGCCGATTTCATTGCCCGCCTCCGGCTGACCGTTTCCTTTACTCGATCGGGGGCCGTGTTGGAGACTGGAGAACTGCAATACGAAAAACAGCGCTCTTGTTAGTCGGTGAGAACAGCTCCCTAAAATAACACACTTTGACTGAGATTGTGCAAATCCTTTGGGAATTCTCAGCTTATGTCTGCTCTAAAGCAGACTGGGCCTTCTACGCAATTCTAGCGTATCTGTAGGTTGTTCATAACGGAATGCCTTCGTTGTACTTAGGCCCCTACAGAGAAGTCATCCATCATAGGAGTCGATCGCTGTGTGGGAGGCGGGTTGTTACCGTTCGAAGCCAGTGACGGAAGGGTGCTATATCATGTAGTGTAGATGTTCAACAAACCGTTGAGAGCCAGCCCGGATAGCCTTGCGGTTAAGGTGTTCGATTCATAATCGTTCACCCCGGGTTCGAGTCCCCGTGGGGGTTCGGTGGATGTGCACTGCTGATGATTCCCAACAAGGATGAAACAGCTGTACAGTGCTTCCATGGTTTTCAATGGTGAGTTGAGCGTTCAAGCTGCATGATGAATCATATTATATATCTTCCTTTAGGTGTATATTCGCTCACTTGCTCCACTAGTTACCCCAGGTCCTAACCTAATTAAATGCGAATTTTATTTTGTTCAATCAGATAGTTGATGATTTGCCAATATTTGAGTCCGGGATTTGAATCTCCCTGTCACCGGTCAGTGTTCCTCTCATTGAGCATATAATTTGTGGTATATCGTATCTGTACAGGATTGTCATCTCGTAATTGAATGACTCGTTAATAAACGAAGCCCACGTCTCAAGCAAGAGAACACCAACTCGCTTTCCTACGTGTACCGGAAGACTAATTGTCAAACAACAACGTTAATGTTCCCCAAACTGTCGGCAAACCCATTACAGAATCAAGACAGTCAAAAAGGGCTTCAAGACACCCAAGCAACAATAGACAGGAAAAGTTCGAGAGGGCAATGCAGGAAGGAGTCAGGGGGTTTACAAAGTAAGTCCTCATTTATGAGGACGTTTAAGGCAGTCAACGGATAGAAGAGAACTAATGATTCGAAGGAACACCCTCACACAAGCGCGGATGAAGAAAAAGTGGAATAACGTGGTTACGAGAAAAAGCGAGATTATAGAAAGATGGTCAAGTCCAATCTTTCACACGGACAAAGCAGGCCGGGAGGAAAGAATAATCACGTTCAAACTTTTGTGTCTCGTCATTGTGACGCAAGCAACGATGACCCGGATCATTCCAAAACAGGGGAGAGGTTAACGAAGCGATAAAATCGAACAGATATGAACAACAATTAGACTCATGACAATTGAGGTTGATTGTCACTAGTTACTGAAACAAGACTGAAAAGAAATACATGAGGCAATATAACTGAACAACAAGTTGTTACACAGGTGAGAAAGCCAAGGGGTATGGTAGGTGCGGAATTTAGTGGTGACAGTACATGAAAAGCAAGCAAATTTTTTTATAAATACGAGACAAAAATCGAATGGAAATCATGGGTTCTGGACTAGACCAGTTTAATGAAGCTACTCGATAAGGTGAGCTGAATTTCTTTGTCAAGACTCAATAAATCTTCACAGTAGCTTTACCTGATCACTTGGTACACGAATTTTCAATGAATAAGAAGTTGGAGAAGACATCATTTTATTGTTAGTAACATTGTGAAGTTTTGCAGAGGCGTAATACAAAAAGCTGGATACCCTCTATCACAAAGGCTATTCACTTGCCGACCAACTTTCGAAACAGAGTCATTCTTTGATGCAGCTGTGGGTACGATGTATTTTCCCAACTCATCAGGCTGAATTTCAATGTATCTTTGAAATAACGTCATATCCGTTCAACGAAGATATCTACAAGAAAGTTTAATAAAACCTCTTAATACGCTAGGGCTTTTTCAGTTAAATTGTGATGAAAAATTAGTTCACATTTGTTTGCCCTCGCGAGTGATTTTTATGAGCTATTTCCCAAAACAATACCCATTCTTGGTAAGCTAAATGGCAGTTCAATTTAAGACTGAGTTAATGTGTCCCCACCCCAAAAATAAGAATAGTTAAACTGGAAACCGTCTCCTGTTTCATTATTAGTACTCCTCTGGTTGGAAGCAAGAACGAACTGTAATCAATTTTGAACCATTCTTATCACAACACCTCAAACTTGCAGCCTATCATTCTAAGAAAAAGCCACCGTTCAGCACTATAAACAAGTTTGAAAATTTCGTGAAACGTAAAGCTATTTGTACGTCGATGTCCTTCGGGTACAGATCAAAACATAAACGAATGAAGTGAGTAAATCGCAACTGGTTCTTTGTCGGAACTAAGCAGCATGAAACGGAACGAAGCACAAAAAAGAACTCACGGAGCCAAGTTCGCTTGTGGTTTCACGTGAGAACTACCGTATCAACTGCAATGCGAACCGAAAGCGGGTGTGAAAGAGTGCTACTTTGCTCATGTCGATTCCGTGATTCCATCTGAAAACGCATGCACTGCACACGATTGATGACAAATATAACACGGGTTCTTAATCATATGTAATCATATGTAAGGCGGCCAATTTCTTTCAATTCCGATTGCTTTGCCAGATTCGGTCTCATTTCCGGATAGGTTTTCTAACTGCCACTCAGGCTTACCTTAGGCTTGCTTCCCTGCAACCGGGCAAACTTGTCCAGCAAGGCCGGTAGATTTCGTTTAATTGCCTTTCACTTGTCTTCCACCAGAGCAGTTTTATCATCTGGACCTCAATCCTGTTCGGCTGTTTCAGTTCAGCTCGGGACACTTAGCTTTCCGAAATTTCTGAACAGTTTTTTCTGTGACACTCGAACACTTGGGTCAAGAAGTAAAATTTATCAACACCTGACCATTCTTGCCCAGAGGTGGCCGAATGCTGGGCCCATTCATGTTGCTTTCATATTAGTGATCTCCAAGACTGGAAGGGATGGCTGATTTCACATTCTTTATCTGGTACTTTGGTTTAAGTGCTGAAATACGACCCTCTCGTGGAGCCACTCGATAAAGTACTCTTCTACTCTACCACGAACACAACTTCCCGGGTCCAATTTCACTCCCAGCAGTTTAAAATTTCCATCAGTCGCTACGGTATTTGTTCGCCCCTCTAACTGTACTATTGTCTGTGTGAGTTCTGTGTCCTCTTCGGTTTCCGAGTTTGGAATCCTTTATGCACACGCAGTTGCAGTTTTTCGCATGAGCTTTTCGATGATGACAGTATGTAACTCCGCGTTCATTGAGCTTAACCTCGATTTCGAATTCATGCTGACCAAGGCCTGTCTGAAGAGACGGAAAACTCCAAGGCCCTTTATGTCACTGCATCTATCCTGCCAATGGACCAAGTAGTGGTTTTCAAATTTCCATGGGAAATGGTATTTTTTAGGCAACCATATCTTGGATAATGCAACTACTTCGGCACTATCAATTTCTCCGTTTTGTTTCCAATGCTGCAGGCAATGGTATATCACAATACAGTGGCCCTTCCCGTCGGAACTTCCCTGCCGTCTCTCATTTTGTGTCTCACTTCCGGTGGAACACTCAAGTGAATGCTAAGTTTTTTGAATCTGGTATGCTAGACGTCGTAGTGTCTTGGTTTGTATGTGCGGCCTTTCGGTCCACCAGCTCGTCTCTTTGTGTACGCTTCATCGGCCTTGGAATGTTTGCGTCATCCAGTGGACCGCTTTCCCGTGCCTCGTCTTCTATTATATCTTCCGGTAATATCACTGACGAGTGGTCATTGAACAGAGAACTATACAGACCTTGAAGCAGTAGCCTCCTAATCACCGCTTCATCTTCACACAAATCCCTTATTTCACTACTTGCTTGCAATTGCTCTCCATTTTATCCTACACACACCCGTATTCTCATCCCGGTTCTTGAGACATCTAGCACGATGTAGTATCTTCCACTAGTGCGACGGAAGACCTCACCTGCTCATGCTCGTGGTCGGCCGAGCTGGGTGCATTTGCTGTCTGGTCTAGGTAGCTTCCGAAGTCTCACTCTGTGAACCCATTTGAGCCCTATTGAATAGTTTATTCCCACCATTCTAAGGATGTCCTTGACCTCTTTTTGCTCAAATTATGCTTGTTTTCTTATTCTGATTTTCTGGGAGTCCCTTTGGCACTATTTCTTCGTTCTGTGTTCATGACCAAGGATCTAACTCACTTGGCTTCTCTGTTTCCTTACTTGGTGTGACCACTCCTGCCTTCCGAATTGATTTTCTTAACATTTCGGCATAATTGGGTCTCATTAACTCATTTTCACTCACAAGCTGAAAACCAACTAACGGTCTCACAATTTCCTGTAAGCTATTTAGCACTTCCTAATTAAAGCTAGACTGGTAGGCGTGTTTTGCTGCCGCCCTACATGGGTGGTATGCACATTCAATCCAACCATTCTGGCTGTACACGGAGTAGTACTCTTCCTTGATACCCGAACAGCTTGAATGCGCCCATCTCTGGCAAACATCGCGAGCACTTCCGTCAGCAGCAAGCCCACTGCATAACTCTGACAAGCACCGGCTTGATGCATGTAGTATGATGGCATAAGGGTGATATAGAACTTCAAAATATACTCTAAAGGTAGAATAAACACTGTTTGCTAGAACATCAGTTCTCGAAAGTTTTACGTCACACTGATACGCTATTAATAAACTGTTTGAAAACAACAGATACAGAGCTCACGGCTACGGACAAAAGGCCAAAACTGTTGCTCTAAAAATTAGGGGTAGAGAGATTCGGATCAAATTCGAATGCACCTTCAGCTACCAGCATGTCTCTGACAGATGTTCAGACCGTAATAGCAGTCAAACCGGCGGGAAAAATCGGTCCATGCGATGGGAGAGTGGTCTTAATCAGGTGCCAGAGAATAGCACGGCATGACCAAAAGGGGGGGGGGCAGAGGTGGATGGAATGTGTCCGCATTATGATAGTGAGAGAGAGAGAGAGAGTGGGATCACAGAAAAACAGTCATACATGAAGGGGTCAGATGTGGATAGAACAAATAGTCGTGAGTCATTTTCCAACAGCGAGATCTATGTACATCATCAGATAGAACAGATGTTCGTGACTGATCCGGAGAAGCGAATTTTCGCCACACCGAATGGTCGTAACACAGCTCGCCAAATTCTCTTACGCGGTCATTGCCCCTCTAGCTTACTCAGACAGTCATCTGGAAGTTACAGACCAGCTCCAGATGGATAAAGTGTTTTCGGGGCATCAGTCGTTCTCCACGACTTATATCCCACACTCCCACCGGGACTCACGAAGCACCGCTAATCAGCTTCCAATTTACGTACCATGTGCATATCTCGGTAGAATGCTGTTCGTGGTTCTTACATCAACTGTGCGAATGAGCCCATCGGCAAAGCGGCCGCATTCTACGATCCTCACTGGTGACCAACTTCCCAACGGGAAGTTAGAATGACGAAATCGCCCATTTGCAATCAGTTCCGCCTTCCAAGACATTTTTTACGTGTTTAAAGGTTACCGAAGCATTCCAGTGACCGCTATCATTGCTTAGTTCCGCCGCTTTTTGTAAATCAAACTTGGGTCTAATGCACAGTCATTACTTTCATCACCATTAATCAACACCAAACTTCTAGTTATTAAGGAGGTTTATGTCGGCTGTTTCCCAATAGAAGAGAGGTGGGGGGGGGGCACCAAGGGTCGATTATTTAGCACCCTTTAGATCCTCACTAAGAAACTGTTTAACGAATCCTCGGTTTTCGCTTTTGGTTACACAGACCTAGTAAAATTCTACGAACAGAGCGAATCGTTCTTTCCCAGACTCAGCCCCAGTGATTGGCTACAGGAGGACTGAAGAGACACTGAAAATCCAGTGAGGATGAGTGGCTGTTAATTTCCCACTGGTCCCATTTACATATTCCTCCTCACAACTCATTTATAGCCCCCACAAAACTAGTCTCATTGTCTCTTCCGATACCGTTCGGGTATCCACTTTTACCCAGGAATCTCAGCAAAGCGGTAATAAAGACATCTGTCTACAAGTCACGTGGCATTTTCAAGTGAAATGCACGCACCTAGAGACACGTATAAAGAATCCAAATAGTTTTTCTCGTCAAGCGTCTACATTCCACGATGACTGGTCCAAAGTAATCTAATCCTGCTTGCTGGAACAAATAATAGCCAGGTTCTGCAGGAGCCGTTGGCGGAGGTCCTAGCTGCTCTCCTACTGGGATCGCCATCCTTTTCATATAATGAACGCATTTGCTTGGAATGCTATAAAAGGCACCTTCGTGTTTAGCTATCCAAATACCTCCAATCATATGGAACTTGTTTGCAGCTCCGCAATACCCTTCCTGCCCGTGGACATAGCGTATTATCAGATCTACGACGTGATGTTTCTTGAATAAAATCATGGAATGCTTGCAGCTGTCGTGGTAGCTTGTCAAGCATATTCAGCCACTAGCACAGAGAACACCATCTCGAATAAAGGAACATAAGCTCCCGATATGACTCGATGTTGACACCTTCTTCTCCTTCCTGTTTTCCTCATGCTCCAGCCTCTTACAGGGTGCAAAGATCTCACTCATGTACGCTGCCTGCTGCACGATCCGGATCATTTCCAAGCCAGTGGCTCTCATTTCGGGTGCTGGAATCGGGCCGTTTCACATTTTGAGCGACCTGATTTCTGGTCACTGTACTTTGAAACAATTTAGCCATACCACAGTTCGTGACAACCTAGGCTGGTTGGATTAACTGACATGTGGTCAGTTTAGCTCTAAGTTTCGGGATCTTGGATGCGCGAGTTTAGCCAATCTTTTCAGCTCTACGTTTAGGGGTTCATAGGGCTGAAAGTTTTTCGGAGACCACAAAGCCATTGGCAGGTTGGGAAACTGGGTGTCCATTTATCTACAACTATTTATCACTGACATTACTCGTATGGTAGGAAGTAGTATTGGCCTAATTCATTTCGGATCTCACTTGCCTCCGTTGACTTGGCGTCGTCCATTCATGAATAATGGTAAGGTGATTAGCAAAAAAGTTGCAGAAGAGCATCGACACTTTGTAGACGTAGTAAAGTATTATCATAGAATCGGTCCACAGATAGCAATTCTCAAGAGGACAAACGAAGCTAGACTTGAGGAATCCGAGAATCTGTACCGCCAAACCTGCAGTGGGTAACTCTAGCTTTGATATCGTAATGGACTTCAATGGGGCCACCCGCACCCTTCCGGACAACAACGAGCAGTGCATAAACTTCGGACTGGTGACAAAACACTCATAGGCTGCTAATCTATATACCATTTTGGAAGCTTTGCAAAATATGTAGTTCCTCTTCTTTCTGAACAACCACTTCCATCTTTAAGGTGCATTGGGGCAGGTTCTCCACAGATGTAGCTCGCTTACACTCGCTGGATTGCCCTAGCCTCTTCGATCTTTACACAGTGGCTGCAGAAGACACTTTCTCGATATCAGCCAAGGTGCCACGAATCCCAGCGTATCATAAGAAAATACAGAATATTAAACCACTGCTCGAGTACGGCCTGTCCAGTAAATTCAGACTCATCCGACGTTGGTCCTCTTCAGCATTCCATCCGATCCTTAGGGCTCATTGCATTGGGAGTGGATCGGAACTAACGATAAATATCGAGGGAGCTCGCTCCCAAATTGAGATCGTTTTCACAATCTATCGACTATTCGACAAAAAGTTTTCAGTGGGAGCCCGGTCTCTGGGAGCTTTTCTGCAACCTCCTTGGACATGTTTGCTGTGTGGTTAGAAGGAAATTTATGTGAAACGATAGTGATAGCCAACGACTTATTAGCTTCTTTGTTTTACCATGCTGGGTGATTTTCGTGGATACTTTCAGAATAAAGCCTGATCGTGTGACCGAAGTAGATGGTTTTACAGGAACAAGTGAATGAGAGCACACGGAAAGCGACTGCAAAATCATGTATTACATCTTTTCGACCAAAAAGCACCGCTAGTCTTTGTTGGAACAGCATCCGGTTTTAACTGAGTGAAAGGCTTTCCTGATGATGCCGGATAATCTCCATGCAATTTCTGCAAATGTGTTGCCTTTGAATGGCAAGTATATGTACACTGGCTTTCTTTCCCCAACAGACTCCTTCAGAGTTGTTATCTCCATCTGTATCGTCCTATCAACTAGGTGATTCGAGTAGATTTTCAGGATAAAAATATTTCTCACTGTCCGGAGTTTTTCCTCAATGGTGACATCCGAGCATGTTCATTTCGTTCGGTTGGTGAGGCACACGATCATGTTCTTTTTCACCGTAAGAAGCACGAAACAGTGGAAATGGATGTATTCCCCTTTCCATATAGCCCTCCTATGCACCGAGCGACCGACTGAATCATCTTTACCATGTTTCACTGCGCGCACACCTGGTTCAACAATCAGCCGATTTGGGATACAAACACATGCGCTAGCCTTTTCATTTGCTCCTTTGTTGTTTTATAATTTCACGGAAATGTGTTTTTCTTGCACAACCATCTATTCGCCACATGTGCTCTCCAACCAGCTCTCGTTTCCGATGGACAGATAACTGACTTCACATATTTCATATTTTCATCTCATTATTACGGGCAGACTCCTAAGTGTGCCTTTCGTGATTCAGTTTCTTGAGCTGGTTGATTTTGGAAATGTAGACCCTGCCAGTGAACACGAGACTGACTTAGTTCTGATCACTTTGGACAATTTAGCACTCATGTAAAAGTCCCCCTTGCCTTGCTTCGAATCTGCTTCCGACGATAAACAGGGAATATGACAGTGCACATTTAAACAACCCACAACAGAATTTTAAAGCCACTGCAGTTTATGAGTGGACAAGGGCACTTACTGGATGCAGATTTATCTGAGTCGTAAAATTGTGATCAACTCCAGGTGAACTCATTGTTATTAAAATAATCACCAACAAACATCACTGTTGTTGCTGTGTTCGACTGGCTATTCGTAGCTATTTCACATCGATGAAGACTGATGGACAGTTTTCTAGTTGGCTAGTTGACGGGAACGGAAGCCAGGATGACCTCTTCAGTTCCCCAGTCGTCCAATCCCATAACATCTCAGGAAGCCAGTGTTTTGACGATGAGTATTTGGGGTCATAAGTTCCGATTTCTATACACATGTGACTGTCTTGTTGCCCGTGTGATCGAAGGCTCTCCCTGTTTGTCTGTCGATGAGTAGCCATCGATGGAAAATCGTCCATTACGTAGTTCGACAGAAACGGTAATCATAAATGATTGTTAACACGGATCAGCTGTCCAAAAAATGAGCACTAATTATTCACGTAGATATTTCACTTTCATTTCGAGACCTTTCATGAGTCAAGAATATAAACGCCAAAATTACTGATATGATTACGCTGATTAGAAGCGATCATTTGACAAGCCGTAAAAAGTAAATGCCAACGCTTAGCAAAAGGAATAGAAAACGATTTTTTTCTCAGCTGGTATGTGGTCGATCTCAGTATCAGTTTTCTTCATCAAATTGGCCGATAAATCAAGCCGAATGAGAGAAGAAGATTCAGTTGTCTCACAGAGACTATTCAATGGAAGTTGCATACGCGCATAATCTATGATTCAGATAAAAAATCTAAGAATACGTTCGGGTTTCCCGTTTTCGCTCAACTCGCGTAGAATGACTTGGTTGGTTCTCCAATTCAGTAGAACGTAGGGATTATTTTATGACAGTGAATTCGACGAAAAATGCATACCTACCACAAGTACTGGTTTGTGCGCTTCGTTTGCTTGTCACTACTTTTAGCTTTGCTGAAAAAGCTGATTTTCTGTCTAGCAAATAAAGGGACAACTCCACTGACGGAAAAGTACAAACATTGACTAAGTCCATCGATAGCATGAAAAGTTCCTATAACAACAATATTTATTTGACTAACAAATTTGGATTCATTGCTCACTCCAAGCTTCAAAAAGGCACACTATCAGGGAAACCCCAATGCAAAAGTGTGTGGCTAGTTGGAGTTGCGTAACACACATGCACTCACGACACCAATGTCTTCATGTGTTGCGGATAACACTACGTGGCCTCAGACCTGGCGTCTTGTAAGAAGTTTGTAGACGGTTTGTGTGCTAAGGTAAATATGAAGACGATGGTGTTGAGTTTTTTCTGAACCTAATGGGAACAAAAGTCCTCGAGTTGACCAGGAAAATTTTTATCGCTCATCTGACGACGAAAAGCACTGAATTGATTTGTCTGTTTCGGTCAATCATTATACTCAGGGGAATCTAGTTTGCCGAATAAGTGAACGGTGTACTTTGAAGGGCCTGACAGCTTTAGCTTGAAATTTCCTACTGATTCCCCCGTGAGGTAACAGGTGTAAATCCACATTGCTTCAACTACAACCAATCCGGACAATTTTTGTAAAGACGCAAAGAGTGTGAGGTAGTGAGTCTATGTGTGATAATGACTGCCAATATCCACATAAATTTGCGTTCATATATCTCTGATAAATTAAGCTTTGACAAATTAGAGTGAACAATGAATCCAATACTATTAGTCAAAATATTGTTGTCATAGGAACTTTCCGTATTATTGATGGGCTGAGTCGTGGTTTGTATATTTCCTTCATCGAAGTTGTCCCTCTGTTTGTAGTAATGGTTGTAGTAGTAGTTGTAGTATTACTGATTTTACCTTTCTTTGACTGATCATCAGAGCATTCTCATCGACTACTATGAACTTTGCGCAATACGTACTGCAAACTCTGACTACAGTGATACAAATTGTTCTCAAACATGCTTACACGAAATGTATGTTTCTTCACGTCGCTAAGTATCGATTCTATCGCCTAGTCAAATCATTCTCTCCTTCTGAGTGATTGGTCAACTATTTCCGTGAGATTCTTCTTGTGAAGGTTCGGGAAATCCGTGTGATCAGTCAGTCGCGTTACGTACTCAAAGTTGTCCCCTCGGGTTCGTTTTCATATGCCTGAAACCAAAATCACTGAAATAGGTTGTATGCATCCTTGACAGAAATAGCAACCACGCATCACATCCGGGCTTACCGCCTCTGTCTGAAACCCATCCCAACCTCCGGTACCACACCTTACTTGAGCTCGTGTAGCTATTTTACGGAACTATACGTCCGGAACTATACGTCTGTTTTTTCATTCCCATTCATGGACCTATTGTTTATGCCCATCCCTTTTTCCTCTGAGCTGTACGGCTTGTCTCCACTCCATTTAAAAGAACCCGTTAGACTGACCGAATGACTGGTTGTCTGGTCGACTATCTGACTGAATGACTGACTAAAAGTGAGTGAGTGAGAGATTGAATGAATGAATGAATGACTCATCTACTCAACCTTGTACTGACTTACTCACTCACCTCCGATCCCGTGCAGTCATTCAGAGCAGATTCATCCCGTATGCTCCAGTTGGTGTCTACGTACAAGCACATCTTTGCGGACTGATATTTTCAACGGTGGTCGATGATTCCTCACGACTTCATTTTCGTGTTGACTGTTGTTTTTGCCAGAGTTCTTGCTCCGTGTGCATCTCCCCCTCCCAAACCTATCATTGCTCTTTTATCACTGTGTTATAGAATACGAGCGACACAGAACGATGAATCATATCTACCACAAATCTGCAGCTGTAACTGGGTGCCGTAGCAGATAGAGCCCAACGGTGGTCAGTTGGTAAGTGACGAATAGTCCCGGGATATTGGTGTGTACGCTTGTGTCCCTTGGTGAGGACAGATTAACGGCTCTTAAGAACGTCGGTCCAAATCCGTCGAGCATTTTCGAACTAGCGAATCAGTACTTCATTTCCGCTAAGTAAATATTTGCATTAGTATTAGTAACATTGGTGATAGTGTACTTAAGCAGCACAGGAACAGACTTTACCTAATATGATTACTGATGTAGTATCAATGCCCAAACCAGCTGCTTGTCAATAACATAATTCTTTTCTTTTTAAGTTGGCCCTATAAGGAGAAGTTATCCATCACTGGGGCCCATTGCTGTGTGCAGCGGGCTGTTACCTTTCAGTGCCAGTGATACGGTTTATATACTCAACAACGGCTGACAGCCAGTCCGGATAGACTGGTGGTCAGCTGTCCTAAAGAGAATCGTTCACCCCGAGTTCGAATTCCAACGGCTGCTCGGCGAATATGCACTTAAGCTGATGATTCCTAAGAAGGATGAAACATGTTCACAATGCTTTCATGGTTCTCAGTAGTGAGTTTGGCATTGATAACGCATGATGAATCATGGTACGCGAAGTATTGATAATACTATAAGTAACAACCACAGGTTAATCCCAACTGTTCTGATGACCAAGATCCCATGTTTGTGAGAAAACGCAACGAGTATCTGGCGGAATAATCATATAGTACTGCCAGTAGATGATCGCGAAACAATCTCGCAATAACTGTGCTTTTTATGACGTCCATTTTTCCATGTTTCTGTTAGGGACTCATTGCTTTCTTGCTTCAACAGAATCAACAAAGATGTGTTGCATGTGATGGTTTGGGAGCATTATTAATCCCTCCGGATTAGGTGACTGAGAGAACACTACCACACATAGTACAGACGAGATAACAAGTTGTGAGAGAGCTTTTCATTGTTCATTTCGGAGGTGATGGACCAAATCGTGGGGAATGGGCTTAAATCTCCGACCTACGCGGTGATATATTCTTGTAACACTCGATTACCACCAGCAGAAAACCGAGAAGTATGTTTTTGATCTAGCTCTCAATTGGCGTTCCCTCGTATCCCATTTATTTGGATAACATAAAGTCAAATTCGGTGAGGTTCTCTTCTGTTTTAAAACAATTTCACTGCAGAATTCCTTGTCGCTATTCGTCCTTTTGTATGACGAAAGGGGTTTCAGGTGAGAGTGGAATTCAAAGGAATGATTATGACGTTGTTAAGACAATAAAGCCGTTTCAGTAATTAAAATATTGCGAGCAATAGGAATGCAATGCATCTGACTTCAAAGGTAAACATGTAGTTCGTGCTCATTTGTACGTGCAAGTAACTTCTAAATTATGGCATGGACATGAATTAATACTATTCACTGTTCTTCACCAGGTTGACCAGTGCACCTGGTTAAATCGATGGTGAAAAGTATTACGTTGACCTTATTATTTAGTTCGCATCTAGATAACTAAAATCTTCCGAACTAATATGAAAAACCCATTCAATTGTTTTTAACTAGAGTACTTAACCAGGGGGTTGCATTTCGGATAATAGCTAGAGGTACTGGTAGTGAAAAAATATTAGGGGACCAGAATATACGGAGGTACTATGTGAATGGGAGTTACGATACGCAAACTTTAAACTATGACAGCCGATGTGACAATATGTCATCCGCAAGAAAGCTCATTTCTACCAACTGAGGTAAATTATTTAAGATGAAAAGTTAAAACATTTGAGGTCGTCTATCCCTCACAGGGAAACGAGAGCTGGTTGAACAGCACATGTGGCGAATAGGTGGTTGTGCATAAAAACGCATTTTCATGAAATTACAAAACAATAAACGAGAAAATGAAAAGGCTAGCGCATGTGTTTGTACTTCAAATCGGCCGATTATTGAACCAGGTGTACACGGAACAAAATTTTTAGGTTTGTATGTGTGCGTGTGAGTTCCTGAGGGATAAGCTGTGAATGCTTCCACCGATCGTCTCACTGTGATCACGTCTATCGTTGCTCTAAACTGGTACAGATACAGACACATTCACACCGAGAATAGCTTACGGGTGATTCTAAATTGCTGAACGGATCCATACGATCTGTCTTCTGATCCGCCAGGATTTACAACCGCTCAAGGTTGCCCCCTCGTGCTTCGGTGCCGCAAGTGCTTTACCAGCTGATCTACGGTGGTGCACAGGATCCGCCGCACATTTTGCGCACTGAGCAAACTGTACTCACCCATCCAGAATAACCTAACCAGTGGTATCCATTGCATAGAACTTGCATTTTGACATCCTACCAAAGGATGCGTCTATTTTCCAACCAGTGTGTATCGTCCAAATATAGGCGCACTATCGGATATGAAGTTCAGTTTGAGAGACTTGACAAACTTTGAATCGATCCAGCTGTTAAAGCCTTGGGAGCCCTTTTAGCTTATCGTCCATATCTGGAGCGACAATAAACGGGTGTCCTCATTGTATCAGTCAGAATTGATGAGATTTTCCCTTAAAATTTATATGCGAATGTACGTCGGTGATCAGGATCGTTTATGGTTTTGCAGTTGTCCATTAGGGCAGCACTAAACAACTTCAGCGGGAATCGAGTCAGCAAAGAGACTGCCAAGATATACCTGTAATTCAGGCGCTTTGTGATTGCTATTTCCGTCACTTTTGAAACAAATATCTCCTAAAAAGTATTTTATGGTCAAGTGGTTATATCAGGATAGGGATAAATCCCCTTTAAGTGTCGAATTGACACATTCAACCCACATGTTCAACAGTGAATGTTTCCCTGAAAGAAACATATATCAGTACCATTTTTCAGTCTTCCTTTTGGTACAGTTGAATTTGCTGATCGATTTCGGCAAGGCAATTATCACTAAAATTGTCCATATTGGTTAGAAAATTGCTTGTGATTATCACCCAGCATGATGGATGAGGACTCGAAAGCACGGTAACCATGTAGACGTGGTCCTTATGCTAGAAAAATAGCAGAGAATAAAATGCAAAACTTTTACGCGGACTGGTCCGACTCCCGAATAGAGAGTCAATTTTTGCCTTATGTTTTTCTACGCAGTAGCTCAGATCTTGAATTATCGTTATCATCGTTGCTTGATAGAATCCCGTGGGTTTGGCTATCCTGTTATTTGTTTGAAACCAAACGCCAAGCTCTGTCCAAGGCTCAAAAACAGTAACTATCATGAGTAGTATTACACCTTTCTGGTCCCGTTTTATCCACCCCACCTTACAAGAAACTAGAGTACAGTGGATTGCTTTTCATCATGAGCCGTAGACGGAGGTTCTTAGTGGAAAAGAATACTTTGCTATGAGGAACCATGGAAAAACTGTGCACCTGCTTCAACAATCATATTGACTGTGTCTGTTACCGTACCGATTCACCGAGCCTGAACTGAGACTGGAAACTTCCGAGATTCAGTGAGTCATACACGTTGCCATTAAGCTCTCCGGAGTACCTTTCAACATTTTGTTCTACATCAGCACGGCATGACACAGCACATTTTCATTTGTAACTTTTTGGACGAAGATTGACAGATTAGTCGGTTTTCCATACCTTTGCTGACTCATTTTTAGGCTATTCGGTTCATGTGACATTTTCGTAATAACCAATCAGACGAGCAACTATTCTCATAAACGCACAACAATCAGGCCGAAAGCCCTCATTTGTCGCTCAATTTCAACACGGTACAGCTACGGCGAAGTTGCTAATTTATGAAGGAAAGGGGTGAAAATATGCGCACTGCACATGTACCTATCCGAAAACCATGTTTCAAGTAAAGTTCAATACTATGCGAAGATAATTATGATCGGCAAGGATGTTTTGCTGCATAAACGTCTTACTGAAACGACGTCGAACAAGCTAGGAAAGAAAAGAACAACAAAAGATGTTGTTGTTATCCAGGAAACCCATATGATACGTAAAGTTCAGTTCCCATGGTAACTGACGAGTCTCCTTTGCCGGAGAATAACCTGTCCTTCTTTTTTCCCCATTTCAAAGATTTTTGTTATATTTCATGGGTTATTCTTTTCGATAAATTACAGAATGAACAGCTTATAGCTTTCTGTCACTCCCAAATATTTTTTGTGTAATGGGTCTCGGCAGTCTTTGTGCGTACTCGCTTATGCATGTGTCATAGATGCTTTCTTTTGGATTTTACCTGGTTTATTGAATATTTTTCTGGCTTGTATCCATTCAAAATCGACATCAGAATGGAAATTTATTTTAACTGTCAACCACATATTCTGTTGATATGTGGTTAGCGTATGCTCGGGGCTTTAAAAAGAATTTGGGTAATTAGACCAGTTCATTCTTGGAACACATTTTGACGTCCCCGACTCAATCAGCTCCAGGTATTTCACAAAGTAATCTTCCACTGGATGATGGTATGAACCATTGGTAATGATTAAATTTTACTCTCGATTCTCCATCGGTGACATCGTTTGCTTCCCTTCTTGAAACTGCTGTATAATAGCTGAAAAAATAAACGAAGAGGTAGCAAAATTTATAAAAATAAAAAATCTACTTCTTCACAGAGGTCATTGGTTGCCTTTCAGTATTATGCCTTCCTAAAGCCTGCAGACTTGACAGTGGAATTTTGGACCAACTTCCAAAATCTTCTTTCGTGTGTACCTGATGCAGGGAAGAAGTTGGTATGGGTCAAACGTCAGATCGCATCATGAATCATGAGGCTGTTTTTGAAATGCTGGATTTCGAATATTTCAAATAAGCAGTTTGGACTATAAGGAACTGAAGGATTGACCAAGACAAACTAAACGGGAAGGAAATTCAATCGACCGTAAGCAGCCAACAAGCAGTAGTGAAACAAATGTCCCACCTGCGAAACAGTGGGCAGTCCGAATTTAAATGTTGGATGCTTTTGTACGCTTCGGTTGGTATCCTTTAAAAGTGTTGTGTAGTCTCCTGGGGCAGAATTTTCACGCTGGAGAGTCTACCCACGGTCCAGTACCTAGTACCCGGTTAGACATAAGTCAATCTGATGCACATCAATCGCGTCTCTTTATCCTCACCACCATCGTGACCAACGGCAGTATCTTCACAGACGGATACCAACTCCAGCCTGTAACAAACACGTTTTTTTGTCTGGGTGTTGATGACGATAAGATAGACAAACCGCACAAAACAAGGCCAGACTACACTACATCACATCCAATGTGATTGTGTAGCACTTTCAGACACTGCGTAGGTGATATGTTTGGTAAGCCCCAGAGACAAAAATGCCAATTGGACTGTCGAGTTTCAAGTATACCCCGTGGTGGTCGGCGCTTCTGGTCTCATACTCAGTTCCTGGTTATTCGGCAACCAGTGGCTGTTTTTTCACCTCGCTTCGCTTAGCTTCGAGGCAGTGCATTCCCAATCACGCTTCTCCCCCACACACATGGATGTACACACACACACACACACACACAAAACAGTTTGATGATAGCACACCTTTTAAAATCATTCGTTTGCTTCGCCACGGGATATGATTTAACACGTTGAACGAACAGTCCGTCGTGTCACATATTGTTCGAAGTCTTGGGGTTCGAAATAATGCGAAGTGTACCACCTGTCTAAATGGTGGACACTATTTGAAATTAAGGAACCGGGATTTGCAAGAATTGGGACTGTTTAGGATTTCCTCGCTACAATTCCGAATCCGGGCATTGGTGTTTTTCCTCCCGATAGTCTATTTCGTCTCTCATGCCACGTGTGACCAGACTGGCGATGTAGGGACGCGTGTCGATCACTCGCACGGCTTTGAATACAACAATGCTGATCGTGAGCACCAACATTATCAGCAAATTCCTCCTCCTCCTCGTTTGCATTCACTTGAAGATAATATAATGATAGACGGCACAGTGGGAGAGTGATTTAGACATTCGCAGATGGGGAAGAGGAAATGTAAGAAGGGGAGTAAAGCGACAATTCCTACTCTAACGCATTTCTAATTGCAAGTTGACGGTTTCTGCAATTAACTTGCTTCCGAAAACTAGGGTACTTGAAGTAATCTGAATAAAATGGTCAACACACAAAAAGGAATCCCACCGGACCCTATCGGTTGTTCCACTATTCATTCTAGATACGTTTATTTTTTGGACACGAAAACCGGGGCTAGGTTACACGCGAATAATCTGCGTGGACAGTCGCATGAATCGTCACTTATTCCTTTCAGCTTAAACGAACTTCGTACATCCATTTACCAAAAAATGCGGTTGCCAGAATATCTGTTGTGAAGTTCAAGTCTACAAGATAAGTCAAGTAAAGCGTCTACTGAGAACTCCTTCCTAAACGAACAGCTTCAGATAAAGGTTTTTCCAAGTGATAGCGTCATGTCTCTATTTCTTTGGTGAAGGTGTAAAAATAGAAATTAGGGTATGGTTGTATAAAACTAGGGGAGGGGGGGGGGTGTCAGAGATTAACTCACACTGAACAGGAATAGTACTAATATAACTACGAACATATCTTTCGTACATTTCATCTCCTCATGGGGGTTTCAACCTTCATTATCGTGGTGGAACATTTCAGGAGGACACATACACACACACGCACATGCAATAATTGATAGTAATAATGTACGATATGACCATAGTGATGATGAACATTTTCTTGATGAGAAACATCATTCATACCGAGAATACCATCACAGTTCGAGATCACGAGTCGAGGTTTCAGACCATTCAAAATAGAAACCATCTGTAAATAATGAATGACCGCACAACACTACAAAAGATCGCCACCTATACCAGTGACATGAGCAAATTAGTTGTGGATAAATGAACAGATTCATAAGGCTCACGTACCGTCAGTGTTAGCAGTTTGGCTTGTTGTTTTTCGCAAACTCCTTGCTGCTGAGCTTGTGCTTTTAAATAGTAGATGTTTCACTACCAGTTGAGCTGACACACCAGTAATGCTTATTCTAGCGGGATCCCTGTCTGACAAGACTATGGCGCATAATATTAGGCTATTCTGTAGATAGACGTGGTACGACCCCCATGGTTAAATAAAAACTTCAAAATATATCGAGCAGTTTCCTTCCACTGTGGAATACAGCATATGCAAAAGAAGCCAAACAAATGCCCGTTGTTGGCAACTAAATTGCCAAAATGCGTTCCGTCAACCATTGAGTTATTTATTGCACTGTTTGGCCGTTATATTGGGAAAAACTAACGATATCCCTGTGTAAATTCAGTGTGCTTATGAGTTTATAAACATTAGGTATGTGCGTGCATTCCCAATAGCATTGATGCACATCTACATGCTCTCTTTTTCTTGAACCGACGAAACCCGTAAAACGGTCAGCAAGCAGAGAAAAGACAGAATTTATTCATACACTAACTGCGCCAATATCCCATTTCCAAATTTTCTGAAATTAAGTTACTGTCTATCATCATAAATTGCACGAAAAGTCTGCTGTCATTGAAACATTAGTGCAGAATAATGTTGATTTCATGAGAAATTCGCCACGTGAGTTGGGGAAACAACAGACAGATTACGAACAACAGTCGACCTCTCTAGCAACTATCGATCAAGTTTCCGTAGTTTGAGTAACATGTGTCTCTGGTAACTGGTTCATATCACAGTTCACACTGCCATACAAGACCAACGGGGTCTCAGCTTACAAAATCTGAATATAATGGAATACAAAATAACAAACTGTTGCAAATTCTGTTGCAATAATTCCTCTAAAATTGAACAAAATTACCGGAACCAGTAATATTAGATTTGGTTGAATCTTTTGAGGACGGTCAAGTGTATGATATCCGTGGGCTAGCAGACAGTTTGCCGTGTAAGTATTTTACCAAAATGATTCTGGACTAGCTAAGCAAGAATGAGATGAAGTATTAACTATTTTAAAAGTTGACAGTATACCTGATCGGAATGAATATCAGAAAATGTAGATTTTTACTGGAGTGATCTACATTTTCGAGCAAAATCCCAACTCAATGGTAGAAAAAGCGGAAGTACTATTGTGTTGTGTTGTAGTCCGTTACTATGCCAATCATCCATTGCAATGCGTATCCACCAAGACCCAAACTAGACTCGAAATCAAGTGTACGATTTTGTTTCCGAATAGTCGACCAATAAGTCTCAGATACTTAAACGTACTCTTGTTGATATTAAATCATGCTTCAGCCCGGAGCTTTGCCAACTGATCGACCTGGCAACCTGTCGACTGAACTTACTTGATATCAGCCGAATGAACGCGTGGTTTGCTCGCGAAACCAATTGCAACTTCGTTCTTTTACTTACGTACTTGTCTGAATACGTGCATGCATATAGCCTGATGGCAGGCTGCTTGTTCACAACCGACGGCCTAGTTTTGTATTCAAGTTTGTACAAATAAATGAAGTACAACCCTTACGTGTTCCATTACTACTGACGAACACAACGCATGGCTTTGATTGCTAACAACCCGATAACCTTCAGCGATGGACTTCAGACGTGAACGAAAGACGGATCTTACAAACAGCCTACAGAGCCTGGTTACTTGGTTAGTACAGGTAATGCGGCTGTACGCGGAACTTAGGGGTAACTAAAGTCTGTGAAGTACAATCCTCCAACCTGGGTTCCAGCCCAAGATGGGTTTCCTCGGTGGATAAAAACAGCAGTTGCTGGTAATTCCTAATGAGCACTATAAAGCTCTACTGCGATGGCCTGAATTATATACTGAGTTAAGCATCACGCGGCGGGATGAATTATTGCATTCACAGCATAATATTGATTGGGTCGATTGGTACAGGCTGATAGCTCAAATCACCCTCGACTAAAACGTGATCCGTTTCATGAACAAAAATGCCGCGTTGCAGCCACGTGAGCCTTAGAATTTCACCATGAAATCCATTAATCCATTACCGGGAACACTTATGAAACTATAAATCAATAGACCCCACCTACTTTTCGGCTTATACTGTAGTTTTTTCTGTAGCTTAAAAGCCTTAAGCCGTAGTTTACCAACTTTTCAAGACTCTTCAAGTACAAAGTATAATCCTCTTGACCTGCGACGCAAGGCTCATCGTCTACGGCGTGTTGCGGTTGAAATACAGAAAATTCCGTAGCAGACATTCTCAAGAGTACCGTTCAAGCGGCTTCATCACATTTTGATTCTCTCCAATATCTATAATGAAAGCCTATCGCGCATTTACGTTTACTCACGAGTAGTAGTTGATATCTCCAATAGACAGGTAGAAATTCACGAATGTACCGTCTTTCTCAGGCTCTTCTCTCCCATTGGTTCTGACGGTGCCCAGCCTCTTCAGGTTGTCTACGGCTCTATGAGCTCGTTTTACCAAAGTTTCCTGTGTATCAAACTTCCATAATAAGATTCAGTCGCTGTATGGGTGACGGGTTGTAATTGTTCAAAGCAAATGATGAAAGGGCGCTGTATCACGTAGTACTGATGTGAGACATCGTCAGGAACCATCCCAAAAAACCTGATAGTAACGTGAACTTGAATTCGTTTAGGTTTTCTGGGTAGGAAGAAGTTCGCATTTCAGTGAAAAAAATAGTTTAAGCATCGAGAAAGTCACAAAATTCAGGTGAGATGCGCAAACTGTTTGTGAAAATCCGAGCCAGTTAAGGAACGGAAAAATTTCTGTAGGTGCATCAGAAAGCGAAACGTGTAGAAGAGATAGAAAGAAGTTGGTCATATCACGATGAAAATCGTGAATGGATTCTGAAAGGATTTAGTGTGCCAGATTTTCGAATGCGGCTAGGTGTAGTTCGCGTAGCCTGATAGATAGTTAATTCAACGGTGTGAAAGTTGCACGACCAGTAACCGACAATCCCCTTCGAATGATTTTTGAAATATTTTTGCAGAAGACCAGCAAAATTAGCAAGGCAGCAGTAGAGCAGAAAAAATAAGTAAGTTCTCATATTTGATAGGACTTTTGTGCTCGACGTTTCCGTTTTGGGATGTCGGATAACTTGCTTTCGAAGAGGCCACGTTTTTGTGAGACGAAGAAGAACATTAAATAATCACTGCCTTCACAAATGAACCCAATTGTTCGTCCATCAAGTTTGTTTTATTACTACCTGGCCCTTGGGGCTTTCTCTGCTCTTTTATTCATGATTGCAGTCAGTGATTTAGATATGACAAACAAACCAACAGTTTCGAATAATTCACTGAAGTAATCGTTGAAGCTCTAAGACAAGTCCGTAGCAGATTAGTTTGTTCTCGGTAGCCTTATCTTCTGGACGATTCAGTTATGTACATACGGTGCTTTTGAATGGTTTTACAAGTATTTTTCACGAAATCAGTAAACCAATCGGTTTGTAGAGTTAATACCCAGAAAGTGGAAGAGAAATGGAAAGAGACCATGTGGTTTTGAGAATACGACAAAAAAATGGATTGGTATGGTACACAGATCAGCTGTTTATACAATAGCTTGACCTTCTTGGATTATTTCAGTGACCATGAAAAGAATTGCATCGCTTTTTGTGGGCCTAATTCGATCCCAGACCAAAATTTTAAGGGCAACCGAGAGGATTACTTTAAAAATAAACCGATTTATTGTAGATCCGGATGGTAAATGCTTCAGCTAATGCGAACGTTGATGGCGAATAGCTTTTGACGCACTTCCAGAGAATGCACAAATCTAAATGAAGGATACTGTCGTGATCACCTGACATCACTCATGGCGATACAAGTGCAGTGCGCGTTGGAAATGGTCGTCGTGCCCTCAGTATCCAACAGAGCCAGTTAATGTTCTCGAATCTCTGAGAAAAAAATCACCCTATCGTTTTACCTATATAACTTGCCGAATAAGAGCAGTCAAAAGATGGATGCGGTTGAGCTAAGCAATTCATCTCTGAGTTTCGAGAAAATCATTAGTCTGTCAGTAATTTGTTTGCTCACACAGATTACGTGAAACGTATGAGCCTAGCCTTTTTCCCACACTTGGCGCCAGAAATTTGCAAGCTGGAAAAGCTCTCAAAAGCCTAATGAAAGTATAGGTTTTTCCACTTCAGGGTGAACTCCGAAGGTTTCAAACCTATTTTTTAATCACATTTTGCTGAAAGAAGCTTTCTGAGTGGTTACTTTCCACGAAAACTTGTTTTGTCATCATCAGTTCGTCATTGTTTTTGCTCAATTATACTGCTGTTAGGGTATCTCAGCAAATTGTGCACACCGGAAACCAGCTGATGATTTCAATCTCTCACTGGTCCATTATTAGTAACATCAACGTCAAATTTATTATTAATAATAATTGAGTAATTTAGATCAGAAGATCTTTTTGAAAATAGACGCAAGTCAAATCAATCTACTTATTTATGTGAACAGCACAGTTATGCCATTCATTCTAAGTTTTGGTCGTGATGTGACTGCTGAGTCGTGTGCGTCTGACGACAGTGACGAATCAGCACGGAATCACGCAGTGTTGATGTGAAAGTATACATAGAAAGTCGAACCAGTTGTAAACACTAAGGGGTAGTAAGTTGTCTAAAACAAATCACTCTTTGATGGCCTTAGAACAATTGTAATTCGTGGTAAGTATAAATGCAAGCTGTGACAGAAGCTCGACTAATTCGCGGTAATCGACTGATGCTATGAAGTGTCGAATGAACATGTCAAAAATCATTGGGTGAAAATCGGCTAGCCAGGTGATTGCTCAACTGCTGCCAAGCTCTTGTCTGACTGCGTAAAACTTGCTCGTCCATCATCAAACTGGGTTTCCGTCAGTATTTTATAGATGTTACCATATTTTTGTGTCACTTGGATTCACGAGAGTGTTTGGCATAAACCGAAAACTGCAGGATAATATGTGTTACCCAAAGAACATGTGAGCTTCCCGGATCACGCAAAATCCGCTGTACCAAGCAATGTAAGCGAGTCGGTTAACAGACGGGTTAAGCTTCAGACCTTCGGTAAATATAACGGTGCCTTCATTATTCAACACTCAGAACCAACCTCTCATTACTAAACTGCCAGATTATTTTGCCTGTCTTGAGATCATCTGTGTGATTTGTGTTCAGGAATTCAGACAGTGATAAATGCGGAAGACGCTCTCGTGCGGTATGACGGTTTTGAGTCCTACCCTGAGGATAGCAACTCCGGGGCAGGACGTACCACGATGGAGAAGTTATAACATCCGTCAAATCGTTCTGGTGCAGAAAGTCTGATGTTACTTAAACCCTTTCCTTAAATGGTGTCGACTGTTTCAATCTTCCATTTTCCTCACAGTTTTCTCGTAATACGTGTTCAACAAATACAGACCTGCACATATTTATATCCTGTTTGCCATCAGATCCAACATACTTTTTCGAATCTTATGTGTTATTCGTTGTTTTTTTATTAAACGAAAAGTTCTATTTAGCTGTGACTGATTCCGGCCACCTTTTTGTTTTAACTGATCTGTGTGACTCCTGTGCCACGAGTAATTCTGCTCCCAGCTAAGTGATCACCAACTATCGTAATCACTTTCTTTCACAGATAAAACCCTTCTTTTCACCAATAAACGTTGACTCCCGCTTATTAAATCCAAAATATACTCACATTTGGTGAAAAAACATGCATACAGTCGAAACTTTTTCCCCTAAGTAGTTTCTCATCTAAGGAGACCTCTGCTTAGTACCTCCCTCTGAACTTACTTTTCATGTTTGTCCTCCAGTATTTCTCATTATATAATTGTAGGCTTCCAGGGGAGTTTTTTCCTGTCGTCCACATACAATGCCATACTATTTATATCGAAAATCTATCCGTGGGACCGTGTCCTGGTTCTCAAGGTTAGCCGTGTTAACCGACGAATTAACTTTGGAAGAATCACCGTGTGGTTCTAACAATGGACTCCCCGTCCATGCGCACTCCATTCAATTCAAACGAGATTACAGCTGTAAACCCACTGTGAAGTGCTCGCGTATAAGGATGATTGGATGCAAGAGTACTGGGTACGCATACCTGATGGGTGGCAATAACCGTGAAGCCGGTCGTGTGCTTCCGGGGGAATTTTGTCCTGTCATCCACATACAGTGCCATACCACTCACGTCGAAAATTGTGTAACTTTCTTTACCAATGCATTGGAGGCTGCATTTAATATCTGGTACACTATGGAAACTAGTCTTGTGTGCAAGGACGGGGTTGGCTGTCCTTATCCGAAATCACTACTGAGACCGAAAGGATGTATCTACTAGCCCCAAGGTAATACCAGCCTCAGAAATCATTTGGAATAAATCAAAGCGGAGGTTAAGTACATGTATACGGTATTCCCCGGTCATACCTGGAGGCGAAAGGCAGTGAAAGCTTGTAGAAAGGTGTTGAAAGTATCAATGGATAAAGAACAAAACCCTCTAGCCCTTATATTGATGTGAGAAACCTCACTGATTCATTCATCAACCGTCATACCACCTTCTCATTCGTCCAGTACTAATATTGTAACCCATTCACTTTCGACTGGAAATTTGTTTAAACTGCTGCGTACTACCAAATTATCAGCTGCCTCATATCCAGCAGGACTTCCCGGCTGTTCTTAGTGATGGAGCCGTTTTCCTTATACAAGGAAGCCTGTCCCCATTCCAAAGGCTACTAAGTCTACAACCATCACAAAAAGCCATAACTTCTATTGTACCTAAAATGGCCGACGATACAATCATACTGCATTTGTTATCACTTCGCAGTTTCCACAATTACCTAATAGGTACATTATAGATGGTACAGCTCCTCTCTTCTACCTTATCAGGAAATCTTTAATTTTTTTGGTAACTCTTCCAATTTCGACTCAGTTACTCGGTCAATGCTTGCTTCTAAACAATTTTTGGATATTTCGATATTAACACAGTTTCTTATCTAGCCATCTACTTATTTCATTGAAAGAGAGCAGTGCATTAACCTGAGAAAAAAGTCTCCCGAAATACTGATCAACCTTTCCGGAATTTAACGAGGTCTTTTCTCCGAACCCGTCTTTTTTGACTATATTATTGATGTGTACCACCTCTCTTACTTCTTTTAGAACTACAATGACCAGGGAAATACCTTAACAAACCAACGAGGTATCCTCCTCCTCTCCCGGCCACAAACCCTGGAAAAAATATCCCAGACGAACCCATCTGACCACATTCGAGTTCCATTATTGGTATCGCTCGAAGATATCAAGATTAATATGGGAAAATGGAGTGCTACTGTGAAATTCCTATTTGAATCAACCACACTCTTGCTTGAAATGAGAGTCTGACTCTTCTGTGGATATTTGTTATCCGCCAACAACATACCAGCAAAATAACTCAAAAAGTGTCTCAGATAAATTAGAACAATGAATCAGCTTCGCGAAATGTCGTAACACCATGTGCTTAAGGTTACACGAACTCTAGTGTATTGATAGCACAGCATGGTCCGCACTGTCACGCTACACATGAATAGTTTATAGCACTGGCTTTATTTTGGCATCCTGAGGAGCTACATTTATTTCGTTTTCCTCTAGAATATTAGCTGCTTCAATGTGAGTTCTTGCAACATGAATCCTCCTAGGGTAACTTGGTTATCGCATAACTCATTAGTCAATCGCATAATGAAGTGTTCCCGCGAAGTGAACCGCGACAGCCAGTACATGCAATCAGATGGGCTGCGTTCAACGTTTTTCCACTTAGCCGTTGGCATCTGCAGGTAGCACAGCGGCAAGAATAAATGGAGAACGCTTTGTCTACCATATCTAAGCAACATTCGGGACGGCCTTAGAGGCGACTAAACAGTGCAGTTTCCCTCGGAAAAGACTGTACTTTGGTATTCCGAGGCATCACGCAGAGTACAAGGAAGATTGTGTTTTCCTTTGACTGGTAACACACTAGCAAATTGTCTATCAGGAGAACTCCAGAATAACAAATTCTGATACTTATTCAGTTGTAGCAATTTTACCAAAGTCCTTGGGAGAAGTCCGGATGCCTTCTTTACGGAGTTCCTACCGTAGCTGAGATTGGTACTTTCAATTTCTAACTGCATCACTTGTTTGGTTAGTAGAACTTTCCGATGATTCTGTTTCGCACACTTTGTTGTCCCTCCTCCGAAGCTTTGGCGGCGTAGGTTTCTGTCAAGCCACGACCCACGCCGATATCATGAACAAAATAAATTTAGGTAAATATTTTCCCAGATGAGTCTTCAGCTAATAACAACCCAATTTGCGTGATCCAGATATTATGCCCTTCTTACACTCAGAATGGTGGGTTATCGGTACCCTGCCATGTGAAGCAGGAGCTTAGAAAGTTGTACCGATAGCAAGCCCAGTTTCTATGCTAGAAATGTGACGGGGTAGCTAGTTGAATCAGCACAATCGGACGACCTATGTGACTCGTATTCTGGTACCTGGAAATCACCATAGACAGCATACTACGGGGGTATTTACACATTCAATTCTGTGTCGGGAAAATGCAGTGTTTGTCTTTGACTGTTTGTGCCATGTTTTCTCCTGACGCCACTCTGGAATTTATTATCACCATCTTTCTCGAATTATTCGTGATCATCTGTTCCTAATTTTGACTGGAAATTTTACTTCCAGTAAATTGTTCCGTGTGCCGTGTGAATTTCATGAGCTTGTGGTTGATACCAGTCGAATGCGAACCAAAAACGCACATGTGCTGGCTAGTCAGCTGCTCTCGGCTGCACCCCTCCGACTGAAATGACTGCGCTTTACGTGATCATTTCAAACAGTCCTTCACTTTTTCAAGAATATCGGATCCGACAGAAACACTGATTACACAAATACACTTTCATACGTATACAGTTCGTGCTCAAGAATTTCGGTTGAAGGAGAAAATTGAGATCTCTGAGATAGGCATGGAGTAACTTTAGTACTACCTTCAGGATGAAATGTTGAAGAAAAAACCATCTGTAGGTACGGTTGCAATCCACGTCAACTCATATTGAGGCGGAAAGTCAGTACTTAATTAGTCTTCAAACGGGTATTGACTGTTTTGGTATTTGATGTTTTGCGGGAGTTGAGTGATTTAGAAACATTCCTGAAAGAAACGTGCATATCGCCCCCTTTTGGTCACAGTCAAACTTCAATCCTCCCGAAGACGTATTATCCTTTTTTTCATTTCCTCTTTTGGATGATAACTTACACATAAAGGTTGGCCATTTCAATTATACCAGGACATTCCCAGTGCTTTACTTCGGGTTAGGATATATTCATAACTCTCCTACGACAGTGAATTTTGTGTTGCAATAAGTAATCGCCGCATCATCTATTTTTCCTCAAACTGAAATGAAATGTTGATAAAAGCAGTCATAGCACGCTTCCGATAAGACCAAAAATCCTTGCTCACTCTGTTCATAGGTTGGTCACAGAAAAGATCATGTAAAATTTTCCCTTTGAAATCCTTGGACCAGCAAAGATGCTCCACAAAGAACAGCCTTCGGTGCCGCTTTTTCAAATTTTTCAACATATTCACCCTTCAGAGTTGTTGAAATATGTGGTGAGACTCTAAAGCAACAGTAAAGTAGGTAGGATCGAAAGCTCTCACAGTGCATACTTTGGGCAGAGTGAAGTCTATTAGGCTAGTTCCTAGGTAAGCAAACATTCTGTGTCACTCTTTTTGTATACAGAGGGCCGGCTGATGCATCGTGATTAGAATCGCTTGGCTGAAAGCCATGACAGCTCTAATCGAGCGGCTTTGCTGAACTTATCCCTGTACTCTACGTGACCATAGTCAATTATTCTTGAATAAAAAACGATCACTGATGTGTCACGGAATGTGCCATTTGCAAGCTCGCTTCATTGTAGCATTGTTTGATTGTTTGTTCGAAGCGATTCTATGTGTCAGTTGTTGAGCATTAGCCGTTTAGCATCATAATATAATTTTGTGCTCATTTTCCCGACATATGCCTTAGTACGAATGACCATAAGGGGCCTTGTCCGGTAAAGGATAAAATAAAACTTGAAACCAACACTCATCAACTAACAGATGTAAACATAAATGCCCTCTTCACCTCATGTTTATTTACTACACAACATCTTATGAGAATTCAGGAAAGGCCAGCCGCCAATGAAAGGCTTCAAAATGGGGAAGTGACCAGTAGTGGCTGGAATCGAAAGTGGGTCGTTATTCTCCCAAGTCCACGGTGTTGACCGTTGAACCACTGCTGGTCATCTGCGGTTTCTTTAGAATTAACACCAAAGGCACCGCTTCGGTCAATATAATCGAAAAGGCTCCGATCCCATGGATACCGTACAAGGAACTCCCCCTCGATGAATGTGCACTAGACATAGACATACATCTACAGGAAATCACGGAATGTTCGTCTTGTCTATGTCAGTCAACCTCAAAATTTGTCGGGTCTTGGTATTATGGCCAAGATGTCGGGAGATCTTATCAGACAGTTGCACCACTAGTACCAGTTAATCAATTATAATGGGCTTATTTTTCTTTTGTTTGAACTTTGGATTAGCTTAGTTGATGATCAGTTTCTCAAACTGTTTTGATGGTCAATGATAGCCATATTTCCTAGCACGGCTTTTTCCGCTTTGGTGTACACATATTACAGAATAAGTCACGAGATATAGTGGTCAGAACGAACTACTTGCAACCCAGCTGTGATATATCCTTCACTGGAGTCAGTTGCTGTTTGCATGACGATAGTTAAACGCTCGAAACCCCTCACGTTTACCAATGAATGCTAGCTTCAAACCCCAGAATATCACTCGGACCGGTTGATCTCCACCCTAGAATACCAAGGGAGATCGCAGTCACCTTCTGCTCAATTCTAACTGAACTGATAACCAATGTAGGGAGGAGAAGAGCAAATATGTCTCCTTTTCGTGCAGCTCACTACAGTTTCATCTAATTCCACCTATCAAGGTTTTTGAAACCATAATTTCCGTAATGTTTCAACTTACAAAACATTCTGAATAATGCAGGTGTTTCCCATCCATTATCCATAACGTTTTTCTTGTATTTTATTATTTACCTTTTCCAAGTTTGTGGACTCCCCCAAGAGTGCGGAAAGCATCTGCTTAACTTGACTTAACCTAATGCGCCATGCATCAGTGATATCAGGTCATTTGTTGAAGCGTATCTCAGGGGGCCTTGGGGTTTCCGTACAAAACTTGTAATCGTGAATGCGAAAAGCGTCACAGTTGGTAATTCCTATAAAACCAGACTATGTATTCGTTCTAGTTTCGATGAATTATTTTGATAAAAGATGATCCAATTATACAAAAATAACAGTATCAAAATAAATTGAATTCCCTACTACTGAAATCTCTCAAGTAGGAACAAATGGTAGAGTAAAAGGGGAAAAACCGACAAGATGGCGTTTTGACAACTAATTTTCTGTTCTATCCTATTCGTCATGTGAAAGCAAGGAGTCTTGAAAAATAACGAATGACCTTGTCGTAAAAACTGCAACAAGTACATGAAAAAATAGTTGCTGTAGCTAAATCGAAATGTATCTCGATAAATACTGTCGCTGTTATTACCATTGGAACTTCTTACATCTCAGATCTTTGGCCAACAGTAATCGCGACCAGGTACACTTTAGCAGCGTTTATGCCCTATCAGCAGTATGAGGTTACTCTGGATGTACCAAATTGCTTATCCACCTACTAGGAGACTGAATTCAATGGCTAAACGCAAGCTTGTCAGGTGAATGCAAGACAAACCAGATCTGATCAACACCACTTTTTCGGGAAGAAATGAAAATCAAAAAGTGTGCAAATAACAGGAACTTAAGAAATTTTAACCTCAGGTGCATTATGAACTCACTTCTATTCACACATACTTTCCGACAAAATAAGGCATTTTAGAATGGTAATGCGTAGCTTTATGATACTTCCAATAAGGGAAAAACCAAAGTCATCAGCAAGGCTAGTAAGATAAATAATGTGCTATCGAAATGGTTATGGATGCTGCCAAAATTCCTAAAGTACAGTTTCAGATGACTGTCGTGGCAGATTGTCTTCATGAGAACGACGGATGATTAGAGTCCAAAGGCCGTTGACGAATAGCTGATACCTCTTGTAATGTGGATGCAAAGAAAACCGTTGGGTGTCAGGCAGAACAGCCCAAATATAAAATGCGTATATGACTCAAAATCGTCCACCTCTGGTTCGAGTCCCAGTTAGGACTCGGTATATAGATACCGAGGTTGATGGTTGCTGCCAAAGATGAAGCAGTTTTAAAATGATATTTTCTCAATTTTGACAACGACCAAATAAACCCATGGGTTAGTTATTGTCTGGTTTGGTGCTCGATTGGTAGTACATGCTTCAATCGGTCATTAAACTTGACAGCCACATGGGAAAAATACTTTGAATGTTTGCCAAATGAAATCAGTTTGGCGAGTACTAAATGGTTTTTTCAACTGATCATCAGAGTAGACTTTTTTCCGTCCACTCGTCCAGTTTATCATATAGATAGCAAATCATAATAGTACTCTGATAAACGGTTTTTATGTATGCTGTAAATTAGCACTGGAGTTTAAAATGTTACACCTTCAAGCTTATAGCCAAGCTGGTGTTTGTAGTACACCAGTGTAATGTGAAACGCTCACATCAACGAATCATTATCGTTTTTGTAAGGAACTCTATACCATTCAGCTAACCCATATGCTGCCACCTTCTCGATAAAGACTGACATCGACCTCAATATCATTGCATACAATTATGAACACAACCCATTCCCCAGAGAATCGTGACTTGTTTATCATTTGACGACTACTGACTTCATTAGTTTCCACTGATTTAAAGGTTGGACTTTCATTCAGCCGACTCGTTGAGGAAAGCATAAACAAAAAACATCCCCCGTTTCATTGGATAGTATTCTGCGGCACATTTTTCAATGGGAACATTTCTATTTTCCCAGACAGCTCAGTCTATGGTTGGAAATACTGGATTAGATGGAAAGCGCATCAACTGGTCCACAAAAGTACCAAAAGAAGATAAGCAGATGTTGTTTTTTATGGTCAGAAAGACTGGAGCAATGCTCCCGAATTGTCGGTCTTCTATTTTAGCACAATTCTTGTTCTCGAATCCAATAAAAACACTTGTCTAAATGTTGTATTTCGACAAACAAATGAATGGTAAACCTTTTCGATTGTAGCTCATTCGGCCAAATACAATAAACAAATTAATGAATCTGATCGTTAGGTTCACGGTCGAAGGTCGAAATTTGGAGGCAGTTCACTTTGAATAATCTGCAGGTTTCATGGTAAATTTCTACCGGGAAAATAATTTTGAGCCACATACCAAAGTGAATGCTGACGGAACTAACGTGAATTAACATTTGATGAAAACTTTGATTCCAACACGCAGTATCCTTCAAACACACGGAATCGGTCTCGTGCAATGCACAGTTACTGTTTGGTGCAAAGTTGTTGACAATTTGTCCGAAAAACTAAATAAGATGGCGAACGTCGTCGATTTCTAAGATTTATAATCATGGCATTGCATCACATTACCAAATCCAAAAAGAAAAGTAATTTAGTTGATAAATTATGCAAAAATGCTACTCACTGGTCACTCTTATTCTATCACCTTGAATGATATGCAGTGAAAAAAACTGGTTTTAAGACGCAGCAATCCACAAAATCTGCTGAATAGACATTTACATGAGTAGATCAAAACAGTGTTTCTCCTAACTGTCAATCTGGAAATAAATAAAATTCTTGATGTTGTACTCTCCTGCTTTGTTGATCCTTCAGAAAAGTGGGCCTCACTTCCGATGAACACAGAGCCCTACCTTTCTGACCACAGATGGTTTTAATCAATCTCATTTGGATCAGGACTGTTAGGAGACGAGTGTTTGACCTAGAAAGTTACAGCTGTTCTCAGAAATAATCATACTGAGTAACAATTAACCGAAATCTTCTTTTTCCATCGTGGTGCAGTATTAGACTAATAAAACGTAACGAATGATTTCATAATACTGGTACGTTGTTCACTTTTCAGCCCAAAGAGGGAGAGACGGAAAAAGCGGAGTCGTTGGAACATTCCAGGTACTGCGTGCATGCCAATGCGAAAACACGTATTGTCAAGATTACTTTTTATTTATTTGTCTAAATGAATTGTTTTCACCACTATTGTTGTGTACTGGATAAAATGTAGTTGTTGTGGTTTCAGTGAATGTGATCGGTACATTTCAGCCATTAACCCTTTCACAGGAAACCTCCAGGGCGGATCACAGTCGAAGCATTTCTTACAGTCACACCGGAGGGCTCTGCAATATGAACCACCCAATAGAATCTGTAGTTGAGACGATGTGTGACCAAAAGTAAAGCAGCTTCATTTCGCGTTAACATTGTTATATCTTTGAATCTCGTTCACCCAGATTTTGGAATGGAACTACAATTTCTGTCCTCGATTTCCGTGACGTATTGAGTAGATAACGAAAATAGAAAAATGTTCAACGTTATCATTATTCAGTAGCTTGGTTTCATTTAAAAAATGCATTTTAACTGGTGGTTTGTTATTTATTGTATACCTCTTGGTGCTTCCACCAAGGACGAAGTTAGACAACGAATACTACAAGCTGCTAGGTGGATCACAGGATATAGTAGGTATTCTGGAAAAGGCAATCCAGGCAATGAGCACGGATAAATTTAAAACAATTACAAGTCACTCTTTAGAGTACACTCTTATTAGAGTTGCTTAAGAAGAAATTCATCGTGTAACACCAGTGTAACACGTGCAAGATTTAGAATGGTCCACCTGTAGTTCGAAGGACTATTGAGAATCGGTGAACGGCGCGGTTCGAGGAAATGATGATGATGATGACGACGAAAGTGATCTTCATGATCATGATCATGATGATGATAACAGCCATTATGATGATGCAATTGTTCGATACTAACCTGATTTACAATGATGGAACGAGAACCAAAACCCTACCGTGAATGATTTTATAAGCAAATGGCATGATTCGGCCCAACCTTTCAGATGGTATTCATAGCAGTTAAAAAGTAATGGCATTCAGAAACAGTGACTGACCATCTGTTTATCTCCTCTTCCAGGTGAAACTTTTTACGTTACCATGTTTTTGCGTCAATAACCACGTGCACAAATATTCAACTGAAAACACATGAAATTTCACTTCATAAAAGAAAGCAGAACTGAGTCTTATAAATGTAGTCAGCTAATTTATTGAAACAACAATCGAAACCAACGAACTCATTGCATACCACACCATCAAGGCATCGAATAACCTTTATATTTCATTAGTTAGTCCAACCGTTATTTTTTAAACACGAAACATGAGCTGGAAATTTCAAACCCATTCGTGTCAGCTGACTAAATATTATTGGGAGCCGATACTCCAAGTCACAATGAATGGGCATCCTGGTTCCTCACTGTGGCCTAGCCTATACTCAAGGCTTCTTGATATATGAAAGTGGACCTAAAAGATTGACACCCTTCCCAAAAACCAAGGAATCTCTGACTTCACGGAATACCAGGTTATCTCTGCCACATTCTTACCTAAACTGAGAAGAGATAGGAAAAACCCCTCACTATTTATATGGGATAGAGGAATTAGAAATTCACTGAATCTTATAGAGAGCAAAAGGGGCTCCGGAAGCGTTCTCAAGGGGTATTTATCTTCAATTTCCCCCTATTGCGGTCATTCTTGATTACAACAGGTTTTGAACTATAAGGTTGTCAAGTGAATCCTCTCTGTCGAGTTTTTCTACCAGAAATAGAGAGGCAACAATACATTTGACTTTGATGCTAATTTTTACCCATCCATCTCTCACTCCTTTTCTGCATATTTAGAAGTAATTGCTAAATAGTAATACATCTCGCGTTAGGTGAGCAATACGAAAGCAAAAACAAGGTTATCCAATGAGTGGTATGTGCTACGATTCTACGACAGCTGATCGCATATTTGTGCACTTTTTTCCTTCTAAATGACAAATCAGTCGTCTAAACAAACAGTGATAGAAATATTTTCACATATTTTCATACTTGCTTTCCAATGTTGCTACTTCTCTCTTCAAAGATTCTTTGCAAGAAGTGACTATTCGTTTATTCTGACGTGTTGAATATTTAGCAGGTTTTCAATATGGGTAACTTTTGCTGACCTTGTAATGGCCCATTTATAACCCAATGGCGCACGTAAATAGCCTTGGACTATTCCGAGTCCACTCTCAAATCATAGTGCTCAAATCAGAAAAGAGTGGTCTATCTTGGTACATGGTCATACTGTGAGACAAAAACCATCTTTTCCATCCACTTGAAATTTGCTGCGGCACTGAGTTGCACGTCAGTATCTACAACGAAGGAGTCAACTACTACCTAGAATGGGATTGGTTGTTCCCGACCAAAAATAAAACAGGTACTGATTGTACTGCTCACAAGTAATATCCGATGGCTCACCGACTACTGACTGCAGAATCTGAGATATGTGGTGCGAACTCTATCGTTGCCAGCCATTTGTCTAGTGGATGGCAATCCACTATATTCCGGATTAACACCACATCCGACTGATCGACTGACTTGTTGATGGATTGATTTACTGATGGATGGGTCTTTTGCTGCTGCGGACCCTAAGCCTTAGAGACTTGAATTCCGTTTGACCCGACAATACATTGGCAATATAATGGTTGGAATATGTTTAACAAAAAACAAGTTAGTTATTAAAGACAGATTTCGACATTGATCGTTGAAGGAAATTCGTGTATGTAATACCGTAAAAATGTACGCCATAGAAAAGGGATAAATTTGTTTCACTGGGGTAGTACTCGTTACGGAATTCGATTTGTACTAGCTGTCACGATTCAATAAACCGAGTACGGATATAGATGTCATGGATGATGGTCATGGGAAGAGTGAAAATATTTGCCGACAAAATGTAAAGATCAGATATCTGTACTGAACCACGGCGAGCCTGGCCCCTAGTCGAACAGGTCTTCGCTGTTGACCCATTTTCAGCCAAACAGGATTCGTGAAATGGGGTGAAGCCATAATATATTTGAAGAAATGAATTAGAAGTATGATTTCTTGTTGTTGCTTTATCGATAGCAAGTAAATGATTGGGATAAAAAAAAGTTCAATGATGCAGTGGATGAAACTGTTTCTTACAAAACTCTGTTTAGATGTCTTTGCTTTCCAGAATTCCATTGCCTTTTGTTGGGGTGTTCAAATGCAATCAATAATCAGGAATCGAGAATAGGAACTGTACTCTCTTCACGCAACGGTAATTCCACCAGCAAGCTCTAAGCCTTCCAGGCCACTCATGTATGTATCCGTCAATTTTTAGCAACATGTGAAAAATTCTGGTTATCGAACAAAAGTTCGTTTTTAGCTTCTGACCAAATTAAAAAGCCCAGTGAGGCAGATGAGAACACAATTTTCGTACTTTGGCAGGTAGGACATTATTTCAGTTGTAAGCTAACCGCTGCAAAGGGGATATTGAACCACCTGAAATGTGTTCTCAAGATAAATTAGTGCTTTGGGAGAGGTATGGCTTGGTTCGAGCAGATGAATCGACCAGTCTTTCAGTCAGGACCTGCACATACCCGCATACACGCACACAAACACTCAAATACACACACGCACAGACGTAAATGAACTAATCGTTACACAAAATTCACCGGCTGCCTTTTTATTTGACATCACTCTATTTTGTATGATTTCGTTTTTGCCTTGTCGGTTCACACTCGAAGCACATTTTTTTCTCCTGCCCATTTATTCGAGTAATAAAGCGGGAAAGATATCGCAGTTTACGAACCCCAAGGTTTTGATATGTACCAAGAAAAATGCTGTTTGTGTGGTTCCCCGTTATATCGATCATCACAGATATTCAGTATTGCCGGACCTTCGTCAGTCTCTGGGTCTAGAACAATTGAGCTGGGTGGGGCATCTATCATGGTGAGAAGAGTTTACTGAGTTGTCTTTTGGCTGCGGTGTCTACCAGGGATATTCATGGTCACCAATTTCATTCAACTACACCGTTTGTTAGATTACCTCGTGAGAGCTAAGTGCACCAATGTACAAATCAGGTATTAATGAAGAAAGTCCGGTTTCGAATTTGTCGACAATTTGTTGACCATGTAGACTCACCGGATAATCTGTAATTAGTCAATCACCACGTGAATCTCAAAGCCATAATCATTGATTTGGGCGTCAATGTGTCAGAAATTAAGATTGCATCACATCGGATAAGGCCATTTCATACTATTCGGGGAAAAGCAAAACTGATTTAGAATTTTACCGACGTCGGTCCCATCACAAATCCAAACAGTTGCGGTGTGCGATAAATCCAGATTTGCAAGTGGGTAGTGGGAGATTAGATTTGTATATAATATGATTCATCATGCAGCTTGAACGCTCAACTCACCATTGAAAACCATGGAAGCACTGTACAGCTGTTTCATCCTTGTTGGGAATCATCAGCAGTGCACATCCCCCGAACCCCCACGGGGACTCGAACCCGGGGTGAACGATTATGAATCGAACACCTTAACCGCAAGGCTATCCGGGCTGGCTCTCAACGGTTTGTTGAACATCTACACTACATGATATAGCACCCTTCCGTCACTGGCTTTTGAACGGTACCAACCCGCTTCCCACACAGCGATCGACTCCTATGATGGATGACTTCTCTGTAGGGGCCTGAGTACAACGAAGGCATTGCGTTATGAACAACCTACAGAGCTTGGTTACCATTTGCAAGTCCAGATTTGTCCTTGAACCGAATAAAGAATCATTCTACAAATGGATGGATGTTTTATACGGCAGTGAAACAGGCCTCAGACTTAGGCCCTGCACTCATTACGTAGCCATTTTAGTCGTCCTCATATTGCACTCTGAAACCAGAATGCCGAAGAGCCCCGATCCAGAAATGCTAGAGTTATTTTATCGTTCATTTATCTGACGTGTCCAAGTAAAACCCACGGCCAAACGATGCTGTCGGACCCCAGCATTCAGGCATCTCCCTTCTCAAAAACGGCAACAACTGTGATATTCCTTGTTGATCTAAAACGAAACCTTCAAAAAGAAGTTCATTATCGAAAGCCTACCTACTTGGTGGTCATTTGGATACATGGACTGGCACAGATACGTCTGTTTTTATTTGCCATCACTTGAGCGAAAGTGAGTTTTACCACAAGCTAGTCTTTCAAGTGACTGGTTGCAACAATGAAGTGGTAAATTCAGAAGAAATTCACGCATTTGACTTACATCAATTAGGAGTTAGTTTGATGATAGTGGATAGACAGCTTGCATTTCCCGTCAGCAATGTCCACTGTCGTCCGGCTCGTTAGCATTTCTTAACTATTGGGACCTTACGCGGTTTTCAATTACAACAAAATTCAGGGTCTGGTTGCTGGTTACTCTTGGTTGTGTCGTGGGCCTTTAAGGGCTATGTGGTATACCCACGCCATTGCACTCTTACGAAGGCATATTTGTAAAAATATAAAATGTGAACAATACCAAACATTCTGACAGCAATATTTTCATCTAGCAATATATATATATATATATATATATCACAGTTGTTGCCGTTTTTGAGAAGGGAGAATGTTTAGTTTCTTCATTTTTACCCGCAAGTTCCATTAGATTTAGTGAGGGCTATTTGCGCATCTACGTGCATAATGATTACGCAGCCTTTTAACGTACAAAATACCCTACTAGTTCCCATCTTCCCTTGACTGTGGCAATCACCCCGTTTTTCATGAAAATATTTTACCCGTCTAGCGAAAGCAAACGTGGAACGGTCGAATAAAATACAAAGTTCATTTGTAGAATAGACTATAGTAACCAGACAGGACAAGCATCACCGTGTTCCAATAGTTTATCCACTCACGTTAACCTTGATTCAGCCATAAGCTGGAGGACCTAGGACCTTCTTTACTTTGACTGATACAGTGTGCATTTTAAGATTGATACCTTTTGGTCTTCTACCCAAAAGGTTTGTTTAAACTGATCCCGTGATTTCCTTTAGTGTAATCTCGTTCTCTATTAGTGTATTGCAACTCCTACCTGACATAACATTTTCAGTTTGCAAAAGCCTAATACCTGCAAGGATTGATAAACCCACTTTCTCAATAGACACATGAAATAAATGAAACAACATTTCTTTCGTTTATTTCAGATGTTACGGAGCAACAAGAATACACTGTTTCTGAAAGGAACCGTGGACAAAGTGTACACAATGAAGATTCTAATTCGTTGCCATCGAATTGCGGCCTATGAAACAATGTGATTTTGCATTCCAAATGAAAATATATCTTAGAAACTATTCATGTCTGCTAGTATTCCTCAATAGTCTTGGAAAAGCGTCACGGAGAAGTGGAATATTTTGACTTAATTCATCAAACCAACATCAATCACCCGGTTCTTCTCCTCCTATTTTGAACAAAAAATGTTGTGAGAAGAAAAGTAAAGGACGCTAATTTGATTAAATTGTACACACCCTTGTTTTTCAAGTTTGTACTTTAGCGGTAGTCAGTCTGGATAAACAAATTTTGAAGCGAAACAGAACCATACTTGACAATCAATGGTTCGGGGTATTCCTTTGGAAAGAGCTGCATTTTTACCCTCACGAAGTGAATCAAAGCAAATTTTAGTCGCCTGAATGCTGCTGACTAAATAGTCAAATTCACCGGAATGTCAATTGGAAATTTCACCTTATAAGTAAAAACATTTGCTTAAGATAAACAACTACGATAATAATTCGATTGGCATATGACCAGAAGATATCTTCACTGCCATTGCTGTAAGGGAAATTAGTGGAAAACCGTTCACCAATGTTTATCCGGTCATCTGGTCCTAATTTCAAAACAGCGAATAAATACAGCTGAGAATAAAATCTCCATGACTCCAAGAAGTCTCCGTTAGTTTGTGATGAAGCAAGGACGGGAAAAATCAACATGCAAGTTGAAATGAGATGGTCGTAATTCATTCGTCGTAACTGGACGGGAAAACGGCAACGAACTGATATCTACAGTTGAATTCGTTCGACAGTGGCCGCGTGCAAATCTAAGATATCAACTCGAGGAACTCAACCTGAGCGGAGGACGAAGTATTTATGTTCCATTAGTTCAGATAACATCTGATCCCAGTTCTGACTTAGTCGCTCACCTGGCTGGGAGAAGTTGTGAGATTGATGAATTTTGTAGTATAACACGATTTGGCAAATAGATGACCCGGAAACTTAATTCTGAATTTGCCCAGTCAGTCAAGTTGAACGCTAATGGTTAGCGAGCTTAAAATCGTGCAAATCAAGCGAAAGCGGAAGTGGCGGGTAACAAGATGGAGATCACGGTTGGCTGATTTTGTACTCGATTTAAAAGGGAACAAAATTTAATTCCTGTTGTTAACTGGTATGCTTTTCTTCCGGCATTGTGTTCCGCAAAACCTGAGAGAGAGCCATTGTGAATGTTTTCTCATAACTGAAGTCTATAAGATGAGGCTTGGGACATGTATCTACCCTTCGAGGAAGCGTCCTTTTGAAATAAATATCTTGAAGTTATTTTGTGTTCGGTTTTTCTGCATCTCAATTGCAATCGATGAAATATCACAAATAGATCTGATTTCATCAATTCTGTCTGTCCTTTTCAGCAGTACTTTCATATCTTGATCCCTCTCCGGGCCATAATTAATCGCCATTCACGCGCATCTTTCTCTTTATTTCACCCTGCTTTGTTACGCGCCTACCCGTTTCGTGGCAAAAACCGATAAGATTTGCTCACAGTTGATCTCGTTTGTGTACTTAATCGATATGGCCTGAGCGGCTGTTTGCCTTGGAGCCATTGCTTGTTATCGATGAGAAAGCGATGTATTCGGGAAACAGAGATTTGTGCAGTTCAATGCCACCTTCATTTTGAACTGATGTCAGGAAACTCCAATACAGTGTTTCATATTTGCTATGAATTGAACTAAGCATGATGGTTTTCTAATTACCATACATAGATTCCCGGGCATTGAGGGCTAGAAATTTACATCTTTACCCTAGAAATCAGTGGGTATTTTTGCATTTTTCTGTTTTACGAGTCTCGCCTGGTGGAAATTTGCTCTAATTTAGGTAAAGCTGGGATTGTCAGGAATGTCCTTTATTCATCTGTGGGCGACAATAGCCAGTTCACTCCCTCCAAGATGTGCATGAGCCATAGTCATCGTCGTCAGAGTGCCAAAATAGGAAAAATCTCACTTGAGGTAATTATGTGGGTGTACGACGTCATTATATTGCCCATTCGAAATAAAGTCAACATTATTAAAATGACAGTAGAAACGAATAATCTTAACGTTAGAGTGGGATGCTGTGGCAAAGGTACAGAAATCGCTGTATGGTCCGTTCACGCATTTTATTGTAAACCCACTTGTAGTCGTCTACTAGAACGCGTAGCTTTGTCCGGGATATTTTGTGCTCACCCCTGGAAACACTGCGACCCCCCCCCATTGACTCGTGATTGGCCGTCTTAATTTTCCCCAAAGAATTCACCCTGAAATTCTTTCCTGTAATAACACAATACGTTTAATTTCACCTATATTTAAAATCAGTTTGGATGCTCAGTCGAATTCGAACGTTGTGAATTTTGCACAACGCTATCCCAGTCAACACCAGACTGAGGTGGAAGTTATCAAAAGAAAAACAAGTGAGGCGGAGATCACCTGACCCTTGGTTTTCATATTTCATTTCTAATTTACTCCTTCGTGCTGTTTGTTATGGCGCATAAGGTGATCACGCAACTTGACGAACGAGTCATTTTGTTCCGCCTGGCATTAGTCAGAGGAAAACCTGATTCGGCTTTGAAAAAAGAGAGGAGTTTCATGTGTGTAGTATTTTATTATATCTGGATTACAGGACAACATTTCCGCGGAAGCACACGACCGGTTTCGGGGTGGTTGCCACTCATTAGGCACGCGTACCCAGTACACTCCTGCCCATTCATCTCTATACTTGAGCACTTCACGTTAGCTACATCACCTTAATCTCATTTGAATAGTGAGGAACGTGCCTGGATGGAGAGTGTATTTTAAGAAATTTTCGAAACCTACTTCATCGGTTAGTTGACTATAACCTTAAGAACAAGGGCACATGGTCCTAAGTTTCGATATTTAATGAAGGTTGTCCTTGACTAAAAGACGACAGAGGCATCACCTTGTAATTCTAACAATGAACTCCCCGTCCACGCAAGCTCCTTGCGATTCAAGTGAGAGGAATTTAACTCACTCAGAGAGTTCGGCATAGTGGTATTGGAGGGATCAAAATTGGGAAGATTTTTCCGCCCTGCTGATAACTGTTAGCCCATTATTCTTTGCTAGTTCCAGAAGAGCGAACACATCAGACCACCTTGCCGCACTTCTATAAGCTACTTCAATCACGAATAAATTTTCTGCATTCTTGCGGGCACATCATACACCAGGTTTACCAGCCTTGTGTTGACCTTTGGATACGGGAGCAACAGTGCTTTGATGAACTGGTTTTGTGAGCACAACATTGGCTTTGTAATCTGATTGCGACCACCTCGACCATAAAGAGGACTCGTTGTACAAGGGTTCCAGCCCTTCTTTTGTAGCCTATGCCCTTGGTATTTCTCAGAGCACCATAGTATCGCAGTTTCTATCTTCGTCCTACATATCTGTCATCCCTACCTACGACAACAGCATCCCTACAAAAGACCTCTTTGAAAAAGATCAAAAAGATCGTTTTAGGAAAGAAACGACGGATGCATTGAAAACTCTGGGGTCTATTAGGCATGTATCCCCCAGCCTCTGAATAAATGACTTACCTTCTACCCAAGTTCCGAAAAACCGGCATGCCTTAAGTCCTATCCTCCCCGGGGCTAACTCATATTATCATACCACGGCGCGATACCTCGTAGAAATTTCGAAACCGGTGCGATAACTGATTGCAGTGCACATACGTCGTGACAATCTCCTCTTTGTGGAAGATGCAAACATCGACAGGAAGACACCACTATCACTAGGTGTTGCCCCTCTATCCACAAAAGTGCCGCTGGTGGGAAAGTTGAATTTTATTTTTTCATTTGTTTATAAAAGACAACTTCCGATAGGAATCCAGACGATAAACTTTAAAGAACTTTTATTGGGAAGCGCATTCAACGTAGTTCCTGTTTGACGAAACAGATTGCCAACAGAAAGACGGAGTCGCAATGGAATCCCCGCAGATACATACTTCACTGATATTTTCATGGCTAAGTTGGAAGATGCATAACTGAAAACCGAAATAGCTGGCGTTTGTCATTTTTATCGTCATGTGGACGATATTTTATGCACAAATAAAGAACAAAGATATCAAAGAATTCGTGGATATTTTCAGTGCTGCACATCCAGCAGTGCAGTTCTCGTCTAAGCTAGCAAGGGGGAACTATTTTCCATTTTGGGATATTGATCTAGCCAGGAACCCGGATGGTTCAATTTCACCAAAATGTTTATAGATAGATAACAAAGGTAGCCTCGCAGCTGAGAGGACTAGTAGGGTTCCATTTGTAGTCGTCAAAGCCGAATTTGACTCGGCTATGCCCAGATGCTAGTTCTCAACTTATTCTGTCATCGGATGTGAGAACAAAGACAAACTGCCTTCGTTGATCTCATCAAAGATTATCTATCGGTTCATTTGCGCCTGTGGTGCCACTTGTGTTGATCGAACGACGAGGCACTTGTCGAAAAGTACCAAAGAGCACCCCGCTGGCTTCAACGAGGAGCGAATTGCACGGTGTGCATCTCTGTGGGTGCTTTTTGCTAGAATGAGAGCATTCGACCAGAGTAGAAAACTCGACCAGAGTAGAAAACTCGACCAGAGGCCGAATGCTAGCGATGACTGAAGCGATTAGTGCGCTGGTCCTTAAGCCTGAACTATGCTCGCACAGGAATTTCGTGCCTTCCCTCTGGCTTCCCTGGCCCTTTGGCCATGGAAGCACAAGGGCAGGCACACCGACCCATGGCGATAACCCCGAGAAGGCACGTCGATCTCGATCACTATTTGTTCACACGATGAAGCTCGCCGTATCTTCCCCTTTTATCAACCAACTTACTGGGCAACCAACCGGTTGGATGACAAATCAATAATAGATCTAATGACCTGCTGACCGTTCCCTTAGACTCCCCTTTTTCTCATAAAAAAGAAATGGTTGTGATAGCTCGAAAATGAACCATGGAAAATCTCTGTTCGCCCACACTACGTGTTTGTCCTAAAATGGGGTCAGTTGCGCTCTTACGTATACTTCCGAAGGCGTTTTCCATTTGTAGCTTTCCTTCTTTAGTATAAGGAATAACGTTGTTAGTTCGAGTCAGTTTCGTAAACTGATGATGCGTGAATCAAAATCCACGGGGCTAGAGCTCGTAAACTACAATACATCACTCTGGTGTCTATCCTGTGTCGCGTATTGTTGCCACTGTTTATGAACAAAATGTAAGGTTTCACTAGGGTATTCACCAAAACTTTGGAAATTGAAGACATTTCTAAATTAGTAACTCTTCACAGATTTGATGGGCTGTAAATGACAAGTGAGTATTCAACCCCTGTAGTGCAATTCGCTCAATAATTCCATCCTGATTTGGTAGGCCTGTTGATTTTGCTGTTGTTCTAGCTGTCAGTTGCGCGTATTTCTCTTAACACCACTTTTCACCACCGAGATGAAACGCCTTGTTAGCTGGAAGTGAACAGCTCAGCTTAGTGCCTCGCACCTGTGAATTATTAAAATCAATTAAAATTCTCGGAAAATGTTCAACTTAGATGACACACGAATATTTACACCGTTTTTATCATATGATCCCCATAGGGATGAGAACCGGCTGCCGCCTTCGAAATCTGTTTCCCACTTTAAATGATCAACGTAGACCTGGGACATCCCACTAATTGTCATCAACATAGTATGGTCCCGTTGCTGAGTGAATTGGAGTTAGCTGATGGGGACCAATGGTGGATTGTTTGGGTGGGTGAGGACAGATTGAAAGATTGCCATACAGAATTTTCAAGTTCTTCTGGAACTAGAATAACAACATGATATATATTGCTGGGTGAAGCCGAGCGATCTTCATTTACCCGGTAACTTGATGAATAGGAGCATCATAGGGAGCTACTGGATAACGTTTACTTTCTCCCCCCTTTGGCAGATAGTTTTATCTTACTGTTTCCCGTCGAGGTCTGCTTTAGTCATATTATGACAGATCTGGATAGGACATTGGTTTACTGGTGATGACTAGTCGACCCTAACTTACACTGTACCGTGACAAAGGGATTCATAACGAACATGATAAACGTTAGCTAAGAAAACGTTTGTCGAATGGAACACATATGTAATAAAAATCCCTCACCGATTATTCGAGGATAAATGAATTCCCTTCTATACTTACAAAACTGGATATCATTATCATTGAGAAAATAGATCTCCTTGGAAGTTATATGAAAGTCCACCAGCAAACATCACTGTGCATTTGAAAAGCAGCCTCAATTTTCAGGCATTTCCGCACAGCATTCCCATAGGAATTTTCTGATTTATGGTGAAATGAAAATCCTGACTAACTCCCAATCTACCAGTTCCATCTTCCTAAATCCGGTTGCATGAAACACTCAACGACTGCGAATCTGATCGTATATTCTTATTATCACGGTGATAAAAGTTGTAATCTCGTCCATTCGTAAGGAGAACACAAATTAGAAAGCGCTAATTAGACCGGGGACTGAGCTGGTACGTGAAAACTACACGAGATTATCCCACAAAGTCCTCCCTCCCCTCGGTCCACACCCACAACCCCGTTTTTGACGACAAACTAACACATACAAGCAGCTAAGTACACACACACACACATGCACACACACACACACACACACACACACACACACACTCACACACACTGTCTTGATTTTCCTATCCAAACGCGCATCCCCGATGGCCGTGCAAGAACATGTACTTAATTCGCACGCTTTCTGTATAACAGGAAAAAATTATTTGCTTGTTAGTAGAATTTTCCATCCACCCCCAACCCCTCTGTGTCAATCAGATATGTTCTTTAGGCGAGTCTGCAATGAGATACACATCTCTGATAAAGTGAAAGTTGAGTCGATGGAGTATTTCTTAAAATAACCTGTTGATATATGAAAGAAGAGAGACAATCTGTGCTCATTACACAAAATGCAGGAATTTAGTAATTTCATCTCCTCAAATTATTGGTGTAAAAGCTGAAGGACGAATATTAAATCACCTACGAAATAAGGGCATTTGCATTATAAAATATCCAAAGCACAAAATCATTTCGAATTGGGTAACGGTACCATTCTGTGAGCAAATGTGAAGGATGTGAATCTCTCGTTGCAAGTAGACTTTTCTGAAAAAAATTATTGATGTTGAATTTATGGTGATTTCCCTGGTAAGCAGTCAAGTTACCGTCTTCTTGCGGTGGATGGCAGGTGCAAATTCAACGTAAGTGGGTAAATGAAGTGACCCATTTGCAAAACGTCCGAAGCATTAGGAACGGCACCGTAGCTCGGCAGGTACAGAGAAGTAGCTGGTACTAAGGTGTACGTGGAGTCTTTGTGTAAGTTCGAATTCATCGGAGACCGATAACTTCATCTCTTGTATTGATACAGTATTTAGATGATGGGAGGACTAGTTGCAAGTTTTGCATTCTGGGGTCCGAGACCGCGAGCCGGAATAGGACTGGGATCCCCGCACCGATTGGTCAGTCGCTCTTTAGGTTGAGCTATCGCGGTATATCCAGTCGGACTTAAATAACACAAGCGAATATTCAAAGATGCTCAAACATATATATCACTGATAGACATTGACTATTATATTTTTAATCTTCTTGCCAGCATCTTCCGTTACTTTCCAATACAATGAACAGCTCATGGCTTGGCCAAATCCGCCCATAGTCGATGCGACGAGAAGCAGGACAGATGTAGAAACGGGTAAGCGGAAGTTCGCTTGTCGGATTCAGTCTCGCCATTTGGACTTTGGATGAGAAAAGTCCAATTGGATTTCTATTATATGCTCGAGGCCAGCACTTCATATTACCCGTATACCACACTGATAAATCAGTCATCATAAAATCTGCCTAACCGTATTGATCTAGTAATTTTTATCCCTGTTTGTGCTTCCTATTATTTTTTATTTGCATTCGAATGGCCTAATCGTCATTTCGCTATTAGCATCATTACAATTGGGTCGGCTGTAGTAAATCATGCACCTAGTGACAAGATCATTTTAAACAGTAAACGTGAGACAAATAAACAGATAGCTTATGACTCTTTTATGTTGAACTGAGTTTGTTTGGAGAAATATTAGTTATGTGGACAATTTCAGAATCAACCTTCCTCGATAAATGTCCAGCATGTACACCTTTGAGTGCATCGAGGGATGTTGTCAACGGAGAAAGTGGGAAAGTACCAAAGTACATATTTCGAAGATTGTTAACTATCAACTGACCGCATGTCGGCTCATTTGCATCTAGATCGATTTACGTCGATCTGCTTTGGGACGGGACTTCCTACCTGGATACTATAGGATTTCCCTTCAACATTTCTCGTAATTGTTCGGGCACTTGTCAAAGACTGAAAAATCCAAAATTAATTGGCATGCAAAACCTCTCACACCTTTCGTGTAACTACCTGCGTTGGACAGAACCGACTGCCTACAATGGACGACTTGTATCACGTGTTTTTGGTCCCTTTTGACAACCTTTGACTTGTGAAGAAAGTGTATGCTAAAGTTCAATGCATCAGGCCTTTTTTCTCAACAAATCTAGTCGAATATCAAACATCATCTGGCCTTTGAAGACTTTTTCACCACGGCTATTGGTCGTTTGTTGCTAATGTTCCCAAACAGAAGTAATGCCTTGATCCCCGGTCGAGATTAAATGCACGAAGTACACCAGTGTAATCTCTACCAAAGCTCTCGGATTCCCCGGGCTCACCTCTAACACCACTGTATTTTGCAGAAAACTTGACAGAATACCCGACTTATCTTAACGTGTGGTCTATGGTGTTCATGGTCTGGTCAACGAGATGTCGTAAATTTCTTATAGTCAAGACAGTTTTGTGCACGATATCGGCGGGAATAAATAAACACTGAGATCATATGGTAACTTATGAGTTTCAATAATAAGGATCACTGAAATAATTTAAGTGTTTCAAATATGAATAATCCCCTTTCTGATGCTGTTGATCAGATGAATAATAAATCATTAATACTAACAATGAGCAAAACCACAAGGAAAATTCGGATCGTAATGACACTGACTACAATGATTTGGGCAGTGATGATAAAGACCACTGTGGACATTTTCAGGTTAATATTATATATATATATATTTATATATATATAAACGTAGCCTCCATGAAGATTTTTTGTTTTCAATGTTGTGGATTTCATCAGCCGGGAACTCCTGTTTAAGTCAACACCGTGTATTTCAGTAGATAATATAGCTACACTCGCAATCCTACAAAAGACAGCAATTATGCTGAACGCATCGACAGACAATCACTCATTTCTCTGGACAACCTGACAGAACTGCCATACACCGAGAATGACCTGGTATTTTAATTGATAGTCTAATCCGAAACGGATGCTACTAGGCAATAAACTAAATGAGACCAGGCTATCCCAGGTGACTCAGGTTACCTCGTGACCTCGTAAGACCACGATCTACTCCGCACACACCAATCCTCCACCCGTCGTCGAACTCAGCATCAACGACCACGATTTAGTGCGCGATTCGATTAAATTCTCTCTTCGTTGTTTATCTTGGTCTAGTGTGTAGGAGTAGGATTTCTCATGGTTTATAACGATAATTAAAAAATCCAGATGTAGCGTACGTCGCAGAAAAGATGATAGACATCTGTCAATTAATTTTCCGTTTATTGGTGGATTAAATAATCCATATTATAGACAATAATGTTCGATCACGCAGTGGAGATGCGCCATCTTTAAAAGTTTATTGACAACTCATTTTTCTCATATACCTTTTATTTTATCAGCAATACAGTGGGTTGGACTTCATGTGTGTAGAGTATGTGGGAAGAGAAGGCATAAGACGAGGGGAGTCGTTTATTGGATTACCGTGATCCAAGAAATAGCCGTAAAGTAAGCGGATACCGGCTGATACACACACGAATTAATATAATATTGAAAAGTTTGCTTTCCTTCGGTATCACCAGTCAACTTTTCGATTTTAACAATGCAAACACAATACACGATATATGCGCATTCTAAAGTAGCCAACTGCAAGTTAGTTGTTCCGGATTGTGTCTGACAATTCAAGTGATATCAGCTAAAATACGCTATTGAAAATCGGAAATGTTCTTGACAGATACTTAAAAATTTCCATCACTTGGATTATTAATCAGTATACAGGGAACAATTCGTTGGGTTTGAAGCTTGATTCGCGCGGTTTCCCTGGTAGGAGATTTCTTTCTCAGAACCACTCTTAAGCATCAATGACAGCCCTGAACCGATGTGTAGCACGTTTCGCTAGAAATAACCATGGAGTTAGTACGTACTAAGTCCTAAAATAGGACTCGAACTCGTAGAGCACATGTTTGCTTTCATCTCTAATAGCCAATAAAGTGATCAAAAATCTGAGGTTTAGTAAATGCACCGTTTTCCATTCATGCCTCCTGTTACGAAGACGATCATCAACGAAGTCAATTGCTTGGTGTTCCACAAGTTTTATACCCTGAAACCCCGGAGTTCATTGTCAGTGTGCTTTATCAGGTAGTGCAGACATGAAACCAGCCCTTCGAAGTGCGCTCGAATGGCCTAATGGGCAAACGGCAAGCATTCGTTTCCGGAGACAGTCTGATTGAGGGATTCGGATAGTATTTACTCATGACTTCTAAAAAAAGCATAGAAATTCCTCTGTTTTAGGAGTTTAGTTCAGCGCGGATTTCGCCCAACGATTCAATTCACAGACATGCTTCTCATTGATGAACTCCATTTTATATAAATCTAACAGCCGTCATGAAAATGCATTACAAGGGGTCATCCTAAAGCTAGAACATTCAAACCAGGAATCCACTGTTTTACGGACTCAAGGGAAGATTTGCATTATCGTGCTCGCAGACGACTTGTCTACAGAATCTAACCAAGAAATACTGAGATAATGATAACAGGTTTCTGCAATACTGGCCCAGACACATTTGCCAACTGCATTACAAGGGAAAAAACTGATTTAAATATTTTTTACCGTTGCTTCTTCTCAAATTCTGACTGTGCTCAGTTACCGTTTCGGCCGAGAGTAGCTCTAAGGGTGCATTTATCTGTAGAGGCACATCCGTAGTACACATCCACACGTACTCACGTACACGATTGCACACACACACACACACACACACACACTGAGGATAGCACTTCCATTTTTCATGGAAATACTCCAGTAGGGTCCTCCCTATTCGGCTTGTAGTTGACCGTCACTCCCTCGTTGAGTGAAATGACCTATCCTGTGTTATGTTCAAATGGTTATTCAAATATACACACTCGCACAGTAATCTTCGTCTCTGGTGGTGCACCCGTCCACGACTGTCAGGTCGATGACAGACGACGCGTTTGCAACTTCTCACGATGATGACTGACAGCTCTCTGTAGTGCTGCTAATTGACACGGGTAGTTGCGGTGATGAATCGCACTGTATAACACACAGAAAGAGGATCAAAGGACAGTTGGGGAATATGACCGATTCGTTCATAAGCAGGTAACCGTTTCGGCTGCATTCTCCGTGGTCTAACCAAAGGTGGGATCCCAGTTAGCTTAGTTTTGATTTCAACTTAATCCTGACTAAATTTAGTTAGTAAAACCGGTATTTCATAATTACTTAGCTGGTGTGAGATCAATAAGTTCTTTGTTACCAGCGTGACGGATTTCAAACACTTCCCAACAAACACGTAAGGTATATAAAAAATTAAATATTCTGGAAAAAATCTGATATTTTTAGGGGATTAGTGTGATAAGCATAACATCATATAAAATAATAGTAAACCTTTAATTCTTTCATTTATGATGCTCGGAAACTGTCATTTTTAATCAATAGCTGTCAAATGGTAAAGTGAGCAATGGTGGCAGAATTTGATTTCTCAGGGAATTCAAGGTCCTAAGCCCATGGTGTTGTTGTTGATGATGATGATGATAGCCACGTGATAACAGCCGGTCTAGGTCCAGTCTCGCACAGAAAGTCATAGAACTTCGAGAAACCAAACAACCACGCATTTTCTCTGCTGAGATGTGTAAAGACTTCATTCGAAAGGAACTTGAACGCTGGTGATGTGAAGATTTTAAGTGACAGAATGTTTTGTTAACAATATTACTTGGATCAATATGACACAGAGAAAAATGTGAATCACTTGAGGCAACAAGAGTATTCTATAGTACAAGAAACGCCAAGTGAGATTTCTTTGAGTTCAAGTAAATAATGAGACCTAGTTATTAACATAATAAGATAAAAAATTGACACGGCTTTCAAAATGACGGAGCTCTTGAGAAAATATAAGATGTAAATGCGTAATTACGTGCAGATTTGCAGATTACAGGGCGGAAGAACTCTGAACTTTCGTTCAGTTCAGTTCATTCAGTCAATAACCACGCACTTGTATGCTCTGGTTTTGGTTGCTACTTGGCATCGTCTTTGAGTTAGGCACAAAAAATAGAACCATAAAATAAGAAAAATTCAACAGCAAACCAATAACCGGAAATCGTGAAGAAAAAGAAAGAGTCAGAATACAACGGCTCCACTGGCCGCGACATCTAACCATATCATGGAATGCTTCCAATCCTTAAGTAGACGAGTCTCATTGACCCCAATTTGGAAGTCTCGCACGTCCTACTTGGTCAAGTCCACCGGTCAAGATTTTCATACCTTTTTGCCATATTATGAAATGACCACCTCAACCTACCTTCCAAGCAATACCTGCCACGGAGAACAGCGTACGTCGACGAAGTCTGTCGGTGGGCATGAGTAACACATGTCCCAGCTATCTTAACCCGCTAAGATTCGGTACTTGTTCCATTGCCTGACCATGGGTTCGCAACACCCAAAGCCTAACCTCAGCTTTGCTGATACAGTGTTTCCATCATACTCGGGCAGTGCTACTCAGGTATCGATGCTCAAACACCGAGAGTCTTAGCCTACCTTCTACCCTACGGTCATGATTCCAAGCTGAAAGGAAGAGCAGACCTTACCACCCTAATTTACACTCGACTCTTAAAAGACAATTGGACGTCACACCGGCTCCACAGATGTTTGAGACTGGCAAGAGTCATTCGCGCCTTCTGTAAAAGCGATGACACTTCATGCGATATCTGACAACCTGGTAAGACGTAACTGCCCAAGTAACAGAACTTATCTACATCAGCTAGAGCTTCAACTGCCAAAACAAGGTTTGGTGTAAAGCCAACCCAGGCGTGCTACAGCACTTTACACTTTGAGGGTGCAAAAGGCATTCCAAACATTCCTACAATGTTGTTTAGGCTGTTTGAGAGAGCTTGCAACTTACCTTGATCTACACTCAAAAAAACAATATCATCCGCCTTTTTCTGATCAGACAATTTACTGCCTGAGCAAAGATCGATGCTACTACTCTCACATGAGGATACAGCTATCTCCAGAATCAATTCAGCTACAAAACTGCGGAGGATGGGGGAAGGAGGGCAACAATTTCCCTACATTTCACAACCCACCACTGCTCGTGGCCATTTGATGTCTCAGGGATTTACTCATTTCATTGAATTTTGTACTTGGGGGGGTCAGCTTTATGGGCAACAAACAAAGCAGCTAATGTCAAAAATATCCATCACATGTTGGGCTTACTTGAACTAGAGTCCTATGTGGCATCATAAGCGATATACAAAGTTTCCTGGAGCTACTTCCAGTGTTCGTTCGGGTTCTGGACTTCTGGCTGCATCGATAACCCTGTAGACAGATCTGTCCGGGAAGCAGATCGTCGGTTACCACCTAGAACCATTTATGAGGGACTACTGGATTTGGCTCGACCACAGGAGAAGCGTAAACGGGAGAGAACACGTACTGAGAAGTGATTGGAGTCCACAGGCGTTCATCAAAATGAAGGACAGTCTTCCACTGATCCACTGCAGCAGCCACCATTGACAATATGTTTAACCTGCGTCCAGCATTGTCAAGACGTACAAGGACGCCATGTGAGGCTATGCCGCCTCTTGGGACAGAAGCTCGTACACGTCAAACACAATCTATGGTCGGAGCACAGCTTTATGAGACGATTGCCACTGTCAATGAGGAATGTCCTAACAATCTAACTTTGGCGCTGAAATCCCCAGCAATGACCACCACATCCGTTCGCTAGACGTTTTGAAGCAGCTGAGACAAATCCTAATAAACTCATCCTTGACCTCAGTGGAACTGCATATAGTAGGCGCACATACATAAGTGACGAACAAGCATATACGTGTCAGTCTGTTGCTACTGACACATACAGAGTCTAGAGAGAATTAAGGACACTGCTTCAGAAGATAAAATTAACCTCTGGCATAAAAGGAGTCACCAAGTGCAGAAAGAAAGTGATTCGTTATTTCGGCCTTCTAACCTTCTCTGTAGGCTATTCATGTACGAAAGGGAGGAGACGGTTTCTCCGTTTCAAAATCTATCTCAGTGCTCCCGTGGTTCACGTATTTCTGTTGTGTGGAAAGTTCACAATTGGAACTCGATGGCGAAACATCTCGTACGAATTAATTTAGATATTATGGGCTGGAGAAACATTTTCGGAAAAGAGAGATCATTATGCATTTGAAAAAGCACTGAGGTCAAGAAAACTTGCACAGCCGGAAGACTGGAGAGAAAACAACGCCACTACAGGAAACTAACGTGCAATTAAGTCCTACTACTTGCCTCAGCTGTGGTTTTCTGAATTTGAAATATTTTTCCTGTCGGAACAGAGTTGCTGTCATATTACATCAGAGTTATCCCCTAAGAATCTGCCTTATTTTCCAAGCCAAGCTAGCTTTTTTATAATGGACATTTGAGGAAAAGCAAATGAAGTTTGTAATAGGAAGTTAACCGTCTCATGGTTTTGAAGTTGACTTCAGTGCTTGTGTTTCCCCTCCGTGGTTCTGCGGACGGTTTCCGGTGAGAACTAAGAAGGAACATTATCTCTTAGGCATTCCAGTTCAACAAGCCATCAAATTCTAGACCTCGTCACGTGCACAGAGATAGAACAACTGCTGAGATTTGTTATCCATTCGGTAAGCTATTCCTCTAACCCCAAATATGTTAAGTTCGGCTCGCTAGCGTACAAGATGGATGCGCAAAAAAGGAACTATAAAAACCCGATGCTTGAAACTAGAAACGTGTCACTTTAATCAGGGATTGAAAAGAAAGCAAGCTATTCATTGCACTATCGCACTCAAACAGTGACGGATTTGTTGGTGCTATGAACAAATCTCCCGAGCACCAGTAGTACAGTCGGTACAGCTAGACAACAGTCTGCAGGCAGACACGTCTATTTGCAATGGTTTTTAAAGTGCGCATCTGAAGCCTGCTTATTCTATCGAGCAGTCGAAATAAATTGACTGAAAATAACATTCCTGGTTCATTTTCTATTTTGGCACAAGGCACAGTAATTTATATTTAATGCAGTGTTCTGAAATCTAGGCATCTGTAAGTCGATATCAAAGGTAAAATTATGCTGAATATATCCACTTCTACTGAGTGATTTTAACTGATCGACTTCCTTTCTTCGGCTGTAAGCAAAACATTTTTTATTAGGCTTCAAAGTGCCAACTTAAAATGGAACTTGGCTGTGTGTTGAGAAGGCTACCCCGCAGTTGCATGATGATATCTGGCGGTCATGAAAGTGTTATGAGAAAGCACGTTGGGACGCTCGCTCTAATTTCCGTGTGTAACCCAAGGTCATCTTCATGATGATCAGGCCTCACTGACTTTCAGCTGGACAGCAATAGGACCGTAATGGTGAAGGTCGTCCTAATTCTTCTGCATCATAATTTACAAAAAACTCACATTTTATGAGGCTACTGAGCAAAATACAGACAAAAGACTGAAAAAGAGAGCAAGGGAGGAGCTGGAGGAGTCGCATTCATTTGACCGCACCAAACAGAGCGAGATACGCGGAATTGTTGAAGACGGTAAAAAACTTCTGACACAGGTGAAGGATGGGGAGTGCTGATGGTCTGTATCGATTCGGTTCCAATAACTGATTTTGTGATTCTCAAACGCCACGTTGTCTCAAGAAAAAGTTTTGTACAAGAAATGGTTGATGATAATAATTTTCTGCTTTTTGAAGCTTTTCTACTGTAGCATTACTGAATATGAATACTATAGAGATAACTGTGGACTGAATACTATCCAGCAACTCTGAGTAAAAGTTGACTGGTGCGCATCGGAGAGTGTTGTAGCGTGTGTGTGTGTGTGTGTCAGTTTCAGTCCTTTTTCGCATGCGACTAGAAATCGTTAGTGTAGTCTAAATACGGGTCAGGTCATCGTCCTCTGAGCGTTTGGTGCTAAATAGCCGTAGCTAGCTGCCCGCATAGTTTCAGCCAAACAGATCACAGACAAAAGTGGTCCACGTTCATGTATTAGGATGCTTTCCATGGAAACGCACACCGTGTTCAGGTGACTTGCTTCTACATGTGATAAAATTCAATGTGCGTGTAATCCACTCTTATAACGGCCAAGACAAACCATGATTTCAGATATCATACTGCGTTCCAAAACGTATTTCGAGTCTACTTCATTTAGAAGAGTGGAAAATTGGCAAAATGTTTCCTAGCTGCTTGTCTATGACTTCAGTTTGTGCCCGTCTTTACGGCTGGTCTCCTTGACCATCTTGTGACTTTTTTATATGTATTTTATTGGTGAGTATGGCGCTTCTGACTTGATGAAATATTCAGTTGGCTCTATCGCTATTCACTCCAAGAGTAGTTTAGCTCAGGAATTCAAATAAACTTAGGAATTGAAAGTAAGGTTTTCTTTTTTTGAAAAATACTGTGTTCATGTAACCCACCGCGAAAATGGGGTTTACGCTATTGCTAGAAAAAATTTCCCATGATTCTAAGGGTAAATAAATATTTTTATCGTATTCTTTGTAGTAGTGATCAACTGGCTCTTGGTAGTATGTATCGGTAGTATGAGTTACTGTTTTCTCGAATTTAGACAAAGAAAACGAAACTGAATCATTTCTAGTTTGAAGGTACGAGTATAGAAAGCATGGGTAAAGGTATGTTTGCGCCTAAGTGTGCGAAAAAGTAAGCCGCAAGTAAGTTTTTCGTCCAGAACAACAATACAAGCAGTTCTCATTTTCTCGTCTCGTTTTACTTCTGCTGTGGTGGCCGTTTTAGGTACTTTTATTCGACCTATATTTCACGCTGATGTACAGTTCACAATTGGTTGACAGTTCCGTAGAAACGTTTCTGTAAATATTCCTGTTCCGAAATATAATTGAAATCGATGAGTCCCCTGAGTTATTCCTTTTAGACAAATCGCTAATCAATTTTGTAGTACCCAAGATAACGATTATTGCAGCTTACTTTGGGCGTGTATCCAATAAATCTGCCTAGAAAATTGTGCTGCTCGCACACGGCATAAACCAGTGGGTTTTGTATCAGACATCAGTGAGAGAAATATTTTCAAATCCCTCAATAAATGACGTATCAACTTTGCTTGCGCGACATTTAACTGTAGTTGATCTTGCAGCCGAAAACTTGGACTGAACCCCAGGTAGAAGTTTTAAATGAAATGTGTCACGGACCATTGAATCCAATAGTCAAAGTACAGCTTTGGATAAGTAAAACATACTTTCGGCATTACTTCCAGTATTTCAGTCAAGATTCGTATAACACCTACCTTGTTCGAGTTCATACAAGTCTCAGTGTTAAAAATGACAATAATATTGTTCATATAAATGTTAGCAATGCTGATGATGATTACTCTGATGATAATGATGATTCCGATGTATATTTTGACTTTTTCGTCGACTGCTAATGAAATTTTAGGGCGCTTCTTGCATATCAGATATGCAGAGGTTTTGCAAACGTGTTGAGCAATCACACTTATTCCGCAGAAAAATGATCCATATCCCTCTGGTGCATGGACTTTCGCCTGTGCATATGTAATCTTGCCTCAGTCCGTGCATTGTTTGTTCCCTGATTAATCCCACTACATATCTATTGACATTGTTCAACCTAGAGTGAATGTTCCCAATCACGCGCATGTAGCTCAGCTCAGTGACCTTGCTTACTTGCTTGCTTACCCCTTGCTTCTAGCTTGCTTGCTGCAAGCCCACTGGCTACCGCCGGGTTTAGTGTATACGTTCACTGAACAAAATACAGTGCAATTGTAATCTCTTCCCCTATTGATTACAAACACAAAAAAGGTGAAATAACAATGGTGATTATTTACTCATATCATCTTCTCGTTACTTTGAGTAGTTGCTGGGACTAGTAGACTGATATTTTAAGCCCTCAGCAACGAGAGTTTAATGAAGTTGAAACGAACGTGATATAATTGACCCAGTTCCACATAATCGCTCACGAAAAGCAAGACAATCGGAGAAATAGTTAAAAATCACCTTGTGCGTACATACACGTTATACGCCTTGACTTGTTTGCGACCATTATGCAAGCAATCACTCCAGTTCACTTCAAGGAGATCGTTTTTGATCTACGTTTATACTGTGCTTTTACCATTCATGCTTCCGTTCCCACCCCGTCCATTTTGACGGATTTCTTTCAGCAATTCAGCGTAGATCAAAGCTGTTAAATAAAGATGCCTAATTTAGAACTTGGGTCTAGAATACGACACAGGTAACTGGCCTAATCAATATTCTCCCTATGTTTAGCAGAATTCCACAGTATTTTCTGCAGCTTTAAAGCCAAACACCGTAGTCTGACAGCACACTCCATAGTTTTAGAGCCTTGTAGCAGAGTTTAAGAGCAATGCCCAAGGCTGTTGAATTATGACGCTAGGCTCTTGACCAACAGCGTTTAACTCATTACCTGAGGAAAATATTGTATTTCTTCCGATAATAGTTTTCCTATTCCATTGCCACAAGTCGTTCGGTACGCCTTAGCGGGCTTTCAGATATATGATGTAGGGGCCTAATGAAGATTCGGTATGGTATACTGAACGTCAGTTTCCGTCGCATTGATTGGTTAATTTTGTAGCGACCTGGAGATGACTGAGTTTGAATATGTGAATACGTGAACAAAGGTTATCGTAGATAAGCTTAACTAATTGGTACTTAGCTCTACACATTTTGTGGGTTGAACGATACCATAGGGCTGTTAGCTGTTTGTCTGCTTGCTGTAATTACAACTGGTTTTCGCCAATTGAAAAACACTTTTGACTGCTCTCCTTGCCCACGGTTGAATCTTAGCTCTCTTATCTAATATCGTGTTCTGTATCGCTCCATTACATGGAAGTGATCAACATTGTTTCAATACAAACTGTTCTTCACCTATCTCACTGATTTTTACCGTCTTCTGGTAACCTGCGGAACTTTTGACTTGTTGCCCCTTCCTTGGGCTGTTTTCGAGATCTAGTTAGTGCCTGGTATATAGGGTACCGAACACCTGCATGTCTGATAGAGGTGGCTTGTTTTCCCCGAATAATATCATATATAATTACTGGAGGGATAATTTCATACTTATCGTCCTCGCCAACTGAAATTCTGATTGCCCAATATTGCATTTCCTACTTCACCTCCATCCCCATGTACTCTTCACCTACTTGAGATAAGGCCTTCCGTGAGGGAGTGGTAAGTGTCATATTACGTTTGAGACTCAGCTACAAACACTATCTGGGAGTTGGTTCCCAAAGATATGAAACTACACTTCAAAGTCAACTTCTCAAAGTTTCGTGCAGAAGGCAGAAAACCAAGTCCCAGCTCTGTAACCAGTTTGGCACGCGTAAAGAGGCATGAATGGTTTTATGACAAATAAGCAACCATATTCATTAGCGACTTGATCCTAATTTGCAATAAACCATTCGATTCAGAGTCATCACTTACCACATTCACTTTCGAGTTGTTTGTTTGAAAAAGAAATGTCCTATACAGTGTGCCATCATGAGTGAGTTATTATTAGGCTAATATACATAGAGTAACTACAAAAGGTGTCCAGGTTTATGAACTATTGATTTGGTTGCACTTTTGATAATGTTTATCGAGGGTATTATTCAGAGACCGGTCCAGAAATCCGACAGAAGCGTTTTTGAATAAAGTTGCACGGTAACTGGCTCAGCTATGCCATAGAGCAACCTTATATTTTCTCTGTATGCGTCGTATTGATAATCCACCCATCTTGCGTATCATAATTTGACTCGACTGCACATACCAAGCGTCAATTTACCGGGATTTTGTGGACAGATATTCGTTGCACACTTAAAATCCGTTATAAATGATGACTTTCATTCATCACGTTTACCGTTATTTAATTAATTTTTCTGAGATAATTATTATTTGCACATATTTAATGATTACCAAATCGCTTTCCTCCCCTTTTCCACTGCTTAATTCTCTTCGTGGAAGTATATCATTTCAGTTCAAATCTAAATTTCCCTATCCGGTCATGGCTGATACGTATTTGAATACAATGGGAAAAGTTTTTCTTTTTGATTTATTTTTATTCAAATGGCATGCATTCTAATCGTCTTGTCATGTAACGCTGTCTCTTTCTGTCTCTGCTCACGACTAGGCGTGCGCTTTTCCCCATTAGTGTGTTTGTGACAGAAACTGTGTACGGCGCCTTTTCTCCTCAATACCTACAGAATAGCTGTAGCTGACATTCCACCCGTCCCTGTCGTACGAAACGAGACTGAAGACGGAACTGTCATGCCGGATACGCGCGATAATATCTTCCTCAAACCGAAGAGAAGAGAGGGTGATGTTTGATCCGGACTATCTTTTCAAGAAAACAATAGGATGAATAGACAGCAGCATTGTAGATCGGGCTCGCTTTCATTCGTCCCGGTGGCTGTGTTTGTGCGTGGATGACGATCAAATAAGAGACAGCGAGTACAAAGCAATCAGACAGACAAGTAGGGTGGACATAAATGCGACTGTGACTGTCATAAATAAGAGGCAAAAGTTATCATCATTTTAATCCATACAGGTCGTCCAAGTCTGGCCTAGTCTTATTTACTTGCCCCTCATCCCGTTTCTCTGTACCCGCTCAGTCTCACAACTCATGAATGCTCGAGTGGAGTAATTCGCTCAAGCTGATTAATCCAATAGTTGTGCTAAATGCAGTTGCAAAACCGCATCCACACCGAGAATCACGTGCGTCAGTCAGAAAATGTCGGCCTAAGAACCGCGCACATTGGACGTGTCAAACTCACAATAACGTGATCCTCAGAATTATCCACAAACTTTTCTTAACAACGACTCACCTCACTCGTGGTCAGCACAAGGAATGTGTGGTATGCGCCAGTAATACATTGCACCTGACCGGGGTGACCAGACGATCATCATCGCAGAACGTGAACTGTGACCTCTCGTGGTTCACTCCTGAGTTCACCACCAATCACTTCCTCATTCAGCAGCCTCGAGAAATAGTGAACACTTTCGTATAATAAGTGAAGAAAATAGAACTTTATCTATAACATTATAAAGCACTGCTTTGCAATTCAGTGAGTCAAGTAGTTTAGCTTCATTGGCTTTCATGTTGCACGGTGAAACACTAAATTGATTGACTTTCAACGGTTATTATGTCACAAACGTTTCATCACTAGGCAAGGTGTATCAGCAGTGAGCTGATGATGACAGTTTACTGTCAAACACAGCCACCAGGAGTTGACGAAAACCATCAACTTGGTCTGCAATCAACGTCAGATTTCAAAACCACAAAGTAGTATTTATTCTACCGTGGAACCATTCGAAATAGTATTATGTTTTGACGTGAAGTAAACCGTCGACAGTCAGCTTGGATAGTCCAATGGTGACGTCTGTGTGTGTGTGCCTGTGGCTGACAGACACGCAACTCGGGTTTGAGGACCAGTTGGAATTCAGTGGATAAAAGCCGCTCGTGGTTCCCAACAAGAATAAAACGAAACAATGGTTTCAAAAGGTTAGTTGTATCTGCAATTCTCATGATGGATAACTGCATGTGTGATTTAAATTCCCGCTGTTATTGTCCCACAATGGCTTTAATTGTTGAAAGTTACCCACTGCTCGAATGATGATGCACCACTTCGTATATTCTCTCAGCTCACTATTGCAGACTAATCAACAAAATGTAAGTCTCATTAGAACACTCGACCTAACCAGTAGGGAACCACGATTTACGGTACAAAATAAGAGAGTAGAAATGCGTTCGTGCCTTCGTGCAATGGACTTCTGCATTGAACACAGAAAAAGGAAACTAGCTATCACATAATAACGGTTGGATAATTCACATTCTTACAAAGATTTTTTTGTAAATACTGACCAAGTTATTTGCTTTCTTGGGTTCTCAAATCACAATAGCATTATTATTCTGTCATAGTGTAAGTATAGATGACTTTGACCATGTTGTGATCGTGCCAATGTTGCAATCCTGACGTGACGAGGCAATCGCACGAACTATCAACTCCACTAGCTGCAAAAAACCTCATCCTATCAACAAATAAAATGGCCACTTTACTGGTAAAATCAGTGAGAATCAGTGATTTCTGATTGCAACCAAGAAGTACAAGATCCGTTGAGTCTCACTATTATTCAGAATCGCGTTCCATTATCCAAAAGTCAGCGTAACAAGGGAAAACCAAATGTATCTTCCAATACCATTGGAGATTTCGACCGTGGAAAATCTACTTCTCTAGGCTCAATGGAGAACTTTCAGTTCGTTTGAAAGAAATTTCCGGTAGTAGGTTTGAGTCCGACTACCATCATAAACGGGAGTTTCCTCAAATTATGCGCCTCAATGAGAAGCAAGTATTATAGCGCATGTTTACTGTTGAAAAATGTTCTAACTTATCACACTAACTCCAATAACACAATCGCTATAACTGCTTTTATTTTTGAGGATACTTTTCTTTATTGTGGTTGCATTTCTTGTGCAGCCTTTGGCAAAAATTTATGAGTTATCCATACTGATCTTTTTGTCCGTGGATCAGTGAGTGTTTCTGACTCCAGCAGCATCTACAATGTTCAGCCCTGAACGTCACGGGGGGAAAGATTCAAAACAACCCCTCCCCCCATGTCGATAACATAGTACAAAAAAGGAACAAATAATCGGAAAAATTGGGCTGACAGCCTGACAAATTTATTGGCAGGAGAAAGTATCAGATATTTCATGCGTAATGAATATATTGGTTATTTCATGCCCTAGGGAAAGGTTAGGAAAAACTTAATCCGGTTTTGATGAGGGACAGTTAACAGGTTTTTCCCGAAAAGCCTCAGTCGAAGGAAATGAAGATGAATAAAATGAAATCGAACGAATGTGCATTACGGAACTGACAGGCAAAATGACAGAAAGTGATATCATCGTTTGATTGACCGAGTGTATGAATGACTGATTAAATAGTTGATTGGTTCGATAACAAATACTTGGTTATGTGGTGGACCAGTTGACTAATTGCTTGACTGAGTAAGTAATTTACAAAATTGGAAAAACGCTCATATGTGATTATGTTTGTTCGCTGTCGTGATATCAACTCTCTTCTAGCTATATGATTCCCTTGCCAACATCCACATCCAAGCTAACAGAATTTGCAATATTTCTACCAACATATTTAATCCATTTATCATATTCCTTAGTTTATTCTTGAATGACAAAGCCAATAACAAAATCGTAACGGTAGCCCCTGATTGCGCTGTGCCCCAATTGTCCCCTTGATCAAAACGGTCCTGTTCGATACATTCCACCCGCTTTTCACTCCACTGTTCTGAGATTCTTCGGTTGAGGTCCTTTTTTTGTCAAAAGTAATGATCATCTTGTAGGTTTGTGGTAAAAGCGACAACATAAAAACCTTCTGCATGTGTCTGCGTCACGAAATCGGATGGCAAACCCGTAGCTGTCTGGGCGTGTCTGCGTGTGACGTGTCATACATCTAACCTGGAAACGAACTACTGCCAACAAATTATAGGCTTCAGGGTAAAAAAGAATGATTCACTTCAGCAGTGATAAGTAGTCCGCAGGAAACAACCGAATTTAATTACTCAACAGTGTCACTTTTGATGGAGAATTCCTCAAAATCATAAACGTAAGTCACAGTTCAGCCTTATTTTATCAAATCAGACAAACGTTTTCGATCTACCAGTGGTCTAAGCTTCATTAGAATGTATACAATAAACATAACAAGTGTGTGTATTGTGCTGTGTTTACTATTGTCTTCTGTGGCTCCCTCTTCAGAATAAACAATGCTGGATGGTATCCATGGTAATTTTAGCGCTCCAAGGGTTTTCAATCCTGAATGAATTTCGTCACCGTTCCACGTAAATTGAGGGAGATGGAAATATATTTAAGTTAGCCAGGTTACAACTATTATTCAATACCTCTCTTTTAACGAATCTCGGTCAGGCCTTCATCTCGGCATAGTCAAGCTCGTACAATTTGGTCTTTAGAAAAGCCTGTTGTCAGGCTATTCACAAAAGTCGGATCTTTTTAGATTGGTGTTTGGTAGGACCTCATTCAAATACAAACTCTTCTATAATACCCACACTGTGATGGTTGAATAAAGGTGGGTCTTTCAGGCTTTCATAGGCGAACCAAATTCATGAACTGAGTCTTCTGAAAATCATCCGAGACACTGGATTTGAACGAGATTCACCAGCCCCGAAATCAATTACAATAGTAGAATCCAAAGGTAAGTAAGGATTGAATGAAAGGACCTAGCCATTACCGGCTCAAAAAAAGAGGTGCAACGATTAGACTCAGAAAGCTGTACCTAAAGTTCAGTGTTTCAGTGAGGGCGTCCAGAACAGATTATCGCTTTCCGAGATCCCTGTAAATGAGTCTTGGTAAACAGTTTAGAAGGCGGTAATTTTAAGTGATCCACCGTGGACAGTTTGCGGTCGTAATAAATCTCCATGACAAAATTTGAATATTGTTTATGACAGCCAGGCTGAGAAAGGTGGTTTTACTGTTGCTTTGCACTTCAGTATATCTATCTCATGCGCAGGTAAGTACTGTAAAACCCTTCAATACGGAATTCTTGAATAAGAGGCACCCCACATATAGGGACCTTTTTCGATTCCCTGCCAGTATCCTCATACCAATTACCTACAAGGGGTTGTTTATGATGTCCTATGGGACCCAAACACCTCTCCACAAGGGGTATCTGGCAAAGTTATGACGGTATTGTTTAGCATAGTAACGAACCCTATTCACCTTGTGTGCCAGAAAAAAGCACTGAACTTGAGTACAAGTGAATACACTCTCTGCCTCAAGTGTATATGTGCGGATCACCGTGCTATTTGCCCGTTAATGTTTCAAAAGGCGAGCTGGTCGATCGACCGACATTAGTCACGTGCACCCACCAAACTCACACTGCTCTCATTCTACGATAGTCTGCCGTTATTTGAACACTCGTCAGACGAATGATATGCATGCTCCCTTCGATTAAACGCTACTGATGCCAGCGGAATACCACAAATAGCTATAGGTGGCCACTGGAGGCATAAAAGTAGGAGCTGTACAACTTTGGGGAGGCCAGGCGAAAAACAATTAAATCGCAATTTCTCTCTGCTCGGCTCAGCTCACACAGACGGAGAAGGACCCAGAGAGAGATCTGTCCTCTTTTTGGACGGGAAGGACAAAACCACCAGAGTGAAGGAAGACGGTTCATCAACTCGACATATTGCAACAGTAGTCATGTTTCGGCTAGTCTCAAATATATCACGTAATGACTAAGCAGAATGAATTCATGAGTCTCTAAAACAGGGAAGTTCATAAACGAAGAAAGACTTTCGCGGCACGCCATGTCACAATTTCTCAGTTTGTACAATCAACGTTCGTCAAGAAGATCAACGGGAAGACACCGTGGAGCGTCAACGGCGTTTATTCTTACAGGGCCTATGAACAAAGACGGCGTGCTAGTTTACGCAGAGAAAGTGTATCGAAAGTAGCGGCTGCAAGTGCCGAGTGAGTAAAACGTACCGTCAAGCAATTGATAGACGGCGGATGATCGGCTGATCACGACACGAGAGCAAATGCGACAGAATGAATCATGAAACTGATAAACGGTTCTTCTGTGTGGTCATTCCTGGAGCACTTCCACAAGAGGCGGCTACAGAGCTGGCATGTGAAATGCGATTCAAAGATTGTTATGCTCATTTTCTTATCAGTAGTAGATTGATATATTGAATGCCATGGTCTATATCAAAATTACTCTGGGATGGTTTTTTTCAAAGCTTAATCTAGTCAAGTTTTCACTAGTGTGTTCTCATCAGAGTACACCGCGCGAACACCAGAAGCACTTCTCAAAATGGAAGGCTACATCAAAAAAATGGTTCTGTCTAATCTAGTCTTTGATGACTGGTTGGCTATGGATAATATGGTGTTTTTATCTATTATCTACTGGTGTTTTAAGATGATGATTTGCCTGATGTGAAGTGCCAGCAACGGTGCGAAAGTAAGAGGACGACAGTGGTGTTCAAAGCGAAAATCCACAGGAAGAAACTGAGGCGGTCCCCCCAACACTTAACCAAGTAATCCGGTGTCCGGAAGATATACGTTTGTATGCAATGAAAGCTGACATCAATTTGTTGTCGAAAGTTACGCTTCTAAGGCGCAGTTTGTATAGTGATCATTCCAGAGTTCACAAACAGTAAACTCCTCCATGGGCTATTTCAAATACCATTCGGTTGGTTTTTATATTTTCATTATGTATCATGGTGGGTTTATTAGTGAAAGGTGACTGTTTTGTTCATTGTTATCTGGTGATGAAAAGCCAGAACCCCTGTAGAAGGGAAATCCCGCGCTTTTGGACGTTTGCGGTTTCCCCTAGAGTCTCCCTTATCGGCGGGTTTCACTGTAATGAGAAACTATTGTGTTTATGATATATTTCCGTGTACTTAGAAAAGGACAGTTTAATTTGTGTGTACAGAACTACGGTGTCTCAGAACAAGAGTTCTTATAGCAAATTAAGGACAGTCGAAAAAATTATCTTGATATTTCTTGGCCAGAAACTTAGTAACGTACTACTCTATGTCGGCGTTGCACCGTACATTGAAAGTCTATATAGGTCATTCGGTTTACTTAAATAATAATTCATAACTCACTGACAGGTATTCAGTCAAAACCTTTGAGCAATGGTCCTATCGGTCACAGATGTGCAGCTGGCCATGAGATGTTACATGTCGAAAAGTTACACTCAAGATGAAATTTTAGATGGATTTTTAATTAGTTCTCAGTGAATGAACACTAGAAAAACCCAATTATAATTCACTTAACCTGCAAATGCAGAAAGACTGAAAGAAATACCACACCAAGTAACTTATATTTGGTGAAGGTCCACAGTGAGTTATATGAAACTACGACTGGGACGTGCGGAAGGAAAGGTTGGCTCATCGGCTCATCACAGTCCATTGGTTTCAGAGAATCTCTATTTGATGACTTGGCTACGTCTGAGGAAGGAGAGTTCAAACGGGGGATAATCAAAATCCACAGATCATCATAAAGTGTAAGCCAATATGGTACCTTCGGGATGAAATGTATTCACTAAAAAGGGTTGAACCTGTTACTTAATTTACTCTTCACTTTTGCTCGGCTATCTCGCACAAGAGGACAAGTCGGCTCCAAGGATATCACGGACTATTGGTGACCACGCGCGGCAGTCGTAAGAAAGTTCGGAGCACATCCTCGTCAAGTCCTTTTTTCATAGCCGGACTACATAGACCGACCGAATACCTAGAAGACCTACGTCGTTTTCTATTGTACTGGTTCACGTTTTGAGCTGCCTACTAAGGTGACAAAGCCAACCAAGGCAAGGAGTAGGGCAAAGTATTTGTCTGGTTATCTCTGACCGAAGGATATGGCCGAACCACTGCAGTCGTAGATGATGGAGCAGGACAGAGAGTGCTTCGACATCAGAGTATCGTCTCCCCACCCCTTTGTTAGATACCTTATTGCACCAGCTGACTTCGAAGATTTGCAGCAGGCACCAATGGTCGAAAACCTCCAGCCTTCTGGTATCCTCAGCTTGTGGTTGCCAGGTTTCGCAGCCATAGACGAGTATGGGGCGGATGGTGGCAGAGTACATGCGAACTTTGGTCTTCAAGCTGATTCTAGTGCAAGTCCACAGCATTCATCTTAGCAGAAGGAAGGCTGCCCTGGCACTGTCAATCCGCATAACCACTTCGTCTTCTGTCTGACAGATCAGAAGCAGAGTTAATTCTAGGTATTTGTATGAGGGTAATGGTCTATTGCTGACTGTCGGGCCTAGATGAGTTTTGAAAACATTTGTTTTAATGCATTTTACTTCTAGTCCGATGGACTTTCAGAAAGAACTGATTCCGTCGAGAATCCGTCGGAGCATAGCGGGTAAGTCTGCTAACACTACCATGTCATCCGCGAACTCCAGGTCCGAAATGTATATTTCCTGGCTAGGCCTAATGCCAACTTGGTCGAGTAAAGCATGACACACTACCCCATCAATGACGTAGTCAAACAGCACCGCTGATAGGGGACAGCCCTGTCTCACTCCGGTAGTGAGTGCGAACTCACTGGATTCGGTGTCGTACATACGAACCCTAGAACCAGTTGTTCAGTAATGCCTCTTCGACAGCCTTAAAAGCTTATCGGGCATCTCATCGAATTGGATTATGGTCCAAAGAGACTCGTGTTTAACCGAATTGAAGGCGGCTTCGAAGTCGATGAAACAAGGTGCAGTCAGCTGCTGGAACTTACAGCGGTGCTCCAGTATTGGGCGCAGTGTGAAGATTTGATCCACACAGCCTCTGCCACGGTGAAAACCCCCTTAGTTCGGGCGAATGCACTAGTTTCTTGTCTCGGAGAAACAGTTTAGTAACAACGCACCAAAAACTTCGCAGTCACATCGAGCAAGCTGATCCCTCGGTAGTTCTCATATGCTGATTTACTATCTTTCTTCGGAATGGGAAACAGAATGGGCATTCCGTAGTCTAATGGAAATGCTTCCTCTCGTCAAATGGAGCCAAAATGTGCAAACAACCTATCAATCAATGACGATGAACAGGCTTCATATACTTCTGGAGGGATACTATTTTCCCCGGTGGCCTTCCCGTTCTTCAGCTCAATAAGTATTTCTGTAACTTCCGCGGTACTGAGCGGGTCTCGTTGCTTCCGTACTGGACTGGAAGAGTTGACGTTGATTGTTCCTTCAGGTGGTTCGTAAGCCGGCTGATCAGTTGACAGAATTGTTCGACCCATCGGTCCATCTTCTTACTTTGTTCGGGTATTAGGTTTCCTGCCGCGTCAGGAAGAAGCGAATCTTGTATTCGGAACCTATTCGAGGCCTTGAGAATGAGGTAGAACAGTCTACCAAAGTCTCCAGACCCTGAAGCGGCCTCCATTTTTTCGCCTATTTCCATTCAACATCTTTTGCGACCAGTCTCGGCGGAGCTCGTGGTCTCTCGTTGCTGTCTGCTGCGTTTATCACTGCCTGCGAGTCCAGCTTCTTGTGCTTCAGTCGAAAACCTTAGCATGCTCTTAGGGATCCAACCCTTGCCCACTTTTTTGTTTACCAGAGTACCGTCATGGCGGCTTCTTTGATTGCCAACTTTATTTGAGTTCACTGCCCTTCCACAGGAACTTCTTCTTCTTGTGCTTTGGCTTCGGCGGTCGGTTGAGTTGTAATTGCTCGTGACCGTGCTTCTCGCTTCTCTTGATTTTCTAGGCAGCAAAGTTTAGCCGGGATGGTGCAGATACCCTAGCACGTGTATACAGATGAATTTTGAGGCAAGCCAGTAGGAGGAAATAGTCAGTGCTGTTTGCATTGTCCGTTTTTGCACTTTGGTATGCAATCCTACCCAGACGAGGCTCAGCGGGATCTCACCAGGATGTTGTCGAGTTAGAGGACAATATGAACATCATTTGAGTACCGTTTCATCAAGTGTTTCTTGGGGTGTTGAAAGTGAGTTCTACAGACAAGCAGTCTCCCAGTGATTTCGAATATTTGAGTTGTTTGTAGCTCAGATTGGAGGTTTATGTCCGTTGGTTATGGCTGAGTGATTACAACGGATACAGACAACCACTCCATTGACGTCAGTTAAACCTGTCAGTCGATCACTTTTCACATAACGCTGACCGAGGCCGAATTTCCCAAGAATTTGGTGAGTGTATTCGTCAGCCAAACTTTTGCGACCAAGAGTTCGTTGCTCCACAAAACCCGGTTGGTTACCTACAGTATTAAGGATGGTTTTCGTCTTCGGTTTCATCATCAGCCGAATTGGCTGGAGCATGGACGGCAGTCACCATGGTTCGTGCGGAAAGCCTTTAGAGCAGGCCAAGGTGAGCCTGAATGAGGCTCATTACTAAGAGACTATTGCGCCACTAGCTGCCTTGTTCAGAGCAAATGCGACACCGTTGATACCGGAGTTGTCCTCCGGGCCACTGTGATAGAGCCAATAAGATGTATCCACTCCCGGGTCCTTTATTGTGGGCAACCACAGTTAGAAAGTTGGACTTCCAAGAGGCAGGTAATGTCTACTTCATATTCGTTGTACAGTACGCATTGTGATACACTGGCTATCGACGTCTACAAACGTCCTTACACTCCAAAAGACTGTGTGCTCTTTTCCTGCGGTAAATAATCCCAGCTTGTTGCTTTATTGCCTTGACAGCTGGGACACGAGGGACGTCGCTCACTGGGGACGCCGTAGCATGATGAGTGCATGAGGTTCCGTGAGTAATCATAGGGAGTCGCGGGAGTGGAGTACGAATGGGTGTCTCCAGTACCGGTCGGCCTCATTGCTCGAGGTTGGATCTCTGGCCTTTGCACACTCAAGTGCAGACTGCAAGGCTTCAGGGAGTTTTGAGAGGAGCCGATGGTTGGTTATGCGGTTTATTCGCATCTTCTGGAAAGCTGGGTCAGGTACTTAAACAGTTTTCCTTTGTAGCAGTTGGATCAATAGATCTCGTCCGCCCATTCAGTAGTGTCTGTCTTTACATGCCGAACACCGTCTCATCGAAGTTCTTTATGCCTTGGTAATCCTCAACCTGGTTTAGCGTGCCTGTCCAGCTTTTCGCCGGGATGTGGCCGCTGATGAAAGCCTTAGCTTCGGAGAGCCACAGGTGAGAACTGGGTAAATGATGGGGACCAAGGAGATGATCGATGCTCCAAGGGACAAGAAAATCTACCAACTCAGTGGTGCTACTCCTCCCAGACACCCCACACACCCCTTGAACCTGTTGATAACAAAAGTATTGTTCTTGGGACAATCAGATACAAATAACCGTTTTGATGTGTAAGCTACTTGATGTAAAACCGATGACTTGAGCTAAACACCTCCGCACTGTTTCATTCCATTCTTTTCAGGATTTCTTCGGCACTCTATGGATAAATGATGAATCGAATGGCTTGTCATTTTACTTGAATCCTTTCTTAATTGACCGGTTGAAGCCCCGGTGGCAGGCGTGGAAATTGCAGCCAGCAGGGTATTCATGAGTTGATCACAAACCTTTGTCACTTCATGATCCATTCCAATTTTCGAAACCATTTCGGATAGATACTTGTCATTAGTCTAAAAGATTTTCATCCTCACTTATCTCCTGCGTGAAACAAACCTTCCACTGCACTGAATTTTCGTTCCACCATTGTTGTCCTGACTGTTACTCACGTTGAGATGCAAAGAAACATCATTTTCACGAATCCCAAAACAATGCATAATGTGGATATTCATAGAGCTGGCATTCCATTGCAATCTGTATACGAACTGATGAACGAAGGTACTACTTCAAAATTCTAAAACCTCAAAACACTCAAGGTAAAATGCCAGAAAAACGGATCCCGAAACTGATTGCCTGTGGAAACTAAGAACTCCAAACCACTAGACAATGAACACACCAGAGCAATGGGTGTTGAAATGTGACAAATTATCAAGCCCACCAAAGAGTAAAATGTACTAATTTGTCATTCCCATTCAAGCGGCAAAATATGTTGAATGAATTTGTTTTATTTTATGTAACCATTATTTCTGGTTTGCATATACAAAAAAATTCCCAAGTTTCCCAAAGCGTGAGCACCCAAAATGAGTACGTTATTTCAATCAGAATTTCTAAAAGTACCGTTCGTTTTTCTTTAAGCGGCAGTTAGAATAATCGTGTTTTTTCATTCACTCCCTTCAAAGTATACAATAATGACACCATATTTCAGAAAGGAGGTCGCAGCCAGCTGGAAGCTGAAAATAGGAGGATAACCGGCGGCCTCGGGCAGCAGAGGCTGCAAGATTCGAACCAGGGACAATAAGAACCTGGGGTCTGCTATAATAACCGTTAGCCTACCGCCGTTTATATCGCCTTAGAAAGAAGTTCTGAAATCTGCATACCCCAGCTCTGAGGAGGAAAGACCACGCACGGACAAACGGGCGGATGCATAGAGTCATTATCAACAACAGAAACAACACCCATGGTAATACGCAGTCAACTCTGACAACTAGATCCGGACAGCAGCGAGTCTTTGGAACAGCAGTGGTGTTTTCGTCGTTCAGGTTTCGCATGGCACACGCATCGTCATCTCCGTCCTCATCACACGCTCACCTGTTCTCTCGTTTGCAAGCGAACAAACAGACTCTGGTTTGGTCTGGTAGCCAATAGGTCGGTCAGCAAATTACCTAGTAGCAGAAGAATAAACAAAGAAAAATGCTTCCGGAAATCAATGCAGAGGCAGTAGTGAATAGAACACACATCTGATTGGAGCATTCCTCATCTACTCGTTTCTCAAACGGTGCGTACGAAAGTATGCGCATACAAAGCCCCAGTAAGGCATAAACCTGGGATGAACAGTAAACTCCCATTGCTCTGAAAACTTCTACTTAAGTACTGTATCGCATAAGACTCAAACAAACTTATACAAACGACAACAACAATAACAACAGGATATGACATGTCAGATTGCTCTATCAGTCGTCTTTCGCGTGCATCCACCGCTCCCACTGTCACCTTGTCTGGTGATAAAATGCTACAAATGTGTTGTTTATTTACGCTTTACACATAGTACCTCCCTCCGTTGACCCAGACGTAGAAAGTGTTGCAACTGAGACAGTCAGTGATAGCTCTTACCCTGAGTGGGGCATAACAAGTTGAAGTTAGTAAAAACGAAGCAGGTGGCCGCAGTAATCAAATTTCCATTCGTGACCGTTAGTTCCGCAAATGGAAAACCCTTCTATGTAAATGGTAGACCAAATTAATAAAGCGAAAGGTACAGAGGCACTGGCGGATTCAGAATATAAACCACGAAGCGGAGGATCTCTAGATTTCCTCTTCTCCAATAGGAAAGCTGTTTGATCGAGAACCCAATGTCATCAAATTTGGTTCAGTGACATGCCTGCCTCACGATGTACAGTTTCTTCAGATTTCAGATCTCAGTAAACTTCAACCGACTCGAGTCCTCGAATTTTGTCCCTATCTAAGGAGATCAGTGGTGATACAATACTGCAGTCACTTTCTTCTCATTTCGCGTCCCAAAAAGAATGACGTTAAATTTTTTCCCATTCCAGAAAGGATAATTCTGTCTGAGCTGCAATAACCATAACTAAAAATCTAAGCGGTCGCTGAACTCTGGCACATTTAAAAGTGTACTACCCACTCATAACACATATTGCCTCCAATTTAGAAACTTTTATTACTGAGTAAGTTCGAAAAGGAGATCCTTAGAAAAAGATATCTAGGTGCGGAGGGCTGGTCAAAATAAAGGCCATAATCGGTTCGTTTTTCCAGTAGGAAAACATTTCACGATGAGTTGACTGTCTTTTTCAAAATAGACACAATGGACGGAAATAAGAGTCTCTTCGAAATAGTTCAACGGACTCCGGCAACCTTCCTTTGGAAGTCTTCCTGGATTTGGACTATATGATCTTGCCTTTTCAACAGGAGATACGTATTTAACCTTCCCATCGCTTAAGCACTGACTTTTTCACTATCGTTTTTTAAGAAGCATAAGCTGATTCACAGTAAAACTCCATAATAGAGAGAATTGCAGGCCTGTCGTACTAACTGTCACCTCAGACCAACATTCATATTAATCAGTGCAAACAGATCGGGGATATCCCCGATGACTCTTAAAGTAATCGTTCATTTTCCCTGAAAACCATACCAATTTTTATCATTGTTATACATTGACACGAAAAGCCGGAATGATGAGAATAATGGGAAATCCAACTTCATTTTTTGCAGATAAATGTCCACGCTATTGGCTCAGTTGGATTCGGTGACCTTAGGCTTACCGGGCAGTTACTCTACCAATGAGCTGTTGCGGTGCAGCCAATCGGAAGCGAATAACTCACGTAAATATTCAGACTTCTCTTGGCCGTACCGCGAAGGCTCAACCGGTAGAAAGACTGTCTGGTAAGCGGCTGGTCACCAGTTCGATTTGGGATCTCGATTCAGACATTCGGCTGCGAAAAATGGAAGTATACTGTCCTCTGTCATCATATTCACGTATTTTTTTATTCAAAGTGAATCCTTTAGAATTACTCGTTGAATGTGATTACGTATCTCCGTCACAGAAAACAAGCATGCCGATTCAGTTCATCGTGTTCAGCTCGCTCGTGAGTTTTTCTCTGCAGCACTGAAAAGATATTCTCAAAGCCCTCCTTCTTTACAGATCTTCTGGATTATTTAAGAATAAACTAAAAGTACGCGATAATTTAACATGGGAAAAGTCGATACTTGGCTCTGCCGTAAGAGGATAACAAAGGTCGTTACCTTAGTCAAATGAAGGCAGCGACAATGGGAGCTGCAAAGCTTTACCGTGAGATATGGCACACATATTGCTATCGTCAATGGCTTAAAGATAGACAGAGGCAAAGAGAATACTTTAACATAGTCCAACAGTCGACACATTGAAATTAGCGGCAATGTAAACTCTGTCACAGGAAAAATACTTGAATAAGCAGTCGAAAAGTGCTGTTGCACCAAATCAACTGGAAGGTACTTAGATATTGACACTTAGATCTAAGCCAAAAGAGGACAGAATGATTTACATCTGTTCCGCTTAGAACAGGTAGCAGATAGTTCACCATTCTTTGCATCCTCCTTCAAACAAAAAACTGTCGACGCATCAGGTCCTACAATATATTTGAACAAGCTCGACATTCACCATGAGGCCTCAAGACTATTGAGACGGCATGCTCGTATATGGCTTTAAAATAGTGGTCAAAAACGTGGAAAAAGTGCAGTCTGATTGATGGTGAGGGCTTTGGAACATTTTCTTTACTGGATCACAAAGTGTCCTGGAAATTTTTTTGGAAAAAAAGAAAACTGACTGATATGTTCAGCAAAAAATTAACACGGAAAAGAACAAATTACCATTTGAGAGTCTTTTCTAACCCTTCCCTCAAGGGTCGATTTCAGGATTGGGCCCATACAAGAAAGGTGTCTCGGTTTTAACACGGATATTGTAACAATCCAAATGTCTCCTAGTGATCAATCGGTTTTTTACGGGAGATGTGTACGGAGCGGGGCCCAGAGTGACCGACGGTGGGCAAACAGTCATCATAGAGGGCTTTCAACCCTTCTACCCCGATTCGTATCCTGTTTTCGCCGCCTGTCACTTTCCTCAGTTGGCAGCCTCGAACTGACAGCAACTCGGTTCCTCGAACTGAGTACCATTATTATGCAAGAAGAGGATGTGAAGAAAAATAAAAAGTAAAAATAAAAAATACGAAGACCATGAGTCTGCTCTGAATCATAAATTGTCATAGGTTGTTCCTAAACTTGTTCACGACATGTTTCTGCAATCTGTCGCAACAAGTGGTTCATAAACACAGTTTATAGTCGGACGGCATCTTTCCTATTACTCTACTTAACTGCACTAAATTACCAATGACTCTTTCTCATTCGTAGATTAGGAGTGAGATATGTACCTACGGATTTATGAGTTGAGAAACAGCGGGTAAAAGGGCAAGAGAACAATTCAAACGAAGCCTGGTCCGGCCAGTTTCTTCAATTTTTCCACACATTCTTGCCACAGAACTCGATTTTTTCCAGTTTATACGGTTTGTCAACAAATTTGTTTCAGTCTTCTGAAAACAGGACAGAATAGAATGTTCCAGCGTGAGGATGGGAAATTCTCCTTGCGCCCCCCCCCCTATCCTCCTTACTTAGATGTCCGAGGTTTGTCCCACGGCTTGTATACGCGAATGAACAGCTGATCTTTACCTATTCGTTATTCATTGGCATATTCTCGGCAAGTCTGAGTGATGACTGACAGGAATCGAGTCAAACCGTGTCAGCTCAACTGATAGATCACGTGAAAACATTGATAGCCCCGTTTGTGTGTTTCTGCTATGGATTGGTTCGGTTCCTTTACTGATCTGACGGCCATCGGGTGCATCTTCGGGACACAGTTGCCTATTAATTTATTCGGTCCACACGAAGCAAACAAATGAAGCACAGTTCAGTCAGCCACGAAATTCCCCATAGTTTCACTATTCGTGCACTGATAGACTCGGAAAACGGTGAGATAACTGAAGCTTATGGACGAGGCGCAACCTATTCAGAAAAGGAAAACACTTATTCCGAAATGTTCATTTTTTTCTCAGTCTGCAAGGGCACCCTGTGAATAATTTAGAATTCCTGTCATCACTGACAGAGAAATTGTCTGTAAATCCGTAAAGATTGTCCCCACAGAAGACCAGTTTTTCGCAGAAACGAAAAGACTCTGTGGTTATCAGGGCTAACAAACAGGGTTCTGCTTCATTGTGACATGTACCATTTTGTGATCCCCCAGTGGCATTTGGTGCATATACTTTCTAATGACATTTCTTATGAGTATCGGAAGGACTTTGTGAATTGCAAACGGTGGGTGAAACACTGATATAAGATGGAGCTAATCGGTCAGATAACTGCTTAATGAGTTCGCATAGGTCATATAACGATTGTGAAAATGTTCTTAGTACATTACGAAGGCGCAAGTTGTGCTGCTCTGGTCATACAGGAAAGCACAGATGAGAAAACTGCAGCCTTTTGAGTAGTCGGCCAATACTTCCTCGTATCACCAAGATCGAACTCTTATCTACATGTCCATTTTAGCTTAGGTTAACTTTTCTACAGACCTTTCTTGCTGGATTGGCTTGACTTGCTCGCGTGATTAACTGGGCGAATATTTTTGGTATGGGACATTTTCTTGTTTCCCATGGTTCTACCGTGAAGTGTTTGAATCTGTCTATCGCAAAACTGCTCTAGAAATGGTCATAGCTCTCTCTTCTGGCAGTATCCATTGTTTGATGTGACTTACTCAATATTCACCTATTTCCAACCCAATAGGTTCATTTTTAAGAAGCCCAGTAAACTGCTGTGGTGTCGTTATCAGCCGTATTACCAGGATCTCTGCTGATAATTGTGAAATGCATGCAAATACAATGGGGTTCACGAACTGCCAACCTATCCTTGTAAATAAACATAAAACCAGCCTTTTCGCATGATATATAGGATACTAGTGAGAAAAGATACATACGAATGTAGGTCAGGCAACAGTTCACAATGCCGGAGGATTTTACACCATTTTTTAGACCGTTTTTGTCAGGAAGCCGTTACATGGTTAGAACTCATTCTGAACTTTCCCGGATTTACCATTTATTTATAGTCCTAGATATGGTTCGGAGTGAACTTCTGGCTGCTTTCGATTGGTAATACGCACCAGGTATACAGCTATCTGTGGTCCGACTTTTCGGTAACTAACTTACCGGATTCATGGATCCTCGGAAGCCTGATCTCCGATAGTTTCAGTCACACCACTTTTAATCAAAGTGTCCAGTCAATTGCCTCTTCTGTTGACCAAATTTTATTAGCTTTAAATCATCAGAAGTATGAAACCGAACTGATCATCTTTATTTTATCTTCGTCGTTCAATTTTTACCAGAACAACGTGTGTGTGTGTGTGTGTGTGTGTGTGTGTGTGTGTGTGTGTGTGCTGTTTCGCCCGGAAACCGGAAATGCCCGTCACTTCAATGATTGATGGAAAAAGTGCGACGACAGTACTGAACCGCTGGGCTGTGTGAAAAATTTTTGTGGTCTGTGGAACGCGTGACAATCGAGTATTTCAAGTGTGCAGTAATTTTTCAGTCAAGGAGGTTTTAATCGGGTGAAATATTACACAAAATATAATTTGTATGTAATTCAACTAATCAGTAAAACCACTTTATTATCTTGCCTTGGGCCCTATAGAGGGTTTTTCGCAAATCGTCAGACTGATAAAATGTGAAACAAACCAAAGCGTATTCCACAGCTAGGAGAATCTAGAGGATTTCTATATTACCATTAAATTAGGTAAATCAAAATCTTCTTGTACAGTGTGACGTTGAACGCATTCCCACGGTGGAAGTCAACAAGAGAATGCATACATCGAATCTGTGTTCGTCCAACGAAGGATTAGCACGTTTTAGTTAGAAAGCCGCTGTGCTTTTTCACAACACACAATTGAATAATTTCTTTCAGTAAATCTTTTCAAGCGTTGAAAGTACAACTTGGAATGAAACCCCAGGTATTTTGCAATGCTTGAGCTGCTAACAGCCGCATTTGATTATTTTTTCAGTTTATAACAAGTTTTGTGGACTATAATGTATTCAAAATTTGCAAAGGGTACGCAAGATAGTAACATTTCACGGTTGATTTTTCGGACAATTCTAGTACAATTCTATCACAAACTACATCATTCAAAATATCTCTACCGAAAATACCGACCTCCTGATGGAATAACATTAGCTTCAAAAGCTGGATTATAATTGCTTCCATAGGTCAGACCAATCACGCATTCAAAGAGTGCAGCTCACACAGAGCGCTTTTTTCGCTGGAGAGGGGGCTACGCAGCTTCTCGACCAGCTGACTGATATTAAGCAACATTGGTTTTCATGGAACCCGAAAGTTGCTGCCAAAAAGATGCATGGATATTTACTTCACGGTGCTGAATGTGTCCCTATGTCGGATATCTTAGATGCTGACCTGTTCTAAAAATAAAGGTGGCTTTTTTTACGCACTTCCGGGCCGCTTTTGACATAGTTGACAGAAACGTACTACTTTTTGCACTACAAACCCAATGAAGGCCCGAGAAACCTGACAGCCTCATGAGATCAATCTACACAAATAAGCATGTTAGTTTACATATCCTTGGATAGAGGTTCAGTAATTTTCCCTTATTCCGGCTTTACGAATATCCATCCCTTTTCTCCAGTACTGTACAATTACGTCGTCAGCTGCATAATGCACCAGGTGATTAACAATTACTCCGGTTTTCAGAGGGGCCGGATACTTGTTTCGCGGATTTGGAACTTGCAACCAAAATTACCATCCCGGGGACTGTCCTACTGTTTTACAACCAATTGCGCTTCGCGTAGGTTACTACGCAAAAGCCATGGGACTAAAGGTCAACATTTCAATGAGCAACTTATCCTGAACCTGCGGTATATAGTCCGTACAGCACACACCATCTTCATAAATGGTCAAGCTTAATACGAAGACGGTTGGCGCATCTAAAACGTTCAGATAACTTCTCTTCAGCTCTGTGAAGCACTCTTGGAGCTCAACAAGATCAGTCTTCGTACAGCAGTCCGCGTCCTTCGGACGGCTGTCTGTTCAGTACCTGGTCACACCTGAGAAACTTGATCACCAAGAGTCGAGGAGGTTACAAGGCTAGAATTGTTTGTCCACTGGTGCCGATGAAAGATTCTTTAAGTGGCTGTGTGACAGGCTTAAAAACGGCGAGATAAGATAACACGGTTCGCATATTAATATGTTGTCAAAACGCGGTTTAGACACATCCTACGACGCCCGAACAAGAAAGTCTCAAAACAGAGCCACTTCTTTCTTTCATGTCCAGGAAGGAGAGGTCACTTTGAAGGATAGCTGGAACATGGTTCAGTATCATCAAATCGGAATTCAAGTGATTAAGACTTAAGTTTGTCCAAGGTATTGACAAAAGTAAACTTATTTGTATGCTCTGAACTCTCCGAAGATCTTCGACCATGAGTAGGTGCCATCGGCATCACCCATGAAGCCCGCTCATCGTCTCGCAGTGGCTAGGTGTATAAAAGTGACAAATAAATTAATGGCTGGCCTCATACCAACACCGAAACTGCCAATCCATGCATTCTCTAAGGGGTCAAATATTCTTTTTATCCGGTACACAAATTTGCTTGACAGGGGCATATTCAATACGAGTGAAAGCAAATCTGGATAGTACTACCAAAATTTCGACCACATTCTCGCCGAAAAACAGGAGAGAGTTTATAATCTCCTGAATACTGTTTTTGCTGCGTTTATTTATATTTTAGAAGTCGTGGACATTGTTTACCATCGTTCCATGAAAAGTGATTCTATCGCCCGTCAGGTTATCCCCATTTTGAACCAGCCTTTATTACCAAAATAGCTTTCTGAGATGTTTAGGTACGGTTTGAAATTATCTTCGCCAAGAAATATGTAGAAGGGAATGATGAAAATTGGTGTGGACATAGATTGTAATATAGCCCTTTGGTTTTATCGCGTAAAAGACAGGTTGGATTCTTTTAAAATTTATTTCGCGATGTTTCTACGCTTGGGGAATTTATTCCCGTTGAGTTTTTTCACCACAAGCCAAAACGGCAATCCATCACCAATGAAAACCAATTAGTGCAATCTGAGTAGTGATTCCACAAGTAAGGAAGTGCTAAGATATTTGGGCTGTTTGGGAAGTGGTTCCTCGTGCAGTATCAAAGACTAGTTCAGCGTGGACAATGATCCCGGGAGCATCGTGCCATAGTCTCATTCTTGTCCCATATCATTAGCTTCAGTGCATACAAGAGAGACGCACGAAGCTTGAATACATGGGTTCAGATAAATTAGGAATTGTATACAATGCGCCAATACTTTCCATATATGGTTACTGACCGAATAAATTAGTAGTTGTTGAACCTAAGAACCGTAATATTTCTCAGGATTATGATCAAGAAAGATAATACCGAAGGTGGGTACGTCGCTGCCACGGCCAGCAAAAGCAATCAGGACCGAATCTGATTTGCATCTACGAAAATGGGTCAATATTTCCGGTTATATCCAACACATGAGTGACTAGCCACAGAAACCTGGTGCACATAGGAACACCATGATATCTTATTACAACAAATTTCCGCCATTTTCAGGTCCACCATAATCTGGTCATCCGTTCGTTTTTATAAGGAAACGGTGCTTCTACATACAAAATATTTCCAAGAAAGAAAGTTTTGGTCAAATATTTCAAACTTTTCGTTACTTTCTCATGCAACAGTGTAGTGCAACGGGTACGTACCCTGTGGCCACAAAAGCCTACTGCTCTATTAGGGATAGCCGGCAACCAGACCCTGAGAGCTGGAGTGGAGAACCGCATAAGGTCTCAATAGGTCAAGTGTGGTACCAAGCCAAAGTAACCGGTGACGGCTGGAATTGGAATCTCCGAGGTGGTAATCAAAGCCTTCAAACATTTTGACCACTTATGTTGTCTACAACAGGAATTGGAAATGGTCTACTAATCAGAAGCGATCTGCGATACGTCATTTCACATTTTTTTAATGATCAAACAAACTCATACGTGTTGAAAGAATTTCTCTGAATTACCTTAGTCATCAAGTCCGAATGACCTACAAGGTAGTTCCATGACTGCTTTATGTACTTTTATCTATCATCATGAATTATCTGACGCACTGGAATCCAGCGAACGAAATTATTCAATATGGGAGAAAATGAGAATCCGCAGAACCCAAGGAAGTTGTTATTCTTCCGACTGTTGCTTCAGTACGGTCTTGTGCTAGGGATTTGGTTCACAGATAAGAAGCAAATATGGGAAGTGGAACTTCGGATTTTCTGTATGGAAATGGAATTTTATTGACCAGTTTGACCAGGAAGGTGTTCGAATTCTATTTAACTACAGTTAGGTGAATAATAATATTAATCAGCGGCAGAAAATACGTTGTTCATAGTTAAATACGATTTCATCGTGACTGGTCAATGCTCCCTTCCTTAGTGTTCTGATCTACCGTTTCGAGAACTGGCAGCTCCGGAGTGAGGGAAACTCAGCGATCAGGGTTTCTGGTACTCTGTGTGAGCAGCGATGAGGTTCTTCGTTTGCTGGGTATTCCTAGTCATCTCCCAACAAGGAAATCATATTGTACCAACTCAATCAACGAAAATACCTTTGCACCTTCTACCACGGCGTGCAGTAGTTATGCCGCCAGTAAATAGTTGGATGGAATGACTCGGTAGTGCTTCTATGACTTGGCGTAAAGTTATGAAGAAGCTGTTGCCGGCCATGTCCTATTTTGTTACATTGTAACTTCTCGTTTGAGCGCACAGGACGAGGACAGTCGATATTTAAATATATTGAGTAATATGGCTGAAAATTGCAACCAATGATGCACACAAATTACAGTGTGGTTGGTTCACTCCTGCCACCTGCGCCCACCTAGTTCCTGAGACTTTATATATGCAGTGATTACGTTTTTCCTTTTTTCATTCCTATCTCGGGCATAATATGTCTCAGGCATTCCATTGTTCAAGGTTTTCTGAGAATATAAGGGACCAGAAAACATAATTCTCCATCCTTTCCACCTCTTAAAATGAAAAATCTCGCATTTCTGTTAGTTGAACGCAGTTGGGCATTATGGCTCCGGTTCAGCGAATTTGTTGGGCTGCTGGTCCTTCATTTATTGGATTGGTAAGGTAAAAAGTTTTGGGACCTTTACGACCCCCACTGGGCGTGCGACCACATACACACACAAATACCGGGACGGGTGATTACATGGACTCGTGAACTTGACCCGATGGCAATAGACCTCAAATATCACTATTTACATCACTTCGTTGAGCCTCTTTCGGGGCTATTTAGTAACCTGACGAACTGTAGTTGATCGTCTTTGGGTTGTTTATTCGTGTGTCTTAAAGCACATACCCATACACACGTGTATATCCGTTCGATGGAACTGACAGACACTAAGGCAGGAAATACATCACACAATGCACGCTAAGAAATTTCCAGTTCATCGATGAAATTATCCGCTTCATTTAACCCCATTACACTGGCTTCGCTCCGGCGACTGTTCGTGTTGTGTGTTTGTGAGCGTGGGTTAGCACACGAGTACGACAAGTTTAAAGAGTTAAGGTTATCATCGTGAATGACATTCCATCATTAACTATGACGGAGACAGGCGGTCCACTTGCAGGGTGGGTACAATACAAACAAATATTGACCGTGATCTAGCAACTACCGATCTTTTCCCACTGTCTGGCTTTACACAACCACCCCCAACTTATTCTATCTCGTTCTTCACCGTGAAATGCGGGGTCAGTCTGTGACAGGCATTTGCTGAAGGAGACCGCTTTGTGACTGAGTGCACGATTTTGATAGACGTACGTCTCAGCTGGATCAACTTCGTTACTGAGGCCAAATATGCACGAGGACACAGAGGACAACAGAACCCGAAATCTTCCCTCTGTTTATTTACAGGTGTTCTCAATCTCTGTGATGGAAAACGGACCGCGATAATAATCTCAATGTTCCGAGTCGCACAAATTCGCGTAATATCTGTTGTGTCGTAACCATGTACGGCTTTGAATGAATCGAAAAATATCTATTTTCAGAGGAAGAGGAGGACCAAATATAGTGTCGCCATCGGAACGTGGGACCCCAAAATATTGCGTATGATAGTTAGGTTGCAACCTGAAAAAAACAGTAAACATTCTGCCTGTTAATAATACACGGATAGCCAGTTTGCATTTTACTCCGCCAAGTAATCAAATTCCAGATATTTTGAGCGAGTCTTATCTGAAAATAGAGAAATACTTTACTAAGAAACGTACACGAATTAAATGTCTTATTTATTTGATTGAGATAGACCCGAGTTACGGTATTTGACATTCTTCTGGATGTCACCAGCCGAACCGAATTACACGTGAGTCGTGCGTAAGCAAGACACCAAAGCAAGTATAGAAACAATCGAAATGTACTTATGGTCCTCAATCAATCATTTACTCATGAGATAACAGAGAAATGAAAGTCCCTGAAACCAGCTGTTTATAGGGCTTTTAGAAGAAACGGTTATTGTTCACTAATTAACCACCGAACAATGATATTCGAATGATGTCAGTAGTGAGATCCGAGACTTCAACCCAACTGCCACCATGACCACTGGTCATTCTGGTAATAGACTGTCATCCGCATTGGTCGGCGTTATTACCAATGCCTGATCTATCAGGATCTCATTCGATTCCAAAGCCCAAGTTTCACTATCGTGTTTGCTGACACCTTCTCATAGTAAAATGAAAACATGAAGCGACGCATATGCCTCTCCAGTTGCACTCGTGCATAAGCAGAAGATAAAGTTTTACAAAAAAATCTCACTCACTACTGGTCATACATGAGTCGAGTTCTATGACTTCCAAAAACGGGAGGTTCATCAGACGAGGTGCCCACTGGTTTGTAAATCACAAAGCAATGGATCCACACCCTTTGAGCCAAAATGAATGAAGGGTGGAAAACTGCTCGTATTAGTGAACCAATTATTTTTCTTGAAAGAAGAAAAAATTAATTGCAAGATTTGTGTAAAGATTTATCGAGTTTGGACGTGAAAATTCAGCTCACCACATCAGGAAAAGACTTCAGACTGATTTAGTCCAGATCCTGCGCTATTCATCACAATTTCCTATCTTGCACTTATCAAATACTTCCTTTCTTTCTCATAAGCTTAGACTACTGGTTTCCACGCAGACCACCATTCGCTGGGCCTCCACGCCCTCGTGTTAACTTTTTGTTCACTCTTATTGGGTCACCATTTTTAGCTTTGTTCTTATGATAGGAGTCGACTAATTTTACCTCGTATCCTTCGAAGATCCATTCGTTGGACTCATCTATTCGTATCGAAATTTGATTCCTAACAGATTTTATCCCCTACAAAACCTTTCTTCCCTGTTTTCTAGTCATTTCAAGTGATTGTTTTATGTACCCTGAGGGGTAAATATTCAGCCTTACATAACGTGTACAAGTCTTCAAAAAATAAATTAATAAAAACTGTACATTACGACCATAAATGGCACACTGGGGTTATGGGTAGTAAGCATCTTATTCCAAGTGTTGTGTGAATTCGGATATTCCATAAGCTGTATTGGGCAATAACTTTGCCAGGTAGAGTATAGTAAAACTGCTGTTCACCCCAGTACGTGCATAAAAATGTTTGTATTGAGAACGAGTGGAAGAACTCGACATATATCACACTAGGCTTTTGTGGAGAGGATGAGCAGAGTCGGTGAGAATTTTTATAGGCACCTTTTGGCAAGTTTCGCTATGATGAGATGTGACAAAGTGAATAAAATGCCTTTGGGGTATTACACTGGCAGATAATACAATCTTAAGGGATCTAGCAATAAACTTGAAGTCTTCCAATAGCAGACCAGGAAAAATGATGTTGAAGCTTATAGCCAGTAACACAGATCCCACTAAAAAACTGAGTTCGAAAAGATGAATGGGTTCGGAGTGGAATTTAGGGCGTGACTCATAGAAATACAAGCGTTTATTTTTCACAGAATCGAGATAGCAAAGAGATCATGATATTTAAAGGAGTATTCCTTTTTGCGACGAAGCTGCTTGAGACGAGGAGACGACGGATGATCAGGGTGCGAATACGAAGTTTTGACTGGACAGAAAATTTTGAAGCGAAAATTTAGATACCTGCTGAGAAGGTCCTGGAAGATCGAAAGATCCGTGTCTGAGAATGCACTGAATTCTGTGTGAATAGCTTTGAAATGCACTAGGAATAAATCCGCCTATACCGAATTAGGCGATCAAGGCCTCGTGTGAAATGTATGTGGCTGGTATGACTGTGGATCTTTGGTGAGCTTTTGATTATTTTGTGATTAGAGGAGCCTAGTGGAAAGCAACTCGGACTGGGAAAAAATGAGACTGGCTGTTAACTAAAACAAAGTCCAGAAACGCGTCCAGTTCAGTTGGAAATGTAACAGTGTCTGTCAAACCGAAGGGATAAGTAAAGGTTGCATCGGAACGATTAAAACTACCGGTATATATATATATATATATATATATATATATATATATATATATATATATATATATATATATATATATATAATGGAATACCAGTATAGTTTACCAGGATTTGCGAAACTGAGAGAAGGGATTTAAGGTAGTCCGTTGTCGAACTATTACGGAAAACACGTAAGTCAACCAGAGGAACTGAGCAAAAACTGCTCGAAGACTTAGGACTACATTCGTGCACGGAACAGTTAGCGAAAACAGGGGAATGGGTAACAAGACTTCTGACTTATGTACGCCAATGGCAGCTGATATACGTGATAAGTCCGCCATCTAGTTAGCGGTTTAACGTAGGGTGATACACGGGATATCCAGGAAGACCTTCAAATACAACTATTTCATCGTCAATATCACTGTCAAGCCGGGTTCTTTGTAGGAAGATTGTTCCTAGCTGAAAGTATTCCCTCTTCCTAACAAGATTCGACAGCGCCAAAAGCTACTCAGTAGAGCTCCAACATTGTGTCACCATGCGCATTGACCCTCTTGTGTCCACGACTAAGTCGTCTGTGTTGTTGTTTCCGCACACTCCTCCCCACTTCCTGTTGGCTCTTACCCGACCCATTCCGTTATTACCTCATGATGGCCTGGGTTACCTGGTTGGTCGTCACGTCATGGCTGTTAAATGGTATCTTAAAACTTAATTACGAAAGACGAATAGTAGCTCCCCAAAGACCCAACAGAAAGTTGTTTGTATCCGTCCACCCTGTTATTCTTTTCAAATAAGACTACGGTTTAATGAAATCCAATTCATTTATATGTTTAATCTTTGTTCTAAAAATCGAAAGTACTGATTGACAACATTCAGAAAGTGAGAAGCTGCAAGATATCAACTAGATTGAAAATTGATGGTGAAGATCTGTGGAGCAGACGACACGCCACCTGATAGTTTCCAGTACTCCAGTCTTGACAGGCTTGAATCGGGTAATTCTTCCTTTGATCGCTCCCTAGGGTAGCTACAGACAGGACAAGTAAGGACGGTTTTAGGGGATTTTGGTCAAATTTTATGCGTTTTCCTACTGAGACCCAAATCATCAACGTACAACAGGTGTTCATCTTCAGATTCTTGCTGGTTTCGTTGTATGAGTGCTGCCTAATGAGTGGCTGACAAAGGCCTTTTGTACGGCGCAGATAATACAATCATTTTGATGAATGCCAGAGACTCCTTAGGAGAGCGATTTTCTGGGGCCGTTTTTCTGTTGCGCTTGCAAGCATTGAAATGTAATGTAGTAACCGTGATAGTTCACGCGGCGCTGTTAGCGACGGAGCTGCGACCGAATAATGGTAAGCAAATTTAAGCAGCCGCCTATTTCTGAGTGGAGAAGTGAAAAGGACATGCTGATAGCTTTCCACTGGGGCAAAATCCATTAGGATTACTTTCCACGAGTAGAAGATAGTCCACTAGGTTTTGCCCCATCAAATTTTTAAACCCATTGCGTGCTAAAGAGAACAATAGTACTGAGACTGGAGAAATATCGCTCTATGGAGTTCAAAGCAACTTCCAAAGGTTTCATCCTTAGTAAGGGAATGCTAAAACCCAGAGAACCACCAGGGCCATTCATGTCGTCACAAACTGTTGGCTGACCGTCCGACCTCTGCATCGGGGTTAGTGAAAATTTTGATACGGTGTCCGTCCTTTGTCACATTGCGCAATACCACAAAGGTAATGCTTGTTCTGGTAATCAAATCATTGAACACATCAACAGTTAACCTATTTACTTCGAAGCAAGGAACCAGCCTATGGACAACACAAAAACACTCAACGCCCCTGAAAATGACCGTTTGTACCTAATCTCATTTTATATACGTGTCGAGCTTTGATTAATAATCCTATGGTCGGCTCCACCTATTTGCGTTAGATGGCTGTCTTCTAATGGGAAAATTGTGTAAACAGCAAGATGTGTATGAAAATGTTTTGTGAAATTTTCTAGAAGAAAATAGTACGCGCATATTCTGGTGCCCAGAAGGTGAACAATGTTACACAACTGCCTGAAGGACGTGAAGGTGCCACTGTAAACTGTTTGCCCACGAGAACAGAACAGTGTTTTACCGAGACTGGACCGCCTCGCTAAATACTATACTGAGTATTTTTTTCAACGTTTTGACAGTAGCTTTAGACCAGACAGGGCTAATTATGTGGAATGATGTCAGGCTAGAGCCGGAGAATGAGGTGACGTGTGGAAAATAATGTGAAGAAATTTTTAAGCCATCACCTTTTTCCGTTGAACCTGGCCCCGACCTGATCTATAATTCAGTTTTATCAGGCTATATTTGCTTTTGGCATCGTGCTTCTTATTACGGAATATAATTTGGAAAGATGTGTCCCAGTTTTCGGTGGGCACTCTACACTGACCCTCTATAGTAGACGGTCGTCCCGTTATTGGGTGACTCGGACAAAATCAAAGCCCTTCTCCAGCAAGGCTCAGCAAGAACACATGGATGAATGAGACACAATCCGTGAATATCATGGATAACGTTTGTGGACAAAATTAAATCTTTGTACTTACTGTAATGACCTGATTGGAAACACTGAAGAGACTGAACTGCAATTGTTATTTATCAACCTGTGATCCTGCATAAGACTCTGAAGGAATTCAACAAACCTAAAACTTGGGTGAGCCAAAATGGTTTTGAAATAAACTTTCAGGCAACTACGGATTTTGCATTGATTCTTGTTGCGCAATTTTGGCGTAAATCATCAACCTGAAAGCAGATTTTTCACGAATGTTTTTTCGAAATCCACGTTTCAGCTTCCGAAATTGATTTAGATGTTAAAATTCTAGAGAAATTGTAGAACACCACTTGGTCTTTACCCCACAAAGGGCATTCCTTCGGATCGAAAGTGTCCGGTGTAATTCTTCAAGCAGTTCACGATTGAATTAGTATATTGCATAGGCACTGTCAAAATTGAAATTAGGAATCATTTTATCGTGGTGAATTTTTTCTTTTTCAGAATAACTACGACATAATATACATTAGACAAAGATATAAAGTTTTATATTATACTTATTACCGATTGTGAATATTATATTATAATCTGTAAGTAATTTAATTTTACGGACTTTGTAACCATGAAAAATTTACCTGGAACTTGACGGTGCGAAACAGCATATATCCAATATAAATATTTAATGAAATTGTAAGTTTTAAATTTATAACTGGTGGTTTTTATCAATACTGCATATCTAGGGAACCTGGCAGTTCCTCTTCTTAAGTTATCGACCGCGTAACTGCCTCGCCGTAGGAAATGAAAACTATGCAAATACTTTCACTGAATACTTCATTATTTAGTGAGGGAACAGCGAATTTGCGGCTGAAGGAAGAGCCACTGGAAAAACTGTTGTTCATTTTTTCTGGTAAACTAATCTTGGAAATTAAAGCCTTTTGAACGGGGTCTGTGAAATACTCATTTTGTTTCTGCTGTTTTGGAGAAATATCAATTGGAAACTACTACTCCTTTAAAGAAGGGAGGAAAATCATTTTGTGGGCCCATTGTTAACGTGTTTCTCCGTAAAATAATGCTGCGAATGCTTCCGTGGGTGACTACACTTTTCAGCTCGCTATTCCTGTTAAATTCCTGTATCCCAGTAAGCACTGGGTAGGAAAACCCAATATATCCTACTTGCATAGTTGCTTCTTTTGCTTTACGATAAAAAGTTGCCCATTGCGAAATACACTTATACAGAGAGAATGTTCCAATAAATTCGTGCAGGTCATTGAGAAGAAAGTAAAGGAAGCTGAATAAGCCTTCGACTGACCTAAAACCGGCGTGATGCAACTAGTAGAAGCGGTCACTTTTTGTGCTTGTATAGGAATTTAATTTGTATTGAAAAACGTTTTCGCTATCGGTTTGTGGTTGCAAGATCCATAATGAGACCTAAGGAGATAACGGAATATTGAGTTAAGATAACAAATTCCCACAGAAGCTCATTCTAATGAGTTTGAGTTCTCGGAAATCGAAATTTCCATAGGTATTGGCTGTATTACGTCAGGTTCCAACCTGCTATATATGTTGTCAGCTACAAGCTGATAAATGCGGAATCGAACGGGCAAAAGTGAATGACTCCAGCCTCTCAGAAGTTTGACTGAGAAGGTTAGTTCGTTTCGGAGTAACGCATCACGTTGTATGTCACAACAGGACCGCAACTTTGTATCCGTAAACATCTCCATTTTTTAGTTATATGCCTTAGCCGTAGCGAAAACATGGACACTAGAGATTGGGTTCCTACAGTTGCCTTCGTAACAGCTCAGGTCTGATTGTGATTAATGAGGTTAAGGAATTGATTGTATTTTCCTCACACTGAAATTTGAAGTTTAAAGTAATACACTTCCCGTAGCTTATGTTAACTAGGGTCAAATGACTAAATTACTGGACTTTATGTCTGAAAGGCTGAAATAAATTGCTGAGGATACGGGACTGTTAATATACTATGAGTAGAATACAATAAATGCTCGGAACAATACTGCATAATTTTGCACGAGGAGCTAACTATTATTTTCTCCACATGCTTTTCACACTTTCTTTATGTTTCGGGACATTCACGTATATTAAATGACGAATTTATTGCACGTATTGTCATACTGTCGTACGTGAGGGGAAAAGTAGACCGAAAAGCTTTTTCATTTACAGGTCACGAGGAAGAATGAGGTAAGCAAAACAAAATGTCTCTTTCATGGTATCACGTTATACGCAGAGGATACGTGATTTGTTTTATAAATAAACAAAATTTGTTTGAATTTCGACAATAACCATAAGCAGAAGTTGGCAGTCCGTGTTCCCCTACACAAGACGTTAATACTTAGCAGATTTCTATGCTTTCCTGCAATCCTTGAACTAAAATGGAAAGAAGCTAATGTCAAATTTGTAAAAGTTTTTCTGGAGTTGTAATTTCGACGGTAGACGACTATATCAGTAATCCACACGGAAGCTGGTTTCGCTTTTCGTGGAGGATAAATGACAAATTTTCAATAGATCACTTCAGAAGTTACAGAAGCGACGCCTCCAAACCTGTGGCCAGCATAACAAAGACGAAATGTGGACTTGGAAGGTGGGCCAGCAAAAACAACATTCGAGACTGCGATACAGCTCATTCGTTCATCCCCGTCGAGGACCTTCCACAAATCTCCGGTGTGTGATCCACACGTTGCCACAACGGTCAGTACGAATTTGGTGCATTTCCCTGCCAAACTGTTGTCCTCTTGAGCATCGGAGTGGACGGAAGATAACCCACGATGAAAACCGAAAGCATTGTGATGCTGAATAGCTAGCAGTACGGCCCAGCACTGTGTTTACACTGCCGATGGTCTCTATCACGTGTAAACGAACTCAAAGCCTTTGGTTTTGCAAAGTGAATAAGATTCAATAGTGGTCTCCTTATCAGGAGACAGTTGCCAATACGTGTTTGAAATGGTATGGTTTGAAATGGTATAACCCTTTTTTATAAGTCCGACACACCTTTGTAGCAGATTCGTTATTCCTCACAAGACAAGGAAAAGGTTACAGCGATTAGTGTTGCACTATCGGTAACAGAGACCAAATCGTCACAAAATTAGAATTTCATGACTGTGAATCAGATTACTCTTCAGGATTCGTGAGAGAATAGAATACCGCTGATAAAAATATATTGTCTTCTACGATTGAAAGATGACAGTGGTTAGAAGTATACTTGTCATTCAAGGTGACGTTTGGGTGGTCTCAAAAACCTAAGGTCAAGACTTGATACGTTTACAGCGCTGTTGGTATTCATGTATCTAGGAGGGTTTCAAGTGAGGCAAAAAAATGCGTTGATAACCGGGCCTTTTAGACCAGGAAAAACGAATAAGGGTCTTCTGAAGAACCAAAGAAAGACAGGAACAGCCGAACAGATTTAGATAATAGAAAAGCATTCGCATTGTTCGCATTTGAAATTATTTATATCATTCTAGCTCCTGATGCCTTCTATAAATACTAGGGATAAAGCAAACTTATCCTGGTCATAGCCTACAGGCCCTGTTGCGTTGATTCCAATCCCATGTCAACCGCATCTTGCTTGACCATTATTTCATATTCGGTGGTTGGTAGAAGTCAAGATGACAGTCAGCGACATTTAAGAGGAAAAAGGCGCTCTTCTTCGTGTCTTGAAATCTGGAGATCTGTTGGAGTTAGTAGTGCAAAAAAGCTGACTAGTTCGGCAGACTATCGTCAAGTCCTCAAAAGTGAACTAAATTATAATCTTTAAGCAAAATATATGCAGCACATGGTCTTGAGCTAAAGCCCGAAGCAAAATCAAACTGAGTGACTCAGGCAGGCCACCGCTGCCCATCCGTGATCAGTGTGGGAATCAGATGATTTGTATGGCTGTTAGAAATACATTTAAAACTAGAACAATGCAATGTGGTTGAAATGGAGACAGGAAGCCATTGTGTTCATTCAAGTCGGACAACATTTTTACTGAGTAAACCTACAAATAAGAAATGAACTCAAAGAGCTTCGAGTGCTCGAAGCGAAGAATGATAGCTTGAAGAGCAGAACTTGAAACAGGTGTGCATATACACTCAAAAATTATCAATACCTACACGGTCTTAGTCTCCATGGCATACTTGAATGTACTTTACATTACTCTGATCACCCGTTCAATATGTGGCATATCGATTTACCTATATCTTGGTATGGCATTGAACATGGACAACGTAACTCATAGGGCCACGAAACAAATGCACAGGTGGGAAAAACCTACTACCACGTGGACCGATAGTGAATAGCCTAGAGTTTCCGCAGATTGAACAAGGTGCTGGACCAAAACGATAGGCGAGCCACTCAAAGTTTTGCTTGAATTTATTGCTCCATCACGGTCTGATCACGGCCAGAAACGACCGGACTGTCAAGGATGTGAACTAGAAAGGTGGATACCCTGAGTTACAGTCTCACTGCCGCAGCCGCCATCTGTCTTTCTTTTCAACTAACCACCAGTCACTTCTAGTACCCTGAAAATCTTGTATAACAGCTGCATAGCCAAAAATGGTTCCTAAATTGTTTGACGCAAAATATGCACTTGCTTTTTTATTAGCCTAAGAGTCACCCATTCCCCAAACACGCATACCAAAGGCATCGAATGATTATTCTCTACAAACTTTCACGCTGCTACGCTTCACGTTTTACGTCGCTTATGGCCAAACCATTTCGCGCTCATAACTGAGAAGAGTGGAACAATTGCCTTCATCTTCCTAGCCATTTCTTTTCTATGCTGTTTCGAAGTGAGTGGGAGAAGCCCGATGTCTCAGAATGCTGTATTTAAAAAAAGCCAACCGGTTGAAGGCTCAATCACAAAATTCCCCATCATCTTCGCGATCTAGTGAACAGGTCTCCTATACTCCCCTTAGAAAGATCGATGTGCTCTTCTCAACCTCGACGGAGAAAAATTATCCTCATCGACAAGGAATTTCTTACAATTTCGAAATGAGTTATGACTCAAATTTAGGTATTCTCTGTTCAGAAAGTAACTGCAAGTTGAGATAATAGCACGAACATTTTAGTATCTTCAGTGTACTGTTGATCTTAGAGTAGTTGTGAAGTTTTGTGCCGATGCAATACTTTATCTGAGTTGGAACACAGGTCATCTTTTCTATTCTGACTGGCAAATAAAACTACCTTAATGGGTATTCTGCTAAATATGGAAGACAGCACTTACGGTAATGAAGCAGTTCTACTTTTTACATTTTTGGGGGCACGAATTTTGGACTCTGGCGTCAAAGTACACTAGTTGCGTAATCGAACTAAAGCAAATAAAGAACATGAGAAAAGAAAACTTCAACTATGTTGGTAGGCTACGGTTCCACTTATCACCAGTAGGCACTAACGGATTAGCAACCAACTTGGTTCCAGTGCAGTTGAATAAATGATTCCACTGCAGTAAGGGAACACTAATCAGTACTCCTTAGCCAACCCACATTTTGCAGTCGTGGAACTGTTCCGAGTACAGCCGTTTGGAAACATTTTTCCAGGTCTAACCCAGAATTACTGGACAATAAAAGCCTCAACAGTGCTGAAAGGTACTGAACTGACCTTAGGAGAAACTTCCTATCCGTGGATCTGGCATTTTTCCTTCAGTTCGCTTATCAAAAGAAAATCAGACGAAACTGTATAAGAGATCGATACGCCTTATATACCCGTTCATTGCAGGTAGTGCCACTAATCCCAAATGAAGAATGTTTTGTCTCGAAATAATTGTTGACAATCTCAGACACAGATCTGCAAATGGTATTCAGCCGTGAACTGATAAGTTTCTTAACAACTAAACCACGAAACTATATGCGTAAGCTTACCGTTGCATCTTCTAACGAATGAGACAGCTAATGCCATGAAATTAACCAGAGGTGAGGAAAAAATCAGACGTTTTTGCATTCTGTCAAGTTCGTATCTGTTTAAGTTTACGTATCGCGAGCTGAACACGCACTAGGCGGTTTCCTCCAAGTGCGGCTCAAGCAAACTAACTGTCAGACTTGCTAACACCTTTTCGCTGTCAATTTTGACAGGTGTGACTTGCCTGGAGTTTGCCAATCGCATTCCATATCTTTCTGCTACGAAACAGCAGAGACACCGGGCAATAAGAAAGGAGAATGAAAGGAACATTATCATGTTTAAATCGTTCTGAGAACGATCCGGATGGCACAAGTAGTTATATGCTTGAATTTGGAGAGAATCTAGCTGCGCAACACCACAGGTGATCCATAACTACTTTCGTTTTTTCACGCCTGTCAAACCTGAAAAAACCGCGAACATTTCACCCCGTCATACTATACGCTCTGGTCAAACGGTTGCAATGGTATCTGCTGTCAATGTGAACTGCCAACAGTATACTAAAACCCGATATATCAGAGAGGTTCTTGATTCCTATGAACTTGCGGAATTTGACGCACTTATTAGGTGAATGCAGTTTTGTTGCGCGAACAACTACCACTTGTGTTCGTCCGGTGATGCACTCACGTTCCCAGTCACATTGAAACAAAACGCGTGCAGAGTGAAAGATAGAAATTATTTACGATTGTTTTTGTGAATGCAGCTATCGTACTACGGCAAAAAGTTCGATGCGCGCGTATTTGTATTCTATAGTCCGAACAAAAACCCGGGGGGGGGGGGCAATTCAGTCCCCTCACTAAATGCCGATATTCTGCGTTAAAAACTTGTGCTGGTCTTGTTGGATGAAGTGTATAAACAGTGATTATTTTATATCCGTACTCGAATTATGGTAGCTATCTTCTTTTATCGACTTCCTGTATGGATTATAATGTAAATCATCGTTTGACCAGCACACTAAAATTTGAAACGCCTGCAAAATTTTTATTAGTTTTTCATTATGCCATGAACATATCTTCTTACGATGAATTTTTAGCACTTTTCTCCTCTTCTTTTCCATAATGGAACATAGCTATCACTGAGGGTGTGATGGATTCCATTTCTATATTTCGTGGACTTCATGTTGTACGGTACTCGCCATGGACCGACAGTAGTCAAATCGTCAACTTCATGAACTTTGGACCTTACTGTATCGGGTTCGAATCCATTCTTAGTCGTGGTTCACATTCCCCAGTTGGCAGTCCCTAGTAGTCTGCAACCCCCCTTTCCCGTACTGTTGTACTATTTATAAAAAAGATTGTAACATGGAGGATTTTCTCCTCCATATATATTGTACTATTGTTATATAATGAGAAGGAAGTAGATGGAAGAATGGAAAAATGAAAAAACAACCTGTTGGGTTATTAGGCTTGCTGGAAGGAAAAACGGGCCATATGAGTTACCAAGAAAGAATTTTCAGGATATTGTGAATGCGTATGAATGTACTGCTTTTCTGGTTATTAGGCAGATATCACTACTGAACTGATATTTTGGGCTACTTTGGAAGTCTTGAGTTTCCAGATGGTGGGGGAATGTTCCCCAAAATTTTGTACGCTAATAACATTTTTCGGGGTAAACGCAACTATTAGGTCTCGTTGCACAAGAAGGATAAAGAAGAAGTATCCATAAAAATTAGGGCCGATTGTTGCATAGTGCAACCGGCATAATGAAACAAGAGAGTGAAGATGTGAAATCTGCGAAAACTTCAGGCGAATTAAAACGGAAACCTACAACGAGTTTAGTCGGAGAGGTAGCACAGGATATGACGTGATGACGATGGTGATTGTGGATTTGGCCAAAAGTGAAAGGAATTCAAGTGTTAGAAGTATCTGATGATGATCGTATTTGGGTTACACACACTTCAGCGTCTTGCTTGTGCACATCTGTGTTTTCCCACTGACGTGTGTTCCAACCCGATGAAGGCCGCTCATTCAAGCAACGCAAAAAACCCGAAGGATACCTAAGTGAGTAAACGTTCGGGAGAACGTTTCGATCTGAGTTCGAGTGAAACGTAATTGAGCATTTCATACAGAAAGATAGGTTATGATACACATAGACTTATAATGAATGTACAGTCGTCTTTTCTTTTGTTATTAATCGTAATATATGAATGAGGCTACTGTTAGAACGTTCCCATCGCTCAGTGGCTTTTGATTGCTATTTAAAGGGGACCTGAATGCGAAGCTCAGTTTTTTAATTGTGAAAACAGGAAGGAGCAAACGAGTTATTGACTCACGTGTCAATAAGAATCATCTTTTTCTTTATGCTTTTGGCACCGATTTCTTATATTTTCCTGATTATAACAGACTTATCGGCTGTAAATAATAAAAACAGAAAATGGACATATATGACGTGACCCAAGCATTTCGTTCAATCTTGTCGATCGCCTACATGAGGCCATTCAGTTTATATATGATACGATACATGAGACAAACTGAGAAATGAGAAGAATGTTTTTGCTCAAAGAATACGGAAATTCGTGGGGGTATTGTTGGATAACGCCAGGGAAGGCAGATGTTTTCAATTACTGTTTCTGTGAAACAAAGAGGAGGGTTTTCTGTCTTGATCAACATAACTTCACTGAAGACCAGCAGTTGTGCATTCCGGTTGCGTAATCGTGCTTTGAATGACCGGGTCAGATCAACTCTATTGCCTGTAGAAAGAAGAGGCCACGCGACAGCCCAGGCTGGATTTCTGGCCGGAACTGGTCTCAGGCAGTCCAACTGAGTCGCTGAGTGCAAAAAACCATCTGAGAATGTGTTTAGGCACTCTTTGAGCAGAGCATCGTTCCGTCCTGCCAATGTGCGTGTTACCACAACTGCATGTGAACAGATAGACATCATGTGAAGCACTAATAGCAAAGTGACCGATGGAGTGGTCTTTTAATCCTAATCATCTAGTGGTCTGCACTATGCATAACTGTTGTCTGCTATATGTGTTCCTCCTATAGCAAAGCATTATTTATGACGTAAAAGAATAAAAATGTAATCATCCTTAAAAATACCGAATGAAACGACTTGTTTTCGCTCAACTGTCAAAATAGGTTCCTTTTTGCATTTCGGTTTGCTCTGGTGCTCAGTGAACTTTTCCGGATAACTATTGACCAAAAACGTTTGCTTGACAAAATCCTCTTCCTCTCGAAGTTGATGAGGAGCGCAAATTTTTCGGGCTTTGTTGAAAAGTGTTCTGACCGAATCACCTTTGCACGCAATCAGAGCGAAACTAGAAAACTGCTTTGGGCATCCGCTCCGTGTTGCTTTTCTGCGAATGGCCCCCTTTGTAGTGTGCCGTCCAGAGGCCTTGTGATTAAAATGTCCAAGATGGGTAAACTCAAGTTCGATTCTCTCGCATAAGATACAGATAAATTCGTATATAAATATGGAACTGAAAATAATGTAGAACTGAATAAAATCGTTATCATTTGAAATTAAAAAATGTCGTCAACATAACATTTGTACGGAGGATATTGGGCAATGGGGTCAGTCAACAACTATTTGATCGTCTCCAGGAAAATATCTGCTAGGGTGGGACCTAAGAGGCTCCCCAAAGCCACTTCAAGAATCTGTCTGCATGCCTTTTCCCCAAACTCAAAATGGATGTTTTCTGTACATAAAAAGATGAGGTCCCTTAATTAAACAGAAGGGATCGGCGGTGCCATGTTGTTAAATAATACGATATCACAGGGATTGTCAGCTGTTTCTCCAAGGGGCACTTTGGTAAGAAGATTCAAAATCTATTCAATACGCTTTATGAGTCTTTACCCTAAAACTGCCATGAATTTTTTCCAAGTTCGAAGAAATCTCCCGAACACTCAGAGGGTAGGCTTTTTTGGACTGGATCAAGAATGTCTACTGACTATCGGGCAAGTTTTTACGGTAAGCTGTATTTTACATGCACAAAATTGGCCTAAGCGGCACTCCACTTTTGTGAATCTTTGGTGAACCTCTCAAATGAGGCCTTTGGGTTCTGACTGGTTTCAGTTTCTTGTTCACCCATTCCGATATGAGCTAGTGCAGCAGTAGGATTTGCAATTGTCTAAATATTTGTTCTAAATGAGTATATTATTCTCTGATATTTTGTAGAACACAAATTTTTGGTTATCTCGGAGAATGGTGTTCGTCTTCTCAATATAGCCTTTCTTCCACATGATTACCACTTCTGACTCTTTATCTGGTTCCAGAAAGATCAGATCATTCATTTATTTCGGTTGTTTCATGGCAGACTCTTACTCCGGAGTCAGGCGGCATCTTTGATTGATGGGGGCAGAAATAATTTGTTCGAAAATCCCCACAAGTTGGTCTTTGAAACACGCGGCCTTGTCTTCTGATGTACGTTTAAGCTCTTCGACTTGATCGTATAGATTCTCAAACAGTGTCCTTGTTTGCAACTCGTTTACGCGTTTCGGTGGAGGCTTAGGCTTTAGTCCCAGAGAAAGCACCTCGAGGTTGGCTTTTGTCAGTTGTGTTTCACAGAGGTTGTGCACATATCTGTTTGTGTTCGTCAGACTGATTGAATTTTCTCTAGGGTAGATTAGGCTGATTTGTAGGCTTCTTGTGGATTTAATCCTCGTCTTTGTAACACCTTGAAAATGTTCTCGAATTTGATTCTACAAACCAACCATAAAATAGAAATAATGTCAGCGAAACGTTGTTGAGTTTCATTAAACTTTGAGGTGGTGCTAACTTTCGGAGGGTCACGAATATGAATTCCAACTTTTGTGCTGGTTAGAGGTATAGTTTTCATTCATTAAACTCCTGCATCTCATTTCAATCGTTAAAAGCAAGCATGGATAGAGAGTCCATTTTTAAAATCACAAGTTCATTGTACCAAAGTTATTCCGTCCGTCTGTCAAAGACTAACTCCAGAACGAGGACACATGGTCTCAAGTTTTGATTTTTTACGTATGCCGCCTGACACTGCTTCTGGATCGCAGAACAAAATCTCCCCGAAAGGACAAAAACGGTTGTGCTTGACTAGCGAACGAAATGATTTTCGACGAATCACCTAGTGATTCAGAAAATGGACTGTTTGTCCTTGCAAGTTGCTAACGACCCAATTGAGATTCAGGTGATAAATCTACCGTGGGCTGCTCAATTTTGGGGATAATTGAGTAGGAGATGAAGGCGTACTCGTATCCGATGAGCAGCAACAACCGCAAAACCGTTCGTGTGCTTCCGGGGACATTTTGTCCTGTCATTCAGATACCACGCTATACCACTCACATCAGTGATCTAGTTAACTTCATTTATTTAGCCAGTGACAAATCAAGCTATTCCTGGAAGGCGGCCGCGTTTAGTCGCGGGTTGCCGAACGAGAGAGAAACCGGAGGTGGCGGCATTCAATCGCGAGACTTCAATGTCTTAAGTCCCCGGCGATGACCTTTGGATCGCAGCTGATTATTAATTTTCTACTAATAAATGTTCACACTTACTGAGCGAATGATTCTTATGATCGAGAAAAATGGTCATTAAACTTCGATTAAATCTACCAAATTCGACCAAAAATTAGTGGGAGCCTTCTGGTAAAATCTGAGTACACTCACATATTCAGATCCACTCGAGTAAACTTCAGACCACTATGCACTTCCGAAAACTTAGTTGTTTTAGTGAACAAAACGAATAGTTCGAGAAATACTTGTATTATATTGCTTCCTCATGAGTGCAGTGGAAGAGGTCTGCCCCATAACCTTAAAGACAAAAAAATAATAGGGACAGCCGGAAAACACACTTTGAGACTTTTAGTGCTCGAGAGTCATATAAGGTCCTAATAGATCGGGTGTGGTAACCAACCGAATGATAGCACATTACCGCCCAGCACCAAACTGACTGGTGTTGACGGGATTCGAACCTCTGACCACAGAAGTGGTAAACAGGTGCTCCAAACCACTCGGCCACCACCAGTCATAAAATATGACGGAATTAGGCATTCATTGCCCGGAGAATGCTGTTTTATTACCAGAAGGAGCGAATTAACAGGTGCTTAGTTTTAAGTGAAATCTCATGCCACAAAGGACTGTGGAGGTTATTGTGTAAACAGGTGAGCTGACTACTTTCATTTTACTAGGGTTGTGGGTCAGTAATTAAAAAATAAGTTGCATCAAAACAAACGTTGTTTTTTTTCTACACTATTTCAGACTTCCATGATGTCTGGTCGTATCTTTAACAGTAAAGCCACCATTCAAAACTTAACGACCACTTTTAGTCCGACTTTATACCCCTGCAAATGCGTTGAATAATTTTTTCCCCGGTTCTCGCCAGTTGCTTTCCCTTCTGATTTATCAGTTAGTTGAGCTGATCACCTTCACATATGATGACATCTCAATCGAGCCAACATGAACAACTACCTTGGTTCCTCGTCCAGTATATTGTATTGTATCAAAGAACGGAATCAGCTGTTTTATGAAATCCTCAAATTCAGTCTGTTTTGAATTGAATAAGATGTCTTTTCAACTTCTGCTTCCAATTAGTCCTTCTTGTTCGATTTGTCTACTATCCTTTCGATTGCGTTTTTCTTCTTCTTAAGAATGTCCTCAGGATACATTACCCTTGATTTTTATTATCTGCTGTAAGTTTCGCTGATCCATCCCCAACCATTTCATTGGCAAGGTGTGTGAACTCCATTTAGACGAGTGTCAGGAACTTGTACAGGTGACTCTTGCAAACCTTTACATGAGCTTATTCCCCCGCCATTCACATCATTCAAACCAGTGCATTATTACGCGAAATACGGTAGAGAGGAACTCTTTTGTTTCTTAGCTTTGTCGTTCAACGGAAACAAAAATTATCCCCCAACCGGTGCCCAATTTTATCTACTTTTCTTTCCTGATTCCTTGAAACCGTGCGTGCGTTCGATTTTTTGGCCATAATATAAGCGGTGGCTTATAAAAGTCCACAAATACGGCCAATTTTACAACTTAGAGCCAGCTCTATAGATGGCTACTGAAAAACTGCTACTGTCTCCCTATCTTTTAAAGTAAATCATGAATTTTCGTCAGTTTGAAAGGTCCAACCAACCAGAAATCAATAACAGTAAATTATTCTATTTTATTTTGTGCAAAATAACTAAAGTATTGGATCAGAACTGATAACTATTATTACTGTTTTTATTATTGTTAGCAATAGTAGCAGTATGAGTAGTAGTAGAAGTAGTAGTATCTTATCTTGAATACATTTGTGCACAGCTTTTCAGGCATGGAACAAAGGCCCTACGATCGTCTGGAAGACATTTAGTGCCTCAGAGAACTACAAAAGACATTACATAACAAGTTATTCCCCCTACAAAAAGCATAATGTCTACTAGTTGATAAGCCGGCTTGAAATGAAGTTCGAGACTAGCCCGACCGCTAAATCTAGTGGTACGGAAACGAAAGTAATATTGGACAGAGTCCTTGGGGTAAAGATACAAATGTGACTGATGGTGAGATTAGACCAAAAAGGTTTACTTATAAGGTCTTCAAGGGTTAATCTTTAGAAGTTACCGGGCCTACAGAAGTTCTTTTTCGTCAGCCCGAAATATTAATAGAGACCCATTACTTGAATACGGAAAATATATGCCATTGGGTGTATATGACAGTTGAGAGTGGAACTTTTCTCCCGAATCCAAAAGATTATCATCCCCCGTTCCTATTAGAGCTCTTGAAATTCTGGATTTAATGCCCAGCGAAGACAGTGGACTTAACTCTTAAGTACCTCTTCCTCTGGATTGACAGGAGGCTTTGAACAGAGGTCTGATATCACCTTCGAAAGTTGAACCCAAAGGGGGATGCGAAAGACTCCGTCTACCGGAAAAGTGATTGGAGGCTCTTGCTGAAATGAGGCCGATCAGATGAGAACTTGTCACCATCCGATGAGTATAGCTGTTTCAATCAACACAACGTCATCTGGAAAGTACGGAAGGAAAAGTGAGAGGAAAATTTAAGTCACCGAAATGGTAAAAATATTTTCGGAAGAAACATTTTTTGCAAGACTACAGAACTGCTTTTGGCGGTTGTGACACCTTTTGCCGAATATGGTGTTTTGACTCCCATTCTTTTACTGTGTATTAAGAAATAATAGTAATTGAAGTCCATTCATACACCAGTGTCTCTCATCAACTCCGTTGAGGTGCTCTTTTACTTTCGCAAACAGGAAAATAGATAAACACTTCTCTTGATAAACATTCTATGATAAACCTATCCAGAGGCAAGTTAGAAAGGTCACTTGCATAGTCTTTTGGATTCCTTAGGGGAGGTCCCTCAAGTCCGGCTGGTTTGGAGAATTCCGTGGTTCCCAAGTGTCTCATCGAGCTGTTTCGCGATCACAAACTAAATAAACCGCTTGATTCCGATGCCTTCTTTTCTCCCACATAAGTGATCGAGAATGCTTTTCCACTTCCCGTAAGTTGATTTTCAACTGCTGTTCTGTTTTTAGAGAACGTGACGTGGCGAGCACGGATCTATCGTTTTGGTACTTCTCCTTAGGCCAGTACGGTGCACATGCTAAGTTTTGTCATTGCTCAAAAATCTTCAAATTCATCCCTTTTGTTGTGCGGTTGTTTGAAGGGTGTCCACATGATTTTCCGTGTTCTGATCGCGTGTGGTTGAGCCACGTTCTAGTAGAACACGCTTTGAAGATCTGCAAAAACTCCCTCAAATTTGCCTTTGAATGAATATGGTTGCACCAAAAATTTATCAAAGAGCAAGTATATTGAAGTCTGGTGAGTTCATTTCTGTTCTGCTGGCATACAATGCGAGAAGCTATACCTGGACCAATCACTGTTCATTTGTCCGATGTACACTGCAATCGTCATTCAGGCATTTTCATGCATCACCGGATAAGTTGTGCAAGTACGAGTCGACTTATTGCAACCTTGGACATTGATCGTATCAGTGCGCACGTCTCGCACACAAGATCCACCCCCACATCACGTGAATGCATTAAGAAAGTTTGTATCCACCAATAATTTTGTTCATGGATCAACCATAGTGCGATGTTGTTTTCCTTCACACATCCCATGCCTATGAAACTGCCGTATTTTTCTTATTTTTAAGCATGAATACCTTAAGATGCTAATTCGAGCGTCTTCTGATTTTACTTTCAGCAATCCGGTAACTACATCTAGCCTAAAAGTGGAGAAAACATATTCAGCTCACTGATCACCAGATTCACAGCGGGGATTTAGGATTTCTTGAATTATATCACAGGGTTGTAGAGGGGAAAGACGGGACAATAAACAATTCATCTGAAGTGACCTAATCTTCTGGGTAATATAGTCCTATATATAATGGCTCATCATATAGCATAAACGCTCAGCTCACTACAGACTGACAATGGAAGCATTGTATGGCTGTTTCATCCAGCTCGTCAAGATATATCAGCTGTGTTCATCCACCTAGCACCGGGAATGGAACATTATGAGTCGAACACCAAACCACTAGGCTATTCTGGCAGGGTTTTTGAACATATAAACTACAAATATATCACCCTGTTGTCACTGGTTTCTTGGAGGTAAGAGCACCTTTTGCACAGCGACTGGCTCCTATGACGAACAACTTCCTCGCAGAGTCCCTCAAAAGTCATCCGCAGAAGGGCGCCAAAATACACATGGAAGTCACGTTCAATGAATCATCGAGAGCCATCCCCGTTGGCCTTGTGGTTGAGGTGTTCTACTCAAAATCGTTCACTCGGGGTTGGAATCCCCTGTGGGGTTCAGTGGATGTGCGTTCATGATGATTCCCCACAAATCAGACGGAAGTACCCTGCTCTAGTGCTGCCCTAGTTGTTCAACGCAGATACTGTGTAACGAATCACAATTAATATAAGTAAAATATCTTGATCGTCTTTTTTATTTCCATATAAATATTTGCATACACAAATATATATACGCATGTACAGATACAAATATATATTTCGAAGAACTGCATATTCAGTAGTTATGTTTCATACACTCAAACCTGATTGGTCACTCGTCGTTGTTAATGCCGCTGTGTTTTTGTGAAGAGCTTAAAATCCTTTGATTTCTTTTGCTTAGAAATGGTCTATTAGCTTATGACAACATTTTTACGGAGGGAGAAAGTTGACGCATCAGAAGTTCACTCGTCAAAATGTGCCAATAAATCAATAGAAGCATGGTGACTAGAGTTTGCTTGTTTGTCTGCGGTATACTGATTGACAAGAATTCCATCTTGGCAATTTCTTACTAGAAAGGTGACTTCACCTTATTTCCACAAATCCTCAAAGGAGTCGACCAGTCTGCGTATAAGGATGATCAGTAATTGTATTCGAAAGTAGTTTGATCTGAGTTGCACGTTGTTCTTTGATTTGAACGAAGCTGATGATTTATTGACCTCATAAGGCCTCTGTGTGGCACCAACCTGGTTGATTCTACTCACTCAGATGATGCTACTGTGACGAATTTCGAGAACAGGTAAACAGCTCCTTTGACTCTTCTGCATGGATGCCCCATATGGCACAGTCTCGAGTGGATACCTTGGCATTTCTACTTGAATCTAACTGGAATAGCAATTTTCCCTGTAACTGGACCGACCGGCGGCGTCTGCTTGCTGATTGCGGGCATAACACAATAAATAACTTTACTTCTCCGTTTGATCTAAAGCTTACTGAGTGCATGACAAAAAATCTCCGGCTTATTCAGGTTTAGTCATAGTGTAGTGGAGAATGTTACAACAACAGAACAAGCCGGGTATCAAACCGATCAGGCCAACTGGTTCAGAGCCGCAGATAAAAGAAGAGGACGAACAACTTGGTTGTTTCCCTCAAAGGACAAAAAGAGCCCGTATGACTTGTAGAGAGATCGCAGATAGATCTTCGGCAGTCATTAAGACAGTCCACGTAGAGGGCTACCGATCAAGCCATCAACGGGAGTAAACTGGACCAACGGAACTGGACTGGTATGCAAGAGATGCAGCCAAATGGCCCGGATATCTGGTAAGTACTAAGCCGGAATACTCAATGAACCAGAGGATTTATATTTCTACGGGGCAGACGACACCAGGAATTATTCTGATGGCTATACATGCGCTACCAAAGGTTGATCGTCTACAAGTTTGTCTCGCTCGCACTTTCTTCTTTCTTACCATAGTATTCAGATACCGCTTCGCAAATCAGTATCTGTTAAGCAGTCTTCGCAGTTTAGACAGACTAAGTTCGCCAGAGTCTCATGTCCACAAGACCAGTCGCCTATGAGTCGGTCAATCCTTGGCTGCAACTTGGTTTTGTTTTCTGAGACAGGCGATTGACCACAAACCAGTGGTAGAATTCCGGACTCAAATAAATCATGTCATTCGATCTGTCTTGATCTAAATCAGGTCATCCGAGTGAGGGGCGAAAAGTAACCATCTCCATGTTGTTTGCTCTTCTCAAAGTGTATGAGTGAACTACGCTACAGAGATAAATGCCAGTATGTTGCTCGTAAGATCGGATGATATTACTGTTGTATAAGGGAAGTACTTCAATTCAGAGACCAGTTGAGGCTGGCAAGTGTGATTTGATTGGCCAGTTTTCATCTACCTTGCTTTTGTCCTCCGATTCTCCTGTCCTTAGGAAACTAAGTTTGTTTGACAAAAATTCAACCCAATTCCATCGCGTGACCACCTAAATTTGCCATTTTTCATGAACTTCGTCGTTCGTATTGCTTTCTTGGTCTAAGGAAGTGATAGTTAATGCTGATCAGTCTTTGTCAAGCGAAGCTGAACCTGGTCGTGTGTGTATATATATGTGGATGCAACGAAGACCAGACCTCTCTTACACCAGTGGAACTTGGTAGTAGGTCACACATATACGTCACCACATTCGTATTTCCATTCAATGGGATTTCATCCACCCTCTTCCATTCTCATTCTTTTGAACCCAGAACTCATCTCACCTCAGGTAATTCCAACCCAGTTACTGGATTCATTTGCATTGACTTAATGTATAATTTATGCACGTATGTAATCACTTGCGAGTGTGTGGATGGGTGAGTGGGTGTGCTGCGGATCATCCTGAGACAAGCATACCATCCTCCACACAACTTGTATGTTTACTGGTAACTTCGTCAACAACCGCTAACTACGCTGAGTGAGACTGAACGGATTCTATTGACGTTCGATAAAGTAACACGCGTATTACTATATTAGACTGGATGACTGAATGACTGACTGACGGACTAACTGAATGACCGATCAGCCAGTTTTGTTCCCTGCTAAAGAACGGACCAGGTGAATGTGACAAATTCATTAAATCCAATGATACCTTGCCCCATTAGTGAGAACAATCAGGCAAGCAAACAACTGTGTGTGACTTTTAAACTCAGAATGTTGAACTGTTTGTGTTAGGATTCAGTGGAATAGGATAGAAAGCAGCCACGGTGCCCGGATATAGCTTCTAACTCTTACAGAAAATCATGAGTATAGGGCCAACCAATGAAGATTAGTTGACTCGCGTAGGTAGACCGACCTAATATAGACTGCTGCCGAAGGGCTTTCTGAAGTCGTTTGATAACCACGCATAAGTCCAACAGCACTGCAACTTGCGTTTTCATTAAAATAGTTCTCTAGTCAGCATATAGTGTCACCGATTTCTTTGAACCCCGAATAATCAAACGCATGATGGTAATTACTAACCAGGATTTAAGTACTGGCTTTAGTTCTATGACAACTTACTCCTTCCTCGATTCACCATGGTAATCAGAATGGTTAGAAATTCAAGTAGTATTGACAAAACGGATAGCGGTAATTTGTCGGTCATTGTCAATGTCTCACTTGTAATCCACAAGCTTTTTAAACGTCATACTTCTACCTTAGTCTTGATAAGAATCATCAGCCATATCTGTTTAGAGAATCACTCTACCAAAGACACTGAAGCTTAACGCGACAATCACTGGGCCACAAGGTTTCGCATTCTTTGTTTACCGGAATTTGCCTGAGCCCATCGAATAGTTAGAACTATCGAGGACAGGCATACATACCTACTGAGGGAACAAGCTAAATATTCAAAAATATTCTTTTCACCTCCTTTGTTTACTATGCAACAAAGCACAGCATTTCAGGAACGGAGCCGTGGTCCGTGAAAGGCTGCCAAATAGTGACCGAAATCTAACCCGGATCGTTATTGTCCGAGGTCCACGATGATAACCGTTTGACGATCACCGGCCCAACCGTATGCTCCAGATAGTTCACCTCACATCGAGCTAACTAGTGTCTCCCAGTTAGATATTTATCAACAATGTATTTCGAAGCTGAACTTCAGACCTTTTCAACTCTTATAATTCACTTCACTTGTGTATTCCACCCACAGGTGATATTTTTTCCCGATGTTAGTGATTAAATGACAATGATAAGTTTTGTCACTTTGTACACGGTTGACTTTGAAGCCGCAACACAAACTGAAACAGAAGTTGTGTGAATCGATAAAGAGTTCTCAATATGCTGATGGGTTCTGTCTGAGAAACACAATGAAATCTGTTGGGGTGACTAGAAATCATAGCCTAGGTTGACAATCTCATAGACTTTTTTAAGCCGAATATTTTGGATGTTCGTTCCGTACACAGTAGACAGTACTGCTAAATAGCGTTAGATTTGGGCCGTGAACCGGTGAACTCTGTTTATAAAAATATTCACATTATAATCATCAGTATTGTACGAACAGAACAAAACTAAATGTGATGAGGAAGGCCGTATTAGGAATGTCGAAGTAGCCAGCGAAGTCACAGAATTATTGGTCCCTTTGGAAGATCTTTGGAAAGTCGTACACATGGAGCCAATCAGACTATTCCAAAGGGAATTCAAGGAAATTCTTTTAGAAACTATGGTTAACTTTCACTGATGTGACTCCTTTATCTTCCCTGTGAAATATTCGTAGACGAAGTTGGGTGAGTATCTTCAGTTGATATTCCGGTAAGCGAAGAACCATTGGAGCAATTTTTTAGCTCTTGGGACGATCAGCTCAAAACATAGAAAACACTGAGCTGATTTTTTCCGTGTTCTGTGTTTCTATGACACCAGGACTCTTGCAGCATGACAGCATCAGCTTGTTTGTGGTGGCTGCAAGGTTCTCGTTTTTTCCGGCAGCTTTGTTTCGGAAGTGCTGCTACGACAGGAATGTCAACCTTTTTTGGATGAACTCCACCCGAGACCCACTTACCAACTAACCGGTTGGTGTTCTTTGTTCCCTTGCGTTCTTTTACTAGTCTACCAAACTCATTTCCAGCTTCACTGGCAACAACCAGGAAGTGTGCGTAATGAACGACAGAATACAAATAGAAAAAATGTTGCGTATTGTAGAATTACTGACTTTCAGATTTGCTCACCTACAAAAATGATATCTAGGAGAAAGCACAACCAAATTCAAAGACTGGATCCGTGATGATTACGGTTCCAACACCGTGAATCTGAGCAATGAAAAACCAGCAACACCATTTCCAACTTTTCTACTGACAGTCTCACGTCTCGTACTTAAATCTGCTAGGTCGGATAGTGTGCGAATTATTAGGGCAATTGGCAGCTGAGCAAAAGGCTACGTAACACAAACGTACACACACAAACAGTTGCACTCACAAGTACACACACAAATTCACGCATTCGTACTTACACATGGGTGAACGTTCACGTCTATGGGATTTATGGCTTCTTTTCCTCAGAACTTCGGAGGTTTCCGAATCAAAAAGTAAACCCACTCTGATTGCACTCTGATTAAACGAGCGTCATACTTTTTAACTGCAAATTTTCCATCCAGCCCAATTTAATAGCTCCGAAGAAAGCAAGGTGGACTAAATAAGTCGGAGATTGTGCAGTCATTCGTGGGTGAGTTATGAAAGGCATGGTCCACGAAGTACTGTTCAGCCAGAACGAAGCGATACATCTCGATACAGCAAGATGCGACATAAGAGTAAAGTAGATTAGCGGAAGCTGGTGAAGCTTTCGCTCCAGGTTCACGTATTATGAATTATCAGATCCTCGGCTAAGCACCCATCACACCACCAGCCAACACCGGGATAAACACACGAAGACACAGACCAAGGCACACACGTTTTTCATCAGCCATTCCTCACCAAGACTTGTTGACAATTGCCTAACCTGACCCCTGCTCTCATCTCTTTGTCCCGGGACTGCCTTTGGATCTGGAGTCTGTTTGAAGTCGAAATGGTATGACACTCATTTTCTCTCGACGTGTGTAAAATGGGTGTGTGTGTGTGTGTGCTTTTGTGTGTGTGTGTGTGTGTGCGAGGGTGCGTGCGTGGTTGTGTGTGCCAATCAGATACACAAGAGCGGAATGCCCAGGGAATAAACCAGTGACCGCTTCACATCGCTACGGGACCGATGGAATACATTGATTTGGTTTGGGTAGTGTGAATGTCAGCTCACCTCCACTGTTTGACTTCACACTCTGGCTTGGGAGACAAGCGAGAACATGAACTTGACACCTGTCAAGAAACAGGCCATATGGGCGACTGTCAAACAGACTGGAAAACGGATTGACCAACGGACGATACTGGATAACCAGAATGAAGTGTGAAAAAAATGGACAAGAGTAAGACTTCCCTGCTTATGAGGACAGTGATGGTGATGGTAGTCGAATTAGCGAGGATCGGAAAACTTATCACTTCTCTATTTTAGTTCGTGAAAAATTCCCATAATCTGAATTAAGAAAATATAACTTGGCGAATACTGATCTGTATTTTCGGTACTTCTCCACAAACGAGTACAGACACCTGCAAAGTTTTGCCGTTGCTCAAACATATGATCCAGGGTATTACCGTAAAGGCACAAAATTGAATTTCAAATCTGTTTCCGTTGCCTTTGTGTGGCCTCTTTGAACACTAGGTTCACCAGTCCTGTGTACCTCTCCTGCCTTCACGTTGGCCTTTGGCCACCGGAGCTGCAGTGTCTTGACAAACTGATTTTGTGAGCACAGGACTGATTTGTGTAACCTGATTGCGATCGTCTGAGCCGTAGCGAGGATTTGTTGTCTGACTCTTTTAGAATGGATTGCGAGCAAACGGTTGATAAAGCTAAATGGCTCATGCCGCGTTAGTGTGACCAGTATCGATTGCATGAGCCACTATTGCGCTGGTTACGGTCTCATTGATCCCTTTGGCTAACCGTGTAGGACTGTGTTCCTTAACTCGATCGGACAGGCTTCTGGATGTTCTTCCGACGCATTTTGTTCCACAGGAGCGAGTGGAAATAAACACAGCTACTTGTTTTCTGACTTTATCAGTTTAGGTTAAGAAAATAGGAGTTGTCTAAGATCAGGGTTTTCTGTTCATACCTAATCAGAGCTGCCACGAGGTTGAATAAGCTCACAATACTGGAGAGTCTCCATTCTATGGTGAACAGAAGTCTCTCCACAATTTGAGACAATCGACAATCCCTACTCTCAGGCTATCGGTGACAAATCGCAAGGCGCCTCCATCGACACACTCATTGTAAACACAAGGCATAATACGAGGAATTTATTAAGTCAGCCAGACTATTCCAAGTGATAGTTTAGTTCAGCTCATACAACAATTTAGCACGTACCGGATGCAGTGATTCTGGTTGCTATCGCTCAGCGACTGCCTCAATCGAATCAAAAACGAGCATGAGATGAGTGAGGACAGAGCTACAAGTGATACCATCATATCAATAGGGAAAACTCGCAAATACAAGAAAGGCAGTGATCGTGACTCCTCCAATACATCCAATCATAGAGCGGGGAACTGCTGGACACTACCTAGAAAGCCGAACACACCTAGCATGACCAAGTTCATTGATTGGGATTTTCCTACATTTTCCCCCTCATGATCTGGCAATCCCTTTTTATCTTCCAACCACCACTCACCTCAGCGACCAATGCGCCACTTGGAATCCTTTTCGGGGACATGCACATTACACGACCCAACCATCTTAGCCTGGTGACTTTTCGTGTTTCACCTAATGATTTGGTTCATGTACCTAAGACTTTATATCAACTCTCAGCATTGCTGACATGGTGTTCCTATGGAATTAAAGTAAAGTTGCGAAGATATCGGTCAAGTTTCTGAATCGCGCTGAAAATCTCGTCTGATGACTGTTGCGTACATTTGGTCCTTGCTAGATAAACTGATCTCATGGCAACACCACAGATAAGTGAGGTCGACAAAATCCAAAAGCACTATCTAAATACCCGAAAATACTTCATTTGACATCCGACCTCTGGTTGAAAAGCAACTACCTAGATAAAAGAAATAACCATGCGACCATTCAAGTGGTCTGCTTTTATACATCATACTCTATGCTACTTGGAAAATTTCGGTTCCATTTTGGTCCCTAATTTGCAGCCTTTGAGCTCTTCTTTCTAACCACTATTCTTGCTGTGTTACCTGGACTATTCATCTTGACATCTTGGGGCAATTCTTTCATTATAGACCATTTTTCTACCTCCTCGAATCCTGCCGAAATACACTTGTTAATCGGTGAGATTAGTTTCGTTTGTTGTAAGTAGCATTCAGAAAAGTTCGTTTTTTCTTTCTTCCTCTTCTCTTGGTTCCGCTTGCAGCTAGTGATTAATTCAAGTGATAGACTCTTCAACCAAGTCGTTCGATTTCCACTGCAGTTTGTACTACATTGTCAGCATTATTGAGTTTCCGATAGGTCTTCTTTGACGGGGAGAAAGGTTCAATATGATTCAAGTAAATAATGTGTGCCAGAGTGCTACGTAACTGGACGATTGAAAAGGTTTATGTGAACAGTCATCATGACACGTGAGTACTCAGTTATCCTCACCTGGTTATTTTAGACTCGAACCCGCAGAGCAAAACTTGTGAGGCCCAGAAGGTAACCATGAGGTTGTCCTAAATGACTCTCAACGACCTGTTCCAAAAGAACTTCAAAACATGCAGTGCCTATTCGTCACTGACCTACTAGGTTGACACGTGAGACCGTAATCCGGTATACTAGACAAGTTCTAGCAGATCCCATCTGCGGCTAGCTGAGTATGCCATGCAGCTGACTGTTTCCAAGTAAATAAAATGAAACCGTATGGATTTTCGAGAGGAATTAGAATTTGATACTAGCGGTGGTTTGGAAGCTTCGACACACAGATCAGATCAGATCAGTTGGGATCGGATCGGTGGGCTGTAGTTTTGTGTCCTGGATTCTACTAACCAGAATGGGTCAGAACCTGATAATCAGATCTTTACGTGATTGGTCAGTTTGTTGTACACTGATAGAGTCATGTCTTGTCCTATCGATGAACGAATGTGTGATAAACAGAACTGACAGAATTCCTAGTCGCAACGCCAGTCTTCTTAGTTCTACATAGTGTGCGCAGTTTCGGGTACGAATCGCTTTACCGCATCCGATATTCCTAGTTAGTCTGAGCTCCATAATACTGCTGAACGAAGCATTCCATAAACTATCTAAATCTTCTAATATTTGTACATTTAAGAGATCAGTCATTGCCACATGTGTTCGAGTACGGTACAAAATGCAAGCCCTAAGTTGATGTGCGCACGGAACAAATATATGGGCTGAGCGAGAGTGGTAATAAATGACGTGGCCGAATTCTACGGAAATCAATTAAGGTAAACAGTTTTTCCTCGCCATGCGGTAGGTTTTCCACCCTGGTAAGGCCCTGGAAAGTCAACTTTCAGCCCCCTACCTACCCATAAAAGTATGTTGACAGGTCAGCTTTTTTCCTTATTCGAAGGAAATATCACCAGTGATTTATCTTTCCGTGTACGTCAGCTGGCTTTAACCCTCAGACCGTGCGTTATGACGTTGTGCCCAGTTGGTCTGATCAAGAAGACTGCGCGTTTTTGCACGTGCCAGTGTGCATGGTTTGGCTTTTCTTTGAACAATTTACAGCCAACAGACTCGAAAACGAGGAAGTCGTGGTTTCTTTCGGGACCCGTGGTAAAATTTGAATATCAAAAGAAATGCAGCAGGCGCATGTCATGGCGGTAAAATACCCCTGACTGTTTGCATAGGAAATTCTGCTGATAACCTCCTGTCTATCTGACTCTCTTTCGTTGGTCCCTACACAAACAGGAAGAATGTAGTTGATTCGTAATGTGCACTTCCTTCATTAGCACCATTCAACAGGCTTTAATAAGGAAGAACGGAGCAAATCAGCCAGTTTGAAGGTTTATTTCTCGTGTTTTTCTTGAACTCATTCGGCTTATTAGACTACTATGGGAGAGATAAATAGCACCACTCACCTCAGTAGACATTCTTAGAACAATTTCGGTACGTATGCGGTGTGCTCCGAGGCATGAGACCGAATAAACTACCCTTTCCAAACGGAACCAATGACCAGTTAATCGGTTAATCACCGTACAAATTTGTTCAATCAAAGTACCTTGGGGTATCTCCGTTAAAGTGAGAACACTATTTCGACGATCTTGCACGGGGTCAAATATCGAAACATCAAAAACATCATGATGCTGACGACATCTATAGAAAACCTCACCGTGGTGATTGTCGACAAACTTCGTATCCATTTTTACTAATCCTTAGATTACTTTTCTCATTTCAGTTAACCTGGTCACAACGAAAAGCCATATTCATTGTTATATTTTCCAAAATAACAAACTGTCTTAGTACAGTTGATACAGAGTAACACTGTTAAAGGACATGTCCACGGGGTTCAAACGCCATGGATGCAACTTTCCAGCAAATCTCATCATTTAGGTAGCCCAGCGTTCTCATTAGTGATTGCAGTGGTGATGCCTGCATTGACAATTTGGAGAAAGTTGAGTAGAGCTGCTTCTCAGCAGTCTTCTCAAATGTACAGGGAGCCGGGCAATTTAGCATTTCCGTACACGTACGCACGTAGGCCGTCGTAAACAGACGTGATTTCTGGTCACGAGAGTTGTAAGGATCATGTGAAAGGTGTTTATCTGTTTGTGATCAGTTATGATGATTATGACCACATGAGTAATGAAAAGCTCACCATCACTTCATGCGTTAACTCTGACCACGTCTGAAAGAAAAAAGATAGTGCAAATGCAGCCTTGTCACTTCAGTCGAATGAGCAAACTTTTCTTCTGCATATTGAGATCCTGACTTTGCACAGCATTCAGGTCACGAGAATCGAAACGGTGATTCATAATAAGGAGTGAAAATGTTGATCCTTGTATGTGTTATGAAGACTCAAAAGAAATGTGAAGTCTGTAATCAGTCCATTGGACCTCCACATGCACACACACAACCAGGTTACACAACAACCAAAACTGCAATGATCGATATGTACTGCATGTCATGTGATTCGTTTCGTGAGCCGCTACCCACCGCGTATCACGTGCACTTGGAACTGTATTGATGTATTGACTGGTGTTTAGTCTCAACGACTAAGCCCTAGTGAACGAAAAAACTGTCAGTGTAAGAAAAAACGTTCAAATATTTATTTCAATGGATAAATTACCAACAGCAATTTCTCCTCTTCCACCATCGGAGAAAATCACAGTGGGTAACCGCTTGGTGCTGACCAAATGCAACGACCAACGGTTGCCATATCACAAAGAGTTGACGTGAAAAGTTGTTTGAGACCCATTCCGGATAACCTTATGTTGGCAATCTAAGGTCCTTACATCTGTACTCTGGGTTTCAGTCCAAGCTGATTACTCCGGGCAAGGGGTTAAACATCGGTACTGTAAAACCTTGAGTTTCAGATGATTAGTTAGGAACTTATTTCACACGACAAACCACTCAATGCGTGATCCAAACCTCTATCACTGTGATTAACTTTCACCAAAACAAATGTGACAGCCTTTTAATATCTCTGCAGATATTCTATGATTAATAATTCAATGATATAACTTAGAGATCACTGCAGATTTACTCAAATTTATTCATTGCATTGCTGCATAAAAAATAAAATGGAATCAAAAACAGTATTTAGTATTTATCGTATATTCGGTTACCAATGCACCAAGTCTTACGCGACAAAGCACGCTCTGAACTTACGGCAAGGAAAGGCTTATCTCTTTTTGTGGATTACGGTAAGGTGATCATCAATTGTTCTAGAAGGATCTGTGAACTGTTCCCGGGAAAGAGTGCATGCGAAAGCAAAAACCAACGAGTATTGTACCCTAAAGAGATTAAGATGAAAGCTCCAACTCCCATGGCCTATTGTTTGCTCTTGAACACGTGTGCAACCACTCCAACATTCCACTCTGTGATCACTTTTGCGCGCACAGCCAGACCTAGATTGTAATTACCCTTTCTTGACTTGAGGGTCATATTCCGTGTTACGCATTGGTACTGGAATGAGTGCTGGTGACTGAAAACGAGCTTGTTCACTAAGGAATTTTGTCCCCAGTACTATATTTACTTGTAGTTTACCGGAAGAAATTGAATCAGGCTCCACAGTTTGTCCATATCTCATTCTTTGTCCTGTAGATTTGGAAGCTTCAATGATCATCAATCAACGAAATGAACGCCTTGAAGCCTGCCGGCAGGCTTCCTCGGCGTATACTGTTTTCCGAGGCAGGTAGTGGTTGGGAAGTTGGTCCAGGTACTCTACCCATGATGTGGCAGAAAGGTATGAAAACTTGGCCAAGCAAGACTTGTGAGCCTTCTAGGTTGGGCTTCACGAGATCCACCTACTAAATGGCTGGAAACACTAAGTAATACGGATAGGCGTTGTGGTCAATGGCGTAGTTGCACTCGATCTGTTTGACAATTTTTGCTTCCATTTTTTTGCTCTCTGATCGACGACTCTGAGAGGTGGCAACCAAAACCAGAGCACAGAAGTGCAAGGTTAATAGTTGAGTGAACTGAAATGAACTATCTGGGAGGAAATGGCTAGACGGCTTTTTGTTGATCGAAATGTCTGTGAAAAATGACATTTCCTTCTGATTGCTTGTATTCGCAGCCTCACCACTGAGTTACACCATGAACCCTGTGTGAATTCCATCTAGCCTTCTCCTTGAGTGGTAACTTTAGTTGTGCTAAACGTCACTGGGAGTCGGTTCATCGCGTTTACACTACTTATCTAAGACAGGTGCAATCAAAGTGGATTATCTCTCCATATGTTTGTTTGAAAAACCATTGGGGAGTATTTCTCCATAGATCAGTTGAACCTCTCTGGAGAGGGAAAACTCAGAGCTTACTCATCCTATAGGATAAAACTGGAACTTTCAGAAAGCTGCTTTTTCTGCAACGTCTTTAAAAGTGGAACCAAAACAATAATATGAACAGAATGAAAATTTATTTCCATTTTTTTATTTAATACACAATGCGGCAGAATATTTCTAGAAGAAAGCCGCGGCTAATCAAAGGCAGCCAAATTGGGAAATAATCCGGGGATGACTGAAATTGAACCCGAAACGTCGTGGTCTAGATTTCAGGATGATGCTAGTTTGGTCACCGCCGGAAGATGTGTGACAACAAAGAGGCAAACTGGAGCGTTTGTTTCAAATTGCCGATTTCCTCTCGCAAATGGCCAGTTCCTCGGTATCCTAGGGATAGACTAATAAATTCACCACATCACACGTTTCTCTCGTTCGTAAGCGGCCAGATCAAACAATCAGCCTGAACAGGTGTTTCGGGGGCAGATATTTACCATGATTACGCGCACATGAGCACTTGTGTGTATATGTGCACGTGCGTGTGCGGGCATGTTAGCTTGTTATTCTTGCTTTTTTGATAAAATGCTTCACTGTATAACATAAACGCTCATTTCACCATTGAAAATCATGGTGGCAGTGTACAGTTTCGTCATCAATGTTAAGAATTATCAACAATGAGTATCTATTCAGCCTCTAGTGGTACTTCTACCCGGAGTGTATAATTGTGAGTGGATTACCTAACCAACAGGTTATTCGGAATCTGGCTATCAGCGGTTTGTTTCAGGTGAGCACTACAGGAATTAACACGGTTCTGCCACTAGCATTGACCGGTAATAACTCTTCACTCGCAAAACGATCGGCTTCAACGATGAAAGGCTATTCTCCGTAGACAGCATAAGCATTACAAACCACCTCACTTCCATGCACTACAGGTTCGAATCCCTGTTAGGCTTCGATGGATATGTACTGCAGCTGAGAGTTACTGGAAAGAACATTTTACCCCGTCGCTTTGGCATGAAGTATCTCTCTGGAGACGGACAGACTCGATCTATTCTTACTTTGTACAAGTCCCTTACCCTAACCTTTGCCTACAAACTTTACATAGAAGTGAATGAAAAAGAGAATGAAAACAGAAAAACCTTTAAAAAGAAACAAATACTGCAAGGGAAAAATCATGTAACTTCAAAGCAGTAGCTATCTCTACAATGACCCGAAGAACTTGAAAGCAGTTTTACGCGTTTTACTTATGCACCCAGAAAATTACAGTTTAGGTGAAGGCTGATATATATATATATATATATATATATATATATATATATATATATATTTCCCCGTAAGATGATCGGCATGGATCGACTGGTGCTAACAGCCGTAATCTGATTTGAGTCGTATGGAGTAGTCACGGACGACAAGTTTATTTTTAGAATCACGTAAGTGTGCTTCCGGGGAAATTTCCTCCCGTCATCCAGATACAACACCATACTACTCATTTCGAATGGAGTTTATTCTGCAAATATTGGCGAATCTGGGCGACAACCTGTGGTTTAAACATTCTATAGACCCGCAAGCATCGGTCATATGGTCTGCTTATTCGTTCGTCAAGGTAACCACGCCTCTTGTGCGTCTGCAAAGCTCTCGAAAACAACTCTTTGAAGTTTTCTTCAAACAGATCTGAAAAATCGAATCCGGATCGATTTAGGACATCACATGGACAAAAAGCTGTTGAGAATATTAATCCTTCTAGTAGCTCATAGGCAAAATTCGAGGTGGCTTATTCATGGCAGAGAACGTCATTTCTTCCCCTCTCCTTAGCTGAATAGACAGCCTGAAAAAAGCCATCCTACACAATATACATGTCTCACGGCTTCACTACGTACATATTCCGCAACCTACCAGTGGTATTGCTAGACTGTAAAGATGAAGGGATTATCCTAGTCTCTTCTATGATTGAATATTCTTTCCGCTGATCTTGCTATCAAGCTACATAGCTCAGACGGAAAGATCGCTTCGAAAATCATCACGGGACGCAAACCATCTTTGCTGGGTGGTGGAAGCCTGAAGACCATTTTCAACACTGTTGTTGCCCAGCTCGCCGATACATGACACATCGTGAATGAGGAGGAGGGGTTCAAGTTGACCGACAGTAACTCAGCAAAAGCAGCAAGGCGGTTCTTCAACGGTAATCGGCGATGATCGAAAAGTACGTATGCAGACTTCCCAAATAAATTGCTATATTCCTAAGAATGACTTGTTAACTCACTCGATCTACCTCAGCTGACCATCGAGGCCTGTTCACTGTAACTCTTCGACTGACTAGTAGAAGTAAATAAATCTGGTTAAGTCCAATTGAGATAACCGATTTTACTACTATTCCGAATTATTTGATTCATTTCCTTCCTGGCCGCGACACAACACTCGCTCCATTTTCCGACCACTCTTTGTTCACAATCGTTCCCCTACCCATCATGGTACTGAAATATACTCCATTAAGCAACCATAACGTGAATGAGTAGCTGTATTTTCCGAAAGAGGATTTTATTCAATACAAATTTGTTCTCTACGATCTTCTGATAAATCATATTTCACGTGGCTTAAGGATAATTCATGAGGTTTACTATCTGACCTAAAAAAGGTCAAAATTCGTGTTTAGCCCTCAGTTCCTTTTCTTCTACTGCCCACTACTGTCTACAGGGTTAAACGTCCGCAATTCACCCCGTGAAATAAATTATATACTGAGTTTCTGTGAGTGTCCATGCGAGTTTCTGGAATGTTGAGCACAAACCTAGGTAGTGGTTTTTTTCGGTGTGGTCCTTGCCACTATTGTTTAGTTGCTCTTACTGGTCACTGTATGCGACCCGTAATGCAGTATTCTCCAAATTTTGGACCTTGAATACTGCGGTAGACTGAACTGAGGTGGTTGAATAAAACTCCGGTTAGCCACCACTAATCGGCTAAACAGTACGTTTGTTATGCTTTATCGGAGTTCACACTTTTCCATTCAGATGTCAGAAAACCAGTTCATCAAACTGTGAGTCAAATTGTCGCTCTACCACTAGCACAAATCATATAGACGACGCCTGAAGCTCAATTGCCTCCGTCCAGATTGATCTGGGGACATTTTATACACGTGAAATATAATCCACTCAATAAAACTTCTGTACAGTAACTGAAGAAATAAACGAACAAAATTAGACTCCAAAACCACCATTTTACCCAGATTCGTAAAAGCTAAACCATGATCAGACATCACGTGACTGTGTACAAGTACATGCAAGTGATTAAAGAGGTGTATTTTATACCCCAAGTTAGGCTATTAGGGAAAGCGCTCCGCTCACGCCTATGTGCTTTCCATGATTCGTGGGTCCCGATTGGTTTGCTTTATCCATCCTCGTTATCTCACTATCTATGGCGTAAAACCAGATCACGCGAATGCGCACGTACGCAATAAAGAGAATATGACAGCAAGAAATGTCCCGTGATCTGCTATAACAACTGACCATCCTAGTGTATCTTACTCTGACACAGAAAACGCCATTACCCAGTTGCAGGACACATACACTTTATCTGGTTCTTTCTCATATTCGTTTGTGGTAGACGGCAAGCGGGCTAGAAACAGTATGCTTTTGTGAAATATGATTGAAACAAAGTGTAAGCGCATAGACCAAACCGACGCTACTCGCAGCATATCACACGTCCATCCCTGCTCCCCCGGTGGGTTTGTTGCGGATCCGATATCGGACATCATTTTGATCCCAATCGTCTGATGCGCCGAATTTTAGTCAGAGTAGAATCGATTTTGATACCGATAAAACCGATCTTCATAAGGCTTCACGGGCATGTGACATTTAATAAATAAGTTATTCAACCAGAGATATGCACAAAATCTGTTAGAAAAACTACAGAATGGTAGTTGGTTTTGATGCCTCAGCATTGAACTTAAGAGAATTGCACCTAAATCCGTCTCATTATTTCATATTGAAGCTCCAATTTTTTGAATAAGTTTGACTCGAGAAGACTTGATGATAAGATATACCTATTTGGATAGAAAGCATGCGAGCTTAACATTGTCAATTTTGAAGGTCAGTTTAGTTCCTCAGCTGTCACTTTTCCTGAGTTCCTCGTCAGTTACAGCGAAGGTGAAGTGACACATTTCTGAACCCATCCACTAGTCAATTTCCATGTCATCTATCAAGTTTGATGATATCGAGCGATGTTCCAACTTTGTTGAAGAAGATCAAGTGAATGCCTTTGGTCCGTGATTGGTACAGTGTTCCCAGGGCAAACACTAGTAGGCAAAAATTGTATACTTCATCTGGTATAGCGCAGAACGCGAAACTGAAACGTGAGTAACTTCGGTGCATTGGTTCGAATCCCACAAGTACCGATACGTTTTACCACTCGAATCATTATATAAGCACTTCCGTATAAGTCACGCTTTTACTGAACTGCAATAGACTTAACATCAACACGGGATACTCACCTGTGTTTGAGTATGTGCACAAAAAGGGCAAATTCTAACAAAAGGCTAGGAAATTGTTTAGGTTAGGCATTTAATTATTTTCTGTTCATATTACAAATATTTTACTGATCCCAAAACAAATAACGAACTGTTACCTTTCAAAAACCAGTTACGGAAGGGTGCCATATCTTGTATTTTTGTCTAAAAAAACTTTCAGAGCCAGTCAGGATAGCCGGGTGATTAGGCGTTCCACTCACAATCGTTCACTGCAGGTTTGCTTCCAAATGGAGACTCGCTGGAAGTCCACTATTGATGACTTCTAGCAAGAAAGAAACAGCTGCACGGAGCTTTCATTATTTTCAGTTACGAGCTGTGCTTTGATACTTCAAGATCAACCAGACTATGCAAATATACTGTCGTACTACTGAAAATTGTCGAAATATTTCCTAGATTTACACATCAACCGGATTGATATTTCTGTAAAATTTTGAATTCATTCGGTTTTGCTGTGCTACGTGGCTGAGTCTAAACAATATGGATGACAAATAGGTATGTTGTAAACATTTGATATCATTTTTCTCCCCTGGTTATCCGTAGGTAGGTCAGGAGGATGATGATCTGACTATTTGATGAACTGGATCTGCTGTGTTGACCCAGAGGACATAAGGAGTGGGGATCAAAATCTAGGTCGCATGACTACTCTAGACATTTTCTTTCCCCCACCCCCCCCCCCGACGGATCCCGTTGCGGGATCAGGGACAAAGGACCCGGGTCTAGTGTGGAGTTGATTGCCATGAAAATAGAAGTAACAAACAATAGAAGTCTAGTAGTTCGGATCTGAGGCATGCAGTCTGTGATGCAATTTGACAAAATTTTGTTGTCCCATTTGCTGTAGTCGAAACATTTTTTTTCATAGTGTAAACAAAAGACAGAGAAATCTGGTTGTAAGGAAAGTGGGAACTTTTGTTGGTTTTTTGAATGCACCCTTATAGTCTACCGTAGGAAATGCGTCTCGAAAACTCTGTCGAAGACTGCTGAACATTAAATAGCGTCTCAAAATTTCCTAGCACAAAAATGAGCTGTTCTTAATTATCTGCCGCTGTGTTGATCTGATCCGATCGTTTAATCTTAGCTCATAAAACAGATTAGGACCTGTGGCATAGTACTGTGGCATAGAAACAAATGAGCGAACCCTCAAACCAATCATGGGAACTCGTCTGTGCCATTTCATGACCGACGCTCAAGATCATGTATGAAGATAAGTCTTCTATTGGTATTCTGTTAATTGATCCTGGTTTAGGCATCTACCGTAGCACTTGGATGAAAACACAAAACAACAGCAGGCTTTTTGAGCTTACAAAGGTGTTCCTTTTCTACTTTTATCGGACAATGGCTGTGATAAGCAAACAGGCTCATTCTGTTGATTCACTGAAATATTTCGAACGAATGCACGGAAATCGGATCTGAGCAGTCGGTTGTCAAATCCGAACTGACAGTCTGAGGCTGAACTTTGTGAAGCTTCCACCGACTGGAATGCTGCATCTAGGACATTAAATCTGTTACCCAATGGAACTGTGTTAACTCACACAAGCACCCTGGTTTCTCCTATTTTATGCCCCACCACGGCTTAACCTCGGGTGACACATGTCCATGTGAACCCGAAATTAAAAAGTCTAGCTGAGGTATGTCCTCACTTTCTATTCCAGGGAACTGTGCCCAGAAACGATTTTTTGAAGGTTGTCATTCCAACTGAAAAACTGAATCGTACTGAGTTTATCTTTCCTTACTATGTTTAGTTTAAGTGTCTAGCATTTGAACATATACTCCGTTCTAAGTGTGTGTCCACCTTCTACAGATTAGAACACTCATCATTTTGTTTGTTTTGGTAGAGAAACTCGTCAAATCGTTTATGCAATTATTGTTTCCTAGTCTATCTGAGGAACATCAGTTTGATCGACAGTCAAAAACATTCATATCATAATACATGCAAAACTGAATTTATTGTGTTGCACAATCCATAACTGACTCACCGTTTATCGCTGGGTGTTCGAACTGTTAATTCTCATTCCACTGAACCTCTCTTGTTCCGGCTAGATTTTCCAATGTTTTATGGTTCACTCCTAATAATGTACCAGCTGACAATGTTATTTTGGCTCGGTCTGGTTCACAGCAATCTGATTTAGATGAGTTTCATGAAAATCTTGCACAAATCCAACACCTTTCCGAGCGGTCTGGTATTCGGTTAAACAATACAACATTTCAAGACAGCAATTTTTCCAATTTTGGGGGCATTTTTTATTGAAGACACCACCATCTTAAACTCTATTCCTCTTGTACGTGTGGATCATGTGAAGTATATCAGCTTTTAATTTTACAGGAGAACTTGCAAATAGAAACTTCCGTTGGAAAACTGCGCACATTTCTTTTAAATTTGTAAACTTTGTCAGCTCCGTGTTCCGCAATCCGTTTTTTTCTTTGAACATCGACGTATTTCCCCATAGTACTTTATCTTTCTCCCGTAATATTTCCTGATCTGATAAAAAGGGACCACGTCACCTTTCATACAGGTTTTTGCCTCATCACTCTTGTTTTTCCTGTGGCCATAAGAGACCTCGCACCAGTTTTGTATGGTAATCACATAATAGTATGCTTCGCATTCACCGAAAACATCGTTGCTGACTGCTGACACCAAATTCACTTATACGAACCCACCCCTTTTGACCTTTTCCATGTTTCGACTGCTTTCTCCAGAACTATCACAGTGCAGAACTTCGGTAGTTCGGTTCCTAGCTGGCTTTTTAACAAATAAGGGTGAAGTTTTATCCGAACCGTTAACCCCTTTTGAAGTGCTGAAATTTTCTTGATTTTTCTCTTGACTGCTGAAAAGCACCGTAAAATCATGCTCGAGCCAGTAAAATATTATTAATGCTCCGTATGGGCTTCTTTAATCCGGTACGTTCCATGTTATATAGAAGGGTGGAGAGCAAGCAAGTCATTTTCTTTGTTTAGTTTAAAGGTGACCAATTTTTTTTAATTATGTGTATCACAACTGAAGCTCCATTTGTAGCTAAATAAATAAATATTAGAGACGAATCGAGTCCGTGATCATTCTGACAAGACGATTGATCTATGAACACCTCGTATGGCGTCTGTCAGCCGGTGCGAATCTGTAGTGGAACATACACGCTCATATCAAATTGATGGTCTGCTCAAGGTGTTTTCGAACGTATCCCAAGATGCTCACCATCACGAAATAAATTTTGAAAAGAAATCTGGCATCAGTTACTGCAAAACTCGTCTCAAACGTTTACCGACCGCACCTCTTCTGCCTGTTAAAAGTTCAATTACCCGACCGAAACGGTAGGTTTTTACCACCTAGTGAAGTTACGCAGATCAAGCCAAAAGCTGTTTCTTTCTGTGTACAATGAAAAAATACTGCAAGCTATCAGACTTTCTTGATACTAGCTACACAATATCACTTCAGTTTTTTGGTCATTCTTCGGGAACATAGTTCCTTTAATAACCTCAGGTACAATTGTTACAATTGTTTTCTTCCCCTCCCCCACCCCCCCCCCCCCCCTTTCATTATTAATTTTGTCACTTCCCATTTATCTAATTGGTTCAACCCCTTTGACTTGTCGTAATATATTGTGATGTAATGGCATGATTATGAATCACTGAAAACGAGCTTGTTCGCCAAACTGTGTTCTCCAAACCTCAGGTACCTCACTGTAAGTAACAACATTTTCCGTCATTTACTAAGGAAAGTAACTGCTATGTCTGGCTCACGCAATCTATGTCTCCCTTCCGTTCTGAACAACTGAATAAAAGAAACTTATGGCTCTATAAAAGGTCATTTTGTTTGTTTCCCTGATAGAAATATGACCGGCAATTTACTCCGTGTTGTTTTTAGAAAGTTTGGTCTAACAAATCCTGACGAGTTTTAAAATAACCCCTGGCTTGAAGCTGATGGTTCGCTCGATTGAGGAAGTCCAAATGATTCACAGAAAAACTTCTAAGTAGGACTGAAATGACACGCTAGCTAATATATATTTCGTGTACCACTGTAATTCGGTTAGTTTAATCATCTTTATAATGTGGTCCGATTGGTCAGTGTTTCACCCAAGCCCTCCTTTCTGGTTGTTGCTTTGTGGCTGACATGGTAGAGCGGCTCACAGTGTGGTACCACTACGTGGGTGGCATCTGTACGTGAACTCGATTCCCATCGGAACCAACAACGTTCCATCCTAATTAGTTCAAGACCGTTTATTTTGAACCTATTGAAATAGTTAAAACGTTGAACCTGATGAAATTCGAACCCACACATGGACGCCAACTCCAAGCTTTAGTACTTTGTACGCTCTACAAGCTACTATCTGCTAGGCCACGACAATGACTTCGGACGTTTTGCATGCGGATCATAGATTTTATCCGCTCAGACGAAGTCAGCACATGGCATCCGTGGCACTGAACTAATTAGTAATTTGCCTGCCTACAAGTGCTGTAGTAATTCGCTGGACGAATGTTTTTGTTTCTCAATTAATTCCCCTTTGTGGAACTTTTGCAGTATATGTATCATGACACAAGGCTGAATCATGAAATTCAATAAGGAGAGGAGAGAGGCTACATGGTGCTACCCTGTCGGACAGTTTTTCTTGTGATAAATATTTTTCTGAATCCGCAGATAAAAGGCTACGCTTTGTTTTGCATGACTATTGTAAAACATAGTATCACAACAACAGATGACATGCAACAAATGACTACATCCGAGTTGGATAATGATGTTGGCTGATTTTGGGTAGATCGGTGGTGCAATAAGTACATGACCAGGGAGACTTAATCACCGGTTCCCATGCACAATTGCAGACAGTGGCGGAGGAAAATAAGTTGTTTTAGCCTGTGGACGATCGAAAGCCAAATACTATATGCACAACAAGAGTGGTTGTGTTGTTTAGCAGCGAAAATTTCACAAACCACACCGTAACTCGGTGCGATCATCAATTTATTCTGCACTTCCTGTGGTGAGTCTCCGGGGGCTCATTAGCATGCCAGTTGTAAAAAGGAATTTCCAGCGAAACCATTTCAGTGACTTTGAGGTCGTGACGAGCACCATATCGGTTGAAACTGGCTGCCATAAATCGCGACCAACTTTGTCGGTGTCAAATTATAGAAGATACCATGACTAACAAAATTCACCGCTCTCCGAAATTGAAATTCCCTGTCTGTCGGACGGAAAGCACTTCGAGGAAAACTGGTTTGCTGTGGAGTAATACTCTATGTCAGATCTCAAATGAGACTGTACATCTTACTGTTGCGGGCACAATTATCCATATTTTCACATTTTTAAAGTGGTGAAACCGATGAAAATCTTCACAACTTAATATTTATATTGTCTTGTCCACAATTCAAAGCTGAAAAAGATCGAGAATTTATCTGTAGTGTTTAAGGAAGAGGCTAATGCAATTTCCCTAGATAACAGACGCTTTTACCAGGGTGCAACTATGTATGTGGGAGATAGAATAATTCAAAAACCGTGATGTCCGGGGAATTTTGACAACACCTGTATAGCAGAATCTGCCTCCCTATCAACCACTGTGTACCTGGAGAATTCCCCGGCATGGTTGGTTACTACGTACGATTTGGCTGAATTGACAACTTACTTCACTGTGTGGCGGATGTCATGGGATAATCTAATTTGGTCGGGTAGACGATATGATTCATTTGCGAAATGTCCACCGCTTTTGGAATCTTATTGTAGCTCAGGTGCTGTAAAGTGCACGCGATATTAAATCACGGTTGGATACTGTATGTGGGTTCGCATTCTGAGGGAGTCGGTGGATTTTAGCGTTTGGACTAATTCAAAAATTAATAAATCTACCAAACTGTACTCCATCTTCTACCACTCGGAATTTGCTGTTTGGTAATCCGTGGAAACTCACTTTCGGCCGTTTAAGGTGCATAAAGAACAAATTTTCAGTGTTTGGATAGTCGGACCACAATTCTTAATAGAAAAATCCGGGGCTTACGTCAACGTACCACATGGTTCAACCTTAAAAGTTAACTGTAACCCTCAGCATGATACATTTGAGAATAATTCAATCTTTGCAAGGTTGTTTACCCAGAAATGTCACTTTTCTAACTTCGTGTAGAGTGTTCTCTGTGTGGTCATCTGTTATTTAGTGGTAATCTCACTGTCCTTCTTCAACCTATAAGGATTGGCTTGCGAGTAGATTATCTGTGACTGTGTTCTCCCTCAAAATGGGTGTTTTGAATCTCGATTTTCCGAAGTGCTGCGAAACATCGAACGGATAATATGAATCAAAGATATCGTCCTGCTCTTTCGTATGAGTAACTTTAGTGATGAAGGTAGATCAACGCGTTTCTCCCGGTTACTGAAATTAAACGTAAAAGTCATTAGTTGTGTCGACCTAGATACTGGACTACACGATGATCGTTTGTTCCGATCCGAACGTCTCTTTTCCCCACTCCACTTCCGTTGAGTACTAATGTGCAAGCACGTGACTTTTGCCGTGAACCAGTTTCTCGACTGTGCGTAGCATATACGATACGATCAGTTTGTGTGTTTGCTTGTATGTGATCGGATTATCGTTTATTCAGTACTTTGCGAACCATTCAGGCTTTTTATCTTTCCTACTTAAGGAATAGTTCTCTCTTCTAAAAACAAAAAGGATGAGAAGAAAATAAACCGGGTTTTCCTCAAGAATATCGTGAAGTTGCCTAGTTTGTAGTCGGACCTAAAGGTGAATCAACCCATCCAGCACAAGCATAATGAGTAGAACTCGAAAGAGCTAGAACTAAAGCCTCGGTGTTGATATTCGGTGATTAGCAATCGCTAAGTAAACACCAACCCGTGGAAATAAGAGTCGATTTGTACAAGGAAATTACAACAGGGAGATTTTTTCCTAAACCAAGAATAATACAACGAGGAAATAACTGGTATTTTAACTAATAGCGACAAGTATGAGTGCACACCGGGGCAATAAAGGCCGGCTATGGTCTAACTGTCATCAAAATGGACTTCAGACCCCTTCCGTCCCTGATTCGAGTCCGGCCCCCAGAGCCGCTCACTGCCCAAAAGGGCAGCCTCTACATGGCCGCAACCTCGTTCCCGGAATATTGTAGCAAATAACAATAAAAAGAAATCAAATAAGGAATAAAAGAATAACCTCAATGAGACTGAGACTAAAATGACAGAAATCAGTCAGACGAAACTTTTCAAAACATTCCATGAAGAACTTGTACCTTGTAGCTCTCAATAGCCCATATTTCCATGGATTCTAGGAAAAGCATTGATCAAGCATAACTTCGAAGCTAGCGACTGGGATGAGAGGCTCAGCTGGCCATGACATAGCATAGTGGATTGTAAAAGCTCGGATGCATTACTTGATCGTGTGGCATTCATATGTGGATATCAGAAAAGAACAGGATCTGTCTGACAGACGACGTGGAGTCCTTATTTCCGTGAGATCCTCTGTCCAAAATTTTTGGATTCATTTGTCAAAACACGGGTGATAACTACTTCAAAATTGACTTTCACATATCCGGGCTTAAATAGTAAACAATGAAATATGCCACTCTTCCACTGTCGAAAGCAATACAGACAGAAGGATGAGGTACCAATGGGATAACTCTTTGAACTCCTTCTGGTACATATACTACTGATAGGATTCGAACGTTAACGGCTGTATACCCAGCATGAGTATATATATATATATATATATATATATATATAGAATAGGTATTGAATTTTTAATTTACGATTCAGCGTGATAGCCAGTAATTTATGTGAACAGCTAACAATGCTGATCCAGTTACGATACCCGCTAATGTGATGGAAAGATGCAATTTCATCACTTTTCTCGACGGAAAACTACGTTGAGTGAATAACAGTCATATAGGGAGACGGGAATTTCGTAGATGTACTTGGGTTAGCGACGCAGTACTCAAGTTTTCACGTTTAGCTACTCACTGATTCAAAATAAACCAAATAAGCTATTCAGCTTATAGATCCGAAATATCCGTAGTTAAGAGAAATTTGACCGAACGATAGAGCATGTAAGCAAAGTACTTCGGAAAACATCTATCCAGAACCGTCTGATTACGAATATACAGAGAGAAAAGCCCAACAAGAGAACAAGTAGTCGATAAGATTATTGCCTTTTGTATTGACCCTATTAAATGTGATGAAACTCTGGAAGTTCTGAAAGAACGTTAGACTAAAACACTTGGGAAGTTCATCCAAGCTGTACATGACCAAATGAGACAAGCTTGGGTGGGACTTTTGAATATGGCCGCGCGGTTCCACCACCTTCGGAATTTATCACATAATCATCCACACATTCTCCGGTGTACTGTTCAGTTTCGTAACCCTGATTGTAAATCACTGTTGTCCTAATAAAATAATGTCACTAGCGATAAGATATTCTAATGGACTGCCGAAATCCTCCAAAGGAAGAACTTAACCTGATTGCTTGGTTCCTTTCGGAAATATTGTATGGAACAGAGAGAAGAGAACTTTTAGGAAGTCAAGATGCGATCCTAGAAAACACAGCTTGTCGGTCGGCTGCCCTTCGTAGAAGACCCATACACAACATGAGCCTTCCCGTGATGATCAGTAACAAAATTCGTTCCCTATTGAATAAATTCTCGGTGCAGTTAGACCTTTTTAGGTCTTGTGGATATTCTCAGCCCGGTGCAATCTTACCACAAGAAACGTGGCTTCACCGTGACGTTGACGATGAAATAGTTGAGCTAAGTGGTTTCACTAGACTTTGTATGGATCGTCTTGTTTCGCCACGGAAGCGAGAAAGGGGGTGTTATCAAATATCTCAAAATCATTCGTGCCAGAACGTCAAGCTTGTGTTTATGTATTCATCGGTGCACATTAGTTCCTCCGTTACTGAATACGAATCTGAACATTTACGTAACCCTCGCTCATTTGTGCCGGTAAATGTTTATGTTTCACCTAAATGCTCTGCCGATGGCTGCCAAGAATTTGTCGAGTCTATTTCACAAATTCCGGTAAATTACGCAGACATTTCTTTGTGCATGGTTGCTGATGATTTCAGTCGTTTTGACATTACTTCTCGCTATCCTTGCCGACTTGTAAACATGGTCAATTTTCCAACTAGAAAAGATGCTTTCCTGGGTATTTTCTCAGCCAATAGCCTAAATATTTTTTTTCTATTTCATGTTTTTCCCCTCTTGGCTCATCCGATCACATTACAATCGATGTTTTGCTTAAGGTTTAATTTTTTTCTGTATGCCGGCATCTGTGTCTCGAGATCGTCTCACCGGATATACTAATTTTTGCTCCAACCCTTGCTGTCCCATCGCGACTCTTTGCGCTCCCCCCCCCCCTCCCCATCGTTTCTCATTTCATCAACTAGAACGACTTGGTAGACGAAAAGAATGTGCTTTTAAATGCAGGGATTACACGTGGGTCAAGAGTATGACTGAATCAACCAAGATTGAGCTATCCAGACTGAATCGCGTACATACACGCGACCTCTTGGAATATAAAACCGTATAGAGTCATGGTGGCTACTAAAAGATCTAAGTGAAGGTTCATCCGTAGGCTAACCAGCTGCTGTGGGTATCGAACTTGTGAATCTGCTGTTCAACAAGGAAGTTGGGTCTCACATTTCCATGTTTTCCGAATATGATCCTTCAAACATGATTCCTTTTTGAGTTTCCATCTCTGGTATTTACAAGAAACTATTTCTCCTAAATTCCAGGGAATCCTCTGGACCCGATGGCCTCAGCCGTATAGTCCTCAAGGAGACTGTGGCCATTCTCTCACCTACTTTCTCCGAACTGTTCAATCAAGGCCCAAAATACAGAAATATTCCCGGCTTCTGGAGAACGGCGGCCATCACCCTTGTTCCTAAGACGGATTCATCCGAGTTCCATCCCACTGCTTGCACCTCAGTAGCTTTGGAAGTTTTTGAAAGTTAAGTTCTCTCACTTGTATTCTTCAAATGTATCACACTCCACCAGTTTGTTTATCGATCTCCACTGTCCACCCTTGACGCTTTTGTCACTCGGGTACATGACATTCTCTCGTTACTCAACAAAAAGAGTAAATCAGTTAGGATTTTGCTTCCTAGACTACTGTGAAGCCTTTAATTGTGTCGACCAGAATGAGTTTCTCTTTTTCTCTCCAATTCACGTGTTGGCCCTGCCCTTATTTCTCTGTCGAGTGATTATTTCCGCAAATACCAACACTTCACCCGTTGCCATGGCACCACCTCTCCCGCTGTTACTTCTACTGTTGGTGTCTTTCGAGGTGCCACATTATCATCGTTTCTATTTTCGGTTTACTTATCTTCCGTCCCCAGCCACCACGAAAGCTTCCTTATCAAATTAGCTGACGATGTCGCACATGGCTCACCATATTTATTTAGTCCTTCTTTTCCGACCATTCAAAGAGGCATAGCATAACTTTCTGAATGGTCCCCTATTCACAATTCGTCTATTAATCCCCTCATATGTGGAGACATTCTACTCTCCCTTATGAGAGGCAATAAATACTCCGGTTTTCCTGACTCTTGCATTCCAGTATCAAATAACGGGAAACAAATGAATCACCAAGATTCAATAAAGTACCTTGGTGTGATATGGGACCAAAAACTTACCTGGTCACGGTATGTGATCCACATTTTTACAAACGTCAGACGTTTGTCTTTTTGTTTATCGCGTCTCGAATTCCACGCTGTACCGACACTCCTCATCAAACGCTTAATTTTTCATGTATTCTACCCCACTGGCTCTATGCCTCTCCTGACATTTTTCCAGGTCTGTTGTCGAAAGACTTCGAAATAATCTCTAGATCTCTTAAGTTCTTATCCTCTTGTGGTGGCATACCCAGGCAACGGTTCACTCAATTCATCACGTCTCACCATAGTAATACTTACCACATGCTTTCCACAAAAATACCCACGGATTCCAATCACCCTATTCATGAAAACCTAATTAAAAGCACTTTCTCCTCTGCCATACGCTAAAATTAAATAAATTTTCATGCATGCACCCGAGCTTACAGAGTTTCCACCTTTCCGTACCACGTAAGGTTTCTGAGCAACTACGAAACTGTAGTATCGAATTTGAAGATAGACTGAACTAGTAACTCATCAAAACCCAATAATTTTGCAACCATTGTGTTTCCATCCGCCACCTTTTAAGAAAGTGTTATTCGGTTATGCCGAAGCTGAATATCCACCCGCAGGGGTGAATAAAGCATCTTCTTCTCTTGTCTTGGACTCCATGGCATTCAACCATTAGAAATCTAAGTTAAATTTGATAAATCAGTCTTATTCATTTGTTTCACATCATTTTGTGTTCTTGTAGTGCACTATAGAAGGCAAACTTTCGATGAGACACAACCGAACGGGTAGGGGAATACGTTCTGATACTTCCGTTTTAACAGTTCGGGCTATCAAGAGAGCAATCCCGTTGCACCTGAGTTATGGTGGACACCAAATCCGTATACTGACAGCTCTCGAATCAGTTCTAGCGTTGATTAGGATGGCACAGGTGGTTGATCATGATGATCGAAACCAAAGCCGTTCACAGCACATAAACTAGTGCCGCTGCTGTCTTGACAGTGACCGATGCGAGGGACAGGCGAGAAGGGAGGTGGGGGGTTAGACCAGCCGTTTCCGTTGTCACCTGAAGTTCTCATGGGGAAGGAGTGTGAAAGTCGATCTCAGCAGTCATCAAATACATTTGTTATCTTCGGCCTGCGCAGTCTGAGAATTAGGGAGAATCAGTCTGTTATGCGGCCTGCTGGCAAGCAAAAGTCTCTAGGAATAAGTGAAACTTAATAATCTCGCTTCTTTCAGCCTCCACAAGTATGCCTTATTTGGTGAATGTATGCGCACATGCAATTATCTACTTCCGAACACTCCGGTCTTAAGAAAAACCAAAAACTGAGTAACAAAAAATGATACATTCATAGCTAAAAACTACAATATCAATGAAAAAATTGCAAATATGCTTACTATAGACCAGTCTTAACTCGGTCATTACCAAAAATAAATGATAATTCTTCACTCTTTCTAAGAAGAAATTTGTTGAACCGGATATAATTTTTTCATGTTTAGGCAATGCCAGAAAAAAGGAACCTTCGGGCATGAACGCAGAATATAACCTTGAAAGATCATGAGAACTGTATGTGGTGTCACCTCTTCCTCTGGTTACACCAATTCTCTAAGATTGTCCATCATCGTATTTGAGTGCGCTGTCATTCCCACTAATCCGCAGTAGAGGCCAGTCTACGCACAATGCCGTTTCACAAAATGTTATTTCACATCGATCATATTCCTACCTATAGGTTACGTAGTCTTCTGACCATCACACTTATTTCATTCACAGTTAGTGAGAGGTGTGCATCCCATTCTCCGATCAGGATTAAATTCAATTTGAAAAGACATTCAGCGAATGACTGATGAGAACAGAGTCCAGTCATACTCGGTACAAACCTATTATCACCCAATCGATCGCTTGAGAGTCACATCTACGACTTCATATGAGCAGGGAATTGCATTCTGCCTCAAAGTGCACCAAGCATGCTTAAAAATAATTCGGACAACGTTTATTAGGATAATATATGAACAGAAAGTCTTCGGTAGTTGTATTGTCAAAAGGTCAATTGATCTCCCTCATTGGAGTTCCTTGTTGTCAATGCTAATGACAACGACATTGATGTTCAGCAGCAGTAGTGTTTGATCATGAAATACAGTGGATACAAAACAAAAATGAGTAGTTTGTCAGATAGCAGAATTTCGTAGTTCCTTTCAGCTGTGATGACATAACAGGATAAAACCGCCGATTTTCATTCAAACACACCGGGACAATAGATAAGGATTTCGGTCAATTCGATCAACCGATCGATTCACGAATCAAACATGATCAGACGCGAAACTGACTGGCGCGATTGGGAATAGGGGGTGGAGAGTGTTCAGGGAGTTGTTGAAATTCGAGTATGCTTCATTCTCGAGTTAGTTTTGTCCATTCTTTACGGATTAGCCAATCGATCGGGAAATCGACTGATCGACTGAGAAGATTAACTGACCAGTCCATTCATCCGTTCATCCGTCTATCCATCAATCAGTCACTAATTCAGTGATAGATGAGAAACGACAATTCATCCATCTAAAAACAAAATTCGAAATGTATATTCAGGATATCTTGAAGTCGAACGAAAGTGCTGCCGGAAGGTGCGAAATAGATTTATTAATGAATGGTGTTTATGAGAGAAATACGTGATTGCCTCGTTGTTAGTACAATGACTATACTCATTTTCAGAGGGTTTTGCCGTAATCCCTCATTTCATTCAATCTTACTAAGCAGTTCAAAGGAAACTATTGCGTGATCGATGGGATTACCGGTTCTCTACTGGGTTCCAGCCTGCAGCTAGCACAACCGTGAGTCCATCAAATTTCGACACAGTACAGTTCAACTCTCATTGGACTCTATTGTCAGTCAGTACCGTATGGTTTATATTGCCTGGCCCTAAATGACTTTACACATCAAAAGTTTGTCATTCATAGGGCGAGGAACTCCCATTGGGGTGTGTTATTCAAAGTGGGAGCCTAGGTTTGACGAAAGAATTTGGATAAAACTGAAAAGTCTCGATATTCGAATGGTTCCCAAAAGAGTTTAAAACTAATTTGAATGGAAACAGCAAACCGGATTCGTTTCATAGTTTACGGGATGAGACGACGTACACTGAGAATTCGAGTCAATTTTCCCCATATGAAGAATAAAATTCAATGAACTAAAGAGCTAAAACCATTCTGTACAATATCTATCTACTCGATTTTTATCATTCCGTAGATAGCTACCAACGACAACTGTCATATTATTGTATGTAGCACAAAACTGATTTCCAAAATGCCAACGGTTTTTCAACAGTTGTGAGCCTTCTGGAGACAAAACTGATATAAGAGTGAACTCTTCGAAAGACGTCGTCTAATATTTCTAAAGACTTCACTTGAACTTTTCCGGGAATTATCACAGAGTGGTGCCTTTTTTCGGCAACCTAATCCGCATTAGAGTGTAGCAACTGTTGTACCAATTTACGACTTATCTGATGGTATATTTTATATCCTGGAAAACTGCATTGGTGTTGGTTAAAATCCTGTTTGTCCTGGTACCAGTTATTTTCTTTTATGACAGAAGTTCACGGATTCTGTCGATAGAAAAACAAGCAGTTGGTCGATTAATCAATCAGAAATGATTAATTTCTATCAGAATCAGTCCCCCTCCCCAAACGACGGAACCAGTTTCAGTTAAGCATCTCTTGTCACCACCCATTTTTCTATTCAATCAAACAAAAACCGGTTTCAGTCGATTTCGATTGATAAAAAACAAAATGATTTCTCTTTTCTCTATCCATTCTTATTCTGCATACGACCAACTTCATGAGCGAAATAATAGCGAAGAGAATACCTCTTATCGTAATCATGGTTTGCGAACAGTCTCAAGGAACTTGTCGTTTCGGCCTGTTCCCAACGGTCATTCTATATAAGCTCCATAAGCACTGACGACAAATCAGACAACTTACGGGAACCATGTTTCTCTATTTGTTCAATCCATCGAGTCACCTCACCGGTCATCAGGTTTGGTGGGAAATTTTGCAGCATTTTTCACCCCGTGTGGTTTCCCGCTAAAAGTAGCGCAGTTTGGATTCCCGGTTCTCTGATAACGTAGTGAACCCATGCGTTTACGGGCTGACTGCCCCCCCCCCCATCCCTCATTGCGCTAGTGACCTAAACGTGATATTGAAGCAGAATATTACTCGTTGGCACTTGATCGGCAAAATCTCGCTTGTATACTGCTACTGGGATGCAGCACTTCAGGTCAAGTCAAATATTGGCCTTAAACAACCCCTTTGGGTGAACATGTAAGTGGTTGGGTACATTGTTAGAACCAGTCAGAGTCAGGATTTCCAGACACAGTCTACGAGACAGTTCATTTTGTAGAGACTAAGATAAAACTAGATTTGGGAGGCAAGCAAATAATTTCGCTAGAAGTTACCTCACTGTTCACCAATGTCTCGATCACCGAAACAATCAACTCTCTACGTGACGGGCAAACAGTATTGAAATGATGAACAGAAACGGCTACTATTTGTCTGCACTCATAATATCCAGTTTCAATTCAACAATGAAATGTGTCGTGAGAAGGATGGGGTGGCAATGACGTTACCTTTAGCCTAACCTGGAAGTAATCTACTCAAGTGAATGACCAAACATTGCACCTTGTACAAACGGTACGTGGACGATATCGTATGTGTAGCAGATATCATAGTTGGTCCAAATGTACAACTTAACAGATTTAACACAGTCCATTCACATGTTCAATTCTCTTTGGAAAAAGAAAGAGAAAAATGTCTACCGCACTTGGATGTTTGTGTAAGCCGTCGAAAAGAGGATTCCATTCAGCTATCATTGCGCAGGAGATCAACTTAGAACGGGAAATACATTCATTTTTGCAGTTTCGTACGGCTCAAGGTGAATAGAAATCTAGTGAGTTCCTTGATTACTCAAGCAAGGTAAATTTGCATGAAAAACGATGGAAAATGAACTTCTTTTCCTGCGGAGGGTTTTACAAAAAATGGCTGTCCTGAAAGGTTTATTGACAAGATGAAGCTACGACATGAAAATAGGCCGAAACAGACGGTGGTCAAAAAGAAGCCTGTATATGTTCGTTTGCCGTTCAAAGGAGATGCGGAAAATGGAATTATTCAGCGAAGACTAACAGGCGCCGTCAACAGAACATTCTACGCCGCGCAGTTAAAAATTATGTTTGAGTCCAAGCTGGTTGCGTGTTTCCGACTGAAGGAATGGGTGTCTGATTCAGCAGTCTTTTTCTGTTGATATTCTTTCACCTGGTACAGTAGACGATTTCACACACACACACACACATGCCCTTACAGATTTGGATCATCATTCTGGTTTTTTGTTTTGCGTCATATTTAATGTTATGTCTTGGTGTGAGTAAGAATAACTGAAAGCGAGCTTGTTCAACACATTGTTTTTTTCCTGAATGTTTAGCAATACATAGCTATACTCATAGCGACCACAAAAGTGATGCAGCCTATGCAACAATAAAACTTAAAATAATAAGGGATGGTTTAGAAACATAGACAATAAAGGTCGTCTAAGTTCAGCGTCGTTCTTTTCGGGGTTACAGTGAAAGCGAGCAAGGTGAGGAAAAACGGGAGATCGGTAAGCAGTCATACGCGCATAAATCATTTGATAATTATCACGGGTGGAAGAATAGGAAGCCCGCACGCTGAGGTCATTGTAAAGCGGGTGGTGGAAATCGTTCAAAATTATCTCGGAGAATATTTTGCGCACTTTGTAATGATGAGACATGATAAAGTCTGCTATATTTCTACGAGATGTACCACTTGCCTATGATAAATGCTTGAGAGCCGCTTTTGTTGTAGTTCAGGAAGGAAAACGGGAGATGAGTACAATCTGTTGGGTAACAAGCACGCAAGGACAAAGCGTTGTATGGGGTAAAAGAATACAGACACTGCTTTCAGGTGCACAAAGTAGTACGTCAGTGTCATCACTTCTGTGATAAGGTAGGTCTTGTTTAGTTCAACAAAGATAAAAGGTGATCTTAACCTCAAGGTGTTTGACAGATAGTTGAAGGCCACTGGGATGCTTTCTACGTGAATGCCTAGATAGGATTCCAAACTTTTCACATACTTAGACCATTTGGGAAGAGAGGAAACGACATCCAAGTATCTAGGGCGGAATAAAGGTTGCGCTATGAGCAACGGATCAGCGGTCTAGGTCTAAGAGACAAGAGTGTCGGTCAAGCGTAGCTCATTTAACAGAAAGGGGAACCAGACTGCAAGGTAGTCTGCATATTTTATAATAAAAAACAAGTGACTGGCAGGCATAGAGGACGTGTATCTTGAGAATAGAAAAGCTGAAAGGACTGCTTCCTGTAGGTTGCCCTGAGGAAACACAAAAAGAGAAGGAGTCCTGCCTACGTATCGCGCAAGCCGTTGCCAGTTGAAAAACTAATCAGGTAATACTCCAGTGGCTAAGGGTCGATTTCATTATCGGAGATGATGTACAGAAATTTTCTCCTATCGACAGTTAAATGCCTCACTGTAATCTATAGAACAGATAAGAACTGTTTTAAATTTCATGTCCCTCAAAGACAAGACTATGTGTCAAAGAAACAATATCATCCAAGGTAGTACAGGGGCGGAGGTGGACGAACTGGTCCAGGACACCTGTTGTTGAATCACTGGACCATCCTTGGAGTAATAGATTTTCAAACATCTTTACTGGAGTATAGGCGATTGGACAGAATTTTACCGTTCCAGTCTTTGGCAAAGTTGTTAGGAAATCTTCTCCATTGCAGTATGGAATCATTTCATAATCCAATTATTGATTAAATAATTGTGACATTAGCTGCTTGCAAGTGTAGGAAAACAATACTTGGGTATAGTTGGAGGGAGATTTTCAGTTCCATACGATTTATTGCACCAGAGATTAAAAATCCCTTGATGAATAGCTTGAGGAGATACATTGCAGGAAATGGAACCGGTATATATATATACAGGGCAGGATAGTGTATTGGTACAGCTGAATAACACAGGACGCGATTGCTTGTTTAAGTTACGGTCTAAGTCTTCGGCACTTACCTTTGGAAATGAGTGTTTTGAGGAGACACAACTCAACTGCTTGATTAACATCCAAAGTTCCCGGTAATTAGGAATGGCTAGGAACGCATGACAGTATATGCAACTGAGTTGATGGATTTCTCAGTTAACTGACGAAGAAAGTACCTCCGTTGTTCGGTGGTGCCCACTCTCGTAAGCACTTTCCTTCCTATGGCGTGGGATGCTAGCGAAAAAGGAAAAACTGGTCACCACAGATGTAAAAGGTCTCCATTGTACACAACACATATCGTATCAGAAATTTAAATAACTGGTTAGCTGCTCACAAAATACAGTGAGATTGTAATGACTGAAGATTTTGAAAGTAGTCGTATCTATCACAGCCTGAAGTCTACCTAAGTTTTTGAGACCACATTGACGCTTTTGCTTTTTAGGTCATGACATCCGGTGAAGATTTTGAGCTATATATCTTTGAAGAAAACAACTCAGTAGAGTAGTCCGACCTCACTTTTTGAGATCTACTTGTGACCCGAACTTGTGGGGTTTGTTTGTGAAGCATAAATCAAGGTGGGCATCAGTCCTATTGGGGAAGTTCACAAAGTTATTTAGACCCAGTAGAGTCCAGAATTCTAGCTTAGAGTGGTTGAAATGACGATAAATGAAGCACTCAGAAGTATCAGCGTAGTCCAAAAGTTCTAAAGAATTTGTGTGCATATTCAGTACTTCAACAAAATTACGCCAATTATCTTTAAGATAACCATGAACCATTTCTGCATCTGCTAGAAGGTGGGGATTGGTCTTCTTGGTTGCAACTAAAATCTTCGGACTTGGTAACTTCTTCGTCAGTAGCGTCTTTGAGTCACGAGTCACATGGGGGTATGATTCTAAGCTGCTCGTATTCCCGACTTGTGACAAGACCCTTCAAATAAAAGAGGTTTCCAGTGAGTGGGCTCACATTCGAGATGGGTAAACGCACGTGACGTTCTCCTCAACCGAAAAGCCACTTTTTATCCGACACGGTGTTTCTTCGATGTTCCTCTCTATTCTGTTTCTGACTGGTTTTTTGATGAATTTGAGTAGTGAAATTGAGAACTTAAGGAATTTCATAAATTCGCCGGGAAACTTTGGGTTTTCATTAAGGAACAACAACCATTGTGGGAAATGATGTTTGAAATAAGACAAAAATTATGCTGTTATGATACAATCTGTGTTTTGAATATTGACAACCAAAAAACGCGAGAAAGCACTGCAAATTTCAAGATCCCGCCTTAGGTTCATGTGCGTCTGTTAGAGCTTTTTCCAGTCTTTGATTTTGCGTTCATTCTGCTCACAATAAAGTCTCCTTTTAATCTCATGTGTTAGTCAGCGGGCAAAAAACCGCGTAAAGCTAACTTTTCCCTATCTTGAGAATATTAGGCACATCGATAGGTAACTTCTGAGTCCCATAAAATTGTTTATCAGTAAGCCGGATGAAACACCTTCATACGACGTACAAATTTTCCCAGCGGTGAGCCGAAAATTATTATTGTTTGGTGCATTATTTTTTGGCAGACACGCTGTAATTTGCTAATACTACTCATTGGATAAACCACTAGTTTCATTCTTCCCTGAACTCAGTTAACTCAAACCAAATACGATAAAGTGAATTTCTTAGATCACCGGAACAGTCTGGTTGCATCTGATTTATATGTATTATACAATAAAGAACTCATGCATTTTGAAAATATTTGCACCACCTACTTGCATTATTTCAGATACAGACCGTTCCATGATACTATCCTAATCCAAATCGTCGCACAACACCAGGTTACGCATTACTTGTGAAATCTGTGGCCTTGAATTACCCCCTACCCCCACTTCACCCCACCCCCACCCCCAGCCCGAATGTTACGCTAGAATTGTCATCGACTTGGTTTCCTTGCGTCTAAGCTTCGTGTGTTTCTGACCTATGCAAGTAGCATGCTGTTGTAAACCGTTTACCAGTAAAACAGAAGTGTGGAAAACTACACAGAATTGACGGGCCGTCCAGGAAGTCAGAGATGCCAGTTTATAAACACTTACGGCTTTCCGATCTAAACAAAATCAACAGTTTCCAAATGCATGTGGATCATTCCCTTGATTGGGATTATTCTTTCTTCGTAGGTTATGTCATGTACTTTAAGAATCCCGTCAATAACAGTATGAAAAGAGACTCGGTTCGTAGATGAGACTCCTGATTGAAATGCTTAATATGCACGACTTGCCTGTATGAGAGAATAATGCTTTTTCGTACTTGAAGTGCTTATCAGTTGTGAGTGCTCAAATTCCGGAGTGCTTGCTCTTAAGGTACCTAACTTCATTGCTGAACTCCTGCTCACTTGAAAGACCGGAGATGTTCTCCCTACAGTTTTTCGACCCTCGACCGTTTTCAAAGATGTATTTTCATTGTTTTTGTGTCAGTATCAGTTAGCTGCCTATTCGTATCACGTAGACTCCCAGAATGCAGCCTTCACACATGAACTGCTGCAAAAAAGATGGATATTTTGTCAAAATAAAATTCATGCAGGTGAATACTGGCTAGCTTCTGCTGGGTTACGAGAAACGGGAACTGCCAGCATAAAAAGGTGAGATGGTGTCACCTGCTCAACCATACAAATATGCTTAGGTTGGCCTTCAGACTCTATGGACACGGACTGGAAGCGAATGAGTCAAATACGCACGATGCTGTTTGTTGTGCGCATGAAGAAGCATGAATCTCGTTGGATACGTGCAATCGATAAAATGTCAGGAGATCGGTTGGTTAGTAAAGGCCTGTAGAGCCTGTAGAACCTGCGCAATATCAACACGGAATCCCTAGTGAGCAATTAAATCTAGTGTCTATTTTGAATCCACAGCTAAGAGCTTGTCTGGATTGGACACCAAATCCTCATGGGACTCAAACCAAACGAGCAACACTAGGAGGCAGGTAGAACGAAGAGTACATATGCTTGTGTGAGTGAACGAACGAGTGAGTGAGTGAGTGAGTGAGTGGGCGATTGAGTGAGTGTGTGTGTGTGTGTGCTTAAGTGTGAGTGAGTGAGTGAGTGGGTTGGTTAGAGTGCCCTTTCAGCGAATATTTTAACCCGATCCCTGGGAAAATCGTGGCTTTTGCCTCAAGGCAAGATAGGAAAACATCGGCAGGATCTGTTTCTACCCATGAATGATAGCGGTGTCATCAAAACAAAATGCATAAAGTTGTTCGAAACAAATTTTCGGTTAAAAAGTGTAGGCTGGTTCAATGGAACAACCGGACTGACTTACTGTTTTTCTCAGTGTTCCTTCTGTTTTACTGGATTTAGCTTCTTGCACCAGCAGGCTAAAATGTACCTTGTATTCTTATGTATATGTGTTTGTTTCTCAAACAGCGATTATGCTTTTATTGATTCATATTTTATTGTTTACTTCACCATAGGAGGGAGCGACACGCCCGAAGAAATGGAATCGGAAAGCCTGACTGACGAAATCGAAGCGCCACTGGAGTTTTAAATTTTACAAATTTACAGCACAAGGTTTTTCTCTCACGCACGACAGTATTGTTGACTCAGAATGAGCTGCTAGGTAATTCAGGCCGAAACTGAAAGACTGACTAAACTGAGTACTTGTGTGTGTGTGTTTCCATCTTCCGTGAGAATAACCAAAATATTTTGTTATTCGAGCATCATTCGTCGATTTTAATTTACTTTATGCTCATATTTTAGTGAACAAATGGCGTGATTAGGAGCAACGAGCACGGAGGCAATGCATCGGAATTCAGCATGAGTGCTACACACGCAACTGGAGTTAACAAAACAATTTTAAAGTAACGTAGGATAACACCTTCAACTTGAATCTGAATTTTCTCGCATCCCACTGCCCCAATAACGACTGTTTTAGACGACACTTTTTTTGTTTCTCCCGTCGTCCTGTTGGAGTTTGGGCAATTGCTGCAAAAATGTTCCACATTTCCACACGAGGAACAAACAGCTGTATTCCGTTTTCGTCCATTCACCGCTCCACGACTCCGGTAAAATCTCTAAACCTGATACCTCCGGTAAATGTTTCTTCGCTGCTATCGATTTATGAGGGAATGTGGGGACACAATGCTAACAGACGGCTGGGTTTGTTCGGCAGACAGCAGGACATTTCGGCGAGCAGCCAGCACCTTTTAGCCTATCCCGGATCGATAACAAAATCTGAGCGAATGAAACGAACCGGAGGACCAATCAAATGCCAAATGTTGTCTGAACCGAATCAACTAAATGGGTTTGTTGCCGAACTAACCACTCAGAAGGGCTGGATGTGAACAGCAGACGGATCAGTGAATGTTGGGGTCAGGGTTTGGCTATGACTACCGTACATCGAATATAAACAGCAGTATTTAATCAGTAAATGGTTTAAAGCCAGAGGAGTATTCTCAGTAGACTCAATGGGACAGAACTGAACAGGAGTCGTTTCTGATGCCCATATTTATCATAACGACCTCAAAACTGACCAGTTTACTGGCCACTTCCGCCAGTTGATAAGCCTCTGTGGAACATCGAACGCAAGCTGTGCGAACCGTCCCTTGCAGGGATTCCGAAAGACTGTCCACGAATCGGCACACTTAAGGTTCACCCCATGATGCGTCGTCCATAGTGAGGAACACTCGTTTCAGGAGCAAAAGGAGGGCAAAAGCATGCACCAGGGGGTCCGCACAAACTCCGAGCTGGCCGTTTTGAACAACCGCACTGAATCTCGACTGTTGCACAGGGTGCCGAATCCTGCAGCTGAGGAACTCTCAACGGCGACTGTTTTCATCAGCTGCGAGCACCTTCGTACAGCATACAGCACCACTCGCTCACTGTCACTGAGGAGCCTCAGAGGGGCCACCAACTTTCCGCTGCCCAGCTTGATCACCGATAGCACTCCCGAGACCTCGAAATTCTCCAGGAAGCTCCTTACATCCCCGTCATAACCACCTCATCCTGGTTACTAAACCAAATATCATCTAAAAGACGTACTGGATAGTAGTTCGTTTATTTGGAATCGTGCTTCAGGAAAACGGTAAATTGGTTCAAAAAAATGGTAGCTCTTAATTTGTTCTAGCTGGCTGGCAGATCGCCCTTAGTTGAATTTCTCCGCCGAAAGCACCCTCCTCGTCACCATTCAGAGTCTTATTACACTTTCTTCTCACAAAAATGTCGGATTTAACGCCTGTCGTTTGCTCCTGCATCTGTGTTCATACCTACTTGATTTATATTCACATAGTGTGGATAAATTTACTCGTTGCATACTCGTTCGTGTAGATAAATGGCTTCATTATGTACCAGCAGGGCACTGATTCCGGTAATAAAAGTACTGCAAGTGGAGTGGTCACACACTTCAACTCCTCCTGGTGTGACAGGTAGTAGGTCGATCATGCGAACTCAGCGAAAGGAACTGGGTGCTTAGGTAATCAGTACCATTCTAAATTGTCTTGTCATAGGAGCACCATCAAAGCACACTTCGTACGTAGCCCAGTTTTGCACATGGAATATCACTGATTCATTCTATGAGTCATTTTTAACTTGTCTTGCATCCTCTGTTGGGTGACATGGTGCACATCACATGAAGTATTTTTACTCACGCTTTAACCCAGCCCGTCACTGCATTTGATCTAACAGATATCTGTGTGTTCTGTACCGTGGGGAAACCTGTTCTAGGCAGATTTATCACCAATCATCTTGAATTATTCTCCCCTACATTATATTCACCTGTCTCAGCCAGAGATCATTGTCTGCAGCTTTTAGGGCTCAAGATATACTCCCGGTCGCTTTTTTGACTCTTTCAAGGAAGTCAGTCAAACTGAAAGCAACCTGCGCAGCCGCCTAATGTTCGGTAAAAGCGTCATCAGAAATTTTGTAGTTCGTCTATCTTTCAGTTACGGTGGATAACCTTATTCAGGACCGGTTTAAAATCGATCGCAAACCGGTCTTAAGGAAGGTCACCCACAGTCACCTAAAGGCTGACTGACTACCATCATTTCCGACAACATTGTGTTATCAAGCAGTAACCACTCATGTACAACATATCACATGGTGTATCACCCTTTGCTACACACCGAACTTATTTTTGCCCCGATAGAAGAGCGAGTATTATACCAAAATAACTGTCCATGTGATACAATTTTTCAAATGTATTTGTAGGTTTTGAAATTTGAACATCTCCCTTTGGACTGAGATGCTGTCTTTGGCTGTACATGATCCTGATGAAAAGGTCTCATGGTTCGTTGGTATTTTCGTTCGACAAAAATAACAATTTTCCTGATCTTCAGATCACGATCGCCTGTCTACCATCTTACTCTCGCCCCTGTGGAAGCTCTTATGCACGCAGTCAGCTAACTTTCCCACAACTAGTTTATATCACACTTCAAATATCACCTTAAGATATGATTTTGGCAGAAATCTGTCAGTGCTCAATCTCTCAAACCAGCTAGCTGTTGATCTATTCAACAATACGGTAACTACCACTTACTACGCAATAAGGGTGATCAGCTGAATCGCTCATAAGTGGTAACATTAGTGAATCCACACGCATTTGGGGTTTTGTTCCACCTCGAACCAATGTAATTTCCGAAGCTGACTCTTTCGGGTAAGAATTGGTGGTAGTGAGAAAAACTTGAGCAGCCAAGTTCCCTCCCTCACCTTATTACGGAAGTGCTTTGTTTCAACTCCCAACTTAAAAGTTGGTAATACACCATCTTTGATCTTCTTTCAGTCGATGAAGGTCAGTGTCTTACCGAGTTGTGCTTTTCAGTCATATTTGGACAGTAACAGAATGAGCTAGTGTACAAAATTTCTCGTATAGACGTGAGCAGTCCTGGCATGGCAATGCCTTTTCATTACGCCAGTGTGTTGTGTAATCGGAATCTTTATCAAAATGCCGGTAAAGTTGATCGGAACGCGATTGACGGTTTGTTAGCTTTACTGAGTGATCCGATAACAGACGTCAGTAGCCGTCTCTCTCTCTCTCTCCCTCCCTGGTCAGTGGTGCGCGGTGAAAAAGGTAAAACGTCCGTCTTTTGTCACTAGTCTTTTGCTTACTGCATACCACGTTCAAAAAGAGCCATACACACGCACGCAAGTACACATATCTACACACCAATAGGGGACATTCATAGTCTCTTGATCGCAAAAACTTGTTTAGTTGTACCAAATCCTACCACAGAAGTGATAATCAAAAGGAGAAAACTGGTAGCCTGCTTCCATTCTAACAGTAATCAGAATTATTTCACAAAACTCTATTTGATTTCACCTTGACAATATGGATAAGCTCCGCAAAAATACTACTTTACAATGATAGATGAGTCCGGTGGTCAGATGTCTAAACCGGAAACCTCCACGTGCACAAATAATCAGCTTTAGTCACTTGTTCATTGTGATCTCACAACAGCCTTCTGTTCCCTTATTTGTTTCCTTGACGCAATATTTCACGAGGTGATTGCAGCCAATTTGAAGCTGTCAATTTGGAGGCTAGCCGCGGCGGTGCAGCGATTCGAACCCGGGACGGAGGGACCCTAAGTTCATGGGGCTGACCGTTTGACCAGCCCTAATAGCCTTTGGTAGTATCAATGATTCGGATGATGTTTCTCAATCCGAAGAATCTGTTTAACGTGGACGGGAACAAGAGCAAACGGATTTCGTCCTCACTACCTCTACTTGGTTCGCACTGAAGTTTTGTCTGACAAGCCCAGAGGTCCCCTTCATTGACAGCTGCTTCGTGTTTTTATCAAACTTGGTTTTGATCACCACTTGGAGCAGATCAGATTTAAATTTGAATTTGGTGAAAATCTATTGATGATGATGATCCGGATGGCGGTGATGACAATGATAACAATAGTTCGCAGGGTGATAATGATGATTATCATAATCATGAACATGATTCGGATGATGATGATGTGTTGTGACACGAGTGGTTAGAATGATATGTGCACTTGGAATTGTGCATGAGTTTTTATTCCTATTTTTACATGGCTGGTTCAATTCCGGTTCGCGACCTAAAAGCCCGGATGGGAAAAGGGTAAGTGGATTTTCTGTTATATGGATTACTCCATCTTCTCGAACTACTACACAATATCCTACGGATGTTTCATGTTGAACAGACACAGCATGTAGCAGCTACATGCAGCCGAAAACCCGTGAAGGCAAAGTAGACGGATCGGTTTGTACATTTTACAGAATTGTGGTCAGGTTTAACGATTACGACCGAGTTTTCGCGTACTTGAAAATGAACGGTAACACACTGGAAAAAAGTGACACATGACGTCTTATTCATCCGAAACAGTGGCTTGGTGCAAGTCAACCCCACGTGACTAAGATTTTCAGGTGGTATAGACCGTTCGGAGAAAACGAACAGTTTCCCATGAACGCCAGTTTTGATGCTTTTTCCCTAAGCTTTTCTCAAAATCCCGGTTTCGAATGTAGTGTTTGGTTTGGTTGCATGTTCCATAGGGGGTGTTCAAAGCACAAGTTTTCCGGTGGTTTCGACTGTGATACGCGTCCGACTTCAACCAATGGCTTGAAACTGCTCGTGTTCTGTCGTGGTTTGTTCTCCATATATCGGTCGTATCCGTCAAATTCGGTACCACGATATGTATCATAAACCTTTCGCATCTGACGGAAAAACCAAGTCTGCTCCGTTTAGTCAAATAAGATGATTTTTGTCGATAATTTTGGTTCGAGATCAAGTGACGAACACGCTTGAACCTTCACTGGCCGCTACTCACTTTTAAAATTGCCCGTCATCGTATATGAGTGCGCTGTCACTCCCACTAATCCTCAGTAGAGGCTATTCTACGTACAATGCCGTTTCACACAATGTCATTTCATGAATCAAACATGAGCAGACGCGAAACTGACTGGCGCGATTGGGAATAGGGGGTGGAGAGTGTTCAGGGAGTTGTTGAAATTCGAGTATGCTTCATTCTCGAGTTAGTTTTGTCCATTCTTTACGGATTAGCCAATCGATCGGGAAATCGACTGATCGACTGAGAAGATTAACTGACCAGTCCATTCACCCGTTCAACCGTCTATCCAATAATCAGTCACTAATTCAGTGACAGATGCGAACTGACAATTTACCCATCTGTAAGCTATACAACTCAAAATCTGAGATAATGATCTATTCAAAGATTCAGGCTTTTTGAAATCGAACCAACGGGGAACTCCGCTGAGTAAAATACAAGTGGTGATAATAAATAAGAACAGGTTTGCTTAGCCTTGAGTACAGTAACAGTTATTACTTTCCAAGAATTTTTGCTGAAATTGTTGGTTTCATACAATCTGACATGACATTTTAACTGAAAGCACTGACCGTTGCTACGAGTGCGATCAATCGCGTTGCCACTTACCCCGCTGTTTCTGTCGTTCTATTTTACTAAGTGCAACAGTGGTTCGAGACCAGGTGACGTACAAATACCCATGGTAATGTTGCCTGATACATTTGCACTGAACAAATTGTCCACTAGAATTCGTTAGGTATGATATTGAACTCAATAGCTGAAGTCTAATTTAAGTAGTTGAAGAACAAAGTTGTCTGCGTAACGATTCAGCACGTGCGATCGTGCAGCAACAGAACCAGCACATCATGTTGCATGTTTTGTCCGGGACTAAATGGTTTAGAACATCTACAGTTGGTCACTGGAGAGCGATCAACTCCCGCCTGTTCTAAGTGCTAGTCTAAATTGAACGAACGTATTACGTACTTGCTACAGAGCTTGGTTACTGGGTTATTTCTACTAGTAGTGACGGGTGGGTGCTAACTCATGTAAAGACAACGTGGAGCTAATCGTCGAGAGCCTGTTCGAACAGCTAGTTGATGTTTTGTGATTCATAGAGGTGCCTCCCTTGGGCATGTTTTAGATAGGGTTCGAAAGTTATGAACTCCAGCTGCTTGTGATCGCGGAAGAAGGAAGCCTTCACGTCTCTATTGGTTTCACTCTCTTGGCTGGTTCATCGGGTTACGATAAATAAGTAAATTCCGAATGGAAGTTACCCGTCATCATAATTTCTCTTCTGTATAAGCTTATTTAGTCGTTGACAAAATAGTATCATTCTTGTCCCGATGGGAAGTAAATAAAAATAAAAATAAATAACCGAGGCTAGAAGACCTGTCCGGCTCAACATGATATCATTTTTTTGTACATTAGGTTAACTAAGGTGAAATCAGAAGCCCCCCCCCCCTCCGGGCACACACAAGATATCACGTGAAGCGACCCACGGTGGGCCATCGAGGTGAAGTCCCTTTGATCTGATTCTTCAAAGGTCCTGCCTCGGATAGTTCATTCTCCCAGTTAGGCGCCGTAAGGGATGCTCCCCTTCGTTTAATTAGGAAGCAGAACTTTCACAGTGTCACTAATTATCGTTCTCATCACACCACTGGATTTTATAATCTTTTACTGACACATCAGCATCAGTGAACTGAAAATGGAAAAGAAGTAGCCATAAAATACCATGGTTTCCAAAAACATTCAAGTGCTACCTTTCGAGCGAAATATCTGTTCTCTTCTGCCCTACTCTTTTCATCCGTTATCAGAGCTGAAAGCCCGTAGACGACTAAATCTAGGCTAACAAAAGACTTTGCAAAAAATCTGCAAATGAGCTAACGATTAGGTTTTTGAAATTGGGTCACCCTGTCAATCTGGATAAGAAAAATGGGAGTGGGTAATGGGATGGGAAATGCTAATTTTCTCTCACTAAGCTTGTCCTCGGAGCTATCACAAACACACACTCGTGACCAACTAAGATTGGACCGGTCTTATTGTCAATCTATTCATTCTCTTTCGTCCTCAAACTCTGATTACCGGTGACCTGAAAAAAAATCCACAAGACAAGAAGTAGGACACATAAAACCAACCTTTTGGTGTCTTTTGTTGAATACTTTTAGGGCACAGACCAAACACAAAGGAAAGGTGAAAATGCGCTAAAGATGGAAATCCGGTTGTGTATGGTTAACGTTTTTCATGTGGTTCCTGGTTTTGGTTAGTAAAAGCATGATTCCTTGAACATTATGTTGGTTGACTAGATAGAGCTCAGACGATCAATAAGAATGCTAATCAGGACAGTATTGGTCAAATGAATAAAGATCACCATGACGACGTATCTACTTGCTTGCTCCACACTAGTTCTGTATCTCGATCAAAGTCGTATCCTTTCAGATGGGAGAAAAAGCACCTTTCGAGGCGTTCCCTTTCCAGTCATCAGAATTGTAACCCTGAAGACTAGTTTTAAATTTATTCTGTTATCCAAATTTGATCACTGAGTGGTAGTAAACAAACGGCATTCAGCGCGTGGTACTCGCTGCATCTAGTGCCCACGTGAAACTTTGATAGATTTCTCATCCATCACTTCTCCGATACCATGTGGAATCAGGGGTGAAGATGCAGATGGAATTCGAGCAGAACAGTTGGATCCCACAGAGTGAGAACTAAAGTCCGGTTTCGACAAAGTCCGCTTCATTGCCGTGTAGTTGAGCTAAAGTACTTTCATTTCCTACCCAATCTACGGAGATGGCACGCATTAGTAAACGTCATTGAGACAGCACAATGCACGGTTCAGAAGTGAATATATATATATATATATATATATATATATATATATATGCATACAAGCATATATACGGACGTAGCGGTTTTATGAGTATTCCCTAGAGATCAGAGTTTTTCAAAATATTCATTCACCTACATACAAGGTCTCGCCCTCGTAAAAGGAAATGTAATCGGACTCACGAAACTGTTATTGATAAGGAATGTTTCTTTCGTGAAACTCTGCTCAATGATTTCCAGTCCACAAAAAGGGTCGCTTCAGTTGACACTAGCCGCAGAATATCACAGTCGACCCTGTTGAAGGAGACTTGTCAAAGGTATGACAAACAACTCGGAATTCACCCCGCCCGAAGAAAATGAAACTTTCCAGTCCATCAGACCAGACGTTTTTCTACACTATTTTTCATAGTTTAAACACCAAGCATCTCATTTTACGAGCCTTGGGTCACAGCTTAAGAGTCTAGCACTGAAGTGTAAAGGCTTTGCGTGATCTTTTGGGAGCCATCTATCTCCAATGAGTGATTAATGCATGAAAATATAAATCATACCGTTTATTTTGCGAACCAAAAGTAATTGTAAATCTAAAAGTCCTTTGAATGTTTGTATGAAAGTGTGATGGTGCTTATAGCCAGAATCACGTGGAGCTGTTGTGATATTGTACATGGATTAATAGAACATTTATTATAACGAGACAAACGAAAGCTTCTTGGCAAACTGTCTTTCGGGTACTCACATGAGCTTTTCTCTGTCCCCTTCTGATAAAAATTTTGTTGAACTTCGAAAGTAGTTAAGTGCCTTGTCATTCGGGTTGAAAAATGAACTATTGGGGAAAGAAAGCTGAAAGAATGTCAGATGACCAAACGATCTTCAAATGCTCGTCTATATAAGTGAGCATTGTCAAAAATAGACGTCACTTCCGTGAGGAGCCATTCGGGGCACACCTTAGAGCTGCATGATTCCAAGAATCTATCAGGAAGCTGGCTGGTTATTTTTGTGTGACATTCATAATATGGCATCCCGAGTGTGGACAAAAAACAGTGATATTCAGGTTCACATCTTCATTTGACAGAAAGGTTTTGATGCACGGTTTTCCTTGTTCTATGGATCGCCCTTTCGACTGAGGGCAGCAAACGTAGTAATCGGATTCGTCAACGGAAATTAGTAATATAAAGCTTCCCTGGGCTAGTAACCATATTACATATTGGGCGTGCCTTGTTTTCACTTAAGTCTTCTTATACTCATTGGGTTGGACTGTAAGTTTTTTCGTGTATCAGCCATGGTTACCAAGTAGTCGACCAATAGAGGTTGCGATAATATTCAACCCAATACCTTTAGACTCAGATATAGTTGAAATCCGAGTAAGAGTTACCGAAGAATTCTCGTCCACAATGTTGCACAGTTCAGAGATAATATCACCCGAAAATTTCCTTTTCTTGGGAGCTGTTTTTAACTCAATTTCTCAGTCTGTTATTGTAGTGCCTCAGTATGTCCTAGTACACATTCCAAGATGTTGAGGTATAAGCTTCAAATCGTCACCTTTTCTGGCAGATTGTACGATGCACCTGCGATCTTCCGTGTTGACAGTCCTCCATCTGTATATAACACTATCATTCTCTGGGTTCAAATCGAATAATTTTTATCTCATCTGTCTCTACCTCAGTGGTCATCTTCGTTATGCCTCGTTCGTTTCACGAGTGACAGAAGTGCTTATCGTTGCACCACCATGTCAGTTGGAAACTGATACCAAGAACCAATAGTCAGCTGTCATGTCCTCGTGTACCATTCGCTGTGATGCGGATATCACATCACATCACCTCAGCTAATCCTTTGTGAGCGTCAAGCCCACTTAATTACGTTTTCCTTCGAGTAGATAAAAACAACCGTCTAGATTTTACCGAAGTCGATAAAGGATCACCGTGTACCATTGCAATTATCTGTTCCTATATGCGCACGCGGTACTTTCGATTTTGCAGTCTTGTTAAGCCTTAAGGTGCTATCATGTTGGCGTATGTTCAAAAATCCTGTGCGCACCATTTTTCTTATTCGGATCCACAGTAAATCATCTGCTCAGATGGATGAATCAAATTAATCGATATTCCATTTTTTTATGCAAGATGGGGCATAGTCAGCTTAGGGGATACTAATGCATGGCTCTTAAATTACAATGCAAAGCTCTTGAACTGTGAAACAAGGCTCTTAAATGACGAAAATGCTGTAGTAAAGTTGTCCTACTGTAGATTGATGCATCAGGTTATTCCTAACATGGGGCTGTACATCTTATGGACATGGACATATCTATCCACTAGTTATAAAGTTTGACGGTAGCGAAACCACTTGAAAGTTCAATAATTTAATATTCACAGTTTCATGAAAGTAGCCGTGATTTGGACAAAATTCGGAATTTATTCCTAGTGTGTAGGGAAGAGGTTATCGCAGGTTTCCCGGGTGAAAAACGGTATGTTGTAGACTGAAGATTTCGAAAACCCCGAATTGCAGCGGATTTCAACAAAACCTGTACATCCGTGGATACACACATATTACACATATACATACACTACCGCACAAGCGCATACTGACCAATACATGTGCGTACAGTTTGGAATTGATATCATACGGTAACTGAGCAAAGTGAATTTGGAAACTGAGATTTGCCGAATTCGAACCTCATCCACAGAAGTAATTGACCTTAGACCTCGACCGTTTCCGGTATAATCAAGTCAATAAACTGTTTTCTGCTTGTAGCTCGAGTATCCCCTTAAATCTGCAGCTTTTATCACAATTCTCCAGATATAGTAGATAATATAATCAGTCTGTTTCCCACACCGACTCAATAGATAACGTTGCACCCCGAGAAAAAAAAACTGTTTTGCTATACCTGTCATTTTGTGCCTGGTAAATACAGAGGCATGTCGCGTCTCGTTCTCCCTCGATGAAGAAAATGGAACGACAACTTAAGGTTCAATCAAAATTTCACTCATACCATAGATGCAACGTGCAGATCTAAAAATAGTACACTAGAAGTCGTTCATTCAAAAGTGAACTAGCACTGTATTGGTTGAGGTATAGTATTCTTCTATCTGTTTTTTCCTCTTGATCACTTCTTTCTAGCCTAATAGGCAAGTACTTTGCCGAATTAGTGAAGAAATCACAAGTTCTGTGGCTATTCATTACGTGTCCCGTTTTCATCTCCAACTTTCTGTTTGGTGAAAGTTTATTGACTTCCCTCTTCAATGGGTAAAATAAATTCTCGATCACATTTAAACAACGGCTGTGAAACGGCAATAGGTAAAATTTCACCTCTGATGAGATCATGGTTTCAAAAGCCTAAAAACGCGTGTCAAGACCTTGGAACTGTTCACAGAAAAGATGTAACCATTGTCCCGTAACTTTTGGTTAGATATTCCGGAAACATTTCACCCATGAAAGTGATGAATTTTGACTCGTTTAGGGAAATGAACACTTTCATTTAAATAATAAACGTTTCGTTCCATTGTGGCTTTCTGGGACCCTCCGGGACGGCAAGCTCATGGCGGTCGTTCTTTATTGGGCCAAAATATGACCGGTCTTCAGAGTAGCCAAAGCTTACACACCAAAATAACTCAAATTCTTGAAAATACAATAAATAATGAGTTACCATTTACTGTTTTACAATCCCGTCATGCGTGTTTTGAAAACTAAGCAAAACCATCATAGCCTCCTAGCAACAGTTCTCGAACTGTCCACTTCAACCAAGCCACAGGTGTGTTCACGTCTTATTTTGGCAGGGGTAGTGCAATCTCCGTCTAAATGTATTAGTCTTCGTGAATGAAATTTGGTAAGCAACTAAAGAGACAAATAGATAGTACCTGAGCAAACTTTGATACACAACAGTGCCATCAACTGGTGTGCCGAGATTCTTTATGGATTAGGGGATGACTACGATCAACCAAAGGGAATGCAGATTTTGAAGGATACAAGAAACGCTACATTGAACGTATCTGATAGTCTCCTCCCTTCTTCTGTACTCAGTGACCCATCTCGAACGTGATCCCATTTTTCTTGACCAGACTGAATCAGCCCTAACTGAACGTACAAAGTCTGTTTGTGTGTAAACAAGCGAGTGCGAGAATACTGTAAGATCATCTGGAGTGTCTCTCCTCGCCCCTCATCTATTAGTGAGCACGAAATGAACCCATGGGAATGGCCGATAAACATCTGTGGTCATAGATCGCCGCTAGGCTACTACATGCCTAGAACCCACCCCTCTGGAGGTCGTGATCTATGGACCACGACAAGCTGGGCGGTCGAATTCTCGTTATCCGCCAAGTGACTGGTTAGGTGTGTGTGTGTGTGTGTGTGTGTGTGTGTGTGTAGATGCGGGCACAGAAGGGCTAAAGGATCAGTAGCAAGATGTGACAGATGGATCAAACTCTGCGGTCTGGTTAGAAATAACCGATTAGGAATGGAAGGTTTCTAGAACATACTTGGGCAGATCCCAGATCTAATGTCCACCGATTAGTCCCTGTAAATTACCATTTGTAATTTGTATTTTCGACGACATCTTCGCTTGTCTTACTCGTGAGTAGCGTGTATATGCCTCATGAACCTCGAATTCTTGTGATCCAATTCTCTGTTTTTACTGTACTGACACAGTTCAGATTTGCCCCTTTCCGACGTATGGTGCGTGAACATTTTACGTTATGTTCCCGACTCGATTGTTCTATGATTGTGCATTCCCCTTGCAAGAAAATTTTGCAGAACGTTTCACTTACGCTTCTTGACCCACTGTCTGTACCTCAACCGTGCTGCGCTACAGTTTCGCATGACTCCTTACTGAGTGGACCGTTTATGACCGCGCTGTCCCGATTTTTCGGATAACTTTCTGTACTGTTGCCCTTGGTTGCTCACCTGACTGTAAGTCATTGCATTTATGTATTTTTATGTATTGCATTGTTTAGAACCGCGAAATTACGATAAACACGGTTATACATTTGGAATTTGTTCTGTTGCCCGTAGCCGTGTACAGCTCATATCGTGCGTAAAGCTAGTGAGACTAAGTTTTCTGCTATATTGAAAGTTCAAGTAATCGGGATAGTTTCTACAGTTAGCCAGTAACCAATATTTGTCTGGAATGGAGTCAACTGCTTCCAGTATACAGTCTTCTTTTGATGAATTCCCTGGTTTGCGGAAAAACTGCTGGGAGGCTCAGTCAGCGAATCGCAGGGAGGCTCATTCAGCAAACCGCAAGGGGGCTCATTCAGCAAATCGCATGGAGGCTCCTTCAGCAAGCTGTTGGGAGGCTCATTCAGTAAACCGCATGGAGGCCTATTCAGTAAACCGCAAGGAGGCTCATTCAGTAAACCGAGTGGAGGCTTATTAAGCAAACCGCATGGAGGCTCATCCAGCAAACCGCATGGAGGCTTATTCAGCAAACCGCATGGAGGCTCATCCAGAAAACCGCATGGAGGCTCATTCAGCAAACCGCTGGGAGGCTCATCCAGCAAACCGCAGAGAGGCTCAGTCAGCAAACGGCTCAACCTCCAGAGCAGAGCTACAACGTGAACTGCGACTGGCCAGGTTGAAGATTAAGCAATTAGAGCTGGAGGCCGTGGCTGCCAAACGCATAAATGAAATCAAGGATGAAATCGTCAAAGAATTGTCCGACGATAACTGCAGTTTTGGATCGGAGCCTATACTGCCACCTACGCCACCTCGCAGTGAAAGGCTGAAAATTGTTCACGATTATGTCATGTCCTTACCAGGGTCGAAAACGAGGCAGGAAGACCAAATTACACTGAACGGACCGGGAATACGTGTTCTGCCCGCTAAATCCAGGGAATTCGACCACGTCAGCGAGACCGCCAGGCTGTTGCAAGCTTGTATGAGCCTGCCTGCTCGCCGATCAGTCAAATTCGATGGAAATCCCATGGATTTCATTGGTTTCATGAGAAATTTCCAGTCCACAGTCGCCAGGTACAATAACGACCCCGCCTACCTTCTCGATTACTTGATTTCGGCCTGTGAGGGGGAGCCAGCCGAAGCCATTCGGTGGTGCACGGTCCTTGAGCCGCGGGAAGGCTACGACGAAGCCATACGCATACTAGAACGCCGGTTCGGCAGGCCTCACGTGATTGCCAGAAAATGTATCGATGAGCTAAGTGACGGCTCCGTGCTGAAGCAAAGTGATACCAAGGCGCTGGTAAAATTGGCGGATCAGATGAAGGTGTGTTCGGCCACGATGAAGAGCCTCGGCTACCAGGCCGATCTGAATGCCTGCCGGACGCTGAGCGCTATTGTGCAACGACTGCCCACCAGTGTTCAGTCCAGATGGTTCGACCGGGCATCCTTCATTCTCAGATCGGGACGGGAGCCCACTTTCGATGAACTAATGAGTTTTGTCAGCCATCAGGTGATGCTGCCTTGGTTAGCCTCGTTTACGTATCGCGACCGGCCATTCCTGCGTCTAGACAACCAGATTCTCGAAATCCCGCTAGCAGTCTGTAATCCACCGAGCGAGTAGCCACAATCATGTCAACCGAGACTAAGCCATCTAGCACCAGTCCTAAGCCGACCCCCAACAAAGTTTGCCCTATATGTGAAAATCCCCACTACGTGGACCAGCGTAGCGAATTTCGAGACTTAAAGGTAATAGACAGGTATAATGCCGTGAAGAAGCTGAATTTATGTTTTTCATGCTTAAAGCCTAATCATGTAACTAAAGACTGCCGTTCGCGAAAGACGTGTGGCCTGAAGGGCTGTGTAGGCCAACACCACTCGATGCTACATCGACCAAAAACCCCAGAATCTAATCGTGACCAAAACCTGCCAACAGACAACACTGCTTCGGTTGGTCACGTATTAGCAGACGAAAGTACGGCCGGCCGTCGAATTTCCCTTGCTATATTGCCAGTCCGCCTCCGAGATCCTTTAGGGGAGGTCACAGTGAATGGATTGCTGGACAGTGGATCGGACACAACTTTCGTAGACCAGTCGCTCCTGACAAATTTGGGTCTCAATGGGAAGCCCGAGCTTCTGACGGTTAAGACCATCAATAGTAATTGTGTAACCAAAGCGCGCACTGTATCCTTTACATTAACTTCGCTAGACGGTCAGGAAGTCATCCAAGTCCGCCGAACGTGGGCAGTAGAAAACTTGCCTAAACTGAGACCACTCAACCTAAAGCAAGATTTGGAAGTTTGGAGTCATCTGCAAGAAGTCCCGATGCCAGCCATTGATGACTCCGACATCCGTATTCTCATTGGTGCCGATGTTCCAAAGGCACATTGGGTGCTAGAACAACGAACGGGCAGTCCAGATGATCCTTATGGCGTGAGAGGACCTCTAGGATGGGTGATATTAGGACCGACTTCGTGCCCACGTCCTTGTAACGCGAGGGCTAATGTTAGTCATGTCACGGCCACTGAATTGGATATGAGCTTGGAGCGTATGTTCAACTTTGAGTTCGTGGAAGCGTATTGCATCCAACGGAGTATGTCAGAAAATGATAAAACAGCTTTACGTCGTATGACCGCCTCAATGCGTTGGGTCAACGACCACTATGAAATAGCCCTGCCATGTAAGCCCGGTGGACCATGCTTGCCGGATAATAAGGATGTTGCACTGAAGAGTCTGCTGTATCTCAAGAAACGATTCGAAAGAGACCACGCCTTTAAAGAAAATACGCAACCACGGTTAACGAGTACATTACGAAAGGCTACGCCGAGGTTGTACCCGGTTCAGAACAGAACTTGACTGGCCCGCATGTATGGTATCTTCCACACCATGGAGTGTACAAGCACGGAGATCAAACGAAGGTTAGAGTTGTATTCGATTGTGCTGCAGAATGCAACAAAACGTCCCTGAATAATCAACTGCTGATAGGTCCCGACCTCGTGAACAGTCTCTGTGGAGTTCTTCTGAGGTTCCGGGAGTATAGGTTCACCCTGGTTGCAGATATTGAAGCCATTTTTCACCAAGTAAAGGTGCCAGCAAATGACCGCGACTGTCTGAGGTTTCTCTGGTGGCCCGACGGAAACCTAACAACCAAACCAAAGGCGTGTCGCATGACTTCTCATCCATATGGTGCAACTTCGTCGCCGTCATGCTGTAGCTTGGCCCTGCAAACCACCATCGATCGCTGTATGGTTGCCCATGACCCCGTTAAGGCTGAACAGGCAAAGAAGGCATTCTACGTGGACGATTGCTTGTTGAGCGTATCCTCTCCCGAAGAAGTAAGAAGAATAAGTCAAACCCTTCGCCATATATTGTCATCTAGTGGATTCAACCTCACCAATTTTTTCAGCAACGTACCCCATGCACTGGGAGACCTACCGAGGGCGGAAACTAAGACGCTGTACCTCGATCAACAACCGGTAGACTTGAAGCGGACCCTTGGAGTGGAATGGGAGTGTAAGTCTGACTGTTTTATATTTAATGTCGCATCGTGGGAGGGAAAGCTAACTCGAAGGAGTGTATTGGCCTATGTTGCTTCACTATATGACCCACTGGGATTGGTAGCCCCTAGTTTGTTACCAGTCAAACTTTTTCTTCAGGACCTATGTCGAAGAGGAGCCAAATGGGACGAGGAGGTATCCAAAGAAGAAGCCTTTCGTTGGGAGACTTGTTATCAGGAGATGCAAGCTATAAGGAAAATTCGAATTCCGAGGTGCATCTTCGCCGAAAGAAGCGAAAGGGGTCACAGAACAGAACTGCATGCTTTCAGCGACGCTTCCGAAGTAGGCTACGGAGCAGTGGTCTACTTATGTTTCATAAATAACAATGGGAGGGCTAGATGCGCACTTGTACTAGCTAAATCACGTGTGGTGCCACTGAAGTCAAAAACTATCCCTCGGTTAGAACTCGCAGCGGCTGTGGTCTCAGCAAAACTGGTTGCCTTCGCTAAAGATGAGCTTTCTTTGCCCATCGACTCAGTTACGTTCTGGACAGATTCACATATAGTAATTCAGCTGATAAGAAACACAAAGACCCGGTTTGAGACATATGTGTCCAATCGTCTATCCGTAATACGTGAATTCTCTCTCCCTGATCAGTGGTTATATGTAGACAGTGAAAACAATCCAGCGGATCTCGCATCAAGGGGTACAAATCCAAGGCGGCCATTAGAGGTTCCTTGGTTTCATGGGCCGGGATTTTTAAAGCAAAGCCCCACGGCATGGCCCAAGCAGCCTACATGCATCGCAAGCTCTCAACTCGAATTGGGTCAAGAAGTGCACGTAAATTCTGCGCAAGTGGTAGCCCAAGATGGATGGATACAAAAATTTCGCGACGTCAAATCATGGCCTGTTCTGCTCAGACGAATCGCGTGGCTGCATCGATACATTCTGTGGCTTCGACAGCAAACTAGTTTCGAGGTTTTTCATTCCATTGGACGTTTAGGACCGTCAGATCTCCAGACAGCGGAAACTCATATAGTTCGTATGGTGTACATGCGTCATGAACCTCGAATTCTTGTGATCCAATTCTTTGTTTCTACTGTACTGACACAGTTCAGATTTGCCCCTTTCCGACGTATGGTGCGTGAACATTTTACGTTATGTTCCCGACTCGATTGTTCTATGATTGTGCATTCCCCTTGCAAGAAAATTTTGCAGAACGTTTCACTTACGCTTCTTGACCCACTGTCTGTACCTCAACCGTGCTGCGCTACAGTTTCGCATGACTCCTTACTGAGTGGACCGTTTATGACCGCGCTGTCCCGATTTTTCGGATAACTTTCTGTACTGTTGCCCTTGGTTGCTCACCTGACTGTAAGTCATTGCATTTATGTATTTTTATGTATTGCATTGTTTAGAACCACGAAATTACGATAAACACGGTTATACATTTGGAATTTGTTCTGTTGCCCGTAGCCGTGTACAGCTCATATCGTGCGTAAAGCTAGTGAGACTAAGTTTTCTGCTATATTGAAAGTTCAAGTAATCGGGATAGTTTCTACAGTTAGCCAGTAACCAATATTTGTCTGGAATGGAGTCAACTGCTTCCAGTATACAGTCTTCTTTTGATGAATTCCCTGGTTTGCGGAAAAACTGCTGGGAGGCTCAGTCAGCGAATCGCAGGGAGGCTCATTCAGCAAACCGCAAGGGGGCTCATTCAGCAAATCGCATGGAGGCTCCTTCAGCAAGCTGTTGGGAGGCTCATTCAGTAAACCGCAGGGAGGCCTATTCAGTAAACCGCAAGGAGGCTCATTCAGTAAACCGAGTGGAGGCTTATTCAGCAAACCGCTGGGAGGCTCATCCAGCAAACCGCAGAGAGGCTCAGTCAGCAAATGGCTCAACCTCCAGAGCAGAGCTACAACGTGAACTGCGACTGGCCAGGTTGAAGATTAAGCAATTAGAGCTGGAGGCCGTGGCTGCCAAACGCATAAATGAAATCAAGGATGAAATCGTCAAAGAATTGTCCGACGATAACTGCAGTTTTGGATCGGAGCCTATACTGCCACCTACGCCACCTCGCAGTGAAAGGCTGAAAATTGTTCACGATTATGTCATGTCCTTACCAGGGTCGAAAACGAGGCAGGAAGACCAAATTACACTGAACGGACCGGGAATACGTGTTCTGCCCGCTAAATCCAGGGAATTCGACCACGTCAGCGAGACCGCCAGGCTGTTGCAAGCTTGTATGAGCCTGCCTGCTCGCCGATCAGTCAAATTCGATGGAAATCCCATGGATTTCATTGGTTTCATGAGAAATTTCCAGTCCACAGTCGCCAGGTACAATAACGACCCCGCCTACCTTCTCGATTACTTGATTTCGGCCTGTGAGGGGGAGCCAGCCGAAGCCATTCGGTGGTGCACGGTCCTTGAGCCGCGGGAAGGCTACGACGAAGCCATACGCATACTAGAACGCCGGTTCGGCAGGCCTCACGTGATTGCCAGAAAATGTATCGATGAGCTAAGTGACGGCTCCGTGCTGAAGCAAAGTGATACCAAGGCGCTGGTAAAATTGGCGGATCAGATGAAGGTGTGTTCGGCCACGATGAAGAGCCTCGGCTACCAGGCCGATCTGAATGCCTGCCGGACGCTGAGCGCTATTGTGCAACGACTGCCCACCAGTGTTCAGTCCAGATGGTTCGACCGGGCATCCTTCATTCTCAGATCGGGACGGGAGCCCACTTTCGATGAACTAATGAGTTTTGTCAGCCATCAGGTGATGCTGCCTTGGTTAGCCTCGTTTACGTATCGCGACCGGCCATTCCTGCGTCTAGACAACCAGATTCTCGAAATCCCGCTAGCAGTCTGTAATCCACCGAGCGAGTAGCCACAATCATGTCAACCGAGACTAAGCCATCTAGCACCAGTCCTAAGCCGACCCCCAACAAAGTTTGCCCTATATGTGAAAATCCCCACTACGTGGACCAGCGTAGCGAATTTCGAGACTTAAAGGTAATAGACAGGTATAATGCCGTGAAGAAGCTGAATTTATGTTTTTCATGCTTAAAGCCTAATCATGTAACTAAAGACTGCCGTTCGCGAAAGACGTGTGGCCTGAAGGGCTGTGTAGGCCAACACCACTCGATGCTACATCGACCAAAAACCCCAGAATCTAATCGTGACCAAAACCTGCCAACAGACAACACTGCTTCGGTTGGTCACGTATTAGCAGACGAAAGTACGGCCGGCCGTCGAATTTCCCTTGCTATATTGCCAGTCCGCCTCCGAGATCCTTTAGGGGAGGTCACAGTGAATGGATTGCTGGACAGTGGATCGGACACAACTTTCGTAGACCAGTCGCTCCTGACAAATTTGGGTCTCAATGGGAAGCCCGAGCTTCTGACGGTTAAGACCATCAATAGTAATTGTGTAACCAAAGCGCGCACTGTATCCTTTACATTAACTTCGCTAGACGGTCAGGAAGTCATCCAAGTCCGCCGAACGTGGGCAGTAGAAAACTTGCCTAAACTGAGACCACTCAACCTAAAGCAAGATTTGGAAGTTTGGAGTCATCTGCAAGAAGTCCCGATGCCAGCCATTGATGACTCCGACATCCGTATTCTCATTGGTGCCGATGTTCCAAAGGCACATTGGGTGCTAGAACAACGAACGGGCAGTCCAGATGATCCTTATGGCGTGAGAGGACCTCTAGGATGGGTGATATTAGGACCGACTTCGTGCCCACGTCCTTGTAACGCGAGGGCTAATGTTAGTCATGTCACGGCCACTGAATTGGATATGAGCTTGGAGCGTATGTTCAACTTTGAGTTCGTGGAAGCGTATTGCATCCAACGGAGTATGTCAGAAAATGATAAAACAGCTTTACGTCGTATGACCGCCTCAATGCGTTGGGTCAACGACCACTATGAAATAGCCCTGCCATGGAAGCCCGGTGGACCATGCTTGCCGGATAATAAGGATGTTGCACTGAAGAGTCTGCTGTATCTCAAGAAACGATTCGAAAGAGACCACGCCTTTAAAGAAAATACGCAACCACGGTTAACGAGTACATTACGAAAGGCTACGCCGAGGTTGTACCCGGTTCAGAACAGAACTTGACTGGCCCGCATGTATGGTATCTTCCACACCATGGAGTGTACAAGCACGGAGATCAAACGAAGGTTAGAGTTGTATTCGATTGTGCTGCAGAATGCAACAAAACGTCCCTGAATAATCAACTGCTGATAGGTCCCGACCTCGTGAACAGTCTCTGTGGAGTTCTTCTGAGGTTCCGGGAGTATAGGTTCACCCTGGTTGCAGATATTGAAGCCATTTTTCACCAAGTAAAGGTGCCAGCAAATGACCGCGACTGTCTGAGGTTTCTCTGGTGGCCCGACGGAAACCTAACAACCAAACCAAAGGCGTGTCGCATGACTTCTCATCCATATGGTGCAACTTCGTCGCCGTCATGCTGTAGCTTGGCCCTGCAAACCACCATCGATCGCTGTATGGTTGCCCATGACCCCGTTAAGGCTGAACAGGCAAAGAAGACATTCTACGTGGACGATTGCTTGTTGAGCGTATCCTCTCCCGAAGAAGTAAGAAGAATAAGTCAAACCCTTCGCCATATATTGTCATCTAGTGGATTCAACCTCACCAATTTTTTCAGCAACGTACCCCATGCACTGGGAGACCTACCGAGGGCGGAAACTAAGACGCTGTACCTCGATCAACAACCGGTAGACTTGAAGCGGACCCTTGGAGTGGAATGGGAGTGTAAGTCTGACTGTTTTATATTTAATGTCGCATCGTGGGAGGGAAAGCTAACTCGAAGGAGTGTATTGGCCTATGTTGCTTCACTATATGACCCACTGGGATTGGTAGCCCCTAGTTTGTTACCAGTCAAACTTTTTCTTCAGGACCTATGTCGAAGAGGAGCCAAATGGGACGAGGAGGTATCCAAAGAAGAAGCCTTTCGTTGGGAGACTTGTTATCAGGAGATGCAAGCTATAAGGAAAATTCGAATTCCGAGGTGCATCTTCGCCGAAAGAAGCGAAAGGGGTCACAGAACAGAACTGCATGCTTTCAGCGACGCTTCCGAAGTAGGCTACGGAGCAGTGGTCTACTTATGTTTCATAAATAACAATGGGAGGGCTAGATGCGCACTTGTACTAGCTAAATCACGTGTGGTGCCACTGAAGTCAAAAACTATCCCTCGGTTAGAACTCGCAGCGGCTGTGGTCTCAGCAAAACTGGTTGCCTTCGCTAAAGATGAGCTTTCTTTGCCCATCGACTCAGTTACGTTCTGGACAGATTCACATATAGTAATTCAGCTGATAAGAAACACAAAGACCCGGTTTGAGACATATGTGTCCAATCGTCTATCCGTAATACGTGAATTCTCTCTCCCTGATCAGTGGTTATATGTAGACAGTGAAAACAATCCAGCGGATCTCGCATCAAGGGGTACAAATCCAAGGCGGCCATTAGAGGTTCCTTGGTTTCATGGGCCGGGATTTTTAAAGCAAAGCCCCACGGCATGGCCCAAGCAGCCTACATGCATCGCAAGCTCTCAACTCGAATTGGGTCAAGAAGTGCACGTAAATTCTGCGCAAGTGGTAGCCCAAGATGGATGGATACAAAAATTTCGCGACGTCAAATCATGGCCTGTTCTGCTCAGACGAATCGCGTGGCTGCATCGATACATTCTGTGGCTTCGACAGCAAACTAGTTTCGAGGTTTTTCATTCCATTGGACGTTTAGGACCGTCAGATCTCCAGACAGCGGAAACTCATATAGTTCGTATGGTGTACATGCGTCATGAACCTCGAATTCTTGTGATCCAATTCTTTGTTTCTACTGTACTGACACAGTTCAGATTTGCCCCTTTCCGACGTATGGTGCGTGAACATTTTACGTTATGTTCCCGACTCGATTGTTCTATGATTGTGCATTCCCCTTGCAAGAAAATTTTGCAGAACGTTTCACTTACGCTTCTTGACCCACTGTCTGTACCTCAACCGTGCTGCGCTACAGTTTCGCATGACTCCTTACTGAGTGGACCGTTTATGACCGCGCTGTCCCGATTTTTCGGATAACTTTCTGTACTGTTGCCCTTGGTTGCTCACCTGACTGTAAGTCATTGCATTTATGTATTTTTATGTATTGCATTGTTTAGAACCACGAAATTACGATAAACACGGTTATACATTTGGAATTTGTTCTGTTGCCCGTAGCCGTGTACAGCTCATATCGTGCGTAAAGCTAGTGAGACTAAGTTTTCTGCTATATTGAAAGTTCAAGTAATCGGGAAATTTTCTACAGTACCCATTAAAACCGTAGGCTCCTTCAAGGACTCATACACAGGTTGCTTGTGCGCGTGTTTGTTCTGTAAGACTTCGCAAAGCTGCTTTCGCCTCACTATAATTGAAGAAGTCTATAGCGGTTTAGGTGTTCCGAATAGGGACTTGAATATATACCGGTTGCCGACATTCGGACCGAATAAATTTTGCCTTTTTAAAAGCAATTGGTCCTCCAGTCTTTGATATTTTTCAGCTGTAATTTCTTTTGAATCGTATGGAGCCTGCATGGACAGAGAGTCCGTTTTTAGAACCACACAGTGATTATCCCGAAGTGGATTCGTCGATTAACATGGCTAATCTTCAAAACGAGGATACTGGTTCCAAGTATCGATTTTCAATATGAATATTATGGCACTGTATCTGAATGACAGGACTCAAATAGAAAATCCATACTTGGGCTCATGTGTCCTCTTTCTGATGGTTAACCATGTTAACCGATGGATTCACTCCGGAACAATCATCGTATGATTCTAAAAATGGACTCTCAGTCTGTGCAACCCCCCCCCCCCCCTCATTCGATTCGAGTGAGGTTACCGCCGTTAGCCAAATGTGGAGTGCTCAGGTCTGACAATGAAGGGGCAGAAGAGTACCGAGTGCGCATACCTGAGGAACGGCAGTAACCACGATACGTGTCGTGTGCTTCCGGGGTAATAGTGTCCTATCATCTACTACTCAAAGTGGTATTTTTATTTGAAATTCCCATATATGAGAGGCACGACAGCAATGTGAACGTCCAAAAGTAGAAACAGCCGCGATTCTCTGAGATGAAGCCTGTTGCTTCCGAAGTTCTGTTGTGCGAGCATCACTGTCATGTCACTGTCACATGTCACTAAACTGACATGAGTGGTTGGCTTCAGCAGCCGTAATGCACTCTGTAGGCAATCTCGAGTTGGTTGTTCTCTTATTTGTTATTTATAAATACTTCTCTCCATTGGGTAGTATGGAAGGAGTGCACTGCACAAATGTTTCATCGTCGTGCAGAACATATCCACTGGGACCCAACATGGACTTGAATCCGGGCTGCACGTTTCTGAGTCATCGGATAGAGAGATTGTTGCTCGTGTGTTTATGTACACGTGTGATGACCGATTTGTCCAAAATGTAATCGGAAGACACACCAAATAGCACTGAAAAGTATTGTTTACTCAGCATATAAAATACGGCGTTTATATGGGCATGAAGTGCGAAAAGGAAGGCGTGTGCCCACAGTACGATTGGTGGGCACAAACTTGCTAAACAGTGTCACTTGTAGTGAAAACAGATCATACTCGCGAGATATACTGCAATATTCTGTACCAATGATTGCATTAAGACGAGTCGTACGTGCATGGGGTATCCGCTTGTGTACGGAAATGCAAGGATGCTGACTGGAGTGTATATTGTAAAAACAGGCATCGACAGATTCCGGAGGGTTTTCTTGATGTGCGTATGAATAGGGCAGAATCACCACAATACGTGACTCACGATCACGCTCTGCGGGTGCCTGTTCCATTCGGAACTCGCTGACTGTGCTCTGCTGATGATTCCCAACAAGAAAGAACCAGCTGGTTTTCAATGACGAGTTCAACGTTAATACTGCCAAATGATTGACTCTTCGTAAACTTCATACTTATTACTTCAGAGTAAAGAACGGTGTGCTCCGTGGGCCGGTATGCACGGATAAAAAGGAACAACCGAAAGTACCTGAGTAGAGTGAATTTTGGTTTGAAATGAACTTTCTAGAACTCCCAAATGATAGACAGATGTGTACGGTGTTTCGAATGTAATAAACTCTGGAATAAAATAGGTTCCACTGAGGCTAAATCACTGTCATTTACAGTGATTTTGAAGCCTTGGTTACGTAATATTAGAGTGACTTTTTCCCCGTAACTGGTGATCTTACTAGCCGGTGACAAAATCAGTAGCTCATGACAGGTCGTTCTTCCAGCTCGAATATCCGTCTGCTTTTTCTGTTATTTTATCGATTACGAGCTTTATTCAGCTCCTGACAAAACATTCAGCTTTGTTTGTCATAATGACAAACAGTTATGAGATTTATGGCTACTTCGCATGATTCGAAGAAAGCTTACTGGTAAATAATGGGTAGTATACTTCTTGTGAGGAAAAAACACATTTATTTGGAGAGAAATGTCACAGAGGAGGTATGCATGATCGCTGGAGAAAAACTAATTGTATTCACAGAAGCTGATAGTTTTGCCTGTGGGCATATTAGGTGACTAAGTATTGTGTCACCTAGGGTCTCAGCCTCATTTCCTCCTATTGAATAGTAGACCAGTAAATAGAACAGTTGACTGACTAACTGATTATCTTTGTGCTATTCGTTTTTAAAACGAAAATTATGTTCGTGATAGTTTCCCAGTGTAGTTGTTGGAAAAACGCTGTCCTTTCGTAAATTAAATTGAGAAGCAAATATGTGGAATCGTAAGGAAGAGGCAAGTTGCTGGACAAGATACAAACTGTGCCGCGCGATTCTCTGTTTTGTACTGCTTCTCTGGAGCAAGAGGATGGAATTTTATCCTCAAAAGAACGGGCACCTGGTGGTTTGGTTTGCAGCTTATTAGCTGATGTGAGTGTGAGAAGTGGAGCCTTGAATATCAGAGTCTGGTACAAATCAGCTCCGTGTACGAGATTCGTGATGAGTAGCTCACACAAAGCGTAAGATTATTAGGCTCATGAAATATAATGACCGGCTTATACAAAGACAGTTCTTTCACTGAAAACGTCAATAAAGTAACCAACGGTTTTTCCTAATAACTTTATCACATGAATCACCGAAGTGCTCCAAAGCTGTTGAGTTTGAGAAACTAAACGGCGAATATTAAAACTCAGACTCCAGGATGCACGTCAGGTGAAAAACAAGTTATCAATTCAAATTGCGGGAATGAGAAAAGCATTTGTGTGCATGACATACGAACACACGCAGACATTGCGTGATCAAGTAAGCGACTGGTTCAGAGCCCTAGCCCATTCTGCGACCGTTTACAGTTCACATGCAATGCTCCTGTGTTAGCCTGTTTATAAATTCAAATGTCTTGTGCCGGCAAATCTGTTAGTTGGTCCGAAACTTCGGAAAACTCATGAATTTATCACACTCACGTGTACACACACACACACACACACACACACACACACACACACACACACACACAAACTTCAGAAACACGACGATAAACCAACGCTGAAAGTGCTTTTGTTTGTGCAATAATTCCGTTCGAAGTGGAATCATTTCATCTTGGTAGTCGTTGTGGGAGGTTCAGTGATTGAGGACCCGGGAGGAGGTGGACAGTGAACGTCTGTGACTTGCAATAAATAACAAGTTTCCTGAAATGAGATAATTGAACAAATAAAACGGAATTTCTGAAAGGCAACCTGCTATCTTTCACTGTCGTTTTTGCAACCATTTTCTATCTTCCCAGTTTGTCTACCTGTCTGCGTAACCATTTGTTTTCAGTCTCTAATCCAGCTGTCTCTCTTCACACTACCCCTTCCCCGCGGCTTCCGGTGCACCGAGTCGTCTCAACCCACGCAACACTGTAAAGCCTCCCTTTCGTAAAAGGAGTACAATAAATCAGAAACGTCTTCAACTAGATGGTAATCAGATTGCAGAATGTGGTGTGCTCATTGGAGATTTTGGGAGCACAAATCTTTCTTTGTTTAAAAACTTACCATAGAATAGACACAATAGTACAGAATATGTCAGCAGCGAAGCCAACTTAAATTCCCATCCCACTTCCAAGTTTCCACATTACTACCCTCTTTGACTTTATACGGAATTTAACGTCAAACTATCATACTGAAGGAGCAAGATAAATTACTGAACTCTGAATAAGCTTCGGTGGTAAATGTCCCCTCTGTTGGATTTCTATTACATAAAGAAGCAGTAAATATATTACATGACCGGGGGGGAGGGGTTGGGGGTGGAGGGAGGGGGGGAGGGGGGGGGGTAACCGTACATATACATATCGTCAGACTAGCCATACAATGGAGACCTTGAAGGCATTCACGTTCTAATGGTTATGCGTTTAGATAGTGAAAGTTTACCGGCAGGTGGAAAACAAGTGTTCCAAGATGTTTCAGAGGTTTTCAGGTCTGGGAAATAATCTGAATAACACCGTCTAACAAGCTTTTCGGGCTGTCCAAAACGAATGGATTCTAGCCTACTTTGAGCTCTGATCACTTTAACTCTTGGGTATTCCCGAATAAGGAGAGGCGTGCTTTGTATCCCAAGGATTGACTGCAATTTGAGAGCGAGAGAACCAGTATGCGTGAACTTAGAATTCGAATTTGAAATCCACAGAATGTCCCAATAGATCGGGTGTGTTAACCAGCCAGGCTACAGTAGAATGCCATATTCATACACCAACAAGTCTAATAAATATCGAATGCTATTCCCATGGTTGATGTACTGAACCAATGTTTCATTTGGGACAAAAGTCTACAACTTGGTTTCACGAGTGAGCCGGAGACGGATTTAATAACATTTCACTCACTATGCAACTGATCGTATGAACAGAAAAACCAGGGTCACAAATCAAACCCGTGAAAAAGGGAACTTCAGGACACTACACGTTACTTAGTGAGATCTACCCAATTCGTTTGTAACCAATATACACCCATTCCCCAACCGTTTTTGCATATTTCCAGGTAGATACGTTGTATTCTCTTCGTTTAGTCTATTCTCCACTCCAACACAAGACTTGTTAGACAATAGGTTCGGAATCAACACTATGGCCACGTTTAAGACGCCGATACCAACTCCTTGGTTTCTCGATAGTGTATTAGGCAATTGAAAACAAGGTAACTTGAATTATCGAGCCTGGAATAAACAAGCAGAGAAATCTGGTTCAACCGTTGATATTGTCATGATTATGAGAGTAGAACATTTGCAAAGCCACTCCTCCTGCAGAACATTTCCATGGTGATTTCACGCCATATCCACATGCAACAAGACAAATTCAGCTCCGGCCCAACTTCGAATAGTTTCACGTGTGTTCGTTTAGGGACGCAATATTCATTCTCACACAACCGACATCGATGATTCCATTTCAAAATCTGATTATACTGCCTTACACGTGATTTTTCGCCGTTGAGTTTCCGGTCCGATTCTGTACCGTCCAAGAACTTTTGACGCAGACCAACAGTGATTGTACCCTCACTGCTGCTTGGCATGCTCTCCAGTACATATTTCAGGCCTTTAGGAAAAAGATAACATCTTAAAAATTCTAGTTCACTCAACCACTAGTTCGTGTGTATGTTGATTTGATTTTGGGCAATTCGTAAATAACATTTGCACTTACTTGGAGTCCATCTTTCCCACACATTTGAAGCTGGTATATATATATATATATATATATATATATATATATATATATATATATATATATATATATATATATATAACAATAAGAGTTATCACATTATTGACAATCAACTCAGCCATGTTGCATGTGGTTGTATAACAACCCTGGCGTTGAGCAGTTTTCAGTTTTCGTTTAGTAAGCGTGATCTGCAAACCATAATTTTTAATGTGGGTGAAGTAACTTTGTAGAATTATGCCGTCATGGATTCTGAACCATGAGTTTGTCAGCGATACCGTGAGATTTATTATTCCATGAAACTGCAACCCTTCCCGTGAACCTTCAGTCAAAACCCGAAATTCTCTAACCATGAATCATCGTTCTTTATCCACAACCCACCATTCTTTAGCGACGACCCGCAGTCCTTTAACCTTGACGCACAATCGTTAGCCATACCGCTGCTAGCCTGTCAAATCAAAAGTATCGGAATATTATGACGGCAAGAAAAGTTGGAACAACCTAATTTTTACAAAGATTGATGCTGCAAAGCTGGGTGAACAAATGAGAAAATGTGACGATCTTATTCTGTGCAGTTTACGGTGATAATGGTATCAAATGCCAAACCACAAGTTGATTGGGGACGGTTTTAATGACGCGCTCGTATCGCCGAACGACGTGACACAGCCCGTGTGACTGTTGCCATTTTAGTGAACCAGCTTTTAAAGTGCTAAAAACCACATTGACCGTTATCAACCTCCTAACCAAATGGTTATTCCCATCTTGCAGTTGAGCGATGGATGACTTGATGATTGTTGTGCTTGGGAAATCTTCCTCCATCCTCTATTTCAGCAGTCTCACTGTACTTGTTGAATTTTCGTCCACGGCGTCACTCAAATGCCAGACACACTCTTCCTTGAATTTCGACTCGTAGGATCCAGGCGCGAGTGCTTTTTCTCGATCCGTGGCTGAAATAGCACACATGTTTCACAAACAAACAGTCCTGTAAATACCAATACGTGGTGTAACAAACAGTATTTTTTGCACCTAAAGTCATCGACAGTGATCTAGACTCAATACAATGAAAATATAAAGGATTGGTTCCTTAAGCATTTTGGATAAGTGGATTCGATGATAGTCCGAGGATCATACACACCGTTGTCGCAAGTAGACCACCATCAAAGTCATCAGCTCATTTTTGTTGCAACCTTTAACTTCATACCTATAACTGAAATGGCAACCGTCACACGGGCTGTGTCACGTCGTTCGGCGATACGAGCGCGTCATTAAAACCGTCCCCAATCAACTTGTGGTTTGGCATTTGATACCATTATCACCGTAAACTGCACTGAATAAGATCGTCACATTTTCTCATTTGTTCACCCAGCTTTGCAGCATCAATCTTTGTAAAAATTAAGTTGTTCCAACTTTTCTTGCCGTCATAATATTCCGATACTTTTGATTTGACAGGCTAGCAGCGGTATGGCTAACGATTGTGCGTCAAGGTTAAAGGACTGCGGGTCGTCGCTAAAGAATGGTGGGTTGTGGATAAAGAACGATGATTCATGGTTAGAGAATTTCGGGTTTTGTCTAGAGGTTTATAGGAAATGTTGTAGACGTCAGAAACGTTTCTACAACCCCAGTGAGTTGCTGTGATGGCATTTTTCTTCATCGTTTAGCCGAGACCAATAAATCTAGTTTGATTCAGTTGTTAACACCGTGTACTAAAATAAATGGTGTTTTTGAATTCGAATCTAACTACTTCAACCATCAGTCAGCTTTCTGTTTCCGCAGCCCATCTGATCGGCCATGTACCTCTCTACTATGCTGGAGCAACGTTCTTCCGATAACTATTCCGCGAGTCCGGTCTGCAAAGGCATACGATAAGGAGGTTCTCCAAGAGTCCAAACTCACAGTAAGTGTATCAACGGGTTTGTCACACCGACAGTAGCCGAAAAATCAATATGACGCTCTACAGCCTGCCGTTACTTGCTCTATCCGAAAAAACAGCAGTACTACTTGTACTGTTGCTTCTGCAAAACGGACAGAATGGAGTAGAGGAACTTAAAAATGTGGCTGAAGGGCAGTAATCGATGAACGTGCAACAATAGGAATCTATTTGTACTGACAATACTGCTGTGTACGGTAGAAATGGGATGTCGAATAGACACACTCTGAATGCAAATGCAAGTACATTTCATGTGAGCAGTCGACAGAAGGATCTTTAAACCACCGGATTAAATTGTAAGATATGGAAGGGAGAGAAGGCACACTATACCTAGCAGCACACTAGAACAATCAATCACGAGATGCATATCACGAAACTACACTTTGAAAATTGTGTATACGGGTAGAATGACTGGTTCAACACTGTCACTAAATGCCAACGGATTCCAATTCGGTGACTTGACCATGTGTGAAAAAGGAAAATGTCGAGCAAGCAGACAAGGGGAGCCCGAAAATTATTATGATACAAATAAAAGAAATAAAATCTCCCATTACTTAGGTCACAACTAATGATAGATTAAATGAACTGTACCATGTAAAATAAAATATCAGGTTTTGGGGAAATGCTCCAAACAGAGTACTACGTGACGCTGTGAATTTGTGCTATCTGTTTTGCAGTATGAAACCCGTACACATAGCTCTGTAGACAAAGGTCTGTGGAAAACATGGAGAATTAGGAAAAAACCTAAAGTAACCTAACGAAAGCAAATAAAGATTACTTTTTTCATAGGAGCTCATCAAAATTACCTCTTGAGTAATACTGTTTTTCTTCAAACTGACCGAGCTACGACAAAGGCAAAAAAATACAATTGCAACAGCTATCATCTAAAAGACCGCATCTCTGTTTGATCGCAGATTGTCTGCCTCTTCTTCCGAAGATGGGCGATGATTAAATGCGGCTACGGCTACCAATCAAAGTCAACTAGGCCGTGATGTAAAGAGTTTATAGTGACAATGTTGCTAATTTCGTAAACTTGTGATCATAGTTATTAAAAATTCCTTTCAAACAGAGAAATGGTTTCGTATCAGAATTTTTGCTTTCAGCTTGCTCTGAGGTCTTGTTCACATTTAACCGGATTTCCTACGCTGCTTTGGTCTCAGTTCGTGTACTATCACGTTTAACAGTGAGTTATAAACTTTACTCTATGGAGTACTCTCTTAACTTCTCGGGCTTTTCTCATGTTGATGAGGAAGTAAACGGAACATTCGATTCAAAACGAAGCAGAAAAAAGACTTTATCAAGCTTCACCCATTTTCATAGAATGACAACTTTGCCAGCAGGTGACAAATCAGATTTCTTAACTTCTTGATTGCACGAGTGTCAGCAATAGACAAATACTGATAACGAGATGAAAATAAAGAATAAAAAATCAATCGATCAAAAGAAAGAATGAATGGACAATGAGAAAAGTAAAAGAAAATATAACTGATCTTTATGCTCCAGGCCTTGAGACCAAGTCACAGATGTACTCTGATGATTAGGAGTGCTTACTAAAGTGAGAAGAATGAAATTCGAAAAATGGACTCATCAGTCAGAATCAAGGTACCCGAAATTAGGTGAAGTATGTAATTTTATGTCTTCAAATATCTTGCTGTAGACGTGATATGAAAGCTTTCGTCGTGCTGTGACCTTTTTAATCAAAATATACATCGATTTATATCTTTGCACACCGGAGCTCGGTCGTAACCCAGATTGGCGAGGAATTTGTAGGCTCTTGACCGTTAGGCTTGGTGTTTAGATCAAGAACACTGCTCCATTATCAACCGAAGTGACAGAACAAGTCAATTTCGAAGACAACCCGGTCGCTTTTGATCTCATTTGTACAGAACGCGTGATCCATTACAAATACAAGTAAAAAAGACCTGGCAACTAAGTGTCAATAAAAAGACAACCATTCAATCCTATGAATATGAGTTGAAGCAGAAGAAAATTTAGGTGTTGGTTGAAGTAAACTTTAAAAAACATGTCTTTAAGAGCCTATAGTAAGAAGAAGGTGAAAAGGATGACCAGGATTTCATAACAACTATTTTGCGCCCTCGTTTTGTCCTAGTGTTAGCAGTATGTCCTCACATCCGCTCGCACTAGAGGTTTCTATAAACGAATGACAAGACAATATTGATCGGCTTAAGCTAAAACATGTAGCAAGGTCATTCGGTTGATTTGTTCTTTGGAGATTGATCAGACCCAAGTATATCCTTCATGACAAGAATCACGAATGAAAGAAATAGGCAAAGTAACTAAGCTACTCCTATGAAAAGGACAATAGAAAGTTACAAAAAGTGCCCTTGGAATTCACTGTCTACCTAGTTCATACCAAGCGATACCTTGTGTATCTATGTGAATCTTGTCATCAGTCGAAAAGTGAGACTTTCCGCATCTCACAAATCTCCGTAGCATTTATTCCTCTGTCAGCTTTGTTATCTTCAAATTAAACCGAAACAAGTAACAGTAAAGTCATCGTTGATCTGCCGCATTTGAGAGTTAGAGTATGACGTGAAAAATTTACATTCTTTCTCACCGGTGCTTGTGTTGACCAGACTGGTAACCTGTTTCTTTCCCATTAGAATTTTTTTCTTGATCACTCTAGAACCATCCACTCAGGACAGTGTAATACAACGTCAAACAATACAAGCTAAAAAGGTGTTGGCCTCAGCAATTTACTTTTCTCATTGAATGCGTCTACTCCAAGGTAATTTCGTTTGCCTATCAGCAATAAAATACTACTGTTTTCGGGAGCACTTTGTCTGTTTCCATAGAGATCATGACAAAAACAGAAAACTACAAAATGAGATTTTTGAATCAGTCCCCGGGGAAATAGTTTCTCTGTCACAGCTGCTTGACAATAAAAATGAAAATTTTGTTCTGTAACTATGGGAACAGTTTCTTAGTATTTTCCACGACCTGACTGGCAATACTGGTCGTACTACCACCACGGTCACCACCGCTATCACATCAAATCAAGTAGCCTGGAAAACAATGCCTTTCTGTAGCCAGTTCACTCTTTGTTAGTTCAGCCGAGTCGAGTTGAGCTGAGCTCATCTTAGTCCAACTGGTTTCAGTAAACACCAAAACAGTTCTCTTACCACGGTCTGACCGTCAATCTGTGTACGCGTGTGCTCGAACACTGTTCCCCCTGCACGTCTTATCTTCCAGACAACCGACAATTCGATTGAAATCTCGACTAAATTTGGTCAAAAACCGGAATTCTAATCAGGGTCTACACAACCGGAAAGTGCAGCACTCGTTGAGTATGACAAAGGTGAAAGATTTCGAACCATTGCTCACAGACGTAACAGACTTTTATGGTAAGAAATATATGGGAAAGGAAAGGTGGTGCATTTACCCTATCCATTTTCAAAGAAAAAACAAGCTAACAACGGACAATTTGATCATCTTTACGTGCTTTGTTGAACAGGTTTGATCGGGAAATTTTTGATGAGTTCATCAGAGCTCAGTGTACAAAGGTCAACTAGATCAATCAACTTGTGTGTTAGATTTTGAATGGAGTTTCATTTTGTACCATTTGAATTGCTTTCTAGATGGAGCAGAATGTTATTAGGCACATTTGTTCCCATCATTTCCCCAAAACATGGTGGCTAAAATAGTATATTGGCTCCCTCAAAGTCATACTTTTTCCGCAGCACACAAAAATAAACAACTTCGTCATACTTCCAGAGAAAACGTGAGTTTTATTTTTAGATCACTCTGCCACAAACATCACGAATTATGCAGGTGCTCCTGTGTGAACTGGTTTCAGCTGGTGTTTGTCGACCGGGAAGGCTATTGAACTGCAATTATCAGTATTGTGGTCTTTCGGTGCTATTTCTTACTCACATATGTCGACTTCTGTGAAAAACTGAGGGAATCAAGCCACTCAAACCTAGAATTTCATTTCTTATAATTCAGTAAAAGATAGAACGGGACAATATTCAAAGCGATCATGCCTGTGATAAAATTGCTAAACAACAATAGTCTACTCATTAGTAACGAAGTAAGGAAAGGATTATTAAAGACAAGGATGCTCTCATGAATTTCGGGTAATTGTCGCATTCTACAAGCGGCCGTTTGTGAATCTTAGCAGCTAACCTGTTTTCTTCAAAAGTATATACCAGACCTCAGTCCTCTTTTCCCTTGTCCATTGCTACAGTCAGCTAGCCATTTTTCATTAAAACATAGACTTGAAAACATCCAGATATTTGCATCGCAAAATAAGTGCTCGAGAACGAAACCGTTTATGTTGTTATCGGGAAAAAGGGATTTTGTGCGAGGTCGCACAACTCATGAAAGTTCTAGCACTACTTTATAGAGCGAAATTAGCTACAACCCATTGAATGCGGACATTGCATGCAAGCATTTAAAACAACCTTTCAGAGATAGTAAACCAGTCTTCAGAAAGGTGACTGACGTAGTCGTGACGTCTACATACTAGCAAAATTCCCGACCGAGCTATGTTCAAGGATATCAAAAGATTGTACGTAACGTAAACCATACCACATCCCTCTTTCGATACACTCCGAACCGAACTGGGTTGCGATAGACTAGCTTTCAAGAAGACCGCATCAAAAGCCTTAATTTAATTATTACCTCCCGGAGGTGCTTCATCATCTGGCCATAATTCTCTCTGCGGTAAACATATTGACCTATCCCGTTAATGCTTCATACAACGACGAGATTCTAAGCAGGAGACAATGGGACTTTTCTCTTAAACTGACAGAAAAAAATACACAGAAGGCGGATGGATAATCGACTATTAGTCGCTGATATTTTCCTCCTTTTATTGGCAAAATATTGGGTACATGAAAGAAAAGTGTGTCCGGGATTGAAGCGGTTTAACCGCGTATGTTTTCGGAAAATCCTTAATCCTGACAACTCCCAGAATTCACGCGAAAGGATTACGCAGGCAGTTGCTGATGACGTCAGAAGCCATAGCAATTCGGCTATTGAAGCCGGATTTGTGTAAGCAACGTAACCTCGCGCAACAGTTGTTGTTGCCGTGGCCGTAACAAGTGATTCTCTTATGGTTCCAATGTACCAATTCTCCCCAGCCCCACACCTCTTTTTTCACACCTTTGTTTTTCACACCTGTCTTTTCACGCCATTTGGTTACACATTTCACACTTATTGTCGTTCACACAACGAACAAGATTCATCAAGTTGAAGCATGTTGTCGAGTTACTGGATTTGTTGCACATTTACTCACTCTCTGCTATCTTTAGCTGCACATATACCCTCTTTTACCCAGTACTATATATGTCAATGCCTGAAGTGATACATCGAAAAGAAGTTTCTTCGTGTTACACTTTTTTTTCAGTAATTAAATTACCAAACATAAATTGCAAACCGAATTTAATGTGAGGCACTGTCTCCGTTCTGCCGACACACTAACTTCGGGATATTAAAATGTGTAGATATTCAGAGCCCACCAGGACTTGCCAATTGGTATCAACAGTGAAGTTAAAGAAACTCCAATTAGCCAGGTTAGATGAAAATATCAATTTACCCTCAGTCCCGAGGATTGTATGTCAGCTAGTATAGTTTATAACTCAGTTCCGTCATTCGGGAATAATTAGGACAGTGAAGTCCAAAACTACGCTCAGGTAGAATTAGGAGAGATTCTGTGAATCAAAAATAGAGAGACTGGTCTACGAAGATCTGACTGTAAGAGCTTAGCACACTGTCAACTCTTCAGGACGGAACAAATAAAGGTCACCCCTAGAAGCTGATCACTCTTCAGCCTTGATGGTTTTCTTTTAATTGCCCTCCTTGCTCGCTAAACTTACTTAGGAAGATACTAAGTGCGGTATTTTATTAGTGTGTCCATAAACTACACTACGGAGCTTCTGTGAAATGCCACTCTATCCTGATCAATCAAGAGATATGGCGGTTGGATAAGGCATTTGCCCACCAGTCCTTCTGTACCACAAATGGCAAAATTCTTTATCACGGAATTCGGCTTCTATGCGCACAGCGGGACCAGTCAAAAAACTACAATGTAGATGCCGACAGCCGGAAAGCTGCATTCATTCATCCTCCATCGGATACCCTACCATCCTATATTCCTTCTGTTCCCTCAGATATGGAACCATTTTTCTCAGACGAAATCTTCAATTTTTTTCGAACGTCAAAACTAGCTTCTGCTATAGGATTGAACCGCTTATTCTCTATTGTTCTCAAATTTGGATCACGTGCACTCTCTGAAATTATTACCTCTTTCATCAATAATTCATTCAGTGCCAAATCCATCCCTGTCTCTGGGAAATCTATGATGAGATTATCTATTCCCTAACATCTTACTTCAAACTTTTTGTAGAAACGTTTTAACTCCATCGCCGTGACATGTGCTCTCAAGTTTACCGAATGAGGTATCCTCAATCGATTGCGTTTCTCTATCTGTTTACGTACAAACCCAACAGATGCACTCTGAACGCAGTTGTTTGAGTTTGTCATTTCATTTCAGAGAGCTTGAATAGTTCCGTGAAATCAGTTCGTTGTATCTTGCCTGACTGTTCCTCTACTTTTGATTCGATTCCGTGGTGAATCCTTATTCAAAAGTTGGAGTATTTTGGCTATCCGGCTTTTCTAATTTTGTGGTTAGAAGACTGCTTTTTCAACAGAACCCAGAGTACCACATTTGGAAACAATTTGTCAAGTTTCCTAATGAACAACTCATGTGTTCTTCAAGGTGCCATTATTTCCCTTTATCTTTCCAGTACATATATTAGCGAATTGTCTACTATACCACCTGTATGGCTTTGAGTACGTCTATGAGGTGGTAATGTGCCAGTCTATCTCCAGTAGACTACACTTCACCTCTTTTTCCAAGAACTCATGCAATATTCAGAATCTCCCACCTCATTCTGGTCTACATCTAAACACTTTCAAATGTTCTCAATGTACCGTCTTGCTTTCTCGTTCCTCTTATCCCAATGAGCATTTGGTCATCAACACTATCCCCGTTTCCAGAGTTGACTTGGTCAAATACTTAGGCGTTTCAATCAGCACCAACTTACAGTTGTAATCTAATTCTTGGTTGTACTGAAAAACTACGTATATTCTTTTCACATTCGCGGGTTAAGGCAGTTTGATCTCACTCAAGCTGATATTTTCTTTCTTTTGTCCATCAGTACATTCTCCAGATAATACTCTACTGCTCTCTCGTAACCTTTCCTGGTCCACGACTCCTCTGCGCCGCCATTATCAGTCAGGTGTCTTTGATTCTTATAGGATTTCTTATCTCCAAAGTTTGCTATTTGTGCTTTATAGCTTGTGAAAAATTCACCAAGAAGATTCAGGCAAACCCTGTCCATCACAGTAACAAGACTAATCTGCATGCAATTTGCGTGCCTCCACACGTTCCGCATTTAGACTCATCCGGTCTCGAATAAATAGCATTTGCAACTCTACAGTTCCTTGTTTAGCATGTATTCTGGTTGATAAGGGGAAGTTCACATGAACTTCGGTGGTTGAACCAGCTTTTTCTGCAGTAGTGATTCTTCATGCTTATCTCAAAGTGACGGTGATCAGTTTCCTTCTTTTTGGCTAAAAAGTGAGTTAGTTAACGTGCTGAAGTTATCAATAAAATATAATATTGTGTTAGTGTTTGACTTCTTGGCCGATACGTAACAAAAATGATAGGTTGGAAATGTGTTTAGTTTCACATTCTGCTTTTGTATTGACATCTGTCGAGCAAAGATAGCCGTTTTGCCGGACACCCTGAAGGCAGATACTTTCGGCGACTGTTGTCATTTTTACTTATTTACGTATGCTTTTTCCGTACGCTTCAGTTCGAATCTAAAGAACTTTCATCACAACCCAAACTGAAAAACGTATTAGTCAGTGTGTAAACGACTTGCGGGTATTCGTTATCCGTAGTCATGTGACAACATTAGTTTACTTCCTACCTTGCCATCTAAATTCTCTGAAAACCTGTTTTTTGTTGGCTTATAAGTGGGGTAGATCCAATAAATGATGCCCATCGTCGCATGCAACTTTGTTTGTACTCAAAATATCTACAGTTGGGTGATTTGCATGGAAATATGACATAATGATTCACGTCCAGACACAAATCATATTCCATCGTAAGCCGTCAATGGCTACCCGAAAACCCAAGAAAAATTCCCTCTTAGATACTGACTGCAAAATAGATACAATCTAGATGACACTCGGCTGGAAGCATTCAGTTTCCGAAATTCACCTCAACCGATGAAAGTAAAATTGCTAAATATTTGACCTGTAAGAAGGGATGTATTTACTATTTTAATATCCCACAAGTATGACGCAGATTCAGTGAGTTATGCGTTATAAACAAAAAGGTCCATTTTGAATGATAAATTGTACCTCTTGAAGTAAATAAATGAGATGATGTAAGGAAATCCTCGTGTCCAAATTGAACAGTTGCGTATGATGCACGGAAAATCGACCATCTCCCTCGTACATTGGCATACACGTGTTGATGTTTAATCACGCTGTGCTTGTTGACTGATCGATTCCGCCAAGCATCGACTAATCTCGCTTGACGCGACACGAATGTACTCGCCCATGAATGCAGTTTAGCTCACTGATATTTCTTTCGTAACTTGCACTTTTTTACTCGCCTGTCACTTGCATTCCGATTACCACCAGATTTTGTGTTTACACTCCTACAACATTGACTGTCCTACTACTAACTATGAACTTAACGCGACTGATGTCGCAAAAATGAACGCATCATTGTTATTGATAGTTAGCCCTGAGAAGATATCCATCATCAACCCAGTTGCCCTAAATTATAATCTATTCAAATGGTTTCCTCCTTCAGGACATTAAACTTGAGTACGATTATTTGTGTTATATCAAAGTACTATTGGAAAGATCACATTTTTTAGTATTTGTTTGTTCTTTTCTGTAAAAATTAACGGCCACCATGAAATTGGCAAAATTTCACAGCAATTTATATTTAATCTATACTTTTCAATTTTCTTTCTCGCAGTTTCATAACAATCAAGCCCGACCTATATGTCAATTTATACTGAAAACCGGAAAATCGGTATTTTCATGTCAGTCACCTTTGTTTCGATTATGATGTTGCTCAACCCGATATTGAACGTCTGACTTGACCAATCCGTTTAAGATCTCTGAAAGCAGTATGGTTATTTGGTCGAATTTATCGACCACGATAAAGTTGGAAACAGAGATCTTGGTCACAAATTCGAATAGAGGAGTAGAAAACAGGTTTGCACAATACGTGGTGGACCAGGATACGCGATAAAGTTGCAGGTTGCTAATTGAAAACGTACCACAAACGTGTTACGTACGGTAACCTCAAGAGAATCACACGAATCTGTGAATTCGCTTCCCACGTTGATGTTGTTTGCCGGCAGATCTGATTCGAGTATGTCCAACGAGCCTCGTTTAGCCAAGTTCTGCGAGTTCAGTTGTATTGAACGGGTTTACCGGCTTGGCGAAATTCTCCAAGTAATCCGTCTGATTAAGTCACTTATTTGCACAACAAGCTTCAGCTGCTTATTTTTGTTACACATTTGCGTGTAGGCACAGTGAAAGAAGCACATTGCTGAATCAGAGCAGCTCATCACACAGTCAAATAAAATGGATTCTGAATTTTGGAGTGCAGAACCACATTTGGTCTCCGTAGGCCAGGGGTGTGGTAACGATCCGAAAGAAAGAGGCTTGCTGTCTTCCATCTAAACCGAACCACGGTGGCATGGTGCAAACTTCTAAACTCAGACGATAACCACTGATTAATTTCACACAACCATCAGCCGTGATTTTACCGTCCTAAAATATCGTTTCTCCATTTCCTAGTTTTAACAAACAAACAAAATGAGTGACGTCATCAAGCTGACGCAGGAAGGCCAGGTCGTCGATTTACGCAACACGTGTTGGAGACGAAGTGCCGTGTCAATCTGAACATGAAATTCGTCAGCATATACATCATATCCAGCCAAAAGCGATTGGACAGTCAGAGGCACCAGCAATTATTCATCACCATCCATAACAGTGCAAACCGTAAGAATCGTCAGTTATGTTAGCTTTGTTATCGTAAAGTGCTTCTAATGGCCAAATGTCCCTCGTCTGGTACAACGTGTTGAATGACCTTTGATCTAATGGGCATGTTCAGTTTATCGTTTAAAAAGCGGTCACTATGACTGCTGTATGCAGACCAACAATTCGTAATCAATCGTGCGGCCTAATGCTGCTCACTTTTGTGCGGAAATTTGTGCTTTCGTTTTTTCGGCAATCCCAAGAACAAACTTACAGATGGGTGAGACCCTGACAAGTAATTTCTGTAAGTAACAGAGTCTAGTATCCACTAGGAGCTGACTATCAGCGGTGATATAATCATGGCTTCCAATATCTTCTCAAAGTTTCTGAAGATTCCTCTGAGTGGCAGGCCATTTCAAATTTAATTCAGATACTCCAGGTTGTTACCATTGCAGTCTCCAATACAAACCTTGTTATTCACTCTTCGGTCGCTATCTATAATATTAAAAATCCCAACTAGACCAGTGACTATTGGACACTCGTCTCTTTATCCTAAGCTGCCACAAGTACGTAATCAAAGTTTCAGCCAGTGACTCATCCACAAACTTGCCTGTCGGTTTGTTTGGATTCAAAGATAGATGGAACCGTTCTACTGGTCGGACAAATTAGTAACTTCATGCTTGTGGTTGGTGTAACAACCTTTATCTCTAATATCAAATTTTAATAATCCTGTCTTGTTTTAAGTAACTGATCTGGGACTTCTGTTGGCTGTTGCCTTAACGAGAATTAGCATTAAAAATATGGCCTTTGTAAACAAGAAAGTTGACGTTTAAAACCAGAGTGAAAGACTATGACAGATAAAACCAGGTCAAACGCCTCCTGAGGAGACTGGTTTAGGTTCTGAAATAATTTGTGACCCACCAATCGCAGTCATTTTGCACAGGAAAAGCCTGACTGTTCGCTGTGGAGGGGGTAGTTATTGACCAGTTTCTGAGCTAGGAAATCCTTTTCCAAAGCACATTCTCATCTTGCTTCACTAGTCTAACAGAGAAGAAACTGAGATTATGAGAAACATGGTCTAGGTCTTTTACGGGCATGGTTTCAAACGGAATGCTTTCTAGATCTCCGACTATCTCTCCTTGTAATTGAGATAAATTTTTGATTGTTCCGTGCTTATTAATCAATTACTAATTCAGCCATTGGATATTTTTGCATTCCCATCTGAGTGTTCCTTAGTCTTATCCAGAAAAGCAGTGGACATTGAATAGCGTGGATCTCATAGACGATTGTCCCTGTAAGCCGAAGACACCTTCATCAGTAGAGTCGGTGATATACACCCTGTAGAGCGCGCATATACATACATATACATACAAATGGGGACATGTAGTTGACCACAGAATACACAAATAATAGCACACTGAATTGTTCCAGTTTCCATCCAACAATCGATGAATTTTTGATGTATGAACAGAATTTGGGGGTACACACTTATTCTTTGACGTCCAGCTCTTTGCTGTACCTGACCTATTGGGACCTTACGTGGTTCTCCATTCCAAGTTTCAGGGCCTAGTTGTCGGTTGTGTTTAATGGTCCAGTCGACCTTTGTGCCTGTTGGGTATAGTTTTTCCATTGCACTCGTGCACAAGAATGTAATAAAAAAGAATGATGACCAAAGAATGCCACTTGTCCGAACCTGCTGACGCATTGCATGGGCCCCAATATATGTGACAAGTGAAAACTTTCGTTTGGGAAGAACCTTAAATATCAGGCATTTTTGCCTGCTTTTGAAAGTCTGAACAAAGCTGTTTGTCAGTGAACTATCCATTTACCGAAGGTTAATAGGTTGTAGGTAAAGTGCTAACTTTCTTTCACAGTTCCAGCACAAGGTGTTCAGCTCATCGAAATCGAGAGCTATGGAATTGTAAATTTGCAACAAGAAAGACCACATAGCCCTGACGTGCGGCATATATTATAGATACCAAATGACTGACCATCAAATCATCGTCTGAATTAGTTTCTATGGAATATCATCAATAACATTCTCAATGGGTATGAATGGTAATGATGCTTTCAGCTCAGGTTAATCAATGAACTGAACTTTTGTCAGAAAATGTTTTATCACAAGTGTGCATTGCCGTTGCCGCTCATTTTTCTCTACTAACAGTCTCCTACTGGCCACGACTTCATTCCTGAAATATTGCACCATTATCATATAATAATAAGAATTTGGAAAAACGGAGAGGTGTGTGTGAATATAATCAAAGAAGTGCGTTGGTATGGTAAGTTGACCGGTTCCACAATACTCCTATCTATTGTGACATCTGCACAAGATGTGGTGTGAAGACCACGCATATTGACGCACAGTTGTTGGATTAATCACTAATGGGGCAAACGGTTACAAATTATATTTCCTGATCATGGGAACCTAAAACCTGGTTAAATAAAATTAGTGACTAAAGAGTGAACAAGAAAACCTGCAATGCTCCTTATGGTCGATTTCATCACAGACTCACGTTCCAACAAAAGCTCAACAGAATATCACTATTAACAAGCAGTACAGAGGATATGTCATTAAGGCTTCAATAAACTCGCCCATTTTCTCAGGTGCAAGTCAGAACAGAAAGCTTTTATTTGGTAATCTAATCCTCTGGCAAGTACCGATATATATATATATATATATATATATATATATATATATATATATGATAGGAATACATATTTTCGGAAGAAAAGAGATGGTGTTTACAGTATCAAATTAACATTGGTTAATCAATATTGTTGGTGTTGTGCGGTTCGGAACAAGGTGGAACGTTGGTTGTCCGTGGTTGGGAAAACGCAGTGTAGAAAGTACTTCTTGGGTGGGTTGGCTGCTTCTTGTCACGACTGAAAGGTCGCAGTCGAGGTCACCTTGATTCTGTCTCCCATCTTCTGATCGCCGCCAGAGTAGCTGAAGTGAAGAGTTAGATAGTTATTCGTGATTCGAGACCAGATTTGCGGAAACGAGAGCAAAGACCAAGTTTCTTGACGGTGGAGTATCCATTTGATTTCTCCCGTGATGTTTTAGAGTGACTAAATCGGGTCTTATTCGAACACGTCTCCGTGATTTCCAATAGGTCTCCGGAAATTCATTTCGTTGGATGCAGCTGTCAAGAAATTGGCTCTTTGCCCTCGTTTTCGCAAGTCTGATCTCGAAGCAAGAATAACTTTTTAGCTCTTTGACAACCATTTATCGTTGAAACTGCGTAATTCACTGAATAACCTCATAATCGCATAAATCGGGGATACCACTAAGATCGATACTTGATATAAGCACTTTTCCGTACCATTCTACTGCTCGTTGGCCAGTCGATATACTGGAACCAGTACGCAGAAGCTTTACGCAATACTCAGTACTTAATGACACATTTCAGTTCGTAGAATTAATAAAAGAACAAAATACGACAGGACTTAAAATGGCATCTCTGGATGCAACATCACTATTTATGAGCGTCCCACTTCTAGAAACTATCGAATATTTGTGTAATTATACAATCGAGAACGAAATAAACTTTGGTATTCCGGTAGCCAGTGACAATGGATGACTAATAATCTAGCTGTCGAACAAGTCGTTTGTCTGACAGTTTTAGGCTTGTTGTGCCTTCCAATGAAAGCATTGGGACAAGCGTTTTCGGTCAAGGCGTATTTCAGCTGTCGCAGTTTATTGTCAATCGTGTCTTCCGTGCAAAAATGCTGCACTCTCTGAAATAATGTTCGGACCAGGCCGCGTTTATATTTCACAGGCACAAAGCCGTCGAAGTGCAAGTATGGACCTGTCCAAGTTTCTTTTTTCTGCCAGTTGTTCCGTCATTCTTCGTAGTCTTCATAATCTCGAGGACAAGCAGCGTGTTATCCTTTTCTGCTTCCACTGTATATCGTACATTCGGACGCAGATGACTGAGTTCATCCACAATCCATGCAGTCTTTTCCAGACCTTTCGTGATGACTGGAGAGTCGTCAACGTAACTTTGAAAAGTTCTGAAAGTTACAGGATTTTGTTCGCCTTTTCTTCAGGATAAGCTGCAAATGTCTTTTAAAATAGAACCCAGTGGACTTCCAGTTGCAATACCATCGATTTTTCCGTAACCTGGCCTAGGAGGAAAAAAGATACGCTTGTTGTGCGTAGTAGTAATAATCTTCCGAGAACTGATACTAGTCACTGATTTTGAGTTGCATTTGTTCGACGTGATCGCAGATGATACGGATGAGCTTCCAGACGGGAAGTTCGCAAGCAGTTATTGGACAATAAACGAAGCCATATATTTTACTCTCACATTATTCTGCTCCAAAAGCTTTGCTATCTCGAAACAGCCCTTGACAGTGCGTCTGACAATTGATTTATGAACTGGCTGAAACAATTTCACCAGCCATTTCGCCAGTTCGTGTTTTGGTGAGTTTGTCGTAGATAGTATTGGTTGAAGTGACACTCCTGGTTTATGTAGTTCCGTTAAACCATACAGTTGTGGAGTTTGAGTTCCTTTTCGCTTCAGATGGCGAGCTGTGTTCTTATTGATGAAATGCCTTTTTAGTAAAAACTGCGCTTTTGCCGATATTTGTTGTTCTAGTTCTTTATGGTCGTTTCAGTTATCTTCGCGTACAAGCTTGATCGGATAGTCAAGATTACTTTCCATCTTCTCATGACCGGACAGACGACGAACTACGACCGCTGAAATAGGCCTTGACCGAAAACGCTTGTCCCAATGCGTTCACCAAAGGGCACAACAAGCCTAAAACTATCAGACAAACGACTTGTTCTCAGCTAAATTACTAGTCACCCTTTGCCACCCATTCGAGGGCGAGGATGGTAATTGCTTGCTAAAACGACGATATGGACCAGCGATTGCTGGAATATTGTGCAGCTGAACTCAGAATTATTCATCGAACGATTCGGATCCCCACACACTCGGTGAAACAAAGTCTAATTCTATACACTAAAGCTAATTTCATTTGCCAGTTTCAATGTAGTTTCAGTGCAACCTATGTTGGTTCGAACGGAGTGACAGTTACGTAACTGAGCAACTGAACTTATTCCAAATTGGGTTCAACGTTTTTTAATTCAATCAGGGTCAGATCTAATACACAATGACAACGCTCAAACCATAAGATCCCGTCGTCGGTTGTCGCTCGTAGTCTTCTGATGACGCAACATCCAGTTAACGGAAACACTATATTTCAGATCATATATGTGGAAAGGAATACCAAGCTATTGAGATTTGCCGAAGACATTGTAATCTATCGATGGAACACAGTATGGTGTCAGCAGAAACAGCTGTTTGATAATGTCTTTACCATGGCGACGTAACTTGACTAATGTGATTCTCCATATATTCGTCGAACATTAATGTTTTCTATGAACTTATTTAAAAACGATTGTCTTGCAACAAGCTCCACGTTGAGATGCAGCGAGATCGTCCCGGACGTAAATGGTGCTATGTTGCAACTATGGCTTTTCTTCTCTAACCATCTCCAGTACCGGTTTCCAAAATCCCAGTAGGCACTTGGCAATGTGGTACTCTTATTGCATGTTTTCAGCGCACAAGATCGACTGCAACTTGATGCCATCATGCTGGTCATGTTTGACTGAAGATTGCCGGTCCTTCCATGGTGGGGAGACTGATAACAAGAATGGGATCGATCAGGACTTCGTCCGCGCACGCTTGAAAACCCACCAAGCCAACCACCGCAAAAACTGTGCTCCGAAGCGGATAAAAGCAGTTGCTTTGGGGTCACCAAGAAAGCACCAAGCGGTCTCAGACATTGTTGCCTCCCATCTAGCCACCATGTTCACAGGAGAAAAAGAAGTACGAAGGGAAAATTAATGGACTTCATGTGATGACTGTTGGTGACTTCTTTTCGTGTTATTTTACTACATCCTCGAATGCGTTTGCATAACGACTGCTCACAGTACAGTTTCGAATTGCTTTCGAGTTCAATCGGTGCTCTCACTCCTTTATTGCGCTCAGTTCGGATCGGAGCTTTTACCGCGTTCTTTGCGATGGTACTAGTTCTCAAGTACAAGTACCGATTATAATATTTGGTGTCGCGGGCAGGCATCAATCTAACAGCCCGCTTTAGATGAACTGGGGCAAGCGCGACGAAGACAAAAAGACTGTATCTCAGGGGCAGTTCTCCAGTTATCCGAAAGGCTAGAGGTGTCCGCCTAAATGGTTACCCAAACTTACGTGAAATCCAACGAATGGCCGCCCGTTCAGCTAGAAGGGACCGCCACTACTACTGTGCCGAAATCACGGTAACCATGGATCCCACGGCTAAATGCGATGACTTCTCAAAACTCTTATGCCCAATCCGTACTGCAACCCGTAAACGACAGTCTGCAGTAATGTATTGTTTTGTATTGAAGACTTTATCAAGTTAACAAGAACTCACTTTTCAGTCAAATGGAGGAACACTGATCATTGACACTTTGAAATACGCATAAAAATAGATACTTTAAAAATAAAACTGGTTCAGTCACCGAGGTTAGTGCGAAGTTCCTCTGTGACATTTATTTTATGAACCAGAACACGTGCTAATCAAGGCACTGTAGAGTTACGATAGACTTTGATGCGGGATAGGACGAGTCTGAACTCGGAACGCGTGGAGGGGTGAGAACGGCATGCAGATAAGTTACGGTACAGGGGATGGGTGGGGTCCACGAAAATCTTATTGGCTAATTTTCCACAGGCTGTAATATACAAATCACAAACTTTGGAGATAAGAGAGCACATGAAAATTAAAGAGACACGACTGATAGTGGCTAGGCCGAGGTGAAGAGTGATAAAATCTTTCCTAAGTAGACCAGGAAGGATCACAGGAGAGCAGTAGAGTAAGATTGGTAGAATACGTTGACGGACAAAAGAAAGAATGACAGCTTGTGTGGCACCAAACTGCCTTAGCCTACGAAGTTGAGAAGACATTCTACGCAGTTTTTTAACACAATCAAGAATATGAGAAGACCACTGTAAATTGGCACTGATTGTGACGCCTAAGTATTTGACCGAGTCAGCTCTGGAAACTGGGACATTATTGATGATTGATTGTTCGTTGAGATAAGAGGAACGAGAAAGGGAGAAAGCACACTAAAATCATTTGGAAGTGTTGAGATGCAGTCCAGAATGGGACAACATTCTGAATATTATATAAGTTCACGGAAAGAGTTAAAGTCTTGTTGACTGGAGATAGGTTGACAGAGCACGACGTCATCAGCGTAACTAAAAGGTCGTACAGGTGGTGCAGCGGTCAAGTCGCTAATATCTGTGGTGAAGAGAAGGAAGAAGAGAACCGCACCCTGAAGAACACCTGAGATGTTAATCAAAGGACTCGATAAACTTGTACCAACTCTAGTACGTTGACTTCTATTGGAAAAGTTGTCTTTCAACCACGAGAGCAAAGAAGTGGGACAGCCAAAGGACTCTAGCTTTTGAAGAAGTAGAGAACGGGGAACCAAATCGAACCCAGAAGAACAGTCGAGGAAAATACATCGAACGGAGTTCATGGAACGATTTAAGTTGTTTGAAATGAAATGGCAAACTGAAGCAACTGCATCCAGAGTGCATCTGGTGGGTTTGTACGTAAAATGATGGGGGTCATTTGGAACATCAAAAGAGGAACTCAGTCGACTTAGGATAGCACACTCGGTCAATTTGAGCGCAGAAGAGGTGATGGCGACGGGAAGAAAGCGTTTTGGCAAAATGTTGAGTATGGAATATTTGGGAATGTGCACTATTGTCACGGGTTTCCAGGAGGCACGAATGGCACCAGCATCAACGGTTTTATTGTTTAGGGAAGTCATGATTCCGGATAGCTGACGTGCTCCAAATTTGAGAACAATGGAGTGTAAACCGTCTGAACCCACAGCATATCCTGTTTTTGAGGTTCGAAGAAGCGTGAAGATTTCTTCTGAGGAAAATGGCTCTATATCTAAGGGGACTGAGGGAGAATAAGATGGTAGGGTATCCGATGAAGGAGGAATAAACGCGGCATTCATGCTGTCGACATCTATGTCGTAGTATTTTGATCGGACTCGTTGTCCCCATAGAAACCGGATTCGATGCCAGAGAGGTTTGCTATTGGTGGCACAAAAGAACTGGTGGGCAAATCCCGTGTTCAGCTGTCGTAGCTTTTATTTGATCAGGATAGAGTGTCATTTCACCGGAGCCTGGTCGTGTAGTTTGCATTCTCAGAGGTTTCAGCAATGGAGAAGCTATTCTGCTGTCGTTAAAAATGCAGTCTCCATAGGACAACACAAATCAAATACCGCACTCAGTGTCTTTGTAAATAGTTCCAGCGGGCAAAGAGAGCAGTCGAAAGAAAGCCGCGAAGTAACAATGGAAAGGGACCTCTGAAGAAGAGTAATGATGACGAGTGACAGATTTCTAGAGGTTACCTTTAGCTGTTTTGCCTAAAGAGTGAGCAGTGCGCTGAACGTGAATAAACTTGGGGTCTGATGATAATGAGAGCGTAATCACTCGTTGAAACGGGGGTTTTCAGTTTTAAGTGAAAAAGATCGGGATGGCTTGTGATAATTCTGTCTAAAATAGCGTACCCTCTAGTTGGGATAAGACAGAGGTAACGTAAACCAAAAGCAAGTAAGGGATACGTAGGCGCATGAGTGAAATTACTAACAACAAAGCATGAAAGTCAAACAATAACGGAATCAGGACGGGTATGAAAGCGTCAAAGAACAGGTCGATGTCCCACTGGGAGCAGAAAGGAGCTATATGCAAGTTACTAATCACAGAGCCTCGAAAAGGCGAGAATTTAAGGTGACATTTAGCAGCCAACCAGCCAACCCCATTACAGGAGAAAGTAAAAGTAACTTCAGACTTACCAGACCACTTGGAATTGAAGTAAGTAATCACACCGCCACATGTTTTCTTGCACTGTTTTCTATCTTTACGAAAACACTCAAAGTTTTCAGGGATAACGAGTTCGTCATCAATACTTTCTTTTAACCAGGAGTCTTGGATACAGGTCACACAGGTGTTCGTGTTAATCCAAGAGTTCAGGACGTTGGTTAAGAAAGACATCTCCCCAGACAGGGACCGAATGTTAGTACTGACCAATGCGGGAACTGTCATTTTCCTTGGTGATGTACGACTAACAGCAGTCTGTCAACCGGCTCGCTTGCGTTCCCTAGTCCAACTTGATCACTGCCAGCTTTCATAAAAACGGGTAGTGGATAGTGAAGCAGAACATACTGTGTCTCTGATCCAAATGAATGATTCATCAGAGTGCGGAATTCTGAGTGACATGAGTTGATGTTGAGACTAATTCCAAAGTACACTGATCAGGTTCAAAACAAATTTTACCGCAGCCAATTGTGGGGCGCGCCGGGCTTCCGGGCTGCTCACTCCGAAGCAGGCTAAAAAGATACACTGCTAGACTAGACACTTGATTAATTATTGAATTGCCCGGCAGGAAGCTCCTTGAACCAAATCCCAGCAATCCAGAACGAGATCTATGATGTTAACAGCAACCTACCAAGTCGAGACGATATCACCCATCTAATACGCAAGCTCAAAAACCAGAAACTTAATGGAGAAGGTGGCATCGCATAGCATGGGTTACACTATCCTCCCAGATGACGAAGCTAAAAACGAAGTCAAGTTGCTCATTGAAAGTTCCGAAATCGCGTATTTTCTGCTTTTCAGTGTGCGCTGTGGGCGCGCGACGAAACCAGTCTTTGGACCAAAGCCCGCGTCTTCCGAGTCGCCATTCGTCCAATAGTGACCTACCGTTGTGAGACGTGGCCACCACTCGATGAGGACATCTGGAAGCTGGAAGTGTTCGACCTTTGGTGTCTGCGACGGATGCTGAAAGTGGTTCTGCACGACATGCATTCAAACGACACAAGAAGACAACGATATGGAAAAGCTGCTAGTGTTCCTTCAAAAACGAAGGTTGCATTGATCTGGACATGTCCTATGACGTCCAGACACGAAGATCCCAAAAAAGTGCCTCTCTCTTGTTCCATTTCCAGGAAGGCGCTGTCGCCTAGGCGGACAGCTGAAAACATGGGTCATTACTGTCAGATCGGATGTTAAGCAGCTGGAACTTCAGTCTGTCTGCAGCGTTCGCAACTGGATGCAGAATTGGAATCCCCTGTGCTGAGGTCTCGCATCCGTTCGTCGCTCATGCGTAGGTGCCATCCGGGATATACATGAAGCGGGCTCAGTTTTGCGCAAAAGTTAGCCACATAAAATTGAAAGTAAATATGTTTTCTAGTCACCGAGGAGCACAGTTCTGCATCATCTGGAGCATCATTTGGTCTAGGATATGGAAACGGTCATCACTATTGTGATTTTTCGTGGGTGAGTCGGATCTAGGTGGTGCGGTAACGGAGAAGCAGTGGCCGTGCTAAAGGATGTGGTGAATTCCTCGTTTGACAAGTGCCGCTTCACATAAAACACCACCTTCATTTAAGGCGAGTACAGTGACTCGTCACTAAATTATCGTCATTTATTTGCCCGAAAAGTGATTACAGTGTGAGTTTATAGACTAGTTTTCTGGCCATCAGCTTGCTTGGAACGCACCTGTTGTTTTGAAAGTCGTGCTCAGCCGTATGCAGTCTGGAAGTGCTCCAGACAGGTAAGTTCTGTCAATCATCTTCCTGCTGTGGGTAGGGGGGAGCGATTGGCAACTAGAATGACAAATAAGATCAATAATATTGATATTTCAATGAATTGCTTACTTTTTTTTAGAAAAATCTCACAATGCAAGCGGCACGTTTTATTTATCCACTCATCTATCATTCGTTCTTCTTATATTTATCAAACGCGACTTCTGTCCATTGATTAGAGTAGTGCCCTTGTTGGGAGCTCCAGTCCAATTTTCGCCCTGCTAGTGCCCAAAGACTTTCAAAACAAATCCGCCGGTTGATGCCCTTTTTTTGTCCTCATAGGCAAATTTAGATAGCCTTGGCCAAAAATATGGACACGTACTTTGCTGCTCTATAAAGTCGCTCAGTTGATTTCATTTGATCTTCGGCTAGATTCCCAACGGAATGGTCAGCTGAAACGCTAAATTGCATGTGTTATTATAAACCGTTCGAAGTTTCACAGATTATCGTAAGACTTTTCTGTTGCGTATTCATTTTCGGATATTTGAATATAAGCGAAACAAGAACTTGAGCGACAGTCCATTTTATTTTCAAATACGATTCATTATTCGTATCGTGACGCGGAGACCACATCTCGGATGCAGTTTATTGATTTTTCTCGTCTTCATTATAGTTCCGAATAGCGTCCTGATTAAATCCGTAATAAAGTGCGGGAAACGAGTTTTTATTGATAACATACCTTTTAAAGGTCATAAATTATTATACTAACCCAAAAGTATTGTCATCTCACTGGTCCTGTGGCGACCTGGAGACGACTGAGTTTGAATGTGTAAATTCGTGACCAAAAATCATCATACGTAAATATAACTGATTAGTACTTAGCTCAAGGCAGTTTTGTATGTTGTTCGATGCCACAGAGCTGTTCGTTGTTTGTCTGCATCCTATTAGGACATTGGGTTTCTGCCAGTTGAGAAACACGCTTTTGACTGCTCTGCTTGCGGATGGTGGAACCTTAGCTCCCTCGGCTAATATTGTGTCCGGTGTCGCTCTATTACATGAACGTGGTCGAAATTATTTCAATACAAACTGTCCTTCATCTATCCTATTGACTTTTACCGTATTTAGGCAACCGTCGGAACTTTTGGCTCGTTTTCCACTCCGTAAGCCATTCTCGGGATCAAGTTAATACCTGGTATCTGGAGTACTGAAACCCAGCCAGGATGGATGGAGCTGGAACGGACTGTCAGAATACCACGGTTCACAAAAGAATAGAGTGAACGATTGTACACAACACCCCGCCCTGGTAACATGTGATAATCATTGCATCCAGGGTGAGAATCAAACAATAAGGCACGAATCGAATGACTGGGTAAACATACTGACTTCAAACTAGCGCTAATCTCTGCTCGTTATAGCCATGATAACCGTTATTTGAAAAAATCCGTGGAATTTAAGATATGTGAATATACACACAATCGAGGATAAGGAGCTTCCTTTTTTTTACTCACTAACACAATGCACTTTGTATGCTGTCACACTGAAAATCAAAATCAATTGACTTTCAGAGAATGATGAACCAAAACATGATCTAACGAAAATTTAGCACAAATGTGTAACAGTTATGCTCCGTCTGAAGACACCATGTTTCGTTACCCTTTTCTCTTGGTCAACAGATTGGGTATGCTGTACTCGAACAGGTTATTTTTCATGAGAAGATACCACAAACACTGAACCAAGTCTCACCGGCATTTTTCTGTGAAAGAGAGCATCTGTGGGTTGTTTCGAAGATAAAACCTTTGTCGCGACGTAGAATTCCTGTGGAGAAGACATCCATCATTGGAGACCATCTCTGTGCTGTCAACGGACTGTCACTGTTTTAAAGTTAATGACGGAAGAGCACTACATCACATAGTGATAAAGTTAAACAAACCACTGAGAGTCAGCCCAGATAACCTGGTGGTTAGGTGTTCGACTCACAAGCGTTCATCGCGGGTCCGAGTCCCGGTGGATATGCCCTACTGTTGATCCTTCAAAAAGGCTGAAACGGCTATACACCGTTATCACGGTGAGTCACGTTGGTTAGCGCACGATGAATCATTTGGTTAAAAATAGTAATAAAGAACTGTTGTCCGTTCACATGAAGAAGTACATTCAGATAACCACCATATCCCGTGCAGAACTGGTTGAGAATCGACAATAATGTCTCGTTTCATCATACAAACAAAATTATGTTGAGCAGTCCTGACAAACCATGGGAATTTTAGTATTAAATAACTGACTGCAACATTTTTCCATTCTCATCGTACTTAGGTTTTCTCACACGCATCTTTTGTTCTGTATTTCCTAGTCATGCTTGAAAAGAGCCTACTCTATAAAAGATAAATCACCGTCCTAGCATTTGACTTTTATAACTGAACTGCTGTCCAGTGATTGAGTAACTCATAGAACACGGACCCGAAACCCACAGTCATATAATGCAAGTCGGTAGTCTCTTGTACTTCAGGAACGGTTAGTACAAACGTAAATAACACCTCAGTTTTTGGGGTGATCCAATTACAGGGAACAGTGGGTCGATATCGATCGTCCAAATAGGAACAAAGACACGTACGCCTTGCGATGCGGGGACCGTTCACCCGTAGAATGTGAGAAGCAGTTTTTATCCTGCAGAAAATAGCCAGTCGTAGACAAGTGGTAAGTGAAGAAGACTGGTCAACGGTAAATGCAACGTAGAGAGAAACGCACGAAATGGAGATCGACATGTGGTCGGAAACGGGAAAGATAAATGTTAGACACGAAGGTTCCAGGTGGGAATTTCGTAAACGACTTGATTCAGCATTACAGCCTTCCTCATCCGTAAGTTTTAAAATCACTTTGATGTAGCATATGTATCCTGGATGACGGACTGATACAGACTACATTAAATCCTCACACGCATATGAATTAAGGTATCCAACAGCACAGTGACAACCACTCAGAAGTACTGAATGTTCACCGGCTGAGTACTGGAATCCGAAAGGAATCTTCCAAAATTATAACCTGAAGTTCCTTTTTAAGAAATTCAGGTAGGCGGGGTACACCATAGCGAGAAGCTTCGGCTTCAGAGACCTGCATGGCTTTTCCCAGTCAGGTTCGTCAATAAATTGCTCCAGCAGCAAGTCTCGTGCGGGCCGCAATCGGCACGGTCGATTACGCGTATCTGACGCCACCGCGCCTATACTCAGGCCTCTCTGCCGATCCGACACAGGACATTATGTTGCGTCATGTGGCAATGTAACACAGCTCCATCAACGGAGCAGTCACGTGAATCCTATCGCAGTCAACGCCCTCATTGTAGCCAAACTAGTAGTACAAATATAAGGCGTATCTGGCGCACGATGTGGATGCACAATGATAACTAAACGGCACTGCGATCGATCTTCATATGGTGAGTGTTTCGGATGCACGTTTTGGCCACTTTGCTTCCTCGCGGTCCTGGCCAGAGTTAGGTGGAAGCACCGGATGCGCCAACAAAAAATGATGTGACCTTATGAACGTATTTACCACGTGGTAAAAAGCGTCAGCCTGCAAGTGTGCATCAAAGTGACACTAGGACCGAGCTTCACTTGGAAGTTTCACACTAATTATTTCACTTCAGACTATGTGAAATTGCGAAGAAGCAGTCAAATAACAAAAGAAAAACGAGGAAATTAGGACGTTTCATAACCATGTCTCAAAAAAATCATGTGATTGCTCCGCCGAAGGAAGTGCTCGCAACACTGCTACGCGTGGGACGCAACACAATCCCCTGCACATCGGGTCGGTGCAGAGGCTTGAGATTGTGTAGTAAATGCAAACACGCGGAACTGACCGCACCGATTGAAGCCTGCCACTGAAACGTTTTGTTGACGAACCTGACATCACGACAGAACGATGTTGACTGAGAAAAGCTATGGATGAGAGTCACACATATGACTGCAATGTATGCCTTCGAGTGATACTATTCCCATCAAAAATGGGGTTAGTTACTACTAAGCCGTGTTCAGTTTCACTCCAGCCCGAATTAATGTCTGTGATCATAGGGTTGCGAGGATACTGGGCCCAGGAACTCCATGGTCAAACTAAAAAAGAATGAAATCAACCAGATTACGACAGACAATCTACTTAGAAAATTTCGATATACCGGTGTTTTTCTCATTCTCGTCGACAGATGTGCGCCATCAGTGGTGTTAGTCGAAAAGTTTAATCGGAATCAGAAACGATTCATTCGCAGTTGCGTACCTCAATGGATGACTGGTGAGGATCACCCAAATGTCCTAAAGGATTTCTAAGATAGACTGATGTGTCCGACTGAAGGAGATTATAATACCGCACTGGTTAAGTCGGGTCTGGATGAGTGAAAGTACTTTTGTCCTGACCATATGCCACTTTATGTGACTGAGAAGAAAAATTCCAAAAGGAAGATTGCCTATAGCTAGAGAAGGGCCCGACACCGGAGTTGGCCGCTTTTGGGGAGCGGTTGTCAATCCCAAGTAAATCTAAGTAAAATACCTATTCGTAAACAAGGCGCGCCTAAACTCGCGATTGCATTTTATTGAGTTTGGTGTCTGCGAAGCCGCTACACTACGACTGATCGACATGGGCGATTCAATGCACTCGTCTCACCAACACTGCGCTCATGAAACAGATGCAAAACCTAGTTGGCTACAATAGAAACACCTCTACTTTTGCTCATGTGTATCAATGCCAACCTTAGCACCCATCCACTCAACTCCCGAGAAGTTCTCTCAATAAACCGATCCGCGCTTATAGTGCTACCCAAATTATCGGATATGACGAGCTTCGTGAGTCCATCGTAGACAACACAAATCTACTTGAACACTTTTTCCCACCAATAACCCTTTGGTCATCACTTCCTGCAGGGCTCAAGCCAAACCAATCAGTGAAATGATCCAGTCGCCGAATCGAAAAAAATTCAACATGAATGAGCGGATCAAATAGACAGGCAGCTGGATTTGTAGGTCGTTCAGTAATGGCTGTGCTGCATTTGAGCGTTGGTACCGTGATGTCATTTTAACGACAATATTATACTGCAATCGACGTTGACGATTGTTATTTTGAAGGGTTTTCTCTTAAATTTATCGTATTTCCGCACGTTGGAAAAATCAAGCACTTGTTGGAATTCTAGAATCTTCTCTCAGTACAATGATCTTGCCTGACATGAAACATGGCACGTCTAGTTGGAAGGATATTCGGCTGTTGTGCCGTGGCGGTACATGTACACAGAATAATTTAAACTGCGAAGAATTCGACTTTGCGGTTCTATTTTAAAATAAACCAAATAGTCAAGCTCGTCACCTGGGTGGCCGATGTAACCGGATCAATTACTTGGCAGTTCTTACAGACCGTGTTATTGGCAGTCCTGTTATATTTTCAACAATTTAGGGACGTCACGGTTACTTGCGTATTTCCGGTGGAGCGAGTGACACTTCTTGATAATCTCAAAACACGAGCCATAATTGCGAGCCAAGAACACCTACAAGGGCTTGAACATAAATCCACCGACGACTAGCTAATACTGGAGTGCTGCGGTATCGCTGATCAACATTTCCTATTCTCTACAATGCAAACTTATGAAAACATTTAACCGACTTGGGCATGATCAGGTTGTTCCCCCTTAACACGAAGAAATGGGGAAGTCTTTGTTCCCGAGTAGTAGCCTCAGCTTCGCGTAGACTACACGGTTACGTGCCATCAAGTGGATCGCCATTGTGTAAGATAAAGTTACGACCTAGATCGGTCTGGCTGAATTGCCACTCGTAGCACTTTGGCTGCCCGTAATCCGACTATCTATATGCCTGAGAATCTAACTGGCTTTACACGAGTTCCGGCACAGCAATACGGAAATTATTAGATAGAAACAAATTCGAATTGAGGCATGCAATAAGGTTTCGTGCGGTTCAGATCACATAAAGGCCTGATGTTTCATTAAAAAAGTATGACTTTATTAAGCATCTATTAGATTAGGCTGTCTCAATTACCTGAAAATGATAGCATATGTTCACCAGTCGTACAGACAGTAAATCCCTACCGACCAGACTGATGTCCACAACCCATCCCCAGGGAAACTGATCCCAAAGGAAACTTGTTTCCTCCATCTCACCCAACAAAACAAACAGCACATATTTGGGGACACAATCTGGTCAACCTTCGGAACTCACAAGAAACAATGAGCAAAACTGCGATGAACTCAGTGACAGAACTGTAGGTGTTACCTATAGTTTATATTCCGAAGTCCATCGAACACAATGGAACCTCGAACGCGAAAGGTATGAATGCATCTAAGAATCTTAGGAACAACGATTAAAACGTGCTGAAACCTGAATGTCTTGGTATTGATGGTATTATTCCTCTGAATGAAGACCCAAATTAGTCGCAAGTATTTTAGGTATCCTAAGCAGCAGTGTAGCTGTGTTTGGGATGCATTTCGCATCCTCAGAACGTAAAACGTTTCTGCAGCACTGCGTTAGCTCTATATCAAACCGTAACTGAAGTAGGTAAGTTTTGTCACCTAGTCACTTACATCTCACAAGGTGGTGAGAAATCGGACGAAGTATCGTCGTGCACACAGAAGGGACGCTTGGTTTTTGCCAATCTCGGCCATCTATGACGGCGGCTTGACGTCCGACTGTCCGTCAGGGGGCGAATGTATACTGCGGCAGTTAGATCCGTTCTTTTATACGGCTCAGAACTAGAACAGTTAAGGATAGAAGATAGGTGAATACCGTTGATGTTTGAGCGTCTATATCTTCCTATTATCGTTCGAATATAGTGGGAACAGCGCAGAGGTTCGGTGTGGTGTTGGGGATCAGAGATTTGTCACTAGAACAAATACTGTATATGAACAGGTTATTCTGGTTGGGACACGTGTTACACGTTCAACGGCCAGATTGGAGGCCGCCATCTTGTTGTTCGTTTAATGTAAGTGTAGGTGCCGTTGATACACTTACTGGACCTCGGCTCATGGAGTTTTTCCTTTTGTGCTCTTGCAGATCACACACGTGCTACCCTCGTCGGAAGAGCATTGCCCCTGCGTGTTACACACGTGCCCACCGACAGAATTCCTCGGCGTACGCTCTTCTCTGAGGCAGGTAGTGGCCGGAAGGTGGGTCGACGATGTCAGTCCATGACATGGCAAAAAGATCCTGACGAATGGGCTTGGGTAAGTAGAACGTGGGATTTCAGACTGGAGTTCACCATACTCGCCTACCACACGGTTGGGGTCATTAAGTGATATGGCTAGGTGTCCCGGACAGTGGCGTAGTTGCATTCGGGCTCATCCTTTTCTCCATGATTTGTTTACGACTCTTTTTCACTTTTGTACAGCTATTCATTTTGTCCTCAACGTGACGATGCTGCGAGGTAGCGCCAAAAATTGATGGTTAAAAGAACTGAACCGAACTGGGACTGGTGAATAAAAAGGGATAATTCCGGGAGATGAATACCATTCTTAGTGATTTATAGGGTTTCGAGTGAAAGAACATTCCGCACGAACTTAAAACACGGAACAACAGGTTGCAGATATCATCAAATTTTTATTACCACAAAGCGGAACTACAGAATTCAGACAAATACACTCGAAATTAATGGAAGCTAAACTACGTCAAATACGCGAGCTCCCAAAAATCCCGCCAGACGGAAGTCCTGAGTGTGGTTCACCATACTACCGTCTGGTATGTATCTCAAAACCTGTTCGACAGTGCGCACACACGGAGATGTGCTCAGTTGCTTTCACTCGTTTTTCTGTGATGCCATCCTTATTATGGGAGGACTTTCCTGCAATATTTCGAAGAATAGCCATTGGCACGCGTTAAGCCTAGCGTTTGCAGACAATCCTTCAGACAAGCGGAACCCTTATGATGTGTTTTATGGTTGAATGGATGTGTGACAAGTGGACAACGTAGCTGTCGATTTACAAGTTGTGGATACTACATTTTTGTACTCTCTTTCTGTTGCTGCCACCACCACCTGGGATAATCCTCGAGCTTTTACAAAAATTCAAACGTCAACCACTCCCACTCTTCGATGATGATGAATATAACTGACAGACTTGCCCCAAGATTGTGCGCCACCGGAGAGTCGAATGACAATTACTGTAGGTTACTCTGTGGTAGGCGTCAATGTGATGATTAAGACAGATCAGTACACGCCTCCACGCAGAATGGACCCAGTAGGCTTGCATACTTCTCTGCCCTGCATCCTACGAAATAGCTAGTCAGCACTGAGTGGGTGAAACAAAGAGATAGTTGTCGTGAACAGAGCTATAACACCTATGGCATTTGTTTAGCAATCCGTGTCACCCAGGCCATATAAAGGGAGGTCATTCTGACTACTGCCGTAGCACGACCGACATCAACGGCTAACGACAATCATTTACTATTTCAACTGCGTGGCTGTTTTGTCACTTCGACCACAGCTCATCACTTAGCAGAACCTCAAATCGCTACACAGGAAAATAATCACTATAAACTAAAAGCTTGTCTCAAACAAAAGGACTCGACCAGCGGCATAAACGGCTATCCATACTTCTCTGATAACCACAAATGCCGGTGTGAAAAAGTAATCAATTTCTTCCTGCGTCGATGGTTTGTCGATCGTTTTCTACAGCTCCCTGTTGGTTTTCGCCATCAGCTGTTGGGTAGCTGAGAATTTCTATCTGCCAGAAGTGGACAGCACTTGCAGAACACTCACCAACGCGAACAAGATCCTCCGCAACGTGCCAAGTCATTTCATTCATTCAATATCTTCTAGTTTTGTACGGGCCTACCACCACCACCACCACCAGCAGCAGCAGCAGCAGTTTCGCACTCTAAGAACGCCGGTTTTTATTTCACTGGTTTTCTTGCCAAACAAGATCAATTTCGTCAATGAGACTGCGGTCTGTTTGGGCAAATAAATTCCATAAGATGAAAGTGGTTACGGAAGATATTTTCTTAAAAAACCGAGAGAGGCTGACGACCACCAAAGTTGATCCTGGGACCTGCGATTAAGAACTGAGAACATAAATGAGAAAGCAACCGAAACCCGGTATTGAAGCGATGGGTAGCGAGGCTACTTATTGTCGACCGGCTTGATCCTTGAGTGGTTACTTATGCATCACGCACTCGAACATTCCGCGCAGAGCACAGCCTGACTCACTTTCCCAGCGCTCTCATATGCACTCCATACTGCCCCGTAATCACGAAGTCTACTGACTACCCGAGCGGAAAAAAATCACTCGAGAGTTTCAATGAAACTGCTGAACACGCAAATGTCTAATGGGATTTCATTGCCAGTGAAATCAATGACCGCAACCAGAGAAATCGTTAGATTAAAATCACAGATTTGAAACTGTCAAAAAGTCCATTACGAAACGCTACATCTTCAAAATGTAGCGAACACCTTTGAAAATCGTGCGCATGTGTCCAACTAGTTTTCATTACTAGCCAAACCAACCGGTATTCGGAGCTAGTGGACAATATGAAGGCTGTTTCAACTCAAATTCAACTATTAGATCAACAATAACAACCCAGTCTTCAAAAACGTCACAATGAGAACCATCTCATCATCAATCAGCACGCATGGTTTCCATAGCACTCTGCTATATTCCTTTCAGACAGATCGCTGTTACAACCATGAATATGAATTCAAGAAGAGCTTTAGGCAGAATGACGCACTCCAAACATATCGTGATTTTCTCTCAAAACTGAAAAGTCGGCCTTCGACTTAGTCAATCACGGCTATCTGGTGCCGCATCGCACTGGAGAATTAATGAGAAAACCATTTTTTCTTTTTCAATTGTTGTATATAGGGAACCGAGGTCGACTTCATGCTTGAAGCAATTGCTCACCAGATTTCACCGCAACATGCTGTGTTTCTTAGGGCCATCCTTTATTGGTCTTTCAGAATCTGGTATTTGAGATACTCTTGGTGATAAAAGTAATGTGCGAAGAGCTCGATTTGTCTCCAGCTGGTAAATTATCTCACTAAGAATACGCGGACGGTGTTGTACTTCTAGAAGATACAAATACGTTGCAAGATGTATGTATGAACTAGGCAAGCGTGCTGTAGTACAGGGGACGCATTTTGCAAGTTCGAAGTGCGAAATGATGCTGCAGGGCAGGGTTGGTACTACACCAAACCAAGCACTGGCAGAGGAAGCATTAGCATTAGTGAGCAGATTCCAATGGGATGGTGGGAATCAATGATTATAAAGATTTAGAGAGAAGGTGGAAGATTATCTACTGAAAATGACAGATGAATTGGACTGCTTACGACCATGCCCAAATTCCTCCCCAGCATTATTCTCCGTCGATTATCCAGCACTCACGGAAGGTGTACACGTGAAAATCAAGTTGATATTAGAACCAAATAGGGTTACATCTAACTTATATTCACCGAAATCAATCCCAACGATTCCAAGAAAATGGAACATATTTGCGCAGTTCTGTCAGAGCTTCGAACGACAAAACCAGAGGTTACAAAAATTTACTCAAGACGAATCATCAATTCTGTGAAATCCTCAAGTTATCATCAGCCCAGCATTTTCCCGAAACTCGCGTATGTACACATATATATGTCTTTCCACCTAACAGGTAGTGTGGGGTAGGTAAAAAATATAAAAAGACAAGCAAAGCAACAGACTGCACATGAATCAAGAATAAAAAGCGTAGGAAAAATGGCCATCGGGTTCGACCAGTTTGAAGCACATAAAAAACAAACATTTGCATGTAATTAACAGTTGATAGAAAGCAAATATATGTTAAACAGCTAGACATAAAAAACAACCATCTGCGTTAATGTGGAGACTAAACAGTCTATTGCACGTGAAGGAATAAACGCGAGAAACGTGATTGTAATCGAAATGAAAAAAAACGGAGATTTCACTCGCGAGGACACATGCGGGTGGGTGGGTAGAAGCATCACGAATAGCAGCAGCGTCGATTTCTCCAAAATGCTGACAGCTAGCCAGATGGAATCCAAAATGAGGTGGTTGGATCCGACTCTGCATCCACGTCCATATTTGAATCATCCGAACCTGTCACCAAGCCCTCAACGTGTAAGCCAAAACGCCGTGCCGGAATCGATTCGTCACTACTCGTCGAGTCATCCATTAGGCCGGGGCGACGCGACCAAAGGGGGCGTGTTCGCGTACTACTACTACTACTACCAACACCACCACGTTCTACATCGTTCAAGTCCATATAGACTTGCAAATCTATATCTTTGTCGTCGTAAACGGACATTTCGGAAGAGGCTGAGGATACAACCGAACTGACACGATCTAATGAGTCAGAACTCCACGAACGAGAACTGACTTCATCTTCCTCATCCATGACTGTTTCTATGCGTGCTGCGTTAACTGAAGCCTTTGAAAACATCCGAGTTATCCAACCTGAAGAAAAGATGCGAGTAGAAAAGAGGAACAATCATGGCAGAGGTGGATCGCGCGTGCGGAAATAACGGTTTCAATGACTATGCATCGGGTGCTGGGATAATCGCTCTTAGCTTCCAGATACAGTCTTACTCGGAAACTAAAATATTAGAAACGTTAGAAAAAAGAGCGAACCACCAATAACAGTAACGAGTAAACTAGAGAAGTATGGGAACGCAAGAACGTCACCAGTCACGACACCACCACATTTAGTAGGCTGATTTACAGGACCCCGCCAAGAAGCCCAGTACGTCGTACATGGTCAACTACACTGCTAATGCAAACCCATTTCCAAGTTGTCCTTTATTTGTCAAATGACCGGGGTATTCAGTTATTTCAAGGATGTGGTCCGAGTTGTCCTTAACCATCGCGAGACTGCCCCTTGACGTGGTGTGGTGGCTTGCGTGCCTCCATGACCCAGAGAGCTATACAGGCTTCCTTAAGCCGGAGATGCAATCATGCCTGACAGGTTATTGGGTAGAGGCCAGACGAAGTCCAGTCTCTGAACCAGTTGATGGGAAACATCTGCCTCCAACCATTAAGTCTTAGAGACGACAATCCAGGGAACAAACACACACAAAAACAGTTTGCCGGTCTAAAAACCTCCACTAGATGGACGTAGGAGTGGAGTAACTGGGGTTTCTCTCGACGGTGGGAGAAGTCATCGCACTTCATTGGGCAGCTATCCCCCCCCCCTAAGCTGGGCAGCCCCCAGTCCAAAGGATGCTGGCCCGTCCGCGTTCCGCTTGCTCCATTGGATGCATGGGGCTAAGGACTCAACCCGAAAGGCGGATCGATAACAAAGCACCAGCGAAGACAAGACAAAATGCGTGCAACAATCAGGTTTCACGTGACAGACCAGAAGAAATTCCTCCAGGAGTTTTTCGGTCAAGTTCAGGTGCTGGGTTAACGCCCCACTGTCTTGTGAATCAGACTTTGGACTGAAAATATCCGATTAGGGTTCCCAAAGAAAACCCCTTCTGTGGTGAGGGCAGCCGCGGATTATGATGTGTCCAGAAGTCACCAGCAATCCCTCCGGAAACTTCTCATCGTTTTGCTCTTCATCATTCACCTCCCAATTCCAAATGGATGCGAGAAGCCACAATGAGTCGTGCCCGAGAACTTGTAGATCTTGGTAATGGGCACTTACTTGAAGACAGGGGAAAATGGAGACCCGGTTCTCAGACTTAACCATCCGCTTCACTTAGGTGCTTTCAACGTCCGCACACTTTGTCAAGGGGGGGGGCAACAAGCTGCCCTAGCTAGAACCCTTGAAACCTTTAAAATAGATGTGTGTTGTACCTCCGAAACACGCATACAAGTTCGGCTTCTCGTTTCATTCTTCGCGTGCTGGACGATTCGGTGTCTATTGCTCGTAGTCAGGCTCGAGTGGGCATTGTACCGAGGATGAAAGTTGAACATGTACTGCTCCGATGGATCCCAGTCAGCAGTCGTGTGTGCGGTTTGGGTGCATGGTTTTGGGCACATCAACAGCAACAGACTGAAGCGTCGTTGCCTGTTTGTCGTTTCTATGTATGTCCCAATTGACAGTAGTTCTCCTGAGGCTAAAGACGAATTCTACCAAGATTTGTCTCAATTGCTCCGCAGCGTGTTGTTGCTGGTGATTTCAGTGCTCAAGTTGGAAGCCCAGACGAAACGGAGAGGCATATGGGAGGCCGATTTGGCGTTCCAGCCGATCAAAACGATAACGATGACCGACTTATTCAACCATGTTCCGATCAAAGGCTATTCCTAGCGAGTACAAAATTATCGTACAAAAAGTGGCACTGACTAACCTGGCGGCCTCCTGCGCCTTCATAGCCTTGGATTCAGATCAACTCCACTGCGGTCGGTTACCGCTGGTGCGGGTCAATTCAAGACTGTCGATCATTTTGGTCCCCGAGTGTGGACACTGATCAGGCTCTTGTCCGCGCGCGTTTCAGCCTACGTCAAGTCGGAAGTAACGCCGAAGTCAACCGTCCTTCGAAGCTACTATTGAACGATAACCATCGATCCGCTTTCCAAGCAGAATCGTCCTCCAGGTTATCAATGCAGTCAAATGACCGGGATCCAGAAAAGCGATAGACAGAAATCAAGCAGGTCCTACTCGAGTTTGCTACTGCTCAAGGTCTAACAACAAGACATACATACATACATACATACACACACACACACACACACACACACACACACACACACACACACACACACAGAAGCGACGGAAATGTGCATCCTCAACTGCACCGTTAGATGAGCGATCGATTTCTCTGGATTCCAGATTTGATGAGGCGCGGATATATCTTAAACGCCAGCTGAATTAAAGCCTGAGAAACAACCGTGAGCAGTGGTGGACTGCGCAGTGCAGAGAGATGGCAAAAGCCGCGGCGACTGGCAACAGCAACAATCTTCTCCATCTAATTAGAAATACCGGTCCATGGAAGCCAGGCGATAGCGAACCAATCAGCGGCTAGTGGCTCACTGATTCAGACTCAGGAGCATCGTCCCGTTCATTGAATGGAGCATTTCGAGAAACAATTTAACTGACCTTTATCAACCACAGATTTGCGCACTAGAGTGGTGGATACACTTCTAGCTGTAGATACCAACCCTTCGCCAGAAGCGGGGGCTCTCTGTGAGATAAGCTAACTTAAATGACAAGGCTGTCGGACCGGATGTGTTGCCTCCGTCTGTTTTCAAAGGCGATGGCTCAGCACTTTTACTAGAGTTGACAAAACTCCTTGGTTTGATATAGGAGAGAGAACAAGTTCCAAAGAGTGGGTGTAAATCGGTAATCGTACCGATTTATAAGAAAGGCGACCGGTTCTCCTGTGAAAATCACAGGGAGTTAGTCTCGCTGGCATCGTATCTAAACTACTCGCCGATATTATTCTCCAAAGCTTATATAACGCCCACGAGCAGTGCTTGCGAGAAAAAAAACCTGGGCTTAGATCTGGTCGAGGTTGTGTTTACCGAATCATCACTCTTCGACAAATTTTAGAACATGAGCATAACTTCCGTAGGCCCACTTTCCCCTTTTATTGATTTTAAAGCAGCCCTCGACCCAGTCGACGTCACGGTTTTCTGGTGCTACCCCTTGTTGAAAGGTGTACCAGAAAAACTCATTTTCATCATAAAGTTCCTTTACATGAATAGCCGAAGCCGAGTTCGGGTGTACGATGATCCTCCACCTGGGTTCGCTACGAAAAGTGGTTTGCGTCAAAGTTGCCCCTTTCTCCTTTTCTCCTTAACTGTGTGACTGATATGGTCCTAGAGACTGCGCTTTTGTCGAGTGAAGATAGTCGTACTGAACTTTTCCCGGGTAAAAATGTGTCAGATCATGAGTATGCGGACGACATAGTTCTTCTAAGTGAAGACCCAGGTAAGTTTCAAGTTTTGCTGGATAGCTTGGCGGACTGCGTAGCAATGTTCGGCATGCGTTTTGCACTTTCAAAGTTCAAGATGCTGTTGGGTTGAACCAACACCAAACGTTTCAGAGTCTGGGGAGACTACAGACCAGGTAGACAGATTCTGTTATATGGGCAGTTGCATTTCACTCGGAAGCCAACTATCGGACAAGGTGTTTTTGCGTATACACATGGCTCGTCTGGCTTTTGTCTATCTGAGTCACCTGTGGTGTCGATATGACACCCGTTCGTCCATCAAGGGTGGAGTGTACACTGCAGCAGTCAGGCCAGTTCATCTTTGTGGTTCAGAAACATGGCCACCGCTAGTGGAGGATTTCCGAAGGGTGTCAGTATTTCAACACCAACATCTTCATAGTATTACTCGAATATGGAGAAAATGTCGTATAAGCGATGCTAAGGTCCGGCGGAGAGTCTCAGGCGCACGAACCAAATCATTACATGAAACATTAGGCTTACTGGGCCAAGGTGGTTGGGACATGTTCAAATGCATCAGTATGGTCAGGGGTGCGTGTCTCAGGCTCTGAGATGGCTACTCGTACCGGACTCCTCTCGAAATGCTCCCAAGTGACCGTGCATCTAACACAGCCTCTGCTGAGGAAGTCCTTCTCACTGCCTTTTCGTGACGGAGGTGCTCCCACTAAAGTGAAAGGACGAAAACGAATGTCCGGCGCTCTCCACCGGGTTGGCTGACTAACAGTCAGTTTAGGGGAGATGGCTAAACCCGAATTCCAAACGAACCACGGGTGGCGTATGAGGCGTACAACGGTATGCTCACCGGCATCTGTAACGTAGAGGAACACTGGGCACCCAGGATGTTTGGCCTCATCTGCGGGGCGTATGAACTGATCATTCAGTCACCGGCTCGCGGTGGGTTACTGACCGTACGTTTCGTCCCACTGCCTTGCGGGTTAAACTTTGGATAGCTGAAGGCTCCGTTTGTGGACCCCTAAGAAGACCACCTGCTTTGACTTGGGCAACCTGGCAGTATTCCAACCACAAACAAATTATGGGCTCGGTCCGCCTACCCCTTCCTCCCCGATTTTACTATTTTGTTTGTCACACAGTCTGAAATCATGCAGGTGATATATATATATATATATATATATATATATATATATATATATATATATATATGCACGTCCTCTGATAGGAATCTTCGGTGTTCGATGTTCGCTGAGGCGGGTAACAGATGGAAGATGAGTAACGGTGACCGGTCCACGACAAAGAAGAAAGTGGACCCACCATTTGGTTGGCCACGTTGAGGGATATGGTTGGGTGTTACTATCAGTGCCGCTATGGTATCCACAAATTTTCTTTATCGACTTGATACTTATATTTTTCGTTCCTATTACTTCTGTGATACCCTTGTTCTTTTCCATTATTGCCCAGTGAGGTTGTCGCTAGGAAACAGCAACCAAAACCACCAGCACCCACTGCATGGTTCATGGTTCTCTGAACTGAGGCCATAGATATTTCCCTTTCTGTGCAAAACATATCCCCGATCCCTCGGATAGCCATTCCTTGGGAAGTCGAGTGAACAAACCGTTGACATTGCAGGCTTTCAATCATGGAGGTGGAACCTTTCCTTCTGTTTACGTATAACCGGAAGTTTCATTAATCAACTTATTAATTTATTGCTCCTGACTCCTGGGAGACGATAAGCAGGTTTCATGGTAATCTGGTGACGGATTTTCATGGGTTTTTGGTGCAAGAGGTGTTTTCAGCGTCAATCGGCTTTTTTCGAAGGTGCACCTCTGAAATTTGCACAACCAAGTACCGGCTGCAAGGCAGGCAGAGGGTGCCAGTGGCTCCTCAGCCATTCGACTGAATTGAATCCAACCCATAGGTCCATGCAGCCTTGTTATTTCGACAGATTACGTTCAAAAAAGTCGGAATATACAATGAATCTCGTCCGCCCATTCAGGAGTGAACGTCTTTGCGTGCCGAACACCGTCCCACTGAGATTTACAGAACTCCGTCACCCTCAATGTGGTACAGCTCTAATGTCGAGCAATTTTCCGGCGTGCGGCCGCTGATGCATGGTTCAGCTTCGTGGAGCCAATGGTGAGAGCTACGTAACTGATGGAAGCCAAGGAGATGAAGGGTGCGCCAAGGGACACGACAGTCTACCAAAATTGAGGTGCTACTACTATCAGGCATCCCATACACAACTATTCCGAAAGTATCTTACAATCGCTGCCATGAAAGAAGGTGAATGAAACACTGCGTAAAAACACGCGCCAACACTCATTTCTTAAAAGACCAGAGGAGTTAATAAACTACTTCAGGCTAAATCACTATAGGTCAGACAATGTCGCGCAGGAGGAGCCTCTTGGTCATGTAACATATTAAAGCAACGGAACACAAATCTTCTGTTCTCACTCTTTACCGAACAAAAAGGTGACATTCAACGAAATCTAAGATCAGAAAGACAGACACAGAAAAGGGAATTTGCACATTTGTGCAAACAACCGGTGGTTCCTATGAGGTATGAATTTCCGTCACAGCTCGCGTCGCACAGCGACATGGTGCTCTACCGCTACATGTATTCTGACCCAGATCGATCATATTGCAGTTAGCTGCCGCTGGAACAGTTCTGTTCAGAACTGTAGATCTTACTGGTCCACGTACGTAGAGTCGCACCATGCATTAGTTTTGATGCGATTATCGCTCCAGCTCCATGGCCATCAACGTAAACCGCAAAACCAGTTAGCCTTACAAAGTTTGTCTGATTCAGAAGTTCACTCCGGTTATGAACAGAAATTGGCACATGAGCTAGGATGTATGACGAATGGTAATGTAGACGAGCACCTGGCACATGTCCAGCAGGTGATACACGTAGGAGCAGGTTTCTCCTGTGGTCCTAGATCCAATGTCTATCAAAGATACTAGAATTCTCAGCAGTCCTTGAGTCTAATGGAGCAAAAACATCATCATCATCATCACCGTGCAGCGACAAACAAAAGGGCAAGTCCCGATGACCACCGCCTTTCTCAGCATTTTGCATGGAAATAGGAATATACAAGATGGACAGGGAGTAAACCGACAAGGGTGGGAAAAGGAAACAATGCCCTAGTAGCCAACACAGAATTCACAGTCTAACTGTACAAACCCACATCGATCAATCATTCTGATTCGATAGAAAGTGACAACACGATCGACACTGTTCGCGGTTCGTTGCCATATCCTTCAGCGTCTTCAACTAATTGGTAGACGGATCTTTTGGACCCCAACCACGAACACGTGAAGCACCTACTTTTCCTGAATTTGCTGTACACTTCCTCATTCCTCGTTGCCACGTCATCTGTTGACCTCCACGTGGTTTCTTCCGCTCCCTAGGAGAAACGGAGAATAGGACACGGTATGGTGGACGTGTGTTTGCCATACGTAACACATGCCCCAACCAACGAAGTCTACTAAGTTGGATACGCTGTGACAGAAAGTTCTCCGAATTAGTATATAATACTCGCTTTCAGACCTCATCATTACTTACTGGGTTATTCCGCCCGACCTTAGCGATACTAGGTAAACACCGATGGTCGAAAACCTCAAGACGACGAATATCTTCAGCACGCAGACCCCATGTCTCGCGACTGTACCACAAAACTGAACGCACTGCGGCACAGTATACACGACCTTTCAACTTTAGTGAAATATCAGGTCAGCGCCACAAGTGGTTCAGTCCAGCGTACGCCGCTCGAGCCTTGGATATCCGCGTGCTACCATCAGTCGTCACGCTGCTACCGATGTAGGTGAAACGGTCGACAACTGCCAGCACTTCCCCATCGAGTATCAAGTCCGGAACCGTTGATGTCCAGTCTTGCAACATCCACTTACACTTTGAGGGTGCAAAGCGCATGCCGAATGGAGCTACAGCTCTCGCGAGTCTATCTAGTGCACGTTGCGCGTGTTCCGTGCATGCGAACAAGCAGACAACGTCGTCCGCGTAATCTAGGTCACATAGCCTTTCACTATTTCCTAGTTCGGCGCGTACATCCTGAAGATTTCGCAAAGCATTCTCCATTATCTCGTCCATGACGAAACTGAATAGGAATGGAAAAATGGGATACTCCTGTCGAACACCGTTGATCGCTTCAAATGGACTCGATAGTTCGCCGTAAGCTCTAACGCTGCCAGAAGTATGAAAATGCTATGACCTTAGTAGATTTACGAACTCCTCTGGCATACCTTTTTGGTGAAGAACACAGAATAGCGCTGTTCAGTCAACGGACTCAAAGGCGCCTTTCAGGTCAAGGAAAACCATTATTGTTGACGGACGATGTGTGCGTGTGTGTGGTGCGTTTCAAGTAATTGGCGAAGAGTAAAAATCTGGTCAGTGCATCCTCGACCTGGGCGGAATCCGGCCTGTTGTTCGCGGGCATTCCTTTCGCGAGCCGGTGTAAGACGGTGAAGCAGAATTGAGGCTAACACTTTGGTGACTATCGGAATTAAGTTAATCCCACGATGACTACCACAGTCATTGCGTATTCCCTTCTTGAAGATGGGAACAATCAACGAATCGTCCCATATTCATGGAATACGCTCCTCGTTCCAAATGTCACGGAGCAACACAGCAAGTGATTTTATCAAAGCATCTCCACCCAGTCTGAAAAGAACTTCCGTTAAGCGCTCAAGTGATATCATCCAAGGAGTTGCAGTTGTTGACACAGGAGTAACTACACTAGCGTGCGGCCAGCTAAACTGTTCCTTGAAGTACTCGGCCCAACGGTCAAGCCTTTGCTGTTTGCTATGGATGGGTTCTCCATTTCTATCGCAAATCGTTTCACTGACCTGGATGTGCCGTCCACCGCTGTCACGAATAAGCTTGAACAGTCTTTGGCTGTTACCTGAAGCAGCTGCTATTTTCATTTCTCCGACTAACCGAACCCACAAATTTTCACGATCGTTCATAAAGCTTCTCGTAACTTGCTTCTCCAGATGTCTTCGTATCTTATTCATCTCCTTACGGTTTGAGAGCTGACGCTTTTGCTCAATTATACTCAGCGACTCTTGTAAGATCCAGTGTCTTTGATGGACATCGGATCTAGGACCACAGGCGAAACCTACTGCCACGTTCATCACCTGTTTGATGAGCCCAATGTTCATCTACATCACTGTTCGTCGTAGTTCCTAGCTCATGTTCTAACTTCTGCTCATAACGGGTACGTACTTCTGGATCACACAAACGCTGCACGGCTAACCGGGTTTGCGGTTTGCGACGATGACCATGGAGCTGGAGAGATAACTGCATTCAAACTAATGCATGGTCCGAATCTACGTACGTGGACCAGTAATATCTTCAGTTCTGAACAGAAATGGGCTACCGGTAGCTTACGGCGATATAATTAATCTGGCTTAGAGTGCCTGTAGAGTTAAAGCGCCATGTCGCTGTGCGACGCGAGCTGTGTTGGAAGTTGGTGCTAAACAAGAACAATCGATTTTCTGTACAAAACTGGAGAAGTCTATCCTCGTAATCTGTACGCTCAGCGGGTGAAGCACAATAGCCGCCTAAACAAGATTCTGAAGCACTAAGTTGCCAACATGTGCATTAGAATCATCTGCTAGCACTGCAATGTCAGAACCCTTACTACTGCGAACGAGGGTGGCGAGTTTATCATAGAACTCATCTTTCTGCGCGTCTGAGCTGCAGTCCATTGAGGCGTATGCCGGGTCACAAACAAATTGCGCTTAACACTACTATCCTTTCGAACGCTAACCGATCCCTGGAGTCTTACAGTACATACACGACTACTAACCGGTATGCAGTCTAAGAGGGCAGCCTCAGCCTTGTCAGTCAAGACTATTCCTACACCACATGGACCCGCAGCTCAAGCTGCTTCGTCTCCTGAAGTGCGCAGAAAATACCTCGATGAGACACCAGGAGCAGTTAGTTGAATCACACTACTCGAATCCTACATACGCGCTTCACTTACGCAGCAGACATCAATCTTCACAGAATCTAATGTGAGGGCTAGGCACGCCTGCTGACCGGCGTGCACGAGTGTACGCATGTTAAAGGAACCGAGATTAAGAGGCTGACGAGGCTTGAGAAAATGTGAGTTAAGGGATAGAAAACTATTCCCGACACTTCCAGGAGTAATTTAGCTAACGGCGCGCTAATGTAGTTACTCCCGTGTCAACAACTGGGATTCCTTGGGAGGTACCACTCGAGCTCCTATCCAAAATGGAAGTAGATTTGAGCTTTCGATTACTAATGCATGATAAAGAGGCTAGTCTGGACGAACTTCAACCAGTTCTGGGCGGAAACCACTTGATAAAACCACCTACCCCTTTCTTCCATAACATTTGGAAAAAGGAATGTATTCCGTTATTTATGGCACGGGTCATTGATTTTACCCATCGTCAAGAACGGAATACGAAATGACTGTGGTAGTCATCGTGGGATCAGTTTAGATCCGGTAGTCACTAAGGTATTAGCCTCGATTTTGCTGCGTCGTCTAACTCCGGCTTGGGAGAGGAACGCCCGCGAACAACAGGCCGGATTCCTCCTCAGGTCGAGGATGCACTGACCAGATTTTTACTCTTCGCCAATTACTTGAAACGCACCACACACACGCACACATCGTCCGTCAACAATAATGGTTTTCCTTGACCTGAAAGGCGCCTTTGAGTCCGTTGACTGAACAGCGCTATTCTGTGTTCTTCACCAAAAAGGTATGCCAGAGGAGTTCGTAAATCTACTAAGGTCATAGCATTTTCATACTTCTGGCAGCGTTAGAGCTTACGGCGAACTATCGAGTCCATTTGAAGCGATCAACGGTGTTCGACAGGAGTATCCCATTTTTCCATTCCTATTCAGTTTCGTCATGGACGAGATAATGGAGAATGCTTTGCGAAATCTTCAGGATGTACGCGCCGAACTAGGAAATAGTGAAAGGCTATGTGACCTAGATTACGCGGACGACGTTGTCTGCTTGTTCGCATGCACGGAACACGCGCAACGTGCACTAGATAGACTCGCGAGAGCTGTAGCTCCATTCGGCATGCGCTTTGCACCCTCAAAGTGTAAGTGGATGTTGCAAGACTGGACATCAACGGTTCCGGACTTGATACTCGATGGGGAAGTGCTGGCAGTTGTCGACCGTTTCACCTACATCGGTAGCAGCGTGACGACTGATGGTAGCACGCGGATATCCAAGGCTCGAGCGGCGTACGCTGGACTGAACCACTTGTGGCGCTGACCTGATATTTCACTAAAGTTGAAAGGTCGTGTATACTGTGCCGCAGTGCGTTCAGTTTTGTGGTACAGTCGCGAGACATGGGGTCTGCGTGCTGAAGATATTCGTCGTCTTGAGGTTTTCGACCATCGGTGTTTACCTAGTATCGCTAAGGTCGGGCGGAATAACCCAGTAAGTAATGATGAGGTCTGAAAGCGAGTATTATATACTAATTCGGAGAACTTTCTGTCACAGCGTATCCAACTTAGTAGACTTCGTTGGTTGGGGCATGTGTTACGTATGGCAAACACACGTCCACCATACCGTGTCCTATTCTCCGTTTCTCCTAGGGAGCGGAAGAAACCACGTGGAGGTCAACAGATGACGTGGCAACGAGGAATGAGGAAGTGTACAGCAAATTCAGGAAAAGTAGGTGCTTCACGTGTTCGTGGTTGGGGTCCAAAAGATCCGTCTACCAATTAGTTGAAGACGCTGAAGGATATGGCAACGAACCGCGAACAGTGTCGATCGTGTTGTCACTTTCTATCGAATCAGAATGATTGATCGATGTGGGTTTGTACAGTTAGACTGTGAATTCTGTGTTGGCTACTAGGGCATTGTTTCCTTTTCCCACCCTTGTCGGTTTACTCCCTGTCCATCTTATATATTCATTCTTTCTATTGTTAAGTGCAACATGGTGAGAAAGGCAATGGTGCACGAGGTTCATCCTGTTGTTTAACTATATACAATGAAGGTAAATTCACTTTGTATAATCTCGTCGGTCGCGATCGTATAATATCGGAGAAAATGCGAAATTAGTCGTTTGACTTCACCCTAAACATACCATGGCTTTATCCAACCACGCACGAGCAAGCCCATCCACCCACAGTTCTACTAAAATCTATCTTATATATATATATATATATATATATATATATATATATATATATATATATATATATATATATATATGTGTGTGTGTGTGTGTGTGTGTGTAGCGGACACAAAACAATGCGATTCGTCAAAACCTTGTTCTAGAATTAAAAGAAAGTACTCACTGGATGTCATTACCAGCTTGCACTGCGCACACTCTGGGGCCATAGCTTGCCAGATTCGGAAACAGGCACGGTGCACTGCATGCTGACAAGGTAACACGTCCGGTTCAGGTGGATCCGGTCCACTAAATGATACAAATGGACGATGACGACGTCGCAGACAAAGAGCGCAGAACAATGCCTCTGCCTTTTCTGGTAAAGCTGTCGTGTGCAACTGCGATCTGACTTCCGTCCACCTATCGTCATATCGATAACGATCGTACAAATGAACCAACAACAACAGGAATAACTCGACCACCCATTGTATCCGGGCGGGACCGGAGTTTGGGGACCAGAAGGAAGGTAACAAACATGCTGGAATCAAATGCAAACAAAATGTTGTGCAGCTCAGCTGATTCATCTGATCCGGAATCACGTCTGACCAAATATGGGATGTCATGAGCCATGTAGTCCACTGAACCAAGTGACTTGTGTATAGACAGATGAGAAACGAATGAGCGACTAGCACATGATGAGCAAGTTCCGTCCATCGAAGCACACAAGCAAGATAAAACCAGGCGAGAAAACATATTAAGCACAAACCCAGACTTAGTTTGCGATGTCGAACCGATCCGGAATTCAGATATCCCATTCGAGTTTGTTCACCTTGTGCTGTTGTTGTGCGGCTTTCGTCTTGTGCAGGCCATGAGAGATTGAGCATAGGGGAACGTACCAAAACAGCGAGACGAGAAATGCGTTGGAACAGAAAGACCCAAAAATATACGCGCCAAAAAGATAACTTTGCGTATATGGTTGTCGATGTGACAGCATACGTACTTATCACAGCATAGACAGTCAAATAGCCGACCAAGGTGAGCTCAGTCAGACCTAGAATAAACGGAGCCGAGTATCCCATCCGTGCTGACCACATGAACTGAGGTAGGGCGGACAACGGACATCGACTGACCAGGTGTAACAAAGCCCCATAATCAATGACAAAGGCAATGAAATTTACCGCTGTCAAGAAGATATAATAAGCGAAGAAGTACAACAGACTGTCCAGTGATAGGGAAACAAGCATTAGATATTCCATTATTCCAGTGTTTCAGCGAGGATGAGGAAATAACACACGTTAGAAACCGACATCAGCGTATTGCGGCAGCGAGTAGGCGACCTTTTTGAGAAAACTTTAGGCATATCATGAGCAAATTCCCTAGAGCACACGATCTATTTCCACCAGAACAAGATGCTTCTCACCGTCTGGCTGAAAAAAAATAAAAATAAAAAACAGATAACTTAACTTGCTGAATATATCACCAAAAGAATGCCGATACACCATATTTTCAGGAAAAACGTGAGCCCAGTTGGACAGTTCCACTCAAAGGGTAGCTGGAGATAAATATAAAAGTAGGCAAACGGGCAAAGATAGATCCATGTACTTCTCGAAAATTAGAGATTTGAATGTTGGATCCAATCAGTCGCACGGCAACTACCACACTTAATAACATAGTTATTTCTAGGAAACTATGCTTCTTCAGTACAAATAGAACGTAAAATACTACTTTAAACGACCTTATTCCTTCCAAACACGGGTCATATACAAATTCCATAGAATCATTGTTTAAAACAGTCCCCTGTTTTAGGCCTGTTGCACTCTTCTTTTCTAACTTTTTATTCACTTCCTTTTATTATTTAATAATGGTACACAATTTCAGAAAGGTGGTGGAGGTCAATTTGACGCTGCCAATTGGAGAAAGTGGCCGGCGGGAGAAGCAGGACTCGAACTTGAGACAGAAGGGTTGACCACTTCACGGCAGATTTATCCGTCTTTTAGTGGCCACTAGCGGCCGTTCAGCGAGCCATATGAACAGCAGTGTTACCCGGTTGCGCCAAAAAGTTTGGTTGCTGCACCCTAGGCCGTGGTCGCCAGATGACCATCAATGGCCAATAAACGATAAGAAAACCTAGAGTTCTTGAGAGGATTCTAATGGAGTCCATTTTCGTAAATATACGGTGTCAGCAGATGGCTGAGTATCCAGACACTTGAACAAACAAAGTAGAAAACAAACATCGCGTGTGAAATCCCTTTCGTATACTCTCATCTTACTTTTTACTTTACTGCGGCTATCTCCTGCTAGAGGATGAGTCAGATTCTCGGATGTCTCTAATGGTAGCTGTTCATGCGTTCCGATCTGCTGTAAGGTCTGCACACCGTAAAATCAAGCTGTCGCACCAGTCGTGTACTCCAAAGACGGAATGAGGGTCTAGGTGATCTATGTCTGCCTTAATAGTGCTAACCCATGTCTTCAGTTGGCCACCAAGGCGATACTTCCCGTCTAAGCAGGGTGGTGGCAGTAGGCTCCATTTCAGGTCGTCATAGGACATGACCGAACCACTGTGGGCGACGTCGTTGGGAAAAATAAGAAACTCGTTCTATAACCCCAGTGTTGACACAGCAAAGTTTGTGACGTGATCATACCAATTGATTTTGGCAATGTAGAGGAGGCACCAGTCGTCAAAGCTTTCCAACCTTTTCCTGTCGTCTACTCTCAACGGCCAAGTTTCGCAAGCGTATGCAAGAACGGGGTGGAATTCAGCTCGGTACATTCAGAGCTTCGTGTGAAGGCTTATTTCGCTGCGGAATTGTATGAACGCCCTGCTTTCGCAGTCTACACCAAATTTAAGCTCGTCCCAGACCTAGCCATTTAGCTGGATAGTAGAAACTAGGTACAAGAATTAGTGCACCTGTTTCAGATTTTTGCCACTGACGCATACAAAGTTTGTCAGGCCTCGCGAAATCGTGGAAAACTTCGTTTTTGCAGTATTCATTCCCAGAACAACAGCGCTGAATTCACATACAATACGGTCGAGAACCGGCTGCACAGTTCCCGGATCCTATCTCAGGAAGACAAATGTCATTGCGAATTCTAAGCCTTACAGCCAGAACCATGGCTAAAGTAGTTTCCTCGAAAATCGTTGAGGGCGCGATGCAGTAGTCAGCATATACCGAAGTTAAATAGAACTGGCGAAAAAGGGCATCCTTGGCGGACGCCAGCACCTCCCCATCGAGCATCAAGTCCGGAACCGTTGATGTCCAGTCTTGCAACATCCACTTACACTTTGAGGGTGCAAAGCGCATGCCGAATGGAGCTACAGCTCTCGCGAGTCTATCTAGTGCACGTTGCGCGTGTTCCGTGCATGCGAACAAGCAGACAACGTCGTCCGCGTAATCTAGGTCACATAGCCTTTCACTATTTCCTAGTTCGGCGCGTACATCCTGAAGATTTCGCAAAGCATTCTCCATTATCTCGTCCATGACGAAACTGAATAGGAATGGAAAAATGGGATACTCCTGTCGAACACCGTTGATCGCTTCAAATGGACTCGATAGTTCGCCGTAAGCTCTAACGCTGCCAGAAGTATGAAAATGCTATGACCTTAGTAGATTTACGAACTCCTCTGGCATACCTTTTTGGTGAAGAACACAGAATAGCGCTGTTCAGTCAACGGACTCAAAGGCGCCTTTCAGGTCAAGGAAAACCATTATTGTTGACGGACGATGTGTGCGTGTGTGTGGTGCGTTTCAAGTAATCGGCGAAGAGTAAAAATCTGGTCAGTGCATCCTCGACCTGAGGAGGAATCCGGCCTGTTGTTCGCGGGCGTTCCTCTCCCAAGCCGGAGTTAGACGACGCAGCAAAATCGAGGCTAATACCTTAGTGACTACCGGATCTAAACTGATCCCACGATGACTACCACAGTCATTTCGTATTCCGTTCTTGACGATGGGTACAATCAATGACCCGTGCCATAAATAACGGAATACATTCCTTTTTCCAAACGTAACGCATTAAGCGGGGGAGGGCTGACGTTTTTGCTCCATGAGACTCAAGGACTGCTGAGAATTCTAGTATCTTTGATAGACATTGGATCTAGGACCACAGGAGAAACCTGCTCCTACGTGCATCATCTGCTGAACGTGTGCCAAGTGCTTATCTACATTACCATTCGTCATACATCCTAGCTCATGTGCCAATTTCTGTTCATAACCGGAGTGAACTTCTGAATCAGACAAACTTTGTAAGGCTAACTGGTTTTGCGGTTTACGTTGATGGCCATGGAGCTGGAGCGATAATCGCATCAAAACTAATGCATGGTGCGACTCTACGTACGTGGACCAGTAAGATCTACAGTTCTGAACAGAACTGTTCCAGCGGCAGCTAACTGCAATATGATCGATCTGGGTCAGAATACATGTAGCGGTAGAGCACCATGTCGCTGTGCGACGCGAGCTGTGACGGAAATTCATACTTCATAGGAATAACCGATTATCTACACAAAACTGGAGAAATCCGTAACAGTTATCTGGGCGCTGAGCCGGTAAAGCAAATAGTCCAGCCAAACAAGCTTCTGAAGTACTAATTTTGCCAACTTGTGCATTAGAATCATCTGCTAGTACTACAATGTCAGTCTTCGCTCCCAAAATCGAGAGTGGCGAGTTCATCGTAGGACTCATTCTTCTGCATGTTACAGCTGCAGTCTGTTGGAGCGTATGCTGGGCCACAAACAAATTGCGCTTAACACTACTATCCTTTCGAACGCTAACCGATCCCTGGAGTCTTACAGTACATACACGACTACTAACCGGTATGCAGTCTAAGAGGGCAGCCTCAGCCTTGTCAGTCAAGACTATTCCTACACCACATGGACCCGCAGCTCAAGCTGCTTCGTCTCCTGAAGTGCGCAGAAAATACCTCGATGAGACACCAGGAGCAGTTAGTTGAATCACACTACTCGAATCCTACATACGCGCTTCACTTACGCAGCAGACATCAATCTTCACAGAATCTAATGTGAGGGCTAGGCACGCCTGCTGACCGGCGTGCACGAGTGTACGCATGTTAAAGGAACCGAGATTTAGAGGCTGACGAGGCTTGAGAAAATGTGAGTTACAAAACAGAGGACTATCCCAGACACTATTTGACGATGAACCGTTGCGAATATCGGGCGTGCTATCATGGGAATAATATGGGTGGAAAGAATGGGCAAAGAGAGGTGGTTAGGGACAGAAAACAAAGGTTGAATAAAAGAAAGGGAACTCTAAGCAGTAGCACACTTATCACTACCCACCCCTCTCGATGCAATGGGCAGCGTCATCCTGATTATTCGGCGCGACGACCGATGCAGTATGGAATTCTTCGTAGTCGTGCAGTTCATGGGAGACGTTGGACGAATACTGCTAGGGTGTCCAGCCACAAAGCAGGAGAACGATTAGGGTCCTCATCCAAAACCTTTAGGTTTAACAAGAACCTATCCGCAAGGCAGCGGGATGGCTTAGTGGAAGCCCATTTGCTTGGATCAATTATTCTTCCACTGATTTTGCCGATTGAGTTGCCAGCTCAAATCAACTCCAAGCCTGGAGGACAAGGAGACTGAACTTTGTCTGACCTCTACCCATTGACCTGTCAGGTATGATTGCATCTCCGGCTTAAAGAAGCCATCCTGTATAGCTCTTTGGGTCACGGAGGCGCGCAAGCCATCACACCACGTCAACCTGCAGTCTCGTTGTGATGGCAATAACATATAGGACATAATCAACCGGGTTTCGAGGCGCGACGTACTTTTCGTCGCAGGAGATTGGAACGCTCGCACAGGTACGGTCGACGAATCCATTCACCATATTCCTGGGAAACTCGGTCTCGGTCAGCGCTGCGAAAACGGTGGCCGACTGATTGGCTTACCCAATGTCGACAGAATGGTTGCCTGCAGCACTCGATTTCAACAGCCCAAGAAGCACCCACTTACATGGTACTCCAATGACGGTCACATTACACACCAACTCGACCACATCCTGGTGAGATCCCGTTGGGCTTCGTAAGTGGAGGACAGTCAAGCGCACCGAGGTGCAAAAACGGGCGGGAAAAACGGCACTAACCATGTCCTCTTACGAGCGCATTTCAAAATTCATCTATCTACATGTGCCAGACTCTCTGAACCCTCCCGGATAAACGTTGCTGCCCTAAAAAATCCAGAGAACCGAGAAGCGTTGTCACGAGCAATCACAACTTGCCCTTCCAACACAACAAATGCACAATAAGACGAGATTTCCGTGGAAGGTCAATGGACTCAGTTAAAGACGACAATCAAGGAAGCTACTTGGACGGTATTCGGGAGAACAAAAAGGCGGACAAAAGACTAAATCTCCGAGAGCACGCTGCAGTTGTCAACCAAAACACATGAAGCCCGGCACGCAGGTAGTGATAAACGCCGCGACCTGAAAAGAGACACCACACGTTCCGCCAAGGCTGAAAAAATGGAGACCGCGTCCGGAACTGGTAACTTCGGTAAACTGTTCCGCCTCATTCGCAACGTCTCGAATAAATACAACAAACAAGATTCGCTTCTTCCTGACGCGGCAGGAAACCTAATACCCGAACAGAGTAAGAAAATGAACCGATTGGTCGAACACTTCAGTCCACTAATCAACCGGCCTAAAAACCATCCGACGGACCAACCAATACCAACCCCTCCAGTCCAGTACGAAAGCAACTGTGACCCACCCAACACCGCGGAAATCACAGAAATAATCAACAAACTGAAGGACAGAAAGGCTGCTGGGGAAGATGGCATCCCTCCAGAAGTGTATAAAGCATGTTCATCGTCATTGATTGACAGGTTGTGTACACTTTTTGTCTCCATTTAGCTAGAGGAAGCATTTCTACCCGACTGGGGAACGTCTATTCTGCTGCCTATTCCGAAGCAAGGTGATAAATCGGCGTGTGAGAACTACCGAGGGATTATCTTGATCGATGTGGCCGCAAAGATTTTTGGTACGTTGTTGCTAACCCGTTTCTCCGAGACAAGCGACCAGCACACTCGCTCGAACCAAGGGGGTTTCCGCCGCGACAGAGGCTGTTTGGACCAAATCTTCACACCGCACCCAATACTGGAGCACCGCAATAAGTTCCAGCAGCCGACGGTAGCTTGTTTCATCGACTTCCGGGCCGCCTTTGATTCCGTTAACCGCGAGTCTCTTTGGACCATAATCCAATCCGATGGGATGCCCGACAAGCTTTTAAGGCTGTTGAAGGGGTATTACTCAACAACCGGTGCTAGGGTTCGTATGTACGGCACAGAATCCCGTGAGTTCGCACTCACTACCGGAGTTAGACAGGGCTGCTCCCTCTCACCGGTGCTGTTCAACTACACCATTGATTGGTCAATGCGTCACGCATCACGCGACTACCCTGGTGTTCAGCTTAGTCAGGAAATATACATCTCGGACCTGGAGTTCGCGGATGATATTGTCGTGTTAGCAGACTCCCCCACTACGCTCCAACTAATCCTCAACCGAATCAATTCCTTCGCGAGGTCCATCGGACTAGAAGTAAAGTCAACCAAAACAAAAGCTTTCACAACCCATCTAGGCCCGACAATTCAACAACTGTCGATCAATGACCAACCAGTCGAAAACATCCCTTCATTCAAATACCTAGGCTCAACTCTGCTTCCGACCGGCCAGGCAAAAGATGACGTGGTATTACGGATCGACAGCACCAGGAGAGCCTTCCTTCAGCTAATATGAACGCTTTGGACTCGCACTGAAATCAGCCTACGGACGAAAGTTCGTATTTACCGTGCCACCATCCGCCCCGTACTCATCTATGGCTGCGAAACCTGGCCACTACGAGCTGAGGATACCAGGAGGCTGGAGGTTTTCAACCACTTGTGCATGCGGCAAATCCTCGAAGTCAACTGGCACGACAGGGTGTCTTACGAAGAGGTAAGGAGACGATGCTCTGATGTCGATGTTCTCGCCGTCCTCCTCCAACGTCGACGACTGCAGTGGTTGGGCCATACCCTTCGGTGGCCCGAGTCAGAGGTAACCAGACAAACACTATGTCCCACTTCTTGCCTTGGTCGGCCTTGTCACCTTGGTGGGCAGCTCAAAACGTGGACCGACATAACAGAGAAAGACGTAGAGCTTCTAGGTCTTCGGTCGGTCTATGGAGCCCGGCGATGGAAAAAAGGACTGGATCAGGATCTGTACGGAGCTCGCCTCCTACCGCCGCGCGTGGTCAGCAATAGTCCGTGATATCCATGGAGCCGACTTATTCTCTCGCAGGAGATAGTCGCGTAAAAATAAAAAGTAAGTAAGAACGTGACCGACGGCTGGAAAAACTGGGTACGTAAATTCATTAACTTCATCGATCCCATTTCTCCACAACCAAGATAAATTGAAAACTCTGATCCATTATGTCTCCCCGTCAGTGTACAGATTCATATCAGACTACACTGGTGACGACACACCCGTACCAAAACTTGAGTCCATATACATACAGTCCAAAGATGGAGTGTTGGCTCGACATTCATTAGCCACTTTGTTATATGCTTTCCTACCTGTTTTCTATACTCATTCCCGTAAACATTCCTCCCTTCACATTTTAGCTTTACACGAAGTTTTCAGACTGATTTGAACCCATTCAAGGTTTTTATCAACCGACATCATTTCGGGGGTCTATTTATATTCAGTAGTTTGATCAGCTTTAAATGGAGCACATTCTGTGGCCGGATTGTTTTTATGTGAATTCTCATTCGCCAGATGCAACGGATTACTGAATTCACTGGAAAACGACATTTGATAACTTCCTGCTTGCAGCGGAAACGCTCCAGGTTGTCAAACTCACAAAGCCGATTATATCGCCCCACCTATCTACAAGTACACTTCTGATTGTCGGGATTATGATGAAGCCATCGCTACTCTGGAAAAACCTGTACATATAACTAGAGTATGCTATCTTTGCAAGGCATGCACTGTCAACAATGAGGTCAGAACAAGGACAACCCCTCGACCAGTACCTACAAAAACTGAGAACTGTTTCTGCCTATTGCGACTTCAAATCCGTCAGTGCAGAACAAAACCGTGAAGAATTTCTTCTTCTTGTGTTTATTCGGGACTTGTCGTTCAATCCTATCCGCCAGAGGTCATTAGAAAATTTGGACCTAAAACCAACTATGAACTTTCGCGGTATTTTGAAGTATCTCAAAAACAACCTATAGCCCACAATGTCGAAACGGTGGCCTCAAGCTCCGCATCACTCAAAAGCGCTACCTCCGCTGATCATACTAACTATGCTTCCGCCGAAAACCCCGTCCTTTCAACATCCCATTCTTGGTATTTTAATGGTCTAGATGATCATCCTCGAGAAAGCCGTCCTACCACAGACGCTGTGTGCAACTGTTGTGATAAACAGAGGCATTTCCAGCGGGTTTGCAGGTCGTCATCTCAACTGTACGCAAGGTCCCGACAACATTTCCTGGACTGTTGATTCTCTTTCATTGCCAGCAACTATTGCCACGATACCGTCTTGCCGGCTTAATGTTATAATCCACGTACAGGTTAATGATGTCCCTCTTCATGTTTGCATTCTAAATGCCTTGGTATGGCCAGGAGTGGGCGCCTCAGGCTCCGAGTTGGTTACTCGCTCTGAACGCCTCTCGAAATTCTCCTAAATGACCGCGCATCCCAGAGAGCTTTTGCTGAGGAAGTCCTACACATTGCCTTCTCAGGGCGGATACGTTCTCACAAAAGTGTGAGGGCGAAGGCAAGCGCCCGGCGCTTTCCACCGGATTGACTGACTAATAGTCTGTCTGGAGGAATGGCTAAACTCTAATTCAAAACCAACCATGGGTGGCGTATGAGGCGTACAACACTATGGTCATCAGTATCTGCGGCGGAGGGGTGTACTGGGCACCCAGGATGTTTTGCCTCATCCGCGGGGCATATGAACTGAGCATTCAGTCACCAGCAATGGGTTACGGACCCTACGTTTTGTCCCGCTGCCCTGTAGATTAAACTTTGGATAGCTGAAGGCTCCGTTTGTGGACCCCTAAGAAGGCGACCTGTTTTGGCTTGGACAACCTGGCAGTGCTTTGCACCGTTCAACTAACTCTAGTGAGAACTCAGTTCTGCCTCAAAATCATTTTCGTTTTATTGGTACAGAATACACTGTTTATATAGGATACGCGAGTCATAACCAAAACCGTACCTAAATGCTTACCGGTCTACTGCTAGACCTAAACAGCCCGTCTGGCTGGTTTATCTGGCTGCACCCGGACTGGTTGATTCGGCTCTGGTCGAATCTTAACCGCTGACTGATCCATTGATCGCCTCACTGGCTCGGATCTTGTCGGCGATTCTGGTCAGCTGATCACGTGTTGTCTGCTTCGTTGGATCAGGCCGTCTATTAACAACGTGCTAGGCGCATTCCCTCACAGGCAGTATTGCGCCCACAAACAAATAATGGACTCGGGCTGTCTACCCCTTTTCTCCCCGATTGTAGCACGTTTTGTTTGGCACACGGTCTGAAATCAGGCGGGTTTAGAATATATATATATATATATATATATATATATATATATATATATATATATATATATATATATATATATATATATATATATATAATCAGTCCGGTTCAGACAACCATTAACCATGCACTGGATGCAATGGCGTTGGTTGCTATCTCCTAGCGGTAACCTCAAAAAAAAATAATGAAGGACAAAAGAGTATGAAAGGAGTAAGAGAACTACATTAATGGAATTAAGTCGATGTAGAAAGTTTGTGAATGCAAGAGCGCCACTGATCGCGGCATCTAGCCATATCCCCCAACGTATCTAATCATTTAATGGGACGGTCTCAATGGTTAGATACGCTGGGGGTCAGAATAAGCTACGAGATGCCGACCATTGTCGTTTTTGGCGGACTCATGAGTATCGGGATATCCCGAAGCTTTGTAACTTCTGCACCGAGTGCGGTCAACCCGAAAATCCAACCCCACTTCGACAAGTTCCGTTGCAGCCGGTGCACGCCGGATTTTCCAGTGAACTAGTTGAGACGGATATTGTTGGACATCTGCTCTTAACGCGGAATGACGATTGATACATCCTGGGGTTGGTGGATTACTTCACAAAATGGTGCGAGGTAGTATAGTGTTACCAATGTGACACACAATCACGATGACTAATGAATTTGTTTACCTGAACGATTACCGAATTTGGTGGCGCCACTTGCTCCGCCTGTGTACTCTGTCAACATGCCGTTGCGTTCCTCCAACACACACGGTATCCCGCTCCAGCGTTTCGAGTTCTGCTCTTTTGCGCGCTGCCGAGTATGATCGTTACTGTGTCACGAACCGAGGATAAGAGGCTATAGACTCTATACGGGAGCAGGTTGTGACTTAACCTGAGAGAATCCTAAACTTTTGAGCCCGAACAATTAATTCATTCCACCAAGGACCCTCGTAAGTCCTTGAATCAGAACTATTCGTTTAAATATATACATTTTCCGCCATTTCGACGTTGAATTCTCATTACTGTTACAATACTCTCGTTTCGTATCTTTCATATATCAATATAATGAGTGTCACTTCACGGTTGCATAATTCACCTCTATATATCCAATTACATTAGATATACCATTGTACTTATGGCTAGCAACGACCGTAAACCTGACCCGGAACCCGTCCCTGAGTTTTCTATCGATGACTCTCAACTCTGGTTTCGTATGTTAGAAGCAGATTTTGAGACATACAATCACAAGCGAGCGTACTCGCTACTTGTGGACTGTTGGTCGTCTTCCCCGTGACGTTGCTGTATTTGTATTTGTATTTGATCAGACTTTTGCGTAGACATACGTCCGCATTTTAGTCAAAAAAGATTTACACTTGACACCTCACCGAATCAATGGGATGAAAAAAGAAAAAAATCATTACACATCAAAACTGTTAAGAAATTCTGTCGATACTCGAGCCCGATTTGTGAGGATTCGGGCCAGATATGGGACGGGAGAGTTTTTGTTGACCTTAATACGAGAGGATATGGATCAAAAGGAGAAACGTGTAGAAGCGAGAGTTACATTTGGATGGATCACTGTGTAAAGAATGAGCGCTGTCTGCAAGGATTTTGTGAGTGGATTTTGCACATGCGGCCAGGTGTAGTTCGCACAGCTTAGCAGACAGCTCAGTTAAGGGAAGGAAGATACCCGATTGACGATAGATAGACCTCGACGAGGAATTTTGAAATTTTTCTTTAGCAGGACAGCAAAAATAACAGTAGAAAGGTAAGTTAGAATAGGAAAAACACATTGGTAGACAAAAAGGGGAACAACACTCTACTGTCCAAATACGCGACGTAGTATTCAATGGCTATTCTTACACAGCCGTGAAAGAAGCGGTAATCTCTAGTCCTATGCCGTCAGAATCGTGAAGACTGAAGCGGTTGATCCAAGGGACTAATTTAAGTAGTAAGAAGCCCTCTGCATTACTGAGAGAAATGCAGCAGATGGCAGGGCAACTTTTAGAGGAAAAAGCCCTTAAAGAGTTGTGGGTACAACGATTATCAAACAATAATCAAGCACTAATCGAGGTTTCTGGTCATAACTTTACAGAAGCAGCGAAACTAGCGGAAGGTACTATGGGACGGTACCACCTACAAATTTCTGTCGTAACAAACTTGAGTAGCCCCCACATCATCGCTCTTACCGCGGGAACACACTCCGAGAACAGCCTTCTAACTTCTTTCGAGTGGACTTTCAGACGTTTATCCACTCCAAGCTGTTGTAACTGTAGAGATCAGAAACCGTATCACAACTTTGACCGACGTGAACGCCACATAAGCCCCTCTCCTGACAGTCCTCTTAGTGCATCTCGATCAGGGTACTGTCGATATCCCAAACGATTCAGGGAGAAGGCCCGGCGCTGCCAATCCAATTGCGCCTTCCCAGTTGCCAAACAGGGAAACTAATATCCCGACGCGTTCCGACGACTAACGCGGTCCGCAGCCATAACGGCATTCGTCTTTTGCATGTTCGAGATTTAGTTTCCAATAACCTGTTCCGAATTGACGCCGGTGTCGCAGTTAGCGCCATTCTAAAAGTAGCGGGTGATGCAATCAACCCATCAACCCAAAACTACGTGCCGCCAACGGCATTCTTATTGCTACTTATGGCCGTAGATCCCTTGCACTCAACGTAGGCCTACGTCGCACCTTCCGCTGGGTGCTTGCAGGAGCAGATGTCCCCTATCCTATACTAGGTATCGATTTCCTTGACCATTTCGACCTGCTGTTTGACGCCCGATGCCGAGGAGTTCACGACCGACAGACTTCTCTTTCCGTACCCGGTTCGTATTCCTCCGTGAATCAAATCACGCTTCTATAGACCGAACCTCAGGTCGAACACCCTGCGCAGAAGTCCTTACAGCTTACCCGGCAACGCTAAGGCAGTCATGACCCCTTCCCACGGTGACTATTAACGTCACCCACCATATCGTCACTAAAGGACCCCCAGCATTTAGCCGAAACCATCGCACAGCGCCATACAAGCTCCGCGTAGCACAGGCCGAGTTTGGACACGTGCTGGAATTATGCATAATACGCCCGTACAGTAATCCCCAGGGGTTGCCTCTTCACATGGTCCCTAAACCTAATGGCAACTGGCGCTCCTGCGGCGACCATAGGGCCCTCAATCAAGCTACCATCTTAGATAGATACTCCAAACCACATATTCAAGATCTAACTTCCTCCCTATCCGATGGTTCTGTTTTCAGTCGCATCGACTTAGTTCAAGCCTACCACCAAACACCGGTAGCTGAGGCTCACATCCCTAAAACCGCCGTCACGACTCCATTCAGACTAGTCGAGTTTTTGCGTATGCCGTTTGGGCTCAGAAATGCAGCCCAAACCATCCAAAAGTTTATGCATGAAACAACACGTGGTTTGAAACATGTCTGCGTGTGCTCTTTTCGAGCGCCTTAGCCAACATGATGTAACCTTTAACCTTCCCAAGTGCGAACTAGGTAGGTCCGCCATCACATTCCTAGGCCACAACATTTCAGCCTCGGGCATACAGCTCCTGCCAGACAAGGTGACGGTCATTCTCGACTACCCTGAACCTTACTCTTACAAGCAGTTGCGCCAATTCTCTGGCTTGGTCAACTTCTATCGCCGGTTTATCCCCCGCTGCGCCGAAATAATGCAGCCCCTCATAGACCTCTTACGTGGAGGTAAGCGGAAATTCATATTTCCCGACACGGCACAGGCAGCATTTACTTCAGTCAAGGAAGTCATCGCCCACGTTGAACCCCTTGCACATCCCGATTCTTCTGCTCTTCTGGCATTAGGGATATACGCTTCGGACATGACTGCTGGAGCAGTGTTGCAACAATCGTCAATAACTCACGACAACCAACAGCTTTCTTCTCTAAGCGTCTCTAACCGGCGGAATCCCGATATGGTACGTTCAGCAGAGAACTGCTGGCAATTTATTTGGGTATCCTAAATTTCCGGCCCACACTCGAGAGTCAAACGTACACAGTGTTCACATATCATAAACCACCCGTGTACGCTCTCCGGTTAGCTTCTGATCGATATTCGCCACGCGAGATTCGCCACTTAGACTATGTTTCGCAGTTTATTACGGACATTCGACACGTCTCTGAAGCACACAACCCCGTAGCGGGCGCACTCTTACGCGTCCACAATATCGACGACCCACTACCAATGGGCATAGATCTAGAAGCAATCGTTGCAGCCCAAACAACAGATCTTGAGGTCGAGCAGCTCAGAAACAACAGCTTCTTGCATCTAGTGGCAGTGACCTTTCCAACTTCGGGCGTAACTATTACTTGCGATGTGTCACAGGGTCTACCACGACCATCAGTTCCTGCCAGTTTTCGCCGACGAGTTTCTATTAGTTCCCACAACTTATCGCACCCTGGTGTAACCGCCCCAGTGAAACTGATCACCGAACGATTCGCTTGGCTTTGAGCCAAACGCGACGTACATCTTTGGGACCGCGCTCGTCTTCACTGCCAACGCGTTAAAGTGCACCGTCACACTAGATCTGCATTAGCCACATTCTCTGAACCAGACGCACGTTTTCATCACGTGCATGTGGATCTCGTGGGGCCCCTCCCACCATCCAACGGTTACGTTTACATCCTCGCGTGTGTTTCACTCGATGGATAGTTTCCCTCGCTGGCCACATGCCATATTTATTCCCCGTCCTACCTCAGAAGCTCCAAAAGCTTTTCTAACTGGCTGGGTAAGTCAGTTTGGTTTCCCTGCTATCGTGACCACCGACCGCGGTTCTCATTGTGACGGTGCTTTTCACAAGCTGCTGAACACATTTGATTGCAAATACAAGACGACGGCCTATCATTCTCGGACCAACTACACGGTGGAGCGATTCCATCACCAACTTAAAGCTGCCTTTCGTGTTCGTAATAACCCTTTATGGAGTGAAGCTTTGCCGATGGCTCTTTTGAAACTGCGTAACACCGTTAAGGCCGACACGCTTGTTACGTCGACTGAACTGGTTTACGGTTGCACATTACGACTTCCAGGTGAGTTGGTTTCTCCATTACCACTTGTGAGTTTTGATTACGGGGATTACGCAAAACGGTTGTCACACCCAGTACGGGTGCTTAGGCCCACCCCGCCACGGGAACAAACCCTCAGAAGCCATATACCTACCACTCTAGCGACCGCCAGTCATATGTTTATTCGAGTAGACGCGGTGCGATCACCACTAAAATCGGCTTACTCTGGCCCATTCTACGTCGTGCAGCGGAAAGAAAAGAAATATGTAGTAGATGTCGAAAGCAGAAGAGAGACCATCAGTATAGACCGCCTTAAACCAGCCTTTTTCGGGGTAGAACCCACACCGGACACCCCACCCAATGCTCCCGCCTGCTCACAACCTGCGGTTAGTCTGCCTGAGTTGGAACCTGTCACTCTCACCAACGATTACCCATTACGGATTGTAATACCAAATTCCACGGAGGATTCAGCTGCGCCCATCAACAGCAGAAATCGATGCGACCGCCAGCTGCGACAGCCAACGAGGTTTTCAGAATTTGTAACAGTTGTATATCTGTAAGTCTACCTCATATTCCACTTGTACATAGTTTAGTAATACATGACTCCGGGACCACGTAGTTTATCACGACAGCAGTAGCGACAGCCTGCAGTGCGCCTGTATGTTCCTCTTAGTCGGATATCCGTCTATGCCCCGAGGCGCACTTTTCTTGCGTTTCTTGCCTTCCAGCTTGTCCCGTCGGACGGAACCACATGAACTTTTAGGATCTCACATGGCTCAAATACAACGCTCATTGGGTCGTTGCTGGACCCATTTGACGCCAGACGCTGGCCCGTTTACTAAGGCAATAAAGATAACAGGCAAACGGAACTTTGGGATATGCCGACAACGACAAAGCCGATAATACAACAGTCACTCCAAAGTCGCAAGCAGGTTCTACCAAGGTCGGATTCACCGTTGAGGAGGACGCATAGAGACCAGCGTCAGTCATGGAGAACGGCTTGTGCAGGCTTTGTTGTTGTGTTTGGTCACGGCGGGAACTATGGAAAACGTCTTTCGCCACCGAAGCCGACTCATCGATCACAAATCGAGGCCCAACTGTGTCAGCCTTCTGCGAGGAGACTTCTGTAGTGCTACCGATGTGACACGCAGTTGCGAAAACTAATAAATTCGTATACCTGAACGATTACTGAATTTGGCCGCGCCACTTGCTCCGCCAGTGTACACTGTCAGCATACCGCTGCGTCCCTCCAATACACACGTTATCGCGATTCAGCATTTCGAGTACTGCTTCTTTGCGCGCTGCCGCCCACGTAGCACAGGGAGACACTCGACCATCCCTTGAGTGTCTCCCTTGGGGACACTCAATTCCGTTTCTCTTAAATAACGTTAAATTTGCCTCCAGGATATGTGAAAGACTCTCTTTGTACTTAAAATACCAGAAAACGTTCGTAAATTTGTAGTAATGGTCGCTGTTTTCCCCCTAGTCGTACTGCTCTCCCCCAAAAGGGGCACTCAGAGAAGGTTCAGCGATGAACTCTAAAAAGCAGGTGACCGCGTTATACTTTTAACAGGATCCAATTTTTATCGCTATTTAATGCAAGAAATACGTGTTAGCACAAGTTGATAACACGCAGGTATCACAGGAGTACGTGTCACTTGACTTGACCTCACTGTCTCTGAGTGCCCCCTGAAGGGGACACTTGCAAAATTTCTGAAAATGAAAATTGTTTTGCCTCTAGGGCATGTAAATTAACGTCTTTATACTCAAATAACATTCGCTGTCTAAAACTACCTTATTACTGAATTAATTATAATTTTAGTTCCCAATACTTTTTCAGTACGACGAACCACGTGATTCAGGGTACGCATTGAAAACATTACTATTACTATCATCATTATTATTACCAACATTACTGCCATTGTGCCTTAGTTCTCGATAATGTAAATAATATTTGAATTATCTGTGCAAATGTTTCTGTCATCTATTTCAGATGAAAACCGGCCGGATATTTCTTGCAATGAAGATATGTAGACGTATTTACGGTCAATAAAATCGTTTCATGTGTACATGTATTTCTCGTTTCTGGTTTTTCTATATCCATACTTATGTCCGGAGAAATGCGATAAAGTACGAAAGTGCGTTACTAGTATACCTGGGATGAGGCCTATGCACAAGTCCAAGCGTAACAGCGGTATTGGACAAACTTATATTGAAATAACGATGGGATATCGTTGAATAGCTATATAAGTATTACTTAGTAATTGAGAATGTAACTAGAATAAGCTCCATGGGCGTTTTCCAGGTTCTCGCTGAACCTCCTCTGGGTGTTCATTTCCTTGTTTCATTGTGGGTCACTCAGTGGTATGGTCCAAGGGACACTCAGGTGACGGTCAACGAGACGCTCGTGCTGCATGAGCGAGTACAATCGTTATTGTGTCACGGACCGAGGATCACAGATTATAGGCTCTATACGGGAGCAGCTTATGACTTAACTTGAAAAAATCCTCAAATAGTACCGTTGGAGGTAGACGTCTCGACGGTTGGGAAGACTTTTTCTGAAACGACCGCACGATGAGGAGCACGTGATCAACCACATTCGGATCAGGGTTCTAATTTAGGTCGCACCATAATGTGAAATGTGCCGCATCGCGAATGTCAACCCAACTAACACAATGCCCGATGCTGTTGGGCGGATTCTGGGCTAACGTTGGGACAAAATGACCCGTTACACGTGCCTTGAACTATTGCACAGTTCATGAAATTCTGCAGGAAATATCATAACGAAAGTGTCAAAATATTTATTACCACGTACCTGCTGACGGGAATAGCATATCTAGTTTAACTGAATGCCCTTGTGACTAGACGGTGCCATACTGTTTTTTTATTATTCTCTGTTGATAGGACGTGTTGCTCGGTTTCTCCATGGTGAAAAATGATTCGTCACTCAGGGATGACTAATGCGCACTTTCACTACTTATTTTATCTCTATTTTAACTCACTGTATATAACTCTGTTCATATATGTATGCGTATGCTTACACACAAGCATATATATCCTTGGAAATAAAGGCAGTCGTCCCGTAGTTTTTTTCGTGAAATTCATGCGGTACGGCTACGTAACGGTGGTCATCCATTTTCAAATTCTGGTAATCAGAATACACTGTTATGCTGGGAAACAAAGTGGAAGAGGTACTGGGAGTGCACGAAGGTCCTCATTTGCGGTAAGACCATATTGAGCACATACATTCGTGGTCTAACTTACAGCCAAGAGGTATGCTAAGAGAAACCTGATGTCAAATATTCATTTATTCTCAATGCGTAATAGATGTGGCTATTCCTGGTGTTACAAGGGTTGTCCCCCTCATCAGTGAAAAACATAAAGCGCCTCAGATGAATACTAGCAGCGGCATCGAATCAAGGTCAGTGAGTAACTTCGTAACGCCATTTCAGTTCAGTTCAGTTCAGTTTGCACAGCCAGTCTTCAGTCTTCAGTCTTCAGGTAAAGGGCAGTGGGAAGTCATCCCATATGGGCCCCATCACATCGTACTCTATTGACTCGGCTGGATGTCGGTGCTCCGCCAATAAACCTTCACGGTCTGATCCAATTTCCTCTTGAATAGTGTCTCGGCTTCCTCCTCCAACACTTCGGTCGGTAGAGCGTTCCAGAGATTGGTCACTCTCCTTGGCAATCGATAGATGGCCTGTAAGCCTGTGGAATGCACTTCACGAAGAGTCAGGGCGTGTCCTCTGGTACGATCATTATTCCTGAGCGGGAATTCCGACTGTAGTTCCCAGCCCAACTCACCACGGATCATTCGCCTGGCATAGGTGAGGTGGGCTCGAAGACGTCGATAGGCAGTGGGAAACCACTCGGTGACTTCTAGGCGTTCCTCATAGCTGAACCCACGCAGTCTGGCCACGAGGCTTGTGGCAGCACGTTGCACTCGTTCCAGTTTGGCTACTTCCGCCGCTGTGCGGGGGTAGACAGCCGGACCGCCATATTCAAAAAGAGGGCGTACATGTGCGACATAAAGCAGTCGGAAATTGTCCGGGGGTAGAGGCCCAAATGAACGACGAATGGAGCCAAGTATCCTCCAAGCTGAGGAGCAAGCTCTCTCAGTGTGTGCAACAGCCGGTCGTGGAAAATCCCCCTTTTTCCCTCGCGATTCAGTGTTTTTCCCAACATCACTCATTTCCATACACTATTGATTTGTCTTTACGAACTGGTTGTTTTTCTGGACCAATTGTTGTTTGTTCGCTCCCAGAGCGCTACTTTGGCACATCCTTGTTCAGGACCTGCGTGACGCACGTGCTGTCTGCTCACACGCTGCTATTCGGTTTCTCGTTGTTGAGTCCTTGTGATCGTATTATTGAGGTTTGTATATTGTTTATGTCATTGTTTATTGTAATATTCTAGTATCTTTTGATTTCGGGATCCGTTGCGAATTTGGCTACGCACTGCTCAAACGTTCGTTACCATACTCAATGGATCAATTTGGAACGAGGAAAAACACGCAAAATGCCAAGAAAAGGATCAAAAGCAGTGGAATCCGGACAGGAAGTAACACGGCAAGTCTCTGGGGAGGTTTTGGGTACATATGATTCTTTAGTTAATGCTAGATCGCCTAGTCCTGTCAGTGCTAGTTCATGTGTTATTGAGAACAATATTGATCGTAAGGATGTCGATTTATATAAGCTGAGAATATTAGACCTAGGGCAACAGGTACTATCGGCTAGACTACAGGCGCAGGAAGCAGAGAAGAAGTGTACACAGAAAGAGCGAGAGCATGAGACCAGTGACTTCGACACTTCCCATAGGTTAGGGTGCAATAAGGTAGGGAACCCCACGCCGGTCGCCGACTACAAACCACCATCGATCGATCTGCCTAGAGTGGAAATAACGGTTTTCGACGGGCGAACTGAGCAATACTGCAAGTTTGTCAAGCAGTTCGAGACGTTCGTTGAAAATAAGGTAACCGACCCTGGGCAAAGGCTTCTCTACCTTACTCACTACTGCCGAGGCCGAGCAAGAGAAGCTATCGACGGGTGTATCATGCTCGACCCAGAACAAGGCTACACAAGGGCAAGGAAGATTCTAAGGGACTTGTTTGGCCAACCTTTCAAAGTAGCCCGTAACCTAATAGAGGGCGTGATGGTAGAGGCAAAGAGAAACAAGGGCGACGTCTACACCATGGCCGACCTGGTGATTGAGATGCAGAACTGCTCAATAGCCCTCGACCATTTAGGTTACAGGGCTGACCTAGACGCCATGCACACTTTGGAAGGCATAGTCCGTCACCTCTCTCCCGAACTACAGGGTCGGTGGGTGGAAGAAGCAGAACGGATAAGCCGAAGCGACAGAGAAGCCAACTTCGAAGACCTGACTGAATACTTAGACAGGCAAACGAAGATAGCTGACAGCAGATTCGGCCGACTCATCCGGGACAGCAACCGAGCAAACAAGCCCAGTACTAGCCAAGTCCAAACCCCTGTACGGGAACATCCAAAGTACCAGCCTTGGACCAACACACACGTCATTTCACGAGATGCTACGGCGAAATCAAATTGCAGATACTGTGGTACTAGCCATGGCCTACCAGAATGCCCCAAGTTCGACAACGCCACAATAGACGAACGGTGGGGAATGGCGAGGATGGCAGGAGCATGTTTTATCTGTCTCAACACCACGCACCGGGCAGCAGCCTGTAGGACAAGGAATCGATGTGGTTACGAGGGCTGCACGGGCAGACACCATCGGCTGCTGCATCAGGCGAGAGTAACCATATCCGAGGCGAGTACCAAACCCAGCGTTATTTGTTCAACTTCACAATCTGCCAGTAAACCGGTACGTTTAGGCGTAGTGGCCGTGGAAGTAGTGACTCCGACTGGGATAGTCAAGGCGTTGGCTTTCGTTGATAGTGTATCCGACACCACTTTAGTGAAAGAGCGGTTTGCCGACAAACACCAACTGGCTAAAAGTGCGACGTCGTTAGCAGTGAGCACGGTGGGCGGAACACAGGTAATGAATGCCGGTAGATTGAGGCTGCAACTCATCTCTCTAGACACTAACGAGGAAATTGAACCAACGGAGGCATTCACGTTAGCGGATCTCCCCATGCGAGAACCAAGGTCGGTGAACTCAATCTTGACTCGGTGGCCCCACCTGAAGGATATAACCGTTGTAGACTGGGAAGATGATGAATTGGATCTCCTCATCGGCTGCGACGTGCCAGAGGCGCAGTGGGTGCTTGACCAGAGAGTGGGCGACCGCCAGGCACCTTATGCCGTACGCACGGCTCTGGGATGGATGTTATACGGTCCAGTAGGGGTACGCGGTTCCGTGAATTACTTATCCGCCGAAACGGACCGCATAGAGTGTCATCTGCAACGGCTGTATGAAAAGGAGTTTCATGACATTGGAGACGAAAGACCGACGTTGTCTCAAGAGGATCACTTCGCTCTACAAACGGTGCGGCAAGGCACTAGAGGCCTCAAAAAACAGTTCGAGGTTCCCCTCCCATGGCGCACATCGATCGACCCGTGGACTGATAACAGAAATTATGTTCTCGAACGATTACTACGACTAAAAGAACGCTTCATTCGAGACCAGAATCTGTGGGAACGATACGCGGATTTGATGAAGCGAAACGAGACCCTCGGTTACGTTGAAAAGGTGCCTGTTAACACCGACAGCAAAAGGGGTATCTGGTATCTGCCTCACCATCCGGTTATCAACCCCAAGAAACCCAATAAACTGCGGGTGGTTTTCGACTGTGCGGCCAAGTTCCGGGGCAAGTCGTTAAACGATCGCTTACTACAGGGTCCTGACTGGACCACACCACTGATCGATGTTCTGTGCCGTTTCAGAGTGGGTAAAGTGGCTTTGTCTGCCGACATTAGGGAAATGTTCCATCAGGTGAAGATCCCGGTAGGAGAACGAGAAGCTTTGCGTTTCCTGTGGTGGGAAGGGAGCGACCAGGACAACGCAGTGGTGAATTATAGGATGACCGTCCACCCCTTCGGAGCCATGTCGTCACCATTTTGTGCCAACTACGCCCTCCGAGAATCAGCGAACAAACATGGCGATCTAGTACATCGGACGGTGGTAGAAAGCGTCAGCAGGAACTTCTACGTCGACGACTACCTTGGGTCATTCGATGATGTGGAATCAGCTCTAGAGCAGTTCAGGGGTCTGACGAGATTGCTGGAAGAGGGCGGCTTCCATCTAACTAAATGGATGTCGAACGCTTCGGAAGTGCTGAAGGTCATCCCGTATCACGAAAAGGCCGAAAGGGTAAGAGATTTGGACGGCTCTCCACTTCCTATCGAGCGCACTTTAGGGATACAATGGGACGCGGAAACGGACGATTTTGTTTTCCAACTAAACGTTCCCGAGCTGCCAATAACCCGTCGTGGCATACTATCTGCCGTCTCAAGTTTGTTCGACCCGCTCGGTTTCGTCTCACCATGGCTGCTACCCAGAAAGATCTTGCTGCAGTGGCTGTGCCGTAAGAAATTTGATTGGGACCAGTCACTGGACCGAGGGGACCGGTTGGACTGGGAAGAATTTTTGAACACCTTGAAGAAATTAGGGGACATAAGAATCCCACGATGTTTGACTCCTGGCCATACGACACGGACTGGAGAACTACATGACTTTTCCGATGCATCCGAAGTCGGTTATGGAGCTGTGGTGTACGGACGATGGTGCGCAGGAGATGGACAATATACCACGAGGATCCTGTTCGCCAAAGCCCGCGTTGCTCCACTGAAGTCGGTCTCAATCCCACGCCTTGAACTCAGCGCAGCCGTGTTGGCAGTCAGGGCGGTACAAGCGGTCAAGAGATGCTTCGATCTCTACATTTGGTCGGTGAGCTTCTGGACGGGTTCAACGATAGTACTTTACCATATCAACAACGTCCGGAGCCGGTTTAGTACTTTCGTTGCTATCCGGCTCACGATTATCCACGATGAATCAGCCACGCACCAGTGGAGTCATGTCAGGTCTGGCGATAATCCGGCCGACCTGTGCTCCCGAGGTGCGAACAACTTCAGACAACTGGACACGTGGACGAGAGGGCCGAACTTCCTGCACTTGCCCAAACAGGACTGGCCCGCGTTCGAATTAAAAACCCCTACGGAAGTGGAACTGGAGATCAAAGGCGTAGTGATGGTGGCCAACGTCGTCGAAGCGACATCCATTCTATCGCGACTGGTCAGGTTTTCTTCCTGGATGAAGACGCTTCGTTCGCTAGTTTGGTTAACCAGGTTCAAGAGAAATTTACTGGTCATGAAAGGGCTACGCCCCTCAGGCCGGATACGGGTCGGCCCGATAGGTCCCGATGAGCTACAAGCGGCAGAGTACGATATTTTCAGAATGATACAACGCGAGGCTTTCGCCCGAGAACTCAAGAGGGCGGAAGAAGTGGGGCCGACCAATAAAGACATGCCACATCCAAGAGGCGAGCTGAAGCGTTTAAACCCCAAACTCATCGACGAACTGCTGCGGGTGGATGGTAGGCTGACCAACGCCCACCTGAACTTCGACACAAAGTATCCTATGCTGCTGCCTGCGAGACAACCTGTAGTAGAGCTAATGATTCAACACGTCCACGCCGTGGAGGGACATGCCGGGGAAAGTCACGTGACGAGCGTCATCCGAAAGCGCCTTTGGTTGTTGAGAGGACGAGAGACTGTAAAACACGTAATCCGACGGTGTGTGCAATGCAGGAGACGCAATGTCACAGCAGGCAAACAACTCATGGCCCCACTACCAGAATGCAGGGTGACTACGGGCTGGTGGCCGTTCAGTGACACCGGGTTGGACTATTTCGGGCCCTTGTGGATCAAGTGCGGGGAAAGATTAGAAAAGCGACACGGAAGTATCATGACGTGCATGAAGTCACGTGCGGTACACCTAGAAGTCGTAGATTCGATGACGACCGATTCGTTTCTACGGGCCTTGCAAAGATTTATCAACCGACGAGGCGTATCGGCCGATATATACTCAGATAATGGGTCGAACTTTGTGGGCGCTCACCGAGAATTGCAGTTTTGGCACAAGAACATAAACAGGGACGAACTGCAGAATCGAACCGTGGCCTACGGCATACGATGGCATTTCAACCCCCCACAGGCCAGTCACCGAGGCGGCGTATGGGAACGCATGATCCGGTCCGCCAGACGGATATCGCTGTCAATCATGGAGCAGCAGCCGCCTGACGACGAGACGCTAAACACCGTCATGACTGAGGTGGAAAGAATCCTGAACAACCGCCCCCTGGTTCCATTAATGAACGGCGACCCCACCCACCTGGCGCTCACTCCGAACGACTCATTGACGTTAAGGTCGAACGAGGGTTTTCAAGGGCTGGTAAACCTTCGTGGAAGCTACCTCCACGGATGGAAGCAAGCGAACTATCTGGCCAAGGTCTTCTGGAGGCGATGGCTACGGGAGTACCTACCGGCTTTGCAAACTCTACAGAAGTGGCTGGCCAAAACAAGACCATTCAAAGTTGGGGACCTGGTTATGATCGCCGACGAACGCGCACATTTCAGCACTTGGTCTTTGGGAGTAGTTATGGAAACCATCAAAAGCACTGACGGAATGATAAGAACGGTGAAGGTGAAGACAGCTAACGGAGTGCTCATTCGTGACATACGCAGTATCAACCTACTCGAGAGCGAAGACGGAGGAGCTGATAACCCTGAGGCCTAGTAAACCTTTTTTCACACCAGTCATCGAGGTGGATACAGAAACACCATATATACCACACGGTCTCCGTCAAACACGTTGCAGTGCTCGCGGTTTTTCGTTGACATTGCAGAAGATTCTTTCCGATATGTGGTGATGAATGCGATCCCATTGTACATCCCGATACATACACACATGCACGGCGCACTGTACATCCCGTAAACCCATCAAACATGTGACAGTGTTCGTTGTTTTGCTTTTTGTTGACGTTACCGAATGCCCCTTGCATATGTGGAAGTAGCGGAGCTCAGGTCACACACACATGCTACATTTTACTCGTTTTCTTGCCACGCGGTCTTTTGTTGACATTGTAGGAAGTCCTCCTTCGATGTGTAGTCATACCTGTGATTTCATTGTACACCCCGGCACACACACACACGCACTCACACACACACTCAAGCACAAACATCCAGGACCGGAAGGCCCTTTAAGAGGACAACATTTAGTTTAGTATAGTATATTTCTTGACCGTGGTCAATACACATGCACAAGGCAAGATCAGAGTATACAGCAGTACATGTCAATGTGAGGTATTCACAGATTCTAAATTTATAAATCACACAGCAACCGAAATACACCAGTAAAGTCATGTAGTGTTTGAGTGAACAAAAGTGGTAATGGTTGAGGCGGGAATTCCGAATCGGCTTCGAAATCGCTGGAGGGCGGTGTGGATAGCTGAACAGTCGTTGGATTGCTGATATAAGCGACAAATGGACGGTCACTAACGAGTAACCGTGCGGAAGAGATGCCAAAGAACATTGTTAGAAGTAAAGCAAGCGTGGGGCTTTCAAAGTGCAGTCAGAGATACCAGCGGAATATTGGACACTGATCCAGCATTGGGTAACTAATTGTAGAGGAAGAATGTGAAATAAAGGCAAGTGAGTCAAAGGTGATAATAAAACGGACCTATTGTGCAGGTGATTACAGTGTCATATGGAAATTCAAATGAGGGCGAAAAGCTTCGCAGGGACTTCAGTGAACTTTTGAAGAGCATGAATGGTGTATGGACATATAACGGACTTTTAAAGAAAAGAAAAGCCGTCAATGAAACGGATTAGTGGAGACAAAACGTCAATGGTTCGGCTAGGCAGAAGTTGGAAGAGTGTAAATTTTTTTTTTTGTATGTGATAGAAAATTGTTAACCAAATTACGGTTGGCTGCAGATGGCTGGTATTCTGTTTCACAAAGACCTTGGTTGCAGGTGGTGGCAGGTAGAATGTTGAGAGAAGCAGGTAAAAAAGGGCTGGTTTGACGAAGTTGACAGCTGCGAAGGCTGGGTTTTGGCCATTGGTTTCGTACTGTGTAGTGCTACCAATAAAGCACTCGATGACGAAGACTAACAAATTTGTTTATTTGAACAATGACCGTTTTTGGTGGCGCCACTTGCTCCGCCTGTGTACGTCGTCTGCACGCCGTTGCGCTCCTCCAATACACACGTTGTCCCGCTCCAGCGTTTTGAGTTCTGCTTTGCGCGCTGCCGAGTATAGTCGCTATCGTGTCACATACCAAGGACCACGGGCTATAGACTCTATACGGGAGCAGGTCCTGACTTAACTGAGATAAATCCTAAACTGGTGAGCCCGAATAACAAATTAATTCTCGAAGGACATTCGTAAGTCCCTCAATCACATTTATTCGTTTACATATACACTTTTCCGATATATAAACGGTAAATTCCGGATATCAGTTACCATATCCCTATTATATATATTTTCTTATATCCATATCATAAGTGTTTCACTTTTGCTGCACTGACCTCTTTATATCATTTTACATTTGATATACCATTGCAACTATGGCTAGCAACGACCGTAAACCTGACCCGGAACCGTCCGTTTCGACAGTCTCCCTAGCCGTCCCTCAGTTTTTTATTGATGACCCTCAACTCTGGTTTCATATGTTGGAGGCAGAGTTTGAATCACATAGAATTACAAGCGAACGAACCCGTTACTTGTGGACTATCGGTCGCCTTCCCCGTGACGTTGCTACTCAGATATGCGACGTAATATTTATTAACAGTTCTTACACAGCCGTGAAAGACGCGGTAATCTCTTGTCTTTTACCGTCAGAATCATCCAGACTAAAACGGCTGACCCAAGGGACAGAGTTAGGTAGCAAGAAGCCCTCTGCATTACTGAGAGAAATGCAGCAGCTGGCAGGGCAACTTTTAGAGAAAAACGTCCTTAAAGAGTTGTGGGTACAGCGACTACCACCCAACATTCAAGCACTGCTCGAGGTTTCCAGCCACCTTAAGCTCACAGAAGCGGCTAAACTAGCGGACGGTATTATGGACCGGTACCATTCACAAATTACCGCCGTAACAAACTCGAGCAGCCCCCAGACCACAGCTCCCACCGTAGGAACACACTCCGAGGACACTCTGATAGCTGCTTTCGAGCGGGCTTTCAGACATTTTTCCTCTCCTGGTTGTTCTCACTGTAGAAACCATATATCTTATCACAACTCTGACCGACGTGAACGTCTCAGAAGCCCTTCCCCTGACCGCCTGGTTAACCCATCTCGATCAACGTACTGTCGATACCACAAACGGTTTGGGGAGAAGGCTCGGCGCTGCGAAGCCGGTTGCACCTTCCCAGGTGCCAAACAGGGAAACTAATATCCCGACGCGTTCCGACGACTAACGCGGTCGGCAGCTATAATAGCAGTCGTCTGTTGCATGTCCGAGATTTAGTTTCCAATAGCCTGTTCCTAATTGACACCGGTGCAGCAGTAAGTGTCATTCCAAAGGAGGCAGGTGATGCAACGAACCCGTCAGTCTAACAACTCCGTGCTGCCAATGGCACTCCCATTGCTACTTACGGCCGTAAGTCACTCACACTCAAGTTAGGACTACGTCGCACCTTCCGCTGGGTGTTCATAGTAGCAGACGTCCCTTATCCCATACTGGGCATCGATTTCCTAGACCATTTCGACCTCCTGATCGATGCACAAGGCCGGAGAGTTGTCGACCGGCAGACTTCTCTTTCCGTAACCGGGTCGTATTCCTCCGTGAATCACATCAGGCCCCTGTACATCGAACCGCAGGCCGAACACCCGTACGCAGACCTACTTTCAGCTTACCCGGCAATGCTAAGACAATCTGGCCCCCTTCCCGCGGTGACCACTAACGTTAACCACCATTTTGTCACTGAAGGACCCCCAGCATTTAGCCGACCACGTCGCTTGACCTAAGACAAGCTCCGCGTATCACAGGCTGAGTTTGAACACATACTAGAATTAGGCATAATACGCCCGTCCCGTAGCCCTTGGGCCTCGCCCCTTCACATGGTTCCTAAACCTAATGGCGATTGGCGCCCCTGCGGTGACTACAGGGCCCTCAACCAGGCTACTGTCCCGGACAGGTACCGCATTCCACATATTCAAGATCTTACTTCTACCCTGTCCGGTTGTTCTGTTTTCAGCAGAATCAACCTCGTCAGAGCCTACCACCAAATCCCAGTAGCAGAGGCTGACATCCCTAAAACCGCTGTCACAACTCCATTCGGACTACTCGAGTTTTTGCGCATGCCTTTTGGGCTCAGCAATGCAGCCCAAGCCTTTCAAAGGTTTATGCATGAGGCAACACGCGGTTTGAAGAATGTCTACGTGTACTTAGACGATATTTTGGTGGCAAGTTCTTCAAAAGAAGAGCATATGACACACCTGCGTGCTCTTTTTGAGCGCCTAAGCCAACACGGTGTAACCATTAACCCTGCTAAGTGCGAATTAGGTAGGACGACCATCACGTTCCTAGGTCACGAAATCTCAGCCTCAGGCATACAGCCCCTGCCTGACAAGGTGGCGGCAATTCGCGACTATCCTGAGCCTCACTCTTACTGACAGTTTTGCCAATTTTCTGGCCTGGTTAACTTTTATCGCCGCTTTATCCCACACTGCGCCGAAATAATGCAGCCTCTAACAGACCTTTTACGTGGAGGTAAGCGGAAATTCATTTTTCCCGACACGGCGCAGGTAGCTTTTACTTTGATCAAGGATGCTATCGCCAACATATCACTCCTTGCACATCCCGATCCTGCTGCTCCCCTGGAATTAGGAACAGATGCTTCAGACACGGCTGTTGGAGCAGTGTTGCAGCAATTCGTCAACAATTCATGGCAACCAATAGCTTTCTTCTCCAAACGTCTCCAGCCTGCGGAATCCCGATATAGTACGTTCAGCAGAGAACTGCTGGCAATCTATTTGGGTATTCGACACTTCCGGCACACACTCGAGGGCCAATTGTTCACGGTGTTTACAGATCATAAACCACTAGTGTACGCCCTCCAGTCAGCTTCTGACCGATATTCGCCACGCGAGATTCGCCACTTAGACTATGTTTCGCAGTTTACTACGGACATTCGACACGTCTCTGGGGCACACAATCCCGTAGCAGACGCACTCTCACGCGTCCACAATATCGACTACCCACTACCCATGGGCATAGACCTAGAAGCAATCGCCGCAGCCCAAACGACAGATCCTGAGGTAGAGCAACTCAGACACAACAGCTCCCTGCACCTAGTGGCAGTGGCCCTTCCAACTTCGGACGTAACTATTATTTGCGATGTGTCACAAGGTCGACCCCGACCACTAGTTCCTGCCAGTTTTCGCCGACGAGTTTTTACCAGCCTCCACAACTTATCGCATCCTGGGGTAACTGCCTCAGTGAAACTAGTCACCGAGCGATTCGTCTGGCCTTGCGTCAAACGTGACATACGTCTTTGGGCTCGTGCTTGTCTCCAGTGCCAACGAGTTAAGATACATCGTCACACCAAATCTACGTTAGGAACATTCTGCGAACCGGACGCACGCTTTCATCATGTGCATGTGGATCTCGTGGGGCCACTTCCGCCATCCAATGGCTGCGTCTACATCCTCACTTGCGTAGATCGTTTCACTCGCTGGCCACAGGTCATACCTATTCCTCGCCCAACCTCAGAGGAAGCTGCAAAAGCATTTCTAACCGGTTGGGTGAGTCAGTTCGGTTGCCCTGCTATCGTGACCACTGATCGCGGTTCTCATTTCGACGGTGCCTTCCATGAGCTACTAAACGCATTCGGTTGTCGACACAACAAGACGACGGCCTATCATCCTCAGGCCAATGGTATGGTGGAGCGATTCCATCGCCAGCTGAAAGCTGCCCTTCGTGCTCGTGATAATCTATCATGGAGTGAAGTTTTGCCGATCGTTCTCTTAGGACTGCGTAACACCGTTAAAGCCGATATGGGTGTTACGGCGGCTGAACTGGTTTATGGTTGCACACTACGACTTTCAGGTGAGTTGGTTTCTCCATTACCACCCATGAGTTTTAATTACGGGGATTACGCAAAACGGCTGTCGCACCAAATGCGGGTGATAAAGCCCACCCCACCACGAGAACAAACCCTGAGCAACTACATACCTACCGCTCTAGCTACCACCAGCCATGTGTTTATTCGAGTAGATGCAGTGCGATCACTACTGCAGGCGGCTTACTCTGGCCCGTTCCGCGTCGTCCAGCGAAAGGAAAAGAAATACGTGGTGGACGTGGAGGGCAGGAAGGAGACCATCAGCAAAGACCGCCTCAAACCAGCCTTCATCGAGGCAGAACCCACCTCTAACAACCCTCTCAGTGTCCCTACCTGCTCACAACCTTCGGTTAGTCGTCCCGAGTCGGCCCCTGTTACTCCCACTAACGACCCCTCGTTACCTGTTGCAACACCAAACTCCACGAAAGACACAGCTGCACCGGTCAACAGGAGAAATCGACACGGCCGCGAGCTGCGGCAGCCAACGAGGTTTTCTGAATATGTAACAGTTGTATATATTTAAGTTTACTCTTCATATTCAACTTGTACATAGTCCTATTATACATGAATGCACGACCACGTGGTGATCACGAAAAGGGTGGCGGCAGCCTGTATTGCACCGGTATGTCTCTCTCAGTCGGATATCCGATCGCGCCTCGAGGCGCAGCTTCCTTGTGTTTCTTTCCTTTCAGCTCGTCCCGTCAGACAGAACCACATGGAATTCCAGGATCTCTAATGGCTCCAACACAAGGCTCACTGGATCGCGACTGGACTCATTTGACGCCGGACGCTGGCTCGCTTACGAAGGCAATGACAACCACAGGGACACGGAACTTTGGGATTTGCCGACAACGACAAACCCTACAACACAACCACCACTGCCAGGTCACGAACAGGATCTACCCCGGTCGGATAACATTTTGAGGAGGACGCAATTTTGCGATCGACGCACAGCGACCAGTGTGAGTCATGGAGAACGGCTTGTGCTGGCTTCGCTGTTGTGTTCGACCGCGGCGGGAGGCATGGAAAACGTCTCTCACCACCGAATCCGACGTATCCATCACGGGTCGAAGCCCAACTGCGTCGACCTTCTAGGGGGAGACCCCTGTAGTGCTACCAATAAAGCACTCGATGACGAAGACTAACAAATTTGTTTATTTGAACAATGACCGTTTTTGGTGGCGCCACTTGCTCCGCCTGTGTACGTCGTCTGCACGCCGTTGCGCTCCTCCAATACACACGTTGTCCCGCTCCAGCGTTTTGAGTTCTGCTTTGCGCGCTGCCGAGTATAGTCGCTATCGTGTCACATACCAAGGACCACGGGCTATAGACTCTATACGGGAGCAGGTCCTGACTTAACTGAGATAAATCCTAAAACTGCAACGCGGGAGCAATTGAACTGTTGGGTTGGATTATTTGGGAATAGACGTTGAGCGGATGTGTTGATGGTTGGTGTCAGGAATCACCTCTGCGATTCGGTGAGACTTTCATGAGGTTTTGTTAATCCGTGTACGGTGCCCCATGTAACGTCAGCGGGCGAGAGTATAGGTTTAAACCATTGATCAAATCGTCCAGTCCTTACGGTAATCCGGAATAAACGTCGATTTGGCTGATGGCTGCCTGAGTAACCAATGCAATCTGGAAGAGATCAGGAGTGCGGCAGTCTGGAGAGTGTTCCAGCTGTGGGTTATGATTATCGTTTTTATGGAAGCAAGAAAAAGGAAATCTTGTTATCCGACTAATTAGTTATCGTTTAGCTAGTGGACCGTTCTATTAGGGATCCCTAGACGGAGACTGGTAGCTTTCTAGGGTAGTTGGGTGATAGTAGAGATTTGGGGCGAGGTAGGCGGTGGATGAGGAAAGGGTGTCCGTTAGGGAACCAGGAATAAAACAATAGTAGATGGTATGGTCTGGAAGAAGAATGAGAAAATAGGAAGATAACAGTCTGGTCAGTTCACCAGCTGTGGTCGAGGACGACAAACAGTAAAAAAGGAGAAAAACACTGAGTGTAAAAATGAGGATTTTTCATGTGGGGGCAAACGTGCTGGTATTCGGCAGGGGCATACGGATTCCGGTTGGAATGGGGTCTCAACTTACCATGAGCATATGCGCAAAGAAGTGAAGCCTAGTTACTAAGGAATGGTAATCCGTGTGGCAAGGCTTCAGTGTACGAGAAAGGCGCAAAAAAGCAGGATGGGACGGCTGGGTTCTAGCCTGAGCCAGGAATTAAGTGAGAGCGAGCACCCATCGCTAAAGGACGGAGCGGTTTTATTTATATATATGCAAATTGTGTTGTAAAGTGGCACAATCTAGTTAGGAAGGGGGACAAGTGAGTGGAGCATACCCAAAGTATATATATATATATATATATATATATATATATATATATAACGAATGGCCGCGGTCGTTGAAACGCCGAGTGAGGTCGCTAGGCCTCCAAAGAAAGAAGTTGAAGTGGTTAAGGTTTTAGCTGAAAAAGTCAGGGGGCATGTCAAATTGTACAGCGCCAGTCGATATTACGGATTTATCAGTCGAAACGACGATGGTGGTGACCTATTTGTTCATCGCTCCGTGATATCCGCATATTCGAAACGCTTTCCGTCATTAAGAAACGGCAAAGAAGTCGAATTCTCAGTTGTTGAAACGAACCAAGGCATTGAAGCCACTTATGTAACGGGTCCAGTAGGACAACCGGTCAAGGGTATGAGACCCCTCTACCGTCGCTATCGAACCGTTAGCGAGCCGAATGCAAACATTGATCCGTCACAGCCACCTCAGTCGGACCCCAGTGGCGGCGGCTATGAAACACGGCAACGCCAGGGCGGCCGTCGACCCAGGGGATTTCGTCGGCGTGGTGGCTTAGGCGGTGGTCATGTAAGATCGAATCAGAATGACTCACGAGCAACGGAGGATGGTCAAGAGAATGACTCACCCCAAGCGAATGGCACAGCAACTGACGGCGAGGGTCGATCTGGTGTTGAGGGTGGTGCCCAAAGTGACTCACCGAATCGTGTAGTCCCACGTCAGCGACGACGCCCTCAGCGCCGTGGTGTAAGACATCGCAGTGCACCCACGGAAGGCGAAGCAACAGCCGAGGAATCACAGGGTGACGGTGATGATGCATCAGGAGAGCCACAGGGACAAGGACCTCCGCGTGAGCTGCGAAACCAAGGTCGTCCTTTCAGACGTCCGTTTAGGGTTCGCGGAGGAAGCTTTCGTTACATGAATGGAAATTCAAATCCTCCTGGCAAGTTTGGAGAGCACGTTGATGGCAGTAGCCATGGTCCGCGTCAGAATCAGTTTTATCAGAGAAACGGCTATGACCGAACTGGTGGCATGCTCCGTCGACGTGGCTATGGTTACCGGGGTACGCGACGTCGGAGACCCGATCAGGAGGGACGTGCTGTTAACGGAGATCACGCGGCTAATGAGGAAACCGCGGTTCAGAAAAATGGTTCAGTCGCACAGGAGGTCGACGTGGATTTGAGCAAACAAATGGAACAGGTGACCGTCAGTGGTTCAACTGATGCACCTTTGTCGGACAAAGCAGAACCGGTCGTGGCGAACGGTGCTGCGATGGATTCAACCGCATAGCTTAACTGTTCATGTGTAGTCGTTGCTGTTCGTGTCCCAACCACGTTATGGACCAAATGTTATTTGCAGCGATGCTTTTTTCTCTCAGTGTGCCCTTCAGCTAATCAATGCATGCATGTTTCTGCTATCTGTCTCCGTCGCTCTGTCTCACTCTCTCCCTTGCCGGGTACCGTGTGATTGTAACATTATGTGCACCATTATGCAAGCATGCTATCATTCTCGGCTGTTCCATGAAACCTATCAACTAGACAGTCGTTTGACTAAGACATTTTCCATACACACTTGGTATCATATATATATATATATATATATATATATATATATATATATATATATATATATTGATGTATAGGTGGATGCGATCATCGGACGGGTCATGCGAAAGCGGTCGGACGCAAAAGACTATTGCAAGGAAAGTGAGATAGAGTGACGCAGCTAAGGATCAACGGTTAACGGAAAGAAGAACAAAAGTTAAGCACGGGTTCATCGGTGCGGCGGATCCCAAAGGCACATTGAGGCCATGAAACGTGAGACTAAAATGGAAAAGCCTAAGTGTGGCTAAAACTTTCAATGGGAAAGTTAGTATTTCGCCTAGAGTGGTCATTGAGGAGGAGTAAAGACCAAGTTCTGCATGAAATTACAGAAGAACCTTAGCTGGGGGATAGGGTGGGAGTAGAAATGGTAACGTCATAACTGGGTGTTGAGTTCAGTTAGTGAGTCACGCTAAGTGGGATGAATCAGACTGGATTTTCCAGTTCGAAATCGTAGAGGTGGTGAGGGAAGTATATGTGGTGGGACCTGGTGCGGAAGAGAGGCATTGTAAGCTAAGAGATATCGAGGAGCGTTGAGTTACTCACCGTGCTTGTGTTAATAATTATAGGACAGTAGTGAGTATATATTTTTAGTATATAAAAATGTTATATATTTACACATATATATGTATATATATGAATAGGTATATATATATGCATATATATGTTTATATATATGAACAGGTGTATATATATATGCATATATATGTATATATATAAATGTATAAAGCTGAGAGGAGCGGAAGCCAGGATAAATAAGAGGATCAAGGAGTGAATTAGTGGGTGGTGGGACTTAATGTCTTAGGATCCAGCACCACTGGATAATTTGGTGCAGGGGGAAAACATCATTGGCTAAAACCTTCAGCTAGAGAAGAGTTGTTTTTCATGGCTGCCCTAGTACTATATGGCGAGGGAGGCAGTAATTGTTTAGACATGGTTGTGGAAACCAACTAGTGAATTAGATGAGGCAGGGATGTATAAGGGTTAGGTGATGGTAGGTGAACGTGGGTGAGTAGCGAGAACCGGCAGGCATCTAGATATTTATAGTTGTAAACGACAAAATCTATCCTTCTGCAATGTGGGTTATACGTAAAAAAATAATAATAAATGGTAAGCCTATCGTCTGTCGTTAGGCAGAAAATGGTAGGTTTGGAATATGGTGCCGTGATCCTAGTAGTTGAACCCGGTTTTAAAGGCCAGCTCGACGGATAGCAGAGACCTGGAGGAGAGACTGAAGCTGGGGTTCTAAAGTTCGATGCCTTCTTCATAGGCTTGATCCTCGGATATGCTGGCGTTAGTCAAAGACAACATATGACTAACGGTAAGTTGTGATTTAAGGGCATGGCTGAACTGGGTTATTGACGCACATTTGCGAATGGTCCGAGGCAGCTCATTCCAAAGCTTTGAATATTTAATGAGAAAGAAGTTGGATCTGATTGCCAGCCTGCAATGTGGGATGGTCAGACTAAAGTGTCTGTGGCGCAGAGGGTAAGATGAGGGTAGGGAAAACTGTATAGAGTTGGTAGAAGTGAACGCAGAGCAATGAAGAAGTCTGTATAGAAAACACAAGTTAAGCCTGACATGTCTAAGCCATACGGGGTCAAGTTTTATTAGAATGCATCGCTCTTTATGGCTCAGTGGAGAGGAATATCCCATTAGCTTCTTGGTGAAGGTGCGCTGGACTTTCTCCAGGCGTATTCTGTCAGATTTAGACATTCCAGAGAAGATTATAGGGCAGTATTCGAGGTGGGGTCTAGCATGGCATTGGTATGTAAGGAGGATACTATGTTTCATTTTAAATGATCTGAGAACTAGGCCTATTATCTGTCTGGCCCTGGCCGTCTGAAATGAGACATGTTCCGAGAATTGTAGATTGTTAGTGTATCGAAGCCCAAGATCCTTCACTGATGAGTTTGGGGCGATGGGTACTTGGTTCAGTGACAGAGTTCCGAGGGGGACTTGACATCTGTAGGTTGTGTAGAAGCTTTTAGATGTCGAGAAGCACATTTGCCATGAAGTGCACCATTGATCAAGTTTCTCAAGATCACTACCTATTTCAGACAGTGCTGTGCTCAAATCTTGATGGCGGAAATCATACACGATTTTGATGTCGTCGGCGAAGAGGAAAGGTGTGCCATGTTGCACAATCGAAAAAATGTCGTTAATATACAGTAAGAAAAATAGCGGACCAAGTACACTTCCTTGTATGACTCCACTAGTGACAGGCGCCGGTTGCGATAGATGACCATTAGCATATACAACCTGGGTTCGATCCGACAGGTAAGAAGTGATCCATGATAAAAGCGGGTCATGGATACCATAGGCCCGGAGTTTTGTTAACAATCGGGAGTGAGGAACTCGGTCAAATGCCTTGGTCATATCGAGGTAGATGAAAATCATAGATTTTCCGTCGTCAGCTGCCGTGGTCACTAGGTTGAAGAAATCAAACTGGCATGTGGTACAAGAACGTGACTTTAGGAAGCCATGTTGGCCGCTGTGAATGAGGTTATGGGAAATGAGATAATCGGACATCCGCTGTTTAATCAAACGCTCCATTATTCTGGCAGCTAAAGGGGTATGGTTTATGGGACGATAGTTTGAAGGGTCATGCACTGGACCTTTTTTGTGGATAGGAATAATGGTTAAAGTGTTCCACTGGGATGGAAAAATGCCATTTTTAAGGGATAAGTTGTAGAAATTCATAAAGATAGCAGCGATTTCAGTTCCACCAAGATGAAAGAGTACTGAGGGGATGCCGTCATAGCCAGGGCGGGAGGAGGGTCTAACACGCAGCAGCGGGTGGGTCACATCGTTCAAACTGAATTCAGTGTCAGAGAGAACTTGCTCGGTGATGAGGGGTACGGGTGGCGGGTTTACAGTGGCGTCAGTGGTCATGGATTCTGAAAAGAAGGTATTGAGCGCCTCAGCGATTTCAGCTGCAGATTTAATATGCGTGCTGTTTCCCAAAATTAGATATGGTATCCCTGTAGGTTCTCTCTGATTTCTGCTCTTCAGCAGTCGGGAAAATCGGTACGATCTGTCGAAGGAATTCAAGGCCGGAAGCTCCTGCTTTCTCAGCAGTTCATTAGTCCGAAGACTGATGGTGACAGAGAGAGAGCGAAGTTGCAATAGTATGGAGAAGTCCTTGGTTTTATTGTAGATCTTCCGCAGTTTTGCATGTTTATTTTGCAGCCTTGTTTGGTAGGAGCCGCGGGCTTGAGAACGGTTGGTGCCGATGGTGGTGATTGCTGACAAGCAGCTATGTAGCTTATGGTAGAGTACGTCACTGGCGAGCTAAGTGTTGTGCTGTAGGAAGTAGTCATCCCAGTTGAGGGATCGAAGCATAGGCTTGAGGTTCATCCAGTTGATCGTGTGCAGGGGCTGTTGAGATGAGCTACATATGGGGTCTATGGGCCCGGCTGTGAATCTGCGAGATACCATTCTATGGTCACTGCCTGGGAAAGGGTTGAGGGCGGTAGTTATCACGTCCGATAGGCCAATGGTAAATATCAGGTCTAGTATGCTGTTACCTCTGGTTGGTGTCATTAAGTGCTGGACCCAGCGCCCTGCGCGTATGGTCGAAACGAAGCTCGTGAAGTATTGAGGTGATGACATGGTGTCCCAGCAGATATTAGGTGCATTGAAATCGCCAGCAATGATTTTTGACGAGGAGGGTAATAGTGCAAAGTGGTCAAAGGCTTTGACTACGTGGGCGAGGTCCGTGGTGTTTGAATTGGGTGGTCGATAAACGCAGCCGATATGGAGTGGAGAGTTGGCCAGAAGAACCGTTACCCATATTGAGTCCTGAATTGAGTCAAGTATTGGATCAGGTAGGGGAATGGTAGGCAAGCTGTTTTTAACGTGGATTAGACAGCTTCCTCCACGACATCGACGATTTTTCATGAAGGTTTGATAACCAGCAATAGAAATTTGGTCCAATGGGACAGAATCATTTAGCCAGGTTTCGGTTATGACAATCATGTCGAAGTCGGACGACAGTACTATATTACGGAGAGTATGGGCTTTATTCAGTAATGAGCGAGCGTTAATGAGAAGCAAGTTAAGTGCAACTGTACCGTCATGGTGTGGAGTGGGAACAACCATCTGCGGGTGTTGATGGCTAACACTATCGAGGTAGTAAACGTCATTAAGTGGACTCATAACGACAGGGTTGTCATGCATAGAAGCGAAGGAGTCTAAACAGGGGTTAGAAGTGGGGGGCCGGCATTGTGAAGAAGGGGTGAAGCTGGGTTGGGGGGGGGGTGCCGTCAGGAAAAAAATGGTCGTTTAGGGAGGTGGGATTTCCGGGGTGGTTGAAGTAGCCAGGTGGGGGGTTGGATGTTGAGGTAATGGGTAACGGCAAGTGAGATGGCAGAAAGTAGTGGTGACTGGTTTACAAATGTCATAAAACGAATAAAATCCTTATCGGAGTCTGGTGACCGTGGAATGTGCAAGGATGAAGTGTTGCCCGCAAAATGCCTCGACCATTTGCAGTGGCTGAAACCGTTGTTTGTGCAGTAGTTGTCATGAACCCGTGAGGTTCTCACCCAGCAGATTAGCTCCGAACCTCTGGTATGATATAAGCTGCTCAGGGATGCTGAGGGGTTACTAATAAGCGTGGGCTCGCGGCACACGTTGAAACCGAAGTGGCGGTCAGCTTGATTTTATATAGGATAACAGTATTCGGTTCTTCAAAGGAATATAAAAAATCATCCACGTAGAAATGGTCCGCCGCTCTTTCCAACAGACTGCTGGTTCTGTCGAAAAGCTTGAGAGTTTCCCGAAGGGAAAAGTTAGCTCAGAAGGGGGAGGTGATTTCGTTCCAAAGAGATGAACTGTCAGCCAGTACTCGTTCCGTGTGCGGTCTACCTAGTTTTCAAGCCACCAGAGAAGAAGCAAGGCGTTCCCATATATAACGGGAATTTTCCCTAGTAGAAACACTTCACATATATCCGCAGAAACAATCACTATTCCCAGCTGAAAATAACATAGAACCTCGATTAGTGGAGTCGTCAATTCTGGGCCCTACAGTATATGGTCGTCGAGTGATATACCCTGACACTTCGCGGCACAATAATAATAATAATTGTATATTTCGGATGCGCCCGAAGCATGCTAGAATGCATGATCAGATGATTATAGTGATGCCGGAATGACAATTCACAAAAAAGTACAACAAGTGCATGTAGAGTATCAGAGAGAGTGTTACAGTGAACTAAAACTGTAGTAATGCCTGGCAAATTTGAAGGTCAAGGTCGAATGATGTCAGTTGGTCTGGAGTACATGCATAAGTGGTATATGAAATAATCACCACTAGTGGAAATTCGAACATATTGAAAGGAAATGTTTTTGGTGCGCTACAAAATATGAGAGGCATATGGATAGAAATCTCGTCGAAGCGTTCGGTGAATTATTCACTTTACTACAGGTATGTCAAGAAGTATTAACATGGAAATATTTCAGTCTGCAAAGATGGTAGTATATAAAGTGGTGGCTGTATAATGGAGGAATCATATATGTTGCAAACAATTGCGTATTTCTGGGAGGGATACTACCAGAGTGATGGTGGCAGGGAACGGCCGGAGTAAAACAGGTAAGCGTGCGGCAAGTTGTTAACTTTATGTAGGGTTGGTATGAAATGTCAAAGCGGAAGTGGAAGACTAATCAATATTGACCGTGTGGTTACATCCATTATACAGGTGTTCAGTTCTGCGAGAGGAAAGGTAAAGTAATTCACGGATAAGTGTACGTCAATAGATGAATGCTGTGTGGTATGTACCATGCAAAAATGACAGATCAATAAAACTGTACAGGTATATCGCGGGAAGCGGCCGTGGATCAACGAATATAGAAATAAAATGTATCAGCCGGTGCAGATAGTGGTGTGATTTAGAGGCTGCATACGGGGTCAGTTTCGGTAATATAACACAAATGCAACATCTGGAAAATCAAAGGTCTCGATTACGGTGATGGTATAGTATGTAGACGGTGAGTGTCACATTTCTAATGACCAATTTGACAGGTGTAACAAATGATGGGAACGGAGCGGCGATGCAGCATGGGAAGTGTATCGAAAACGTTCAATCGTGGAGGGAACGCAGTGATCTACAGAGCCCGAACACTCGATGAAACAGCATTGCGGATGCGATCGGATGGACCGATGAAGAGTGCAGATAGTTACTAATTACTTCGCTGCCCACTGGAGGACTACTGAAAGATATGTCAGCGCCGGACGTTTTTTTTGGTGACCGATGAAGCAATGAACAATGACAATAAAGGTGCCAGTGTTTGAACAGTATTAGCGGGTTCTAACACGGAACGGGCATAATGACATATGGGATTAAAATGAGTTGTATGAATGCAGTGAGATCGAGTAGTCCAGGTTCAAGAAGTCCGATGGCGGGAATCTTGGGGAAAGCGATCGTGAGACGGGCGAAAATGAAGTTGTGTGTAAATCTCGTTTGTCCTGTCCAGCAAGAGAGGGTCCAAGTTATTCCTGGAAAGTGGAAGGCGACAATCGTCCTTAGGGTGCAGGTTCTGAAAACAAAACGGAGAGGGCTGCAGTCTGGCAATTCTACCAGCTGTGGGTTAGGGGAGAAAGACAGAACACCAATATCATGCCAGTAACAGAAATGGGTGGTCGCGACGTTGAGGTCTTGTTTTTTGAATTAAACAACATACGGAAAGCGGAGAAGACCGGTACTAGCGACTAATTCTTGTGAGGCTTAGTGAGAGTTACCAAAAACGCAAGGAAGCGAGAATAGGCGACAGTGGGGGCAAATACTTATGTGTAGTTCGACGAATGGTTTATGGAAGACCACATCGATTGTGGCGATTCGTTCATCAGAACGAGGCCTGGAATCTTGTGTGTTGAAATAGGGTCTCAATGAGTAAGTAGTTGAAGCGTGGATGAGACTGGTACCTTGAGGACTATATTATATATGCTGCTATGTATTTTCTAGCATTATAAATGATCTTATACCTGGCGGCAGCTAATAAAAAAAGAACCTAACCGACTATGGTAAAATCTGACAGCATGAAAAAAGAATCACCGGAGTAACGGTGGCCAGTAGGGGGTCGTGGTCAGAAGCGTTGAAAATAGGAAGTGGCTAGACAAACACGTGGAGTGTGCTGTTGACTGTCATGGAGTATAGGTTGGACTGCTTTTATTTGCTAACTATAATACAGAATGCTCTTTACCATACGTTGGTAATAACTGTCTACTGAACAAAGTTGTTAAGCTTTTGGTTAGTATCCCAGGCCCAGTTCGTAGGCTCGGGTAATAGACATGTAGGGATCATGCATTCGGATCAGTTTTTGGACAGTTAGATGTTTCTTTATTTCTTTTTTGAATAATAAAGAGGCCGAAGACATTGACCTAAGTTGAGGTGGGAGTTTGTTCCAGAGGGAAGAATATTTAACAATAAAGAAGTTTGACCGCATCGCAGTCCTGGATACTGGAATCAAGACCATAGACTCCCTATGTCGTAAAGAATAGTTGGAGGGAGTTTTGACCTGGGGGGCTGAATTGCAAGATGTACGTTTTACAATGTTGCAAAAGAAAGACAGGTTCATTCGTAGACGGCGCAGCCACCACCCTGACCTTACCCGGTTTCTTTGGGTTCACGACCGGGTGGTGGGGTGCGTGCCACTTCGAATTTGCTCTGAGTACTCCTGTACCTGCGCCTTCTATAAAACTCAAGTCTATGTTGCATGGCTCTTATTTACTCTATCCCTAATTTTGGTTCTCGAACTGGCCTGTTTTGAGGAGGCGCAATTTTTTCGGGGCCGTTTCTCGGCTCTTCGGCATAGGTTTCCTGCTGGATCTCTGCGAGACAAGGGCCATGAGACGATCTAATACATACTTGGCTTTCTCGACTACCACTGTAAGAGCTGACCTATCTTCTCGTGATGAGGCATCTCTATCAACGGCCTGGTCGGCAAGTTTGGCCTTGTACAGCCCGTCCAATGTTCGCCTTTTCCGCCGAAGTGCCGTTGATTTGGATCTTTTTGCCGAATCTTACTTTCGAACTTCTATATAAAGTCCAGACAAACGTTGTGGGTACTGCATACGGTGTTTCGCGGCCACCCACTCTTTTATCTAGGGCCAAGTATGCCTCAGGTACATCACAATCGATCAGCGGACCTATTTCATTATTCTGCCACTCCTCAATTGTGACCCGGTCGGAATGCCGCCACTGAGTCAGAATCGATTGTACTGACTGAGGTGATCTCATCGGCAGATCCTTTATGGCGAATACTTCTGGGCCTTCTGCTCTGTTGTTGCTAACCAAGAAAACAATTTGTAGGTGCCGTTTGGTAGACTGGATGATCTGGGCGCCACTCACTGTGCTCACCGCTACAGGAGACTGATCTATCTTGATCCAGTATCTCTCTGCACGTTCCTTCTTCTCCAGAGTTGTATCCGAGCAGCTACCTAAGGAGGCCAACGCTCTTACCATCCCAACTGAGGTTTCTAAGCCGACAGCTATTACTCCCACGCGAATAGACTTATTGACAGAGCAAGACATTGAACAGACCACACTTGGCTTCGGGACTTCTTCGGCATTCATCTTCCTGGATTTGTGCAGAAGTTAATGGCTTTTCCCGTGGCATACATCCAGAATACAACTGGGCTTGATTCGGCATACTACTGCCCGTTGTGAATCGTTGAGAAAAAAACGGCTCGGGCTTAGTCTCTTGGACATTTCAGATCGTTCGTCGAAGTTTATGTCACGGAAGCGAGGACATTCCACTAGGCGATGAAGCAAGCCACAAAACTCACATGGCGGCAAATTTTCACCCTTGCAGAATAGTGCGTGTTTGTTTGCCCATGGTCAACGTGTGTAGTGAGTTCAGATCCTATGGATAACCTAGGTGATTCAGAGCGATGCTGCCGTTCTGCATTTTTACCACCAGACCGTAAGACACTATTGATTACCGAAATCAGAAGGCCATTATCCGTGAAATTCTACGATACTAGATTATCAGGTGAACAATGGCACGAAACAGTTACAAACCTCAGTTATGAGATCACAAAGACTCAAAAACGAGAAACAAATTGCTGCTTGTGAGAGAGGAGCATGTGCGTCATGCAGGTCCAGGACAAGGATGTGACAAGGCAGCGCGCTGAACACGAACGAACAAAAGTTGGTCCATAAAAACATACAGTGCATAAAATAAGTCAATAGTGTAAACAAGTGAGTGATGTTAGGGAAAACATGGAACTGCAGTGATTTTTTTTGGGGGGGGGGATTTTCCACGACCGGTCGTTACGCCACCCACCAAAATCCTCCCGAATCTTGGCAGAGTAAAAGGTTCGGAATAAGGGTACCGATTATTTCTACCCACCTAGACCCTGCTGTCAGTGCGCGTACCTAATACTTCTGAGGTCATCATTCTGCCTACGATCGTACTTGATCCGGTGGTCTGACCGACGTGAAGTTAGTCTGCACCGTCCATGAGAATGGCTGATCGATGTCGGGCGTGGAGGGAAAACGTAGTTGCTGAGATAAAGCCATGCGCAGCGCACTGTCCGAAAATCTCGCTTTTTATTGTCCATTAGATTTCCCATGATGGAATCTTTCGTGCCACTGAAGCTGAACGGACTTCAGCGAAGCTGAACTTCTCCCACGGTCCAAAGGTCTGTCGTCCAGACCCCAGGCAGTTCAAGAAGCAAGATGTAGCCGAGGCTAGTGTTATGAACCCTTTCGCATTGTCCCGTGGTTTATCTTCCAGTTAGCCAGCGGTACCATGTGCAAGACACCATTAAGATTTGTATTTTGAACTTTTCTTTCCTTTCCCCTTTCTCCACTATCCAGTGAACCGTCTTACAGCCCACTCGTGGCATTCAGATAACAAGATAATCACAAGATCCGGGAACACTTGGGATTTAGCCTAGTACCCGCGTTTTACTTCAGGACTTATATCAAGACTGCCTCGAGCAAGCTGTCGTGCATCAGCTGCGTGCGTCCGTGTGAGTGTGTGTGCATGTGGGTGTCACGGATGAGGTCGCGCTCTGGTACATGGGCGAGCAGTAACAACTACCACCTACGGGATATACTTCCCATAATATCGGTGACAACCAAGGAACAATCAACCCTGGGGCGTGTTTGATGGGGGTCATGAGGCATAAGTTTGTATCATGTAAGTGCGTGATTGAGGGTGTGCGTCTAGGCGTACTGCAACATACGGGAAAAGCCTTTCGTACCTTCAACAAAGAAAGGTGAGCAATGCAACGTTTTCAGTGGAGATCATGAAGCAAAAACGTGAAGCATGCACGTGTGTGTGTCTGGGTGTATGTCTACTTGAGTTGTCAGTATGTCGCAAAAGCTTCCACACATGTGAAGCACCTTTGCCCACCTCAACGACGAACGAGGACCAATCCACCGGGATTGAGCGATAAAGGCTTCTCCGTCTTTACAATCGAGAAGGCTGAAACTTAGTACGTCGCGAATTAGCGCTCCGTGGGCGGTCTTCATCTTCACATTTCTTATCATTCCATCAGAGCTTCCGATGGTTCCCATAACCACGCCCAAAGACCAGGTGCTGAAGTAAGCGTGTTTGTCGGCAATCATCACTACATCCCCAACCTTGAATGGTCTTGCTTTGATCAGCCACTTCTGTCCAGCTTGCAGAACCGGTAGATACTCCCGCAGCCATCGCCACCAAAAAACCTTGGCAAGATAGTTTGCCTGTTTCCATCTATGAAGGTAGCTACCACGAAGGCTTGTCTGGCCTTGGAAACCCTTGTTCGACCTTAACGTTAATAGGTCGTTCGGGGTGAGCGCCAGAGTGGTGGTGTCGCCGTTGGTTACTGGAACCATTGAGCAGTTGTTCAGAATTCTCTCGACCTCAGTCATGACGGTGCTCAACGTCTCGTCGTGGGGCGGCTGTTGCTCAATGATTGACAGCAACAGCCGACTGGTAGACCTGCTCGGGTGTTCCCACACGCCACCGCGATGGTTGGCCTGTGGGGGCCCGCGGTGCCATTGAATGCTATGGGCCACGGTCCGATCCTGCAGCACGTCCCTGTTCATGTTTTGCTGCCGTTGCTGCAGCTCCCGGTGAGCGCTCACAAAGCTCAACCCATTGTCGGAACATTTGTCCGTTGGTGTGCCTCTTCGACTGATAACGCTTTGCAAGGCCCGTAGGAAAGAGTCGGTTGTCACCGAATGTGAAACTTCGAAGTGCACCGCGCGTGACTTCATGCACGTCATGATACACCTGTATCGTTTTTCCAACCTCTTCCCACACTTGATCCACAAGGGCCCGAAATGGTCCAGCCCGGTGTCAATGAACGGTCATTAACCCGGAGTCGCTCGTCATTCCGGCAGCGGAGCCGTGTATTGTTTGCCCGCTGCGGCATCGCGTCTCCAGCAACGTACACAATGTTGGATTATGCGTTTTACAGTCGTTGATCCTCTCCGCAACCAAAGGCGCTTTCGAATGACGCTCGTAATTTGACTTTCCCCGGCATGTCCCTCCACGGCGTGGACGTTCTGGATCATTAGCTCTACCACAGGTTGTCGAGCCGGCAGCAGTATAGGGTACTTTGTGTCAAAGACAAGGTGGGAGTTGGTCAACCTACCATCTACCCGTAGTAATCCATCAGTGGGTTTGGGGTTTAAGTGCTTCAACTCGCCTCTCGGAGATGATATTCCTTTGTCTATTGGTCCCGCCTCTTCTGCCCTCTCGAGCTCTCGGGTGAAAGCCCCCCGTTGTATCATATTGAATAAATCGTACTCTGCGGCTCGTAGTTCATCGGGGCATATCGGACCCACTTGTACCCGGCTGGAGGGGCGGATCCGTTTCGTGACTAGCAAATGTCTCTTGAACCTGGCCAACCAAAACATTTTCGAAGCGTCTTCATCCAGGAAGGAAGTCTAACCAATCGTGGCAAAATGGATGCCGCTTCAAAGACTGTGGCCGTCATCACCACGCCTTTGATCTCCAGTTCCAATTCCAGAGGGGGTTCTGCTTCGTACACGGGCCAGTCCTGTCGAGGCATTTGCAGGAATTTCGGTCCTCACGTTCACGCGTCCAGGTGCCCGAAGTTGTTCGCACCTCGGGAGCCCAGATCGACTGGATTATTTCCACACTTGATTTGTTTCTACTGGTTCATGGCAGTTCCGTAGTGGATGATCGTGGGCCGGTTAACGACGGAAGCACTGGAATGACTCCTGACGTTGTTAATGTGGTGAAGTACTATAGTTGAGTCCGTCCAAAACTAGCCGACCAAACGTAGAAGTCGACACATCTCTTTACCGCTTGTACTGCACTTGGTGCTAACACGGCTGCGCTGAGTTCAAGGCGCGGGATCGAAACCGGCTTCAGTGAGGCAACGCGAGCCTTGGCGAACAGGATCCTCGTGGCATACTGTCCATCTCCTGTGCACCATCGTCCGCATACCACGGCTTCGTAACCAACTTCGGACGCTTCATAAAAAGCACGTAGTTCTCCCGTCTGTGTTGTACGAACGGGGAGCAAGCATCGTGGAATCCGTAAGTCCCCGTGTTCCTTTAAGTTGTTCAGAAACTCGTCCCAGTCCATCCGGTCTTCTCGGTCTAGTGGCTGGTCCCAATCGAATTTCTTACGGCACAGTTGCTGCACAAGGATCTTTCTGGGTAACAGACACGGAGAGACAAAACCGGGCGGATCGAACAAACCAGAGACAGCAGAACGTATGCCACAACGGGTTACCGGCAGCTCGGGAACTTTTCGCTTGAAAACAAAATCGTCCGTTTCCGCATTCCGTTGTATTCCAAAAGTGCGTTCGGTAGGGAGCAGGCAGCCATTCAGACCTTCAACCCTTTCGGACCCCCGTGGTACGGAATGAATTCGAGCACTTCCGAAGCGTTCGACATCCATTTCGTGAGATGGGAGCCGCCCTTTTCTAGCAATCTTGTTAGGCCTCTGAACGGCTCTGAGGCCGCGTCTACATCATCAAATGACCCAAGATAGTCGTCGACGCGGACGTTTCTGCTGACGCTATCAACTTCCGACCGGTGGACCAAAGCTCCATGTTTGTTCGTTGCTTCTCAAAGGGCGTAGTTCGCACAAAACGGTGATGATGTCGCTCCGAAGGGGTGGACGGTCATTCCATAATTTATCGCTGCTTTGTTCCGGCTGTTCTCCTCCCACCACAAGAAACGCAACGCATCTCGTTCTTCTATCGGTATTTTCACCCAAAGAAACACTTCCGTGATGTCAGCGGACAAGGCCACCCTACCCACTCTGAAACGACAAAAGCTTCGATCGGTGGCGTGGTCCAGTCATGTCCTTGTAGTAGGCGATCGCTTAACGATTTGCCCTGGAACTTGGCTGCACAGTGGAAAACCACCCGCTGATTTTCGGGCTTTTCGGGGCGGAGAACTGGGTGGTGAGGTAGATACCAGACCATCTCCTGGCCGCCGGTGGTTGCAGGCACATTTTCAACGTAGCCGAGAGTTTCGTTTAACTTCATTAGTTCTGCGAACCGTTCCCGCAGATCCCGACCTCGAACAAAGCGTTCTTTCAATCGCAGTAGTCTTTGCAGAGCATAGTTTCTGTTATCAGCGCAAGGGTCATCTGGCGTGCGCCATTGGGGATAACCTCGAACTGCTTTTTAAGGCCTCCAGTTCCCTGGCGCACTGTTTGCAAAGCGGAGTAGTCCTCTTGAGACAACGATGGTCTTTCGTCTCCGATGCCAAAATTGAGTCCACCAACCTTGGTGCTCACGTGGGGAGATCAGCTAATGTGAGTGCTTCCGTTGATTCGATTTGCTCGTTGGTGTCTAAAGAGATGAGCTGCAACCTCAACCAGCTGGCAGCCATTACTTGTGTTCTGCCCACCATGCTCACTGCCAAGGACGTCGTATTTTTAGCGGATCAATATTTGTCGGCAAACCGCTCCTTCACTGGGGTTGTGTCGGATCCACTGCCGAAGAAAGCCAACGCTTTGACCACCCCAGTTGGGGTCAACACTCCCACGGCCACTACTCCTAAATGTACTGGTCCATTGGCAGACTGTGATGTTGAACAAATTACACTGGACCTTGTGATCGTCTCTGGTTTAGTTTCTCTCGCCTGGTGTAACAATCGATGGTGTCTGCCTGCACAACCCTCGTGACCACATCTGGTCCTTGTTCAACAAGCTGCCGCCCGGTGCGTCGTGTTGAGGCAGGAGAAGCGCGCTCCTGTCGTCCTCGCCACTCCCCAACGTTCGTCCATTGTGGCCTTGATGAACTTGGAGCATTCTGGTAGCCCGTGGCTAGCGTCACAGAACCTGCAAATTGAATGCGCCATAGCCCCGCGTGAAATAGCGTGTGCATTGGTTCAAGGCTGCTATTTCGGGTGTTCCCATGCAGTGGTTTGAGCCTAGCTAGTACCAGACTTGTTTACTCTGTTACTGTCCCGGATAAGTCGGTCAAATCTACTGTTGGCTATCTTGGTTCGCCTGCCCAAGTATTCGGTCAAGTCTTCGAAGTTAGTCTCACGGTTGTCTGGGCCTATACGTTCCGCCTCTTCCGCCCACCGACCCTGTAGTTCGGGAGAGAGGTGACGGGCTATGCCCTCCAACGTATGCATTGCATCGAGGTCAGCCCTGTAACCTAAATCATCGAGGGCTATTCAACAGTTCTGCATTTTGATCACTAGGTCGGCCATTGTGTAGGCGTCGCCCTTGGTTCTTTTCGCCTCTACCACCAGACCCTCTTTCATATTACGGACTACCTTGAATGGCTGGTCGAACCTGTCCCTCAAGATCTTCCTTGCTTTAGTGTAGCCCTGTTCCGGGTCGAGCATGGTGCACACGTCGATGGCTTCTCTCGCTCGGCCTCGATAGTAATGAGTCAGGTGGAGCAACCTTTGCCCGGGGACGGTTGTCTTACTTGCAACGAAAGTTTACAACTGCTTCATGAGCTTGTATTATTGTTCAGATCACCCGTCGAAAGCTGTCAGTTCTACTCTTGGCAGATCGATCGTTGGTGGCGTTGATGTTTTATGTTCAACGACCGGCGCGGAGGTTCCTATTTTACCTTGTCCTGATCTATCAGAAAGGTCGTAGTCGTTGGTCTTCTGCTCACGCTCGTCCTGCCTACACTTGTCTTCTGCTACCTGGGCCTGTTGGCTAGCTGCTAACAGTTGTTGTTCTAGGTCTAATATCCTTAACTTAAATAGATCGACATTCTTACGATCCATAATACCCTCAGTAATACATGAGCTAGCACTGACAGGACTAGGTGACCTAGCATCAACTAAAGAATCAAAAGTACTCAAAAACCCTACGGTGGCTTGTCGTATTTCTTCCTGTCCGAATTCCAATTGCTTCGATCTTTTTGTTGGCACGTTGCGTATTCTCTCGTTCCAAACTGATCAACTGAGTATTGTACCACACGTTTGAGCAATGCGTAGCCAAATTCACAGCGAATCCCGAAATCAGAAGGTGATTATCCGTGAAATTCTGCGATGCTCGATTACTGGATAAACAATGACACCAAACAGATGCAAACCTCAATTACGCTCTCACAGGGACTCAGAAAACGAGGGCCGAATTGCGGCGTGCGAGCGAGGAGCACGTGCGTCACGCAGGTCCGGAATAGGATGTGAGAGAGTAGAGCGCTGGGCGCAAATAAACAAAAATTGTTCCATTAAAAACGTACAATGCGTTAAGACACGTCAATATTGTAGCCAAGTGAGTGATGTTAAGAAAACATGGTACTGCAATGGTTTTAGGGGGATTTTCCACGATCGGTCGTTGCAGCTGCAACTGAATTCTACTTGGTAGATGGACCGAATCTTAAACTGGTCAGGGAAGCTATTACACCCGCTGCTTCTCAATAGCGGAATTGGAGCACAATTCGAAGGTAAATCAGTCGTTTTATCTCAGTGATAGCCAATCACACCTGAGATCGGCACCAGAAGACAGACTTTGGTTAAAGAAAGCACAATCAACTCTAGAGATGCGAGTTCAATGTTTTACAAATAGGGCCATACCTCTGTGAAATAGATTGTCAGCAATTGCAGCGATGTACCACCTCGCAAGAATACCCCGGGTTCGAGCTGGAACAAAACTTTTCCAGAGCTAGCTGTGCGAACGAGGGGTGAGGTAATGAGCCCCTAGCATTTTGGTCAGTGGACTTATGCCTGGGAAGGGGATACTGCCTTGCAAATTCTTCCTTCCAGACAAGACACTCAAAGCGCAGTGTTGAGAGCCAAGGGAGCTCGCGCATAACACAGCAATCCGGACCCAAGATTGGTCTCGGCCACTTCGTCCCACGCAAACTAAAATGAACCCAGTGTAGGGGAATTTCCGTTTGCCTTGGTAGGTTAGCACACATGATATTATCTACCGTGATCCGATGCTGTGGTTCAGCTGACTCCATTTTTCATTAACATTAGCAGAATTAAGCAGTGGCGAACCTTCGATCTTCGATTTTTACCCTGGAATATTGGACACTTCTCTGTTACGGATCCATACGGCCTTGTCGCCACAAATTCCTTTTAAAAATCATTTATTTCCCTCCCGGCAACCCTCTGATTCAATTGCATTCCGCACATTCTACCTCACTTCTTTAAACACCTATACATTCTTCCAGTCCACACCGTAACTGAACCTTGCAGTCCCCGTTTACGCGTAGCTATGCAGTACTTGCCAGCAGTATGAATAACTGAACTGGTACACCACATTTCGCTCTCCTACTCTAAACAGGAGCCAGAAAAGATGTTATTCAATGAAGTTTCAGTATTCAAAAGATGAAATTTGACAGCTCTACCCACCTCTAGCTGGGCACATTACGGAAGACCTCTGCTCCAAAGTTCACACGGGTTTACTTAGGGGTATGAGCCTGCTCAACAAGGTAACAGTAGATCAATGGTCAGAACAAAGGCACTTGTGAAAAAGCGAAAAAGTATTACTTTTTAACGGTAAAGAAAGAGTTACATTTGGCTGTTTCATGGAAGACGATCATTGTGCTAAGCGGTGCACGCGGTAACTGCACGGCAGGCTGTTGTAGGCAGCACAGTGTCTGTGAGTCTATCTGTCGCAACTGTCACATTGCACCCATTCAGTGTTCTCATTCAAATCTACTTCCGGGTCAACCTTCCTGCAGAATCAACAAACACCTTGACGGATAGATTACGATACTTTAAGCTTGTATCCTTTGCTTTCAGTTTTGAACTGCGTTGCAGTCTGTGATCAAAACCTTCTGAAAGCTTTGAGTTGGCAGTGTTCACTGCAAACTCTAAGTTTCTCGACTGCTACCTTGAACTTCGCCAGAACTGACCTCCTATGCGTGATATTTACAGAAGGGTACTCGTGACTGGTGCTGGAAATTGGCTGCTACCTGGCCTCAGGTAGCTGCTACGGGAGGTCCTTTTGGAGATGTCCGCTTTGCTTTCTACGTCCACCGGCGGTAAGAGCCCTGGAAGTTGGTACACTGGCTTGGCGCAGGGCGAGTTCCTAAAGCTCTAGAAAAAAAGACTCAGGTGATTGCACCAGTACTGGTAGTCCGCTTCCTCGAGCATGGACAGGGCAAAAACTACATCTTTGACAGGGTACTCAGCATGGGCAAGGCGATCGCTATGAGCAGTAATAAGTTATTTAACTTCGTACAACGCGGCTGAGTTTGACAAGCTCACTGTAACAAATGGTTGTGCAAGAATTTCCCCAGAAACACAGGAACTTCAGATTCCACTGTCATAAAAGTATTGGCTAGTTTTATGCATTGCAAGTTTTCATGAAGATAAGATTGTTTGTTTTGCGCCCAGCGCGTTACTCTCTCACATCCTATTCCGGACCTGCGTGACGCACGTGCTCCTCGCTCGCACGCCGCAATTTGGCCCTCGTTTTCTGAGTCCCTGTGAGAGCGTAATTGAGGTTTGCATCTGTTTGGTGTCACTGTTTATCCAGTAATCGAGCATCGCAGAATTTCACGGATAATCACCTTCTGATTTCGGGATTCGCTGTGAATTTGGCTACGCATTGCTCAAACGTGTGGTACAATACTCAGTTGATCAGTTTGGAACGAGAGAATACGCAACGTGCCAACAAAAAGATCGAAGCAATTGGAATTCGGACAGGAAGAAATACGACAAGCCACCGTAGGGTTTTTGAGTACTTTTGATTCTTTAGTTGATGCTAGGTCACCTAGTCCTGTCAGTGCTAGCTCATGTATTACTGAGGGTATTATGGATCGTAAGAATGTCGATCTATTTAAGTTAAGGATATTAGACCTAGAACAACAACTGTTAGCAGCTAGCCAACAGGCCCAGGTAGCAGAAGACAAGTGTAGGCAGGACGAGCGTGAGCAGAAGACCAACGACTACGACCTTTCTGATAGATCAGGACAAGGTAAAATAGGAACCTCCGCGCCGGTCGTTGAACATAAAACATCAACGCCACCAACGATCGATCTGCCAAGAGTAGAACTGACAGCTTTCGACGGGTGATCTGAACAATAATACAAGCTCATGAAGCAGTTGTAAACTTTCGTTGCAAGTAAGACAACCGTCCCCGGGCAAAGGTTGCTCCACCTGACTCATTACTATCGAGGCCGAGCGAGAGAAGCCATCGACGTGTGCACCATGCTCGACCCGGAACAGGGCTACACTAAAGCAAGGAAGATCTTGAGGGACAGGTTCGACCAGCCATTCAAGGTAGTCCGTAATATGAAAGAGGGTCTGGTGGTAGAGGCGAAAAGAACCAAGGGCGACGCCTACACAATGGCCGACCTAGTGATCAAAATGCAGAACTGTTGAATAGCCCTCGATGATTTAGGTTACAGGGCTGACCTCGATGCAATGCATACGTTGGAGGGCATAGCCCGTCACCTCTCTCCCGAACTACAGGGTCGGTGGGCGGAAGAGGCGGAACGTATAGGCCCAGACAACCGTGAGACTAACTTCGAAGACTTGACCGAATACTTGGGCAGGCGAACCAAGATAGCCAACAGTAGATTTGACCGACTTATCCGGGACAGTAACAGAGTAAACAAGTCTGGTACTAGCTAGGCTCAAACCACTGCATGGGAACACCCGAAATAGCAGCCTTGAACCAATGCACACGCTATTTCACGCGGGGCTATGGCGCATTCAATTTGCAGGTTCTGTGACGCTAGCCACGGGCTACCAGAATGCTCCAAGTTCATCAAGGCCACAATGGACGAACGTTGGGGAGTGGCGAGGACGACAGGAGCGCGCTTCTCCTGCCTCAACACGACGCACCGGGCGGCAGCTTGTTGAACAAGGACCAGATGTGGTCACGAGGGTTGTGCAGGCAGACACCATCGATTGTTACACCAGGCGAGAGAAACTAAACCAGAGACGATCACAAGGTCCAGTGTAATTTGTTCAACATCACAGTCTGCCAATGGACCAGTACATTTAGGAGTAGTGGCCGTGGGAGTGTTGACCCCAACTGGGGTGGTCAAAGCGTTGGCTTTCTTCGGCAGTGGATCCGACACAACCCCAGTGAAGGAGCGGTTTGCCGACAAATATTGATCCGCTAAAAATACGACGTCCTTGGCAGTGAGCATGGTGGGCAGAACACAAGTAATGGCTGCCAGCTGGTTGAGGTTGCAGCTCATCTCTTTAGACACCAACGAGCAAATCGAATCAACGGAAGCACTCACATTAGCTGATCTCCCCACGTGAGCACCAAGGTTGGTGGACTCAATTTTGGCATCGGAGACGAAAGACCATCGTTGTCTCAAGAGGACTACTCCGCTTTGCAAACAGTGCGCCAGGGAACTGGAGGCCTTAAAAAGCAGTTCGAGGTTATCCCCAATGGCGCACGCCAGATGACCCTTGCGCTGATAACAGAAACTATGCTCTGCAAAGACTACTGCGATTGAAAGAACGCTTTGTTCGAGGTCGGGATCTGCGGGAACGGTTCGCAGAACTAATGAAGTTAAACGAAACTCTCGGCTACGTTGAAAATGTGCCTGCAACCACCGGCGGCCAGGAGATGGTCTGGTATCTACCTCACCACCCAGTTCCTCGCCCCGAAAAGCCCGAAAATCAGCGGGTGGTTTTCCACTGTGCAGCCAAGTTCCAGGGCAAATCGTTAAGCGATCGCCTACTACAAGGACATGACTGGACCACGCCACCGATCGAAGCTTTTGTCGTTTCAGAGTGGGTAGGGTGGCCTTGTCCGCTGACATCACGGAAGTGTTTCTTTGGGTGAAAATACCGATAGAAGAACGAGATGCGTTGCGTTTCTTGTGGTGGGAGGAGAACAGCCGGAACAAAGCAGCGATAAATTATGGAATGACCGTCCACCCCTTCGGAGCGACATCATCACCGTTTTGTGCGAACTACGCCCTTTGAGAAGCAACGAACAAACATGGAGCTTTGGTCCACCGGTCGGAAGTTGATAGCGTCAGCAGAAACGTCCGCGTCGACGACTATCTTGGGTCATTTGATGATGTAGACGTGGCCTCAGAGCCGTTCAGAGACCTAACAAGATTGCTAGAAAAGGGCGGCTCCCATCTCACGAAATGGATGTCGAACGCTTCGGAAGTGCTCGAATTCATTCCGTACCACGGGGGTCCGAAAGGGTTGAAGGTCTGAATGGCTGCCTGCTCCCTACCGAACGCACTTTTGGAATACAACGGAATGCGGAAACGGACGATTTTGTTTTCAAGCGAAAAGTTCCCGAGCTGCCGGTAACCCGTTGTGGCATACGTTCTGCTGTCTCTGGTTTGTTCGATCCGCCCGGTTTTGTCTCTCCGTGTCTGTTACCCAGAAAGATCCTTGTGCAGCAACTGTGCCGTAAGAAATTCGATTGGGACCAGCCACTAGACCGAGAAGACCGGATGGACTGGGACGAGTTTCTGAACAACTTAAAGGAACACGGGGACTTACGGATTCCACGATGCTTGCTCCCCGTTCGTACAACACAGACGGGAGAACTACGTGCTTTTTATGAAGCGTCCGAAGTTGGTTACGAAGCCGTGGTATGCGGACGATGGTGCACAGGAGATGGACAGTATGCCACGAGGATCCTGTTCGCCAAGGCTCGCGTTGCCTCACTGAAGCCGGTTTCGATCCCGCGCCTTGAACTCAGCGCAGCCGTGTTAGCACCAAGTGCAGTACAAGCGGTAAAGAGATGTGTCGACTTCTACGTTTGGTCGGCTAGTTTTGGACGGACTCAACTATAGTACTTCACCACATTAACAACGTCAGGAGTCATTCCAGTGCTTCCGTCGTTAACCGGCCCACGATCATCCACTACGGAACTGCCATGAACCAGTAGAAACAAATCAAGTGTGGAAATAATCCAGTCGATCTGGGCTCCCGAGGTGCGAACAACTTCGGGCACCTGGACGCGTGAACGTGAGGACCGAAATTCCTGCAAATGCCTCGACAGGACTGGCCCGTGTACGAAGCAGAACCCCCTCTGGAATTGGAACTGGAGATCAAAGGCGTGGTGATGACGGCCACAGTCTTTGAAGCGGCATCCATTTTGCCACGATTGGTTAGACTTCCTTCCTGGATGAAGACGCTTCGAAAATGTTTTGGTTGGCCAGGTTCAAGAGACATTTGCTAGTCACGAAACGGATCCGCCCCTCCAGCCGGGTACAAGTGGGTCCGATATGCCCCGATGAACTACGAGCCGCAGAGTACGATTTATTCAATATGATACAACGGGGGGCTTTCACCCAAGAGCTCGAGAGGGCAGAAGAGGCGGGACCAATAGACAAAGGAATATCATCTCCGAGAGGCGAGTTGAAGCACTTAAACCCCAAACCCACTGATGGATTACTACGGGTAGATGGTAGGCTGACCAACTCCCACCTTGTCTTTGACACAAAGTACCCCATACTGCTGCCGGCTCGACAACCTGTGGTAGAGCTAATGATCCAGAACGTCCACGCCGTGGAGGGACATGCCGGGGTAAGTCAAATTACGAGCGTCATCCGAAAGCGCCTTTGGTTGCGGAGAGGAGCAACGACTGTAAAACGCATAATCCAACATTGTGTACGTTGCTGGAGACGCGATACCGCAGCGGGCAAACAATACACGGCTCCGCTGCCGGAATGACGAGTGACTCCGGGTTAATGACCGTTCATTGACACCGGGCTGGACCATTTCGGGCCCTTGTGGATCAAGTGTGGGAAGAGGTTGGAAAAACGATACAGGTGTATCATGACGTGCATGAAGTCACGCGCGGTGCACTTCGAAGTTTCACATTCGGTGACAACCGACTCTTTCCTACGGGCCTTGCAAAGCGTTATCAGTCGAAGAGGCACACCAACGGACAAATGTTCCGACAATGGGTTGAGCTTTGTGAGCGCTCACCGGGAGCTGCAGCAACGGCAGCAAAACATGAACAGGGACGTGCTGCAGGATCGGACCGTGGCCCATAGCATTCAATGGCACCGCGGGCCCCCACAGGCCAACCATCGCGGTGGCGTGTGGGAACACCCGAGCAGGTCTACCAGTCGGCTGTTGCTGTCAATCATTGAGCAACAGCCGCCCCACGACGAGACGTTGAGCACCGTCATGACTGAGGTCGAGAGAATTCTGAACAACTGCTCAATGGTTCCAGTAACCAACGGCGACACCACCACTCTGGCGCTCACCCCGAACGACCTATTAACGTTAAGGTCGAACAAGGGTTTCCAAGGCCAGACAAGCCTTCGTGGTAGCTACCTTCATAGATGGAAACAGGCAAACTATCTTGCCAAGGTTTTTTGGTGGCGATGGCTGCGGGAGTATCTACCGGTTCTGCAAGCTGGACAGAAGTGGCTGATCAAAGCAAGACCATTCAAGGTTGGGGATGTAGTGATGATTGCCGACAAACACGCTTACTTCAGCACCTGGTCTTTGGGCGTGGTTATGGGAACCATCGGAAGCTCTGATGGAATGATAAGAAATGTGAAGATGAAGACCGCCCACGGAGCGCCAATTCGCGAAGTACTCAATATCAGCCACCTCGAGAATGAAGACAGAGTAGCTGATAACATGGAGACCCAGTAGACTATTCCACATTCGTCTTCGAGGTAAGTAAAGAATCACCCATGTATGGGAGCATTCAAGACACACTGAGGTATCGATCCATCTTACACCTCGACCGAAACACATACATTATACACGTGTATACCGCATGATCTCCGTCATACACATCACAGTGCTCACAGTCTTTCGTTGATGTTACGGAAGGTTTTTCGGATGTGTGGTGACAAATGCGATTCATTTGCACATCCAGACACACGCACTTACCCGATACACGCTATACCCAAAAGCCCCCATCAAACATGTGGCAGTATTCACCAATTTTTCGTTGACGTTACTGAAGGTCTTTTGCACATGTGAGAGTAGCGGCGATTACACCATACACACACACACTCACCGAAGCACATACAGCGAGTGCATGATGGCCCCATAAGGAAAGCGTCCACGTGTTCCCTTCAAGCCCGCCATCGGTCAGTTGTTCTCGTGGAAGATGTAGGATATCCTCGCGTCTATGTGGCCGACGGATTAGGTGACACCATGAGTAGAACGTTGACGACGAGCATTAGGCGCGCGCACTGACAGCAGGGCGTAGGTTGGTAAGAAGAACCAGTACCTTTATGCCAAACCTTTGACTCTGCTTAGGATTCGGGAGGATTTTGGTGGATGGTGTAGCCACCTTTCTTGGAAACTCCCCCCAAAACCATCGCAGTACCATGTTTTCTTAACATCACTCACTTGCCTACACTATTAACGTGTCTTTACGCACTGTACGTTTAAGTGGACCAATTTTTGTTTGTTCGCGCCCAGCGCGCTACTCTCCCACATCTTATTCCGGACCTGCTTGACGCACGTGCTCCTCGCTCGCACGCCGCAATTCGGCCCTCGTTTTCTGAGTCCCTGTGAGAGCGTAATTGAGGTTTGCATCTGTTTGGTGTCATTGTTTATCCAGTAATCGAGCATCGCAGAATTTCACGGATAATCACCTTCTGATTTCGTGATTCGCTGTGAATTTGGCTACGCATTGCTCAGACGTGTGGTACAGCAGCAACGGGACCACTGACAACATTTTCAGGCTAATGTGTTTGCATTATTACAGTAAGTTGAAAATAAAAGGAACAAATTGCTGAATTCGATCTTTTAGTTTAGTAATCCGTCTGAGCCCTAGCTTTATAAGTTATACATGATTACGTACGTATACGTATATGTATATGCAAACGCTCGCCAGGATCTCTCTGCGCCGCTTGACCCCGTCACGTTTGTATGTCTCAGATATATGTTTACCATGCAGTTATGACAGTATCATACCTCGGGGCACCGGCAGGTTGTACACCTACTGTCCACCTGCAATAACTTGACCGTCCCGTGCTATTCGTCCTTGCAATCACTTTCAACGCATCCAAGATGGGTTCACCACCCAATTACCACCTTCATGCTGATAAATCATTATCCACTAGATGCACCATTTAAACTGCTGAATACTCACCTGTCCTCTATCTGCCTTTCTTTCAACAATTTGTCAGTCATTCTCTCCCACAAGACGTGCCACTAGTTCAAATTGTCTGACTCATTTCATCTGATTTGAAATGTATACAATTCAGGTAGTAACCAGCCTCCATACTGTGTGTTGTTGCACCCCATCCTTCTCAGTTACGTGTGCTGCAGCTTCAGTCACCCATCACTACGACGTGGAACAACTATTGCAAAGTTCGCTAAACAATGTGTACCTACCATTCATCCATTCTGTCATCTCCTCGAAAAAATATACTTTTTTGTAACCGCTGTACACCTTAGCACTTCATAGTGATTTATCTTTATTTTTCACACTGTTATTTCTCGACCAACACAACGTACGCAAGCCACTTGCGTCTCACCATGTGTAATTCTCTGGCTTTCCCTTTAAAATCACTTTGGTTGTCCCCTAGTCCTCCTGAAGTTTTTGCTGGTTTGATATACAACTCAATCCACCCTCATCGAGCCTCCAATTTCAACTGCCGTATCCACAGACCATTTTTATTTTATCCCGGATCCTATGTTCCGATCCCCATTTCATGCCGAAGCCACTGGTTCCGTGGCTCTCTTCTCTACCGTCGTACTCTCTACCATTCAGAACGGTCACCGGGACATTTATCTACTCTCTACTTTACAGCCTCTACGCGCTATCTGCCTCTGCAATCCTAATTCACATCGGCTAATAACCATTACCCCTTCTCCCTGTTGTTATTTCGTGGCATAACTGCAATAATGCAAATAATGTGCCCGATGCTTACCAGCTCTCATTTCCCTATTTCTCCCACCGCAGCAGTGGAAATCGCATCCTCTCTCTTTCGGAATTTTTGTACTGTTCTTGTGGTTGCCCCCGCTGGCAGCTCGCCGTCAAGTTTTTACTACCATTTGGTCGACTGAATCATTGCAAATTATCTCTGTAGATCCACTCTTGCACAGCTTTCAGTTTTCTAACTTTATACATTTTGCGCCCTGCAGCACTCATGACTCTCCGAACCTTCTTCAATAAATTCTGCTTCTTAGGAGAGCCCAGCAAAAATCCTTTGATTCCATTCAAGTTCCAATTTGTTGTGCTCAACTCCGGATTTATTTATGTGGATAATCTCCATTGTCAACCAATTTTACCAGCCACTAGAGGAATTGAACTTTTAAATTTGACCTTCAAATTTTCCCGGCGTTATTCTCGCCTTGGCCCATGCAAACAATATCCCTGAGCCTTCTGTATACATGAGTTCTACCACCTTGAAAACCTCTATTCTGTCATCACCTGTACCATCTGATCATGCATTGTGGCAAGCTTTGGGCTCGTCTAAAATATACCGGCAACAATAATAATAATAATATTACCATTTTGTTGTTCGATGCCACAGGGCTGTGTGTAGTTTGTCCGCTTGATGTAAGAGCAGTTGGTTTCCCCCATATGAAAAACACACCTATATCTGCCTTGCTTGCGGACGGTGGAACCCTTAGCTCCCTTAGTTATTGCTGTGTCCGGAGTCGCTCCCAAAAGCAAACATCAATGACAATAATTCAATACAAAACGTCCTTTACTTACTCCATCGACTTTTGCCGTCTTTTGACACGCGTTGGAACTTTCGGTTTGTTGCCCGCTCCATAAGCCATCCTCGAGATCTGGTTGGTACCTGGTATCAGGGGTACCAAATGCTCTCTGATGAGGTCTAGGCTGGAACACGTGAAAAAGTGATCTGTAAGCCCTGTAGTGGAAAGTGTGTACATTAGGAAAATCAGACCTTCTCTAACTCTGTGAGTTTCGAAAAGGTAGAGTTTTAGGCCGGTCAGCCGCTGAGGACAAGGAGGGCGCGAAAACTCGCGAACCAGTTTCATGGCCTTCCTTTGTAAGCTTTCTAAGCTGTCTCGGTCCTCGACCAGGCCAGATTGTACAATCTGACCGCACTATTCTAGAAGGGGTCACATGTAGGCCCCATAAATGATGTAAAAGTCCTCGTTCATAGTCGGAAGAAACGTTTCGCCTTAGCTTGTTAAGAACGCGGAGGGCAGACTTGTTGGCCGCTTGATGGTGGTAGGAGAAAAAAAAACGACTTGTTTAGCTAGAATCCAATCCCTTATGCTGTTTCACACCTCAAATTGGTGTGACCTCACTCGTCCAAAAGAGTCGAGCCGAGGAATAACCAAACGATATGCTCACACACTTTTTGTGAACAAATGTTGGGCCCCTGTCTGCAAACCGCTGCTCGGCGTGATCCATTTCCGACTGCCGTTCTGTGGAGATGTTGGCCCGGATTGTAGCCTTTTTAGCTTACTTTGCAGAGTTTGCTGATATGTCGCACGGAAGGCCATTTATATAAGCTATAAAAGGCAAGGGGCCTAGCACTGCTCTTTGGGGGTCTCCAGAGTTTATTAGGGATGGTTCCGAGATGCGACGACCCGCTCTGTCCCCAAATGAGCAACTGGTGAGAGAGCTATGAAGAAGAGTGAGCATGTTACCAAAAGTCCCGTAGGGTTCTAGCTTGCGTACAAGAGGAATATGCAGTACCTAGTCAAAATCTTTTGCAAAGTCAATAGGGATTGCGTGGGCAACCATGCCTTGGTCGTGGGCTCGAGTGAAACTACGAATGATGGGGAGCTTACTGATAATGAATGAACTTCCAGGCAGGAAACCACTTTGAGACGGGGAGATTAAACCGTTCTTCAGCAGGTGTATCAGTACTGCACGCTTTACCAGGCTTTTGAAAATCTTACTGGGAACGCTAGTTAGGCTAATAGATCTGCATCTCCCTGGTTGATGGCGATCGCCTCTTTTGAAGAGAGGGCTGACGGTCGCTCTCTTCCAAGGGTTTGCGAAAGCAACAGAATTTAAGCTCGGCTGGAAGGGCTCCGCGTACGCTGCCGCCAATATCACGGAAGTTTCCTCCGAAGCTCGAGGGTGGAGCGCACCACGGCCCACCAAACTAGGTGGATTGAAACGACTGCAGTGGCTCCCCACCTCCTGTCTTGTAAGGAATGTAATGAATAAGTGGTACTCTATTGGCAAACCGGGGAGTTAGAGATGGACCGAAATAAGTAGTGAGATACAAACTGCCTGGAAATGCGACCTAGAAATTTCTGGCGCTTAGTAAAACATTGTAGCTGAACTGCCATCCGCGAGGTAGAGCTCAAGTGGGGTGGCATCCGGCTGCCTGGCTGTGGGCGCAAACCTGAAGAGAGCGGATCTGTTTAGGTTCGCTCCATCTAGGATAGCCCCTTGCTTTTTATTAAAGAACCCACCTATTTCAGCCTTGCAAATATAACAAATGCTTCCAAGTTCAGTGGCGTCCGTTTCTAGCTCCGTGGATTTAGGCCTGGCAAACCTCCTAGAAAGTTTATCCAACAGACCTCTAATGGATTGCGGCAGTAGAGATTTACTGTTGGCCGTGACTTCTTTCCTAGTGACAGAGTAGGTCAGCTTGACGGATACAGTTTCAATGCATTGACTAGTTAGTCTCAAGTGCTATTGTTTTGCACCAGAAAGGACCTTAGATCATCACAGTTGGTTTTCCTGAATGTACGGGTGAGCTTGCTTTTGGAGGCGCTGACTGACCAGCAGGTTACGCGGTCGAATTGAAGGACCGCGTGGTCAATCTTGCTTAAGGAAAAAAGTACTTTGACCGTACTTACTCGATGACTCTCGTTGGAGATAATCAGATCGGGCAATGGGGGAGCTTGCCCTATACCGTTTCTGATTGGTTCACCTATGTGCGGCTACCAGGAGAGCTGGGCTTCCAGGTCTGGTAGCACCTGGCCAACAGGAATACAAGCTGCGGTTTTCGTCCAACTGACACTCGGAGCTTTCATATCTCCTAATAGTAAGAGGAAGGTAAAGTGGCAGCTGGCTTTCAGACCTCACAGCTGTTCCACGAGATGAAGAAATTCATCTAGACTAGTGTGTGGTCTGCGACGAATCCCACCTACTAGGAGAAATTCTGAGGGAGAAATTTTGCTCCTCACCCAAAAAGGGTCAGTAGGGGGAGTTTGAGGAAGAGGTTATAAGTAGGTTGAAAGGTTATTGCTAAGATACAGAACCACCCCACCAGCCTAGCCTCTTAAAGAATCCTTACGGACTGAGGTATATCTAGTGACAGCAACTTTACCATCTAGGTCTTTTGTGGTGAGCCAAGTTTCTGTGACCGTGAGAATGTGGGGTTACCTTTCGGCCACCAGGGGCTTCATTCCTAGCATCTTACTGGAGATGCTGAGATAGTTTGCAGAGAGGCCTCTTAGAGCATGACCCGTAGATAATTCAAAAGGTGAGGGACTACGGTTCACGGGAGAAGGGCAGAGCGAGGATCTTCCTGGTGCTGTTTCTTATTCGAACCCGTCCGCGGTGCCTTTTGAGGGAGCTCCAGCTTTTTTGAGGCTGCCTTTTTTGAGGTCATTTCTAGGGGACGGGTCTGCTTTGAGGACGAACGAAAATGAGTTTGAGATCAGAACGAAGTTTGGGGCTGCTGTAGGGTATACGGGAGTGGGGAGACATGCACCTGTGATTCCCGCTGCGGTCACGTTGATTGAGGGAATAGTGGAGCCGATGAGTTATTAGTGCTGGGAGGTGCAAAAGGATTATCCAGTGGTTCTAACCTATCCCGACTGAATCTGAAAAACTTAAGTCTCCTAATGGCATGGCCAGGAATGGATGGGCCAGGAGTCATGCTATCTTTCCTGCCCGCCTGTTTTCCTAGGGCTCTTGAAGTCACTGCTTTTGTGTCGGTGACCGTAGTTTGCAGCTAGCTGTCGAATTTCTGAAGGTCCGCTTTTGGAGTGCTGGATGCCAAATGCTCGTTGGGTGCCTGAGCTGCAAATTAAGAGGAAAAGCAAACCTCCGAGTGGGCACCAAGGGAAGCTAGTCCAACAGATTCAGCTGTTGGCTTCGGCCCCTTTTCGCTTTTCGGTCTCGTTGGGACAACGCGAGGAAGCAACACAGTTTGGAGTCGCCGTTCTCCCCTGAGGACTGCCCCACTTCCAGATTGGTTGCCGCTGACCCGATTTCCTTCTGAGCGGGCGAGCAGAGGTTTGCCTTGCGAGACCTCTCTGACAAGCCCCAGTGTCCTCAGAGTGTTTGTCCGCATGAGCAGACCTAGGACAGCATTCCCCGAGCTAAGTTTCAATATTAGTCCTAATGTCTTTGCCTAAGACCTCGAGAGCAGCCAAGGTGTCCTAGCCGGCTTGGGAATTTTTGTGTTCAGGCCACTAGGGGGAGTCTCAGCCAGGTCCACGGGGTTTGGAGCTTACGAAACCGACTCCAACTTACAGCCCTTTTAAATGCTTTGTATGTCTAGCTGATTGACAAAGATTTATCCAAAACTATCTGCTGGGATACTTTGACAGCTTGAGTTGCCGCAACAGTCTTTGTAAGCGAGTTTATGGTTAAACCATTTAGGTAGGCGATCCCTCACTCTAGAAACGGCATCCGAGCCCTCAGATTGCTTGCTTGGAAGCCGGTTGATCAGAACAGGGAGACTCAGTGCCTGACTAGCATCGGAGCGACATGGCTCTGGGTCCAGAGGCGTAGGAAAGGTGGACCCTTCCAAGTTCGGGGCCGAACTATTACAAACCTTCAGGTCAGAGATGAAGTAAAAACGTGGTATACCAAACCGAACAAGAAAAAAGAGAATAAAGTTCGTAGCTGCTCAAGGATAAGCAGCTATATCTCAAACAGCAAGGAAGCACAGCACAAGCATTTCGCATTCGTTGTGTTGTGGGCGAGTTTCCTTAGCTCCCAACACTGCGCGTCGAATGTTTTTCTAAGGGACAGAACTTGCGAGGCCGTATCACCTCCATAGACTTTATTTCATTGACGAAGATACCAGGCACTGGTGACCTCACGGCTATTTCTGGGAAGGTTGTGTTCCAGCGTGACACTAGAGCGCTCTTGAAAGTTGGCACATTGCTGCATATATCAGCATCTTCTGACAGATTATTCCACCTGGGGGCGACCTTTCTGTAGAAAACACGGTTCGTATGTCCAGGCTTGAATGTGTGGTACATTGTAAATTACACACATTCTAACTTCTTCCCTTCAATGTATTGCACAGGATTTATCGTTTAATCGAATTACTGAATACATGTTTTCAGCTGACCCTCAAGTGGTGACAGCGGATTGTTCTCTGTGCATTGCCTGTGAGCTTCATGTGATCCGTGGTAATGAGGACCGAACTCATAAAATCCAAGGCTCTATTTTTATTGCACTCACCGATACTTGACGGACAAATGTGAAAACATTGGGCCCCATTCATAGGGCTTACCACCGCCATTCTGAAAGCTGCGTCAAACCAAACTAGAGGAGCTATTTTTTGCAACCTGTTTGATGTAAAACCCTGAAAATTGCGGACAAGCTGCGAGACATCCGTTTTCCATTTCTGCTGCGCCGTATTTGTGCACACTAGCATTTTGTCACTAGACTTCCCTTTTGTCTCGCATCTCTACCAAGCCAACACGAGTATGCACCATGCAGCTTAACACTGCATCTCCTGGTGCCGCATTCAAGAACAGAGAACACAACCCATGTCTATGCCTGCCAGACCCCTCACAAACTAGAAAGCTTGAATAAGGTCACCTCGGCCTCCATGCCCCACCAAAGGGAAGAGATCAAGATCCTCTAGAAGCTGAACTTAGGGTCCCTCCTCCATTCAGAACTGATCATAACACATGACCTGCTTTCAACCACTTCGGTGCGGGTCAGAGAAGATGAGGAATTAGCCAGAGCACGGCCAGATTCTTGCACTCGGACCAGGATTAAAGCAACTTTACCGCGGAAACAGACGAACTACCGTGCCCGATTCACACAGATACTGCAGCTCAAACGCAGCGGGGACGGTGAAATAGCCTTTCAAATTTAAGCACACTGCGACTAGGAATACACAATGAAATAAATAATAAAATCAGGAGAAGCCAACAATGGTAACTGAACTATTGACTTCTGGGTAAAAAGTATTCAACGGAAGTGTATCTAATCCTGGGGGATGGAATTTTTATATGTGCTGCCGGAAACGACAGAAGTAGTTAGACTTTGGCATCCGGAGGAAAAACGCTCTGGATTATCTGCTTGAGATGATAATGGCCAATACCGAGATTCGCCAATAAAATTGTCAAAAATGGTTCATTTTACCGCGGAGTGATCGCAAGAAGTTGCCGACGTACTCCTACGGCGCTTTTGGTGATGCCAGTCAATGAGGGCGCGCCTATTGCTAGTAAACTGGACGTGTCGTCCAATTTTGAAGTGCTTGTATGAAAACACTGAGTAAAATAACAACTTCAGTAATATTTGCTCGATAGTATATCATCTACTGTCACAGTGCTTATCGTTAACCTGTTCTTGGTTCAATCGTGCATACCCACATTGGCCCGGTGAACTTGTGAGTATTTAGCGGATCTTATCCCTTTGTAACAAACAGTAGCAGCTCACTGACTGCGGTGGCTCGGTGATTCCTGCGCCCCAGCAACAGCCTAACTTGGATGTCAAAACGATCATCGGGATTGAAACTCAGAGGGAAAGCTGTGAATAGTGGCGTCACTTCGGTCGTTAGTTTGTGCAACTACAAGTGCCACTTTTCATGTCACGTGGTCAATTCTCCTTGCATATTATCACTGATTAGATGGATATCGTGGCTGTGTAACTCACCGTGGAAACCCGACACGCTGTAACTGGCCAAGTGCATTTGTTCGGTTTTCAATACCATTCTTCCATACTGTGGACTGATCACTCAACGGCGTTTATTAGTCTCTGACAAGTGGCACACTATTAATTTGCCGAACTAACCATCAACCCGACTGCGGGTGAGGTCTTTGCGGTGTTTGATCTTGTGATTAGAACAATTTCGTTAAGCAGGCTTTAACTAGCTGCCAGATAGAGACTGGTGGGAGCAACTTTAGTTTTTTTTGGCATAATACGCCGTAACTGCAATTATTTTGTGCACGATCATTCGCTATTTTAGTGCTACTTAGTACATAGTTTTTGTGACCGCCTGTTTGAGCAGTTTTCAGAAGCTTTGGCTGAAGCTTGTTGGATAGCTGGAAAATCTTCGTTCAGTCGGCAAAGCTTATTCAGCTTCACCGTTCCTCTATTTTTTGCAGGCTTCATAGTAAAAACGGTTTTTGTTTTGGGAAGGTTTGATCAATTTATACAAGGGCCTAGTAGTATCACCTGCCCCAAAGTAATTAGTTTCCTAGCAGAGGAACACCCATTTTTGCGCAACCAATCTTGGAACAACTCCAGAGTTTGATTTTATTTGAGGAGATTGAAAAGTTGTAATCTGTTGCTGTTAGAAGCAGACGGTTCTAGTGAACCGCGTAATCATCAGCGGTTCTGAATTGCAAACTTTATTTCGTTCCTTCAACCAGACCGTATCGGCAACAGCACCAGATATAGAAACACATGCAATACATTTTATGATAAGGACACTTATCAGGTGTTAACAGAATATATGAAACAGGCTACTGCCAAAGTCTATTTATCTCAATGTATTGGTACTCCTGCTTATACACCGCTAGGACAGCCAAGGAGGCAGCTGCTTTACCGGTGGAAAGACTGTAAAGGGCAGCCGCAGATCTGGCGTGAGACAATTGTTCCACAGCTTTTATCAGATCTGATCATCTACGGTATTACCCTTAACTTTTTGTATTATTTCACTTACTTTTCTTTGTTCCGTAGCAATGGTACAATATTTCGGGGATGGAGCCGCATCCAATTAAAGGCTAGCAAATGGCAAAAGTGGCCGTTGGCCATTCTATCAGCACCTATTCACACACCAGGAGCTACTCGAACGGTCAAAACAGAGTACTGCTGTCAGTAAGAATAGACATCACTGGTATCCCAATCTCATTTTTAGTGCCAATTTGAAGCGGCAAATCTGGTAAATGATAAATCTCCCACGGACTACCATTGTTTTTGTGTTCCAACCTTCAGCTACGGAGTCCATTAAGTAGTAATCACAACGAACAGTTATCGTGATGTTTATAAGTGAAAAGACCTGGCAGCACAAATTCTAGTTACATTTATACTGGTGCGATATCATGCATTCTGTCCACCACTCCAAGGGGTGAAGTGTGTCTCTTTCTAACAGTCACACCCAAACCATTAGTGGTAGATTTTTCGAGACCCCTCCAATGGTAGAGCATCGCACACCACTACACCCTTTCCTCATATTCACCGTTCGTCTAAAGACTCCGTCTACCTTAGCAATGCATTCGTGTTACTCAATGTCAGATCACCGCACCCATTCATGTTTAGGCATAAAATTGTTTTCCTGGTCATACATACTCCAGCTGTCCTTGTGCGTGTGTTGTGGTTTGCGCACATGGACACTCGAGCCCACATAAACCCACAGGCAAGCGTAAGCCGATACCCCTGCCCCAACGATCACTTTCTCCCGTCCGTCAGTATCGGTAGGTCGCAAATCGATGAATGAACCAAAGGAACATTATCTTGTTTTCTCAAGCGTGGCTTACGGAGCTCACTGGGTGTTAGTCACAGTGTGCCGGGACTAACGAATTGCATACAAGTGACCTCTGCCAATTTACTGGTCCAACCCTAGGTTTACCTTCCTCAGCTATGCGGCCAGCTCTGTGCACACGCTCGGCTTTAGCGAAGAGAACGAGCATCTGTTTGGTTTCTGTCAAAACAACCGCTCGCAGCTCACTCGCGATAAAGGTCGTCTTGGTGATTGTAAGTCATGTGCGATCTCGGTCGATGCACTTTAACACAAAAAGGTATCCGCATTTACCACTGCGGTTGTGTGCGTGTGTTCGTTGGTAAGTGATGAACAAAACCCTCACCGTGATAGTCGCTGTAGCCACAAACCAATGGGTTGGAAATATTTTGTCCGGGAACGAAATTTAACCGTTCATAGAAAGGAAGCAACGCACCTTCCGCAAATAATGGTTCGCTTTACAAATCATTCGAAGTCTCTCCGAATACGTTCTGAACAACAACAGAGAGAGCACGCTGGAGCAGATAGTCGCTTTGTGATATTTTTAGTAAAGCCAGTTAAACTTTTTCTAACCTTCCAAGTCCCGACCAGCTACATAAAGTGTTTGAAGACTCCACGATACTGCTTCCTTCGGCTGCAAGCTTCCGTTAGATCTTTGCCTTTTAAAGGTCTCGCAGCATAAACAACGGGGAGATTGAGGTCGACCTGGTTGTTGCTCATGAAACTCTGCGGCATAGCCGGCTCAGATAGCTTACTCGTAGACCAAGCAACCACAGTACCGAGAGTTGATCACAAGTTGCACCTTTACCTGGCCACATTTAGGGCTATCGGGACGTGATTATCTCATTCAACATGCCCTTTTTGTTGTTGTTCAGAACATATTCGGAGAGACTGGGAAAGGTTCGTAGATCAAACCAGCACTCGTGGAAAACGCACTGTTTCCGGTCGTAAACGTTTTAAAATTTCTTTCCCGAAAAAAACATTTTCAAGGACAGGGAGATAAGCATGCCTTACCAACCGCCGGACCATTTGAATACACGTCCGACTTCCTGCATCATACCTCTGGAATCGGAGGCCAGGGTTCTCTGTCATCTGAGACTTCTGATTCATCTGAAAGTATTCAGCAACTTCTGGAAGCCCAACGACGAACAGGACCCTGTAAGTCACAAAGAAGTGAAGCTTGAGTGACTTTGAGGTGACTGTCTTCTATGCCACACCAAATATTACTCAACGGGGCAAATGGCCACGAACTATTTTGACGTTGTTCCTCCAACCCCTATTTTTTCATTGCTAAAGGTTTCCGTTTTTCTTTTTCAGCACTTGTTTGCGTCGCTGGGAGATTAAGTTCTCGTTTTGGATCCGTCTTCTCCCTAAGTTTGTTGCTCAGTTGTTCGAGTTCATAGCACCACAGTGTGCCGCACCATGCGCTCTCTCGCTTCCGCAAAAACCATATGCTGTAATGCCCATCGCAAAGAGACTGCGTCTTGACATCGTGTGGTGGCTTGCTCCTTCAGCGACCAAACGAGCTTCGGAAGGCGGCTTCATACAAGATGAAGATTAGATAATATCTGGAAGGTCAGTCGGTAGGATACAGACAAAGTCCAGTCTCCAAGCCCTCCAGGCTGGGGATCGATCCGAACTGGCGACTCAGTCGGTAAAATCGGTGGAAGAATAATTGGTCCAAGTAGATATGTTTCAACTAAGCCACTCCGCTGCCTTGAGGGCAATTTATTGGAGAAATTAAAGACTGATTGAGGACTCTAATCTTTCTCCTGCTTTCAAGCTAGAAATCCTAGCAGTATCGGTCCGATATCTCCCATGAACAGCACGAAAAGGAAGAATTCCATACTGCACCAGTCTTCGCGCGGGATAACCAGGACCGCGCTGCCCATTGCATGGAGCGTGGTGGGTGGTGATAAACAGGCTACTGCTCAGAGTTACATCTCTTTTATTCAACCTTTGTCTTCTGTACTTAACCACTTCTCTTTGCTCCCTCCATCCACCTATAATGCACCCACTAACAACACGCCCGATACTCGCAACGGTCCGTTGTCAAACAATATCGTGGATAATCCTCTGTCTGGTTACTCACATTTTCTAAAGCCTCGTCAGCCTCTGAATCTGGGCCCTTTTGACGTGCGTACTCTCATGCAGGCCAATCAGGAGGCGTGCCTAGCCCTTTCAATAGACTCTCTGAAGATTGATATCTGCTGCGTAAGTGAAGCGCGTATGCAGGATTCGAGTAGTGTGATTCAACTAACTGCTCCTGGTGTCTCATCGAGGTATTTTCTGCGCACTTCAGGAGACGAAGCAGCTTGAGCTGCTGGTCCATGTGGTGTAGGAATGGTCTTTAGTGATAAGGCTTAGGCTGCTGTTTTAGAGTGGATTCCTGTTACCAGTCGTTTGTGTGCTCTAAGACTTTCAGGGGCCGGTTGGCGTTCAGAAAGATATTTGGGTCAAGCGCAGTTTGTTTTTGGTCTCCGCGTAAGCCCCGACAAACTGCATTTCTAAGATACAGCAGGACGATTTCTACAATAAAATGGCCACTCTCGTTCGCAGGAGCTAGAGTTCTGAAGTTGCTATGCTTGCAGGTGATTTCGTTACACAAGTTGGCGGACGATGTGCGTCAGAATCTTGTTCAGGTAGGATTTGTGCTTCACCTGCTCAGCTCACAGATAAAAAGGACAGGCTTCTCCAGTTTTGTGCAGACAATCAGTTATCCCTATCTAGTGCAAATTTCTGACACAGCTCGCACCTCACAGCAACTAGGAGCTCTGAACCTACAGTACTTCAAGCCAGATCGATCATATCGCAGTGAGCTATCGGTGGCGCAGTTCTGTTTAGAACTGCAGATCTTACTATTCCACGTACATATGGTCGGACCGTGCATTAGTTTTATTGCGATTATCTCTCCAGCCCCACAGTCCTCCTTGCAAACCGCGAACCTGGCTAGTCATTGAAAATCACCTCAAGTTTATTCAACAGTCAACCTCGCATTTATTTGCTCTGGTTTCGGTCTCTACCTTCCGGCGTTTTTTAGTAAAGAGCAAAAAGAATAGAAGCACAACGATGATGATCCAAAAAAGTCACAGTATCAAGCGGATATCAAGACGACAAGGAAAGAGTCGGAATGGAACTACACCACTGGACGCGACATGTCTTCAACCATTCAGTAGGCAAATAAGGCCAACCCCAACCTAGAAGTTCAACACGTCCTACATGGTCATGTCCACTGGTCGGGGCTTTCATACCTTTTTGCCATGTCATGGACTGGCCACTTCAACTTACTTTCTGGTCACTACCTGCCTCAGAGAACAGCGCACGCTGAGAAAGTCTATCAATGGGTATGCGCAACACGTGTCCTAACCACCTTAGCCTGTTCAAATTTAGTGATTAATCCAGAGACCGACCTCTGGTTCCCAAAACCCTACTCCGAACCTCAACAAGGTTGGTACGGGTTTCACGTCATACCGGGGCAGTGCCACGGAGACACTGGTGCTCGAACACCGACCGTCTTCGTCTATCTTTTACCCTCAGCGGTCATGTTTGTGAGCCATACAGAAGAATGGAATTAACTACTGCCTTGTGCATTCGACCCAAAACAGACAACCGGATGTCATGCAGGTGCCAGAGACGACGGAGGTTGGCAAAATCCAAACGTGCCTTCTGTATAAACGATCACACTTCATCCGATATCTGTCCACCCGGTGAGGTGTAACTGCCCAGATAACGAGATTACTCACTTCAGCTGGAGCGCTCTCTGCCAATACGGTGTTTGATGTTGAGCCAAACCAGTCCAGTAACAGCATTTTACAGTTTTTAGGTGGAGAAAGCATCCCAAAAATTTCTACACTGTTGTTGGGCTATCTAAAAGAGCTTGAAACTTACCTGGATCTTCATCCAGAAGAAAAATATCTTTTGCATATTCCAAGGCAGGTGGTTTGCTGCCTGAACAAACATCAATGTCGCTATTCTCAGACTAAAATAGAGCTATCTTAGGAATCAACGGAACCGAAAAGTAAAGGAGGATGGGTGAAGAAGGGAAACTTTGACAAACCCCACTTTCCGTGGTGAACTCGGGGGAAAGATAGCCCTAAGCACGAATTCTGCCTCGACCGTTTGCATAAAGGCATTGGAAAAGAAGGGCAAACTTCTATGGCATATGTTTCAATAAGAAGCAGCACCAGAAGACGATGTGTCTGTACTCTAAGGTTTGCCGAGCAGTTAGTGGAGCAGAGTGATAAAAGCTGACAGGCGACTTGAACAGAATTCAATTAAACTGGTTGGTTAAGCTAATAATAATAATAACAGTATATTTCTGATGGGTCCGCCACGTGCTGCCATGTACGTACAAGCGGTACTACTGATGACAGAATCAGAGCTTACTATAGGATGAAATAAGTGCACACAGATGACTATAGGTGAACACTGAAAAGGACTTAAATGGTGATAACGCCTGGCAAACAGGAGACCCATAGTCGGGTAGTCGTTCCGGCTATTTTTAAGTGATACTGGCTAAAAGTACATCTATAAATGGTATAGGAAATAAGTTCAACCGGTGGAAATTCGAACATACTCAGAGAATATGTTGTTGGTCTTTATAAAAAGATGAATTTGTCTAGCGGCGTATAAAGAGTCACTTGCCGGCTGCAGAATATGAAAGGCATATGGATAGAAGCCTCGTTGATGCTTTCGGAGAATTATTAACTTTATAAAAGGAATGTCAAGAGGCATCAACATGGAAATATATCAGTCGGCAGAGTTGGTCGCCTGAGGTGGTGGCTGCATACTAGGGTATCGGATGTAAAACAAACGGTTGATGTATCTCGAGGGAGGAAAACTGCCGGAGCAGTGATAGGAAGAAACGGCCGGAGGGAAACAAGTGAGCTTTCAGCGAGTTGTTAACTTTATGTGGGGTTTGCAAGAAAAGCCAAAAAGGAGAGGGAAGATAAACCAATAAGGACTGCGTGGCTACAGTGATCACACCAGTGTCTAGCTTTGCAAGAGAGATGGTAGGTTAGTTCACAGGTAAGTGTACACCAATAGATGAACGTCGTATACTGTATGCCACGCAAAAATTGCAGATGAAAAAAGCTGCCCATCTATACCACCGAAGGCGGAAATGACCAACGGCCATAGAATAAAGTACACCAGCCGGTGTTGATAGTGGTGGGACTTAGAAGCTGGATACAAGGTCAGTTTCAGTAATATAACATACGAGTGCCGCTTCTGAGGAGAAAAAGGAGCTGCCAGATTGAGGGTTAAAGAGAAGTGACGGTATAGTGGGTGGACGGTAAGTGTACCAATTTTGGCGGCCTTTTTGACAGGTGTGGCAAATGGCTTTGACAAAGCGGCGAAGCCGCGTAAGAAGTATATCGGAGACTTTCAAACACGGAGAAAAAATGGCCTGAAAAATCAGAATAACTCGATGGAATAGCACTGTAGAGGCTATCGAATGGACTGATGAAGAGTCCGGACAAAGGCTAATCACTTCACTGACTACTGAAGGACTGCGAAAAGCTATGTTAACATCGGACATCTTTTGGTGACCGGTGAGGGAACAAATAGTGACAACAAATGTGCCAAGGTTGAACAGCGTGGGCGAGTCCCAACACGGGGAACGGACAAGGCAACTAATGAGGCAGAAGAGTAGACAGAAGCGCAACTCCGGAAAGGTGAGCAGTGAATTAACTGCCAAGATCGGGGGGTGTTTGCTTAGGCAACGGCGGTGTGCAGAGGACAAGATGAGTAGCAGGTAGAGGTGAAAGCTATTCACTGGTGCGTACTTAGAGAGTGATAGTTTGTGCCGGGCATAAAAAGGTCGGATATAACTCTACTGTGGAGAGCAAACTCGAGGGGAAGCCGATGATAACTGGAGAGGAATGGAGCTAATGTTTTCGGCAGCAGTGTAAGCATAAAGACAGAACTTTTTATTCCACATTCGGTGCTAGTGGATGGAACTGACCGTGTTCTGCAGGCCCAACCTAAAAACCATTTCTGAAGATAGGCGCTGTGAGCCCACCTATTAAGGCCAGTCGCCCGTTGCAGACTTCCTGCATGCTCGATGTGCGCCAGCCGGAGCGTCCAGCCCCTTTGGGGTCATAATGGGTTGTGTGAAAGTAGTGGGATCGAGTAGTCCAGGTTTTAGTAGCCTGATTTTGGGAATCCTGGGGAAATTGGTCGTGTAAAGGATGAAATTAAAATCGTCTGTAAATCTCGGTTGGTCTATCCAGGGAGAAAAGTTCTAAGTTATTCTTGGGGTGGAGCAGGCTGTAATCGTCCTTAGGGGGTAGGTTCTGGACTCAAGATGAAAGAAGCTGATATCTGGAGATTCAGCCGGCTGGGGATTAAGGGAGAAGCAGAATCATAACATAATGCCACGGAAACTTGTGATAGCAGAAATGGGCCGTCTCTGAGGTAAGGTCTGGTTTTCTGCAATGAACAACATACGGAAAGCAAAATAGAACTGTACTAGCGACGAATTATCGCAAGGCTTAGCGGGAATTACCAATAAGACAAGGAAAAGAGAATGGGCTACCCCTGGGGCAAATGCTTTTGTGTAGTTCGGTGGATGTTGGATAGAATTCCACATGAATTTAGGCTCTATGTTCATCAGGACGAGGCCTGAAATCTCCTGTGGTGAAACGGGGTATCAACGAGATAATATTTGACGCCTGAATGAAGCTGGCACCTTGAGGACAGTACTATACACGCTACTACGTATTTTTCAAGCACTTGCGATACTCTTATACATGGTAACTGCTGATAAAAAAAACCGCATCGGGAGTGATAAAAACGGATAGCATGAAGCGATGAATCAACGGAGTAACAGTGGCCAGTAGAAAGTCGTGGTCAGGGGCATTGAAAGTAAGAAATCAATAAACAGACGCATATAAGGTGTTGTTAGCAGTCATAGAGCACGAACTAGACGGCTTTTATACGCTTACTGCACTACAGAATAAATCCACATGATTCTTGGCATCAGTCGGCAGAACGGTCTAATGGAAAAAAGCTTTCGAGCTTCTCACTGGTATCCCAAGACAAGTTCGTGGGCTGGAATAATGGACATGTTGGGGTAATGCATTAGATTGAGGTCTTGCACAGTAAGAAGCTTAATTATTTCTTTTTGGAATGGCAAAGTGGCCAAAGATTATGACCTTATTTGAAGTGGGAGCTCGTTTTAAAGAGAAGGATATTTAGTAATAAGAAAGTTAGACAGCTTTGCAGCCCTAGATACTGGAATCAAGACCGTAGAGTCCCTGTGTCGCAAAGAATAGTTGGAAGGAGTCTTGAACCGGGGAGCTGGATTACAATGTGCACTTTTTAAAATATAGCAAGAGAAAGACAGGTTCACTCGTAGACGGCGCAGCCATAGGGGCTCTATGTGCAATATTTCACACCACTCAATATAATTTAAAGGCGAGGAATATCTTAGCAATATTTTGGTGAATCTGATTTGCACATTCTCAATTGCTAATCTATCAGTCAGCCGCATATCAGACAAGAAGACAGGACAATATTCCAAAACGTTTTGACATGAGTTCTAAAACGCTTAGATTGCTTCAACGAAGACTGAAGGTTCTGTTAACCAGACCCATTAGTCGTCTAGCTTTAGAAACCTGCACGGTCGAAGGTTCGGGGAAATTAAATGCACAAGAATATTGTAATCCCAAAGCCCTTACTTCCGGACTGTTGGGGATGAACTGATCAATAACTCTCAACGCTCTTGCGGGAACCTGACACCTACACATAAGGATACAACTTTTGCCAACGGGGAATCTCATCAGCCATTGGTTGCTCCATGAATCTAGTGATAGTTAATCGCTTGCTTTACCGGCAATTGTAAAGGCTAAGGTGTCAGGTTCGAAGTGGTACTTAATTTTTATGTCGTCTGCAAAAAGGAACGCAGCCCCGTGTGTGATGACGTTAAAAATGTCAATCACGCGTGAGAAAAAGTAAGGGACCTAGAACACTACCCTGAATGACTCCACTAGTTACTGTTCGAGGTGGTAATAAGCTACCATAAAGGTACACCACCTTTTTCGGGGCTTCAGGTGCAACGAAAACCGACCCAGGGTCAGGTCAGCAATTTTGCAGGTTGTCATCTTAGCCAGAAGCCTATTACTGGATACTCATTCAAAAGCCTCGGCCATATCAAGAGGAATCACGATCACTGATTTACAGCTGCTGGTGACCGTAGTTATCAAGTTAAGAAATTCACTCACACAAGTGGTACACAATCTTTTTTGAAGAAAACCTCGATGTCTAGAGCTAGATAGGCCATTGTTCAGTAGATGAGTTGGCAGCTTACTTTTAATCAGTCTTTCTATAAGGTGGGAAACTTTAGGGGTGCTATACACTGGTCGATAGTTGATTAGGTCCAGTCGTGAACCTTTCTTAGGAAATGGGATGACAGCCGATGTTTTTCGATTGGATGGGGAGGTGCTACTGCTCATAGACAAACCAAAAGCATTTGTTGATAAGTACGAGCTATTAGTCGTACATAAAGTGAAAGTGGTCGGTGGCACGGCATCCGGCCCGGGGTGGTATGACGGCGTAATCTTATTGGGCCGTACGGTAAAGTCATTCGCTTGAAATAAAATCGCTGAGAACTGTACAGATGTTAGCGACTCAACGTGATATAGGCATGGGGAGTCATCGGTCGTTTGAGAAAAAGCAGAATAGGTGCTGAATGCCTCGGGGATCTCTAGGGAGTTCTTTATATAATTGTTGTTATATATGATGGATGAGATAGGAGAATGGCACTGACTGTTCCTCAGTTTAATCAGCTTCGACAAAGTTTCGGTATTTTTGGGATGACTCCGCGCCCTTAGTTCCTGTTTCTTGTTGAGGGATGGTTCAGCCATTCATACTGAAGTAGATGAACGGTTCATTTATGACAACGACGAAAAATCTCTCGACCTAAGGAATTTGCACCGTGGGGTAGAAAGCTTCTTTTTTAATCGACAAACACTGTTTAATTTATCGCATCCAGGTAGTCCTTGGGTTGGGGTGATTTCGTCAAGACATGCATTTAGCACGGAGTAAAGCCGATCTATCACAGTAAGCCAGTCGTCTGATAAAAAGAAAGTACACTAATTCTGGGCGCAAATAAGTGAGGTTAGGTGATTCAGGCTAGCTCGCTGGAACGGTCATTTTTCGGACTGTTTTGTGGACGGTTGGTGTTGCGCTGAAAACTCACACTTTACCGGTGAGTGGTTACATCTCAGGGTGCTGTTCACGGACGATATGTGTTAACTAGATAATTCCACAGCAAAAATGAGGTCGTGAATATAACTACTTCTAGCTTTGCACGTCACACGTTGAGTCCTTCCTCCTAAACCGATGCCGGTCAAGAAGCGTAGCAGGTGATATGGGGCTTCGAAAGGGACCAACGGATGCCTGGTGCTTTAAAGTCTTCTGCCACCAGTTTGGGGCCGGGTGTGTCAGCTACCCAGTTTAAAGCTTATTTGATAGGCAAGAAGTCTTTTCAATTGGTATTCCGGAGGGCAGTAGATGCAACCAACACCGAAGCAAGAACATCCCGTATTGACCAGCAGACAAACTGAATCCGGCAAGTTAACCATTATGGGGTGCTGGCATATTTTCTTTCGCGAGGTTTGCCCTACATGCACAAAACAGCCCCCCCTCGCTGGGTTAGTCTCTTTTCTAAATGCCTCGTACCCGGTAATAGCGATGTCCTCGTTTAGAGCGTCGTGTGTCAACCAGGTTTTAGTGATTAAAATAAGGTCGTAGTCAGACGTGAACAGTAATGTACACAGCATTCGCACCCTGTTCAGTATTAAGGGCCCATTAGGCATAAACAATGAGAACTGTTTACTGAAGTCTAAACGAACTTTAGGATTCTTATAGGATTCCCCCTGCCGTTCTCTGAGGGAGGATCAGATAATGCAACCAGTGTTTCTTGCGATGGAGTAGCTGGAAATGAGGGTGAGGGTGTATGACGCACCGTGGATGGTGAAATAAGCTGAGTATGCACATCTGACGAGGGAGTCAGCTTGGTTGTTAGGCTAGGATGAGAGCGGCCTGTATCGATTGAGGCCACTAGATAGGAGGGAGATCGGCGGTTTGTAGGCTCACTCAGTGCGAGAAAACATGAAAGTTCCCCAAAGAGCTCCTTGCTCCCAGTAGATGCTGGTGGCTGGGATGTAGATATATGAGAGAGGGGTGGGGAGCTGGTAAGCGGGCGAGAAAAAGGGAGTGCCGTCGTATCAGGTACCCTGACCCCTGCCGTAATAAGGATAGTAACACGGATGCCCTTTCACCATGAGTAAGATGATGGGCTGTAAACTGGAGGGGGGATGTGAAATGGAAGTGGGATATGGGGGTGTAGGTTAGAGCAGAGATTGGAAGGTCGTGGGTACTGCTGTGAGTGGCCTGCGGTAGGAAAGGGATTCACGGTAGGCAAGATGCGTGAATGATAGAACGAGGGCGATTCATGGGGGTACAAATTACTCAGGTTACGATAGAGGTTATGTAAAACACCAAAGTATTCGTTTGGTATGAAGGGTGGCAATACTGGAAAGGCGAGAGGGGTTGGTTGTAGCAACCTGGTGAGGATGGTAACCAGAAGTAGAGAACGCACGACTGGGTGGTGTGTACCATGCAACCAGTGGACGGTGGTTTTTAGTGAGGGGATAGGTCCTGCATAACCTTCTTTCGACCACCGTTGCGCCCTCTATTGCTTCGCTTGGGGTAATTGGCAGTGGGAGATGCGGCTTGACGAGTGGGTTAGAATTGATTGTAGTGTCACCAATGTGTATTTTACCTGAAAATGACTTTTTATTTGGTTTGTGAGATGGCCTAGATACAGTAGACTGTCGAGTGTCTGCTGGAGCCGAGCAAAGAGATGGACCAGAAGAATATTGGGTGCCTCTTTTAATGGACTGGGGTATTTCACACCCTTATAGGTCGTGACCAACGTTCCGGTGATAGGTAATGGCGGAATCGGGTTAGAAATCCCGAGGGGGAACAGCTTGCCAGGGATGAACTCCGCATCTTGGTTTCTGAGGCATAGATTGGCGAGACGAGGTTGAAAAGGAAACGTCTAAGTCGACGTTGAACATATGGGATCGATGCTCCGGTGAGTTTGAAGCCAAAATGACATGGCACCTACGTTGAGCATCGTCAGACTGTAGAGAAGTAGGTAGCTGAGGGCAGACTTTTATTTGGGTAGCTGAATACGTGCTGGCGGACCTGGCGAATTTCCTTTTTCAGTGGGGTTCGTCTGTAGCAGTCCTAACATTCTTAAGCGGGGTTCTCGAAGCGATGGCTGATTGGTACCTAATGAATTATTTGGCAGGATTCTTGTCAAAATATTTGATCAAAAGTGGACAAGATCCGCGCTGAACGCCCCTCCTGGGCCGAACCCACTGGCAGCAGTGGTGTGTCATCACAATAACACTTAAAGAGCTGTTTTGCTTTTTAATTAGGGATTCTGCGGGGTACAAAAAATAGAACGGCGTTTCTTGAGTTGCTGATCCTTCGCACGATGTCCGAGGCAAAGGCGTCTATGGAAATCCCAGCCGTGACTAGGGCTTGGGTTGAGGGATTTCCGGGGGATCAGAGGTGTACCTGATTTGAATCAACTTGGACAGAATTGGATCAACCGAAGACATTAGACTGTTGAGTTTAGGGAGTTAATGTTCTGTTATCTCAGCCCTTTTATTTGCCCCACCAAGACATCGGTCGGAAGGATAGAACACGGATTCGGTGAGAGTTTCAAAACTTTAGACTTGACGAGTGCTTTTGGTCGGGCTTTGTCAAGACCAACCAATAAAGGTTCAGTTTGTTTGGCTGATAGTGTCGGCATTGAAACACTGACAGCGATTGTGCTTGGGAGATGAACACAAAGAATAGAGGGACGTTCCACGATGTAAGGGCTGCCCTAAGTAAAAAACGTGGAACTGTGGTTTTGGATTGAAGAATAGTAACACAGTGAAATTGCTGATGACGAGACATTGAAGCTAGACGAAGACATTTTTGGGATAATGTTGAGCTGAATGGTAGACTGCAACACGATCGCGCAAGGGGGTGCAAAATTTTCTATTACAAACCAATTTTCCCCTTAGTTCGTATCTTGAAAAGCTGTTCAAAGATTCCTTTTGCAAGGATCCTTCAATCAGTAGCTTGAGTCAAGATTTTACCTCCAGTGGAAATCCTTGGAATTCTTTTGAATTATGAGAAAGCACTGAGAAGCTGTAGTTTGGAGTATCACTCTAGATAGCTAAGTAAAAACTATACCAATTCAAATTGGTAAACGACGGGGTACGATAGTCTATCCAGTGCCGTGATCTAGCTGAGAATCAACAATGGTTTTATAGATAGAGTAGCAAAGGATATTTTTAGATAGGCTTGATCCTTGATTTGATAGAAAAGACTTGTGCTGGCAATTCACCATAAAGGCTCATCTCTTCACTGTAGGGTGGCGCAAATGAATAGTCTAACAACCAACATTTCAGTAGAAATAACTAGCACTATTTGGAATGTCACATAACCGAGTCCAGACGAGGCTAAGAGCTCACATTGAGACGACCTGATTTTAACATCACAATGACCTTCACCTGACCACGTGTTCCTCGAGAACGGTGAGAAACAGGGCCACAACCCACTCCCTGAAAGGCACTTTCCATTACCAGATGAGACGCGAGAAACCTAATGAAAGGCGCTTCCACCCAGGGTAGATCTAGCTGAGTTCGATTGTGAGGCAACAAGATACCTTGGGTTTATGAGAAAATTTGAGCATTATATCGAAGGCAGAGTCAGCAATGAAGGTCTTAGGTTGCTATACCTTCTGCACTACAGCTAGATGGAAGCTGAAGAAGTGGTCGAAGAAATCTTCATGTTGCCCCAAAATCAATGCTGTGGAAAGGCTCGTGAAATCCTTGAGGATCTGCTTGGTCAGATGCAAGTCGTTGCACGATCCCATTGAAAAGTCTACTGTCAGCAGTGAAACCTAAAGCCGAAGAAGACAAATCACTGACAGAATTGGTGATAAAAGTGCAGAGCTGCGAAATGGCCCTATCTCGGTTTTAATACGATGCAGACCTTCAATCGGTGGACATGTTAGAGAGGATCGGTAATATGCTATCTCGAACGCTGCGACATCTATGGGCTCCACTTGATGACGAAACATCCGAGGCCTCAGGAGCCCCAAACCTCAAGCAACTAAGGAAATTCGCTGCGGCGGAAGTTCATATAGCCCAGGGTCCATCCATGCAGATAGCTCCGTCAACTACGGGGAAATAATTAGCCCTTCACCGTAACTCGTCAGACAACAGTGACCGTCAGGTGAACCCTGCTTGGTCGAAATTTAAGGGTAAAAAAGAACAAAAGCATTGTATACAAAGAGGTACACAAAGCAGATACTGTTCAAAATTCCTAGCAGTGAAAGTTGGTGGCAGATATAATTCGCTTCGGAAAAATGGTATCGGTCTCATAAGCCCGCTGGAAGGACGCGGTGCAGTTGGAAGTTGTGTTGTCACCCCAGGCACCATAAACTGCCACGTTGCCACTAATTGGGTGTAGCTAGCCTGCAAAAAATCAGTGTGCAGCCAGTCGCATAACTGGTTACGAAGTAGCACGCGGTAGTATCCCAGTGGAAATCAGTGGAACTAAAGGGACTGTTTAAACATACTCACTCATAGATAATGGTTCCAACGCAAGTCCGACAGAGAATGGTCCGGTGGAACAGCTTGGCCTTTGCCAGGCACCTTTCTGTATGACCATCAAAACAGTGGATGGACTCTCTAAGGTAGAGTTGGGGGTCTTGAATCTTTGGTTGGCATCCCATAGAGAGGCAGGAAACTTTTAGGTAGAGCTTGAATTTCATTTTAACAGGCTATTCTCTAGGTCCCCGCATATGGACTTACGGTCACCCAAGGGTCGGTGGGCACACATTAGCGACATTCCCGTGTAAAGTACTGGAGATGTTGAAGTAGGAGTACCGGCAGGTTCTGACTTGACAGAGGCTCATGGGGTTTTGCAGCGGCCGACTGAAAACCACAGAAAAACTCATGCAGCCAAAAATCAACTGAAGTGGATGATACTGGGACCTCTAGGGCCATGCAGCAACTGGGAGTCCAAGATGAACAACAGGATAAAGGAACAAAACATCACATTAGAACAGCCTTTAAGGTATAGAAGACGTTCGGGTGCGGCTGGCGAACGAGTCTCCTATCGGGTCTAGCAGCGAATACCAACGGTATCCCCTCTATCGGACGAATAGAGAAGACGTAAGTCGGTTTGCAGATGCGAGGTGTATTCTATATATCGTGGCACCGAAACAGTACCGATACGAGAAATACACCGAACGGAAAACGGAACGAAACGCGACGGATGTGCTGAGAGCGAACCGCGAGCGAACGAACGAAAGTGAAAGTGATTTTAAACGAGGTCGACGGAAACCTCAGAAAAGTCAGTCAAGTAAAACGTAGGCAACCGGAGAACACTGAGGTCAATGTCAAACGTCAGAAAAGATCGTGGAGAAAATAGATCAAAAATGGTGTCCAGAAAATAGTCATTTTTTCAAAACGATCGAGGTCACTGCAGCAGCCCCCCGCTAGAAAGCACGGGAAGCTTTCGAAAAAAAAATGTCAAGGAGGACATGGCATACACACAGTATTCGTGTTCACGAATGCGTGCGAAATACGTGCATGTAGCTGTGCTGTAGGATGCTGACGGGCAAAATCCGTGGTATGCAGGAACCGTAGGATGATGGTCGAGCGTAAACCAGATTCGTTGTCAATGACGTCGGTTGCGTAAATCGTCATCAAGGTGTGCCACACCAATAACGTCCAGTGTCGGGTAACCGTTAACCAATATGATATCCGGAAGCCAAATCGATAGGTTCGTAAATGGGCAGGAACGAGAACGACAAGGCCGATTCGGAATGCAAACGTTGGTACCAAAATTCTCCAGATTTCGTGGGACCAGCGAAGCGTACCATATGGCGAGGTTCCATGAAACAAAAAGAAACGAAAAACTGGTGTAGCAACCGCAATGGACTTGACTAGAATACAGTAATAACTAATGAGGTATGTTAAATCGTGTCGAAACGATAAACACGAAAGTTATTACTGCGAAGTGCAATGGTTAAGATCGTGTTTGACCTAGTCGCGAAAACGTGCTGGGCAAACGATCTTCCGACCGGAACGTGAGACGGGAGCCTCATTCACGGACGGGTGCGTAGGCGTGCTCTGCTGACTTGAACGTGAGACAGTATTCTCATTCGAGGACGTAGCAGGGCCAACTGGCTGCTGACTTGAACGTGAGACGATAACCTCATTCGAAGTCGTAGCAGTACCAACTGGGTGCTGTCCTGAACGTGAGACGATAACCTCATTCGAAGTTGTAGCAGGCAACGCTAACTGCAGACCTTGACGTGACACGGAAGTGTCGTCAACAGGCAGTGCAGGGTTAACATCGAATCTCATGTCAGCGGGCGACACGCTATCATCAACGTACGCGGCTTTGAGACGATCGATGCTAACGGTATCGACGCGACCGTGTCGATCAACCTTAAAGGTCTTATGGTGACGAGAAATCACGCGAAATCGACCTTTGTAAGGCTGTTGTAATGGTTTCCGTACCGAATCAACACGAATGAATACATGCGAACAAGTTTCGAGTTCGGTCGGAACAAAAACCTGTCGTCGCTGCATTCGAGTCTGCCCCGGAGCGAGATTTTGCATGTACGTAGACAAACGATGAACGTAAGTCTGTACGGCAAGTGAATCTGTACTCCGTGGCGTAAAGAATTCCCCAGGCAGTCGTAATGTCGTGCCGTAGACAAGCTCTGCGGCGGAACATTGGATATCTGCCTTCATGCAAGTCTTGATACCAAGCAGAACTAGCGGTAACGTTTCGTACCAGTCGGGGCTCTCGTGTGCTCTAAGAGCCGCTTTGAGTTGGCGATGAAAACGTTCGACTAAACCATTCGATGCCGGGTGGTACGCGGTAGTGCGAATGCGTTCCGTACCCAGCATGTGAGTTAATGAAGAGAATAGATCGGACTCAAATTGTTGCCCTCGATCGGTAGTGATTGTGGAAGGACAACCATATGAAGCTATCCATCGTTCTATCAGATGTCGAGCCACTGATTCGGCCGTGACGACAAAGATGGGAATAGCCTCGGGCCACCTCGTAAATCTATCGATGCACGTTAGTAAATAGGTATACCCGTGTGATGGGGTCAATGGACCCACAATGTCTACGTGTATATGATCGAAGCGAGCATCAGGCGTAGCAAAAGTACCGATAGGCAAAGCTACGTGCCTATGCACTTTAGATCGTTGACATTGTAGACACTGTTTTGCCCACATACGAACATCTTTATTCATGGACGGCCAGACGTATCGTGCAGCTACTAATCGGAGACTGGCTGCGATGCCTGGATGTGAGAGTCCATGAAGGGTATCGAACACGAGACGTCGGTATGCAGAGGGTACAACTGGTCGAGGTATGCCAGTAGACATGTCGCAGAGTATAGTCCCAGCACTGGTGGCTAGAGGTACAGACTGACACTGTAGCGACGATGACTGAGCTGCTTCCATACATGAAGAATCCTGTGCCTGTGCGGCAGCCATGACAGGGATGTCTAAAACCGGAGATTTAATGGCATTAAGCGGAATACGCGACAAAGCATCTGCAACGCAGTTCAACTCACCTTTAACGTGTCGTAGGTCAGTCGTGAACTGAGAAATATAGTCTAAATGTCTGACTTCTCGTGGAGAGTAACGATCAGACTTAGTATGCAATGCATGCGTCAGAGGCTTATGGTCTGTAAAGAGGATGAAATATCGACCCTCGACTGCATGGCGAAAGTGCTTAACGGCATTATATGCAGCCAGCAGTTCGCGACCAAAAGCACTATATTTGGTTTCCGTGGGATTGAGGCGTCGAGAGTAGAACTCTAATGGCTGCCATATCCCAGAAACGGACTGTTGCAGGACCGCTCCGATGGCAAAGTCGGATGCATCCACCGCTATGCTTAGCGTGGCGGATGGAACTGGGTGCATGAGGAGCGTGGTCTGAGCTAAAGTCGCTTCAATCTCCGAGAACGCTACCCGTGCAGCATCCGTAAGCGACAACTTACGTGGATTGCCACGAATTAGATCAGTTAATGGAAGCAAACGCTCAGCAGCATGGGGTATGAAACGACGATAAAAATTAACTAACCCCAAAAATGCCTTGAGCTCCTTGATTGAGGACGGTACGGCGTAATCTAAAATAGCGCGCACTTTATCCTCGCAAGGCTTAATACCCTCTCGAGTGATCTTGTGGCCGAGGAACACAAGTTCCGGTTTGCCAAGTTCACATTTATCAGGATTGACTACTATTCGATGTTCGGACAAACGTTGAAATAGTAGCGTCAAATGTTGAAAATGTTCATCTACGCTCGACGACGCGATTAGCAAGTCATCGATATAGACATGAACAAATTCCAAGTCTCGTGTAATGCTATCGATAAACCTCTGGAATGTCTGAGCAGCATTTCGCAAACCAAAAGGCATACGTAGGAACTCAAACAAACCAAAAGGAGTCGTGACAGCGGTTTTCTCGACATCTTCAGCGGCCACTGGGATCTGGTGATAGGCTCGCACCAAATCGATCTTGGAAAATACAGTCGTGCCGTGAAGTGATGCCGTGATGTCGTGTATGTGGGGTATCGGATAACTATCGTAACGGGTAACCGAATTTAGTGCGCGATAGTCGCCACATGGTCGCCAGCTAACGCCATCTTTCTTAAGAACCATGTGCAGAGTTGAGGCCCATGGACTGTGAGAAGGACGAACAATACCTTTAGAAAGTAAAGTGTCAAACTCACGTTTGGCGAAAACCAATTTGTCCGGTGCCAGTCGGCGAGGTCGTGCCGTGACTGGTGGTCCGTTAGTGACAATGTGGTGTGCCACACGATCGGTCACTGTCTCTATCTCTTCAAATGGTTTAGTCAATATGGGGAATTTAATAAACAAAGACTGAAAATCGTGCGGAATGTTAGAAAACAATCCTGTGATTCGGTGTGCATCTGTTCGAGCTGCAATACCCGTAAATTTAATGTCCGACGAAGGATCGATAAGCTGCAGCCTACGTGAATCAACAAGTAATTCATAGTGCTGCAGAAAATCGATTCCCAGTATGCCTGTGGGAACATCCGCAAGAATGAACGTCCACAGATACCGTCGTCGTGGTCCCAGGTTGACCGCAAGCTATCTCGTGCCGTAGGTAGGAATGGAGGAACCATTCGCCGCTGACAGCCGAAGCAAAGAAGCTCGTGGCTTGTCTTTACCAACCGGCAAGACAGAAACTTGGGCCCCTGTATCAACTAGAAACCTAGCGTTAGTGCACGAATCATGCACGTAAAATAAACGGCCAACCTGAGACTGATTGCCGGCGAGTACGGCCGCTTCTACTCGCCGGCAGTGGCGTTTCCCGCCGCATATGAACACGGCTGTCTACACCTACGGGCGGCTGGCCCGAAAACGCGATGGAACCAACAAAAGCCGCTGGTAGGATGATCTGGTTTGGATGAGGCAGGTGAGGCGGATTCACGGCGGACGTGGGCAGTGGAGGGCGCCCATCCGTGCCGTTGTTTACGTGGGCTACTGCGAGGAGTAGGTATTTCAACTCTGTCCTTGAAGGACAGGCGGCGCTGGATGGATCCAGAGTGCCGAGGCCTCTCCGGCGATTCATCCAGGTCGACACCCCTAGGATTGCGCGATGTCGTGGCAATGAGGGGGTTAGCCCCACTGCCGACACGTGCGACGATTTTGTCAGCCACGGCGGCTGCTCGTTCCAAGGACGAGTCCTCGAGGAGAGCAGTAACGGTGGTCTGAACGTGGAAGGGTAGAGAGTCCAACCACCGTTTCTTAACTATCTCCGAATCCTTATCGGCGGGCCCTGCCAAAGACCGGAGATGAGCTAGGTGGCGGCTGGGTTTAGTATCACCTATGGGGTGCCGTGCTAGTAGCTGACGTAGCCGTTCCTCCCGAGAAGGAAGGAAATGTTGTAGTATAGCCTCCTTAAGCCGATCGTACGGCTGCACTTGAGGAGGATTTAATACCAAATCCCTCACCGAGGCGATAACATCACCTGGAATAGCCTCTAAGGCATAGGAAAATCGTTGGCGTTGGCCAACAATCCTACGTGCCTCAAACTGCAGCTCTAAGGCTGCAAACCAAACCTCTGGATCATGAGGGATAAACGCCACTGGTTTAAAGGCAACCGCAGACAGAGTGAGATCTGTGTCGAGCTGCGCCTTATCCTCTGACATGGCTACGTTGCGATAATATATCGTAAAAAATATATATCGTGCAACGAGAGGACGTGAAACAGCGATAAATCACAGACTCATCGGGCGGGCGAATAATCCAAGAGGTTCTGGAAGTTCTTGGTCTCACCAATATGGAAAACGTTCGGGCGCGGCTGGCGAACGAGTCTCCTATCGGGTCTAGCAGCGAATACCAACGGTATCCCCTCTATCGGACGAATAGAGAAGACGTAAGTCGGTTTGCAGATGCGAGGTGTATTCTATATATCGTGGCACCGAAACAGTACCGATACGAGAAATACACCGAACGGAAAACGGAACGAAACGCGACGGATGTGCTGAGAGCGAACCGCGAGCGAACGAACGAAAGTGAAAGTGATTTTAAACGAGGTCGACGGAAACCTCAGAAAAGTCAGTCAAGTAAAACGTAGGCAACCGGAGAACACTGAGGTCAATGTCAAACGTCAGAAAAGATCGTGGAGAAAATAGATCAAAAATGGTGTCCAGAAAATAGTCATTTTTTCAAAACGATCGAGGTCACTAGGTCCCCGCATATGGACTTACGGTCACCCAAGGGTCGGTGGGCACACATTAGCGACATTCCCGTGTAAAGTACTGGAGATGTTGAAGTAGGAGTACCGGCAGGTTCTGACTTGACAGAGACTCATGGGGTTTTGCAGCGGCCGACTGAAAACCACAGAAAAACTCATGCAGCCAAAAATCAACTGAAGTGGATGATACTGGGACCTCTAGGGCCATGCAGCAACTGGGAGTCCAAGATGAACAACAGGATAAAGGAACAAAACATCACATTAGAACAGCCTTTAATGTTGTGCGATGCAGACTTCTCTGGTAGTGAATCTGCTATGCAACAGCAATCATTGGAGGACCATAAGGAGCCATCGATTGCAGAGCGGTCCCTGGAACCGGTTGACGGACACTATCAGTTGTCCCCCCTCCGTGGGGGACAATCGCTGGGACTATGCGTAACAACTTTGACACTGCCGCCCGGAAGCTTTACCTACCTGGTCCATGGTTTCAGCGCCACAGAGCTTTCTATGGAGGGTATGAAGAAGTCTTGCAAAGAAACAGCGACAAGGACTATTTGACTTTCATCCCCGCCCAACAGCTGGCACCAGAGTTTTCACCAGGGTGGTACTCACCACACCAAGCTGTCGTCAACCTCAAGAAACCGGAAAAACAAAGGGTAGTTCTAGACTGAACCACCAGGTTCCGAAGATTACCTCTAAAAGACGGACTAATACAGGACCACGAATGGATCATCAATCTGGTTAGAGTGTTAACGAGGTTTCGAAACTGGGGGGGGGGATCCAACATGGCAGAGGCCGAAGAAATATTTATGCAAGTTCGAGCGGCCCCACGGGATAGTGGTGCCCAAAGACTCCTGTGAGGGACAGTGATGAACCAAAACAGCAACTGTGTGAGTATCAGATGACAGTTTGTTCTCTGGAAGACACACCTCCTTTTTGGACGAGCTTCGCGCTGAAAGTGAAGGCCAGGTGGAGTCTAGACTAAGGACCTTTCGGTAGTAACTCGGCGTCAAAGAATTATAATATGGACGAATGCTTTGTATAATTCTCATCCGCTGAGTTGGAAAAAACCTATTTTAAAAAGTGGGTACCAAAAGTAGAGGAAGTTTTGCTTGCCGCACCCGGACATAACGACGCCGTCCCTACAGCCGATATCAATTAAAAACCAAAATCAGCACAAAGGACGCCTAGCCCGGAATGGGCCACCCAACGAGACACGTTCTATTTTTGTCAGGATATGATTGACCATGCACATTCGAGAGAAGGAATCTTATCCGTTATCCCTTCTCTTTACTATCCGCTAGGTTTGAAGAAACCTGCCGTCCTACTAGAAACGATGTTGCTTCGAGATCTGTGCCTAGAAGGCTTGGGTTGAGAGGATAGCCATGGGAACACACGGGTGAGATCGTGGAATTCCTCGCGGAGCTCCATGACTGAGTTGCCCAACGTGACGGTTATAAGATGCCTTGGGGTGAGGGGGTGAGTTGAGTGGGTGCTGTAGCCCTGTTTGCATTTCAGCGCCCTTGGCAACGGTAAATTGTACCATTTTGCTAGGGTGCGGATGAACCGGCGGTACCCTAAGCCAGAGGATGAGCAGGTTTACTGCTGTAAATTCTGGCCGCCCAAAGGAAGCTGGAGGGCGCTAAATCGCAGGTAAGGAGAGGGAGAGAACCCGATTCTGGCTTGAGCTTGTCGACTAGAAAATTCAGCGGTGGACTTGGCGGGCGGTGTGATCAACAAAACAACCAAGCTCGAGGCTCCAACTCGGGATCGATCTGACCCTTACCCTCACTTGAAGATTATGTATTCCATTAGCGTCTTGCGCCACACCCGCTCATTTATTGAACAACAAATCGGACAATGACTACAACTACCGTTGACTGGTGCTTGCATGGGTTTTATTCTGTGACCTTTGACCCACTTTTTATATAGACATTTAGTTGACTTGACCGCCTGAACCTCAATCGATCCTGAATTCGTCTGCTTTTCGCCAACTCTGATTCACGGAGAGGTTACCGCTCAGGTCTGTTTAGCTTCCGTGACATACTGATTGCTTTATGAGGAAAGGCAAAGAAACCCACGATTGGACGCTAGGCGTATTTTGGAATGTGTTGCGCACATCTCAACGAGGGCTGGAATTCCGTTACTGTAGTCCATCAGATAAACTGGAGTGGCTCCCACCAGTCTCTACCTGGCAGTTATTTAAAGCCTGCTTAACGAAATTGTTCCAATCACAAGATCAAACACCGCAAAGACCTCACCCGCAGTCGGGTTGATGGTTAGTTCGGCAAATTAATAGTGTGCCACTTGTCAGAGACTAATAAACGCCGTTGAGTGATCAGTCCACAGTATGGAAGAATGGTATTGAAAGCCGAACAAATGCACTTGGCCAGTTACAGCGTGTCGGGTTTCCACGGTGAGTTACACAGCCACGATATCCATCTAATCAGTGATAATATGCAAGGAGAATTGACCACGTGACATGAAAAGTGGCACTTGTAGTTGCACAAACTAACGACCGAAGTGACGCCACTATTCACAGCTTTCCCTCTGAGTTTCAATCCCGATGATCGTTTTGACATCCAAGTTAGGCTGTTGCTGGGGCGCAGGAATCACCGAGCCACCGCAGTCAGTGAGCTGCTACTGTTTGTTACAAAGGGATAAGATCCGCTAAATACTCACAAGTTCACCGGGCCAATGTGGGTATGCACGATTGAACCAAGAACAGGTTAACGATAAGCACTGTGACAGTAGATGATATACTATCGAGCAAATATTACTGAAGTTGTTATTTTACTCAGTGTTTTCATACAAGCACTTCAAAATTGGACGACACGTCCAGTTTACTAGCAATAGGCGCGCCCTCATTGACTGGCATCACCAAAAGCGCCGTAGGAGTACGTCGGCAACTTCTTGCGATCACTCCGCGGTAAAATGAACCATTTTTGACAATTTTATTGGCGAATCTCGGTATTGGCCATTATCATCTCAAGCAGATAATCCAGAGCGTTTTTCCTCCGGATGCCAAAGTCTAACTACTTCTGTCGTTTCTGGTAGAACATAAAATTTCGTTGCTCCAGGAGCGGATACACTTCCATTGGACACACTGTGCTTGCTAACCTTTTACTTGTTCTGTTCTTTTCCGGCTTCCATTCTTCCTATTCAACACTGTTTTCATATGCAGATGCCTATCTATACATCATCTCTCCCACATCTTCTAATTCGATGAGCCAACTTCTTCTTGTAACAGCTTGGGAAATCAGCTGTTATTGGTAAGGTGCTTAGCCCGTTCGACCTACAACGTTTCGGCGCGACTGCAAGCCCCCGCCCAATCAGAGGGCCCTTGGCTCCAGTGCCACCGGCGGTGTCGGAGAAGGAGCCACGCCTTCTTTCCGGTGGTACTCTGACATTCGTGCCGGAGGTCATACAGTGTCCGTTACTAACGACTCAGAGATTTTCCGGCCATCTGCTGTCCTACGTCGCTTTAATTGATTGTAGTGCGCTGTTAGGAAATCGGCTTTTGTGGGTTGCAGGTTGTAGAGCAAATACATTTGTGGAGAGCGCTGATAGATCATGATGTAAGGACCTTGCCAACATTGACGAAGGGCTCAGGGCCGGTCGTTATCCGTACTATGGAAACAAACTTCTCGGTGCCTTTTTGAAGCCATGACCATCTCGATCATATCCAGATTTCTGGCGTTGGTGAGCGCATTATAGTGTGTCACGCTCAATTAAAAGCGCGCATCACGGGAGTTGCGGTCAAAGGGGCCAAATCGAGCTTTGCTGCCGGTGTCATTTATGAGTGAATCTCTTGTGAGAGGACTTCAAGCCTAAAATGAAGAAACACTGCTTCACCCCCCGTTAAAGTGTAACTGAATTACGACAGCCGAAGAGATCAATTGGTAGAAGCACAATCCATTCGTCCGAGTGACCGCAGTGTATCTTTACTTGCGGAACACTTCTCACAGTGCCGTTGGTTCGTTCAATGAGTCCGTTTTCTTGAGGGTGGTATGGCGTAAGCTGAGTCTTAGCATCTTGCTGTTTAAAAATGGTCGGTTTGCACTATTAAGCGGAACAAGCCGCTATCATTAGATTACAGCAACGGTCCAGCTTCGGACGTGGCACTACTCGGTGATTCAAACGCTGTCACTTCTTTGACGGCCAGGTACCGCTTCGTAGCCACGCATGCGAACGAGCCTTACGCAATCAGGATCGCCGCGGGCAGGTACTACAAAGTCTCCCTGTGAATAATCGTCCTCTAATCTACCAAATATGTTCTTTGTTTTACCATAAATATACAAACTAGTTCTGCAATACAACAAACGTGCTATTTCGCAGCCTTGGTCTTCTTGCTGCTTTAGTTCCTGTAGCAATGGGTAAGAACGTTTCAATACGTCCTGTCAGCTCAGTCGACTGTGATTACTACACAATAAGCCCAGGACATGTGTATCTACTCGGTGGTTCTGACTGAGGTCTGGTTGCAGTTGCCCTTTCGGTCGGTCGGGTTCAGTTCATTCTGCAAAGAGCCGGTAAACTCCACGGCAAATTGAGCTTCCAGGATTCTTTCGGTGGTATAAAAACTAGGTAATCACCCAACACAGCGCAGATTATTTCGCCAGTGAGTTTCCTCTGCGTAAACACTTTCCCCTCTTCATTCCCAGCTTCTTCATTCTCTTCTTCTCGTTCGCTATTTTGTGCCACACCCCTTTTGATCCATCATTTATTTCACCATCTAAGCCTACCTTCTCCTAAATTATACCGCGACGTGTCCGTCCAAGTGGGGATGGATTGTCTTGGTACGTTGGCATGCTTCTCGGTTTCTGCGGCGAAAGATTTCGTTATTGTGAATCAGCGGCTTCTAGTAGCGTTTTGCCACAACTGCACCTATTTTACCCTAGCCACCATGGTCTATGTTGATATGGATCCCCGAGACGACCTGTGCAACTAGCGTGCTTGTGAACACTATACGAAGTGGGTGGCTTGATCGTTGCTTGCACATTCAACCACGTCAAGGAACACGGCCTCAGTTCACAAATTTCAGAAGTACATAGCGCCTGAAGACGGACCATTCATCTCTGGACTTGCTGGATGCGTTTCACCAGGCTGTTTGCCACGGTAAGTGAGGCCGGCGTCATCTTATAGTCTGGCCAAAAGCTCTGGCTGGGATAGCGATAGGCAAGTGGAAACCACCTCAGACACAAATAAAGGTCGGCTAGATGGAACAGCGGAGTCCTCAAGCTGACTGTCGCGCCAAAACTGACTAGTGAGACATTTCCCTTGCAACTTTCCTCTCCAGAATGCTATTTGTCAAAGGGGATCCTTGAAGTTTTGTAGCCACTGAAGCGATTGATCGTCCGTCCGAATGCAGAATAGTTGACCGAGTAGGCATGGTCAGAAGTACTTAAAGAAGAAAACCAGGGTGGGCACTTTGCGCCAACTAGTGTAATACCGACCTTCCCGTATATCTAAGGTGCGACTGGCTTAAGCTATCACATGTGCCCGGCCGCCTTGCGACTAGGCTAGAACAACCCCTATGGCTATATCACTGGCATCTGTGTCAGGGGCGAGTCTTTCTGTGCCTGGTGATGTGCCCGGCAACCGTGGCGAAGGGGATAAAGGTAAAGCCTGCCTCAAAAGGGCGGAAGCCGTTGCGTGCTCTCGCATCCACCTTCTTCGGCCAGCCGATGTAGCTGGGAAGCAATTTCGGCTAAACCCATGGACGTACTTCCAGTGATAAGAAACTAAGCCCACCAGGCTGCTTTGCTCTGTGGCAGATATCGTAGTTAGCCAGCTAGTGGCTTGGTTAGTCTTACCCTCTTCTACTTCCACCACAAGCTGAAAATCGATGACCTAAAAGGAATCTACAAAGGAACCCACCTTTGCCGACCTTCATTGCTAAACCCGTTTCACTAACCCCGGTGAACACTTCTCGCGGTCGTTGAATGAGTTCTCCACGTGTGGTGCCATAAACGATAATGTCATCCAGGTAGACCAAACATAGATATTGTGCTAGCTGTCCCAGCACCTAATGAATCAAGATTTGGAAGGGGACAGAGGCTTTTGTCGGGTGAAAAGGCATTGCTTCGAATTCATATAAGCCCGGTACGACAACAAACGCCATCTTTGCCCGACATTTTGGAAAAACTTCTGCTTGCCAGTAGCCACAGGCCAGGTCTAACGCCAAGTAAAGCTCTGTAACAACCGACGGCGTCTAGGATGATATCAATTCGAATAAGTGGGAAAATATAACGTTCAGTGATCGAATTCGGCCGGCGATAAAAAGTGTGAAAACAAGGGATCCCGTCCCCTTTTGTCACTAGTAAGATTAGCGACGCTTACGGTGGTAGGGATGGTCAAATATTCTTTTTTTCAAGCATCTCTTGTATCGTCCGTTCCAATTCAGCCTGGTGGTAGGTAGGTTTTTGGTGGTGAGCTTGTCAATTAGGGCAATGTGTTCCGGTTTCTGAGGTGTGAGGTAAAAGGTAGGCGCAGCCCGGGCTGCCCCCTCCAAAGCCAGACCTCTATGAGAACTCATGCGGAACAGGCTCCGGTGTCTCCTTATGCTTTGCTCCCACTGTCGGCTCACAACAGTTTAGGTTTTCACCTCTGTCCGTCAAAGAATCCGACTCACGCACACGATTCGGTCCGGGGGTGGGCTGTTTTGAAGAAGAAGTTCCCCTTGGGCACTTTCTTGGTGTTTTCGTTGGCCGCGAAACGTCGGCACTGACAATCATACCCCGATAAATCGGAGATATAATTGAATTTTACCTCCTGTTAGGATCGAAGGTTTTCAGGTCGAAGTTAGCATTTCCTTTCCCCTGAATTGGGGCGCCATTGGCTGTGTCGAGGGTCAGCCCAGGGGGTGTCAGCACTTCGACTGTCAAGTACTATCTCCACTATATGGCCCCGAAGTTGACAGGCACTCTGAATTGCCAACCCCGAATAACTGCGATGGCAAGGGAGAAACATCCGCAGCGTATATGAGGAGACATATGGGTATGAGCAGGGCAGACGTTGGCCGGAGAGTAAGTCACAGGCAAACAAGCAAGTGCAGATTAGCTCGGCCACAAGCGTTATCACGCACGAAAGAGTAATACTAATCAGTATATAGAACAGTCAATAGGTCAGGAGTGCTGGCTCTGGAAAGCACTAAGGATAGCCACAAAGCAGGTGTATATCCACCCACGAGAGGAGTACGGATTGGTTGTCGGCGCCGAGTAAGTGAACTTGAATAAGAATATCAGGGCCTTGGATAGCCTTCAAGTAGTCATGGATGCTTTCAGGCCTCTGTTGTGGGTACCAGCTCGAGGAACTGTGTGAGTACTTCGGCCCTTTTTCGGCAAGTCTGCCCTGATCATCCACCCTTATCCACTGCCACACATGAAAGTCGTGGCATTAAGCCTGGGGCACTGTTTAGCACCTTACGCTGACCCCTCCGTGATGGCCGTAGCCAACAAAGCACTCAGAATTTTTTCAACTTCTTGGGGTCTCGAAGCAATACTCGGGAACGAGACCGAAGCTCATGTGATCCTAGACTTTGTCCACTTAGGAGGAGGACATTGGATTTACTTTTTCTTAGGTGACCTTGAATTCTATCCCGGGATTCTTGAGAGGCTGTCGCTGCGCCTGAGGTACCGGAAGAAGCCTGTGAATTTTTATTAGGAGCCGCAGAGTTCCCCCTGGTCGTACTGCCCACTATCCACCAAAGGGAACTTTCAGAGGCTGGTGAAGGATGAACCAGAGGAAGCACGCGAATGAATGACATACTTAACAGAAACACTTTTTCCTTGCCGTATAAAGCCAAAGATGCTTGGTAACTCCAGTTAGTAGTAGGTAGTAAGCACCGGAAAACCTGCCATCTAGGCTGACCCGTCCGTCTCCCGAGAGTCCAGTAAAGGAAGCACGCAGTCGGTCTAAAAAGCTGTCTTTTTGCCTCTAAGGGACGTAAAGCGACTTCCCCCGGGCGATTCTTCAAAACTCATTCGGACCTTTGTGAAGCAAATGCTCGTTTTCTCGAGTCGTGAACTTGGTCCTCTTTTTGGGCTTCTGTTACCGAATACTTGAGGCGTTCATGCATTTGTGAGGTCGCTGATTCCATAATCCACTATAGTAGAAACCACCAATCGATCTTGTTTTGAATTCGGGGTTTACAGTCGGCTACTCATAGCTTAACCAAAAGTTACGTCTTCTTTCCTTCAACCTTTCACGTAGCAAGACTACGAACTTTCTCCAAGCCGGTGGCGTCCACTTTTGTGGAAGGGTGGCATTACTTGCACGCTACATTCCAAGCGATGTACTATAGTCGTATAGATAAGCGCGAGTATTTTCGGCTTCCGTCACTACTACTTTTCGTGCAAAAGCACTGAATTGGTCCGATCATGCAAAACCACTGTTCATCATGACACTTACGTCTTGAACTCTACGAACTACTTTTACTGTGAACGGCCCCTGGTCGTGGATGAGTTAGGCTTTCCGATGCTCTTGATCACAAATGACTTTCCAGCTCTGAGGTGTGAGTCTTTTGTGTGCCTGGTCTAGGTTGTTTCCCATGTCCCTGCCTGGGTCACTACTAACTTCAGATCTTGGGATTTTCACGTCATCCGTGATAATTAATCTAAAGGTTTGAAGGACGGATGCCGGGTCGTTATTGAACAAAAATAATAAAGCTGTAAAGGTAAAGCTTTACTGCCAACAACTGGGAAGGGTGCATGCACCAAGCTTGATCAGGGTTTGAGCATCATGCATACATACGGAACGGAACAAAATTATGCCAAGATGATGCGGAGAAGAGTAAACTGGGAAGTCCAGTTGGATTTTCTATTGGTCGAGGTAAGTTCAGAGCCGATTACCCGAAGAAATATAGTGACAAGGTCATTATAAAAAAAACATCCAGGGGAGATCAGCTGAGTGGAACTTTGACCAACGCAAAAACTGGCAACCAGGTTATTAGAAATGACCGGGGAATGAAATAAAGCCAAAACAATCCGTGATCGTTAGTTAATTTCAGGGTGATTGCAGTCAAAGTTGTATCAATCCCAAAACTGGTATGAAAAAATCATAGAATAAGACGGGTTTAAAGTTCTCCACCCGCAGAACTACCGAATTCCGCTCCTGCCGAAACAGCAGTGAAATGGCCGTTGCGGAAAGTCATACTGGGCTTTGCCGAAAGATTCAAGAAAAGCCCCGTTGAAATCCATGAAGCTGAACTGTTGATCTAGAGCTACAAAAAGCGTATGAGATGGTCGCTGTAGAAGGTGCCCATAAACAGCGGCTATTTATGAACCTCAAAGGATGCGTGTCAAGGTAGGTCACCAGAAAGATCAGCAAAAATGTTCATTTGTCCGGTTTGCTTGTGGTATTTTCTCCATCGTACGGCATAGAAGGTTGAATGCTAACAAGCAGAAATTAAATGAAGTAATAAATGTGGTAGAGGAAGTAACACGGATGCATCTTGTGGAAGCTTCCTGCATTGATTATGGGGATAATGCAGGTGGTCCTTTTGCAAGATCCATCTGTGGTTCACCAAGTTTCTCGGACAGGTGATCCCAGAAGTCAGTAGTCTGGTAAAAAGCAATCACGGGAGATAAAATATATAGTTGCAGAGTACTATTCCGCTGGTATTTCAAAGGTTCTTTTTGTGGTCGACGTTTACAGAAATCCAAGGGACCAAGTCAAACCTGAAAAATATTGACAGAAAAGAGGCGGTCTATGAGGGTTCCAGCTGTGGTTAATTGGGTAGCCGTGTAAAGTTCTTCAAAAATCCAGACCAATATAATAATCCCTATCTTCGGTCATGTAAGGGTTGATAATATGGATTGTTTTTAGAGCTACCGAGAATTCATTTACCTTCCTAGAAGCTGGTACATGGTTAAGTAAGCTAACCTCTAGCTGCATTTTATTTTACAGGGAGTACTACCTACCAAAGCAGAAAGTAGACCGCAAATTTGTCCTAGAAATAGGGACAGCCACCAAGTAACTGCCTTGCAGTAATGCGTACCAAAAGTCCGTGGGTATCCTCAGTTTTTGGCTGTGAGCCACAAGTTTCATGTTTACTGAGGTTATGGAAAAAAGGAAGATGTTTTTCGAATTTTTGCAGCCAGAGGGGATCTAGATGTAAAAAGGGGCAGAGTTGATTGTAGCCCAGTGCTTTAGGATAACCTAATAGTTGCTTTGCGAATGATATTATCTATCCTCAATGGATATTTGGTCGCACTGTCGCTTGTTGGAATAACTTATTGATCCACACAATAGAAGAGGCCCAAAGTAAGTCTTATGGAGGTAGAGTTTACATTCTTGTAATGGAAATGTTCTATGAGGTGATCCAATTAACTTTCAGGTCTTCAAAGTATGAGTAGCAGTGTGTCCCGAGAAGATAAACAAGCAGCGGTGTGAAGATCCAAAACTAGTATCTCTGAGGTTTTGCAGTTATTTATCGTCTACGCTAAGGGGCCTCGGTGGGACAAGGGATTTCTATGTCGGAATACTACTTTTTCCAGCAGAAAACAGTAATAAACAAGTAGACCCCAAAGTGCTCAGTGGAGTGTGATCCTGCAGTATGCCACTGAGAGATGTGTTCAGATATCGAGGGTCAAAGGTACACAATATTTTCAAGTCATCAGGGAAAAGAAAAGGAAATCCGTGAAGAAAAAACCCCGAATATTTCGTCTACATACATTAGAAAGAGTATTGGCCCCGGAACGCTACGTTGAAGGGCTACTCTAGTTACTATTTTCGGTAGTGATACTCTGCCACTTACATGTACAATCTGATAGCGTGGAGACAAAATGGAAAAAACCAAGAATGTAACAGGTCAAAGATGCCATAACTTTTACCTTGGCTAAAAGTCTAGAGTTAGGAGTCCGGTCAAAAGCTTAAGTTGTATCGAGAGAAATAATAGTCGTTCGTTTGCCGCTGTCAGCAGCCACTCATGTAGGATCTGGAAGATCAGTCATGCAAGTAGAACATGAAAGCTTTTTAGGAGAACCATGTTGGGGCAGTGCTTATAAGATTATAACTGAGAAAGCAATTCGTAGGCTCAGCTTTGCTAAGCCTTTTCGTTATCCTTGAGAAAACTGTGGCATGACTGACGGGTTTATGGTGTGTCGGGTCTTGTATTGATTCATTTTCAAATAACAGTAATATCTGAGGTTTTCCAGTGACTGGGATACAGCCTATACTGTATAGATAAGTTAGATGTGTTTCACAACAAAAAGAATATCAGGCCTGCTCAAGCTGAAAATGGCATGGGCAAAGAATCTGGCCCTGGATAGTAGGAGAGTTTACTACTTGACGGCAGAATTGATGCGTAATTTGAGTTAAAGGAAACAGTAAACAGATTTTCCGAGAAATCAAAATTAAGGATCGGATTAACCGACGGAGAACCACTTGGTAAAGTGGACTCAAAAAGCACCAATAGCCTCCGATGTGTCTTACGCCTTGTTTATAAAAATATCATTAGAAAAAGGAAAAGAAATAGAGGAATGGCATTGAGTATTTCTACTTTACATCACCTTAGACAAGACCTCCACTCATTTTGGGTTTCGCAAAACATTTTTTTATTGTTTTCTCTTTCTCCACTCCTAGTAGGAGATGCTATTCAGAAGAAGATGAAAGGCTTCTATATATAAAAAGAAAATTCTTGCCCTGAGAAAAGTACTTTGCAGTTCCGAGGGTCGTCCTTTCGTTTTGGATCCATCGTTCTGTTTTTCGCGTTTGACGTAATAGTTTTTGGGCCCGATCATGTCGAGACAGCGATCCAAGAAAGAAAGAATCTTATGTGTTATCGTTTGCGGTTAGTAAGACAGGGGACATTTATTCTCATTTTGTGCGATTATAAGCGAAGCAGTTGGTCTCATTAATCACGATGAAACAAGCTAGTAAAAGATAGTTTTCAGTGGATTCCTGTGAAGATAAAAAAACTTGCTTGAAACCGTGAAGCGCTCGCTTCCAGGAAGTTTCCCTTGCACTAGAGTGCACACCTGGGTGGCACTTAAGACAAAGATTAAGGCTAATGTTACCTAATCTTGGTGATGAGGACATATGAACCAGTCCCCCGAGGCTGGTTGCCATCACAAATTCTAGAGAGCTTTGCGAAGAAGGCTATTTTACCCGACAAACACTCGACGAATTCAAGTTATCTGCTGCGAGCTTAGGTCCAGTATAGAGTTTTGCGACAAAGTCCACAGCATCTGTAAGAGCTGGGAAATCACAGTTGTTCTAGCTAGGAGAACAGTGAACACAAACCACTAAAATCTCACGATGTTCGTTTTTGATGTTCAGCCACACTGAACCTTCCATGCTGTCTAGAATGACTTGCCCAAACAAAGACTGGGTCATACTTTACCATGCACAGATTATACAGCCTTCCCCAAGCTGGTCCGATCTGTTTTCCCGGAGGGCCATGCCAACCAACACATTAGTGTCTTTAGTGAGTGGCATTGTCAGTCAACCATGTTTCAACTGCTAAAACGAAATCGTAACATCCTGTGAAGGCCGTGCAAAAGACTTAGTGCGCCCTGCTTATTACTGATCAAGCATTGAATAATATCGCAGATGAAAGCGTGGATATGCCTTCATTATCAGGTAGGTAAAATAATAATAATAATATTGATAAATTTCTTGATCGTGGTCAAGACACATGCACAAGGCACGGCCAGAGGGGCTACGGTAAAAATGTGATCAAATTGTGATGGCAGTTGGGGGAAAATGGAAGTCCATTAGAAGGTTTGGATGGGTTCGTTAGAATCATAGCGGAAGACTTCAGCCTCCCAGGCATTGGTTGGACAGAAGTAAATTCCTCTCTGAAATTATGTGATCCTGTCTCATGTATCCATGCAGGCAGATGAATGCAACACATAGCATCAACAAGCAGAGGAAACAATATTCTTGATCTTATCTTTTATTTAGACCTCCGAAATATAAAGGCAAATGTTCCTAGTCACTTTCCTGGTTGTGATCATAAGGTCATAGTATGTAAATTCTCCGTTCAACCGCATCGCCAGGAAAGCCCTCAAAATCGGAAATCTTTCTGAAATGCAAATGGGGGGATTCCACCCACCATCCTGCGTAACCAGACCTAGGATGAATTCTTCTTAACATCTGATCCTCAGCTGGCATCGGATGTGATGTTATTTAACTTATTCTGCTCTCTAAACACCATATTTCTGGAGATAATCGAACTCAATGTGAAAAGATCTATCGGCAACAAAAGATGCGACGAAAATTCGAGAAGTTGCAAGTTGCCTACGAAAGGACCAGCGACTCCTCTACCCTCCCCTGCCCCAGCCAACTTTCACGTCATCTGCCAATCGAAAAAAGAGCAAGCTGAAACAGCAGGAACTGAACGATCCTAACCAGCCCAATAAAATAATCCATCTCTCTGGCCCTATCAAAACTCGAAACCCCAACTGTGAAACCAAAATACCATATCTGCTCCTATCAAAGGACATTTGTATTAACTCGCCGCAGCCAATCGCCGAGGAATTCAATTATTTCTTCGCCTGTACCTTCGTAACGGACCACGATAGTCCAACCTAGGACCTCGCCTTTTGACTGTCGATACCTTATTAGCCGTAGTATTCTTAGCCAATAAAGCCAGAAAGCTACCAAGTACCACCCGGCCTCTGGCCCGCCCTGGACCCAAAGGTATCCCATCAGCTCCATTTGGTCTTCGCGGCCCGGACATTCTAATGCTTTTGCAGAGCTTAGTTGACCCCTCCATGTCACCGGGCATCCTCCTTTTCTAGTGGAAATCGCCCGTTATCATTCTTCTCCATAAAAAGGGGCCTTACTTGGCCGCGCAAACTACTTCCCCACAAACCACACTCCCATTATATCTAGGAAAATGGAACGAGCAGTCGAAGATAAGATGGCTCAATTGATCCTAGCCCGCAGGCTAATAAATGACAACCAACATGGTTTATTTACGTCTAGGTCGTGCCTGGCCTGCCGGCTTGATTGTTCTAATCTACTCACAATGTCGGCTGGCTCTGGAAAGGCATTTATCGTTATCTTCCTTGATATGACAAAAGCATCTGATCGCGTGCCTCATGCTCAGCTGAAAACCAGGGTTAAATCTCACGGCATAACAGACCCACTCTTTCCTTGGTTGTCCCACACCAAAGCATTGGATTGCAAACAGTAAGCATTGGGGGTTACCTCTCTTCGTTCCAGCCAGTCACAAGCAGCGCCTTACAAGGCAGCATAATAGGTCCACTTTTAATTCGTCTCTACATCAACTACGTATTCAAAGTAATACGCCATTTCACCGCGTTTCTATTCGCCGATAGTGTCAAGAATGTAGATTCCTTTGGACTCTATACAGTGACCCATTCCCGCACTAAAATAGCTGGCTACCTGAACGCCCCTGACATACGGTGTAACACTTGAGAAATGAGTTTCTGCGCTGCTGAGAGTCCCATTCTCAAGCATAAAATAAAATTCCTCCTGAATCCCTCGCCTTAAACGGCTCGTACATCCCTATTACTCCGCTAGTACGAGATCTCGGCCTACTGTATTTCTGCACGTTCACCTTTCAACAACAAGCCACCCACCAAGTAGTTAAGACAAAGGGAACGATAGCCCACATCTGCAGAACTTTAAGAATGCGCGGCAGCCAGCCTCTGATCCTTAAATCCCACGCCAGACCGCAGCTCGAGTGCTGCCCTCCAGTCTGCACTCACATGGGCAATCCTAACAAACTTGCGATCCTTTGCCAGGCACTTACCCGGCTCATCATCTGCTCTGAATTGCAAAGGGGGATGTGATCTACTAAGACCTGAACCGCTGTGGCTACGACATGTGAAACTCAATCTTTATCTTCTATTCAACCTCCTACATTCTGGAGTGCATACGTCCACCACTGATTTATGTTTCGCTCAAGGCGCACCGTGCCCGCTTCGCAATCGAAATCATACTACTAAAGCTCCAAACCCCAGGACGGAACTAAGCGAAAAGTTCTTCATAACCGTCTTTTCCCGTATTCGGAACAGACTGCCTGAAAACAGTCGGGCCTGCCAGACACTAGACCGATAAAACGATGTCCTTAAAAAGCATTTACGTTTCGCCAAAGTATTACTTTTAACCCATACGTGCACCACACTGGAACAAGCTTATGAAGGTAACCTAGATTTTTAATAGATAAAAAATGCATGACCCAGGTAACATCTGCAATTTCGACACCACCTACCTTATGTGCCTTCCTCATGGCCAGCATATTAGTGTCCCTTAGAAGGACTAATATCACTGACACGGCTTGTTAGATTCTCCCTAATTCACGCGCTCCAACGTCTCTTTTCTATCTTAATCATACTTAATTTGCCTTACTAGGGCCGAGCTGACCTTATTCCCATCCACTGTTCTGCCCTAGCGTTCTACAACTGAACCCGATTCCGGCAACCACCTTTTACCTCCCAGTTTCGGTCACTGATTTTGTATCCTCATTCACTCCCGATGGCTAAAAGTCACCATTCTTCCCAAAGTACTCTGTGTCCAAATCACTAGATTTCTCTTTTTACCATTGACCGTTGATCCTCAGCTAGGAGCATCCCAGACTGCGTCTCTTTATTCTAATGTTTCCAGACACTTACCCGCGCCTATATCCGTTTTAATGTCTTGAAATTATCCGGAGATAATACCGGTGAACTATCGGGCCTACACTTCCGGCTGAAAATCTGATACCCGCCCGTCATTCCTTTTCTCACTCATTGACCCTGTTCTCCAGGATCCCTCTCAATCTTCTAGACTACTCCATCTTTGAGGCCATGTTATTATGGCCAACATCACCTGTGCGAGTCCCGCCAGTGCAGGGCGGTCAGATTCACCTTTTTGGCCAGTGCAAGTCGAGCGTGCAGGACGTCTGCAACTACCTGCGGGCGCAAGTAGGTTGGTGGATCTCGCCCCTGGCCTCAAAAGTGGTTTTCAGGTTGCGTTTCCAGCTCAAGCGCCGCCCCGTCCACTAGCACTGGTTGCGGATTTTAAAAACAAGCAAACAAAAAGAACAGCATTCATATACTCGAAATGCCGCAAATACCCTGCTATCTCCTCCAACTAACATGGACTCTCCATGGTGCTCGCTTTCAAATTTACCTTCACAACTTACCGATTTTTACGCCCGGCATAATTTGCTTTCTTTGGTGCGTAATTATAGCATACTCAAAAACCCATCAACATTCTTGGCTCGTTGTTCCCTGTCCACTTCCCCGAGGTTTGATGGTAAACTATTCACCAGTCCCATTTGTAAATTCAACCATTGTCCAAGATAAAGCTCACTCCTTTTTGCTACTTCCACCGATATACTCGAAAACCAAAGCACTTATTGTTGCCATTCACTTCCGTACCACAATCTCCAAACTGTATGCCACTGCGAAACATATCGCTAAATATTTCCGATAATCCATTATTCTGTGACTGTTTGCTTTCGCTGTAAATTTCGCTGTTCTCCCACTTATGGCTGTTGCACTGCAATATCCTCATCTTGCAAGGTATCATATCCCACATATGCACATCTGATGAGCCCTTGTACCGCAGAGTTCTGTCGGCATCAGTTGGTCCACCCCCTGTTAACGAACATAAACTGATAGTCTCGTGCCCATTACTTCATCGCTTTTGTCATCTGCGCCTTTTTTTACTGTCTTAGTTGAGCACCACACATCGGCCTTCGCCAGTTCCCAGTTTCATGTTGCCGCACTATATTTCTTTCTTCTTAGAGCAAAACGATCCATTCAAAGTCCTAGTGTTTTTACCCGGCTACTTCTTTCACCATCACTTTGGCGACCACGGTCTAGGTGTGTAGTTCTTTTGGTTTGTCATATACTCAGCCCATATTCGGCTGACGAAATTTGCAGATCTATTCATCGGTTGTTCTGTGTATTACCTTTCCCGTGGTTTATTCCCACAGATCGTCTCGGACACTTCCGACCCTTGATACATTATTTTCACTGCTTGAAGTCTTTGCTAAGAAATATCAGTATTTACAAACTTACCTGTCATTTAATGGATCACCTCGCTTGAAAGCCACGTTTTTGCCACTATCGTAGCTATGTAGCACACATCGATTTGTTGTCAGTCCCCAGTTTTATGCTGATGCACTGTATTCCCTTCTTCTGGAAGTAGACCAAGCCGCTCAAGGTCTTTATGATTTTATCCGGCCACTTCTCCCCCCATCAATTTGGCAACCACAGTCCGGTTTGTTGTCCGTTTGTTATACAACTGTTTCATCCGACATACGGCCAGTGAACTTCACAACTGTAATCTGCGACTGGTTTTCTTGTTCCTTTTATGTAGTGCCACCTCCTTTCCTCGTCTAATTTTACATCGTAACCCCTCACGTACATCACAAAGCTCTATTGCTTCATTACTTCTCCTGCAAAAGTGTTTCTTTTTCACGGTATCCACTTATACCTCGATCCAGTTTGGTTCTCCGGCAGGACAGTCTTCCTTCCGTAGGATTTGTATGATTCTTCACTATTCTCCATCCACTCCACACTTTGGCAGAGTAACTACACCCTACCTTGAGCCGGCTCGACCACCTGACCATGAGTTTAAATTCGCCGGGCGGTACCGCAACAACTGACCTGAATGCTTTCTGTTGCATTTAATCGCGTTCACGTGATTGTACCATCCCTCTGTAGCTCTGATTCAGCTTTCAACTGTATTGTTTGATCTCACAAAGCAGCATGCTTTGGGGTTATCCGAAATAAACTATTATTATTATTGCTATTATATCGATCGAGGAAGATCCACCAAGAAGCTGGGGACAATTTCATTTGGGATGTTCAAAGTTGTAAATATTTGCTGACCGGTATTTCAGGAGGTTTGAAAGGCTGAGGTGTTAAAATCTACAATGGTTCCCGTAAAACTTGACGTTATCTCTTTTCAGGGCAAAGCACATGATCATGTGTGTAGTTGGCAAATGAAAGACGTGTGTAAACCGGCTTAATACTGGAGGAAAAGGGGCGGAACCTGGGAAAGTCAGCGGGCTCGGTACTGGACGGGGAACATGAGATTGCTGCTCTAGTCTTTGAAAGACTTGGCACTGATAAGGAAAGTAATTTTGAGGGGAACTGGATAAAGCCGTGGTGGAAGAAGGCTTGCAGTTGAGCACATGGGAATGACAAATGGGGAAGGCCGAGCTCTTGGAGCAACTAATGTTTTGCTGGGCACCTGAGGAAGCAAGCCCATGGAGCTAAGCTTTTGCAAAACTGCAGAAATACAGGTGGGAGCGGTTGGATAAACTGATAATAACAGGCAGAATATTGACTACTTCACAGTGGCCAAGGACGATTCTGCGAGGTCGTGGTGACTCAAAATCAGGTTGTCTCAGTCTTTTTCCCTTTTCAGAGTTAAGACCAAGTGTTCAGCTTTTTCTTGTATTTACTGCTACTCACCTGATTTAATGATCTGACGGTTGCAATAACTGCCTCACACCAACTTGAGGGCTCATCCAAACTAGTACAAGAGGCCTTTTTAGAGACTTGTGATTCTTACAGCACTTAATCCGTCTTTCAGAACCCTTCCTAGGTAATCCTTTTATCCGGTCTCCGAAACTCAATTGGTCACTTTTTCTCCCTTAATTCATGGTACCCTGCAACTTGACATAGTCCGATAACTCGCCCGTTATCTTCTGATTGTCATCCCACTGGCAATAACTTACTTTTTGTAACATTCAGTTTGGTTAACTATTAATCATTCCATCGGCTTAGCTGTGCGTAAAAATGCCACCCACCGGCACAAAATCACAGCTAGCACCAGCCATTGGAAAACCCTCACCTAAAAAGCAAGCCCAATAGCTGTTCAGTATCTCTAGCAGATATACATGGAGATGCTACCAAAGCAACTGCTGAAGTAGGCAAGCCTTCGGACAGTTTCTCCCCCGGGCTTTTAGCTTTTGATCAAACCATAGATCAGTTAAGTCCACTGGCTTTCCTGCGCGACCCGTCTTCACACCATACTCAGTCCAACTTGATCTCGGCCGAGAAGTTCATCTATACCGTTGCCTCTGAAATCTTCGGACTCGTCAAACAAGCCAACAATGCAATCCCTTATAGCACGTGGCCAGTTCCCAGCATCGGTTTTCGATGGGTTTTCCGTCGGTTTGTTTGGTAGCCATTTTACACGGGTCAAGATTGAACTTGTTGCTATTTTTCCCCGTGCCAAGATCTTCAGGCGGAATTCTTCACTGCGAAGTATATCTCTAGAGGTGCTCAATAATCCATGACTCTGTGGTTGCCAGCTTTCTCTGAAAGTTCCGCTGTTCGCCCACTTAGGGTTGTTGAATTGCTACATCCTCAACTTGCAAGGTATCACTTCCCACTTACGCACATTTGATAGGCAGTTGTACCGCAGATTTCTGTTCTGTCGCAATTAGGTGGTCCATTTTTTGTAAAAACATGAACTGGTAGTCTCATTCCCGCCATCGTCTCACTTTTGCCGGCCACGAGTCTTTGCTACCGTTGTATTTGTGCACACCACATCGATTTATCGTCAGTTTCTGTTGTCATGTTGATGAGTCATATTGCTTCATTCTGAAGGCAAACAATGAACTCAAAGTCTACATGGTCCTATCCGGCCACTTTTTCGCCATCTCTTTCGCAACCACTCTCCAAGAGTATAGTCCATTTGGTTTGTCGTACAATCCGCTCCTATCCGGCTGGAGAAATGTGCACTTCTGTTTATCGGTTGTTTTGTAAATTTCCTATCCGGTGTCGCATTCCGATAGATCATCTCAGACACATCCGACTCTACAGACACTCTTTCCACAAAATGATGTCTTTCGCCAAGGCACTTCAGTGTATAAGTGTTTACCCATCATTTATTCGATCATCTCTTTTGCACGCCTTGTGTCTGCTACTATTGTAGCTACGCACAACGCATTGACCTATCACCAGCTCCCACTTTCAAGTCGGTGAGTTCTATAGCTTTCTTCCGAAGGCGAACAATCCGCTCATAGGTTGCATCATTTTGTCCAGCCTTTTCTTTTACCATCACCTCAGCAACCACTCCTCAGGTTTGCTGATCCTTTGGTATATGACCGGCTCAACCAAAGCACGATCATTGAAAGTAAAATCCGTATTTTCTGACTGATCGTCCTCGTTCTTTATACGTAATACCACCTCCTCTTATCGTATAATTTTACATCCTGACCCCTCTCATATATTGAAACATTCCATTGCTTGATTACGTTTATCTCGAGAATTTTTCTATTCCACGGTAGCCGTATACCCTGCAAAGCAATCTGGTCCTCCTGTGAGGGGGTCAGACCTTACCATGCTGCTGCCCTATTACGCGAGTTCGATATTCCTTCCCAAGACTCTTGGACCACCCGTCCGTTGCGGTAGTACTCTGCAATATGCCATACCGGTCACCAGGACGACGCTTGCCACAGCCCTTGGGAGGGAGAACACTTTGGGTAAGGAGAGAATGGCCAGCGTATGTTGGAAAAGAGTTTGTTTGGCTTGCAAGGGCAACATTTAATTAGCCACCTCACTTGGCGATGCGAGTTCGAACAACCAGTGACGTGTGGTGAACAGAATAGCCAAGGTTGAATGTCGCTACACTCCGGCAGGGGAGCCCTTTTTCCGCAGGATTGTGTGTACCTTTACTATTTCCGATCCACTCCACCTGGATTCAGCCAGATCAAACATCTGAACTTGAGTTTAAATTTGCCGGGCGCTACCGCAAAAACTAACTTGAATTCTTTCTCTTACGTTCAGTCGCGTGCACATTATTTTAAAGCCCTCCCGAAACTATGATTCAGCCTTCAACTATGCCTCTTGATCCTGCATTGCAGCATGCTCCGGGGTTATCCGAAAAAAACTATCATGCAAATTGTTACGAAGAAAAGCGACGGCCGAAGAAATGTGCGATCTCTGATTGGCGTCTCATTTAAACATATTGATTTAACTCATCGAAGTATCCTGGAAGCCTTGGTATAGATCGTTCTATTTTATTCCCTCAAAATGGGTAAAGCAGAGACAATTATGAGAAATTCATAAATAAGAAGATAAAATTGGCCATTTTTACAGGCTTTCTGGGTTAGTTAGAGACATCACCAAGGCATACCACGTGCTTCAAAAGTTTGAAGCAATCCGCTCCGAAACCGGCCAGAAACCGATCGGAAGCCAATTGGTCTTTGGTTATATCTTGGCTGATTTCCGAGCGGTTATTACCATTACACCGATCGCTTTTTGAGCAATCTCTGAATGGTTCCTGGCCGGTTTTCTAGATGGTTTTTTAACGGTTCAGAGCGGTTTGTGCTAATAGTTTGAAGTTCGTGATATGCTTCGTTAATTATGTTCACTAACCCAAGTTACATTTTGTGGTGCTCACCTATATCTCCTATCTACGAATTTCTAATTATTTGTCCTTATTTCACCAACATCTAGGTAATTAACTCGAGCTATATATACCGAGGTATTTCAGGGCATTTAGATGAATTAAACCAGTACATTTAAATGCAGCTCCAACTCAGTGTTGCACATTACTTCGGTCGACGGTTTTCCTTGTATCAATTCTGCTAGATCCACGTTAAACGGCTACTAAACGAACCAACTGAAACCGATCTGTTACGGAGCGGTTTTGCATCGGTTTTGTATAAAGCATAGTGTGCAAGATACGAGATAGATTAATTGTCTCGGCTGTTAAGAACTCAATCTCGAAGACTTAAAACCTGGATTCACGACCGCGCTTCTGTGCCAGATCCCGCAAAACGTCACAGCGAAATACATGTCCAGTCCTGTTTCACTTTATTATTGAGGTTGTTGCCACGTAATTTGTCAGCCGACAGTCTTTTGTCCTCGTTTATACAGGATTCAAGCAGACGAGGATGCTTCTCGACTTAATCCCTCTGAAAAGAAGGGTTCATTGAAGCCACGCTGAAACCATAACCCTGGCACAGGTCCCGTTACTATTCCCCATCAAGTAGTGTACTTACCTAGGGTCGGCCTTAAGACATGGACCTCTTCAGTAGTAAGTCTCAGAATAGCTGTTGACCAAATGGTTCGTCGGTCTCCACTCCATCTGAGCTGCGTTGCAAACGTCAAAACTTGTAGAACAGCCTCAGAGAAAAAGTCAAAAATTAGTACCAGACTATCATACAATATCCAGAATGATATGACACCCTCCGCTAGCTCAAGGAGTGTCAGGTACAGGTTAGAAACTACACCCGTAGCATATAGTTCGAAAAAAAGAACGCCGACGCCCTCAAGAGAGCGAAATCCAACGCCGGTTCTGGAAGACAGCCCAACACCAAAAGTCAACTCATTAATCCCCCAGATGTCGATGACAGAACTATCCATCCCTAGCCAACCTCAGAAAGATGCGGGATTAGATTGTTTGCGCCGATATTCCTAAGGACTTCGAAAATAAATGGAGCAGCACTGTCGGCAAAACCAGTCACCCATCCCCGAGGACCGAGGCCCAGCCCTCCTATCCCTATCATTGTTTCGCCTCCAGGCGGAGTGGCACATGACAACTCTTCATCCAACAATGCAAAATAAAGCCTTGGCGGAACTATTCAGCTCATCCTGCCGGTACCTTATTCAAATGCACTTCCGGCTGACTATTTGCGGCCCACCCAACAACACCATGCAGCCTTCTCCTGTTTCCAAATATTCGTGAGCTTGTGGACTCAGTGCCACCCCAGCTGAATTTGCTGGTTTTTCCGTTTTCTGTGAATGTTCCGCCTCCAACATAACATATCTCCCCCCACACCATCCTACAGTCCACCAGTGGATACTTTTTTCCAAAGCGTGTCAACCAACTTGAGGGGTCACACTTTCAATATAATACATTGCCATCAAAATGATAGTCTTTCAATGGCACTTTTTAATGCTCTCTCCCTTGTGAGCAAACCTGATTCCGTCTGCACATTTGCACTGCAATCTCATATGGATGCGATTCTTATTACTTAAACTTTGCACTCCAAAAAAACTCCCTCCAGCACATCTACAAATAAGGTCATAGATTATTCGCTACAAACAGATCTGGGAGACGCGGTGGCGGTTGTCTTGCTTATAGTAGAAACGGTCTGCGAACATACATGCTCCCACTTTATATCCTTGATAAAATCCCCGAATCTGTTTGGAACTCCAAGCCAATGCATCAAAGACGGCTAGTCATTGGTTGCGCTTACTGTCCACTGGGATATAACACGGATGATGTAAATGCACTCCATCAAGAAGATGAAATCCTGAAAGCTAGTAAAGTCATAGCGGGGGACTTCAACATCCCTGGTGCTTATCTAACAATAAAAAGTCCGCTCCGGAATTGTGATCCTGTGACGTGATCAAATTGTGATGGCAGTTGGGGGAAAATGGAAGTCCATTAGAAGGTTTGGATGGGTTCGTTAGAATCATAGCGGAAGACTTCAGCCTCCCAGGCATTGGTTGGACAAAAGTAAATTCCTCTCTGAAATTATGTGATCCTGTCTCATGTATCCATGCAGGCAGATGAATGCAACACATAGCATCAACAAGCAGAGGAAACAATATTCTTGATCTTATCTTTTATTTAGACCTCCGAAATATAAAGGCAAATGTTCCTAGTCACTTTCCTGGTTGTGATCATAAGGTCATAGTATGTAAATTCTCCGTTCAACCGCATCGCCAGGAAAGCCCTTAAAATCGGAAATCTTTCTGAAATGCAAATGGGGGGATTCCACCCACCATCCTGCGTAACCAGACCTAGGATGAATTCTTCTTAACATCTGATCCTCAGCTGGCATCGGATGTGATGTTATTTGACTTATTCTGCTCTCTAAACACCATATTTCTGGAGATAATCGAACTCAATGTGAAAAGATCTATCGGCAACAAAAGATGCGACGAAAATTCGAGAAGTTGCAAGTTGCCTACGAAAGGACCAGCGACTCCTCTACCCTCCCCTGCCCCAGCCAACTTTCACGTCATCTGCCAATCGAAAAAAGAGCAAGCTGAAACAGCAGGAACTGAACGATCCTAACCAGCCCAATAAAATAATCCATCTCTCTGGCCCTATCAAAACTCGAAACCCCAACTGTGAAACCAAAATACCATATCTGCTCCTATCAAAGGACATTTGTATTAACTCGCCGCAGCCAATCGCCGAGGAATTCAATTATTTCTTCGCCTGTACCTTCGTAACGGACCACGATAGTCCAACCTAGGACCTCGCCTTTTGACTGTCGATACCTTATTAGCCGTAGTATTCTTAGCCAATAAAGCCAGAAAGCTACCAAGTACCACCCGGCCTCTGGCCCGCCCTGGACCCAAAGGTATCCCATCAGCTCCATTTGGTCTTCGCGGCCCGGACATTCTAATGCTTTTGCAGAGCTTAGTTGACCCCTCCATGTCACCGGGCATCCTCCTTTTCTAGTGGAAATCGCCCGTTATCATTCTTCTCCATAAAAAGGGGCCTTACTTGGCCGCGCAAACTACTTCCCCACAAACCACACTCCCATTATATCTAGGAAAATGGAACGAGCAGTCGAAGATAAGATGGCTCAATTGATCCTAGCCCGCAGGCTAATAAATGACAACCAACATGGTTTATTTACGTCTAGGTCGTGCCTGGCCTGCCGGCTTGATTGTTCTAATCTACTCACAATGTCGGCTGGCTCTGGAAAGGCATTTATCGTTATCTTCCTTGATATGACAAAAGCATCTGATCGCGTGCCTCATGCTCAGCTGAAAACCAGGGTTAAATCTCACGGCATAACAGACCCACTCTTTCCTTGGTTGTCCCACACCAAAGCATTGGATTGCAAACAGTAAGCATTGGGGGTTACCTCTCTTCGTTCCAGCCAGTCACAAGCAGCGCCTTACAAGGCAGCATAATAGGTCCACTTTTAATTCGTCTCTACATCAACTACGTATTCAAAGTAATACGCCATTTCACCGCGTTTCTATTCGCCGATAGTGTCAAGTATGTAGATTCCTTTGAACTCTATACAGTGACCCATTCCCGCACTAAAATAGCTGGCTACCTGAACGCCCCTGACATACGGTGTAACACTTGAGAAATGAGTTTCTGCGCTGCTGAGAGTCCCATTCTCAAGCATAAAATAAAATTCCTCCTGAATCCCTCGCCTTAAACGGCTCGTACATCCCTATTACTCCGCTAGTACGAGATCTCGGCCTACTGTATTTCTGCACGTTCACCTTTCAACAACAAGCCACCCACCAAGTAGTTAAGACAAAGGGAACGATAGCCCACATCTGCAGAACTTTAAGAATGCGCGGCAGCCAGCCTCTGATCCTTAAATCCCACGCCAGACCGCAGCTCGAGTGCTGCCCTCCAGTCTGCACTCACATGGGCAATCCTAACAAACTTGCGATCCTTTGCCAGGCACTTACCCGGCTCATCATCTGCTCTGAATTGCAAAGGGGGATGTGATCTACTAAGACCTGAACCGCTGTGGCTACGACATGTGAAACTCAATCTTTATCTTCTATTCAACCTCCTACATTCTGGAGTGCATACGTCCACCACTGATCTATGTTTCGCTCAAGGCGCACCGTGCCCGCTTCGCAATCGAAATCATACTACTAAAGCTCCAAACCCCAGGACGGAACTAAGCGAAAAGTTCTTCATAACCGTCTTTTCCCGTATTCGGAACAGACTGCCTGAAAACAGTCGGGCCTGGCAGACACTAGACCGATTCATAACTGCCCTCAGAAAATATCTAGATTTTGCCAATGTACTATGGTTTATCCATATGTACGCTGCGTTACAAGAACTGTAAGTGTGCATCAAGATTGTTTTCTGCGCACACGGTTCTTTCAAGCTGTAACTTTGGGATAGCTGAAAAGTTGTTTTGTTGGACGTATGCTGACATGCAGAAATGATCAAAATCGACGCTGTGGTATTGAGTAGACCACTGCTTGAATAATCCACAGACCGCATATCTGCTTTTGGCTGAACTACTTCAGCTCTACTTCAAGGACAGTGACGCAAGAAATAACTTTCTATTATGAGGTGAGGAAGAAAAGGATTTTGACAGCATTCTGTTTCCCTTAGCATATCTACAAGCTGTGATTCAAGCCAAGAAAGCCACTGCTCTCAAAATGCCGCCTAGCTACAAAAGAAGCATTTTGCACTAAGGACCTTGCTGCGCCCCCAATAACTCTCCCAAGTAGTCTCTTCACGCATAACTATGTGGTCTGATTCCCAGAACCTAGGTATGGATGACCGAATTAACACAGGAATTTGTACACAAATTTGTACGACTTTTACAAAAACAGCAAAAAGACTACCCCAGTGTCCAAATATATATATGTGCGTACTGATGCATACTCATGTGTAAACACGGAGATTACAATATACCAGAGCTCAAGTGAACTGCAAAATGCTCGTTAGTTAAATCTATGAGTGGTAAATCACTCGTCCGCACTGAAAACCCGAATAAATAGTTCTATCAGCAGGGAATATAGAAAACCACCGCAGTATCTCCTGGTCACCAGGGCATTCAGTAAAACAAGATGTGCTGTTCTTGTGACGCAGGTAAATCTTAACAAATACTGTGCTACCGTTATTCTTTTGTTCCTTAATAAATTTCATGAACTTCTGCGCAAACGTTTAGAGCGCATGTTACGACTCATTTTAGCCCAGCGTTAACCCACCGGCCCTGGTTACGGTGCCCCTCCTGTAATGTTCAATCGTCCGCATGCGAAATAATCTTGATGGTTAAATTGCAGGGTGCCCCTTTGTACTGGATATCGATAAATTTTCGTTTGTGTCTTGATACTGCAGTGATGGTTTGGCTTTCGAAAACTTAGCCGTTAGTTTGTGATCTTGGCGTACGCTCCAACGGACTGTAGCTCTGACACTCAGAAGGCTGAGCTCTGTGGTGAACTCGCCACTCTTGTCTAGGTTGAACGAGAAGTGGAAGTATCAACTGCCTCAGGCATCGGTCAAAGACTGTTTCAACTTATTCGAGACGCTGATGGGAGGTAAACCCCGGTCAGTGAAACGACGTGCGTTAGAACTGGAGAGCCTGTTCATGGCAAGGATGAAAAATGGGACCGTTGGGCCGAATACTCAAAGGAGCGGTTTAGCTTTCTTTGCGGTAATGTAGTAACCTGACTTTATCAACCACGATTCGTTGAGGCTTACCACTTCAGCTCCCATCAGAAGTTAAATTGCAGTGATGCATTTGGTTACCGAAGAAGAAAGCGGCCCGTTTGGAAGGACTACCATCAGTTATTTCCAAATTGGTAGTAAAACCCTAATGGAATCACTCACTACCTTGATCTTCGAAGTCTGGAAGGAAAAGCGCATTGCTTTATTGTTGGGCGAATCCATGGCTTTACCCACCATCATGAAGAGGATACGAACTGACTGTAGTAAAGATCATGGCATTGAATTAGTTGCGACAATCACCCAGGTACCAGTTTTGCATAAGTGCAAAGATTTCCATGCTACATCGGCGGTCGCGCAGAATAATCAACACCGCCCTGCTCATCGCATCGATTGTGGTGGTCAGTTATAACACACGTCGACCACACTATGCCATATCTTCCTTCTTCCTCACAATGGCAAGATACCATGTGGAGGTCAACAGATAATGTGACATCGGCTAATGCGAATATATACAGTGAACTTGGGAAAAGTAAGTGTCTCACATCTTCGTTGTTGGAGTCCAAAAGATCCGTCAACCAGTAGGCTGGAGACACTGTTGGATATGGCAACAAATCGTGAACAGTGGCGATGGTGTTGTCGTTTTCCGTCAAATCAGAATGATTGATCAATGTGTGTTTGTACGGTTAGACTGCGTATTCCGTGTGCTGGGTACTGGATGCTGTTTCCTTTTCTCTTTTCTGCAAGTTCACGCCCTGTCCACCTTGATTTCTTGGTTCTTCTGTTTCCTTGTAGAACTTTGTGAAAAAGAAGGTGGTCAGCCTTAGCTGGCCGTGCTGTCTAACGGTGTACGATGATGAAGATGCTGATCACGCGGTCACAAGAGTTTTTTCAAATGGCAGAAACCATTTGTCGTTGCAGTTATTGGCTAAACAGCCAACATCTCTATGACATCCAACAACAAACAAACTGTCCAGAGATAGGTGCTTATTGGATATGTTCATCCGCACAATTCTTCGTCCGTGCATTTGGAATGCAAACTCAGTTATTTTCAGATGGCCACAACAATACCCCTAGAATGGAGCTGCCGGAGTGAAACTTAGGTCTAACTGAGATCGTACCTAGCTAGTCACCATCGTCCTCAAGAGGCCCATGTTTCACCTGTCATCTAGTGGACAGTGTTACGACACCCCAATCTGCTCGTGCCTCCGGTGGAGGTTCACTGAAGAGCGCATCGGCCTATCGGTATAGTGGTAAATGAATAATTGTCCAAGCCGATATCGGCAATGCTACCGAAGGTGAAACCTGTTTTTTTTACTTTGTCTGCTACCTGTCTTGTTCTAACCATTACTGTTACCATACTTTAAACTGTTGGTAACTTTTTGGTATCAATTTTACCTTAGCCATCAATTAGGAGTGGTAACCACTTTTTTCGCCATTACGGTGTTCGCAGTGATTGCAATTATTTTGTGCATGGTCATAAGGGACATAACTTGTCTCACCTGATGATTCGAGCAGTCTCCCCATAGTCACGTTTCAGTTTGAGGGGCCATGACGAAGGCTAAACATGTTGGTAAACTCAACCTGACTGCAATCCACAAAACAAGGATTAATTTCAAATAATTCGTGCAAAAATCAAGGTTGTGGTGGATCTCGTAGTCACCTAGATTTCTAATTGATAACATCACCTCAAATTCGTTCTTGTACTGCTCACAAATCTATTTGAGCCGGAATGTGCATTTGTGGAGGGGAAGAGTAGCCGCTATTGCAACTTGGAACAAGTGATTCCAGGAGATCGTGCCTAATGAATTAGCATCCCTAATTGATCGCCAAAATTGCTCTTAGAAGCCTGCCTCTGTAATTGGTAAACGAACTGCCGAAAAGACCGATTGGCTTCCACTCCAAATAGTGAAACTAGGCCCCATCGGTGCCACAAAACTCAACTCTTGCAAAGGCAGTAAGAAAATAAGCAGTCTTTCCCTCTCCTAATTCGTCCTTCTACATGTAAAGCGCTTCAGATAATTGCCAACATCTTATGCATTGAAGTGAATTTTTATTGCTTCCAAAATACAAAGATAGACACTGAAGAAACTGACCGCTACTCCAGCTGTGGTGCTCCGGAATAGCTCCAAAAATACGAGAAGCACCCAGAGCGCGCTGTAGGGTCCCACACAGAACTATGGTCTATTCAAGAAGTAGAGCAAGGAATGGCGAAGCGGAAGTCAAGTTGTTCTCTGTGAGACCGTGGGAGTACCGGAAACTCGTAATGCAAATTAAGCAAACAACTTAGCTGTTCATTTGCAATCACCAAAGAACAGTTTTTTTGTACTTGCATCACCAGTTTCAGGGAAGAGCTTCAATAGCTTCCCAGATACTGTCTACTCAGAAAAACAACAAAAAATGTAGTTGTTGACACAGAGAGCTTCGAATAGATCACATTTTGACAAGATCATTAATCTTCCCCTCGCTTGGTGAGATTACTCCAACGAAACTGATTACCCGGGGCTTCATAGGCACACTTCTGCCTATGGGTTCTTGTGTGGTCTCAATTCATTTGCCTGATTCTCATCCCGCCGGCTGGAGATTTTTAGTCTCCAATCCAGTACCCTCCATTGTTGGCTTGAAATGTCCCCTTGAACCTCACCCTTTGCGAGGAACTGGACCAGTATATAAATAGAGAACTTCCAAAACCACCAAATTGGCTTTCTTATACAGTGTCATGCAAACCTTGGCAAGGGGTACATGCAGACTATTACAGAACCCTCCTGGTTAAATGATGCTGTGCGGTTTATTCGGTCACGCGGCCCCTTGAGGCTTATCCATGCGCCTTGGACATCTGCCTGTGACTCACTCCCGTCCCGTTCGCCAAACTCCGACGCATCCGATACCTGTCTGAAACGCCTTTGGCACTGCTCTACTCCACCAATCGAAGGCGGCCTAATTCGTGCAAGGCTGATATTGACCGGTTTGTTACTTTTGCATGAGAAGTTAGCATTATTGCGCCAGATTTGAGTTTACCTTCAGAAGACGCTACCGTTTACGCTTGCGAGCTCTTGCTTTTCAATAATATTACTGGGTACTGTGAATAATATACTCTTTATGTCGCTGGCGGCTTTGCCCTGTGGTCATAGGTAAGCCTGATAACCTCACCCACGGCAGACTGCGCACAGACCTGGATCAGAAAAACGTTCATCAGAAGATAGGTATTGTTCCAGCTAGTCACGGACAAGAGCTCACATTTCACCTTCAGTCTGCCAGGTAAGTGGCTAAAACATCTTAGTCGTGAACAGGTGTATACAGTTCCCATCACCCGGCACGTAGAATTTCACACGTAGGCTCAGGAGTGTGATACACTTTGCTTAGCCCCATTCGGTTCCCGAACTTGGCCGCGCGACTAACAATTTCTTTGTACACTATCGTTTTTCTGCACATACTGTTAATATAGTTCACAAGAATTGCCTGGTGAAAAGGTTGTTTACTGGGAAACATTTTTTCGGAGATCGCCAAAATTGCTGAAAGAAAACAACAAGGTTTACATTCACGCCGGCGTCCCAGTCCATTTGGAGACATTCATTACCCAGGCGGAGGATCAACTGCGGGGCTCGCGTGCTTTTGTCCATCTCACTATGTTTGGTTCCTCTGACATAGCCGCTCTCGTTATTAGCACGAAACTGTCCATAAAAGCCTTTTGAACAATCAACTGCTTGCTTATTCAGTAATTTTTGTGTACACCCCACCTCTCTTCCCTTACAAAACAGACCCGTATTCTGCAGACTGCCTTCAAATCCTCCTTCACTTCGGATGTCAGACCTCCAACACCGGTTCATGGTGGTGCTGCCAGCAGCTTTCATTTCCCCCTGCGGTGTGCTTTGACCGAGCCGCGATGAGCTAAGACATGAGCCTTTTATCCAGGCGGAAACAATGGAGGTCGACCATTGAGCACGAGGCACGCAGGATCGCACGTCGCCGAAAAAGTTTGCCTGTTCAATTCAAAGTCATTAATAACGAAGCTTTGTGTCGCTTCATCATTAACCCGGACATGGTTTCCGACAGTCTCCCTCTGAGATGCATATGGCTGGACTCCATTGCCTGGAAAAGCTCTGGTAGGGGTCATTTTCCGCTTCCATTTTGCAAGCCTCATTAGTTCAAACTGGTGCCAGACTTAAACGGCAGCCCACCACCCCGATCGCGACTGTATTATTTATGTCTTTGTTCAAGCCATGATTCTGCTGAAGTTCAAGGCAATCTCAGCGATGATTCCCCACACTTCCGCCGATTTCGTGCGACTTGCCGACGTTCTCCACCACCGAGCTATGGATCGGATACTCCAGCATTGAAGTCTTCGCTACTCTTTATTTAGATTTCTCCAGAGTTTGAGTTTGTCTGTTTGAGAAAGGCTTCATATTTTCACAGCAGGGAGGGCAATTTTCTCCAGGCTGGTAGCCTCCGATGATCTGTCTTCCAGGTTCTAAATACCTCTTCCGCAGGTCCAGTTTCCATACTTGGATCGTCGACAGGGGCTGTATCCACCTCAGGCGCGTCAAAAAAGCCGGCTCACGGGCCAGGTCCACCAGATGGAATACATCCATGGAACTGCCGACTCTGGTGAAGCGTCAAATCCTGCGCAAAGACTCCGGCAGACTATCCATAAACCGGCAGAACAACAAATACGCGCGCGACGCCTCACCCGGTCTGGCCAACTAACTGTTCAGGAGTGAAAGGAGCCCGAAGGCGTGCACCAATAGGTCCGCATTAATCCCCAGCTGGGCAGTCAGAAACCACGGCATCGCATCCTGACTGTCGGCCATGGTGTCGGGTCCAGTGTAAGACAAAATAATCGCAAAAATCAACTCTTAGCCTGTTCGAAGGAACCCTGAAGCCGGAACAAGATTGATTCGTAGTTTCTGAGTCGCCCAATTGGATATCACAAAAAGTTCAAATATACGCAAAATTCCAGCATGCTTCCAAATGGAATCAGCCTTTAAGCCCAAAAGTACGAAGTCTCATGGTCCAAGCACGACGGTCAGGAATTGTTCAAGGCCAAATGCAAGTGCCTCACACAACCAAAAAATGTGCAAAAGGGTAACGTACGGACGAGCTTAACTAGGTGGTGTCAAATATAATCACTTTCCCGAATCAAGTAGAAGAGCTGGGAGGGTTTTCTATATATATCTTCACATTCAGCAATCAGGGCTTGTTTCGCCGCGGCCCACCCCGCCTCCTCCGGGCTTCTTTGCTCCGCGTCCATCACCACCCGAGCTTAGCAATTAAGGAGCATTCGATGGGCCACCAACTTACTCCGGACTGACCGAAACCTCCGAGAAATCCACTGGTTCCTCGAAATCTTCCAGGATGCTTTGTACACCCAGTCTTCGAACAGCTCTGGCCAGGGTAAGCCTCAAGTGGTCACGGCACCAAATGTTGTGGTCCAAAAGACGCTCCTTGTGAGCGGGTTGTTTACTGGCAATCACTGAGTATGATGCCAGCTAAACCAACCGAACAAAGCAGGAAGGCCTAATCGCATCTTCTGTGTTTACTCCGCGTGAAGGTAGTTTAATCGGATAGGGGATGTTATCGAGTGGTTTGTATACCTTTATTCCCCTAGTTGCATTTAATCGTCGTGACGTAATCCAGTCCACTATCAATCCAAAGTGGACCACAAAAAACTTTTAAGCCACCACTTACGTATTACTCAGAGAATGGCATGCGTATTGCACCGCAAACCTCCCTGGTAAAAGAATTTCATGATCCGCGGGCTACCTCCAAGTCTCCCCCGCTCCGAGGCTAGGCTCTCTAAAGCCGGTTCCTGGCCGTTTTGCCATCAATCAACATCCTCCACACTGCTTCTGGTTGAAATCCCTGTCTGCCAATTTGATGTCGGCATCTGCAAACCAAATTTGAATGTATTTCGAATACAACGGGCAGTTACCCGCCACAGTTTCAATTGAATCGCACAGAGCTTCCAAGGAGGCTTGGTGCATTTTCGGAATCGCGCGCTAATTCTTGCGAAGTTGTTTCTTCTGGTGACATGGTTCAACTGGGGAAAGACGACAGATGATCCCAAGAAAGGACATCCAAAATGAGGAGTGGGTTGTGCCTCCCGCAGTGGCTCTTTATGAGCAAAAAAATCGATTCTTTAAATCACTTCTTCGAGCCAGTGGGTTTTGATCGCATGAGGGACTCAGTTGCCTCAAGAGCTCACCAAGATTTAGCACGAAGCAATCGGTTACCGAGACCGTCTGCGACCTCGCCGCAACAGAGATCACTGGGTTACCTGGTGTCGGAAGCGGCTCGAAATCGGGCGCTTATCGTCCACCAGCACAATTTAATCACAGAAAGATTCTTCACGGAAAGCTGGACTTGCTTGGGTGACCTTAATTAGTCACTCCGTAACGCAAGTCACGGATGGGTTCAGACCGATCGGTGACTCGACGCACATTCACAACATTAACTACATTCAATCTCCAGATGGGACTGGCTGTCTCGGTGATGTTTGCTTAAGTAAACCTAAGGTTTTCCGGCAGAGGCCCCTGGTCAGATCTTGTTCTGCTTGCACTGGAATCGTGGCGCATCACCGACTCACCGGTTCGACTCTGGCTAACCCGCCTCCCCAGGTCTGTCAGTTCAGTTGGCCTGACAATATACCTCCTCAGACTCCACCGGTCTTCCGTCTTGTCGACTGAACCTGTGGTGTCCACCGTTGGGATGGAAAGCTTCAGGAACAAGTACACCTCTGGACGACAAATGGGGAGAATCATTTGACTGTAGGTTATCGGTAGAGTTGAAATGATATGTCCAGGAATCCCAACAGACCCTTTGGAATTGCCCACTTTGCGGCCTCCGAGACAATCATACCCATAAAGCGACGTTAGATTCAGAATGTAATTTTCCACAAGAATTACATCGACTAAGTGTTTTCTTTGCTTTAAAAACGTCTTTCTGATTCTCCGCTGTAGGAATCGTTAAGATGATTCTCTAGTTGTATCTGCGAGGTGTCACTGGATGACCTTTAGCTTGATCAGAATTGTGATTACGCAACACAATGCTGCGCGTGGAATCAGTAAGGCTATTCACTTTCCTGAATAAAGCAGTATCTATAGATGTGCTTTTGCCGCCCCGCATTGTGCGTATGCGGTACTTTTCTGCTCATCTAGGTTTTCTGATACTTTCATTATCCGCAGATCCTCCCTCCCGGAAAGATTATTCGTGTATCAGGAGCTTGAGCAGGAGATCGTAATTGGAGTGTCCACTGAGAAACACGGCTGTGTTGAGCTGTTAGTTCTGTGTGGGTTAGACGCAGATAACCTGGAGAACGACAACACCCTGGTCACAAGCTAGCAATAACCTTGAATCCGGTATTGCTTCCAAGAATCTTCGTCCACCTATCTGTAGATAACAATTTATTCAGAGAACCAAACTCCTGACCGCAGCGTTGTCGTTCTAAAAGTTATCTGCGCCTTACCAACATAGAAGAAATAGCGAGTCGCAGTGGTGGTTCCTCAGTGAACCTCCCAAATAGGAGCTTCCATTCACAATCCTGATACACAAACTTGATAGTCGCGAATATTCACGTTCTTGTATTGCTCACAGATTTCGGGAAATACCTAAGAGCAGAATTATGTGGTAGTGTTCGATGGCATACTCCCTCTGCTTCTGTCATCGCGTTCGTACAGGAAGTCAAAGAGGAAGTGCCGTGGAGCACGAACAGCTTGTGTTCTTGCAGGGCTAGATTACGGAGACCGCATGCAGGCTTTCTCTGAGGAAGAGTGTCGGAAGTAGGGCTAGCCATTGCCACAGGCAAAACGCACGGTGAGACAAGTGATAAATCGGGTGTGACCGGCTGATCACTATGGAGGCCCCTTCCTAGAGGACCATCCGCAAAAGCCTCGAATCATGATTTTGAGACGAGAATGGGTGCGCCACAAGATATTATGCAGGTGAAACAAACGAAGATTGCAGTGGTTTGTAACTTCAAACAGTTCACGGATTCCAACCGAGGCTCCAACTTCCTCGGATCCGGTGCCATTGCCTGTAGATGATAACCGGTAACCTGACGGGCAGAACAATCACAACAACAAAAGAAACATGTAGGGCCATTCTAAAATGAATGAATCATTTTGAAAATAAAAATAAGCAAATGACTGAAACAACTTTGTTTGGAGTAAAAAGGAATTGACAAAATGGGTCCATCGAGAAAAAAAATTAGACAAACGCATAGGAGTGAATAGTGAGTTACACGCAGTACAAAGTGACGGTTGGCACTTGGAGCCAGATACTGGGGAGAGCCACCGTAGCTGGCCACCAAACCCGGAAAGCCCTTTAGATTCAATGCGGACAGCATGAATTTTCGGCGCTTGCGGCAACGGTCTCTGCGGAGTTTCCTCTCCGTCCACTCTAGTGAATGACCTCGTATAGATTCGGCCTGGTAAAGGAGTGTTGTGATCTGTCGATCCGGTAATTTGTATGTCCCACGTATGGATGCTTGGAGGCAACCGGGTTCAGGTCCTTATCGAACGGGCATTTTGAACGCGATGAGATTTTCTTCTGAAACTGCATGCTTTCAGTGATTGTATCTGGAGCTGAAGGATGAGTAGAACGTCAACGATGTTGTCTGATGACAAAAGAGAAGTGGAAAATTGCCTCGGAATGAAAAACCCTTCGATAGGCCACACAGCATGTAAACTTTGGCGAGAAGAATGGGAACCGACCGGACCAGCAGCGACAAAGTGCTACTGAATTGCACTTTCAGTGCCAGGGATGCCAAGTACAAATAGGTTCCCAGAATAGCCCACGAAACGAGCATCAAGCCAAAAGTTCCGACGCCTACCAAGAAACGGTAAATGTTGGTGGAAATGATGGAGGATGAGTTGTTTTGGAACAATGTCGTTTACTTTTACGTTTAAGAGTGTCACCGGACACATTACTAGATAGGGACAATACTTGTTCAAACAATCTCAAGCGAAGCAGTCAAGAGTGGGGTTTTCGAGTGGCGGAAATAACATTTTTTATAACAAGCAAACAAATAGCGCACAACTCTGTTGCATCGAACAACATGCAGGCTGCTAAGAGCTAAGTGCTGAATGGTTATGTTTATCTTCGGTAAATTTTGGTCATGAATTGACATATTCAAACCCAATCATCTCCAGGTCACCACTACAACAAACCTCCCCTACCTAGAAGGGAATTTTCGATGTAAGTGCTTACCGCACGCAGGTCTTCAGTAACGTCATAAGCCTCTTGTGTCGTCGGTGGCTTTGGGGACCGTGTACAGGTATCACAATCCGCTCTTGCCTCCGACGAAGAATCACTAAAACGAGCACAGAACTAGCGGTCACGCATGATGCCCCCACCCGGTCTTCGCGGAAACGTTTATACGTACATGTACACCGTTCAACGTAATCCATCACGACGTTTCTGGGGTTACTCCAACCACTGTTCCCGCACTTGCGATAGAGAAGTAAAACACAACACTCGACCTAGTATACTACACCGGTATTCCCGGTATCACTACTCAGGTCACTGGCTACTTCTCTGGTAGTGACCATCGTAGTCTCTGTTGGTAATTCACCTGCTCCAGTTTTTCTCATCCTAATCAATCTCTTCCGCCTGTTCTGACTTCCTACTGTCCATGTAACTAGCCTGTTGAGCAAACGATAAAACGCTCCCTCAACTGGCAAGCTTTTTTCCTATTCCCCCGACCCTCCCATTGTAGTCGACTGTCTCTTCTCCGGATTCCCACACTGCCTAAAGGCCGGCAAATCGTGTGGTGATCCACTCCTCAAGTCTTGCCGTTCCTCCTGTCTCTTTAAAGCGTGAACTGGCCTAGAAGCAGAATATACACACCAGATCCCACAACTTCACAATTATTCGGCACATAAGCAAGTTGCAACGGAACCTGCGTCATATGACTGAATCACTTTCAGATCAAGGAAGGCAGAGATTTTGGGCCTACAAAATGTGTGCCCAGGCCGTAAGGTTTGTCGAAGAGTAAAGATGTGGTTGATACAACAGCTGCAGGGTCTAAAACTGGCTTGATCCTCACTCACACACATATCGCGGGCACTGAATAATCGGTGGAGAATAAGCCCGGTTGGCAGTTTAGAAGCGATACATACTAGGCTAATCCCTCTGCGGTTTTCACGAGACTTTCTGTCACCTTTCTTGTAAATTAGCATAATCACTGATTCACATAATTTTCTGGGGACCGGCTTGATATTCCATATGGTACGGAGTAGTTTTGTTTACCACAAAACCAGAGTATTCCCTCCATTCGCGACAAAAAATGGGGAAAACCCATCCGATCCAGCGGCTTTGCAGCATTTCACGTGAACTACCTCCCACATGACCTCCATTTCTAATAGAACAGTGATGTTTTCCGACGCCGCTTCGTTGGCAGGAATATTTGGAAGATTTGCCTCTTAAATGGGCCATTTGAATTGTTCCTTAAAATGTTCTACCCAGCGGTCCTGATGACTTCCATGAGAGATAATGAGTGAGCAGCCGGATTCCCTATTTAACTCACCTACGACAAACTTCCATAAACACATCAAACAGAAAAGTTGAGTGAATTGCCAAATGAACCGGCTTTATCCACTTCCTTGCATTTCGCAATCCATCATTAGTCACCGTCATTTCTCAGGCTCTTAGTCAGTTGCAGTCTCACGGACTTACGCACTTCCTTGAATGTGGCATCCGGAGCGACTGATCTGTTAGCATTCAACAGAGCAAATGATGTCAGAGTTATCCGTCATTTGGCAGATCCATTTGCACCGGAGACTTGGGTGGCGTTTGAAGCGACATACAAAGCTTCCCTTCCTACTCGGGCCCTTATGTCTGTGCGCGTAAATACAACTGCTGATGTCCGGTATCTACTCACATGCATGCGAAGCCGCACGTGACTCGGCAGCCAAGCCGAAGAAATGTTCCTCTGCTTTGTCCGCATGTGCCGCTTCCCGGATGCATGCACGAAAAGAGAAGATATGTAGAGAGCCCGAGTCCATAAACAGTCTTCGAGTAAGCCGTCTTGTATGTGCACTTAGGCCTGTGAGCGAAGAAAACAAGATAGCCACCACACGCAGAACCATTTTCATCAACGTCAATAACAAAACAAGAAATCGTGGGACGATGTCGCTCCTTGCTGGGAGTAGGGGAGGGAAGTGCGTTTCATGCGCTTGAGGGTGAGTTCGTGTATTTGGGTGCGCGAGAAAACTTTAAAAATACCACATACGGAAACTTTTTCAACCATGTTAATAACGAAACAAGACCTGATGCGTCATGATGAGCTCAGTGTGTTTTTAGAAGCAGGTACTACACATCCTGCTCCGAACCAGATGCAGCACTTTTGTCAATCCTTTGCCGCCCTCCTTGGTAGTATAACCCCTGACCAGATGCGCAATGTGGTTATCGTGAGACCGCAAGCCACCACTGAGTGGGAAAATAAGGCAAGACCTCATGAGACAGAGTCGGATCTTGGCAGAGGTGTTGTGCGAACTGCCTAACGTGCTTGTGTGAGATAAAGAGTGGACGTGTATGTGTGAAAACAACAATCAAAATTCGTGGAACTGTCTCATGATTGGCACACAATAGCTGGACACTCAGGGCAATATAATTATTCACTGGGACTCGGTGATAAAGCGCTCCGATCTCCCATAGAGCATCCGGTAACCAAAGTGGACATGTTTGTGCACTTGTAAAGGAGATTGTTACAGCACAGGTATGTGCTATGGAACAGCTGCCTTAGTTTGTCACTTTGTTTGAAACTTGCAGTTGAGTGCTGCAAGGCGACTGGATTAGGGGTGTCTGTTGGTCCGTCTTCACCCTCCAGAAGACTGATACTGCGCACGTCTCGAGTCAGAGTTCCCTTGGCGGTCTGAAACATCACCGTTCTTATCAGCCCATCGGAACCGCCAATAACCTCCATGACTACACCCAAGGACCACATGCTAAAGTGAGCATGTTCATCGGAGATCACGACTGTACCACCAACTTTGGATGATCTTTCTCTGGTGATCCACTTTTGCCGGGTTAGTAAGACCATTAGATATTCTAGTAAACATCGCTTCCAAAGCACCCTGGACAAGTATGTACCTTGTGTACACCCGTGTGGGTAGCTGCCACGGAGACTTGCCGGCCTTTGGAGTCCCACTTTTGACCCTGACGTCAGCAAATCAATCTAGCTAAGAGCCAGAACTGGAAAGCCGCTGGATGATACTGGAACTACAGGGTTGTACTCCAAGGCCATCCCGAACTCGGTTTCCATGGTTCTCAGTGTTTCATCGCCTGGTTTCGTCGTTTAATTAGCGATAGCGTTACCCTTATGGTGGACCTAATCAAGCTTTCCATGCGCCATGGCCGTAGGTGGCCTGCGGAGTGCGGAAGTGCCGTCCTATTCCATACGCCGCGGTTTGTTTCTGCCGCTCCTCTCGATTTAGCACTTTGGTACTGACTCTGCAGTTCTCTTTCAGCTTCAGAAAAATCTGGTCCATTGCTGGGCTAAGCATCTGATCGTACACCTCTTCTGTTAGTGAAGCACTGCAAGGCCAGGAAGAAGGAGTCAGCGGTCATCGAAAGCGCGACTTCCAAGTGTACTGCTTGGAGCTTCATGCATATCATGGTGCACTCGCATCTCTTCTCCATCCTTTTCTTGCACTTAACCCATAAGGTTTCGAAATAATCAAGTCCGATGTCACTAAAAGGCCATCACTCCGGGGTCGTTCGGCACTCCAGCAGCGAAGCCATATATAGCTTGCCGGTGACAGCCGTGCATCTTTTAGTTTGTACACAGGGTCGAATTACACTCTTCACACTTGCCCTTCTTTTCAGCACACAAAACCGCTTCCGGATGCTACTCACCGCGTGGCCTTCCACGGCTGTGTTGAATTATCAAGTCTTCTACGGGTTGCCAAGCCAGTAATAATATGGGATGCCCTGAGTCACAACTCAGGTGGGAGTTCGGCAACCAACAAACCACCCTTAAAAGTCCACCGACAGGTTTCGAGTTTAGAAGTTTCCCGTTGCTCTCTGGAAATGATGTCTTTTCGTCGCTTGATCCCTTCCATCTGGTCTTAACAGGAACTTGGAGGGAGGCCTCGAGTGGGATCGTCTTGAGTAGGCCGCGCTCTGCTAACCGTAGCTCGTCAGGAAGTATCGGGCCCACAGGTACTCGGCTTGATGGGTAAACACCTTGCTTGATTATTAAATGTCTCTCAAATTTAGCCAACCATACCAGTGGTTGAAGTGTCTTTATCCAAGAGAAAAATCCAATCAACTGTGACAGGATAGATGTCGGTTCGGCGGCTGCTGCCGTCATTACAGCATCTTTGATCTCCACTTCTGATTCGAGTGGTGGCTTTATGTGGTAAACAGGCCAGTCCTGTTCAGCTATATACAGCAATTTTTGCCCTCCAGTCCACTCGTCCAACCGCCGAAAATTAGTCGCTACTCGGGAAGAAAAACGGCTGGGTTGTCGGCGGACTTAAGATGCTGTCGCTGATTCACAGTGATTTCGTCGCTCGTTGTTGTGAGCGGATTGGCGACGAAAGTATTGAAACGGCTTCTGACGTTACTGATGTAGTACAGCACTACTGTAGAGTCCGTCAAAAACCTGGTTGACCAATGATGGGAGTCGAGGCACCACCATTCATACACTGAGGCTTCGTACCCAACTTCAAAAGCATCAGGGAAGGAGCTCAACCTTCCTGTCCAGAAGGTGCGCCTGGGAATCCGCAAGCCCCCAGTTTCTTCGAAGTGTCCAGGACCCCTTCCAATTCTAGCCTTCCCTTTTCTTCGAGCGGCTGGTCTCAATCGACTTTCCTCCGACGGAGCCGCTGCAGTAGGGACTTTCCGCGCAGCGGCCAGGGGGAAACAAAACCGAGTGGGTCAAACAAAGTAGAGATGGCGGGCCACATGCTAAGGTGGGTAACCGGTTGGTCGGGAACTTTCAGCTTGAAAACGGAGTCATCCATCTCCCCGTTCTTTTGTATTCTTAGAGTGCCGTCTGTTGGGAGTAGTGACCCATTCAGAAATCAAACCCTATCTGCCGTCTCGTGGTGCGGGAAGGCTTCAAGAGCCTCCGGCTCGTTCAATATATATATACTTCTTGAGGTGGAAGCCGCCCTTCTTCAGCAGTTCTGTTGGGCACCTGAATTGAGTTACGGCCGAGTCAGAGTCATCGAACGATCCAAAGTATTCGTCGAAGTAGACGTTTCTGCTGACACCGTCCACTACTGACCAGTGAACCAAAGCTCCAAGCTTGTTTTTGTTTTTTAGAGCTTATTTCGCACATAAGGGTTATGATGCCGCCCCAAATGGATGCAAAGTCATTCTGTAATCTATCACCGAGCTGTTCACGTCGTTCTCGTCCTACCGTAAGAAAATCAGCGCACTCCTTTCTTCTACTGGTATTTTGCCTGAAGAAACATCTCTCCGATATCAGCCGACAAATCCACTCTGACCAGTCTAGACCAAAAATAAACTCAATCAGCGGTGTCGTCCAACCGAGTCCCTGTAATAAAAGATCTTTAACCGATTGTCCTTGAAGGCTGGATGCGCAACAAAACCACCCGAAAATACCCGGGTTTCTGTAGACAGATGCTCGGATGGTGGATCAGACACCATGCCCCCTCTCGGCCGTAGGCAATTGCAGGCACCTTTTATAAGTAATTGAGCACGTTTTTTCTCATCGTTACCTTTGATAACCATTTCCAGAGATCCTCATCCCGACCAAAAAGTTCATCCAAGAGCAGCAATCTTGGGAAGCGCAAGTTCTATTGTCAACCAGAGGGTTTACATGTGCACCTTACGAGAAGGGTACCTCGAACTGGCCATTTAGGCCTTTTGTTCCTTGCCGTGACGTCTGCAGTGGGAGATAGTGCTCTCAGTATAATGATAGTCGGTCGTCCCCAGAGTCATGAAACTGTTGCTCGCACGGAATTTACGACTCCGCTTCTGATGACACCTAATTTATGGAGCCAATTCCCCTCCCCATCTGGGCCATATAGTGTTCATCCTGATGTGGTACGTAAGGCGTACGGTGCCTGGCAGTTGCCTGCCCTCTGGTCTAGCACTCACTATGCTTCTGATAATTTGCAGCCGATGGGGGGGACTACTTCCTCTTCCTATCAAACTACGACGCTTACATCCTGCAAATGGGCCATCTAGATAGAACTGCATTCACCGATTTTGATGCTCGCATGAGAATATCAGCCAGTCTGAAAGTCTTCATTGGCTCGATCTGCCCACTGGCTTCCGGGAGAATCAGTTGCAATCTCAGCCGACCCGCAGTTTTAACCAAGTTAATCCTGTTCTACTCACTATGAACGATGTCGTGCCCCTTTCGAGCCGGGTTTTATTGGCGAACCTCTCCTTTACCGAAGAGACGTCCCATCCACTTCCGACGAAAGCCTGGGATATGGCCACCGCAATAGGGGTTATCACTCCTACAGTGACTACTCCCAGGAGTTCTGGCATGTTGGCAGACCGCGACCTTTAGCAGATCACCCTGGGTTTTGTGTCCCCATCTGGCTTCTGTTGTTTGGTGTAGTAGTCAATAGTGTATGCCTGGACAACCTTTGTGACCACATTTAGCTGTAGTTCGGTGAGCTTCCGCCTGGTTTGAGGTGTCAAAACAGATGAAATGCGCTCCCACGTTCCTTGTCATTCCTTAACGCTCATTTACCGAGGCTCTGATGAACCTCGGACAGTCTGATAACCGGTGGTTGGTTATCGTCTCAAGTGAAATGGAGTGCGTCTTTGTCTAGGGCTGTTGGTACGAGTATTTTCGCACAGCATGTTAAGCTTGGCTGGTGTTAGGTTTGTTTGCTCCGTTACTGTCAAGGATGGGTTGACCCAACATGCCGTCGGTTATTCGGTACGGTCCTCGAAAACGGGCCCACGGTGACCCCGGGAATGTCTTCCAATCCACAGCCCTGTAGCTCGAGTTAGAGACAAGGAATTATCTCTCGGATGTTTACACCACGTCCAGACTAGTCTTTTGTCCTGAGCAACCAAGGACTATCAAACAATTCTGCTTCTGAATGACGAGATCGGCCACTGCACAGACGGTACTCTTTGTTCGCTTAATTTTTGCTATCAACCCCCCCCCCTTTCAGTCAAATTGCAAGCAACCTTGAGTGGCTTGCCTAAGTGGCCCCCCAAAATCTCCTTCGCCATGGCGTAGCCTTGTACCTGGTCGAGCATGGTGCACCCATCTCTAGCTTCTCTGGCTCTTCCCCGAAGAAAGTGAGTCAGGTGAAGCAGCCTCTGTCTTAGGTCAGCTAACTTCTTCGTGACCAAGGTTCCAAATTGCCTGGAAAACTTGAAGTGCTTCTCGGGTCGTCCGTCGAGGACTGTCAGCTCAGCCTTCCGCAAGTCGACTGTTGGTTGCGCCAGCGTTAAATGCTTGACGGCCGGCGTAGAACTTCCCAGTTCTGCTTGCCCTTGTCTGACGAAGTGTTTGTTATCACTAGTTCTATGCTCATGCTCGCTCCGTCTCCATTTTTCCTATGCATCCCGTGCCCGTTGGCTAGAGGATACTAACGGCTGCTCGGGCTCTACTAACCTCATCCTGAATAAGCCAACAGTCATGCAATCAATATCACCATCAATGGTTCATGAACTGGCACTGAAAGGGGTGGGTGATCTAATATTATCTATAAAACCAAAGGCACCCAGACCCTCCCAGTGACTCACAGAATCACTTCCCCTTTCCGGTTCCGATAGCTTTGCCACTTTTCTCAGCAGGCTGTTTGTTTTCTCGCTCCGAATTGATCAAGCTGAGTATTTTAACACTATGGGCGATATTTAGCCAAATTTGTACAAATTCCGAAGCCAAAACAAGATCGATTCCTAAGTTCTACGATGCTGAGTTATTGAAAGAATAATATCACAAAAGTACACAAAGCCTCAATTGAGCTATCATGCAGACTCAAAAACGAGAACCAAGTTCGCGGCCAGCAAAAGACAAGCACGGGCTTCACTCAGGTTCTAGGTAGGATGCGACAATGGAGAGTGTTCGACGCAAATAAATAAGGGTTAGCTGATAGAAAAGTAGGTTGTGCGAAAGCTAAATAATGTCAGTGAGTAATTCCACTCAATCACGATATTATAGTGCCTTGGACGGATTTTTCAAGACCGATCCTCATAGTACGTGCTCAGCTTCAGTGCTGCTAGCAGTCCCGGGGCGAGCCTTGCCACCAGCACCAGGAACCGCATCATTGGACACTCGAAGAGTGAAGTGGGAGACTTAGGTTGTATCTGGGAAGCAAGGAGTGAGTATAGAAAAGGGGCTTTTATGCATGTTTCAGAGATAGATCATGCGTCTCTTTTGAAAGTGTCAGGAGTTCTGGGAGACCAGCCTGCTGCCCCGTTTGACGCAGTGTGCGCGAGTTGAAGATAGCCAAGTTGAGTGAACGTTTAGGCCTAAGAAGCGCAGTTGATTTATACCTTGCCCTTGAACCACTGCCTTAGTCACAAACGCAGTTACCCATGGTTTTCTCTATCAATCTGAAACTTAGGGAGTGAAAATTGGTAAGGTCGTTTACAGGAAAGATACTGGGGTCTTTTGGGTGAGTCACACCCGAGGTCTGCCTACATGGCAGAAGGGGGTTTGGGAACCTCAGCCGGAGCTTTTCACCCATAAGTCCGACCAATAAGGCAGTGGGGCAATAACCCAGCGCTGAGATGTGACCAAAGAACCCGTGAAGGAACTTCCCCTGGTCTGTCAAATAAGAGCTGATCGTGACATGTATTATGTCTTGTCGTCGCCGGTGCTGTGTGTTCAGTTCGCTTTTAGGATTCGGTCCTTAGCCCCATGCACCCAATGGAGTAAGCTAACCGTGGACGGGGCATCATCCTTTAGGCTGGGGACTGCCTAGCTTGGGTGGGCGGTGGCTGCCCAATGAAGTGCAATGACTTCTCCCGCCATCGATAGAAACCCCAGGTACTTCACTGCTACGTCCAACTTGTGGAGACTTTAAGACTGGTAAACTGATTTTCTCCGCGTTTATTTGCTGCAGCCTCCTCTCCAGGGGCAAAGGGGCTAGAACCAGATGTCTCCTATCAACGGGGTGAGAGAATGAACTTCGTCCGGCCTCAATTCATTGACCTATCAAGCATGATTGCATCTCCGGCTTAAGGCAGCCACTCTGCATAGATTCTTGGGTCTTGGAGGCAAGCAAGTCATCACACTAAGTCAGGGAGAGGTCTCCTCGTAATGTAATCCAGATTTTTATTCTCTCTGGGAGAGTACCTCTCCGTATTAGAATGCAATTTGTGGGTGATTGGTTTACCGTCGGTGTGAATCTTAAACCTTCTTTCTAAAGTGTGTCTAAGGTTAAGGACGCCTATGTAGATACCGAGAATTTCGCGGCCAAACGTTCTTAACTTGGACTCAGCCGGCAGTAGTTTTTTGGAGTAAAATGCAACGGGTTGCCAAGCACGGGCTAAGTATTGTGGCAGTGCGGCGCCCAAGCCTTTGCCGGATACTCCGGCGGCTAAAATTGGGTGCCTTTGGCTCTAAGTGTGACAGTGAGTCTACGTTTCTCAGAGCCTTCTTCGCAGAACGAATGCGGAAAGCTGTTTTTGTGAAAACCAGCTTCCTCGCTTTGCCCTTTAATGGAAATGTGGGCGGTTGCATTAGCTGAGCCAATTTTGGAATGGAAAGCCGACAAAAGATGACCAGTTGGTTGAAGCACTGGAGTTACTTGATGAAATAGGTTGTGAGTGTTTCAGGATAGCCTGCACCTTTTCGCGCAATGCTGTAATCCCTGTGAAAGTGACCTTGTGGTCCGGAAATTCCACTGCGATGAGGCCCACTACACATTTATTCCGTTGACTGTGACCCAGAGCTGAGACAGGCCGTCGCTCTTGGATATGCCGGATTTTCTGTCTTAGACGAGTTGGCAACGGGAATGTCGTCAAGATAAACAAACGCGAAGTTGAAACCACTGCATACCACATGGGTTAAAAGGCGGATAGCTTGCTTTGGGTTTTCAAGTCCAAACGGCGTTCGCAGAAACTCGGATAGACCTAAAGGAGTCGTTACGGCTGTTTCAAGGATATCGGCCTCAGATTCTGGTATTTGGTTACATACCTGCTCTCAATCCATCCGACTAAAAGTTTCGCTATCCGCTAAACCAGCTGCAAGCTTCGTAATGTACGAAGTAGGATGTCTGCTTGAGGCAGACACTCGGCTTAGTGAGCTGTTATCCCCGCAATGTCTCCAGCCGTCAGGAGACCTCTTCGGGAACACTTGTAGGGATGATGCCCACAGACTGTTGGAAGGACGGATAATTCCCAAGTTTGGCATATGTTAGAACTCGGCGCAGGCCACACCGGAATTGTCTGGAGCCAACCTGCCGGGTTGAGCTTAGACCGGGGCTCCGGGTGCGATGGTGTGATGGACCATATCAGTGGTGTTTGGAGGCAGGCTGTTGTTTGGGTGGACAAGATTGGGTTACTCACTGAACAAACAACCGAATTCTGGTTCGGATTTGGTGATTTGCGCCAGGATAGCTTGTGACTGCACTCTGGTCCAGGAACCGATATCAAAACTTGAGGCAACTCAGTTCACCAGCCGCACCTTACCGGGATCGGCTACTAGACCGTGACTTTCTAAAATCTCTAGGTCTAGAATAGCCGAGCGCACTTGGGCGACGAAGAAAATCCCCTGAAAGGGACGAGGCAGGCCAAGGTCTAGAGCGAGAAGTTTACTGTCACATGTTGGGATTGGAATGCCTTTCGTGGTTTGCAGTACCAGAGCAGTGGGAGAGATAGTGTACCGTTTTGACTGGCCTGAGCTCTAGCGTCGATTAAGGAAAGCGTACCGGCAGTCCTGTCTTTCACTTAAGTGAGGTGACTAAGAACAAGGGCTCCGGTACAGCTTATAGCCATCACCTGGTTGGAGTGGAAACCGCAAGACTTCTCGCATTCGCAAGCTTGCTGTTTGAAACGGCGACGGAAGCAGTACTTGCCGGATTGGTAATTTGGCTTAGAGGCACAGGTCGTGGAATGACGGCCGGTTGGATTTTGTTCGCGAAGGCTGTTCAAGGTGTACTCCTGTTGTTCAACCGGCTGCATCAAGACGTGATCCTCCTGACATAACAGTCGAATATCCGATTCGCCTCTGGGTGCTTAGTGGTGAGTAGTTTCGACGTAGGGCCAACGACGGCATCAAGCGGAGCAGCGGTGTTGGAGCTGAACACGTGGTACGGTGAGACAGACGCTTTTGCTTTCTCGGGGACCTTGCCTGCAGCCTCTGCACACTTATCTAAACCGCTGATGTGTAACAAAAGAGCAGCTATGCTTCGGGCGTACTGTGGAAGTGGTGGCATTCGTAAACGAAGCAAGATTACATGGACCATGGACATTGTAAATATGAATGAAAGCATTTCCCGTAGCAACCTCGATGGTATCAAATCTCCTAGCTGAGTTTTGGAAGGAACGCGCTAGATACTTTTCTCTTCTTATGCTACCAGGAGCTGAATTGTAGCTTCCCGAGGATCGTGGTACGGATTGGGATCCGGTGAAATCATAACGGTATCCTGGATTTGAGGGATCATACTAGCTGAGATTGTCGAGAGCAGTTTACTATATTTGGACTGCTGACCATACACACCGGCCTCCCTGAAATAATACACGAGGATAGCTATGAACACCTCCGGGCATTCAGGTGTGAAACTCGGCTCTTTCATGTGTGCTGTGTCGCACTCCGGGTTGTACACGGGCACGGGCTTTCTGGTCATTGAGTAGTAGGTGCGCTACGGAAATGAACTAGACTGGGATTGGAAGAACTCGCTGACAAAGTCTGGTTGAAAAAAATTTGTGAATTAGTGGGGATGAAAAATGACCGATACAATAGCGATGATCAGAAAAAAGGACGAAGTATCTGTACCTACCCAACAAACATGTGGGCACTTGGAACTCTCCAATGGGTTATATGTACGCAATAAAAAGCCTAACCAATGTTAGACCGAATATGGTTGACGAACGGAAGTATAAAGTACAGTAAGCTTAACTTGACTAGGCCACTTCGGTGAAAGCAATCAAAAATCATGAATGGAACGGGCTCACCAATTAGTTGAGAGCACATTCCTTCAGCTTCCTTGATCATGTTAGTCGAGGAGGTCAACGAGAAAAGACCATGGAGAGCCAACCGCGTGTATTCTTACAGGGCCTGCTTACAGAGACCGTATGCTGCCGAGAAAGTGTCAGAAGTAGGGCCTGCGGCTGCTGCGTACGCAAAACAAGCGGCCAAACAAGTTATGGACTAGGGGGATCGGCTGATCACTTTAGCAGCTCGCGGTCTCGTCGATTTCTCCTGTTGACGGGTGTAGCTGTCTCCACCTTGGAGTTTGTTGTTGCAACCCGTAGTGGGGAGACATTAGCAGCAGTGACAGGAGCCGGCTCAGCTCGGCTAACCGCAGGTTGTGAACAGGTGGGAGCGTTGGTTGGGTCGTCCAAGGTGGGTTCTACCCCGTCAAAGGCTGGTTTAAGGCAGTCTATACTGATGACCCTTTCCTTAGAAGTCTATTTCTTGCCTATTTTCCTACTGCGGACCACCAGCAATCGGGCTAGAGTAAGCCGCTTGCAGCGATATTTGCACTGCTTCTACTCGAATAACCACATGGCCGGTGGTCGCAAGAATGGTAGATATGTAGGGGTCGAGAGTTTGTTCCCTTTTCGGAAAGGGGCCTTACAACCCGTTCTTGGTGTGACAAACGTTTTACCTAATCCCCGTTATTGAAGCTCACAGGTGGTAACGGAGAAAACAACTCACCCGGAAGTTGTAATGTGCAACCGCAAACCAGTTCAGCCGACTTACCAAGAGCATCGGCCCTAAAGGTTTTGCAAAATCCTAAGAGAAAATTCAGTAAAACAGCGCCTAATTCCATTTCAGTTCCATTTGGTTCCAGGACTTGTCGGTCGGCTGGCTGAATGTCCAGATTCTTGCACTAGTGAGCTCCTTGGATCCTCCGGTGCTTCGACAGTTGGAAGAGACGAATCTTCTTCAGTACTTGTCAATAATCGGGGAAGGTTCGGGTTAGACCTGTGATCCACTTTTCGGATCACAGCTGTTGGTCACACACACACTTCACCGTCAATCTTCCCGGTTATAATTACAGTATAGTAGGGGACAGTGGGTAGTAGAAAAGGGCTCCACGAGAGTTGAAGTAGAAGGAACTACTCGGCTGTATAAAAAATCCGTCTTAGACTCCTAGTCATATTTCTCCAAATACAGTCACGAGCACTTTACTCGTTTTTTACTCCAGCGACATTGCTCGCGCTTACCGCATCCCCTGGCAGCGTATTTCATTCATTAGCCACCTTGACAGCAAAGGTCTGACTTCTGAATCTAGACAAATTTTGTCCCTTTTTGACTTTCAATGCGTGCTCTCTTTGGCAGCCATTCCCTCGCAACTTACGTAAGGTCTCTCTGCGACCTCTTGCTTCTGTAAATCCTTTTAGTACTTCGAAGGCCACTACGAGTTCACCTCTTCTTCCTAAAAAAGATACCCCTAGTTGCTCCAACCTCTTTCCGTATCGAGGAATTTTGTTTTCTGCGAACCTTTGTGTGAGCTGCCGTTGAAGCTGCTCGAGAGCTCAGATGTCCCTCACCATATACGGCCTCCAAGCTGGGGTAGTTTTCTAGATGTCACCTTACAAAAGCCTTGTACAGTGGCAATGAGACCCTCAGCTTCCTTGAGCTGGCTAACTTCCTTAGCTAGAGCAGTGCCCTACGTGCTTTCTCCGTTGCTTTCTGGCACTGGTGGCTTGGCCTAATGTCAGAGCCTAACGTCACACCTAGATCCCGGGCTTCTATGGTCTGAGGTAGCGCCTCCCGATTGTCCGGCGGCCCCATATATCGGGCGGGTCGTGGCCCTCCCTCTTTGAAAGGATGTTGGCCTTTGCTTAGATTGAGAGAAGATGGCACTCTACTGAAGACCGGCATACTTTGCCAAAATCAATCCTAACCCCCGCGTTATCTGGTACTCTTAACACATTGAAGTCGCCCGCGAAAGAGAAGCAAGGGGTTTCCAACCCGTCCGCCGGATCGGAAATATACATCAGGATAAACGAGATTCTCATGACTAACCCTTGCGGAGAGCTACTGTGTAGTCTCCCACTATCCGACTAGCAGCCTCCTACGCTCACTCGGAAACTCTCTCCTCTAGACTTTGTACAACCCACTTCTGTATTTTGGCCGTAAGTTGAAACAATTCCATCTTTGCTTCGAGCGGTCTGTGTTTAACCGAATCAAATGCCTCTTGGAAATTTAGACAGCAGACTTCCACCCGCTCCCCTTGATCCACTTGACCGGTTGCCTCATCCAAGAAACTTATGAAGTTAAATAGACGACAGCACCTGTTCCAGAACAAATGCTAGCTGCGAGCCACCAGCTCGTTACTCTCTGAGTGTCTCACTGTTTATTCTTGTAGTATTCTCTCGGGGGTTTGAGGCACCACCTACGTCAAGTTATTCAGCCTGTAACCGGTACATGTGTCTCTCGCTCCACCTTTATGAACGGGTGTGATGATCGATGCAAGTCAGTCTTCAGGCAATACGTCCTTGTCTGGTGATGCGATGAAAAGTTTAGCCAGTGGTCCAGCCAGGATGAACTCTAGTGGCTTCAGTATTCCTGGATGGATACCATCCCGCTCGAAGGACTCAGATACCTCTGGCGACTTCAGACTGCTCAACAACTCTCCTACTTTGATTCCTCCGCTCTCTTTTTCCGAGACTTTACTGCCCTTGATCACAAGTAGCCCCTGGGATTTCCGGTCCTGTCCATACCACTTATTTCTGCTGAAGCTCGCATGCGTCTCTTTTTCCACCTTCCGTCATCGCCGGCTTCTATTGTATCTGCACTTGGCATTACCCTCTGCTCAGAATGACCACTTATAGCATTCTTATACCCCACTGCCTGTTGTTTTATTAAATCCATCCTTGTTCTCTCTCCTCTTGCCCAATGCCATTATGCACCAATCACACCAGCACCCAGGACCAATCCGCATATTAGGACATGCCGCCGCAAACTTTGCTTCTTTTACAGTCGCATTTATTGTCTAGTCACCTCCGCCATACTTTCCTTCGTTGGCTCCGCGATCCCTCTGTGGTTCTTTCCATTAGGCAGTGTTTTGATTAGTATCCACCAGCTTAACCCACCTATTCAGTTGTCTGCCGGCACACAGCTCTCCATGTCCATTTCCCCAACTCCCTCGCGCATTCACTTCTTGGGTCTTTTGTTCTATTACTAGTTCACTTATCTTGGAGCTTACCGCCTCCTTCTCCTCCTCTTTCGTGTTTCGTCTACAGTGAAATGATCCTATTGGCCATGTCTTACCTTTGCCTCCTCGGTCACTGCTTTCATCCCTTGATCCGTTCATTTATCACTACAGGCATTTTTCTGTGTGCCTTCCAGTTTGATCTGCTTTTCCATGTTCCAGCGATTGTGGAGACAAAGTTAAGTCGTGATGCTCTTTTACAGTTCCACGTCGTTTGTTCTGCCACCACCCGACTCTTCTGGTCCGTCACCACAAGTCGCACCTGCTTTGATCGAATAATTAGACCCATTCTTAACTGTTTTCTTCGACCCTATCCTTCGTCTTCCCTCTTCCAAGAACTGCTCCCCGCAGTCGTCATCATTTCTGTGCCTCCGCATTCCTTTTTTCTCTCTGTATTTTGAGCCGTCATCTTCACCTGTCATTAAAATAATTAACCACGATATTCCAAAGTTAATTCTACAACCATTTGTTCTGACCTTACCAACCCCTTTCAATGACTGATAATTTCTTTCTGGGACCCCATTTCTATTGCTCCTGCTCCTCTTATATATATATATATATATATATATATACTTGCACATATGTGTATACACACATTGGCTCTGCAACCTGCAGTTCCTCACAGGCCATTCCCCTTGCTATAACCTCGCCGACCGTCATGATATGCATCCGTCAATCTTACATCTGTGCCTCACGTTCACCGCATCCAATCCTTCTAAATCGTTTTTGTCATCTGATCCGCCCTTTAAGTCTTGTGTTGCTCACTCCTCGTTTTACAATGAGTTTTGTGCCCTGTCCGCCGACCATCCACCGCATAGTACTAATGCTTCATTGACATCTAATCCACTGCAGTGTACCTCACTTTTTTCTTCATCGTCCCTTGCCACTGCAGTTCCTTATACCGATTTCTAGCCTCTCTCCTGTGTATCATTCGGCCTCCAGATGTCTCCACCCGGACCAGTCATATTCCCCATCTAACCTTGACTTTCAAACCCACCGGGCGTCCAGTCAACTCCGCTTTTGAGTTCATTTGGGACCCCTTCAATCTCCGTGGTGTGCATACACTTATCCTATTTTCATTTCACTTTGTTCCCCCTTCTGAGCCATTTTATCCTACGTTTTTGTGCAAATTTCCACATTTTCATGAATTATATCTGTCCATTCCATCATGTGTATTACCAAGATCATGACAAGACATACTTCGAGCGTCTCAGAAATAAACCAGTATTATTATTCTCATCAATGTTATCGTATAACAGCGGAATCCTAGCTTGTCTCATTTATACGGACGATACCGGCAACCCACCTCACAACCTTTATTCAACGCTGCATCTGCCTAACCCATTATTTCCTAACCTTTCCGTCCATCTACTGTCCATCCCGTTAGTTCCACTAAAGTAACAAAGGTTTCTTTTTGCCCCACCAATGCCCGTCCCACTAGTCCTTTTACCCGCAGGATATATCCACAAACTCCTCCGTGTAAATTTTCCCCACGCTACGGCAAGCAATCCTACGATCTCTCCTCTATTCTTGCATTAATTAACCACTTCTCAAAGCCAGCACTTTGTCAGTCATTCACACCTTTTTATAGCACACCGAGCTCCGCAAGCCAGACACTCAATAATGCATATTCCCACCGCCATTCCCATATACCCCCTCTGTCAGCCGCCAATCCCTATCCTTCCCCACGCGGGCAGGCCACGTCGACAGGCGGCGAAGCCCTCCCTCTCCCCGCAATCTTCTTGTCCCTACCTTCTGAGGCCTGCTCTAGGCACAATACCAACCACTGCCAAGGTTGCCATGTGGGAAAGCCAATATCTTCCACAACCCTGTATTCTGTCACTGCACTGGGTCGTCGAACGATCCTAACGAATCAGGACGAGTAGCAAGACCACTTTGTCAAAGGCCTTCATTTTCGCCTCGTAATATCCTGAAATTAGTTATTTCCGGGTCGTTCGCTGCTGAATCTTCTGGAACCATCGCGGAGGCTTCCAACCCTCGCTCTTATTCGCTGATAGCTCCAACCCACCCTCCTGCCCGTGCATTTTTTCCTTCCAATAACACCCTACGTTACTTAGCCCAGATACTCGCATCCGCATGAATGAGTTATCATTGATCTAAAGCAACCCCCATTCCATCTTAATTAAGCATCATTGCTGAAGACAGTATGTCACAAAATCCAGTCCTGATATCACCCTTATTACCGAAATCTGGCTCACGGAACACACTCCCATAAACGAAATGCTGCCTGAGGGGTACAAGAATTTTAGAGTACATAGAATTGACAGACACGGAGGGGGGTGCCTAGTTTACGTACAGCATATTGCGGTTATTCAGACTGTGAGAAAAGCGTGGCAAATTGAAACGAATCCTTAAACCAAAACGAGATCGATTCGTGGTTTTTACCTTACTGCATTAACAAATTATATGCGTATATAAATGTGTACAAACCTCAGCTGTATTGTCACAACGTTTAGCAGCGAGGACCACAGTTCAACAAGGGTCAATGTCAGATACTGCCGTCACGGCAGTCCAAGTTCGAATCAAAACTATGCCGCTCCACATGAGCGAAATATAAACCAAAGTTGGAGTGTAGTGATTGATGCTTGCTGTACCTTTTCGAAGATCAATGAGATAAAGAAAGTAGTCTCAATTACACAAGTAAGTGACAAAGGCCAGGGAGGATATCCACACGTGCGTTACACAGCACGCCCTTCCAGTAACCCCCATTAGACATGCCACCCTCGACTCAATTTCGGATTATCTATGGCTCACAATCAGGTTTTCAACTATAGTCATGCACGTTGGTTGTGTCTATCGCCAGCCCTCCTCTACCATCACCGACTTGTTTCCCTAAATTTAAGCCTTCGATTACCTTTCACTACTACTTCCGGCAGCGGAAATCATAGCCGGTTATTTTAACTGGCCCAAGATATCCTGGACGAAACTAACAGCACCTCCCAACTGAATAGACTTTGTCTCCCACACTCACATTGGGGGATGGGTTCAACACGTTAAAACCCCAACTAGAAACACCAACATCCTAGACCTTATATTCACTCATATTGCTTGCAACATTTTGGTTCCCGTTCCGCATAGATTTCCGGGTAGCAACCATAAGGTAGTGGCTGGTGGTTTTTCATTCCATCCCCACCCAGCAGAATATCTGGCTCCAGTTAACAGTTCACCCAGTTTAAATTTGAACCCCCTGCCCGGTTTCGTCCGTAACCAAGAGTGGTGCAATTTTTTCCTTACTTCTAACCCCCAGCAGGCGGCTGGTCACCTTTATCTTAAAGTGGAAAGTTGCCTCTTGAAGCTTAATCCAATAGCTCTAAACTCCTCTCTTAGGAAATCCGAACTTGCCTCCCTCCAACAAAAGTACCTTGGGATGCAAAGAAAATCCCCGAAACCGCAACTTCTCCCTTCTCATGAGACTAACACGGCTTGCTGATATTATCCCGGGCTCAAAGGAAAAACCAGCTCAGCATCGAAGAAGTTAAAGCTCCAAGTCATCGCAATAAAGCATTGAAACTCTGACTCTTACATAAAATTACGAATTCGGCAATAGATACTACTATCCGGTGCGTTGTGTTACCGGACGAAAGGTCGGCCACCTCTCCTTCTGATATGGCTGAGGCCCTTAACCTTTACTTCGGTGGTTCCCTGACCCCAGCTTCAGATACAGCCCCCCCCCACCTCAATCTTCTTGCTATTACCAGCTCTTCTCTACCTACACTAACCTTTGAAATAAGCGCTATTTCCGGGCTCATTTCACGCTATAAAACATCTTCGCATCCTGGACCAGACGAGTTAGCTCCAGCTGCAACCATCAACGGTGGATCGGATCTTCCGCTTTTATTACCAGACCTTTTTACTCTGACACTCAAATCCAGTTTAGTACCGTGGAACTAGAAGCTTCTAGTCATCATCCCACGACATAAAAAGGACCTTTCCACGAACTAGCTAATTACTGTCCCATCAACCATACCCCTATTATTTCCAGGATAATGGAAACGATTTTCAAAGACGACATTACTACCCATCTTCTAGCTTCAAACCGTCTTGAAAATAGGCAGCTTGGGTTTCTCAAATCGCGATCATGCACCACATGTCAGTTTGACCTACTTAACCTAGTCACTAAGGCTGCTGATAGCGGGCTGGCACTGGTAATTGTCTACCTGGATCAGTCGAAGGCTTTTGACTGTGTTCCACACCTCCATCTCATCGCTAAATTGCCTTCATTTGGCACTGCTGACCCACTGATTCCCTGGCCGCAATCTTATCTCACTCATCTTTCTCAAGTGGTCCTAACCAACTGAAGTACTTCCAAACCGAAGCCTGTTACAAGAGGCGTTATACAGGGCAGCGCACTGGGTCCCCTTCTATTTCTAATGTACGCTATTGACGCAGAGGATCTAGCACAATATGGCAAGTCGTTCTGGCTTGCAGATGATATAAAACTAGTCTACTTTTTCAATTATAGTGATGCTACCCCTACTCTTCGCAACATTTCTACTGACCTCTTTGAAATTGACCACTGGTGCTACTCCTGGATGATGACCTTTTCTACTGATAAGTGCGAGGTTCTAACCCACAAATTCTAATTGCCCCCTGGATCCTTAACTCTTGGTGGGTCCCCAATAGCCGATCGACCTGCCGTCCGCGATTTGGGCCTCGACTATTCCTGCTCCCTCAACTTTTCCGAGCACGCCACCATCCAGGCGGCCAAGGCTGGCAGAAGTATGGCCCTTCTCCCCCGCCCCTTTTGTCTCCGGGACAGTATCATCAGCATCCACACATCTCACATCAGGTCTTTGTTTGAATACCACCCAATAATATTTTCTAACACGACAAAGTTTGGAAAAGTTGTTCTAGATAGCATAAAAGGGCTTTTTACCAAACAAATACTTCGTTGATCCACGTCTTTACACTATGGTGCTCGATGCCAACATCTGAATCTTGACCCATCCTGGCTGCGCCGCTTGAGACATCCTAGTCTTCTTGTATAACCTGCTCCATAACCGGTCTTTTTTTTAACCCAGTAAGCTTCTCCTGTGAAATCCATCACCCACTCCGACACAGGCCTTTTGCTTTCCCCTCGTGGTATAGCCAAATGGGCCATACGGTCACGTCTTTCCCTCCTTTTCTACTCCAAGTTAAGGAACGAGTTGCCCATCATCCTTCGAACTTCACAAACCGAGCCCCAGTTTCTATCGGCACTCATCCCGTATCTCAGCTTCACCTGTGCACTTCTATTGTCTAATATGTGCATAGCAGAGGGTATAGCATACGAAAGGGGCATCGACTTCTAAGGCCAACTTCTTCGTAGACCCCGCTCCCCCCAAGTTAGAACACAACCAACATTGGACGGTTTCATCTATCTGACTGAATTATCAACTCTTGACTAGCAGTGACCATTCTCCTAATGAGTGCATGGAATTCAAGTGCCATTCTTTCATATACTTTGCTTCCGCCTTCTCTCATAGTCTCTGTCACCCTTAAGCCTCGCCCTTTACTGGTTTCTATATGCCTCCATTGACCTTTATTCCACAGCAGGGGCACACTCTGACTGCTTCCTTATATGTTCTTCTTTTCCAGTTCTCCCTCAAGTGCATTTCACTCTTGAAGTTGGTATACTCGCCTGGATAGCGCAGCTGTATGGTCGATTACTAAATGCCAGCTCCATCCTCTGAGGCTCCTAGCAACCTGGCCATCTGATGGCCAACCCTACACTTTCATAGTTGAACTAAGCCTCACATGCATAGCCATCAATGAACTTCGGCGCCATTCCCAAGGGTGCGGGGCGTGACCAGATCCACCGCTTTGGCCGGAGCATTTCGCGCGTGCAGGCTGGTGGATCACACCTCCTTTGTCCACTTCGAAGTGTTTTTTAAGTTGAGTGCCCAGAGCTCGGCTAGTCCCACCCACTAGTGCCAGCTGCAGATATCATTCTCCAATGCTGTCAGTTGCAGATTGCATGCTCCTCATCCTTCTTCTCCAGGCTACACCCACCTATCACTCTTATCACTTCCGTTTTTTCGTTCTTCCATGGTACGCACACTTACCCATTCTGTTCTTGCTCCTATCGACCCTCACCGGGTCACTTCTCATTGCACGTCACTACTGTCTTACCCATCCTGCCGATGCCTCCAACATTTCTCTTCCCACCCATGTATTCATTGCCGGCTCGTAGTAACGATTCACTTGGTATACCTTTACACTCATCAAGCTCAGTGATCGCGTTATTATGCCACATAGCCTACCGTTCTGTCAAGCCCTCCCTCGTTCTCCTTTCTCATGCCTAATATCATTACACACCAGTCCCACCCTCACCCGTGACCAATTCCCACGTTATGACTCGTCTTTCCAAACTTTGCTCCTCTTGAGTCCACATTTATTATCTCGTCATCACCACTATATTTTCCTTGCTCGTCTCCGCGGCTCCTCTGTGGATCTTTCAATTTCGCAGTGACCCGATTAGTATCGTCCAGTTGCATCCACTTGTACCGTGGTCTGCATGTATGTATTCCCCCCATTCCTTCCCCAAATCTGAAGCGCACTCATCTCTCGTGCGTTGTGTTCGTCCACCGGTTCGTCTGTCCTGGCTCTCCCTTCTCAGCCTTTTTCGTGTTTCACCTGTAACGGGACAATCTTACCTCTTATGTCTCACCTTTCTTTTCGGTCCATTCTCCCATCCCCTGTTTCGTATATTACCCACCACAGACATTCTCTGTGTGCCTTCTAGACCGTTCTGCTTTTTCAAGTTCCGCCTGAAATAAAATTATTGGTACCTCTTGGTTTTCACTCACGATTTCAGTTAGTCTGATCCGTTATTACCCGATCCCTCGACCATCAACACATGTCTCACCTACATCAACCAGATTATTCGATCCATTCTTACCTGTTCTCTTCGACACTTTCCATCATCTTCTCTTTTTTATGAACTGCTCCCCACGGTCGTCGTCTTTTCTGCGCCTCCGCATTCCTTGTCTCTCTCTGTCTGTTGAGCCGTCATCTTCGCCTCTCATGAAGATAATTCATCACGATATTCCAAAGTTCATTTTACAATCATTCGATCCAACCTTACCTGCCCCTGCCAATAAATGGTAATTTCCTTCTGGGACTCCATTTCCATTGCTCCTGCTCCTTTTGTATGTACACATATAAAAATACATATATATATGTTAACATGCACATGTGTACACATATGCATTCACTCAACATCCTGCAGTTCCTCACAGGCCATTTCTCTTGCTATCATCCCGCTAGTCATCACGATATGCCTCCATTTCTCCTACATCCGTGCCTCGCATCTATCATATCCAGTCCTTCTGAATCATATTTTTCATCTGGTCCCCTTACCCCTTGCACTGCTCGCTCCCTGCTTTACAATAAGGTTTTTGCCCCGTCCACCGGCCACCCATTGTAAAATGCCAATGCAACATTGCTACCTTATCCATTGCGATGCGTCTCACTTTCCTCTACACCGTCTCCAGCTACAGCAGTTTCTTAAACCGATTCCTAGCCTTTCTCATGTATTTCGGTCCGCTTCCAGATGTCCTTACTCAGACCAGTGAGACAGCTCATTTGACCTTGACATTCAAACTCACCGGAGGCCTATTTTTATAAGCCTTTGGGTTCACCTTAATTCCCCACATTTTCTTTGGTGTGCACACACTCATCATACACTTATTATATTTTAATCCCACTTCATTTCCGCTTCCGAGCCTTTTCATCCCACTTTTGCCATGCACATTTCTGCATTTTCACGATTCTATGTGTGATATTGGTAATGATAAAGATAATGATTTATTTTGAATTACCCCGAGGCATGCTGGCCGTCCATTTCATTAGTTGTAGAACCAAGATCAGGCAACTGACATGCCCCAGGAGTCTCCGAAATAAACCATTATTATTATTAGTATCTCTGCTTTTTCTTGCTTTCTTGTTGCCCGCGCTCCTTGTGAGTTCCTGACTCCGCCTACGACTTTCCCCATTGCTGCTTTTGATTGAACGGAGTTGTAGTATGCATTGAGATTGCTTTTGGGGCTCCGCGCAACGCTTTCCTTGTATTCATTCCATTAAACCTTCTGTATCTGAGATAGTCCAGTCCTGGATGCCTTGAACTCTAGGAAGGCCCGGTAGCAGCTGGTGCTTCTGTACTTTTCGAGCGCTCCTTGCTGCTGTTTTGGGCTTGCCTTACTTGGCTTGCTCACCGAGGCGGCAATCCGTTTCGTTACACCCTTCTCAGTAGTGCCACGGCCTTAGTTATTTCCAAAAATCTGCCCTCGATTCATCTCTACCATTGTTCTACGTAGCAGTCATTGCTCACCATCTCCCAACCTATCCGGGAACTCTGTTCTACCGGGTTATTTTCATCTGCCCTCCGGAAGTTTATTCTGAATTTACCAGGCGCAATTCTCCCCCGATCACTCACCCATGGGATCCTCAAATTTTATGTGCTCTAGGTCAATCGGGGCTCTGGTTACTACCAGCCCAAGGGTTGATGGTGGCTGACCCAACTGCCAATATTTTACTTGATTACCTTGTTGAACAATAGCTTTTCCGTGGATAGGTTGGAGCAATCTCTCTCTAAAGGTAACTTCTGCAGCGGTTTCTAAAGTTATTCGTTTTCAGGTGCGCTGAAATCACCCATAATAAGCAACTTCCGTCCCGCGATGGCAGACAAATTGAGGAAACTAAGCAGGCCTCCATCCTCAGCACCTTCTGCTCCTGAAGATTCCGGTCGGCCTATAGCTATTACAACCTTAAGCGCTCGTACATTTGGCAAGATATGTCGGCTGCTCTCAAAGTCAACATGCTGCCCTTCCCCAGGAAGGCTATTACACCATCTCCAGTTCGACCGACCGGCTGACCCACAGTAAAACCTGGGCGAAGTTTGGGATCAGCCCAATGTCACTTTCGCCTTGTAGTGACCACATTTCAGTGACTGCTATCACTTCTGCTCCCTATGTCCCGGTTTGAGCTTCAGCTGTTTGTTACCCTCAGTTTCAGCGCCGGTGAAAGTCACGAGCATCACGGCCCCCCTCCAATTTTGCGATTTTCTTAGAGGGAGGTGGCAGGAGCCCGGGTTGTGAACCCGAGCACCATTAGGGGTTATTACGAGCAGGGGACAGCCTTCGGTTGGCGACGCAATCACTCCACCGTGCAGTTGGTTTGAGATTGATAGGCCGTCTTGTTGTGTTGGCAGTCAAATTCGTTCAGTAGCTAGTGAAAAGCACCGTCACAATGAGAACCGCGGTGGGTGGTCACGATAGCAGGGAAACCAAACTGACTTACCCAGCCAGTGGGAAAACAATTTAAGCAGCTTCCTCTGAAGTAAAAAGGAGAACGAATTTGGCCTGTGGCTAGCGAGGGAATCTATCTATCGAGTGAAACACACGTGAGGATGTAAACGTAACCGTTGGATGGTGGGAGAGGCCTCACGAGATCCGCAAGCAGGTGATGAAAAAGTGTCTGGCTCAGAGAATGTTCCTAATGCAGGTCTTGTGTGACGGTTTACCTCAACGTGTTGGTAGTGAAAGCGAGCTCGGACCCAGAGAATCGCATCACTTCAGGCGCAAGGTCAAACGAACCTTTCGGCAAAAAGTCTTACTGAGGCGGTTAAACCAGGTTGCGATAGGTTGCGGGGACTGATAAAGCTCGTCGGCGAAAATTGGCAGGAACTGGTGGTCTTTATTGACCCTGTGGCTTGGTGTTGATACAGCAGTTGTCACACGTGATACGGCCAGGTACAGCTTCGTAACCACTTACACGGATGAGCCTCAACCAATGAGGATCGCCGCGCACAATTCCGACAAAAGCTCCCTGTGGTTGGTAATCATTGGGTCTACCAATTATATTCTCTAATTAAACATACTTACACGAGCTCAACCTGCAATGCAACTACCGTGCTATTTTGCGGCCTTGGTCTTCTTGCTACTTCCGTTCGCGTGGTTCTGGGTGCGGGACAATTTGATACTGACTATCAACTCAGTTCATTACTAATATTGTAAATGTCTTCGCGCCATGGAGCTGTCCAGCATTAAGCAGACAAACCTGCAAGATAGGACTTCTGAAACTGAGGGCTGGATTGACCGTTTCGAGTCATGGTGAAGCATACGAAAGGATGTGAGGGAGTAGAACCAGGCTGCGTTCCTCTAGACAGCCGGCGGTCGTTCATTGTACTCGATGATGGAAAATCTTGAATATCCGAGATCCCTTGCTGCAGTTCCTTTTGACGAGTTAAAGGCTCTACTGTCAGGTTACGTAGTTTCGGTCAACTCTCAGGCTACCGAATGTGCCAAGTTTCATCCGCTGGCCCCTGGTTCCAATATGAATTTCCGTGAATTCATTCTGACGCTTCAGACATGGACCGCTAAGTGTAATTTTGGTGATCGGTTGGAGACCCATTTGTGTGACCGCCTCACTGCTGGCGTAAATCGCTCGGAGTTGCTGCAGAAGCTATAACTGAAGCCAGACCTTACTTCCTCTGAAGCCCAGGCCAACCCGCAAACAATTCGATGTCGTAGCTGATGCGACGGCTGTACATTCCGTAGTGCACTACCAACAGGTCCTGCCCCATAAACCAGTCTCTACGACGAGGACGCCTTAACCGAGGCCTGATAACCAAACGGTTCCCGAACGGAAACCGGTACAGCTGAATAGCTGTTTCTCGTGCTGCGAGTTTCACTGACGTTCCTCCTGCCACCGTGGTGTGGTATGCCACTCTTGTGGAAAGCCTGGCCATATTCACAAGATATGTCGTCAATCAAAGTGCGGTGTTACGAGTGCAACCCCTGAAAATCCGAAAACTTGTGATAGTCCGTTATACGCGCTGAAGATTTCGGGCGAATCGAATCAATACCTTTATGGATCAGTCCGTTTCCGATACCGCTTGAGAAATCAGTTCATTGTGGATACAGAGAGCTGTCAATCCGTTATTCTGAAGTCAGTGTTCAACTTGATTCAGCTCGGCGTACCCATACACCCTACTGTTGTGCGCATTCAACGTGCTACTGGACAACAACTTTCACTGTTGGGCGAGACTAAGTTAATGGTTCGGTTGGTGGGAGACTGTACCCCGGGTACGATTACTGACTTCCGTAGACAGTCCATCGATTCTGGGCTCGAAGGCTCTGCTGTCTCAGGTGAGTCAGTAACTCAGCAAGCGACGTCTGATAATCCGGCCAATCAGCTTTTTTTTTCGGCAGTTGGTCGCTCAATGCTCGAACAATAAAGGTTGCATGGAGGTCGAGCCCGCGAAGTTGGAAGTGGATGGTGATCCAGTATTCCCGCAAAGCCAAGTATGCCGTGCCGACGGAGAGGACGTTCTCGAGGTGCTCATCAAAAAGGATGAATACGGTGTCATCGCGAGTGTGAGTTCATGGGCTTGGGCGACGCCAATTGTGGTGGTCATGGAGAGCGACGGACGGACACACCGGAGTTGTGGTGAATGCCGACTGACTTTGAATACTGGTTTATGGAAATGCGCGACAATTGCCGTAGAGTCTAAGGACTTCATGAAATGCATGCTCAGTAGCATGTATTCCTCGAAAGTTGATCTGGCTGATGGGTACTACAAGTTCCGCTGCCTATTGAGTCCGAACCTTTAGCGATTATTACCACTTCATGGGGCATGTTCCATTACTACCTCTTACCGTTTGATCTTCACTGCACGAGGATATGACGGAGCAGCCTGCTGGACGCGAACAAACAAGCATCGGTTTATAAAAACATACAGCGCATAAAACAAGCCAGTAGTGTGAATCAGTGAGTGATGCTCAGTAAGCACGCAACTGCATTGTTTTCTGGGGTTATTTTCCACGACCGGCTGTTACGCCTCTCACCAAAACCTTTCCGAATTTTAGCAGAATCAAAGGTTTGGAATAAGGGTACTGATTCTTCCTACCTGCCTAGACCCTGCTGTCAGTGAGGGTGCCTAATACCTTTCGTCAACTCCCTACCCACGACTGCACTTGACCCGGTGGCCACACCGACGCGATGTTACTCTGCGTCGTCCATGAAAACGGCTGATCGATGGCGGGCGTGAAGGCGGAACGTAGGTGCTGTCTTCGGGTGAGCCACTGTGCCTCGGTCGCGTGTTTGTGCGTGGGTGGGTGGGTGTCATGGTCGAGGTGGCACTCTGATACATGGGCAAATAGCGGCCACCACAACTTACGGGAGATATCTTCCATAATGCCAGTGATAAACGGAGAAAAATCAGCCTTGCGGCGTGTTTTCATGAGGGTCATGAAGTATGAACATATATCATGCAAGTGTGACTGGTGTGTGTCTGGGTCGCGATAGCATCAGAGCTAATGCTACGTATGCCAAGGGCATTCTGTAACAATAACGAAAAGCGGCGGGCACTGCAGCTTGTATGACGGAGGTCATGAAGTATGAACTTGTACCATGTAAGCGAGTATAAGTCAGGGTGTATAAAAGTTCAATACTTCAGTGTGTCGTAAATGCCCCCAAACATGGGTGTACTTTTACCCACCTCAAAGACGAATGAGGGCTGGTCTACTGGGTTTTTGTGTTATCGGCTTCTCCGTCCTCACCCGCGAGGAGGCTGATACTGCGTACGTCACGGATACTCGCTCCGTCGGCAGTCTTCACCTTCACCGTTCTTATCACTTCGTCGGAGCTTTCGATAGTTCCCACCACCAGGCCTAAAGGCCAGATACCGAAATGCGCGTGTTCGTCGGCGACCACCTCTACATCCCCAACCTTGAATGGTCTTGCTTTGATCATCCACTTCTGTCCAGCTTGTAGAACCGGTAGATGCCCCTGCAGCCATCGCCACCAAAAAACCTTGGCAAGATAGTTTGCCTGTTTCCATCTATGAAGGTAGCTACCACGAAGGCTTGTCTGGCCTTGGAAACCCTCGTTCGACCTTAACGTTAATAGGTCGTTCGGGGTGAGCGCCAGAGTGGTGGTGTCGCCGTCAGTTACTGGAACCATTGAGCAGTTGTTCAGAATTCTCTCGACCTCAGTCATGACGGTGCTCAACGTTTTGTCGTGGGGCGGCTGTTGCTCAATGATTGACAGCAACAGCCGACTGGTAGACCGGCTCGGGTGTTCCCACACGCCACCGCGGTGCCATTGGATGCCACAGGCCACGGTCCGATTCTGCAGCTCGTCCCTGTTCATGTTTTGGTGCCGTTGCTGCAGCTCCCAGTGAGTGCCCACAAAGCTCAACCCATTGTCGGAGCATATGTTCTTTGGTGTGCCTCTTCGGTTGATGACGCTTTGCAAGGCCCGTAGGAAAGAGTCGGTTGTCCCCGAATGTGAAACTTCCAAGTGCACCGCATGTAACTTCATGCACGTCATGATACACCTGTATCGTTTTTCCAACCTCTTCCCACACTTGATCCACAAGGGCCCGAAATAGTCCAGCCCGGTGTCAATGAACGGTCATTAACCCGGAGTCACTCGTCATTCCGGCAGCGGAGCCGTGTATTGTTTGCCCGCTGCGGCATCGCGTCTCCAGCAACGTACACAATGTTGGATTATGCGTTTTACAGTCGTTGCTCCTCTCCGCAACCAAAGGCGCTTTCAGATGACGCTCGTAATTTGACTTTCCCCGGCATGTCCCTCCACGGCGTGGACGTGCTGGATCATAAGCTCTACCACAGGTTGTGGAGCCGGCAGCAGTATAGGGTACTTTGTGTCAAAGCCAAGGTGGGAGTTGGTCAGCCTACCATCTACCCGTAGTAATCCATCAATGGGTTTGGGGTTTAAGTGCTTCAACTCGCCTCTCGGAGATGATATTACTTTGTTTATTGGTCCCGCCTCTTCTGCCCTCTCGAGCTCTCGGTTGAAAGCCTCCCGTTGTATCATCTTGAATAAATCGTACTCTGCGGCTCGTAGTTCATCGAGGCATATCGGACCCACTTGTACCCGGCTGGAGGGGCGCATCCGTTTCGTGATTAGCAAATGTCTCTTGAACCTGGCCAACCAAAATAATTCTCGAGGCATCTTCATCCAGGATGGATGTCTAACCAATCGTGGCAAAATGGATGCCGCTTCGAAGACTGTGGCCGTCACCACCACGCCTTTGATCTCCAGTTCCAATTCCAGAAGGGGTTCTGCTTTGTACGCGAGCCAGTCCTGTTGAGGCACCTGCAGGAATTTCGGTTCCCCCGTCCACGTGTCGAGTTTCCGGAAGCTGTTCACACACCGGAAGCCCATATCGGCAGAGCCGTCGCCAGACCTGACGTGCTTCCACTGGTTCATGGCCGATTCGTCGTGGATGGTCATGAGCATGTTAGCAAAGAAAGTACTAAACCGGCTCCTGATGTAGTTAATTTGGTACAATACTATCTTCAAGTCAATCCAGAAACTAGCCGACCAAATATAGAAGTCCACACATCTCTTTACCTCTTGTATCGCCCTGACTGTTATCATGGCTGAGCTGAGTTCAAGGCGCGGGATCGAAACCGTCCTCGGTGGGGCAACGCGGGCTTTGGCCAACGGGATCCTCGTAGCACACTGTCCGTCTCCCGTGCTCCATCGTCCGTCCACCATTGATCAGTAACTGACCTCGGAGGCGTCAGAAGGGGCGTGTAGTTCTCCCGTCCGTGTTGTATGGCCAGGGGACAGGCAGCGCGGAATCCTTATGCCCCCTAATTTCTTTAGGGTGTTCAGAAACTCTTCACAGTCCATCCGGTCTTCTCGGTCCAGTGGCTGGTACCAATCGAACTCCTTACGGCACAACCGCTGCAGCAGGATCTTTCCGGGCAATAGCCAGGGAGAGACGAAACTGAGCGGATCGGACAAATCGGAGACAGCAGTAAGCATGCCACGACGGGTTACTGGCAGCCCGCGAAAGTTTAGCTCAAAAACAAGGTCGTCGGTTTCTGCGTTCCATTGTATCCCTAGAGTGCCTTTGGTGGTGAATGAAGAGCCGTCCAAATCCCTAACCCTTTCGTCCCCTCGTGGTATGGGATGGCTTTGAGAACTTCTGAAGCGTTCGACATCCAATACGCTAGGTGGGAGCCGCTCTTTTACAGCCATTTTGTTAGGCCTCTGAACGGCTCTGAGGCCGCGTCTACACTATCAAATGACCCAAGATGGTCGTCGAAGCAGACGTTGTAAAGACCGGTCGTGGAAAATCCCCTAAACCCTTGCCGTTCAGTGTTTTTCTTAACATCACTTACTTGCTTACACTATTGACGTGTCTTTACGAACTGTTTGTTTTTGTGGACCAATGGTGTTTTGTTCGCGCCCAGAACTCCACTTTGTCACATCATTGTTCTGGGCCCGCATGACGCACGTGCTCGTTGCTCGCACGCTGCAATTTGGTTTCCCGTTTGTTAAGTCCTTGTGATCGCATTACTGAGGTTTGTATCATTTTGGTGTCATTGTTCATTCAATAATCTAGTATCGTGGAATATCACGGATAACCGCCCTCTGATTTCGAGATCCACTGCAAATTTGGCTACGCAGTGCTCAAACGTGTGTTACAATACTCAATTTATCAATTTGGAACGAGGAAAACACGCAACATGTCAAGAAAAGGATCAAGGCAATTGGAATCTGGACAGGAAGTAGTACGACATGTTATTGGGGAGGTTTTGGGTACATTTGACTCTTTAGTTAATGTTAGATTGCCTAGTCCTGTCAGTGCTAGTTCGTATATTACTGAGGGTGATATGGATTGTAAGGATGTTGATCTATATAGGCTGAAAATACTAGACCTAGAACAACAGTTGTTATCGACTAGACAAAAGGCTCAGGAAGCAGAAGCGAAGTGTATACAGAAAGAGCGTGAGCATGAGACCAGCGAATACGACACTTCCGATAGATCATGGTGAAATAAGATGGGGAACCCCACGCCTGTCGCCGACTACAAAACACCATCGATCGATTTGCCTAGAGTGGAACTGACGGTTTTCGACGGGCGATCTGAACACTACTGCAAGTTTGTCAAGCAGTTCGAGACCTTCGTCGAAAATAAGATAAACGACTCTTGGCAAAGGCTTCTCTACCTGATTCACTACTGTCGATTCCGAGCAAGAGAAGCTATCAACGGGTGTACCATGCTCGACCCAGAACAAAGCTACACAAGAGCAAGAAAGATTCTAAGGGACTTGTTTGGCCAGCCGTTCAAAGTAGCCCCTAACGTAATAGCGGGCGTGATGGTAGAGGCAAATAGAACCGAAGGCGACGTCTACAAAATGGCCGACCTGGTGATCAAGATGCAGAACAACTCAATAGCCCTCGACCATTTAGGTTACAGGACTGAATTAGATGCCATGCACACCTTAGAAAACATGGTCCGTCACCTCTCTCCCAGACTACAGTGGGCGGAAGAAGCGGAATGGGCAAGCCGAAGCGACTGGCAGGCTAACTTCGAAGACCTGACCGAATACTTGGACAGGCAAACCAAGATAGCCGACAGAAGGTTCGGCCGACCTATCCGGGACAACAACCGGACAAACAAGCCCAGTACTAGCCAGGCTGAAACCCCTGCACGGGAACATCCAAAATACCAACCTTGGACCAATGCACACGCCATTTCACGCGATGCCAAGGTGCCATAAAGTTGCAGATCCTGTGGTGCTGGCCATGGACTACCAGAGTGCCCCAAGTTCGGCAACCCCACAATAGACGAACGGTGGGGAAGGGCGAGGATGACAGGAGCGTGTTTTATTTGTCTCAACACCACACCCAGGGCAGGAGCTTGTAGGACAAGGCACCGATGTGGTTACGAGGGCTGTACGGGCAGACACCATCGATTGCTGCACCAGGCGAGAGTAACCTTACCCGAGGCGAGTACCAAGCCCAGTGTCTTCTGTTCAACGCCGCGGTCTGCCTGTAAACCGGCACGTTTAGGGGTAGTTGCCGTGGGAGCAGTGACCCCAACTGGGGTGGCCAAAGCTTTGGCCTTTATAGATAGTGGCTCGCATACCATGCTAGTGAGGAAAGAGTTGGCAGAGAGATATGGGATTAGAAGGAATCAGTCTTCATTAGTAGTAAGCACAGTTAGTGGCACCGAAGTCATCCAGTCGACCAAACTGCACTTACAACTCGTTTCCTTGGTCAGTAAAGATAGAGCAGAAACTCTAGAAGCATTCCCCATAAACGATCTGCCGATGAGAGCACCTCAGTCAGTGCAGTCGATTCTGAATCAGTGGCCACATCTCGACGAGATTACGATCGAGGAGTGGCAAGATAACGAAATTGATCTGCTGATCGGTTGTGATGTTCCGGAAGCGCATTGGGTCCTAGATCAAAGAATAGGAAGCCGCAAAGCACCCTTTGCAATGCACACTATATTCGGTTGGACTTTATGTGACAGTATAGTTGGAAGATGCGGCAAACTAATCCAAACCAACGGCACTTCGGTGGAAACGGCGAACATTGAACAGGCGTTCCAGCAGCTGCATAACGCCGAATTTGCCGACCTGGCCATTGATAGAGATGCTCCATCGCGAAGAGATAGAGCGGTTTTGAGAATGGTAGCCGAAAACGCTAAGTATGCAATAGATCGTTTCGAGATTCCTGTCCCGTGGAAACACAACATGTAACCTACGCCAAACAGCCGAGAAATGGCTCTGGAAAGATTATGCCTCCTCAAAACCAGGCTAATTCGAAAACCGCAATTGAGGATAAAATATATGCTAGCCATGCAACATAACATCGACTTGGATTATATTGAAAGGGTGGATACAGCGGTTATCAGCGCAAATTCGAGGTGGTACCTACCCCATAACCCAGTCGTGAACCCAAAGAAACTAAGGAAGGCCACAGGGGTTCTCAACTGTGCCGCAAAATGTCAGGGTGTGTCACTCAACGACCATATACTACAGGGCCCAGACTGGACAATACCACTAGTCGAGGTTTTATGTCGTTTCCGGCTAGGAAAAGTAGCCATCTCTGCGGACATACTTGAAATGTTTCTACAAGTGAAGATGCCAGTTGAAGATAGGGACGCCTTCCGCCTCCTCTGGTGGCCTGGGAACGACACAAATCGCGCACCTGACGAGTGCAGGCTGACCGTTCACCCCTTTGGGGCGGTATCATCTCTTTTCTGTGCTAATTTTGCCCTCCGGGAAACCCTCAATCATTTCGGCGGCACCAGCAATTTGCTAGAAAGAGAAATGGACCACTTCTACGTGGACGATTTTCTGTGTTCTTTCGACGACCCAAATATTACTATTCTTTATATGACCGAACTGATCGCCACTCTAAATGCCGGAGGGTTCAACCTCACTAAATGGACTTCAAACAGCCAAGGGGTGCTCAATGTTATCCCGAAGTCCGAGAAAATGGAGTGTAAGAGAGAGCTTTTGGGATCCTCTTCACAAACGGAGCGCACGCTTGGTCTTCAGTGGAAACCCAGAGGTGACGAATTCATTTTAACTCTAGACCTACCCAAACGACCAGTCACACGGAGAGAAATCCTATCAGCAGTCTCAAGCCTCTATGACCCCCTAGGTTTCTTTTCGCCATGGTTGCTGCCGGGAAAGTGTTTGTTGCAATCGCTGTGCCAAAGAGGGACGGGTTGGGACGAACCTCTCCAGGATGACGACAATAAGCGATGGCGCGACTGGCTGCACAGCCTGGAGCAACTTGGGGAGATAAAAATACAAAGATGCTTAACAGGGAGCAAGTGCACAAACGACGCCCAACTCCACTTATTTTCTGATGCATCGGAAACGAGCTACGGGATAGTGGCTTATGGCTGCTGGGAAGACGAGAAGGGCGGGCGGCACAGTCAGATATTACTCGCAGAGACGAGAGTGGCTCCACTGAAAACGGTGTCCATTCCGAGGCTGGAAATAACGGCGGCAGTTTTGGCCGTGAAAGCCGCGGAGGTGATTAGGAGATGATCCGACCGGATAGACTGTGAACCAAACTTATGGACGGACTCAGACACGATACTTCTTTACATAAACAACACTTCCACTTGTTTTAACACTTTCGTAACCAACCGACTCACTATAATCCACGAGTCGACTAAAACCGATCAGTAACCCGGCAGACTTCTGCTCAAGGGGCCTGAAAACACTAGAGAGGTTGCGGTTGTGGACAATGGGACCGAACTTCCCAACTGCAGCTAAAGAGATGTGGCCAACGCTGCTAATACCTAAGGCTGATGATGGCGATGTCGAGATTAAAAGACTGATACTGGCTACAAACTTTACGGTAAGCGTAAGCCTAATAGAAAAACTGTGCCAGTTTCCCAACTGGACAAAATTGTTCGGAGCCGTGGTCCGGTGGACACGATACAAAGTACCCTTAATAATAATAATAATAATAATGGTTTATTTCGGGAACGCCCGAAGCATTCCATATGAATGATCTTGTTGGTACAGGTGATGGAATGGACAGACATAATTCATGGAAATATGGAGACTCTCATGAAAATATTGGATAAAAATGCTCAGAAAGGGGGATAAGGTAGGATGAAAATAGGATAAACGTATGCACACCATAGGGATTGTGTGGAGTTTAAATGAGCTCAAGCGCGGATTTGAATGGACGCCCGGTGAGTTTGAAAGTCAAGATTAGATGCACTGAATGGCTGGTGCGGGTAATTACATATAGAGGCAGACTGGTAAACATGAGAAAGCCTGGAAATCGGTATAAGGAACTGCAGTATCGAGGAACAATGGAGAAAAAGGTGAGGTGCACTGCAGTGGATTAGATGTCAATGAAGCATTAATACTATGCAGTTGATTGTCGGCGGACAGGACACAAAACTCATCGTAAAATAGGCAGCGAGCAATGCAAGACGTAGAGGGATGATCAGATGACAAAAACGGTTTAGAAGGATTGGATACGGTGGATGTGAGGCACAGATGTAGAATCGATGGATGCCTATGATGACGGTCGTTGGGATGATAGCAAGAGAAATGGCCGGTGAGGAACTGCAAGATGCAGAGCACGTGCACATAGATATATATGCCTAAGTTTATATGTATATATATGTAGATTTATTATATATATATGTATGGGTATAAGAGAAGCAGGAGCAATAGCAATGGGGTCCTAGAAAGAAATTATCAGTAATCAGGAGGAGTAGGTAATGTTAGATCAGTTGGTTGTAGAACTAACTTTGGAATATCGTGGTGGATTAACTTCATGACAAGTGCACATGGCAGCCCAACGGAGAGAACAATAGAATGCGGAAGCACAGAAGTGATGAAGGCTGTGAGGAGCAGTTCATGGAAGAGTGAAGATGAAAGACAGGATCAAGGAAAACAGGTAAGAATAGGTCCAATAATTTGATCAATGCAGGTGCGAGATGTAGTAACGGACCAGAGGAATCGGGTAGTGACAGGTCAAACAATTTGGAACTGTAAAAGAACACCGTGACGTAACGTTGTCACTACAATGGTGGAACATGGAAAAGCGGACCACACTGGAAGGTACAGAAAAATGCCTGTAGCGAGCAATAAACGGATCAAGGGATGAAAGCAACGACCGAGGAGACACAGGTAAGAAATCACCGATCAGATCATTTTACTGCATATGAAACACGAAGGAGGCGGACAAGGAAGCGGGAAGCCCCGAGATAAGTGAACCAGTAATAGAACAAAAAGGCCACACACAAAATGAATGATCAATGGAGTTAGGGCAATGGAGCTGGAGAGCTGTGTGCCGGCAGACAATTGAATAGGTGGATACTAATCAGGACACTGGAAAGAACCACAGAGGAATCGCGGAGCCAAGTGAGGAAGATATGGTGGTGGTGGTTAGACAATAAATACGACTGTAAAAGATGCAAAGTTTGGAGCGGCAAGTTCTAATATGCGGATTGGTCATGAGTGCGGGTGCGATTGGTGAACCATGGCATTGGGCATGAGGAGGGATTTAACAGAACGACAGGTTTAAGAAAGCTATCACTGGGCGTTCTGAGCAGAGGGTAACATCAAGCGCATAGATGATAGAGGCCAGCAATGGCGGCAGGTGGGAAAAGAGTTATTGGCGAGCGTCGACAGAGGAGAGTGGTTAGGACGATAGTGACTCAATGCAGTGAAAGTTGATGTACAGAGAGGCGATAGGAGGAGGGACAAAACGGGTAGGTGTGCATACCGTGGTAGGGCGTCAAAAATGAGAAGTGGAAACAGATGATAAGAGCTATAGGTGAACAAGCTGTGGCGGAAAAAGAGTGAGGGGCATGCAATTTTCAACCGACAGCATTGTATTCAGTAGTCCAAGAAAAGTTAGAGCGTGCCACCCGCAACCAGTGCTAGTGGGTGTGACTGGCCATGCGCTGAGCACCCAACCTGAAAAACACTTCGTGAAGTGAACACAGGAGGTGTGATCCACCAGTCTAGTTGCGCTCGCACATCGTTGCAGACGGCCTGCACGCCCCATGTGCGCCGGCCATAGCGGTGGATCTGACCGCGCCCCGCACTGTTGGGAGTGGCACGAGTGTTCATGGATAATTGTACAGGAGACAAAACGACTGCGATGGGGGTGCGTGAACCAGGAACAATTGGCCAAGACGTGAGACCATGGACAGGAGAGCCAACGGAAACAGCAAGTGGTAGACGACCGTGCAGCGTTATTATCCAGGTGCATCTGCCAGGGAGTTGGTAAGTACAGTGCCCGAAGTAATTGGCCGTCAGTGAGGATCACTGGAAAGGGAAAAGGGATAGAGAAGCGCAGTCTGGGTGTGCCCCAACTGAGAATCAACGGATACTGAGGAGAAAAAAAAGTGAATATGATGGATGAGAGATGAACGTGGGTGAGCACTGGGGTTATCTTATGATGGCAGGAGGTAAGTTCGCTATGAATCAGTGATAGCAATGGCCTTAGGTCGCGGGGTGTACCTAGTGGCCTGTGACGCAGAGGTAGTAGAGTTATAGTGTGAGGCCTCTTTCAAAGGCCAGGTCGGGGGAGACGAGCTCATTGGTGATCAGTACAGCATTTGGGACTGTTAAGTATGACAAAAGTGCGCGCCTAAAGGCGAACATTGAGGAGGCACTGCGTAAGCTAAGGGGCAGCTTATTCCAGATTTTGGTAGGCGAAAGACCACAAAACAAATTGAATGTGGGGACGATACTACCGGGCGAGCTGAATCAAGCCGGACTCGACGTTCTACGCCTACTGCAACTAGACACTTCCAGATCGAGGCCCGCGAGCTAGTCAGGAGAGATGATAACACCGAAGGAAGCAGGCTGTTGCACAGCGGCATACGAAGACTAAACCCTATACGAACCAAAGTACTACTGAGGGTTGGAGGGCGGCTGACGAATTCAAACTAGAGTACGAAACAAAACACCCCAAAATAATCCCCAGTGACCACTACTTAACGAGATGCCTGATAGACCATGTGCATCGAGAAGAGGAACACGCAGGTTTGAATCACTTATTGAACAATATATGTCTACGATTTTGGGTGACAAAGGGACCAGCGACGGCCAAGCGAGTCATAGGCAACTGCATCACTTGTCGTCACCGGAGAGCGGTAGCGGCCCAACAAATGATGGCCCCCCTTCCAGCCGTGATAGTTCAGCTGATATGGTGCCCATTCGTGAAAATCGGCGTCGACTGCTATGACCCGTTACTTATACGACAGCAAAGGAGCACCCAAAAGAGGTATGACCGCTGATAAAATGTTTACAATCCAGAGCAGTCCATCTTGAAGTAGTGCATAATATGACCACCGATTCATTCCTAATGGCCCTTCAAAGGTTCATCGCGAGGCGAGGCGTCCCCAAGAATGTATACTCAGACAATGGCTCGAACTTCGTTGGGGCTCATAAGGAGTTACAGAAATGGTGGAGCCGCTTGGACACCGCCAAAATACAAAACAAGACAGTAGCAAAGGGGACAGAATCGCACTTCAGTCCACCTTATGCCAGTCATCGTGGAGGCGTTTGGGAAGGGCTGATACTATCGACTAGGAAAATACTCACAGCCCTGGCCTCACAACAAACCCTCGATGAAGAGACGCTGACTACTTTACTAACAGAAGTAGAACGCATATCGAACAACAGATCCCTGGTGCCGATCGTCCCAGACCCAGAAGGCGAACCGGCAGTCACCCCCAACGACCTATTATTACTCCGGTCAAACGCAGGAGTAACCACCCCGAAAATCCTGCGTGGAAAGTACGTTGTTGGATGGAAACAAGTGAACTACCTAGCACAGGCTTTCTGGAAAATATGGACGAGGGAGTACTTACCGACACTGCAGCTTCGGCAAAAGTGGGTCTCCAAACAGAGGTCTTTCAGACGTGGCGATGTAGCCATCCTCGTGGACAGTCATTTACATAAAGACGACTGGCCGGTTGGAGTGATCAAGGACTGCCGCACAGAAATCGATGACTTCGTGGGCATGGTGGTGGCGAGAACGAACGAATGAGACGTATTGCGAGATATACGTAAAATATGTCTGCTTGAAGGTGACAGTGACGTGGGCGAGGTCGACGCTACAGACAAAGCTATATCCATGTCTGCTGATACAAGATGAAGCTGAATTCATTTATTTATTCCTCACGCATTCTCCCGCAGGACCCAACACTCCACACCGACTTTGAAGTATATCTGTGCCTAATTTCATACGACGTTTACTAATTACTATGGAGCTAGTTGCCCAAACCTTAGTTTATCACACCACACGACACTGCATGTAGAAGTAGCGGAGCTAAGGTCAAGCACACGCCTACATTTTACTCGTTTATGTCACGCAGTCCCCGTCAAACACCCTACAGTGCTCACTGTCTTTCGTTGACGTTGCAGAAAGTCCTCCTTTGATGTGTGGTGATACTTGTGATTCCATTATACATCCAGACACACACGCACATACTTGATGCACGCTATGTCCCGCAATCCCTATTAAACATGTGGCAGTGTTCGCAATTTGATCTTGTTGACGTTACTGAAATGTCTTTTGCATAGGCGGAGGTAGCGGGGATTACATCATACACACATACACACTTACGCAAACACATACAGCCAGGGCAGGACGGCCTTTTACAATGACAGCATCTATGTGCCCCCTTCACGGCCGACATGGGGTCAGTTGTTCTCGTGGAAGATTTAGAATAGCCTCGCATCTATGTGGCCAACGGATTGGGTGCGACCATGAGTAGAACGTTGACGATGAGCATTAGGCGAGAGCACTGACAGCAAAGCCTAGGTAGGTAGGAAGAATCAGTACCTTAATACCAAACCTTTGACTCTGCTAAGGATTCGGAAGGATTTTGGTGGGCGGTGTAACGACCGGTCGTGGAAAATCCCCTAAACCCTTGCCGTTCAGTGTTTTTCTTAACATCACTTACTTGCTTACACTATTGACGTGTCTTTACGAACTGTTTGTTTTTGTGGACCAATGGTGTTTTGTTCGCGCCCAGAACTCCACTTTGTCACATCATTGTTCTGGGCCCGCATGACGCACGTGCTCGTTGCTCGCACGCTGCAATTTGGTTTCCCGTTTGTTAAGTCCTTGTGATCGCATTACTGAGGTTTGTATCATTTTGGTGTCATTGTTCATTCAATAATCTAGTATCGTGGAATATCACAGATAACCGCCCTCTGATTTCGAGATCCACTGCAAATTTGGCTACGCATTGCTCAAACGTGGGTTACAGACGTTTATGCTGAAGCTATCAAGTTCCGACCGGTGGACCAAAGCTCCATGTTTGTTCGTTGCTTCTCAAAGGGCATAGTTCCCAAAGAACGGTGATGATGTCGCTCCGAATGGGTGGACGCTCATTCCATAACTTATCACTGCTTTGTTCCGGCCGTTCTCTTCGCACCACAAGAAACGCAACGCATCTCGTTCTTCTACCGGTATTTTCACCCAAAGAAACACTTCCGTGATGCCGGCGGACAAGGCCACTCTACCCACTCTGTAATGGCACAAAACTTCGATCGGTGCTTTTTGATCACCAGGTCGGCCATTGTGTAGGCGTCGCCCTTGGTTCTTTTCGCCTCCACTACCAGACCCTCTTTCTCATTACGGACTACCTTGAATGGCTGGTCGAACCTGTCCCTCAAGGTCTTCCTTGCTTGTATGTAGCCTCATTCTGGATCGAGCATGGTGCGCACACAGATGGCTTCTCTTGCTCGGAATCGACAGTAATGAGTCAGATTGAGAAGCCTTTGCCCAGGGTAGGTTATCTTGTTTTCCAGTAAAGTTTCGAAATTCCTGATTAACTTGCAATGGTGTTCAGATCGCCCGTCGAAAACCGTCAGTTCTACTTTTGGCAGATCGATCGTTGTTGGCGTTGACGTTTTGTATTCGACGACAAGTCGTATTCGCTGGTCTCATGCTCACGCTCTTTCTGTATACACTTCGCTTCTGCTTCCTGAGCCTTTTGTCTAGTCGATAACAACTGTTGTTCTAGGTCTAGTATTCTCAGCCTACATAGATCAACATCCTTACAATCCATATCACCCTCAGTAATATACGAACTAGCACTGACAGGACTAGGCAATCTAACATTAACTAAAGAGTCAAATGTACCCAAAACCTCCCCAATAACATGTCGTACTACTTCCTGTCCAGATTCCAATTGCCTTGATCCTTTTCTTGACATGTTGCGTGTTTTCCTCGTTCCAAATTGATAAATTGAGTATTGTAACACACGTTTGAGCACTGCGTAACCAAATTCGCAGCGGATCTTGAAATCAGAGGGCGATTTTCCAAAAATTCTACTATACTAGGTTACCAAATGAACAATGAGACGAAACAGATACAACCCCCAATTATGCAATCATAAAGACTCGGGAAAAAGAGAGCCGACTTGCGGCTTGTGAGCGAGGAGCATGTGAGTCACACGGGTCCAAAATAAGTATATGACAGAGCAGCCCACTGGGCTTGAACAAACAAGCCTTGGTCAGTAGAAACAAACAGTGCATAAAAAATTCAGTAGTGTAAATAATTGAGTGATTCTAAGGAAAAATGGAACTGCAGTGGTTCTGAGAGGATTTTCCAAGTCATTAAAAACGGCCCGACCCAGATGGCTTTGAGCCTCTGATTGGCACCGAGTCACCGAAAAACTAGTCGCAATTACGATCAGTTTTTTTGGGTGCCTGCAATGCTGCTCCATGTTCATTTTGAACTTCGCAACAAGAGCCCAGCCACTGTTTCTAGCTCGGTCGTCCAAAGTTTAGCAGTGGAACGAACCGTGTAGACAGATATTGCGCGGTCTTATTCAAAGTACCATTGACCGACAGATACTAGCTCCATCAGCACCAACTAAGCGGACCATGCTGATCGCTGACGAGTCCGAAGTGGGGATAGCAGCAGTTCTGGAACAAGATGTAAGCCCAATCATCTGTATCCCTCGTCTTCTTAATACTGCGGAGAAGGGTTACTCCCAGATGCAGAAGGAAGCTTTGGCCGTTTCCTAAGCGGTAAGCCGACTACACAAGTACCTATTCGGAGCGAAGTTCACGCTTGTCGCCGGCCACCAGGCCCTTCAGTCCCCATATAACCCGGATAAATCCGTGGTAAAGTCCACGGCTGCAAAGGTCGGAGCGTCGCTCTCGCAGCCTATAACTATGACATCTTGTATCGACCCGGCAAGGCAATCCCGAGGGCGGACTTCCCGTCCCGTTATGCACGATTCGCAGCAGAGGACCAATGCCATTTCATTTTGTCGGCCGCGCCTGTGTCCAGAGAATAATTGAACAACCAGACAAAACGATGCTACTCGTCGGTGTTTTCTATGATCAGAAAGGGATGGCAGCCTGAGTGGAAGCGCATGTTTCTTCAAATCTTCGCACTGCTGGAGGAATTAAGTATCCAACCCGGTGGCGTCCTTTGTCGAGGTGATCGGCTTGTTATTCCATCTACATTGCGCATGTCAGTTTTGGATGAACTGCACGAAGGCCATTTGGGCGTGGGTAAAAGGAAGTCGCTGGCTCGACAGATATGATGGTGGCCGGAATTGGATGCGGACATTTCCACTACGGCCAAGAACTGAGATGCGTGTTTGCGAAAGTCCAGTAGAGGCCAAATAACTAGAATCCATGGCCCGAAATCTACGTTCTATGGCAGTAAGTCCGAGCAGATTTCTGTGGTCCGTACTTGAACCGGTATTACGCCCTTTCACTTATCGAGTCCTACCCTAAGTGGCCGAAAGTGTTCCTGAAGAGTTCAACAACCACCTCGTTCGTAACCCAGGTATTACGGAAATGCTGTAGCCCAGAAGGAATCCCAGAGATACTAGTCACCGATGAAGGATCAAAATTCTATGCAACGGAGCTGAATTGTCGGCTGGTTAGAGTTGGGTGTGGACGTCTACATACTGCACCAAGCCACCCATGTTCTACCGACGCAGTGGCAAACTTGGTGCTTCCCGTGAAAGGTTCAACAACATCGGCCAACCCGAGGACAGTGCCCGGCATGGAGGCGCTCCTCGACAATTTCTTGTTGCAGCACAGGAACGCAGTGCTAACTACCACCAAGGAGAGTCCAGCAGTCCTCTGCAAGTCCAGAAGACTAAGGTCATCGTTGATGTGTCTTGACTCCAGCGATGTGACATATTTCCGTGGCAAAAAGCTTGGGCCGACTCGTGGTATTATCACAAAACAAGGTGGTCAATCTATGGTCGAGATCACGGACTTGGATAGTGCTTCTATGCATAGGCATCACCTCAGCCAAATTCATTTTCAAAATAGGGGCCGGAGAAGTAACCAATGGCACCGCTGAGATGACTGAGTCTCATGACGGGGACTGTATTGATGACTGTGATAATTCTACTATGCCTCCAGAAGCGACTGATGCAGCGACAAAGCCACAACCACCACCTCCAGTCATAAGATCAGTACGACAGGCGAGCCAAATTGGCGAGGAACCCTTCAGGGAGAAAGGTTGTGGTAATTTAGCGATTGTCACACGTGATACGGCCAGGTACAGCTTGGTAACCACGTACACGGATGAGCCTCAACCAATGAGGATCGCCGCGCACAATTCCGACAAAAGCTCCCTGTGGTTGGTAATCACTGAGTCTACCAATTATATTCTCTAATTAAACATACTTACACGAACTCAACCTGCAATACAACTACCGTGCTCTTTCGCGGCCTTGGTCTTCTTGCTACTTCCGTTCGCGTGGTTCTGGGTGCGGGACAATTTCGATACGGACTATCAGCTCAGTTCATTATGATTATTACAAACACACCGCAAGTAATTGTTATACCCGGATGTGGAAGTGTCACTGCCATTAGATGCAAGAAGCTGTTGTTTCTGAGCTGCTCGACCTCAGGATCTGTTGTTTGGGCTGCAACGATTGCTTCTAGATCTATGCCCATTGGTAGTGGGTCGTCGATATTGTGGACGCGCAAGAGTGCGCCCGCTACGGGGTTGTGTGCTTCAGAGACGTGTCAAATGTCCGTAATAAACTGCGAAAAATAGTCTAAGTGGCGAATCTCGCGTGGCGAATATCGATCAGAAGCTAACCGGAGAGCGTACACGGGTGGTTTATGACATGTGAACACTGTGTACGTTTGACTCTCGAGTGTGGGCCGGAAATTTAGGATACCCAAATAAATTGCCAGCAGTTCTCTGCTGAACGTACCATATCGGGATTCCGCCGATTAGAGACGCTTAGAGAAGAAAGCTGTTGGTTGTCGTGGGTTATTGACGATTGTTGCAACACTGCTCCAGCAGTCATGTCCGAAGCGTGTATCCCTAATGCCAGAAGAGCAGAAGAATCGGGATGTGCAAGGGGTTCAACGTGGGCGATGACTTCCTTGACTGAAGTAAATGCTGCCTGTGCCGTGTCGGGAAATATGAATTTCCGCTTACCTCCACGTAAGAGGTCTATGAGGGGATGCATTATTTCGGCGCAGCGGGGGATAAACCGGCGATAGAATTTGACCAAGCCAGAGAATTGGCGCAACTGCTGGTAAGAATAAGGTTCAGGGTAGTTGAGAATGACCGTCACCTTGTCTGGCAGGGGCTGTATGCCCGAGGCTGAAATGTTGTGGCCTAGGAATGTGATGGCCGACCTACCTAGTTCGCACTTGGCAGGGTTAAATGTTACCTTGTGTCCCGTAGATCGCTCGGAAAGAGCGCACTGATTTGCGTATGCTCCTTCTCTGATATATTTGCAGCCAACAATCGTCTAAGCGCAGGTAGAAATACTTCAAACCGCATTTTTCTTCGTGCACAATCTTTACCGGTTTGGGCCGCATTCCCGAGCCCGAAAGGCATAAGAAAATACACGAATAGTCTGAATGGAGTAGTGACAGCGGTTTTAGGGATGTCAGCCTCAGTATCTGGTGGTAGGCTCGAGCTAGGTTGACTCGGCTGAAAACAGAACCATCGGATAGGGAGGAAGCTAGATCTTGAGTATTTGGATTAGAGTACCTATCTTGGGTGGTAGCTCCGTTGAGGGCCCTATAGTGGCCGCAGGGGTGGCAGTCGCCATTAGGTTTAGGAACCATATGAAGAAGCCAGGCTCAAGAGTTATTGTTAGGGCTCTATGCTTCCACTCGTTCTGCCCTTTACTGGACGATGTCGGAAGGTGGCCACCGAAACCGGGGCACAATGTTGCGAAGTTACTGGTTGAACAAAATGAAGCTGAAACTGACTACATCACTCAGCGCACGACTGACGTTCGCCATATCTCAGGTGTCGATAATCCTGTCGCAGAAGCTGGATCTCGCATTCACAACCTGGATGTCATCACCCCCTGCTCGATCAACCTCGAAGCCTTTGCTTTCGATACCGCAGACTATCCCGAGGTAAAGTGTAGCGAGTTGGAAATGACCGAGTTTGTATACGTAAATTCATGTCCAAAAATTACCGTAGACAAACATAACCATTCAGCACTTAGCTTTAAGCAGTTTGTATGTTGTTCGATGCCACAGGGCTGTGCGTTATTTGTCTGCTTGCATTAAGGATAATTGGTTTCCGCCATTTGAAAAAAACACTTCTGACTGCTCTGCTTGCGGACGGTTGAACGTTCAGCTTCCTTAGCTAGTATCGCGTCCGGTGTCACTCCGAAACGAAAACGTGAATGACATTGTTCCAATACAAAACGTCCTCCACCCATTCCATCGACTTTTACAGTCTTTTGGCACGCGTCGGAACTTTTGGCTTGATGCTCGTTTCATAGGCTATTCTCGGGATCTATTTTTACTTGTCATCCAGAGTCATAAATTTGTGAACTCTTCCTCTTCTCTAATTTTTTCCTGTAGACCCTGCTTGCACAAATTGGGTTCACACCGTAGATTCACCGAAAGTCCCACTCAGTACTTTTTCGGCGAAATTCGATTCACTTGTCCATTGAATACCTAATGTTGTCCGGAAACTTCAAGCCAATGAGGGGCGAAGTGACCTTGAACAGCGATGGTAGGGTACCGTGCGTATTCTCTACCCCCCTTAGCCAATGGGTGTCGAGAAACGGAGGTCATAACGAACGACTGATTTTACCCCTGGCAGATCAACTTCCACCCTCCCCTCAACCTCTACGCTGGTCACCCACCGACCAATCAGGAATCTCCTTCGGATTACATTCCCTCGTCCCACGAGCACAACTCGACACCATTCTAAACAGAAACAACCCCACGTGGGCTAAGTTTAGGATTTATCTTAGTTAAGTCAGGACCTGCTCCCGTATAGAGTCTATAGCCCGTGGTCCTCGGTATGTGACACGATAGCGAATATACTCGGCAGCGCGCAAAGCAGAACTCAAAACGCTGGAGCGGGACAACGTGTGTATTGGAGGAGCGCAACGGCGTGCAGACGACGTACACAGGCGGAGCAAGTGGCGCCACCAAAAACGGTCATTGTTCAAATAAACAAATTTGTTAGTCTTCGTCATCGAGTGCTTTATTGGTAGCACTACATAAGTAAAACGACCTTGTGACACATCGCAAATGATAGTTACGTCCGAAGTTGGAAGGGCCACTACCACTAGGTGCAGGGATCTGTTGTGTCTGAGTTGCTCTACCTCAGGATCTGTCGTTTGGGCTGCGGCGATTGCTTCTAGGTCTATGCCCATGGGTAGTGGGTAGTCGATATTGTGGACGCGTGAGAGTGCGTCTGCTACGGGATTGTGTGCCCCAGAGACGTGTCGAATGTCCGTAGTAAACTGCGAAACATAGTCTAAGTGGCGAATCTCGCGTGGCGAATATCGGTCAGAAGCTGACTGGAGGGCGTACACTAGTGGTTTATGATCTGTAAACACTGTGAACAATTGGCCCTCGAGTGTGTGCCGAAAGTGTCGGATACCCAAATAGATTGCCAGAAGTTCTCTGCTGAACGTACTATATCGGGATTCCGCAGGCTGGAGACGCTTGGAGAAGAAAGCTATTGGTTGCCATGAATTGTTGACGAATTGCTGCAACACTGCGCCAACAGCCGTGTCCGAAGCATCTGTTCCTAATGCCAGGGGAGCAGAAGGATCGGGATGTGCAAGGAGTGCTATGTTGGCGATAGCATCCTTGATCAAAGTAAACGCTGCCTGCGCCGTGTCGGGAAATATGAATTTCCGCTTACCTCCACGTAAAAGGTCTGTTAGAGGCTGCATTATTTCGGCGCAGTGTGGGATAAAGCGGCGATAAAAGTTAACCAGGCCAGAAAATTGGCGCAACTGTCGGTATAAGTGAGGCTCAGGATAGTCGCGAATTGCCGCCACCTTGTCAGGCAGGGGCTGTATGCCTGAGGCTGAGATTTCGTGACCTAGGAACGTGATGGTCGTCCTACCTAGTTCGCACTTAGCAGGGTTAATGGTTACACCGTGTTGGTTTAGGCGCTCAAAAAGAGCACGCAGGTGTGTCATATGCTCTTCTTTTGAAGAACTTGCCACCAAAATATCGTCTAAGTACACGTAGACATTCTTCAAACCGCGTGTTGCCTCATGCATAAACCTTTGAAAGGTTTGGGCTGCATTGCTGAGCCCAAAAGGCATGCGCAAAAACTCGAATAGTCCGAATGGAGTTGTGACAGCGGTTTGAGGGATGTCAGCCTCTGCTACTGGGATTTGGTGGTAGGCTCTGACGAGGTCGATTCTGCTGAAAACAGAACAACCAGACAGGGTAGAAGTAAGATCTTGAATATGTGGAATGGGGTACCTGTCCGGGACAGTAGCCTGGTTGAGGGCCCTGTAGTCACCGCAGGGGCGCCAATCACCATTAGGTTTAGGAACCATGTGAAGGGGCGAGGCCCAAGGGCTACTGGACGGGCGTATTATGCCTAATTCTAGCATGTGTTCAAACTCAGCCTGTGCTACGCGGAGCTTGTCTAAGGTCAAGCGACGTGGTCGGCTAAATGCTGGGGGTCCTTTAGTGACAATATGGTGGGTAACGTTAGTGGTCACCGCGGGAAGGGGGCCAGATTGTCTTAGCATTGCCGGATAAGCTGAAAGTAGGTCTGCGTACGGGTGTTCGGCCTGCGGTTCGATGTATAGGGGCGTGATGTGATTCACGGAGGAATACGACCCGGTTACGCAAAGAGAAGTCTGCCGGTCGACAACTCTCCGGCCTCGTGCATCGATCAGGAGGTCGAAATGGTCTAGGAAATCGATGCCTAGTATGGGATAAGGGACGTCTGCTACTATGAACACCCAGCGGAAGGTGCGACGTAGTCCTAAGTTGAGTGTGAGTGACTTACGGCCGTAAGTAGCAATGGGAGTGCCATTGGCAGCACGGAGTTGTTGGACTGACGGGTTCGTTGCATCACCTGCCTCCTTTGGAATGACACTTACTGCTGCACCGGTGTCAATTAGGAACAGGCTATTGGAAACTAAATCTCGGATATGCAACAGACGAATGCTATTATGGCTGCCGACCGCGTTAGTCGTCGGAACGCGTCGGGATATTAGTTTCCCTGTTTGGCACCTGGGAAGGTGCAACCGGCTTCGCAGCGCCGAGCCTTCTCCCCAAACCGTTTGTGGTATCGACAGTACGTTGATCGAGATGGGTTAACCAGGCGGTCAGGGGAAGGGCTTCTGAGACGTTCACGTCGGTCAGAGTTGTGATAAGATATATGGTTTCTACAGTGAGAACAACCAGGAGAGGAAAAACGTCTGAAAGCCCGCTCGAAAGCAGCTATCAGAGTGTCCTCGGAGTGTGTTCCTACGGTGGGAGCTGTGGTCTGGGGGCTGCTCGAGTTTGTTACGGCGGTAATTTGTGGATGGTACCGGTCCATAATACCGTCCGCTAGTTTAGCCGCTTCTGTGAGCTTAAGGTGGCTGGAAACCTCGAGCAGTGCTTGAATGTTGGGTGGTAGTCGCTGTACCCACAACTCTTTAAGGACGTTTTCCTCTAAAAGTTGCCCTGTCAGCTGCTGCATTTCTCTCAGTAATGCAGAGGGCTTCTTGCTACCTAACTCTGTCCCTTGGGTCAGCCGTTTTGGTCTGGACGATTCTGACGGTAAAAGACAAGAGATTACCGCGTCTTTCACGGCTGTGTAAGAACTGTTATTAAATATTACGTCGCGTACCTGAGTAGCAACGTCACGGGGAAGGCGACCGATAGTCCACAAGTAACGAGTTCGTTCGCTTGTAATTCTATGTGATTCAAACTCTGCCTCCAACATATGAAACCAGAGTTGAGAGTCATCAATAAAAAACTGAGGGACGGCTAGGGAGACTGTCGAAACGGACGGTTCCGGGTCAGGTTTACGGTCATTGCTAGCCATAGTTGCAATGGTATATCAAATGTAAAATGATATAAAGAGTTCAGTGCAGCAAAAGTGAAACACTTATAATATGGATATAAGAAAATATATATAAGGGATATGGTAACTGATATCCGAAATTTACCGTTTATATATCGGAAAAGTGTATATGTAAACGAATAAATGTGATTGAGGGACTAACGAATGTCCTTCGAGAATTAATTTGTTGTTCGGGCTCACCAGTTTAGGATTTATCTTAGTTAAGTCAGGACCTGCTCCCGTATAGAGTCTATAGCCCGTGGTCCTCGGTATGTGACACGATAGCGAATATACTCGGCAGCGCGCAAAGCAGAACTCAAAACGCTGGAGCGGGACAACGTGTGTATTGGAGGAGCGCAACGGCGTGCAGACGACGTACACAGGCGGAGCAAGTGGCGCCACCAAAAACGGTCATTGTTCAAATAAACAAATTTGTTAGTCTTCGTCATCGAGTGCTTTATTGGTAGCACTACATAAGTAAAACGAGAACAACGGTAGCAGAAATTCGCACGAAATAGTGACCAAATACTTCTGCCTCTCACTGGTGACTCCCGTCCCTATGACTACCCCCATAATATCCTAAAATGGACAGTCGATGACAAATGAAAATCATCAGCAGTGCACATCCACCGAGCCCCCACGGGGACTCGAACCCGGGGTGAACGATTATGAATCGAACACCTTAACCGCAAGGCTATCCGGGCTGGCTATCAACGGTTTGTTGGACATCTACACTACATGATATAGCACCCTTCCGTCACTGGCTTTTGAACGGTAACAACCCGCTTCCCACACAGCGATCGACTCCTATGATGGATGACTTCTCTGTAGGGGCCTAAGTACAACGAAGGCATTCCGTTATGAACAACCTACAGAGCTTGGTTACTATTTGCAAGTGAGTAGTAGGAGATTAGATTTGTATATAACATGATTCATCATGCAGCTTGAACGCTCAACTCACCATTGAAAACCATGGAAGCACTGTACAGCTGTACAGAAGTCATCCATCATAGGAGTCGATCGCTGTGTGGGAAGCGGGTTGTTACCGTTCAAAAGCCAGTGACGGAAGGGTGCTATATCATGTAGTGTAGATGTTCAACAAACCGTTGAGAGCCAGCCCGGATAGCCTTGCGGTTAAGGTGTTCGATTCATAATCGTTCACCCCGGGTTCGAGTCCCCGTGGGGGCTCGGTGGATGTGCACTGCTGATGATTCCCAACAAGGATGAACCAGCTGTACAGTGCTTCCATGGTTTTCAATGGTGAGTTGAGCGTTCAAGCTGCATGATGAATCATATTATATACAAATCTAATCTCCTACTACTCACTTGCAAATAGTAACCAAGCTCTGTAGGTTGTTCATAACGGAATGCCTTCGTTGTACTTAGGCCCCTACAGAGAAGTCATCCATCATAGGAGTCGATCGCTGTGTGGGAAGCGGGTTGTTACCGTTCAAAAGCCAGTGACGGAAGGGTGCTATATCATGTAGTGTAGATGTTCAACAAACCGTTGAGAGCCAGCCCGGATAGCCTTGCGGTTAAGGTGTTCGATTCATAATCGTTCACCCCGGGTTCGAGTCCCCGTGGGGGCTCGGTGGATGTGCACTGCTGATGATTCCCAACAAGGATGAACCAGCTGTACAGTGCTTCCATGGTTTTCAATGGTGAGTTGAGCGTTCAAGCTGCATGATGAATCATATTATATACAAATGAAAATATTACTGAGGTAGTTTTCAGTGTCCCTCCTGTTCGCAATCCACGACATTACCCTAAGAACGACGAAACCGATGCCTTCCACAATGCGAGAACGACCGTAGAGAGTTTATTGCACAAGCTTTACCATCGTAGAAAAATATGTACATTAGGCAGGTTATTAGACATTAACGTCAACGTCCCAGTTTGTTTGGTCCTGATCCTGTGGAAATACAGTAGTGAATTAAGGGTGCAATAATGACGTAAGTTCGTACCATGTCGTTTCAGATTGCGTCCAGTGTCTCGCAGCTAGTTTCTAATGGTACAACAAACATAAGACTTTCCCTCTGCACTGAAGGCTTGTTGTTGAAGGATCCAGCCTTTTGTCAGATAAATTGAAGAACATGGGAGACGTACCAACAATGAAGTCGTGTAAAGCCGTCCTCCTGAATGTATATTTGCTGTGAGCACCGGCATAGTTGGCTTCCAGCGTGACTTGTTTTCGCAGCAACTTCGGCATCAGTGGTCGGACATAATTACCGACGTTATCACCAATGAACGACGATAACAAAGCGTCCTTTGAGAATGTGGGTCATTAAAAAGGAGGAGAGACCCGTTTTTTACGGTTGAACTTCTTGTATAAGTTTCTATCGAAATCTTTCATCTTGTCCAAAGTTGTCAATGGAAAGACGTAATAGGAAGTGCCAAGTGAAACCTTGTATTCCATGGCTTCTAGACGCTGTTCAATACGTTAAAGGGTTTTTCCATGACCACATTGTGCAACTTAGTCAAGTAATTTGCTGTTGGTAATTCATCTGAACCTACTTAGTTATAGACATGAGCAAACCGAGTTTAACGCTGCTTACCTTGTGAAGCAGCAGTCTGAATTTGTCTTACCGGGACGTTGGACTTTGCGCGGACACCGGCTGCTTCTTTCTGGAGTTGTTCTGATACTGAAAAATAAAAACATATATCTAAAACAGATAACGTGCTGTGTACAGATGTAGAAGGCCTGCTATTGGATTGCGGTGTACCTTGCGTCCAGGAATGTGAGCACGATCATTCCTCAGCGTCTAAGTAATGAAGCATGATAAAGTTATAGAAGACGTTCGGGAGCGGCTGGCGAACGTGTCTCCTATCGGGTCTAGCAGCGAATACCAACGATATCCCCTCTATCGGGTGAATAGAGAAGACGTAAGTCGGTTTACAGATGCGAGGTGTATTCTATATATCGTGGCACCGAAACAGTACCGATACCAGAAATACACCGAACGGAAAACGGAACGAAACGCGACGGCTGTGCTGAGAGCGAACCGCGAGCGAACGAACGAAAGTAAAAGTGATTTGAAACGAGGTCGACGGAAACCTCGGAAAAGTCAGTCCAGTAAAACGTAGGCAACCGGAGAACACTGAGGTCAATGTCAAACGTCAGAAAAGATCGTGGAGGAAATAGATCCAAAATGGTGTCCAGAAAATAGTCATTTTCTCAAAACGATCGAGGTCACTACAAAGTAATCTGAATGACTTACATGGCGAGGAAGACTGACGCACAGTTAATGTATTTACTGGTTTTGATGAAGAACGTTGTCAGAAAATGATTACTATATTGACTTATTCCAAGTTGGTTTCTGAACGATCTAATGTTCCGTGGTCTTTCCTTCCACTTTGCTGCTCGTGAAGGGGGAACCTGCGGTTAAGAAATAACCTCTCCCTCAATATCGCTTACTGCTTGGTGCAGTGTTTTTTCCAAACCTTCTGGGCGGAATATCGTCTGAGGATACGCTTTTCGGCTTCTTTCTGCGTAAATAGGCAAACGTTTATTGAAACTTGGGCTTAATTTGTCCTTTTGGGAGGTAGATCCTAACAACGGTTCTGTCACTGGATTGGAATTGACTGTACTCACACTGAAGTTGTATTCTCCATGCTTCGTCATAGATGGCTGTTCCTCAGGATGTTTACTAATTGACAGCCTGCTGCAATGAGTCAAGATTGACACCGGCCTCAGAGGAGTACCATCCGGCAATGTTGCATGGTTCCTCACTAATCTGTGGACTTCAGCACTATCCATATTCGGAATGAGGGCTGGGTCTCATCAGCAGAAAGCCACTTCTGGTTTATGACGTATACGTTCTGGTTCTCGTCATCAAGTAGAATAACTACAGTGAACATTGATATTCCTGAGAACATCTGAAAAGGAAGAAAATCAGTTGCAATTAGTTACATTGTGCGTAATGCTAGTCATAAAGAAGAAACCTATGAACCAATTTATTTATTTAATAAAAGATTAGTTACGATCAAGAAAGGGTGTTTCAAACCTTAGTATATACAAGAGGTGAGATGCATTGTCCACCATCGATACTTACTGCAACGCAATAACAATCAATGCATCTTGGTTGACATTTGACCAGAGTTGGACAAAGAATTTTAGCGAAATAAATGTTTTGACAAACTGAAGCATCAGGAGAATCAAAATAATTTTCCAGGTGTGAAAATCGTGAATAACCGACCACAAAGTCTCCATCATCGTTGGACTCAATGGATCTTATGGAGGCAGGCAATCCACGCACCATGACAGTATTACCTGGGGCAGCACTTGAAATGACGTAATTGCCATTAGGAAGGTAAGGATGCCTTCCTTGACGTTGGAACATTGTCGGTTGCTGTTCAATCCATGAGGCGGACACCGTGGCTTCAGCACACGGTCGACGTATTTGAGAAGATATCTTTGTTGGTCCCTTCATCATCGGTTTCACTGTGAACGGAAATGAATCAAGCGGAAAAGCTCTAAGATGGTCCAAGGGACCATGATGTTCAAAGTCGTCAGCAATATGAATTACCGAATGCAAATTATCGGACATTTCCCCCAATCCAAAATACGAGTGGCAATAGATAATCGGAGAAAACGACTGTAGGAATGAATGGGTAGTACACACTCTAAACAAAGTATGCGTTGGTACAATAAAAAACTGACGCTATTCTGTAGCTTACTTGTATGGCAGATTTTCAAGAGCTGACAACAATCCAATGGGACAATATGTGCCTGGCTCAACCTCACATACCACAGTTTTTCGAGGGGTTCCCATATGCTTGCGAAAATCTACAGGGAGATACCATCTGTGAGGTCTGCCTATCTGAAGATAATGGTTCATACCTGAGCCGGGCACTTGGTGTGCACGGCACTAAGACGCAGTAACACTACTTTCTTTGAATTCTGTTCTATAGATGTGGGAGCTTCTTAAAAAAAAGACAAAAATGCTAACCGCGTTCTCGGTCTTCATACGTCTCAGCATCTGCCACTGGAAGTACAGACGCAGATGATGCCTGATCCGCACAAGAAGAGATTATTTGTGTGATGTTACGCACAACTTCCTCAACAGTCATTGGATAATTACGCTGTCTCATCCAGTGCAGTCAATGTCGGCGCGAAGTTCTTTTACAAGGGACACAGTTGGCAAATGTACTGTATAACCTTATGTTTACAGTGGGTAAAATAATCGCAAGGTCAATGCTTGCAGTATTGGCCTTCCATTATATTGCTTTCATCTACATATTGTGGTCCAGTACGCGTCAACCTGTAATCAAGTTCACAATTCTGGACAGATTGGTATTACCCACACACCCGGTGTATCACATAGAACTAACTGAGACTATATTGTGAAGGGGCAGCGAACGATTTTCCACTGCTCAGTCCCACCGAAATAGACCATGTGATCGCGACCATATGACATCCACACACAGTGCGTGGGCGAATGGGCAGCGTGTTCAGTTTCGCTCGGCTAAAGGATTGACAGTCGGGGGGCTATGGGGCAGACAGGCCCTGAGTTTGAAAGCTGGCTGACTGATTGAGTGCATCTGTGAACATGCCAACGTTGCGTCGTGTCAGGAATAGTAGCGAAATTCAGTGACGCAGGTCATCAATCGTAACCGGGTTGCATGCATTTCTGTGGTTCACGATGACTACACCACTAAGCATTGGTTTGTCTGTTCATCGATGATTAGTGCAATAAGAAGGAACCTGCAAAGGTTTACAGTGGACAGTACTCGTAGCCAAGATAACAATTTGTTTAAAACGGTTTCCGTGTGAGAAGAGCGTCAAATGTTTGACGGATTTCCTCTGAGAGTCAGCGGAATAGCAGATGGTTTGGTACGAATGGCAGTGCACTATGTACTTCAAGATATTAACCTACCATGACTCATGTTCCAACAAAAGTGACTACTGAATGAGTGATCGTTGTGGCCTTGTCATTGCATAACACATAGCATCATCTATAATTTCGCACACCTTGAAAAAGAAATCGAGTCCTGTTCATTCCAAGTAAATTAAGTATATATACATACTGCAGTCATCAGAGCCTCTCATACAATATTGTCTTAATATACAACCACAGATAATCACAGGTACCTTTATTAACACTGAGCTTAAATGTGATGAGGTGACCCCCAGTTGACTACTTGAAGTAATGAACAATCTCATTGTAAGTTTGGTTTGCTAAGGGACTGATTAACCAATAGGGAAATAAAGTTAAATTTACACTTCTACTGTTTAGTCTTAGCTGTCTTTTAAACGACCGCGGTCCCCATGATAAAATAAATGAGAGAATCCTAACTGTCGGACACGAATCGGGTCTTACTATCTAATAAGAGGTCAAGAAAACAGTAAGGCCTATTAGTTACCGTTTCGTGAAACAAGATTGCTTATTTTTTTACTTTATAGGACATTTGTAAAGAAACGTTAGCTGTAATGCCTATAAGCCCATTGAAAATGTACATAATGAAATGAATCCCCGAATAACTGAGTCGTCTGATCGTGGAGTGCTCAGTTTCGTAATAAACCAGTTAACTTAATAGCCTCAATATCGATTAAAAGGTACACTTTCATTGTTTCATTAATACTGTATCACGCTGAGAATTTTCCCACACCGATTTACACTGTCGTCCAACAAAAATGATTTTTTAAAGAAACATTCACTGAAAATGTCATTGACGGGTGGTAGTAAGATTATGAAGTAAGATAAATGACAGATGGTAACATTTCTAGCAGATGTATTCACTTAAGTATAGATGACAGTAATCACAAATTCCTAGTTGATCAGAAGTGTTAATTCATCGGGTAACTTTCATTTGTTAGCTGATGGAAACCGAGTGCCTAATAGTGAAGGACGGTGGATAAAATTCGCGAATACTATCCGTTTAAAGACAATTTTAACGAATTACATGAAAGCGTTCATTACCACTATAGTCCCACTTGTTTCGATAAAATAAAATGGGTACATTCACTGAACAATATAAGTGAGTCAAATTACATCATTTTCATTATTTTAATGTAATTAACCAAACTTCCTTTTAGGTATCAATGTCCATGGCTTGTAACAACGTATACCGTGTTAACATCAAATGGAACAACAATGCTCATTTGCATTTCAGTGGTCCAATCCACTTGAAGGTAGTTGTTTTCTAGTCTCAGGATGCAATAGTGTGATGAGCATGTCTTTTTTCACCTTATTGCGCATGGTCCCTCTGACAGCCGCGTTCGTTGTTAATCAGTAACTGGCAGCAGTTGCGTTCTGAGCAGCCGCCTACTCACTTATTCAGTAAGCAGTATGTACGGCCCGCCAAAACTGCGCTAGAATTTCACATCGTACTGAGCATAAATTTCTGCAGCGGCAAGCAAATGTATTATTCAAGACCTCCTCTCTTTTATACAAGATCATATCTACAGTAAGTTTTGTTAACCACATAAACAACAAACAAATGCACGAAAAGAACATGAATTGGTCCATTTATTCGCAGTCCTATCAGCGTTCCCAGTTCAGTGTGTAGTGAGCAGGCTGTTGGCAGCCATAGTAGTGTTCGATAAATGGAAGTGTAGGATTCTGTTGATGCACTTACTGAGCCTTTGTGCTCATAGAGTTTTCTGCGTTTTTGTATTTTGCAAATCGAACATGAGCAACCCCCACGGAAGACACTGGACCTTGCATACTACAAATGTCATAGTAGCATCATCTCAGTCTTTGTTACGTTCTAGTACTGACTGGATGTCACGGTGTATGTCTGAGTCGATAAAATCCTGGATACCCTCTTGCCCTGGATATCTCGGGACTGGACAAAAACCAGAGGCAGGACCGTTGAAGGTTAGCGACGGTCATGCACATACACAATGGGCGGTTGTCAATTTACTTCACCTTTCCAGTGGGCCTGTCTGGGCAAAACAACCAAGACACCACTAGTGGAATATGCGTAAGTTGTTCGTGTCTCAGTACTTATGATACAGCTGTACCATAGATACTGAGACACGAACACCAAAGATACACCTTCAGTCCATCAGGCATAGGATTGGCTGATCTGACTGTCAAGTTTGTGTACGGTGATGAATCCCAAATTTAGTCAAGATGGTCTTTCCATCATCATTTTTGTGAGGCTTGGTAGTACACCTTATCTGATGGTCGGGCGGTCACCTGAATAGATGACGGAAGCACCAAGGCCCATTTACGTGGTAACCGGTTATGGGCAGGGCAAACGTACGCACCCCATTTTTACGTTGACACTAGAGTACAAGTAGATAGAATAATTGTTTTCGTCACATATATATGATATACGGTACAATATTAGGCGGTAAACATGCCATTCCACTTTACAAAACGTGACATTATAGACGAAGTAATTTAAAAAATGTCTACCTTAAGGGCAGATTATGCTTTCTTCGTATACACTTTCGCGGTTATATAGTTCTGCTGCGAGCATTTTAAATACTATAAAGTGTAAAACATAGGACTACCGAAGACTTTCGAGAGTGGTTTATGAATGTTTCTGCTATCTGGCCTCACTGCGAATTACCAACGAAATCCTCTCTATCGAAAGAACAGAGAAGACTTGAATCGATGTACAGATGCGGAAATGTATTCCGTATATCGTGGTACCAAAACAGTACCGATACATAAAATACACGAAATGCAACAAACGCTATGGTGGAGCAGAAAGCAAACCGATTGCATGTCTCGTCGGCAAGAAATTGAGAGTGACGTCGGTAAGCTCGGTCCAGTTAAACGTACTCAGCACGATTGGGGTCATTACAGGACCTTGCTAACAACAAAATAAATAAATTGAATGTTTCATTTCTTCTTTGAGTAAGCACTAATTTTCACTAGCCTGAAGTTGGTTCCTGAACCGAACTCCAGTCACATCCTGATCAATCTTTTAGTTGGGACCATTGTTCAACGGTGTCATGTGATGCCATTGCCTAGCTACAAAAAGGCACGTCGTAATCCACAGTTAAGAGAACAGAGGAACGGCACATGTGGCTCCATAGCGACTAGTTTTCTGTATTTGGCTACCTAGATGAATACTTCAGAGCCATCCTTCAGTTAGCCCGTCAGCAAATCTTTCATATGCGGAGAAATGTGAACACACGAACTGGTTCACGCGAGTATACAGCTCTACAACTCAGGTGGGGACCTGACCCAGCACAGAGTCGTACACATTCTGGCAACTGAGATGACATCCATGTCTCGGTATCTGACACTTACTGCGGTGATGGAGCTTACACGGGACAGATACCCTCTGCCACTATAAAAATGATGATCTGTATTATTTCACATCAAATTCATTATTACTTATCGACATGTGGTCCATATACAAACATGTCACTCGCAATCTTTATTCCACACTGGGCGCAAGTATTTTTCTAGCTGTTTCATATTCCCAGTTTTAACATGCAGCTTCATACGTCTAATATCATGATAAAAAACGATCATACGACGGTTTGACTTTCTTCAACGTATTTGATGGATTATTCTATATTTACGTATATAATAGTTGTTCATTGGAATCGGTAAATGATAGCATAACACCAATGTTTATTCCTCATATATTATCATTCGTACCACCGGTCATGAACACTGAATATTCGCATTATATATATATATATATATATATATATATATATATACATATATATATATATATATATATATATATATATATAATCCTTAGGCCCCTAAAGAGAAGTCATCCATCATAGGAGTCGATCGGTGTGCGGGAAGCGAGTTGTTACCGTTCGAAGCCAGTGACGGGAGGGTGCTATATCATGTAGTGTAGATGTCCAACAAACCGTTGAGAGCCAGCCCGGACAGCCTTGTGGTTAAGGTGTTCGGTTCACAATCGTTCACCCCGGGTTCGAGTCCCCGTGGGGCTCGGTGGATGTGCACTGCTGATGATTCCCAACAAGGATGAAACAGCTGTACAGTGCTTCCATGGTTTTCAAGGGTGAGTTGAGCTTCTGTACCAGACGACATGAACATTGAAATGTTATGAGTGCGTGTGGCTTTAGACACGTTTGACATTAATATAATGAGGACCAATAGGAAAAACCGCCTCAACGAATTTTAATTATTCTTCCGAAGCTTTATAGAAAAAGGCACAACAGTGAACAAGCTCGTTTTCGGCAATTTCCTCTGGCTAATACAGTTACATATATGTATGATAGTAATACATATTTTCAGAAGAAAAGAGAGGGTGTTTGCAGAATCAAACTGAGATTGGTCAGTCAATATTTTAGTTGTTGTGCGGTTCGGAACAGGGTGGGAAGTTGGTTTTTCGTGGTTGGGAAAGCTCGGTGTAGAAAGTTCTTCTGGGGTGGGTTGGCTGCTTCCTGTCAAGACTGAAAGATCGCGGTCGAGGTCACCATAATTTTATCTCCGATTTTCCGATCACGGCCAGGTTAGCTGAAGTGTTTTGACAAATCGCTTGTGTGAACAAAGCGATGGATTTAACAGCCTAATCGCTACTGCCTCCACTGTTCCCAAAGTGATTTGACGAACGGTCTTCGAAGAATTCACAGGCACTTTGTAGATTATCTTGAAGGCTTCGTTGTCTATCTGGTGCCTTGTCTCGTCAAGGTGCGGTACGATTGCATCAGTTACGGTTCTTCTTCTTCTTCTTCAGCCAAGCTGTTTTTTGTTCCTTGATCCTTTGGGACAGTTGCCGTGTCGTTTTGTGTACGTAGCTTGCCGAACATGAGCAAACATGGAGGAGGAAAGGACAGACATTGTGTCTTTGAGATTCATAGAAATCATTGACCGGCTTGTGAAGTGGGCGCGTAGAGCAGCGGCGGGAAATGTGCGGGTGATTGCATCCTTCAGGCGCCGAACTAGTAGTTCACGTTTAACATCTCCCTTGAAGGAAAATTGCATGTGCAATTCTTTCTTCTTGGCGGTGATTATCAATGGTCGCTTGGGTACTTCCGAAATGTTCTTTTGAATGAAACATTCCGGATACCCGTTGTTTAGTAATATTTGTCTTATTTGATCTAATTCCTCACTCACTGTTTCCTCGGAACAGATCTTTCGTATGCGAGACGCTAGGGATCGGACTAGGTTCTGTTTGCGTTTTAGAGGCACGAAAGTGGCAAAATGTGTGCATTGGCCTGTCCATGTTGGCTTACGATAAACGCGGCGGACGAGCTTCCCGTCTTCCCTTTTCGTAAGGTTTACATACAGAAAATGAAAGTTGCCGTCTAATTCCACTTCGGATGTGAAACTGTGCGCACTGTGACATTGGTTAAACTTTTACACTAGTTCATCTAGATGAGCATGTTTGTCAGTCATATTGAAAATGTCTTCCACATACCGGCAGTAACTGGGTAATCTTTCTATGGTGTCTTTGAGTACCCCATTTTCCAATTTGGCAACGAAAATGTTGGCAAGTGGGGGTCCCAGAGGCGCGCCCATCGCGACTTCATCAGTTTGTCGCTAAAGCATGTTGTTGAAGCCGAACTGAACTTCTAGCGTACATCTTAGTAGTAGTTCTTTTAGATTGGTTACCGGAATACCAACGTTTATTTCGTTTTCGACCGTATAACTGCACAAATATTCGATAGTTTCTAGAAGGGTGACGCCCGTAAATAGTAATGTTACATTCAGAGATGCCATTTTAAGTCCTGTCGTATTTTGTTCTTTTAATAATTCTACGAACTGAAGTGTGTCATTAAGGCTGTATTGAGCAGTGCTTCTGCGTACTGGCTCCAGTATAACGACGAGCCAACGACCAGTAGAGTGACGGGGAGAAGAGCTCATATCAAGTATCGGTCTTAGTGGTACCCCCGGTTTATGTATCTTCGGTAAGCCATAGGGACGAGGAATACTAGTGCCCGTAGGTCGTGACTGTTCATAAGTGCCATTCGAAGTATAATTCTGATCCTTCAGTAGTCTCAAAGCTGCAGTAAGTTAATCTTCCACTGTCTTGGTTCTGTCCTTCTCTCCTCTGGATTAGGTAAATTTCGTCAAGTTACTTAGAATGGCATCCGCTTTATCAATGTAGTCTTTGCGATTCATTAGCACAACTCCGGAGCCTTTGTCAGGCCTGGCAATACCAATGTCTTTATTTCCCCTTAGAGCACTTAACGCTTCCCTGTGTCGGCTACTGACAATGCTTCTAAATTTCTTCTGGGTTCTGAAGCTCTCAAGGAGCACTGCCCAATATTTGCTCAATGGCGTTATGTTTGGACTTGCCCACTGGAATGTTCGGTGATTCCGTTGAAGGGTATAAGGCAGACCTACCAGCGCCCCATTTGGGCTGGGGTTGGGCATGTTTCACGCACTGAAAAACCTCGGAAAATGTTTATTTATTCTTCACCAAGCATCCCAGTTTCGTTGATTCGCTGAGTCTACCTTTACAATACTCGCCAACCTTTGGAGCTTAACCACAAAATTACCGATATGCGGAAGTAGAATGGCATTTTTGCAGGAATAAAAAAGGATCTATTTAATAAAACATGCGATATATATGTGCACAATCTTTTTGTATTCCTTGCTCGATTATTTATTTCTACCAGTGGATGTTTCCGGTCCTTCTCCATGATGTTCGCGGGATCTGTAAAATTGGGGCGTGGAAACTTTTGCATTAGTTACGTTATTGGAAAATATAATAAAAAGCAGTGAGATATTAAGTACTGTCCCGAAAACATACATACACATTATATATATATATATATATATATATATATATATATATATATATATGTACATTATATATATATATATATATATATATATATATATATATATATATATATATATATATATATATATATGTAAAGAAGCATGATGATATAAAACAGATACGAAAAAGGATATACACATTTTCAGTGACGTTATAAGGAAAAGTCAACTGTTCAATTGTGACGGAGAAAAAGTGGGTGATAAAGCCCGTCTGAATACGTATAAAAACTGGTGTGACGTTTAAAATCTGCATTTGTAACTGGAGCAGTACTTACGGAAAGACTGCGCAAGACCGCAAAAATAGAACGATAACGGCGGTCCATCTCGATACCACCGTATTTTTTTCCTTGTATTTCCGGCATGTCCCAAAGAAACACAGACGTTTTAAGTGTCTCTGTTCCATTTTCATTCATCGCAACCAAATAATCATTGGGTCATGTAGTCTGTTCACGTTTCTGGAGCTCCAATCTACATTGAACTTCCCGCATACCACGGGCTATCTGAATACCATTAGCATCACAGGACACGTTGGGAATTTAGAATTATACCGTCCAATACAAGTGTCTATTCAACTATTCAGCGACTTATTTTGCCCTTGTTGTGGTTGTGTGAAATTCACACATTCAAACGGACACTAATCAGTTTACTTTTTATCTTGTTGCTAAAATGCTTGATCGCCTAGTGAAGTCGTCAAGACAATACAACAAAAAACGATTCATTCATTTATCGGTGGTCAGACTTCCGAAAAAGTCCTCATTAAAGAGGAATTTTTTCTTGATCCTATGTCGCTTAAAATGAAAAAGATAACAGAACGTCATTTGGCGTGATAGCTGTGCAATTTAAAGATACTGAACGGAGATAAACGAGTTATACAGGATAATGCATTCACAGTGGTTACTTTACTGTACGAATTACGCTGAGTGGATCACATGTTGACAACATCGCTTGGTATTTCGAGGGCACTGAATATACACATACAAGAAAGCCGTCGAATGCGTTACCGCAATTGTTAACATTGTATTTCAGTATTTCGGTACTGGAAACAATTTCGCAATTCACCTTGTTAACCAGCGGATCATTTCATTTGTCATGCGTTTCGCTTACACACTTTTTGCTGCTTCTTATGGTACTACGGATGTGCTACTATAGTACTATAATAGCAAATCCGTAAACAAAAAAGTATGCATGTTCTTGAAATTTTGGGTCAGTCACGTTCACATCTGCCGCGCGGTTAGGCACCGCGGTGCGCTGACAACCGCACTATCTACGTGTGATGTGTTCCTTTGCTGGTGCCTAATCCAGGGATGTTACATAAGTGCGTTAAGCGCATGTGTCATTTGCGCAACAAACGTGATTGGTCGTAGGAGTTGCCAACACATCAACAGGTTTTTTTCTCACACTTCAACAACCAATCAGGTGGCCGAGTGGTCAAATCGGATAAAATGTCGGTATGTACACGAAATACGACGGTACAGAAACCCACTCTGTGCTAGCAGGGATCCTCGAGTGCCTGTTTATCATTCTGTCAATTTTAGTCGGTGGTAACTTAATACCTTTCTCACTGCATCGGTTTTACCTTCACATTTTGAATAATTATACCATTTGCATTGTGAGTGACCATAAATTTTTCGACGCTGAGGTTAAAACACCTGCTGCTCTGTTCGCATCCTTCACGGAGATTAAATCTAGGGCTTGGTTCGCGCAGTTAGAATCAACGTCTGCTCTGCGCAATGTGACTACGGTAAGTAGTAGGCTTAACTACGTGATCGCAGTTCTTCCTCCATACATCGTCGACGAAGTGCAAGATGTGTTGGAGTCAGAAGAACCCAACCTCTACAAACGCATGAAAGCCGCGGTCATTAGCCGGATTGGCATGCCCGACAAACAGCGAATTGTCCGTTTGTTTGCAGACACTGAGCTCGGAGATCACAAACCCTCGCAGTTGCTTCTGCACATGCGGACTCTTTTAAGAAATACTAAGATCGATAATAGTCTCCTGAAAGAGATTTGGCTCCAACGTCTTCCCAGAGACATGCGGAAGGTTCTTTGTGTGGCCCTAGAGGAACGTCTCGAAAATCCTGCCGAGATGGCCGACAAAATTAAGGAAACCTACGAGTCAAATGTCAGTCAGGCGATTTCCTCACAAACTGAGTCTGTCATTGCCTCTTTGACAGCCACTGTGCACGATCTTGTCAAAAGAGTCAAGGCACTCAGTGTCGTCAGTTGGACGTCGAACCCCGGCATCACCTAACAGACAGTCGCCCAAACAGATCTCCCAACAGAAACCGTATAAGAATTTCGGTTCAGCCAACATCAACTGATGTTCTTTGTTGGTATCATCAGGGGTATCGTTCAAAGGCACGTTATTGCACTCCACCCTGTGCCATGGCCCCAGCCAGTCAGGGAAAACGAGGACGCCAGTGCACAGCTGCCACAAACGCTACTGGCCAGGGCAGTCGCCCATTCCACATAATCGATCGTAATTCAGAGACACGCTACTTGGTAGAAACAGGTGCTGAAGTTACTGTGCTCCCACATTCAGGTCAAACTTTAGATAGGTGCCCCTTCTCCAACTTAGGTGCTGCTAATAGTACTTCCACACAGACTTATGGCCAAATTTCGAAGACATTAGATTTTGGTCTTTGTCGCAATTTCCGTTGGGTTTTCTTGATTGCAGACGTTCAAAAAGCCATTCTGGGTATTGATTTCCTGCATCACTTCGACCTCTTGGTTGATTCCCGCCACAAACGTCTTGTGGAACGTGTCACTAATCTATCTGTGAATGGGATTTCGATTGATGCTAACCCGATCAGTCCTGTTCTACTTAAAACGACCGGTTCGCACTTATTCGGTGAAGTACTAAATGCATACCCAAAGGTGTTGCACCCACCGTCCGTACTACCTGCCGTAACCAGCTCGGTAAGTCATCACATAAGCACATCCGGCCCTCCAGTTTTTGTTAGGGCGCGTCGGCTTGCACCCGACAAGCTAAAAATCGCGCTAGCTGAGTTCGAGCGCACGCTTCCATTTGGTATTATTCGTGCATCAAATAGTGCCTGGGCTTCACCACTTCATATGGTTCCTAAAGTCTGGCGATGGGTGACCATGTGGAGACTATTTAACCCTCAATAGTGCTACTGTCCCAGATAGGTATCCTATCCCACACATTCAGGACATCACGGCCAACCTCAAAGGTGCTCGTGTGTTCTCCAAAATATATCTGGTACGTGCTCATCACCAGATTACTATCGCAAATGAGGATATCCCTAAGACAGTGGTAACAATACCCTTTGGTATCTTCCAATTCCTACGAATGCCACTTGGTTTACGCAACACTGCACAAACCTTTCAGCGTTTTACTGACCCGGTTACCAGGGTTTTAGATTTTGGTTTCGCCTACATGGACGATATGCTAGTAATTAGTGCTTCTGAAGATGCACACAAGCAACACCTACATCAGTTGTTCGAGCGTTTGGCCGCACATGGTAAAACCGTCAATGCGGACAAAAGTATCTTCGGCCAGAATTCAGTTGAGATTTTAGGCCATATGATCGATGAACGTGGCATTCGGCCCTTGGAAGAAAAGGTACAAGCCGTTCGTGACTTTCCGCTACCTACTTCGCTAGCCGCCGTTCGTCGTTACAACGGAATGGTAAGCTATTATCGGCATTTCATCCCAAACTGTGCTCATTTGATGCAGCCGTTAACAGATTTACTTCGAGGCTCCAGAGTCGGCCCCCAAGGATGCTAAAACTGCCTTCGATGCAGTTAAAGACGCTTTAGCTTCTGCTACCTTGCTGGTCCATTTCGACTCCGAAGCTCAATTGAGTATAGCCAACGATGCCTCTGATAAAGCCATAGGCGGCGTGCTACAACAGTAGTCTATATCACAATGGGAACCACAAACCCTTTTCCCTCGTCGTCTCCTACCAGCTGAAGCTAAGTATTCTACGTTTAGTCGGGAACTACTTGCTGTTTACAGTACTGTTAGACATTTCCGACATGTTCTCGAAGGCAGACAGTTCGGCATCTCTGCCGATCACAAACCATTGACGTATGCGTTTCACAGTCAAACCGATAAACACCACGTGAGTTGCATCATTTAGACTTCGTGGCACAGTTTTCCAGTGATGTTCGTCACGTTTCTGGCGCCGACAACGTTGTGGCTGATGCTCTTTCTCGAGTAGACGCTATTTCTAGTCAGCCACGGATCATAGATCTCGAAGCTTTGGCTGCAGCCCAGCGTTTGGAATTGGATTTCACAGATCCAAGCCAGGTATGATCACTTACACCTTCGGAGTTTCCTCTAGCCACTTCCTCGGGCTCGATAATGTGTGACGCAACTTTTCCACACTCACACCCCATCGTGCCCATGCCTTGGTGCTGCCCAATTTCCGACGTTTTACATAATTTAGCCCATCCTGGCACTGGAGCCACCACCAAGCTAGTTACAGATAGATACGTCTGGTACGGCATGCAAAAGGATATTCGTACTTGGGCTCGTTCATGCTTTCAATGACAACGATCGAAGGTGAGTAGACATACAATGGCTCCAACAGGCCACTTTCCCGTTGCATCCTCTCGGTTTTCTCATATCCACATGGATATCGTTGGTCCTCTCAGCCCCTGTACTGGTTTCCGTTACATTCTTACTATGGTCGACCATTTCACCCGTTGGCCAGAGGCTGTTCCCATTGCCAATGTAGAGACAGAAACCGTAATAGCTGCTTCTATGGAACTTTGGGTTTTATTATACGGTCGCCCTGCAATGGTAAATACCGATCGTGGAGCATAGCTTGAGTCACATCTGTTTGGAGAAACATTGCATATGTTAGGCTGTCATCGTTCTCGTACGACAGCATATCACCCAGAAGCCAACGGTAGGGTTGAGCGTTTTCATCGACAGCTCAAAGCTTCGCTCACCGCTGCTGACAGCTTTAATTGGGTGCAGGCACTTCCAATCGTTCTCTTAGGTTTGCGTTCCACTTATAAACCTGATACCAACGCGTCAGCTGCGGAATTAGCTTTTGGCCAAACTCTTCGGGTACCCGGGGATTACTTTACCATAGGCCACGTGAACGACGACAGTTGCGCTTCATATGCTCAACAGTTAGTTGCACAGATGCTCCGTTTGCAAATACATTCTCCGCGACCGCTGACTCGATCGACCTACATTCCATCTGTGCCTACGTCTTCATACGCGTGGATAGCGTTAGAACATCTCTACAGCGGCCTTATGAAGGTCCAAATAAAGTGCCCGAGAGACGCGATCGAGTTTACCTCATTGACCTAAACGGTAAACATGAAACTATATCGGTCGACCGTCTTAAGGTTGCGCACCTTGACGGTAGTCTAGAAAGGGAAACACCGCTCTACGACAGTCCTCCAATAGTTCCTTCACCCATCACATAGGTCACCTCCACGCCTCAACAAGTGCAGCCCGAAACCGTGGAGCCGCAGCGAATGGGGCGATCTGGCCGTCATGTAAATTGGTCAAAGTGTCTCGTAGAAAGCACTCATTTTTTCAAACTCACTTAACGTTGTTTTTACCGTTTGGCGTTTTATAAAGTCATTCTGAAAACCAGAAAAACATATCAAACGTTTTAAAATCCGTGTATTGTATCGACAGACTGGGGTAAATTCCTTTCGTTTCGTTTTTACTCATCGCCATTTGCTCACGTATTTCATTTTCCTCTTCCATTGCACGTACGGGCACGGTGAATGGAGGAACCCCCGGAAAGTCATGTTAGATTATTTTGTACGATATATATATATATATATATATATATATATATATATATATATATATATATATATATATATATATATATATATATATAATGCGACACCCAGGCGAGGGTTTGGTAGATGACCGCTAAGCCCATGCGCATTTAAGTAATTCTTCACCGGCGGCACGAGCGGATTGTGGAGTCGTAACATGGTCCCCCAGACAACCGATGTCACGCGACACTTGTGATGCTAATGGAGACCTGCGCGCGGTACGCCCTCAATTAGATCGAAGGGTCACTTCGACAGTTCTCTTCTAGGGAGGAGGGAGTTGTTGTAGCGACTTGGAGATGGCTAAGTTCGAATGTGTAAATTCATGACCAAAAGTTACCGTAGACAAACATAACCATTCAGCACTTAGCTTTAAGCAGTTTGTATGTTGTTCGATGCCACAGGGCTGTGCGTTATTTGTCTGCTTGCATTAAGGATAATTGGTTTCCGCCATTTGAAAAAAACACTTCTGACTGCTCTGCTTGCGGACGATTGAACGTTCAGCTCCCTTAGCTAGTATCGCGTCCGGTGTCACTCCCAAACGTAAACGTGAATGACATTGTTCCAATACAAAACGTCCTTCACCTATTCCACCGACTTTTGGCACGCGTCGGAACTCTTGGATTGTTGCCCGTTCCATAGGCCATTCTCGGGGTCCAGTTAGTACCTGGTGTCCGGAGTGTTAAGGACTTACTCGAATCGCTGGAATGGGATAACATGTGTACTGGAGGAACGCAACGGCGTGCAGACGGTGTACACGCGCGGAGCAAGTGGCGCCACCAAATTCGTTCATCGACCAGGCAGATAAATTTGTTAGTGTTTGTAACTGAGTGTCTTATCGGTAGCATCACAGTTTTCAGTTGATATGCAAAATTGCGGCTCGTGTCCGAAACTGAAGAAGAAACTCATCAATATCCCGGGAATATTTACGCTGGAGTTGGTGGAACTTGGCCCGTGAAGCGATTTCGAAAATAATTGGTTGGGTATGCCGGAGACTTGATTTTCTCGTATATCAGAGAAACACGCATCCGTGAGGTGATAAATTCCTAATAGCAGATTGTGGTGGTTTTCCAATAATGCTGAAGAAAACAGTGACTTCCCGGACATCTAAATTGTTTTACAAGCAATACATATTGCCTGTGGCGTACGCTACAATTCAGAAATTCCAAAAATAATCCCCAATCTTGCACACAGGAGTCTGGGAATTCCATACAGCAGAATCTCAACGTGAAATATCGTCCAACGTATTCAACAGAAATGGCATTACCGAATCGGATTGGAGTAACAACGGCAACTCCATTCGAAATACAAATAGGGATTACGTCTTCATACATTTCAAGATTAATGATATCTGATGTGATCAGTGATGTAACACAAACAAACATATTCAATGAAAAATCAGCATGGGTTCTTATTAGAATGCGACAACACCTCCAGTCTCCAGACTTACAAAAGTACCTGTGCGGGCCTCATCAACTCCCCACGCACGTAGTCAATCCGCTGTCTTCTGGTATGAAACCACTTAGCCATCCTTAGTGATGGATACTGATACAGTAACCATTCTGAATTTTGTCTAACGCGTGAAACGTCTTCGTTCGACTGATTTGACATGCTCCCGACAAATCCAAGTACCCCAGGTCATCAATCAGCAGTGCAACAGCAAAACCCGGCAGTATATGAACGGAGAGAGACAAAAAGTCTGGAGCAAGATCAAGAATTATTCGGAGGGATGCGGAGAAGGCAGTATGGTGGACAAAAGCAGAGCAGTTGCCACTCGAGATCGATCAAAGTTCAATAAGTCAATTATACCTTCACAATAGCATCATGGCGGTAACAGAAACGACCCTTTTATTAGACACAAATCAGATAGCAACTGTCGTTAGAAAAACGTGCAGCAAGCGACAGGCGTGTTTTAAAAAGCGATCTCAACGCGAAAAGAACACGCACGCCGGAGACAGAAGAGACGTCACGGTTAAATGTCACTAAAACACTACCCAAAACCAGATAAATGAATCGTCAAACTTTCAAATCCCGTCTACCCGTAGCGCTGCGAAACATGAGGCGTAAGAAGTTGTAAGCATTGTATCGGCCAGGTCAATTTTATGTAATGGAACAGCTCGTACCCAGGCTATGCTCACTGGGAATTGACAAGAAACCCAGGGATGCATTCTGTCGGATTTGATTAGTACAAGCTCATTCATGTATAAAGAAAGTACGCAGATAACGTACTGACCAATCACAAAGCAATTTCGCTGTATCTGCACGATTTGAGTGTCAATGTCCGACTTCACTAGATTGTTTGAATATTGGGAACGAAGCTATAGCGTATTGGACGATGTATGCAGGCATTCGAATCAATACGGAAGCATTCCCGCTTGTATTAACGTGGGACTGTTGCAACCCCTTTCATCAGGGTGCAGAAATGATACTACGAACGACGTGGGGAGTGTAAATAACTGGACGTTCTCCTAGAATATCATTTTCATCTCGATCAAAGCAGACGGCATACGTTCAAAAACATTCTTGTTCATGTTACATTAACCAAATGCTCAGTGTATTTCAAACTGCCCCACTAACTCTAGTGAGAAGACTTGCTCGCCCTCGAATCATCTGCTTATTAGCGCAGAACACATTGGTTATTTAGGAACAAAACAATCATTGTCACCAATCATTGCAACAGAAACCAACTGGTTGATGCTTGCATCAAGAAGTCTGTCTTCCGATTGGTGACATGACCAGCTATCACTTGACGGGAATCCGTTCACGTCTCATCGATCCGCTACCTTGTCGTTTGCGAATCTGCTGGCACAAGCACTGACCTGGACTCTGGACAGGCGCTGACATGTCAATTGCTGACGGGACATGGCGGACTTCCGACCATCAGTCAGCACATACCCTCACACAGGGGTTTAGACATTTCCCACTTCGGGAACGGAAACCAACGAGAAAGAAAAAAAATGTAACGCCAATAGTATGGCGTTGTCGATGAAAAAGTATAATCAGCTGACTTTTGGGTCACCGTGGGTAACGACGAAAGGCCTTGACTACCTAACCGCCATGAGAAAGGCTATCCAAGGAATCCAAAACGTCGGCTAATTATAATTTTCCACCGAAAAACCCACGTTATTGACAAAACATCTTTCTCGTTCACCAAACCACATGGAGCATCTATTTTCCGATACACTCCGCATCTCGTTTGGCCCTGACAAACTAAATATTATAACCTATCAAATTAATGTGAAGAAACTTGCCAACTGGATCAACCACCGCTGTTTTCGGAACGACATTATTCCTAAATTTCTTGGGGGCTTACTGATACTAAAATGGCTGGTTGTTCCTTAAGTGGAGTAGGCTGGAAATAAATTAGGAAACCCCGACATACTCATGGCATTAAGTGGAGCAAAAAATGACGAAGAGTTCACGATGATTAAGTCACGAATTGGGGGCTAGTGAAAAGCATGTGAACAACATTACATGGGGATCGAGGATATATTTCGTAGTCAAATCTAGGTTGACGATTGCAGCGAGCAGGAACCACAAGGTAAACAAGTGACCTCATCACAATTGAAAGTAGAAGTAGTGTGTTCAGTGCGTGAAACGTTCCAACAACTTCGCTGATACTACCGGAACGAGAACAGTTATTTCAAAGCAAAAGAATCAGTCCATGGTCAAGATAGCTTTTTTCTTAATCGCATTCGGTAATTGATCACTGAATGTAGACATCGACAATGCCTTTCTCCAATCGTCCAAAGGAAAACAAACTGACGGTGAGGGTTGAATCAGTCCACGAGCAAGCCATTCGGCTATCAGATTGAGCATCGTCTGCCTTTTGTCTTTAGACTCCCGTTGAATCCATGCGGACATCCAAAATCCGCGAAGACGAATATCACGGAAAATTAGTGGACCGGCGGGCAGGGGTATAGGGCTCCTGGTCATGGCTCCGTAGGAGACTAGCGTGCCCGATTCACCAAGGAACTTCAGCTGTGTAACAGCCGGTTTTCCGCCAAGACAGTTCAAAGCTAACTTGATGGGACCGGCTTTACGGATCTCTTTAGCTAGCGGATGCTCCTTGTCAGTTAGTTCTGCTTCGGTTAAGGCCCAAGTAGCCCCATAGCTGAGCAAAGTGGCACGCATTTCTTCAGTCGCGTGATCTGTGGTACGTGCACGAAACAGGTTCACTGGAAAACCGAGGAAATGCAAGATCAGACGAAATGCACAAGCAATCATGGCTAAATCAGCGAACGTTACGAATGAAGAACAAGAGAAATAGTGGGATATCGAACATGTGATACTCACGGAAGTGAATGGTTTTCACATGAGACCGTTACCAACTGTCGCACGTTGTACCTGGGTTGTCCGCTCAGGGCGACGAAACTAACAATCAACACGCTGAATAGATTATTTTCTATGCAGAAAAGACAACTGAATCAGAGTAGGCAATTCACAATGACTTCATGACCAAAACGTTATAAAAAAAAATATTCGTGCTAGGATTATGATATTGCACTACAAGCAACGAACGGTGCAATATATCCACTTCCTTGACAGAGCATGAGGAACAAATCTGGGCACTGAGAATGGAAGCTATGTATCGGTAAACAGACATTCTACACAGCTGTCACAACGCGCAAAGTACATAACTCAAAAAGATGGCTGGTAGCCAAGTGAGAACTGCGTTTCTCAGAAGCGAAGAAAACCTCCCTGATTACTGCAAAAATAGTGGATCGAGATGCTTCAATAGACGTGTTGTACTTGTCTCATGACAAACATACAGTACAGTACAGGACAGCACATCGATGTGAACGATTGACTGATTGAAACAGTTACCTGTGAACTAATAACGACATGTCTTTCCCCTTCCTAGTCAAATCGGGGTTCGTTACTAGACTTCACGCGATAGAATAATGATACACATAGGCTGTCAAATGCTGTACCTTCGGAAAGCAATAGTTTGACAGATGTTTGCAAAATTTTGGAAATCCGATGCAAACCAACTGCATCGCTCTGAGCATGAAGGCTGAACGTGAACTCGACTGGATATCAGTCAGCAGTCGTCTGCATGCAGTTCGGTTGAATGGTTTTGTGCACGTTAATAGTACTAGACTGAAGCGCCGATGCCTGTTAGCCGTTTTTGCGTATGCTCTAACTGACTGTAGTTCTCCTGAGGCTAAAGACGGAATCTACTAAGGTTTGTCTCAAGTGCTCCGAAGTGTGCGCCCTACGGACATCATAATTGTTTGTTGGCTCAAGTTGGAAGCCTAGACAAGACGGAGAGGAATACGGGAGGCTGACTTCCAGCCGATCGAACCGCTAACTGGGATCGACTCATCCAACTATGTTCCCACAATGGATTATTACGTGTGAGTACGAATTTCTCGCACAAAAAAGCGGCAGACTAATCTGGCGTCCTCCCGCGCCGTCACAGCGTTGGACTCAGATCGACCATACTGCTATCGGTTACCGCTGGCGTGGATCTATTCAAGACTGTCGATCATTTTGGTTCACATTTGTAGACACTGATCAAGCTCTTGTCCGCGCGCGCTCCAGCCCACGTCTCGTCGGTGGCCGAAACAACGCGAAAGCCAGCCGTCCCTTTCGGCTGCTACTTGGTGGGAACCATCGATCTGCTTTCAAAGCACAATTACCTACTACGTTATCGATGCAGTCAAACTCCCAGGATTCAGAAGAGCGATGGGCACAGAGAATGCAGGCTCTACTTGAGGCTGTTAGTGCCTTCTAAGGTTCAACAACCAGAGACACATAGAAACGAAGGATTTCTGCATTCTCAGCTGCACAGCGAGATGCGTGCAGATCGGTTCCTATGGTTTCCAGATACGATGAGACACAGCGATGTCTTAAACGCCAACTGATCCGGAGCCTCAGAAACGACCGTAAACAGTGCTGAATTGCGAAAAGTAGGGAGATAGAAAAAGTTGCGACGATTGGCAACAGCCGCAATCTTTTCCATGCAATCAGAAAACCGGTCCATGTAAACCAGGCGTTAGCGAACTGACCAAAGAGGGGAACGGTTCACTGGTTCGGACTCAGGAGCGTCTTCTAATTCGCTGGGCGAAGCATTTCGAGCAGTTTAATTGGCCCTAATTCATGACAGGCTTGCTAAGTAGCACCATAGTTCCAGCTCTGGTTGTAGATACCGGTCCTCCGTCAGAAGCGGAAGTTCTTCGTCAGACAAACTACCTTAAACGACAAAAGACTGCCAGACCGGATAGGTTGCCTCCCTATATTTTCTAAGACGGTGGCTCAGAACTTTTACTGGATTTGACGAAACTCCTCGGTTTGATATGGAAGAAGGAACAAGTTCCAAAGAGTTGGTATGAATCGGTAATCGTACCGATTTATAAAAAAAGCGACCAGTCCTCCTGTGAACACCACAGGGGAATAAGTCTGGTTAGCATCGCATCCAAACTGCTCGCTGATATTATTCTCCAAAGCTTATCTAATGTTCACGAACACTACTTGCGAGAAAATAAAGCTGGGCTTCGACCTGGTCGAGGTTGTGTTGATCACATCACCACTCTTTGACAAATTTCAGAACATGAGCATACCTTCCATAGGTCCACTTTCCGTTTTTATTGAACTTAAAGCAGCCTTCGACTCAGTCGACGTCACAGTTTTCTGGCGCTACCCCTTGTTGAAAGGCGTATCAGAGAAATTCATTTTCATCATAAAGTCCCTTTACATGAATAGCCGAAACCAAATTCGCGCTTATGGTGATCTTTCACCCGAGTTCACCAGGAAAAGCGGTGTACCTCAGGGCTGCTCCTTTCTCCTTATCTCTCGAACTCTGTGATTGGTATGACCCTAGAGACCGCGATTTTGTCAGGTGAGGATAGCGACATTGAACTTTTCCTGGGTGGAAAGGTATCAGACCTCGGGTATGCGGACGACAAAGTGCTTCTAAGTGAAGATCCAGGTAAGTTGCAATCTTTTCTAGACAGCTTGACGGATTGCGTAGCAATGTTCGGTATGCGTTTTGCACCTTCAAAGTGCAAGATTCTCTTGCAGGACTGGGTTGGTCCAACGCCAAACCCTTCAGTGTCTGGGGAGACTGTAAACGTGGTAGACAAGTTCTGCTATCTGGGCAGCTGCATCTCACTCGAAGATCGGATGAAGTATCTTTGCGTATACAGAAGACTCGTTTGGCATGTACCAACCTGAGTCATCTGTGGCGTCGACATGACATCCATTTACCTATCGAGAGTCGAGTGTACGCTGCAACAATCAAGCCTGTGCTTCTGTATGGTTCGGAGACATGACCATTGCGGGTGGATGACGTAAGCAGATTGCCGGTATTTGAACACCGATGTCTTCGTAGCATTGCTCGAGTCTGGTGGGAACATTGTATCAGCAATGCTGAGGTCCGGCGGAGATTCTTAGGTTTACGAACCAAACCATTAGATGAAACACTTGAGCTCACCAGGCCAAGATGGTTGGGACTTGTGTTACGCATGTCCCCTGACAGGATTCCTCGGCGAGCTATGTTCACTGAGGCGGGTGACGGTTGGAGGATGAGTAAGGGTGGTCAGTCCATGACGTGGAAGAAAGGTATAAAAAGCCTAACCAGTGGGCTTAGCGATGTAGGGCCTGCTGGACTTCCAGGGTAGGGTCCAGGAGACCCTCCCACTCTTACTTAGATACATTAGGGGATATGGCTAGATGCCGCGATCAGTTGCGCTCTTGTATCCACAGTCTTTCTTCATCTACCTGATATCAATGTTTGTAGTTCTCCTCTTATTCCCTTTATACTTTTTTCTTCTTCAATAATTCCTTTTGAGGTTGCCGATAGGAGATAGCAACCAAAGCCGCCGCACCCAGTGCATGGTCAACGGTTGTCTGAACTGAATTGGACTGATTTCCAGTATTGAAAAGTAGCACGCTTAAAAAGTCGCAGTCTATAAAATGTTCCCAGTATCACCCAAACCGTCCTCATTCAATCACTACGGGAATGGGTTTTCAAAAAGTAGAACCCTATTGGCCAAGGCTGTTATCACAGTCAAAACCAGTTATCTATCAGGCTAACAAATTAGGTCTATTAGTCTACAGTTTGTATCATAAGTAACGCATGAGAGGTCACCGCTCACACGCTGTAAACGAGTCAGGTAAAGTGCGTGAATAGGTTGGCAAATGAGACAAACCGCAAACTGTTCACAGCTGCGATCGGTGTCGAAGTTCGATTAATCTGTCGCCTAAAGGTCTGCAAGTCAGAAGGCCCACGGAGCAGACACGCCTTGATTAGAAAATGGGTGTGTCTAGGATCAGTAGAGAAATACAGCGAGGCCAATTACCGATTGTGATGGGGTTGTTGATTGCAAACACGTCAATGCAACAACGAAAATCAGTCGTTCTCGATGGCAGCTACGCTAAGCGGGATTGAGAGAATTCAGCTGGTTTGTCTCTTTATCATGAATAAGCGGAACGACTTTCAGTTGATAATTTTAAAACTTCGTTCATTCTTCACAATCGTGTGGGCAAATCAAACTGAAACCCACATAATTGATGGTTGGGATTGCAATGAACGAACGTAAAGCAATAACTCCACACGAAATGAGTTAAGATTTCATCCGTTAAGCTCGACTGGACTCGTAGTTATACTAGAGAATAATGCATTGTATGACTTCTGTGAATCTATCTGGTTGTATTTCAATCAAAAACATTCTTTCAAAAAACCAACCCATTCAGATTTCCTCTTGGAAACAAAAGAAAATCAAAAGAACTGAAGTTTATGTACCGAGATTAGTGCATCACAAGTGGGTGCTCCATCATGCTAAAACAATACGCAAGATCATGCGACCGTTGTTATTGCCTCCATAATCGGAGCTAGAAGACTTTAAAGCATTTCTAGATACGACCTTCCAATTGAAAATGAGTAAAATGAAATCTGTTTGTACCAGTGACGTTTCCATTGGTGTTACCATGTCTTTTGTCGATAAGCGTGTCAGGGATTAGAGACTAAATTCGCTTAATCATTTCAGTAACAGAAGGGCACATAAAGATATTGTCTATTTAACTATTAGCCTGTACGCGATTGATGAAGCAACAAATATTATTCCTAGACATGTGGATAATTGAGTACCGTTTATCCCGCTAGTCATACAATACAAATAATGACATTGCTAGTTCGTTTACTTTTCCCGCATATAGACTAACAATATGATAACTATTACCGGTTCCGTTTCTTGAGTCGCCCTCATGACGGGTCTGGGGCTAATAATAAAATGACAAACCGTGATAACTGAGCGGTGAACTAGTCTCAGTGCATAAACTTCAGTTCTTTTGATTCTATTTCATACATGAGATGAAACCTGAATGGAATGGTTTTTTCAGCCAATGCTTTTGATTGAAATGTAAGCACATGAGCTTACAAAAATCATGCAACACAATACAATGTTCTTTCGACCAATCAATATCTCCACAGTCTATTCGCTGCCACTCAGGATATGAAAAAGATTTTGATTTTATTCATTAGGAAGTCAGTGCATCATCACAGTACAGCGTTAAACGGTAGGAAAAGCCCCTTCTGACTACTACCTTTCTCACCATGTTCCACGTGGAAATAGAAGGAATGAAAATACAAGATGGAAAGGGCGTGGACCTACACAGGTGGGAGGTAACAACGCATAGTACCCAACACACGGAATACACAGTCTAACTGTACAAACACACATTGATCAATCATTCTGATTTGACAGAAAATGACAACACCATCGCCACTGTTCACGATTTGTTGCCATATCCAACAGTGTCTCCAGCCTACTGGTTGACGGATCTTTTGGACTCCAACAACGAAGATGTGAGACACTTACTTTTCTCAAGTTCACTGTATATGTTCGCATTCGCCGATGTCACATTATCTGTTGACCTCCACATGGTATCTTACACCTGTGAGAAGGAAATGAAGGCAGACGTGTGTTTGCTATTTGCAATACGTGCCCCGATCAACGAAGTCTACGAAGTCGGATACGCTGTGATACAACATTCTCTGAACTGGTACCCGATACCCAATACCTGACCTCAGTGTTGCTCACCCGGTCATTCTATCTTATCTTAGCTATACCGCACAAACATCGATGATCGAGATGGGAAGATGACGAATATATTCTGAAAGCAGACCCCAAGTCTCGCAACTATATAACAAAACTGAACGCACTGACACGCAGTACACATAACCTTCAATTTCAGTGAAATGTCAGGTCGGCGCCACAAGTGCTTCAGTCCAGTGTAAGCCGCTCGAGCCTTCAATATACGCGTGTTCATCTCTACCACAGTGCTCCAATCCATCGTCACGCTGTTGCCGAGGTAAGTGAAGCGGTCGACAATTTCCAGTGCCTCTCCATTGAGCATCAAGCTCGGAATCGTTGACGTCCAGTCTCGCAACATCAATTTACACTTTGAAAATGCAAATCGCATGTCGAATGGAGCTACAGCTCTCGCAAGTCTGTCTAGTGCATGTTGAGCATGTTCCGTGCATTCGAACAAGCAGACAACGTCGTCCGCTAATATAAGTCACACAGCTTCTCACTATTTCCTAGCTGGATGCCCACATCCTGGAGATCTCACAAGCCATTCTCCACTATTTCGTCCATACCAAAGTTAAACAAGAATGGAGAAATTGGACATCCCTGACGATCACCGCTCGTCGTTTCGAACCGACTGGATAGTTCACCGCAAACCCTTACGCGGCTAGAAGTATGAGTGTACAACGAACTCAGTAGGTTCACGAACTCCTGGGGCATAGCCTTTCGTCGAAGAGCACTGAAAAGCGCTGTCCGATCAACTGAATCGAAGGCGTCTTCCAAGTGTAAGAAAACCGCCATTGTTGGTCGATGGTGCATGTGTTGCGTTGCAAGTAGTTGGCGAAGAGGAAAAATCTGATCGATGCATCCATGACCTGGGCAAAATTCAGCCTGTTGTTCACGGACGTTCCCTCTCGCGAGCTTGGGTGAGACGACACAGCAAAATCGAGGCTAATACCTTGGTGACTATCGGGATAAAGCCAATCCCTCGACGATTATTGCAGTCATTGCGTATTCCCTTCGCGAAGATGGGAACAAGCAATGACTCGCTCCACAGTAATGGAACACGCTCCTAGTTCCAAACGTCACGGAGCAAGGTGGCAAGTGATTTTATCAAAGCATTTCCACTCATTTGATTAGATTTGATTAGATTACCGCGCGGCCTGCTAAACTGTTCCTTGAAGTATTCGGCCCAACGGTCCAGCCTTTGCTGTTTGCCATGAAGGGGTTCTCCATTTCTATCACATATCGTTTCACTCACCTGGGTTCGCCATCCACCGGTGTCGGGAATAAGTTTGAACAGTCTTTGACTGTTACCTGAAGCAGCCGCTATTTCCATTTCTTTCAGCTACCTCGATCCACCAATTTTCGCGATCGTTCTAAACGCTTTTCGTAACTTGCCTTTGTAGCTTTCTTCGTATCGTATTCATCTCCTTATTGTTCGACAGTTGACGCTTTTGTTCCATTAGACTGAACGACTCTTGCGAAATCCAGTGTCTCTGATGGACATCGGATCTAGGACCACGGGCGAAACCTGCTGCAACGTGCACTGCCTGCTGGATATGGGCACAATACTCATCTACATTACTGTTCGTCGTAGTTCCTAGCTCATGTGCTAAGTTCTGTTCATAACGGGTGCGGACTTCTGGATCACACAAACGTTCTACAACTAACCGTGTTTGAGGTTTGCGTCGATGATCATGGAGATCGAGAGATAATCGCATTGAAACTAATGCACGGTCCGACTATACGTACGTGGACCAGTAAGATCTGCAGTTCCGAACAGAACTGTGTCACCCGTAGCTTACAGCGATATGATCGATCTGACTCAAAGTTCCTAGAGTGTCAGAGCGCCATATCACAGTGCGACTCAGAAACCGTCCTTATCAATTTCAATTAATTATCACTGGTAGAATCATTTGGCCACACGATGTCTTAGTGCAGAATTGTCTCATTTGACTGCCTAGGCTGATCCAGCACATTTCATTCATTTGACAAATTTCAATGGGGTACTCAGTTGCTGACCGAGAGCCATGTGGATCTGTCGTCATATCTGAACGGCGTGAGGTTGAGGTGGTCATCTTTTTGAAATTTGCGCGTTTATTTCAAACAGTGTGGATTTGAGTGTAAGAAGCAAGGGTTGCGCTCACCCGGAGGATATTGTTCGTATCCAATCTGCAAAGCACAAAGAATTTGGGATACTATAAGCCAACGCTCAGTAAATGTTGATACGGGTTCTCACATACATAAACCAAGCACCAATTTGATGGCTTACAGTCTGGCCGCTACACCGCGGGTGTTTAGGTGATGAGCTTTTTTATTTTGACGATTGTGGCCAACTGGGTTTCAGTGTGTCAGCTGAGTTTGAATTGAACTTTGTATCACGCACGGTCCGGTGGCATTTTTTGTACTTCGGTAGAAGTTTTCAAAGCGAAATTCCTTCAACCTGCTACCCATACAGTTGGCAAACGTTGCCCAACTAAAAGCCCTTTTCGGTGATCAGAGAATCGCTCAGCGCATTAGTCACTTGTGTCCACGCACAAATCTGATGGAATAGGTATACCATTTAGCCACATTAACCCATCGCTCTGTCACCGGGAGAACCATCAACCGTGGCCGAGAGATTAAGATTGGAATGGGTCGTATGTGGTAACTTGCCGGTTGTCAGTGTAGCTGTTTGGCTACAAAAGACGATGTTTTTCACTGTGAAGAACTTGTGAAAATGTGTCGATCTTACAATAGTTTTATTTCAAAAAAAGCACTAGGGCTCATTTTCGGGTTGTCTTATATCTTCGCGGGAAAAAATCAAAAGAATTAAAGTCTCATGTCCTCGTGTGAAAGAAAATCTAAGTAGAAAACCGTGTTTTGGTTAATATTTCAATTATTGGCTTATTTTATTTTAAATACAATCGTTTCCTTCTCTTGTCGGACGTCATGAACTATCAAACCCTCAGCTTGAGACTGTATTTCCTGTAGCATCATTGACCCCGATTTATCGCTCAGCAATAGAACTTTGTCCAAGTATCCTACTCGTATTGGATCGATAATGCAGCTGTCTGACCAATTCCGATCCCGAGCACAATTATATTCAACCAGTGTTGGACAGGCTTGTTTTAAGGCTCACTGATGCTAGACTAAACGGCGTCCATCAATATGCACACCATTTGGTGCAGAGTGAAACAAATCGATCTTGTTGGGTTCTTTACCCATCTATCCAATAGAGCAAAATGACTTATTCCAAGTCGTGGTAATGGTTTTATTTTTCAAATATCGCATGTTTTTGCTAACCAACCTTTGTTACCACTATGTGACTTGTGTGAACGAAATCATACTGTCACGGTAATCTCGGATGTTTACGGCTATAGTGCAGTGTTGCACCGAATACGAATAACTACGTTTACACTTCGATGGTTCAGTTTGATGAAGACGGGGTTCATCAGAGTGATTACTATGTCAGTATTATGCATTTATTATTCCACTGATGCATTTTGACCAGGTCTCATTTTCGGGATAGGGCTCATATAACAAACATCCTGGAAAACGACGATGGTGCTTATTTTCGGAGAAACATGGCACACTCGAGTTTGCGAAACGTCACTTCTCGGGTAAGAGGAAAAGTGCCACCCAAAAAAACTACATTTCAAAGCTTTGTCGCCACTAGCACGTCATAAGTAGCAAACTCTTAATACTCGTATTAACGAAGTCGGAGAATCACAACTGCTTTATCATCTTGCTTGTTTTGCGTGTTTTGTTGTTGTATATTTTCGATTTGCTTGAGATTATTCGTGGTTATCTGTAAGTTCATGTAAAAATTTCGTCCTCACATTTACGTTGCTTTCCTCTTGTTTTTTATCATGCCTCAGTAGATTTGCCGGTTAGAGGCCGAGGCTGACTAATAAGGTACTTTGGGGGAAAGTAAACAAACAACAACATGTTTTTGATGCATGCTGTTAAAACCCGGCTCCTCAACTACAACGGGTTTGGAATTTTGGTGCTGTTCAAGGAAATGAACAAGACAACCCTATCCACATTTTTAAAACAGGTGATTGAGGGATCGCATCGATCGATAAGTCACTGAACCTGCCCTTCACAAATGACGGTTGTGGGATTTCGCCCCCGAAACCCGTGACCCATTTTGTCTCGTCATTCAGCAGTTCATGTACAACTGCGCTGACACCTACATAGGTAGAACGAATCAGTGCCTCATTTGGGGAATGGGACAGCGTGTATCGAAATGGCCAGTGCAATTGAGAAGTAATCCCTCGTCCGAACAGCAAACGACCACGAGAAACCCGGCTCCCTCGATCGTGAAACACAATGTAACCTTTTCTTTACCACGCTGATCTGGATTGAGTGGTCCGAGTGACCACGAAATTGGAACCCAAAGCTCTTAGATTTTCGTGAGGCTCTACTGATAATTGTTTATCGCTCATCCTCAAGAACCACTGGAAAGTACCATCATCTGATTCATCAATCTCTTGCTAAACTGTTGAATGACGCCTTCGTAAACTGTGACCTACGCGGACATGATCTTGAACCAGAGTATTCTTTGTGATCACTTCCTGCACGGTTTTCCGCAAAACGCCAACATGTTTCGCATCAGGGGCTTGTGTTGCTTTTGATTCAGAAACCATCTCCAGAATCTTAGCCTTTTTATATATTGATAGCCTTCTGTTCATGTTCTCACGAAAAAAAGTCGCATGAGTTCAAAGAATCCCATGCTGCATCGGTCGTCACGCGCTGCTCATCGTATCGAGTGAGGTGAGCAGTTATAAGTAGGCTACTGCTCCGAGTTGCCTTTTCTTTATTCAACCTTTGCCTTCTGTCTCCAACTGCCTCTCTTTGTCCCCTCTTTCTACTAATAATCCTCCCACTGATAACTCGCCCGATACTCGCAAGTGTTCACTGTCAGATAGTGACTGAAGCACTTGTGGCGCCGACCTGACATTTCACTGAAATTGAAGGTTATGTGTACTGCGTCTCAGTGCGTTCAGTTTTGTTGTATAGTTGCGAGACTTGGGGTCTGCTTTCAGAATATATTCGTCATCTTCCCATCTCGATCATCGATGTTTGTGCGGTATAGCTAAGATAAGATAGAATGACCGGGTGAGCAACACTGAGGTCAGGTATTGGGTATCGGGTACCAGTTCAGAGAATGTTGTATCACAGCGTATCCGACTTCGTAGACTTCGTTGATCGGGGCACGTATTGCAAATAGCAAACACACGTCTGCCTTCATTTCCTTCTCACAGGTGTAAGATACCATGTGGAGGTCAACAGATAATGTGACATCGGCGAATGCGAACATATACAGTGAACTTGAGAAAAGTAAGTGTCTCACATCTTCGTTGTTGGAGTCCAAAAGATCCGTCAACCAGTAGGCTGGAGACACTGTTGGATATGGCAACAAATCGTGAACAGTGGCGATGGTGTTGTCATTTTCTGTCAAATCAGAATGATTGATCAATGTGTGTTTGTACAGTTAGACTGTGTATTCCGTGTGTTGGGTACTATGCGTTGTTACCTCCCACCTGTGTAGGTCCACGCCCTTTCCATCTTGTATTTTCATTCCTTCTATTTCCACGTGGAACATGGTGAGAAAGGTAGTAGTCAGAAGGGGCTTTTCCTACCGTTTAACGCTGTACTGTGATGATGCACTGACTTCCTAATGAATAAAATCAAAATCTTTTTCATATCCTGAGTGGCAGCGAATAGACTGTGGAGATATTGATTGGTCGAAAGAACATTGTATTGTGTTGCATGATTTTTGTAAGCTCATGTGCTTACATTTCAATCAAAAGCATTGGCTGAAAAAACCATTCCATTCAGGTTTCATCTCATGTATGAAATAGAATCAAAAGAACTGAAGTTTATGCACTGAGACTAGTTCACCGCTCAGTTATCACGGTTTGTCATTTTATTATTAGCCCCAGACCCGTCATGAGGGCGACTCAAGAAACGGAACCGGTAATAGTTATCATATTGTTAGTCTATATGCGGGAAAAGTAAACGAACTAGCAATGTCATTATTTGTATTGTATGACTAGCGGGATAAACGGTACTCAATTATCCACATGTCTAGGAATAATATTTGTTGCTTCATCAATCGCGTACAGGCTAATAGTTAAATAGACAATATCTTTATGTGCCCTTCTGTTACTGAAATGATTAAGCGAATTTAGTCTCTAATCCCTGACACGCTTATCGACAAAAGACATGGTAACACCAATGGAAACGTCACTGGTACAAACAGATTTCATTTTACTCATTTTCAATTGGAAGGTCGTATCTAGAAATGCTTTAAAGTCTTCTAGCTCCGATTATGGAGGCAATAACAACGGTCGCATGATCTTGCGTATTGTTTTAGCATGATGGAGCACCCACTTGTGATGCACTAATCTCGGTACATAAACTTCAGTTCTTTTGATTTTCTTTTGTTTCCAAGAGGAAATCTGAATGGGTTGGTTTTTTGAAAGAATGTTTTTGATTGAAATACAACCAGATAGATTCACAGAAGTCATACAATGCATTATTCTCTAGTATAACTACGAGTCCAGTCGAGCTTAACGGATGAAATCTTAACTCATTTCGTGTGGAGTTATTGCTTTACGTTCGTTCATTGCAATCCCAACCATCAATTATGTGGGTTTCAGTTTGATTTGCCCACACGATTGTGAAGAATGAACGAAGTTTTAAAATTATCAACTGAAAGTCGTTCCGCTTATTCATGATAAAGAGACAAACCAGCTGAATTCTCTCAATCCCGCTTAGCGTAGCTGCCATCGAGAACGACTGATTTTCGTTGTTGCATTGACGTGTTTGCAATCAACAACCCCATCACAATCGGTAATTGGCCTCGCTGTATTTCTCTACTGATCCTAGACACACCCATTTTCTAATCAAGGCGTGTCTGCTCCGTGGGCCTTCTGACTTGCAGACCTTTAGGCGACAGATTAATCGAACTTCGACACCGATCGCAGCTGTGAACAGTTTGCGGTTTGTCTCATTTGCCAACCTATTCACGCACTTTACCTGACTCGTTTACAGCGTGTGAGCGGTGACCTCTCATGCGTTACTTATGATACAAACTGTAGACTAATAGACCTAATTTGTTAGCCTGATAGATAACTGGTTTTGACTGTGATAACAGCCTTGGCCAATAGGGTTCTACTTTTTGAAAACCCATTCCCGTAGTGATTGAATGAGGACGGTTTGGGTGATACTGGGAACATTTTATAGACTGCGACTTTTTAAGCGTGCTACTTTTCAATACTGGAAATCAGTCCAATTCAGTTCAGACAACCGTTGACCATGCACTGGGTGCGGCGGCTTTGGTTGCTATCTCCTATCGGCAACCTCAAAAGGAATTATTGAAGAAGAAAAAAGTATAAAGGGAATAAGAGGAGAACTACAAACATTGATATCAGGTAGATGAAGAAAGACTGTGGATACAAGAGCGCAACTGATCGCGGCATCTAGCCATATCCCCTAATGTATCTAAGTAAGAGTGGGAGGGTCTCCTGGACCCTACCCTGGAAGTCCAGCAGGCCCTACATCGCTAAGCCCACTGGTTAGGCTTTTTATACCTTTCTTCTACGTCATGGACTGACCACCCTTACTCATCCTCCAACCGTCACCCGCCTCAGTGAACATAGCTCGCCGAGGAATCCTGTCAGGGGACATGCGTAACACAAGTCCCAACCATCTTGGCCTGGTGAGCTCAAGTGTTTCATCTAATGGTTTGGTTCGTAAACCTAAGAATCTCCGCCGGACCTCAGCATTGCTGATACAATGTTCCCACCAGACTCGAGCAATGCTACGAAGACATCGGTGTTCAAATACCGGCAATCTGCTTACGTCATCCACCCGCAATGGTCATGTCTCCGAACCATACAGAAGCACAGGCTTGATTGTTGCAGCGTACACTCGACTCTCGATAGGTAAATGGATGTCATGTCGACGCCACAGATGACTCAGGTTGGTACATGCCAAACGAGTCTTCTGTATACGCAAAGATACTTCATCCGATCTTCGAGTGAGATGCAGCTGCCCAGATAGCAGAACTTGTCTACCACGTTTACAGTCTCCCCAGACACTGAAGGGTTTGGCGTTGGACCAACCCAGTCCTGCAAGAGAATCTTGCACTTTGAAGGTGCAAAACGCATACCGAACATTGCTACGCAATCCGTCAAGCTGTCTAGAAAAGATTGCAACTTACCTGGATCTTCACTTAGAAGCACTTTGTCGTCCGCATACCCGAGGTCTGATACCTTTCCACCCAGGAAAAGTTCAATGTCGCTATCCTCACCTGACAAAATCGCGGTCTCTAGGGTCATACCAATCACAGAGTTCGAGAGATAAGGAGAAAGGAGCAGCCCTGAGGTACACCGCTTTTCCTGGTGAACTCGGGTGAAAGATCACCATAAGCGCGAATTTGGTTTCGGCTATTCATGTAAAGGGACTTTATGATGAAAATGAATTTCTCTGATACGCCTTTCAACAAGGGGTAGCGCCAGAAAACTGTGACGTCGACTGAGTCGAAGGCTGCTTTAAGTTCAATAAAAACGGAAAGTGGACCTATGGAAGGTATGCTCATGTTCTGAAATTTGTCAAAGAGTGGTGATGTGATCAACACAACCTCGACCAGGTCGAAGCCCAGCTTTATTTTCTCGCAAGTAGTGTTCGTGAACATTAGATAAGCTTTGGAGAATAATATCAGCGAGCAGTTTGGATGCGATGCTAACCAGACTTATTCCCCTGTGGTGTTCACAGGAGGACTGGTCGCTTTTTTTATAAATCGGTACGATTACCGATTCATACCAACTCTTTGGAACTTGTTCCTTCTTCCATATCAAACCGAGGAGTTTCGTCAAATCCAGTAAAAGTTCTGAGCCACCGTCTTAGAAAATATAGGGAGGCAACCTATCCGGTCTGGCAGTCTTTTGTCGTTTAAGGTAGTTTGTCTGACGAAGAACTTCCGCTTCTGACGGAGGACCGGTATCTACAACCAGAGCTGGAACTATGGTGCTACTTAGCAAGCCTGTCATGAATTAGGGCCAATTAAACTGCTCGAAATGCTTCGCCCAGCGAATTAGAAGACGCTCCTGAGTCCGAACCAGTGAACCGTTCCCCTCTTTGGTCAGTTCGCTAACGCCTGGTTTACATGGACCGGTTGGGTACTATGCGTTGTTACCTCCCACCTGGGTAGGTCCACGCCCTTACCATATTGTATTTTCATTCATTCTATTTCCACGTGGAGCATGGTGAGAAAAACAGTAGTCAGAAAGGGTTTGTCCTACTGTTTACCGCTGTACGATGATGATATCATCAAGATAACAAGATGAAGCCGTGGTGACCGATGAGCTACCACCATCACATACCTCATAACAATTTAGATCTGCTTTTCACCACACAAAAAACATTCATTGGGATAATGTCGGTAATCCTACGCACTCGCTTTGTATCTATTACATTTTTGAAAAGATTTCGAGTATCAGTATCGTTGATCACTCAAATGGGAATAGTTTTTATAAGATATTTTTTTCTTTTCGGTACAGACAAGCACTGGCAGTAAAAAGCTCTTCGCAAAACTGCCCGAATCAGTGAACATCCTTCCTCAATTCGGGAATTTACCTGACAATGTGTGTGATTTAGTTGCAGAAATCCTGGTTCAGTGAAGATGTGAATGACGCTCTTATGCGGCTGGATAGTTTTCAACGCTACTGGCAAGATAGAAAATCAGGCAGACAGAAGACCGGAGGAGGAGTTACAACTTACGTCAAATCGTCCTGGTGCGGCAAATTCTATTGTTATTTCTAACTGTTGACTGCTTAAGTGCTCATTGTTTCTCACGATTTTCTCACCATAGGAGCACAACACAGACAGCCCCTTCAAACTTACGAATGAAGAACGTTCTGAACGACCGTTCGTAACTAGAAACGTTCCCAAGCTATCATTCAGTATCATTTTACATAGCCCTGTACTGTATGCGAATTTCCATCAATAAGTAAGCATCATATTAACTCAGTACACATGTGATGAAAGTTTGCGCATTTATTAAATCGATGAAACTACCAGTAACCTGTACTAAAAGTTGCATACCCAGCACTTTCCGGGAGACACAAGTACAACGAGCTGGGAGGTTGCTGGCGGCGTCTATCGGAGCACTGCGCAGCATCGGTAGTGGCCCGAATCCCTATTAAGTGGGAGGGACACGCCCAAAAGAATTTGATTTTGCATTCGGGAAATCGGAGCCCAGCAAATACAAACTGGACTTGCGGTCCTCTTTGTTTGTACGTCTCAAAGTTCGTAAGTAGGTGAGTGTTTGTATATAGCACTATCCTATTTGCAGATTATGCCTTTTTCAACCCTCACATACCATTTCTTGTTCCCTTAGTACAAGAAAACCTTCACTCGATTTTCGGTGATATTATTCACACGGGCGCATATTCAATAACTTCTTTTGGTTTGATTGATCTATACCATTCCTCCACCAAAGGTAAATCTGTTCTTGAATGATCACCAATCGTCCCGACCTTTTCCTCTCTCATTCAACGTCCAGGTTTCCCCTAAGGACTATTTTCCCCCGCTAGTCAGATCAGAAATCTACTGAATTTATGCCTATAAAATATACGTACAGTCAAAACAGATTAAGTTGCGCTTACGCGGTTACACATTCAGGAATACTTGACATGCCTCACAACTGTTATTTCATGGATTTCTCCACCTACCGAGAACCAATCTCTGAATAGCTGTGTTATCACAGACTCGAGTAGGCCCGTTACTATTATTCCCACCAAATGAAAAATCTTAACAAAACAGTTCCGTCCAATGCTCTTAACATTTATTGCGCTGAAAATGACCGAAAGGGTATACTCACTCGCTTGTAATCACATACGTAAGTTCCCAATGACCTCTTTCAATTCGCATATAAACCAAATAGGTGCACTTAGGACGCAGCAGATTCCCTCATTCATCGTATAAGTAAATCGTGTGATGACAAGGCAAGGCTAGCCAGGTGTGCTTTCTTTGATTTCTCTCCTAATTTTAATTTTAATTCTCGGTTACGGCTCCTCTTTAAATAACCATCTTGTGAATGCCCAAAACAATTGTTCGCCTGGCTGTTTACTTTTACTGAAAGGATGCAATGCATCAAATTCGACAATTTCTTTAAATCCCTGACCAACAATTCCGGAATGCTCCAAAGAGCCGTTATTTCTCCATACTCATAAACACGTACCGGTGATGTCTCCCAACTCCGCTGGTAACGTTCTAAAGCGCGCAGACTTTATCGCTGTGAGTCTACTTATCTGCATTTCTGATTCCAAAACATTTAGGGAAAGTGTATCCAATTTTGAACACCTCCCATCCGGCCTGGACTCACACTGAACCGAACGAAACGTTCGGAATACATCTTTACTTAGTCACGTTCCACTTTCCACACGTGCAATGCGAGCATTAATAGCGGTTACCTCTCTACTTCCGAATGTATTAGTTCAGTTCAGTTCATTCAACCATTAACTTCGCACCTCTGTGCTCTGCATTCTATTATTCTTACCCTTGACTCCAGGATACTGGAAGATGGTAACCGAGACCGAATGTATCAAGCACGCAGTGTGGTGGGGAATACTGCACAAACAGAACGAGGCGAGTATCAAACCGATCGAGTTCCAGTTTCAGGTTATTCAACCATTAACCTGACACTTCTGTGCTCTGGTTTCGGTTGCTACCTCCCAGCATCGTCGAGTAAAGAGCGAAAAGAATGGAAGCACGATGATAAAGATCCAAACCAATCGAAAGCCACGGACCGAAGAAGAGACGGTGAATACGTTGGAAGCATCCCGCAAGAGACACAAAGTGACATGCGGACTTGTACATGGAATTCAGTGGGATCTCAGTCAACCAGCAAGACAGCCCATGTGAAGGGCTATTGATTAAGCAGTCGACCGGAGCGATCCGACGAAACGAATGAAAATGGTGCGCAAAATAATCAGCCAAATGGCCGCAAGCACCCGGTCAGAACGGAGCCAAAAATACTCAGGCAGCCGGAGGATCGATGCTGCTACAGCGCCGTCTGGAAACAGAACTACACGAACAGCTGTACGCGTTTTACCAACTTGACTTGTTTGGTTGGTCGAATACAGGTGTGTCGCATCCGACAGTCTTTGTTACAACAGGAATACAAGAAACAGTAATTTCCGGTGGTCTATGCACGTTCAGTTTTGTGCTGGAAAACTGCAACGATTGTCTTTCCAAATTAGCAAACTCGGACAACTTGTGGACCCACAATCAATCCTGTCTACTAACGTCTCTCAGTGTGTTCCCCCTATCTCGCTTTATTGTTCCTTTGTACCACCACCTTGTTTTCTGAAACAGCGCTTAAAAGTTCTGCTTCGTGATTTGATGATGAACATTTCTGCTTTCTTAATCCTTATTGAGGGACTTTTCTGTAAGCTAACTAACAGACATTAAATCATGCATAACGTTTGCCTACAAGACAATACGCACTCGTTGCACACTGATTTGTTTTTCATCTATATTCATCTGAAAACACGTTCTGGCTTTCCATGAACCTCTTTCTACATTAAAATAAAAAATCTCTTGTTCCGTGTTCGGTTAACATGTTGACGAATAAAAACAGAGTAGTACTTGAGTTGTGCACTAATCTTGGCGCAAAAGTGAGGTCTTTTTTACTTCCTTTTGTTTATCCTGTGCAACCCGAATGTGATTTCCTAAGGCGACCTTTCTGACCGAGATGTAAGCACATGAGCTTGTAAAGGTTATATAAATGCAAGCAGCTGACTATCACGAGTGATTTCAATAAACAAAAGCAAACTAGAAAGGTGTTCATAGTGCGGTCTAAATTCGGTTAACACTGGAAACAGTATTGCAACGCAGATTCGAACATCATACCAAGACGCTGATCTATGAAGAAAAAAACAGGATTAATGTGTCAGAACCGAGATCGGTTCGGAGTGCATCGAAAAATCGATGCGCCGTGTGAAACGTTATGGTAAAATTTTATTGTTCGATAACACAACGTAGCCGAAATCGTTGGTAGGTTGTCGACGTTTCGGTCACCACAGGTAACCTTTTTCATGACTGGTTCTACAAGCGAATTCCAGATTCATTCGCTTGTAAAAAAAACAGTCTTGAGAAACGTTACCCGTGATGGCCGAAACGTCGACAACCTACCGACGATTTCGGCTACGCTATGTTGTTGGACAATAAAATTTTACGGAAATAAAAGATTTTAACCACTTACCTGTTCGCAAGTTGAGTAATTTGGCGATCTGAATCACATAGATTCCCACAGCACTATTCGATCCGTTCTGAAGTACAATATCACCAGATTTTAGATCACAGAAATCGCTCAACATTCGATAGGCTGTACCCGGGTTAACGTTGAATATTGCGGCTTGCTCAACTGTCAGAGAATGTGGCACGTGAAGTAAGTCTTCCGCTTTTATGCGAAAGTGTGTTTGCCATGTACCAGAGGTCAATATGGCGGGAATGACCATATCACCCACTTTGCAGGAGCTGACTCTTTCACCGCACGAAATGACCTGGAGAATGCAAAGCAGAAGGACCATAAACCGGTACACTGTTAGCAGGCAACAAATCGCATGGGTATTAAAAGATGAATTATCGAAAGTCATTTTCAGCTCCCGTTATTCTATTTCAATGGAATTCGAATCAAGGCCGCTATACTGGAAACACGGATAAAACTAGAACACATAGTAGGCGGTCGTAAGACGCAACCATGTCGTTATTGAAGCCGTCCGTCATGTCATTACAATGAAGATTAAAGCACGCATATTCCTACATGGACAGATTGCACGATACCGCTTTTATCCGCCGTCAGCAGTAAACAAAAAACGCCATTAAACTTTGCGATTTAGATAAGTTTATATGAAATGAAGTGAACCCTTAGGAGTTGTCTCAGGTGATGGGGGAGGGTAAACGCATTGCTTCAACATCCACAGTTTGGGTGTTCCGGAGAGCGATGCTTCATATAAATAAATGATAACTAACAGGCGATGAAAAACAGTCGGACAATTCAATAAGACATATCTCATCAATGGACGGAGCAGATTGTAATGCGTGAGCAATATGGAGCACAGTCAACATGAACAGTGTATGACCATATCAATAACAAATCGCAATTGGACGAGGTTTTGCGAAAAATCATTACCGGAAGTTCAAAATAATGACAAGCCACACATCATGGAGCAAAACTGCTAACGACTTTTCTCAAGTACAAATGAATATCGAAAGACCAAGAGCAGTAAACTGTTACAGCACAGACAGCATGGTTATGCCTATTTTCGAGCATCGCATCTGTCAGTCGATTTAAGACAGTTTTGAGAAATATCTCAAACGGACGACCACTATTCGCATACAAGGTGTGACGGTCGCTTAAAACAAGCCGAATCGAACGATGCGCGCGAGCAAAACACCGGTTTTGTTCGGACTGTTTCAATAAAGACCAAAGGATGGGGCAGCAATGGGCTCCCCACCCGGACCACTACTTGCGGATGTCTTTATGGCAAAGTTAGAAAATGGCCCACTTGAATCTGCAATCCAAAACTGTGTTGTATACAAACGCTACGTAGATGACATTTTCTGTGTTATCAATTCATCAGACCACATAAGCTAACTGTTAGACAGCTTTAACTCAGCTTATACAAACTTACATTTCACAATAGAAACACGGTCAGACAATACAATCGCTTTCCTTGACGTTCGTATGAGTCGCCGTGAAGACGGCTCAGTCAGCCGGTCAGTACACAGAAAAGCAACGTGGAGTGGGCAATACATTCACTTCCACAGCTTTGTGCCTCTTAAGATTAAAAAGAACCTAATTCGATACCTCACAAACAGGGCAAGAAGAATATGTTCGGAGGACACCGTTGAAGAACTGCAAACGGTGCGAACAACATTCATCCAAAATGGCTACCAGGACCGGCTAGTTGAGAAGATAATGCGAGTTAAAGTGGAAACCTCAAGGAAGCTTGGGGTGGAAAGAAAGCCGATATATATCTCTTTGCCATTCAAGGATGATACATTGGCAGAGAAGATTGTTAGGCGTCATCAGCAAAACGTTCCACGCAGCTAAACTCCGGGTTTTGTTCGAATCCCGGCCGATAGTGATATTGCGGTTGAAAGACAAAGTGCCTGATTCTGCAGCCTCGTTTTGTGTTTATTCATTCACTGGTTCCTGTGGTACAACGTATATCGGTCGCACGACCAGGCGTTTGTCTGAACGCGTCCGCGAACACCACCCTGCACGGTTAAACACTGGAGCAGTCAAGTCACTCACTAGCGCTGTCGTTTCACACCTTGCCCAGATTAGTCACGCAGTAAACGTGGCTGAGGCTTCCGTACGCTGCATAGGGTTCCGGGTCGGCAATCAAGACCGGCAAAGTGTCGCATACTAGCCACAGCTGAGGCCGTCAGCATCTGCCTCCACAACCCCCTCTATGTGCGCAAAAACAATTTGTATGTGCCCTCAAGCTGCTCTGGCCCTCCCTTCACCCTAATAACAGGCCATAGACGAGATGAAAACTTAAAAAAACACGAGAAAAACAATACACATCCGGTTTTGATTTAAGCTCGGATTACAATTGTTTTCTTCCCCCTCCCCACCGCCTTTCATTATTAATTTTTATCACTTCCCACTTATCTAATTGGCTTAACCCTTTGACCTGTCGTAATATACTGTGATGTATTGGCATGATTATGAATCACTGAAAACGAGCTTGTTCGCCAAACTGTGTTTATTGGGAATTTCCCGACATCATAGCATTTATATAATGATTCATCATGCAGCTTCAGCGCTAAACTCACTATGGAAAACCATGGAGGCACTGTATAGCTGTTCCATACTATTTAGGGTTAACTAGCAGTGCACATCCACTGGGCCTGGAGTGAGCCCTTGTGAGTCGAACGCCTAATCACCAGGTTATCCGAGCTGGCTCCCAAAGGCTTGGATAAGTGCACCATGTGACATGGCATCCTTATGGCACTGGTGACTCAAAGCTTATGCTTACACTAGGAATCTTGCTTTTTCTAATTACATGCTTGCGCATCATGGGTATGTCCCCTAACCACAAAGCCCCACCCCCCTGCACTATTAGGGATAACCGGCAACCAGACCCTGAGATCTGGAGTGGAAAACCACGTAGGGTCCCGATAGGTCAGGTGTGGTAACGAGCCGAATGACAGTGGATTACTGTCTACCACCAAAGAAATCGGTGGTGGTAGGGGTTCGAACCTCTGATCTCCGAGGAGGTAAGCAACGGATCCAAACCACTCGACCACCGTCGGTGCGTTGAACAAATCTACAAATGCATCGAAACCGCAGAGATCCTTGAATCTGAATATAAGTGTACGGTGTGTCCAAAAACCCCAAAAGTGTGCGTCACATGTTCGGCACAGAAATGTGATATCACTGCCAAGGATCAATGATCTTCATTTCCAAGATCGAGAGGAATGGGTCAGAAATCCCACCACTTGGAGTGCTGTGATATCTAGTGACGAGAAAATGTCTAAAGTAGACCGCGCTGATTGGATCATGTACTACTGATGTTATAGTCCAGAAAACATACCTCGTAAACAGACTGATTATTGGAAACTGCTCGTTCGGACATCAACAAAATCAATCAAATATAACAACAACGCTTATTTGCACGACATCTGTCCAGTCCATTTGAAGACAGTCGTTATCCAGTCGGGGATGTAATCGTGTGGTTCGCATGCCTTCCTTTACTTTGTTGCGTTTGGTCCCTTTGACATAGCCGCGTTCAATATCAACCCACAACTGTCCACGTTTGTGTTCTGAACAATCAGCTAACTTAATCATTCGGTAAGTACTATGCACACCCCACCACAGTGGTACGACATCAGGAAAAGCGACATACACCTCAATCGTTGAGCCTTCGGTGGTGGCTCTGTGACGTCTTGATGTGTAGCATTTGAAGATGGAAAATCTCAGCTAGCAGTCTTAGATGGGAAGAAGACGACTGACTCGTGGGAATAGGAAACAGAATGGATTATGCTCCGTGATTTCGAAGAATCGACCAAGTATCATAATCTTTCAGGATGACAACGCGACCAAACCTACGGCTAACCTCATCAGAGTATGGCTATTGCACGGGAATCGCAAGCCCAGGGACTGGCTTAATCGTCTTATATATAAAAAAGCTACACTACGCGGACTATTACGGCGAATTTTGGGGTTTACATAGTTCAGACATTTATGATATCGTGAACAAGATGAGGCCGTGTTTTGTGATTGAAGCTCAATAATGGAGTTAAAGAACGCCGTTAGCCCAACGAATGCGGGCTGAATGACTGTGGAGGCTAACGCCGCCCAATGCTTCGTTGATTAAAACCCTCAGAGTTTAGTTCTGACAAACAGACAACATCGCGTCAGCAGACAAAATTACTACTGTTTATCAAACGCCTTTCAGTGTAAATCCCGTGTGCCTCTGAAGGTCCCCTATGAGAGGGTATGGTATGAACTTCTGGAAAACGGATCAGATACAACGGTTATTGACCGAACGCTAACGAGAAAACTGAGTCTATACGGAAAAAATGAGCCTCTGACAGCTAATAGCACCAACGGTGATTGTGTAACACAAACTAGTATATTATCTTTGGTTCTAACCTCACTAGACGGTCAGGCTAGTTACGTCCGCTGAGTATGGGTAGTGGAAACCTTGCCCAAACTGAGACCACTCAAACCTAAGCAATATCTAGAAGGTTGGAGCCATCTGAGGGAAGTCCCACTGTCAGATATTAAAGAATCTGATATTCAGTACACTCACTGGTGCTGACGCCGCAAAAGCACACTGGGTGCAAAACAATGAACTGCTAGCCCTGATGATCCTTAGGCCGTGAGAGGAACACTAGGATAAGTGAAATGGGGATCAACTTCACGCTAACTTCAGACTAGCCCAAGCGCCCACGTACATCACGTCACAACCGCCAAATTGGAGAACAGGCCGAAGCAACCAGCATACACTGCTAGCACCTATCTCAACTCAGGTTAAGTAACAACAAAAGGGACATATACAGACATTTTGTGACGTCATACCATGGCCCGTGTTGCTGAAGGGAATGGATAACAAGGAGGGGCAATTAAACGTAAACAAATGCCTTTTCGATTGCTTCACCAAAAAACTTTCAGAAAAATGAATTTATTGATCAAGGAAACGGCTTTAGCAACAACGCCGCGCAAGATTCCACCCAGACATTCGTTGAAAGCCAACGACAATTCTCATCCCATAGGTCCTAACCAAGGAAGCGCATAAGGTCGTCCGCTAAATATAGGTCACACAGCTTCTCACTATTTCCTAGCTGGATGCCCACATCCTGGAGATCTCACAAGCCATTCTCCACTATTTCGTCCATACCAAAGTTAAACAAGAATGGGGAAATTGGACATCCCTGACGATCACCGCTCGTCGTTTCGAACCGACTGGATAGTTCACCGCAAACCCTTACGCGGCTAGAAGTATGAGTGTACAACGAACTCAGTAGGTTCACGAACTCCTGGGGCATAGCCTTTCGTCGAACGGCACTGAAAAGCGCTGTTCGACCAACTGAATCGAAGGCGTCTTCCAAGTGTAAGAAAACCGCCATTGTTGGTCGATGGTGCATGTGTTGCGTTGCAAGTAGTTGGCGAAGAGGAAAAATCTGATCGATGCATCCATGACCTGGGCAGAATCCGGCCTGTTGTTCACGGGCGTTCCTCTCGCGAGCTGGGGTGAGACGACACAGCAAATCGAGGCTAATACCTTGGTGACTATCGGGATAAAGCCAATCCCTCGACGATTACTGCAGTCATTGCGTATTCCCTTCGCGAAGATGGGAACAAGCAATGACTCGCTCCACAGTAATGGAACACGCTCCTCGTTCCAAACGTCACGGAGCAAGATGGCAAGTGATTTTATCAAAGCATTTCCACTCATTTGATTAGATTTGATTAGATTACCGCGCGGCCTGCTAAACTGTTCCTTGAAGTATTCGGCCCAACGGTCCAGCCTTTGCTGTTTGCCATGAAGGGGTTCTCCATTTCTATCACATATCGTTTCACTCACCTGGGTTCGCCATCCACCGGTGTCGGGAATAAGTTTGAACAGTCTTTGACTGTTACCTGAAGCAGCCGCTATTTCCATTTCTTTCAGCTACCTCGATCCACCAATTTTCGCGATCATTCTAAAGGCTTTTCGTAACTTGCCTTTGTAGCTTTCTTCGTATCGTATTCATCTCCTTATTGTTCGACAGTTGACGCTTTTGTTCCATTAGACTGAACGACTCTTGCGAAATCCAGTGTCTCTGATGGACATCGGATCTAGGACCACGGGCGAAACCTGCTGCAACGTGCACTGCCTGCTGGATATGGGCACAATACTCATCTACATTACTATTCGTCGTAGTTCCTAGCTCATGTGCTAAGTTCTGTTCATAACGGGTGCGGACTTCTGGATCACACAAACGTTCTACAACTAACCGTGTTTGAGGTTTGCGTCGATGATCATGGAGATCGAAAGATAATCGCATTAAAACTAATGCACGGTCCGACTATACGTACGTGGACCAATAAGATCTGCAGTTCCGAACAGAACTGTGTCACCCGTAGCTTACTGCGATACGATCGATCTGACTCAAAGTTCCTAGAGTGTCAGAGCGCCATATCACAGTGCGACACGAGCTATGACGGAATTTCGAACTGGATAAGAATAACCGATTGCATTAAAAAAACTGGAGAAGGCTATCCCCGTTATCTGTGGTCTGAGTGAGCAAAGCACAACGCCCACCTAAACAAGTTTCTGACGCACTAAGTTTGCCAACTTGTGCAATAAAATCACCCGCTAGCACTAAAATGTCAGAACCTTTGCTTCTGCGAACGAGAGTGGTGAGTTCATCATAGAACTCATCCTTCCGCGTGTCAAAGCTGCAGTCTGTTGGAGCGTCTGCCGAGATCACAAACAAATTGTGCTTAGCAAAACTATCCTTTCGAACGCCAACTGACCCCTGGAAGTCTAACTGCACATAAACCATTGTTAACAAGGATCCAGTCTAAAAGAGCAGCCTCAGCCTTGTCAGTCAAGACTATTCCTAAACCACGTTCACCCGCAGCTCGAGCTACTTCATCTCCTGAAGTGCACAAGAAGTACCTCGATGAGATACCAGGAGCAGTTGGTTGAGTCACACTGCTCGAATCTTGGATACGCGTTTCACTTACGCAGCAGACATCAATCTTCAGAGAGTCTATTGAAAGGGCTAGGCACGCCTGCTAATTGGCCTGCATGACAGTACGCACGTCACAAGGGCCCAGATTCAGAGGCTGACAAGGCTTGAGAAAATGTGAGTAACCAGACAGAGGATTATCCACGATATTGTTTGACAACGGACCGTTGCGAGTATCGGGCGTGTTGTTAGTGGGTGCATTATGGGTGGATGGGGGGGGTGATAGAGAGGGGTGGTCGGGGACAGAAGGTAAAGGTTGAATAAAAGAGAGGGAATTCTTGGTGATAAGCAATACTGTCTTGTATATTCAGCGAGTCGTGACTGAGACTTAAACCCAGGCTTCAGAATTGTGAAATTCTGACGCTGCGCTATCCCGGCCGATTGTTGACATCGTGCAATTTTAATACCATACATGGCATAGCGGCCATCCTCCACCAGCTTTGGATGTTAGCAAGTCGTCGCCGACAGTGATTGCGTGGGGTGAACTCGCTACAAGTAGTTCACGACCCTCTGCCTGTTGATCACTTTCAATAGTAACAGGAGTTGGACTGACTGACGTCTGCGCGCTGGGTTCGGGTTGCAACGGGGACTTCATGCAGATCTCTAACGAGATGTCCGAAGCGACTGCAATGTTCCCGCTGATTCGTAATTATGATGTGACCGCTTGTGCGTGGTGGGTCATATCATATCAGCACACTGGTTGTGTGTTCAGATTATAACTATGTTTATTAAATTACCAGCCGTGTGTTTGGATCATACAGGTAACATCTTACTCTACAACGGCGTTTTACCCCGGTTTATTTTTGCAAATTTGGTGTGGCATTTGTGTTCCAATGTCATTCGTGAGACTCCGAGATTTAGCTTATGTTCATAATCGTTTTTGTCCGTTCGGTTCTGTTCTCACTACCGAACATGTCTCTTCGTTCTCTGATGATTACAATTTTATTTTAGTATCATACTCCAGCTAAGTATCTATTGAAGCATGTGCTGATAGTGTGGCATGAGGCTGATCATTTCACGTGAACTTCTTTCCGCAGAGTTTCTTCAGTTGTTTGTGGCCTGATTTGTTTGTGACAACCGATTAGCTATACCAGCAGGATTACGCTTCTTCTGTTTATGGTCAGTCGAGGGTTACTTCTCGTGTGCATATTTGTATTTGATCATTTGCTCGAATTTATCGTTTAAAATCCGAAAAGTGTAAGTGCACTCCCTATGTAGTTGATGCGAGCATAGAACAATATTTTGTGCAATATCGTTCGCTCTGTGATGAAAAAATCAAGACGTCAATCGGCTGATTGGCTAACTTGATTCCGTATGCAAAATTTTCTGCAGATTGTCGGTGCACTTAGTTGTAGAACGCTTGCTGTAGTGACGAACTGAGCGATGTATGATCCCACTGCTTGGCTGAAAATTTTTTCCATCCCGACACGGCTAACTCAGAAACCGTCCTTATCAATTTCAATTAATTATCACTGGTAGAATCATTTGGCCACACGATGTCTTAGTGCAGAATTGTCTCATTTGACTGCCTAGGCTGATTCAGCACATTTCATTCATTTGACAAATTTCAATGGGGTACTCAGTTGCTGACCGAGAGCCATGTGGATCTGTCGTCATATCTGAACGGCGTGAGGTTGAGGTGGTCATCTTTTTGAAATTTGCGCGTTTATTTCAAACAGTGTGGATTTGAGTGTAAGAAGCAAGGGTTGCGCTCACCCGGAGGATATTGTTCGTATCCAATCTGCAAAGCACAAAGAACTTGGGATACTATAAGCCAACGCTCAGTAAATGTTGATACGGGTTCTCACATACATAAACCGAACAGAACTGTGTCACCCGTAGCTTACTGCGATATGATCGATCTGACTCAAAGTTCCTAGAGTGTCAGAGCGCCATATCACAGTGCGACACGAGCTATGACGGAATTTCGAACTGGATAAGAATAACCGATTGCATTAAAAAAACTGGAGAAGGCTATCCCCGTTATCTGTGGTCTGAGTGAGCAAAGCACAACGCCCACCTAAACAAGTTTCTGACGCACTAAGTTTGCCAACTTGTGCAATAAAATCACCCGCTAGCACTAAAATGTCAGAACCTTTGCTTCTGCGAACGAGAGTGGTGAGTTCATCATAGAACTCATCCTTCCGCGTGTCAAAGCTGCAGTCTGTTGGAGCGTCTGCCGAGATCACAAACAAATTGTGCTTAGCAAAACTATCCTTTCGAACGCCAACTGACCCCTGGAAGTCTAACTGCACATAAACCATTGTTAACAAGGATCCAGTCTAAAAGAGCAGCCTCAGCCTTGTCAGTCAAGACTATTCCTAAACCACGTTCACCCGCAGCTCGAGCTACTTCATCTCCTGAAGTGCACAAGAAGTACCTCGATGAGATACCAGGAGCAGTTAGTTGAGTCACACTGCTCGGATCTTGGATACGCGTTTCACTTACACAGCAGACATCAATCTTCAGAGAGTCTATTGAAAGGGCTAGGCACGCCTGCTAATTGGCCTGCATGACAGTACGCACTTCACAAGGGCCCAGATTCAGAGGCTGACGAGGCTTGAGAAAATGTGAGTAACCAGACAGAGGATTATCCACGATACTGTTTGACAACGGACCGTTGCGAGTATCGGGCGTGTTGTTAGTGGGTGCATTATGGGTGGATAGAGGGGACAGAGAGAGGTGGTCGGGGACAGAAGGCAAAAGTTGAGTAAAAGAGGGAACTCTGAGCAGTAGCCCACTTATCACTACCCACCCTGCTCGATCCAATGGGCAGCGCAGTCCCGATTATCCTGCGCGACGACCGATGCAGTATGGAATTCTTTGTAGTCACTCAGTTCATGGGACCGTTGCGGGTATTGGGCGTGTTGTTAGTGGGTGCATTATGGGTGGATAGAGGGGACAGAGAGAGGTGGTCGGGGACAGAAGGCAAAGGTTGAATAAAAGAGAGGGGCCGTTCCCTTTATTCATATATAGATGTTATAGCTGCACGCGAGTGCCACAGATTCACGAAGCCCAGATCAACTTCGCCATTCGAGATGCGAATTCTTCCACGATATCCCTTGCAGTTGTGAATTAGCTCCTGAAATGTTCAAAACTACGGAATAATTATATTTGCTCACGACAAAGGTTGAGTGTAAGCACAAGGTTTTCGCAGTCTTGTTAAGAGAAACTTTACATTTAGACGGAGGAAAGTATATACCACTTTTGGACAACTCAATCGCTATGAAGTTCAAAACTTGTTGAACTGTGTGCGCATTATCATCCAGCGAGATGATACCATTATCGCATTCTAAATCAAAACCCCGTTCACAGGGAGGAGGTCAAATCCACTGTTTGTTATGCCAAACGAGTTCCTTAGTACATCATTTATGGCAAAGTTGAATGTGGGACAGCTCTATTTTACTCCAATAAAAACAGCGAATGGTCAGAGTCAACCATACGCCTCTGTCCAACCTGAGTAACGGCGTTACAGTTTATTGACATCCAGATCGAAAACCAGTTCATAGACGGTATAAACTGAACACGGCTTATTTTTACCTAACGCTACCTGATCCCCATCTTCTTGCATCGTAAAATTAGTTCGCATCTCGTCTTGGCCACAGGAAAGCATCCATTTCTGAAATATTTTTTTCTTCCAAGATTTCATAGCAGATCTATCAGTTAACCACAATTATTGGCAACACCTTCGGTTCAGTTTCTGATGACCGAAGAGCACTTCAGGGAATCACTGTTCCTCTTATACAGTGGGAACTTGTCAGTTGTTTCTTGTAAGCTACTAATCAAGTAGACTGATGAAGTAACCGGTGCTAAACCTGATAGCAACCTCCAATTTTCGGAACTTGGTACCCCCATACCTTTCATCGTCTAACGGTACTCAGCGTCGTACTTGACCTTTGATACATGTTTTCACATGCTAAAGATGGACGACCATCTTCACTTAAGCGTACGTTATCTGCATTACACACTAGTGATCAGGTACTGACCCTGGTATGGCCAGCATGCAATATCTCACTCGGTTCCATCGCATTAATGATAAATTTAGAAAGGTTTGATAACTCTGTGGTCCCAAAAATGTGATAATGTATTACGCATATCCCTGTGTATTATCGAATCTCATTTATTGTGTCCCTGTCCCGCATCCGACTATTGGAGTCTTCGAAGCATTAATCGCCTTTTGGTGGAAACATCAAGTGACTAACGATTGGATTCTTGGTGGTGCATTGGGTGTGGAAGGCTACTCTGCCACAGGCAATCACTCCGTTCCGTCTCCAGTGTCTCGTGCGTTTAACGTATATCAATTAACCATCTACCTCTTTGTGTTCTGTTTCGAGGCCCCGGGAGAGGCTGGAGGAAGCGACGCGGTGATCAGTATAGGAATTGGCATGTTGCTATGATGAAGCTGACGTTTTCACTGGCCTTTATTGGCGCGTCCTGAATTTCTCACAGGGGTCCGACGCATGAGGATTATCGATGACTAGCAAAACTGAGGATTATGGCTCAAACTCACAGTCAGTGACACAAATGTTGTGTGTAATAAATTCACAAGTATTTGCAAACATTAAAAAACAAAAAAAAATGAAAAGCGTCCCGGGAAGAACAGCATATCAAATCGACCTCCGCTCCTCTTGGAAGAACAACACCAGTGTCAATAAGACCTGCGCGGAGCACAAACTCGTTTCTGCTCACACAACTTTTACCGATTGCCCTACTGCGGACCGCAGAGAACGGTCGCGCAGTTCCAGGGTGACATACATGGGATATCACAGAAAACGTTCTTTTGGACGGTCCACGCTTACAATATGACCAAACAAGAACAATTATCACTGTTTTTATCGGTGTTATTATCCTTAGTTTTGTCACACTTGGAAACACCTTGGTACTGACGAAGACCTCGGGGAAACATTACTTAAATTTTTTTAAAGTTTCTAGAATGGTGATTATTTAAATAATCCGTTTGATGTGATATCTCAAGGCAGAATCAATTTTTTGATAAACAACAGTACTTTCAACTTTTTCTCTCGCAAATAATGTTGGTTAATCGAGTACACTGAAGTCTAAGACGACTAGCTCACAAACCCGTATAAAGTAGAATTACTCGGGGATTTTGTCCGCACACAGATGATGTAGGAATCGTACAACAAGTACGTGTGCGTGAATCAATGGATGGATGTACGAATTTGTGTATATTTGTCTATGTAAATCTACGGTCCATGACACTAAACGAGTACGCAGTTTAATGGAAGGTATAGGAGTAAGTCGCAGTAAGTGGCAGAGTCAAACGAATAACCCGACAGCTCTTTGCCAAATACTGGAAGCTGGAACATTCGTGGTTGAAATTCGGAGATAACTGAGCTTGGCGTTTATGTGGCAAACGTTTCATCAATAACCGAGGTCAGTGCAAAGGCAGTCGTTTGTCTTTACACAGGAATACGGTAGAACAGGATGGGCTTCCAGGGTGATGCAGACTTGTGAAACTACAATATGGGATAGTTAAACCTAGTTCAAACAATTATATTGTCTTTACAATATCCACACAGCATGATAATCGAGTCGATTACGCGAAGTGATACAGAAGAAACTTGCTGGTTTTGAGCAAAGGTTTGACATCTATGTACAAAGGATACAACTCCGAATTAGACTGAAGACCTTAAGACTGTGTCAATCGAGGCAGTGCCTGCTCGGCTACCAAACCAATGCATGTGTGACGTAACATAACATCGTCGTTCGTGGCGAAACAAAGACGATTTTGGTCTCAAAACTTTGATTGGGGTTCCAACTATTGTTTCACTACGAATCCTCAAGCCTCTTCTTTATCAATCTGTCTTAAACAGTAATCGCAGACCGTCATCTGAGTTTTGGAGTATTCGTTTTTCCGAGAAACTCTTTCCTGACTTAAATTAAGCAGTTTCTGTCCGTCGCTAGGAGACATCTTCAACCTTTCTGCGGTTTTTTTCTTCATTTTTTCGATTTTTCTTTGCTGCGGTAACGGGCGCTGTGATTCCACGGCCCTTTTGTATACATTTCTGTGGAGATTTTTTTGAATAATACCGGAAAGTTGTGATGATCACTTCCAATATGATTTAGATTAAATGCGCAAATGGCTCCACTGTTACCCCACAAAGGACCATAATACGACATAATCTGCACACTCAATTTTGAAGAACATAATAACGAAAGGTCAGTATGAACTTGTGGAAGCGGGATTCGTCAATACTGTGCTGATAATAGAATTTTTTACTAGCATTCCTTATCTTATCCGCACGCATGAGTGTTACAGAAGCGACATACTCCATGAACGCAATGACAAGCCGCATTATGGGGGAGAACCGTTATAACAACAAGGGGTATTGAAGTGGTGAACTCGTACGGGATATGCGCGTTAGTGAACTACAACCGTGAAAATATTGACAGTCATTAGTTCCAATAGCAGCATTCAAAATAGCATGACTGTTGCGTCTTTCACAAAATCTCTGGAGGCTGTATTTTTTAATGAACCAAACAGATATCAGACGTTCAGATGTCACCTAGGCAAGTGTCAGCACAACGACCGTAACGATTTATCGAGATTGGACATAGAGATTCAGCTCGCCATATCAAGGAACTCCTTAAAACTGGTTTAGCCCAGATCTCATGCTATTCCTTATAATTTTTCATCCTATATTTGTCAGTTTGTTTGTTTCCCATATGCTAAGACTACTAATTTCCACGCAGACCACCACCCCTTGTCTCCACAACCGCACGACAATTTTTTGTCCACTCCGACTGCATCACACAATTTTAGCCTTGTTCGTATGACGAGTGTTGATTGGCTTTAATCGCCATCTGTCTGGGGTCCATTTGCTGGCCTTATCTGTTCGCACCGTACTGATTTCTAACAGATTTTATCGCTAACGTAGTCTTTATGTGCACTGACCTACTGATTGCCACGACGACTCCGTCGTTGTTGTTTCCGCACACTTCTCCCCCTCACGTGCTGGTTTTTACCCGACCCCCTTTTGTGATTACGTCACGAAGGCCTGGTTTACTTGACTAGGCCCTACCGCTTGTGGTCGGTTTGACCACAATTTGAGTACGTCATTTTTATTGTTCGTTAATCTGTCCTACAGTACACGTAGCACCGCAACTTTGTGTCCTCTACCGCGGAACTCGGGATTCGTTCATCTGTGAGCCACTCAATAACGGGATGACAACCCTGTACAACGACTGTTTGTTGGATCGCAATATCTAATCGGTGGCAGAAGCGTACTAGTCAAAGCTAGACCATCCACTAGCCCGAGTGAGAACACAGGTTAGTCTGTTCAGGGGCAGAAATTGGTTGTTTTATTAGGCAGCCAAGTTGTGATTCGGGGAGCACTTAGCTCGGCTGATTATATAGGTTCTATTAGGACGGAGCAGATCGACCTTGGGAACTGAAAAACAGCTAGGGCAACCAATCAATCGGAGGGAAGCAACATGTATGTTATTAATACATCATGGCACGGCGAGATGAAAATTCAAATTGGTAAATAAATAATTCCAATAACTCGAAAAGTAAGACATCTTGGGGGAAAATAATATTACTATTGTCATCTACACCTCAATATTGGGGAAACTGAACTTCCCTCCCAACAGTAACATACAAAGTAACTTACTCGACCGACACCTTCATTTCCTGCAACAGCAGGAAGATGTGGTTTGATAGGGTACACTCCTTGAATGGTATTTATATCGGCTGGATTGATCGGAGCTGCACACATTTTTACTATGACTTCATCTTCTTCAAGCGCCCCTAGATCACGTTCAGCTTTGTGGAGAACCTTGTCAGGTTCACCGAACTCCCTGTACATCAGTGCTGTGGATGACGCCGAACGTTGGATGAAACGCAGTGAAAAAGCATTTATACACCGGAGCATGATTCCTGACAAAAAACGGAGCTCGCACACAGTGAAGGAATTCCTGTGCAAACAGAAGCTGCAACAAAGGCAGGTGGAAATTGCATAACTGGGTAGGGTCAGACGCCTTTATAGGGAAATCAGCTGTATCATTAATATCGACACCCCCGTACAGTGAGAGGCAGTACAGCTTACTTTGCTGAAAACTGGGTTGCTAACTGTCGGTATAACAGAAAGATAAATTTGTAGATGAGCACAGCGAAAACTTACAAATGGTGAAGAGAAGACAAAGAAATGTCACTGACCACCACATGCACTACACAGTCTGAACGCACCTACATAGTTCTACTCAGAAACAGTCCGATTTGATAGAAGAAAAAAAATCACAATTTGTCACCGTTCGTTGCGAGCTCCTTATTTCGCCAAACAGCTGATTATGTATATTTTTAACATCAACCCGGAAGCCGAGACGCGCTTGCTTCCATTGCAGTTCTTCATGCTTCTTCGCGTCGTTTGCAGAAGACACAATTCCTTCCCATCCTGATGCAAGTACTGCGACCAATGTGTGTTCTGGTAAGTACACTTAGAGCTATCCCCTCCCTGTGCGCGCAAAAACTACTGACCAACAATGTATTTTCCTTCGAGTTAGCCGACCAGTCTTTGTCAAACAGTCTCCGAATTTGTTCGACTGCCTACTGCCACTGTTGCTCTAAGCTCCATTTCAAAGCGATCTATTGTCGCACGAGTGAGCTTAAGATTACAAGGCGACGCGTTGACAGAGAAGGCCCAGAGAAGATTGTTAGGTGTCATCAGCAATACATGCTACGCAGCTAATCTGCGGATGTTGTTCCAGTCCAGAGCAGCAGTGACTTTGTGGTTGAAAGACAAAACACCCGATTCTGCAGCCTCATTCTGTGTGTACTCATTCACTTGTTTCTGTGGGACAATGTACATCGGCCGCACGACCAGGTGTTTGTCTGAACGTATCCGCGAACACCACCCTGCGTGGTTAAACACTGGAGTAATTAAATCACTCACTAGTGCAGTCGTTTCACACCTAGCTGCATCCAGTCACACAGTAAAAGCGTCCGAGGCTTTTCGTGCCCTGTATAAGATTCGGGGTCGACAATCAACACAAGCAAAATGTCGCATCCTGACCACTGCTGAGGCTGTCGGCATCCGCCTACACAACCCCCCTCTGTGTCCAAAAACAATTTGTGTGCTCTTAAGTTGCCCTGACCCTTCGTCCACTCTACAACAGGCCACAGACCAGATGAAAACTGATATAATAAGCGAGGTACAATCCACATTCGGTCTTGACTAAGCCTGGATTACAATTGTTTTCTTTCCTTTTTGTCACCATTATTCTTTATCACTTCCTGTTTGTCTAACTGGACTAATTCCTTAACTTGTCGTAATATATTGTGATGTAATGGCATGAGTATGAATCACTGAAAACGAGCTTGTTCGCCAACCTGTGTTCTCATTACAAGAAATGCTTCCATCTCGCATTTCATGTTTCTGATCAGTTGGATCAAAATGACCCAATGTTTCAAATTATTAAGACAAAGACTCCCTGTTGACATCACGCCAGCGTTAGATTCTGCTGACGTTATGGTGTAGAATCTGAGTAAAGAAGATATGTATGGACTTTCTGAACGAATGCTCATCAACTTGTCGGTTTCCTAACTAGCTTCTGAAAGCTCTGCTTAGACAAAGGGTACGAAATAACATGAACCTGCTCAGGATCACGAATTCCCAGATCAAATCCACCCGGGGAACGCACAAGAAAACTGATAAGAAGAAAGCAAAGTTTCGCACGTACCATGGTGAATCTATCTATATCTTGTGTACCGGGATAAGCCTGAAAACCTCTCAGGGGTACTATTACGAAAAATCGGAATCAAGATCATGGGCAAGTTTCAAGCCAGCGTTTTTGACTGATACAAACGAATTCGTTCACAACTTATCCGAACTGCAATTGACAAAAAGGCAGAGAATAAGGCGTGATGGGGCAGCCAGTTTTCTGTCGTAAACAGAACGTACCCTACTCACTGCCTTCTCGTGGCGGAGGTGCTCCCACTAAAGTGAGAGGACGAAAACGAATGCCCGGCGCTCTCCACCGGGTTGGCTGACTAACAGTCAGTTTAGGGGAGATGGCTAAACCCTGATTCCAAACCAACCACGGGTGGCGTATGAGGCAAACATCGGTATGCTCACCGGCTTCTGTGGCGGAGAGGTGCACTGGGCACCCAGGATGTTTGGCCTCATCCGAAGGGCGGATGAACCGAGCAATCAGTCACCGGCCCCTAGTGGGTTACGCAGCTCACGTTTTGTCCCGCTGCCTTGCGGGTTAAGCTTTTGATAGCTGAAGGCTCCGGTTGTAGATCCCTAAGAAAACGATCTGCTTTGGCTTGGGCAACCTGGCAGTATCGCGCTCAAACAAATCATGGACTCGGACTACCTACCCCTTATCCCCCGACTGTACCATGTTTTGTTTGGCACACAGTGTGAAATCAGACAAGTGTGATATATATATATATATATATATATATATATATATATATATATATATATATATATATATATATATATATATATAGCCATGCAAACTCTCCTCTCGTTCTATTGTTCCATTTTATGAGTTGTAATTACGTTGCTGTTTTTTTGCGTTTCAGCCCATGTACGCTTCTTACTAGTTGAGTAAAGCGTTACATTATAAATCGGTGTCCCGAAGTCTTTTGCATTCAGTACGTACGTAATCGGTGACTGACGTTACAATTTACTCAACTAGTAAAAGAAACAAACAAACAAACGAATGGACCGTTATCTGCACTCGGGTAAACTTGATACTGACGTGAACGCTTCCGATGCATCCAAACACTGGACATACTGGCTGAAGATTTTCAATGCGTTTCTGAAACGAGTGCAATCTGAAGAAGCCGACAAATTTGACATTCTCGTTAATTTTCTTACTTCAAACGTTTACGAGCATGTTTCTGAATGTCAGACTTTTGACAATGCTATTTCAACCCTCCAGTCTTTATAAGTCCGCCCCAGAAATGTGGTTCTTGCCCGTTATCTTCTTACTACATGCAAACAAGAGATTGGGCAGAGCATAGACCAGTTCGTCCTAAACATCAAAACACTTGCAAAGGACTGTGACTTTCGTCCTGCATCTGCTGAAGAATATCGTGACAATGCCATGCGTGATGCATTCATTACCGGTCTTCAATCCAAATCCATCCGAACAAGACTACTAGAACAGTCTACCCTAAATTTTCAAACGGCTTATGATATGGCTAGATCATTAGAGGCGGCTCAGTAACAATCTCAGTTCTATGCAACTGAGAATGCTCCCTGTTCTGCTTCTATTCCGTTGTGCTCTCCACCAGCGACAAATCCAGTTAATCCAACGATCGAAATCGAACCAATTGTGTCCGCTGTTATTGAAGATAACTGCTATTTTTGTGGCCATTCTAAGCATCCTCGTATTAAGTGCCCTGCCAAAGATGCCATCTGCAAGGCCTGTGGGAAAACAGGTCATTTCAAGCGTGTATGTCGTTCAAAACCGATTAACTCATCCGTTACCTCGGTTGCCCGTCCTCTACTGTCCTCTTTTTTGACGGTTGCCGCACCTCCTTGTCTGTCTCACGCGATCACTCGAGTCTACGTGAATAATGTTGAACTTCAAGCACTCATAGACACTGGTAGTTCTGACAGCTACATTTCGCAGTCTGCTGTAGACTCCCATCGGTGGGAGGTCCGACCATGCGATTCTCGAATAACAATGGCTCCTACGTCTCTGTCGTGTGCCATCACAAAATATTGCTTGCCAAATATCCGCTACCAAAACGTTTCGAATGACAACTTCAGACTCTCCGTCATGAGTAACCTCTGCGCTGATATTCTACTTGGCCATGATTCTCTAGGGTTACATGACAAGGTGGAAACGCCATTCGACGGCAAACACGGTACGTTTTTCTTGTGCGGTCTGGATGCCACCAAGGTACGGCCTCCTCCTTTATTTGCCCACCTATCGCCTGATTGCAGACCCATCGCTACAAAGTCTCGCAGACATTCTGCTGGAGACGAATACTTCATACGGGCTGAGGTCCAGCGTCTCCTGAATGATGGCATCATCGAACCGTCCAACTCCTTTTGGAGAGCGCAATTTCTTGTAACTAAGAAGGCAACCCACAAGAAAAGAATGGTTGTGGATTACAGCCAAACTATCAACCGCTTCACTCAGTTAGATGCCTATCCGCTACCTCGTATCGACAAAACGGGTTGAGGCCATATCTCGTTATGCAATATACAGCACCCTGGATCTAAAGAATGCATATCATCAGATTCCTATCGCGGAGCACGAGAGGCCATATACGGCATTTGAATCATGTGGTGCTCTCTATCAATTTAGGCGTATACCGTTTGGGGTTACCAACGGAGTTGCCTGCTTTTAACGCACCATTGACGAAATATTGAAGACTGAAGGTGTTATACATGCATTCGCCTACACAAACAACGTGACAGTATGCGACGTGACCAAGGAAAACCACGATCGAAACCTTGAGCGCTTCCTGAAGGCGGCCGCGAAATACGGCATAACATTCAATTCGGCTAAAACTGTGACTGCCACAAACAAAATCCAACTTTTGGGTTATCTAATTTCGCAAGAAGTAAGACCTGATCCTGACCAGATGAAACCTTTGCGCGAGAGCTCACCACCAAACGATATGAAGTCCCTGCGTCGTGTCATTGGCATGTTTTCCTACTATCCGCAGTGGATACCATCTTTCTCTGATAAGATCAATCCACTTGTGAAAAACAACTTTTCCTCTGCCAGAAAATGTTAAACGTGCCTTCGAACTCCTCAAAAAGACAATAGAAAGCGCTATGGTTGTGATAGTGGACCAAAGTGTCCCGTTAGTGGTTGAAACGGATGCTTTGGACGTCGCAATAGCCGCCTCACTGAGCCAGAATAATCACCCTGTAGCCTTCTTCTCTCGTACCCTAACAGCCAGCGAAAGGCATCACTCTGCTATCGAAAAAGAAGCATGTGCGATTGTCGAGGCCCTTCGTAAGTGGCGACATTATCTCCTAGGACGCCACTTTACACTTATTACTGACCAGCTATTTGTGGCCTTCGTGTACGACAGAAGACAAGCAATCAAGATCAAAAATGATAAGATTCAACGATGGAGACTCAAACTATCCCAGTATTGTTATGACATGACTTACAGGACAGGAAAAGACAATGCAGTTGCTGATACGCTATCTCGCAACATATGTGGTACTCTTTTTGGTGCGGCCAAGTTAGGAGAACTGCACGATTCGCTGTGCCACCCCGGAGTTTCCCGAATAGTCCACTTTGTACGATCTAAAAATCTGCCCTATCCGACTAGACATGATTTCGCGATGCAGCATTTATGCGGAGATAAAGCCACGATTCTATAAACCCCCCATCGGTCGTCTTATCAAGGTAACACAACCGTTCAAAAGACTGAGCATTGACTTCAAAGACCCTCTGCCTTCGACAACTCGTAATCGATATATGCTGACTATCGTTGATGAGTACTCGCATTTTCCCTTCGCGTTTGCTTGTGCGGATATGCACTCATTCACCGTTATCGACTGCCTGTGCCAACTTTTCACCATATTCGGCATGCCGGCATACATACACTTTGATCGAGGAACGAGTTCCATGTCGACTGAGTTGTCTGAGTTCCTGCACAATAAGGACGTGGCTCTCAGTCATGCCACTGCATATAATCGCCAAGGAAATGGACAGGTGGAACGCCTGAACGGCACGCTTTGGAAAGCGATCACTCTCGCTCTAAAACCAAAGGTCTACCAATCTCGCAGTGGGAGACCGTTCTCCCAGATGCCTTGCATTCTATCCGCTCACTGCTGTGTACAGCAACGAATTGCACTCTGGCGATCAACTAAAAGTACTTCGTTGACAACATGACTTACAGTTCCAGGCCCCGTACTTCTCAAATGGATGGATCGATCCCCTAAGTTTGATCCCATGGTTGAAGAAGTCGAGCTAGTCAGTTGTTATCCCCAATACGCCAGCGTTAAACTGCCTAGTGGCAAGGAAGAAAATGTTTCTGTACGACGATTGGCTTCGACAGGCGATTTTCTAGTGCCATAATCGGAACTGACTGAGATATCGGAATTTCCCCCTGGTACACCACAAACAAATCCGCATTCCATAAATGATGCGATGGAACATGATACTAAAGATGTACCCATAATCCCATCCACACCCAACACTCCTACTCCCGACGAAGTTTCCGACATTCTCACTCATATAGTTTACGCAACAGAGAAGCCTGAGTAGGTCATTTACTCTCCTTATCGTGGCCCCATCCCTACATACTAAAACTGGTTGTTTTTCCTTGGTGGGGATGAGTGCCATGCAAACTCTCCTCTCATTCTATTGTTCCATTTTATGAGTTGTAATTACGTTGCTGTTTTTTGCGTTTCAGCCCATGTACGCTTCTTACTAGTTGAGTAAAGCGTTACATTATAAATCGGTGTCCTGAAGTCTTTTGCATTCAGTACGTATGCAATCGGTGACTGACGTTACACACACACACACACACACATATATATATATATATATATATATATATATATATATATATATATATATATATATATATATATATCCCAATCACTTAAGTTCGCTGAATACGATCTGATGGGTACATCAGTACTGTTGTAAAATTATCTGACTGGATTATCGTCCTAACAGTTCTTTTCTTTTCGCATTCTAGATTGCATACCTCACTTGAATAAAGTTTAATTCTTAGGTCTTTGAATATTTACACTCGAAACATTACGACACTATTCTGAGTCCATACAATTAATTCAACAAACATATGGATCGAATTCTGCGTCCCGAACGTTTTTGATGGTGATCTAATTTCTCCAACCGTTTCTAAGCAATAGATTCATTGGGCGGATACCTTTACTTATTTTCTGGACAGTATAGAATCATTCAATCTCAATAAACTCAAACATCTCGCCAATGGCATCTAAATGTGTATCTAAATGTATCAGAATGCGCAACTCACAAAACTGCCACAGAAACTCTCACAAACCTATGTATCAAACTAGAAAATGAGGGTGCTATTCGTCATACACTGGCGAAATGTCAATAACAAACAGGCGGAAATCAAGACCAATTGTTACAACAGCTGAAATTGTTGACTAAAGACTGCAACTTCAAACTCGTAACGGTAGAGAAAAATTAAAATGCTGTCCGATGCTTTCATCACTGGATTACAGATACGGGTAATACGATAGCGGCTTTTAGAAGACACTTCACTTGATCCTCCAACACCGTTCGAACAAACACGATCTCCTGAGATGGCTCAATGTCAGTCACAATGGTACAAAGCAGGAAGTGTCTATAAGGCTTCTACAAAAAATTCATCGGAGTCAGAACAAGCAGCCCGCAGACTAACAACTCTAATAGAAAGCACTGTTACTTCTGCTGCTATTGATGAGTATTCGGCAGACACCAGATCGCTGTCTTTTAAGCAAGGCGATTCACAAGAGCTGTGTTAGGAAGGGTCATCACCAGAAGATATGTCGCTCTTCAAAGAACACTGCATCCTTAGTCTGGAACTGACTTACATCAGTAACTCTCGCTGCGGCACCCAACAGCCTCTTTCATGCTGTAGTCGATATTCTCCTCGACAACATTCCGCTGAAGGCCTTGATCTATACGGGAAGCTCTGAAAGCTATATCAATGCGTCTGTTGTCAAGTGATCCAATTAGCAGGTGATAAAATCTCTTAACAAAACTTCTTCAGCGAGTACACATAAAAAAGGTTTCACTAATGGTCATTGGTTCATTACACTGCAATATAAAGGGTGCCAGTGCACAAACATCAACGGATTCTTACTCATAAACCTTTGCTCCGACGATAAACCAGGACAAAATCTTCTCAATCCGTTGAAATCCCGTTCTCCAGAACGAAACCTCCATTCTTTCCATGTGGCTTACTAACCGCGGATACAGATTCACTATCTCTATTCAATTCAGTCCAGTTCCTTCAACCATTAACCTTGCGCTTCTGTGCACTGGTTTCCGTTGCTACCTTCCAGCATCGCCCAGTAAAGAGAAAAAAGACTAGAAGCATCAAGTGCGAATCACGAAGATAAAGAAACAGTCTGGAATCAACCACGTCAACTGTTCGCGATACCTAGCCATATCACTTTATTTATCCAGCCGTTTGGTGGGCAGGTCGCGTAGACTCCGACCTGGATGTCTTACACGTCCTACTTGGTCAAGTCCACTAGTCATGGTTTTTATACATTTCTGACATGTCGTGGAATAACCACCTCAACCCACCCTCCAACTACTACCCGTCTCGGAGAACAGCGTACGCTGAGGAAGTCTATTGGAGGGCACGTGTAACACATATCCCAGCCACCTTAACCCGTTCAAATTCAGTACTTGATCCACAGACTGACCTCTGGTTCCCAACACCCTACGCCTAACCTCAGCGTTTCTGATACGGTGTTCCCACCACACTCGAGCAATGCTACGGGGACATCGATGCTCAAACACCCACAGTCGTTGCTTATCTTCTACTCTTAGTGGCCATGTTTCTGAACCTTATAATTAAACGGACCTAATCGCCGCATTTTACACTCGACCCTTGACAAACAACCGGATGTCACGCCAACGCCACAGATGACGGAGGCTGGCAAAAGCCAAACGCGCCTTCTGTATACACGATCACACTTCTGATATCTGATGAAATGTAACTTCCCCGGTAACAAAACTTATCCACATCAGCTAGAGCATCCCTACCAAGACAACGTTTGGTGTTGAGCCAACCCAGTCATGCAACAGCATTTTACAGTTTGAAGGTGCAAAACAAGTCCCAAACATTCCTACACTGTTGTTAAGGCTATCTAAGAGAAATTGCAACTGACCTAGATCTTCACTCAGAAGAACAATATCTTCCGCGTATTACAAGTCAGACAGTTTGCTGCCTGAGCAGAGATCGATGGCACTAATCTCACACGAAGATAAGGCTATCACAAGAACCATTTCATTTACAAAATTGAAGAGGAAGGGTGAAAGAGGACAACCCTGACGAACACCATTTTCCGTGATGAGGTTGGGTGAAAGATTGCCGTAAGCACGAATCCAGCTTTGGCTGTTTGCATACAACCATTTGAAGAGATAAATTTCTCCGTGACATCCTTCAATGAGAGGCAGCGTCGGAGAACTGTGCGGTCGACTGAGTCAAACGCCACGTTCAGGTCAATGAAGACAGGACTGTGGACGTATGAACTGTAGGCTTTTGCTCTAAGACTTGCTGAAGAGTAAGGATGGGGTCGATATAACCCCGGTCAGGACTGAAATCTGCATAATTCTCAAGTAAACAACTTTCACGGGCCCTGCATAACTGGTGAGGATAAATCACGGCGAGCAGTTTGGATGCAATACTTACGAAGCAAATTCCTGTGTTTTTTATAAAAGGACTTGTCACCTTTTTTGTAAATAGGCACAATCACTGATTCACACTTTTCCCCGGAGAATCTGCACACAAACCCAGACTACCGGGAGGAGTTTTGTTAGCTCCGAAACCAAAAATTCGCCTCCATCGTTGAAAAAGGACGAGGAGAAACCATCCGGTCCAGCGGCTTTGTACCTTTTCAAGTAACTGTTCTACAGGATAACTTCCATTTCTGATGGAGAAGTGAGATCGACTTGCATTGTTTCTCTTGAGGACACATGTGGAAGGACCAATATTGAAGTGGGCCAACTGAACTGTCTCATAAAGTGGTCCACCCAACGGTCCAGACGACGTTCTTGAGAGTGAATCAGTGAGCCGTTCGATTATTTGATTAACTCACCAAAAGCAAGCTCCGTGAAACGGTGTTTCTAATCAAACGGTAAAGTTCGCGAGTATTTCCAATAGACGCCGCTTTCTCCATTCCCATACATTTCGCAGTCCACCACTGTTCACGATCATTTTTCAGACTCCTAGTCAGTTGGCGTCTCAGATATCTGCGTACCTCATTAAACGGGTCAGCCGGAAGGATGGATCTACGAGCATCTAACAGAGCAACTGATATCGAAGGTACTCATCGTTTGGGAGGCCTACTTGAACCGGAGTCTTGTGGCATTGGAAACGGTGCACAAGGTTTCCTTGAGCTGTTGCCAGCGTTTATTCGGGTCTTGGACATTCGGCTATATCGATAACCGCGTAGACAGCTGTCTGAAAAAACAAATTGTCCGTTATCGTCTACAAGCAACTGCGCGGGACAGGTGGCTATAACACGGGTGCGACTACGGACGAGACGTAAACGGAAGCGAGCACGTACCTGGGCGTGATCTGAGCGCACAGGCGTAGACCAAAATGAACGACAATCTTCAATTGATCCACGCCAGCGGTGACCAACGGCAATATCGTTAATCTGAGTCCAACGAAGTGAAGACGTAGGAGAACGTCATGTGAGTCTATACCGCTTCATATGACAGAAGTTAGTACTCGCCAGAAACAATCTGTGGTCAGAGCACAGTTGGATGAGCCGATCGTCGTTGTCAGTGCGATCGGACGGGATAGCGAGCTGGCCTCCAATGTACCTTTCCGAATCCCTCAAACAGTCAACTTGGGCATTGAAATCCCCAGCAATGATCACTACGTCCGTTAAGCGAATGCATCGAAGCAGTTGAGACAAATCGTGGTAGAATTCATCCTTGGTCTTAGGCGAACTGCAGTCAGTGGGCGCATATACAGACACGACGAAAAACCATCGACGCTTGTCTAATGTTGTTGACACGTACAGAACCGCCCAACCGAATTGCGCGCAACTGACTATTGACTGGGATTTAGTCTAGCAGTGTACACTCAACTCTTATGTTCAAAGCAATTCCACTGACAGCAATAGACACTGGGTCATCCGACATACGGAGAGTAAAGTGAGAGACTGAAGTAGTATCGGAGTGCGATGAAGTGGGGTCCCGCACGGATGTCTGGGAGACACAACATACATTTATTTTGACAGTTTAAAGAGTTTAAGTAAGCGCAGCCTACTCAGTTCAGTTCAATTTATTCAACCATTACCCTTGCACTTATGTGTTCTGGTTTCGGTTGCTACCTTCCAGCATCGTCGAGTCCAGGGGGAAAAGAATAAAAGCGTGAAGCGAAAAAGATCCCAAAAAAAACCTCCGGCATCTTTCCAGTAAAGGGCAGTCTGTTGCTCCATCTGGCATAATGTGCGGATGTTGGAGGCAATCAAGTGAAGCGAACATGCAGGCTCCAGAAGCGCGTTTTATGTATGCCCGATTACTGAACTATTGCTCTCTTCAGGGCCGCAACCATCCGCGGCGCTTGGAATTGATCTAAAATCAACGCAGGAAAAGTTGGTAAGATCCGTTACAGAAAGATTCCAGAGGTTTCGGGGCAAATCACACTTCGAGGCAGCCTACACCGCAGAACGGGTCTTTCTTTGGGAAACCGAACCGGAGCTTTTAGCTTAAGAGCCTGACCCATAGGGCAGTGGGGCGTTAACCCAGCACGGGAACGTGACTGAAGTGTCGGTAAAAATGCTTCTAACTTCAGACCAATTATAACCAAATGACGCCATCACTCAGCCGGTGACGAAAAACTTATTGAAGCTGAAATCAATGAACTTTTGGACGACGGCGTTCTCGAACCATCTGTATCCTCTTCGCGATCACAAATTTTGGCAACCAAGAATGAAAAAAAAAAACGGCGAATGGTTACTGATTATAGCAACATGGAAAACCGATGTACCCACTTAGACGTTTACCCTTTGTTGCGAATAGATGGTATCATTGACAATGTTTACCACTACTCGATGCACAGCAAACCGCATTTACAAAGTGCGTATCATCAAGTACCAATAAAAGAAAGCAAGATGTTCACCACATGTGAAGCTTTTGGTAACCTTTAGCAAATATGCTGCACACCCTTTAGTATCACAAACAGTGTCATCGTCATCCTCATCATCGTACAGCGGTAAACAGTGGGTCAAAGCCCACTGATCGCTGCCTTTCTCACTATGTTCCACGTTGAATTAGAAAGTATGAATATACATGAAGGACAGAAGTGGACCGACACCGGTGGGAGGAAACAACGCCCTAGAACCCAACACACGGAATACACAGTCTAACTGTACAAACACACATTGATTAATCATTCTGATTTGACAGAAAGTGACAAAACCACCGCCACTGTTCACAATTTGCTGCCATATCCAACAGTGTCTCCGGCCTACTGGTTGACGGATCTTTTGGAGTCCAACCACAAAGACGCCAGACAACTACTTTTCCCAAGTTCACTGTACATGTTCCCATTCGCCGATGTCACATTATCTTTTGACATCCACGTGGTTTCTTCCACTCCTGAGGAGGAAAGGAAAATGGGGCACGGCATGGTAGACATGTGTTTGCCATTTGCAAGACGTGCCCCGATCAACGAAGTCCACTAAGCCGGATACACCGTGATACAACATTCTATGAACTGGTACCCGATACCCAATATCTGACCTCAGTAATACTCACTGAGTCATTCTATCTAATCTTAGTGATACTACGCAAACGTCGATGATCGAGATGGGAAGATGACGAATATATTCTGAAAGCAGACCCCAAATCTCGCAACTATACACCAAGAGTGAACGCACCGTAACACAGTACACTCAACATTTCTATTTCAGTGAAGTATCAGGTCGCCGGCTCAAGTGCTTCAGTCTAGTGTAAGCCGCTCGAGCCTTCGATATACGCGTGTTCATCTCTACCACAGTGCTCCAATCCATCGTCACGCTGTTGCCGAGGTAAGTGAAGCGGTCGACAATTTCCAGTGCCTCTCCATTGAGCATCAAGCTCGGAATCGTTGACGTCCAGTCTCGCAACATCAATTTACACTTTGAAAATGCAAATCGCATGTCGAATGGAGCTACAGCTCTCGCAAGTCTGTCTAGTGCATGTTGAGCATGTTCCGTGCATTCGAACAAGCAGACAACGTCGTCCGCTAATATAAGTCACACAGCTTCTCCCTATTTCCTAGTTGGATGCCCACATCCTGGAGATCTCACAAGCCATTCTCCACTATTACATCCATACCGAAGTTGAACAAGAATGGAGAAATTGGACATCCCTGACGATCACCGCTCGTCGTTTCGAACCGACTGGATAGTTCACCGCAAACCCTTACGCGGCTAGAAGTATGAGTGTACAACGAACTCAGTAGGTTCACGAACTCCTGGGGCATAGCCTTTTGTCGAAGAGCACTGAAAAGCGCTGTCCGATCAACTGAATCGAAGGCGTCTTCCAAGTGTAAGAAAACCACCATTGTTGGTGGATGGTACATGTGATGCGTTGCAAGTAGTTGGCGAAGAGGAAAAATCTGATCGATGCATCCATGACCTGGGCAAAATTCAGCCTGTTGTTCACGGACGTTCCCTCTCGCGAGCTGGGGTGAGACGACACAGCAAATCGAGGCTAATACCTTGGTGACTATCGGGATAAAGCCAATCCCTCGACGATTACTGCAGTCATTGCGTATTCCCTTCGCGAAGATGGGAACAAGCAATGACTCGCTCCACAGTAATGGAACACGCTCCTCGTTCCAAACGTCACAGAGCAAGGTGGCAAGTGATTTTATTTAAGCATTTCCACTCACTTTGAAAAGAACTGGGGGAAGCCAGTCGGGACCGGTCGCTTTCCCTCGCTTCAGTAATCGAATGCTCGACTCTACTTCTATTTCCGTTTGGGACTCAAGTGATACTCCCCAAGGAATCGCAATTGTTGGCACAGGAGTACCTACATTAGCGCGCGGCCAGATAAACTGTTCCTTGAAGTATTCGGCCCAACGGTCCAGCCTTTGCTGTTTGCCATGAAGGGGTTCTCCATTTCTATCACATATCGTTTCACTTACCGGGGTTCGCCATCCACCGGTGTCGCGAATACGTTTGAACAGTCTTTGACTGTTACCTGAAGCAGCTCCTATTTCCATTTCTTTCAGCTACCTCGTAACTTGCCTTTGTAGCTTTCTTCGTATCGTATTCATCTCCTTGTTGTTCGACAGTTGACGCTTTTGTTCCATTAGACTGAACGACTCTTGCGAAATCCAGTGTCTTTGATGGACATCGGATCTAGGACCACGGGCGAAACCTGCTGCAACGTGCACTGCCTGCTGGATATGGGCACAATACTCATCTACATTACTATTCGTCGTAGTTCCTAGCTCATGTGCTAAGTTCTGTTCATAACGGGTGCGGACTTCTGGATCACACAAACGTTCTACAACTAACCGTGTTTGAGGTTTGCGTCGATGAGCATGGAGATCGAAAGATAATCGCATTAAAACTAATGCACGGTCCGACTATACGTACGTGGACCAGTAAGATCTGCAGTTCTGAACAGAACTGTGCCATCCGTAGCTTACTGCGATATGATCGATCTGACTCAAAGTTCCTAGAGTGTCAGAGCGCCATATCACAGTGCGACACGAGCTATGACGGAATTTCGAACTGGATAAGAATAACCGATTACATTTAAAAAAACTGGAGAAGCCTATCCCCGTTATCTGTGGTCTGAGTGAGCAAAGCACAACGCCCACCTAAACAAGTTTCTGACGCACTAAGTTTGCCAACTTGTGCAATAAAATCACCCGCTAGCACTAAAATGTCAGAACCTTTGCTCCTGCGAACGAGAGTGGTGAGTTCATCATAGAACTCATCCTTCCGCGTGTCAAAGCTGCAGTCTGTTGGAGCGTCTGCCGAGATCACAAACAAATTGTGCTTAGCAAAACTATCCTTTCGAACGCCAACTGACCCCTGGAAGTCTAACTGCACATAAACCATTGTTAACAAGGATCCAGTCTAAAAGAGCAGCCTCAGCCTTGTCAGTCAAGACTATTCCTAAACCACGTTCACCCGCAGCTCGAGCTACTTCATCTCCTGAAGTGCACAAGAAGTACCTCGATGAGATACCAGGAGCAGTTAGTTGAGTCACACTGCTCGGATCTTGGATACGCGTTTCACTTACACAGCAGACATCAATCTTCAGAGAGTCTATTGAAAGGGCTAGGCACGCCTGCTGATTGGCCTGCATGAGAGTACGCACGTCACAAGGGCCCAGATTCAGAGGCTGACGAGGCTTGAGAAAATGTGAGTAACCAGACAGAGGATTATCCACGATACTGTTTGACAACGGACCGTTGCGAGTATCGGGCGTGTTGTTAGTGGGTGCATTATGGGTGGATAGAGGGGACAGAGAGAGGTGGTCGGGGACAGAAGGCAAAGGTTGAGTAAAAAAGGGAACTCTGAGCAGTAGCCCACTTATCACTACCCACCCTGCTCGATCTAATGGGCAGCGCAGTCCCGATTATCCTGCACGACGACCGATGCAGTATGGAATTCTCTGTAGTCACGCAGTTCATGGGAGATGTCGGATGGGTACTTGTAGGGTGTCAACCAAAGCCTTTAGTTCTAACGGGAACCTGTCCGCGAGGCAGCGGGGTGGCTGAGTGGAAGCACATTTGTCGGGATCGACTATTGTTCCACTGATTTTACAGACTGAGTTGCCAGTTCAGACCGACCCCCAACCTGGAGGACCAGGAGACTGGACTTCGTCTGGCCTCTACCCATTGACGTTTCTGACGTGACTGCATCTCCGGCTTAAGAAAGCCGTCCTGTATAGCTCTCTGGCTCACAGAGGCACGCGAGCCATCACAGCATGCCACGCTTCAGTTTTGTCGTGACGACGTGTTTCCTGCGGGTTATGTACAAGATAGTTCATAGCGATGACCTAAAAGGAACATGTATAATTTGAAAACATAAGCGTATGCGGAGTCACGGAGGATGAATTCATCGCTTTTGTTACATTTACAAGCAGTATTGCGAATGCCAAGCTGTTTATCAAAAACTATTTGCGCCGGCTGTCATTGTCATTTACTCCATGTCGTTAAAACACTTTGTAGGCCAATATTTAACAACAGTCAATTTTTTTATTTGCATTGCTGAAGATGCCGTGATCAAGGACAGTGGGATTTAAAGTCTCACGAAAATCACTTCGAACGATTATTGAAAAATTGTAAACAATGCTTTTGTAGTGAATATAAGTAATTTTTTCGGTTTGCAAAAATTGCCTTCATTTTTCAATGTAAAGTTCCGTAGCAATTCGTATATGTTGGATTCTTGGGCAGACGGTGAAACAAGGATCAAATACTGCAATGGAAATTTCCGGGATGGCAGTTAGAAAGACTTCTGTTTACCGTTTCAGAAACGTTGAGGGTAGCCCCAAGCTTGTCCCATGGGTCTGCCCACGTTTGCCTCACGGGGCTAGGCCGAAGAGGCAATCTTAGGACACCGGTAGCACTGTCCCAAGTTTTTAAATAGGAAGCCTGGGACTAACCGCAGGTTTGCCCCATGCATTCCCAATGGGGAACACTTTGGAGTGTCGCTTAGGCATATCAATTTAACTTAAAAAGACTGTATCAGGCTGCTTGCAAGTATAATCTAACTTTCAATGATAATAAAGGCACTATTCGTTCAAGAGTAATACGGATGTTAGAATTAGAAGCTTTAGGCAAAACTGTTCAACCTGACTGACTAACTTCAGCCATTAAGTAACTAACCGGTATTCACCTACCTGAAGTCTCAGGAACTGATTGCGGGATTATTTGCTTACTACTCTCCGAGGGTCTCAAATTTTTCAGACAAAATCCGCCCGCTTGTCAGCAATTTGTCTTCCTTCCCCTCCTGCCGCATGTGACTCGTTAAAAAAATCAAAGAAATCAAAAGGCCTACCATTGTAACCGGTGACGAAACTATTCGTCTTGTCGTGGAGACGCACGCTTCTGACACTTATCGCGGCAACTTGGACACAGAATGTGTTGTCTTCCACAACAATCTCCAAAGGTCGCAACCTTTTAATGGGTCAACCGGATAATAGACGGTCAAGTCTCACCTAGACACGTACCGGCAGGACTTTTCGTTAAATCGCAAAATATGATCGGTGATAAAGGCGCAGTAGTCGAAGCTAGACCACTCGCTAGCTTGAATAAGAACACAGTTTAATGTGTCGACTGACGAAAGTTCATTGTCTCATTGGGCACCCAAATCGTGTGGTTTGGGAGTACTGAACTCAGCTGCTTGTATAGGTTCTGCCAGGACGGATATACCTCAGGCTACTTCGAGTACGTACCTACCAAAACCAGATAAAATGTCCCATCGATTGGTCCAGCATAGTCAATGAGTGCTGTGGACCAAGGGCCTTGAGGCGCAGGCCAGGGAATGGGATTCTCTCGGCTAGAAAACCAAGCTGCATCTTGGTAGCGGGAACAATGTCTAACCGTTCGCTCGATATCGTAATCCATAAATGGCCAACACGCGAAACTGCGTGTCAGTGCCTTCATTCGGCTCATGCCCGAGTGACTAGTATGAAATTGTTTTAAGACTGTTTGTCAGAGGGACGCCGGGATTACGACTCTATCTGAGAACATTAGGCAGGAATCGACAACTGACAATGATTGGTGTCGGCAGCATAACTGGTTTAGTTCATCTGTGGGAGCCCTCTCTGGCTATTTAGTGCGTCCACTGGATCACCTGGCGGATCCCAATGTAAATTGGCTCCGTCCTAGCAGAACCTATACAAGCAGCTGAGTTCAGTACTCCCGAACCACACGATCTGGATGCCCAATGAAACAATAAACTTCCGTCAGTCGACACATTAAACTGTGTTCTTATTCAAGCTAGCGAGTGGTCTAGCTTCGACTACTGCGCCTTTATCACCGATCGTATTTTGCGATTTAACGAAAAGTCGTGCCGGTACGTGTCTAGGTGAGACTTGACCGTCTATTATCCGGTTGACCCATTAAAAGGTTGCGGCCTTTGGAGATTATTGTGGAAGACACAACATATTCGGCGACGGGAAAACTGACCGATGACGAAAACGGACTCAACAGAGGCTAACTTGAAGAACTTGATGGAGGCGCAAATGCGTTTGATAGACCCCATCCTTGCAAAGCGGTCTACAACTTGATTTGTGCCCGACCGATCACGTTGTACGCAACATTCCCGATTTTCATCATGATCCGGAGGCAGGAATCACATCTGAATCTAGGTATAAACGCTATATGTCATGTTCATTTACTATGTTCTATCTACCTTGGTTTTATTACTGCTGTTCTAGTAAATTTCTGATTTATTGCTTTCAGATTCCACCGTTCAGTTGTATGTCAAATAAAGCCTAAATTCTAGGCCTCTGTATTCTGCCCGCCTCAACCATTCGGATTTCGTAACCATATACGTATCAACTTATCTGACATACACACCATCTCAAAATGGAACGCTACCTACGTCCTGAACGATTCGACGCAGATCCAGACTCGGCTACTTCTTCAAAAATTTGGCGTCACGGGCTCTGCACGTTCGATAAATTTCTCGACAAAGTTGGTGTAGACGATTCTGAGAAGCTTGACTTCCTATACAGCTATGTCTTTCCGACCATATACGATTATGTGGCTGAATGTACTGTATTCAGCGATGCCATTCAAATCCTTGAAAAAAGGTGTTTATCAAGCCGCTCAGTGATGTTTTTGCACGTTACCTACTCGCAACACGCAAACAGGAAACGGGGCAGGATTTCAACCAGTTCTACCAAAAACTAAAATCCTTAGCTAAGGATTGTAACTTCCGGGCCGTGACAGCCGAGAAAAATCAAAACGATGCTATTCGAGACCCTTTCATAAGCGGGAACATTGTCCGGCAGCAACTCTCTGAAAATAAATCTCTGGATTTACAAACTGCCCTAAAACTACCCCGATCGTTCGAAATGGCCCAACAACAATCCAGTGCCTTCCATACACCATAAATATCGTATACGGCTTCGGCGTCAACACCCAACGAATCAACTGATAATTGTCCCTCTGATCACAAGGTAGCAACTTAATCATGGAGACAACATCAGTGGCGTTAAAAACCAAGTGTTGTTTCTGTGGAAATGACAGACATCCTCGATTCAAACGTCCTGCTAAGGACGCAGTTTGCAGCAACTGTGGAAAGAAAGAACACTTCAGACGTGTCTGCCAATCACCTCCAGAGAAACGAATAGCCTCTGCCACAACACCTGTACTCTCTACCATCGTCGCCGCCTCTTCTCCGGACTGCCTCTTAAATGCGCTAACAACCAGTACCGTGAACAGGATCCCTATGGAAGCTCTGATAGATATGGGGAGTTCCGACAGTTATATCTCCGAAGCCGTGGTACGGCGTCATAAAATTAGTCAGTCAAACGAAGGGTCGCCGTTTTGTTAACATATGTCTGAAGGATAACTCGCACAACTTCAAACTCTGTTCTCCCTCATCAGTGTGCGAGTGTGTTACTGGGGCACTAATTCTCGAAATTCCACAAAGCAGTTGAGATTCCATTCAGTGGCAGTAAGCCAACTCTCTCCTTTGTAGTGTGACAGCTTCACGTATTTAACCTCCTTCTCTTTTCGGGAACTTGCTACCTATCGCCTATCGCAACTAAATCACAACTCCACACTCCTGAAGATGAGAAATTCATTCAATCGGAAATTTAGCGACTTCTGAGGAATGGCATCATTGAGATATCAATGTCACCCTGGCGCGCTCAAGTCCTTGCTACAACGAACGAAAGACACAAAAGACGCTTGTAGTTGACTACAGTCAAACTATCAATCGATACACGGTACTGGACGCTTATCCACTGCCCAGAACCAATGACATGATATCCAAAATATCCCGATATTCCACTTTCAGTGCACTGGACTTGCGAAGCGCATATCACCAAATCTCCATAGGACAACAAGATAGGCCATACACTGTTCTTGAAGCCTGTGTGAATCTATATCAATTCTGCCGGATACTGTTCGGAGTGACGAATGGTGTTGCTTGTTTTCAGCGTGCTATCGACAAAATTATTCGTAAAGAAAACTTGAAAAGAACGTTCGCCTACATCGATAATATAACTGTGTGGCGCAAACAAAGATAATCACGATCAGAATCTCACTAACTTCCTTAATGTTGTGAAAAAATACGGACTTACTCTGAACGAAGAGAAGAATATCATCGGTACGAGAGAAATTAAACTCTTGGGTTATGAAGCTTTACATGGTCTGATAAAGCCCGATCCTGAAAGATTACGACCCCTTCAGGAACTCCCTTCTCCAAAAGACATGAAATCTCAGCGACGAGCCATAGGTTTGTTTTCTCGCTATTCTCAATGGATACCCCGCTTCTTGGATAGGGTTCATTTACTGGTCCATAACCACGTATTTCCTTTACCAGACGATGTCAGTGTTATTTGAAACACTGCCGATCCCGAGGTGCCATTGGTCGTCGAAACAGATGCCTCGGACACAGCTATCTCAGCTACACTGTCACAAAATCACAGGCCGGTCGCATTCTTTTCCCGGACTCTGTCTCAAAGCGAAAACCATCATTCGTCCGTATAAAAATAGGTAAACGCTATTGTGGAGGCTATCCGGAAGTGGAGGCATTATTTGTTGGGCACACATTTCCGACTCATCAAGGATCAAAAGTCGGTCGCCTTTATGTTCGACTCCAGACACCGTGGGAAGACCAAAAATGATAAGATTCGGAGGTGGCGAATCGAATTATCGTGCTACAGTTTCGACGTCATTTACCGCCCCAGTCATGAGAATGTCGCAGCCGACACAGTCTCACAGCTTCTGCTCCGCGTCCACGTTACTCGCGTCACTCAGAGAGTTACATAACTCACTCTGCAACCCAGATGTTGTCCGTATGCTTCATTTCGTCAGGACAAAGAATCTACCGTATTCAGTCGACGATGTGAAATGTTTCACCAGTGGCTGTAAAGTTTGTGCCGATTGGAAACCACAGTTCTGTAAGTTACCCACCGGAAACCTGATCAAAGACACTTCGCCGTTTGAAAGACTAAACATTGATTTCAAGGGGCCGCTCCCCTCAATATCTAAAAATCGGCACTTATTAACTATCATAGACGAGGACGCTAGGTTCCCGTTTGCTTATGGTTGCTCAGACCTGTCGACCGCCACAATCATCCGTTGCCTTTCCTAGTTGTTTTCGATTTTCGATATGCCGTCCGACATCCATTCGGACGAGGGTTCTTTCATGTCTGAAGAACTAAAGAACTTCCTACACCGCAACGGTATCGTAACCAGCAGAACAACGGCCTACAATCCCTAGTCAAACTGACAAATCGAGAGACTCAATGGAACCCCCTGGAGAACCACTGTTCTTGCAGCCCATTCAAGAGGACTACTATGCACCCAATGGGAGGATGTTCTTCCCGACGCACTTCACTCCATCCGGTTACTACTGTGCGCTGTAATGAATGAAACACCACATGAACGATTATCCACTTATCACCGTAAATCAACACCGGGGGTCTCAGTACCTGCCTGGTCTAGTAGTCCAGAATCCGTCTTGATGCGTCGTCCTGTGAGGCCAACAAAATTCGATCACTTGGTCGACGAAGTTGAACTAATTGAATGCAATCCGAAATACGCTCATGTTCGTTACCCCGACGACGGGAAGAAACTGTCTCTACACATCATTTGGCACCTAAAAGCCAAGCCTCAGGATCACCTAGGGCCGTGGAATTTGCCGAAAATCAACCTCCGACCCTAAATGATGACTGCCAGCCTTCACCCGACACTGCATGTAATCCCCTTGATGCACAAGAGTCTACAGACACCCCCACTTCTTACACACCAATATCAGAGTCATATATTAACGAATTCCATACATACCCTTTAGTAAAAGCACAGCAGCGAGTCCACCCATATAACCCAGGAAATAGGGAAGTTTAAAACACCTTCGACACAAATGTTCTCAATCGAAACAAGGCACGGGGGTGAACGTCATCTTCATTTACTATTCTCTATCTATCTTGGTTCTATTACTGTTGTTCTAGTAAATTTCTGCTCTATTGTTTTCAGATTCCACCGTTCAGTTGTATGTCAAATAAAGCCTAAATTCTAGGCCTCTGTCTTCTGCCCGCCTCAACCATTCGGATTTTGTAACCATACACGCATCACTATTAGGATATTTTTATTGCATCACTCGCTTCCCAGGATGATGAAACCAAGGTTCATCTACTGCTACTGACCAGCTGCTTTTTTTGAACTGTACCACCTAGTGAACGACATTACTCAGCGACTGAGAGTGAAGCCCATGCCATTGTTGAATCAGTTAGAAAATGACATCACTATCTTATTGGGTCCAGAATTACTACTATCAGACCAGAGATCAGCGTCTTTCATATTCAGTTATACTAATAAAAAATAAAAGAACGACAGAATCCAGCGATGGCGTGACGAACTCTCTTGCTGCACTTTCGACGTCATACACGCAGGGGAAAGACAACGTAGACACCGACGCGCTATCACGCATTTTTTCTGCATCATATGCACAAACTTCGAATCTTTAGAAGCTAAATGATTTCGTGTCACTCCGGTTGTTAAAAGTCAATTCTTCAGGAAAAGCGATCGGTTTATTGTTACAGCGTGCAACAAGGGAATCTTAATCAATGCATAGCAAACGGTGGCTTATAGTCCCCAAATTGTTTGGTAAATAGGTGCCGGCCAAAAGTTCCTTATGGACCAGTCAGAAAAACCACATTGCTGTAGTAAAACAAAAACCATATCCAACACACCCTTCCTGCTCCGAAAGCATTTGTTTCATTGTCTGTTGATAAATTTGGTCACCCCGAGTGCGAGATGGTGAGTGCTCCTGTCCGGTCAGTAGTTGAATTTCGCTCCCTGTCTGCCTCTTGCAACTCCACTTCGGCCTCCTGCTCTCCACTTTCTCTATCCTCGTCAATGTCACTTTTAACTTATTTTCTTAAAGGAAGTCCATTCGTCCTTAGCCAACGACCTCCGAAGCGTACTAGGTACGTTTATTTTGTTGAGCCTAATAACATCTCTCCTTTCACTCAAGCTTTTTGCTGATTCTAATTATAGAATGCAAATTGTCACCTAGATTCAGTGGTCGCAGTAGTTTACCACCCCGATCATAAATTTTTTTGCATCGCCATGCTTCTTCAGTTCTGACCTAATCAGTAGTAAAGATACAATATCTAGGTCTAGTAATCCAGCACATACGTGCAGAGTCGTTCTCGTTCGTTTTCCAAACAGGTGTTTCGTTGGGCATGGACCCATTACCGCCGGTGGTGTGTTTCTAGGTTCAAAAATGGCGATGAATGTATCACTTCTCCCAGCTTTGCACTTCCTAATTGCCTTCTCGGCCTGTTTGATCGCGTTCTCTGTTTTGACACTGAACTGACTGTGCGAGGGGCCGGTGATGTGATGTTCAAAGTGCATTGTCTCTGAACTGATGGAATTCTGTGCTGTAGAATTGAAGGCCATTATCGGAAACCACTTGAACCGGAATTCTATGTCGTCCGAAGTGAGCTTGTAGTTTGTTGATAATCTCTGAAGTTGTCTCCGTCCTCAGTAAATCGATTTCGAAGCCACTGCAATAATTCGCGGTTACCAAGACCGGTAGTGGCCAATTGGTTTACAGCGTTTGATTACCACTCCGGAAGTCCGAGGTTCAAATACTCGCAATCACCGGTTACTTTGGTGGTAGACAGTAACCACTGTCATCTTGGTCATTACCACACCCGACCTACTGGGACTTTATGTGGTTCTTCACTCCACGTCTCAGAGTCCGGCTTCCGGTTATCCCTAATAACGCAGTGTGCCTTCATGCCTATGGAGTACATACCCCTTCCACTGCACTCATGCGCAAGCACGCAACTTCTTGAGGTAAAATATATCCAACACTAAAATCTGTCAAGTACGACCCGGTACTGGCCAAGTTACCACCGGCTCTTTTGTTTGTCATTGATGAATTTGCCTGCATGGTTTACAATTTGCTACCATCTGTTTGAGTTGTTCCGTCATGCCCGGCCAATAGTAGGCCCGACTGATACATTCCTTTACACCTGCACGTGAACGATGTAAAAAACGCAAGGCCTACTTTCGAATTGTTCTGATACAACCACACGCCCACTCCGGAAGATCAACTCACCCTCCATCGTCAGACCGTCGCGGAATTTGAAACAGAGCAAAATTCCTGCTGATAGGCATCTTGTCTCTTGACCAAAACCGGACAACTTCCTCAAGAGATGTAAAGATAGATCTTCAGTCATGACGTCCTGCATTTGGGATAATTCGGACTCCGCTACCGCCGAAGCAATATTCACCGTCTCACTATGACGCTCTTTCTCGGTTTCCAGTAGCATGGCTCATGTGTCGGTCACGAACATTAGCTTGGCTTGGTGGCGGTGTAGCTTTTGATTGCATATTTGCAGACTACTGTTACACTGTAAACATAGCGATAAAGATGAATCATAAGAGATCATACGCTAGTATATAGGCCTTAACCATAAACTGTTTCATGCGGTCCAAAGCTGACTTCTGATCTTCCGCCCGAATCCATGTCTCTGTCTTGTGCTAATCGACGGATGGGGCTCGTGATCAAGTTCATCGTACGGAGCTGAACAGCACGTCAAGCCCCAATGACCACTGCCTTTCTCACCATGTTGCACGTAGTAATAAGAATGAATATACACTGGGCAAGGAGTGGGTCAACAGGGGTTAGAAAAGCAAACAACACCTTAGTAGCAAACACACGGAATACAGTCTGTACAAATGCACAATGATCAATCATTCTGGTTCGACGTAATGTGACAAGGTCGTCACTGTTCATGGTTTGATGCCATATCTGACAGCGTGCCCAGCCATGGCTGGAGGACCTTTCGAACCCTAATTGCGAAGATGTGAGGCACCCACATTTCCTAAATTTACCGTATATCTTATTCCTCGCTGTCGTCATCTGTTGACTTCAACGTGGCCTCTTCCCCTCCAGGGGAGGAACGCAAAGTAAGGCATGGTACTCAAAACCGTCAAAAGACAACAAACCACTTAACACCAAATCATTGCTACGTCTGCTCTATAGGAACTTGCTAGAGCTCTCCAGTCCTAGACTTAGGTTCAGGTTGTCCGTTGTCCCCTTATATGTAACGGACATTCGGGGCTATGGGTTCAGTTCAGTTCTGTTTCCACTGAACTCATGTGAGACTATATGGTACAAAATCGGAGTCTAAATACGCCATTGCAGAGGTTATTGTAGAAAAGAAGCTAAGGCGGAGACCATACACTCCTCGTCGTAAGTCTATCAGCTGTATGCTGTGGTATACAGATAGATGTATTATAACAAATTGGTTTAGGAATTCCCAAGTCAATTGAATTCATGGACCCACATGTGACACGTTTGTTGAATACTACTCCATCACCAACGGTCGGGAGCGTTACCTATGATGCATAGAAGGAAGAAAAAAATTATGTTGGCATTGAAAGTACCCACAGCTACTTCCGGAGCAAAGTTTACAATAAGAACCCGTACAATAATTCTGATAGGCTTTCAGGTCAAATTTTTACCTTTCTAAATAACGTAAGCGAAATCAATGCAATATTCGATTGCCTCCAATTGAAATCTCAACACCAGGCACCTGGAAGGCGCGCGTCCAATTTGTGCCTTCAGTTCAGGTGCCTTAGGCCAGTACAATTCAGTTCAGTTCAGTTCAGTCTGCACAGGACAGGTAATGACCACGGCCATTCGAGCGTCCAGAATTCCTTCGATGGTATGCACACCAGTGATGCACCCACTACTGCCGAGTGTATTTGATCGAATCCCCGCTAAAACTGAGAGGGAAACGGAAAACCTCATCGCACATCATCTGCGAGAGACATTATGCATCGTGAGCGTTCACTGAGACAGTATGCAATGAGGGAAAAGGTCTGCTAAAACATACTCTAGAAGGACCACAGTGCTACCCGTCATCTATCTAGTTGATATGCTCAAGGGTCACTACAAGGAAAGATCTCGTACCACTTGCGATCTAGGGCACCTTTGAAGGATTGGACTGTCTGCAGATCTACCATTTCACCAGGCAGACCGTTCCAACTGTTCACAACCCTGTTGCTGAAGAAGTGCGATCTAGCCATCAGCCTAGATCGGGCTTTTATCAACATCTTTCCATGTCCCCTTTTTCTGGAGTCTACGGCCACTTGGAATAGACTATCTGGTGTGAGGCCAGAAAAGCCCTTCATTTCCTTGAACGTTTGCACAAGACTTGGTGTGGCTAGAGCCAGTAGTGTGTCCAGATAGTTGTGTTGTCGGAGCGTTTCCGTAGTTCCCATTAATGCGTGATTTTCTTTTTCTGAAAGACAGGAATTTTGTGCAGTATCAGCCCTGACTCTGAAGGCTGCTCAACATAACTCGGGGTATACTGCCAGCCAATATAGGTCTGCTGCTTTCCTGAAGGCCTCCACTTTTATTGTATTTATGACCTCCTCCGGGAGCTTATTCCAATAGGGTACCACTCTATTAGGTCTGAATGTTGGAATGGTAGATCTGCAGACCTTCCAATCCTTCAAAGGTGCCCTAGATCGCAGGTGGTACGAGATATATTTCCTCGTAGTCAGCCCTGAGTAAATCAACTAGATGGATGACGGAAAGCACTGTGGTCCTTCTGGAGTATACGTTATTGGACTTTTTCGTTCACTGCATACAGTCTCAGTGAACGCTCACGATGCACAATTTCTCTCGCAGATGATGTGCGATGAGGTTTTCCGTTTCCCTCTCATTTTTAGCGGGGACCCGACAAAATACACTCGGCCGTGATGGGTGCACAACTGGTGTGCATACCATCGAAGGAATTCTGGACGCTCGATTGGCCGTGGTCATTACCTGTCCTGTGCAGACTGAACTGAACTGAAGTACTTCGCCCTAACTTGAAGCCTCGAATACTTCCTTTGTAATCCAAGGCTACCCCCCCCTTGTGTCTCTCTCGGGGATCATAGAGAGAGGGTCTTCTCGACTTATTCCTGACAGTCCCTTCAAAACCTTGAAGGTTTCTATCAAATCCCAGCGAAGGAGCCTTCTTTCCATTAAGAAAAGGTCTAGGGCACGGAGACGCTCTGTCTAGCTAAATCCCCATTGCTCTGCAACCATTCTAGTGGCTAGCCCTTGCACTTTCTCCAGACAGTCTATATCCTTCTGGTAGTACGGTACCCAGGCCTGCACGTTGCACTCCATATGCGGCCTAATGATGCCTTGATATATCGGAGCGAAAATCTCCGGCTCTCCAAACCACGTAATGGATCTAACTCGAAAGAATTCTCTCGTGGCTATATCGGCTGCTGCCGTGCACTGCGAAACAACCGGTCGTGAAAAATCCCCCTTTAACCCTCGCGATTCAGTGTTTTTCCTAACATCACTCATTTGCCTACACTATTGACTTGTCTTTACGAACTGGTTGTTTCTATGGATCAATTGTTGTTTGTTCGCGCCCAGAGAGCTACTTTGGCACATCCTTGTTCAGGACCTGCGTGACGCAAGTGCTGTTTGCTCATACGCTGCTATTCGGTTTCTCGTTGTTGAGTCCTTGTGATCGTATTATTGAGGTTTGTATATTTTTGAAGTCATTGTTCATGTAATATTCGAGTAGCGTAGAATATCGCGGATAATCATCTTTTGATTTCGGGATCCGTTGCGAATTTGGCTACGCATTGCTCAAACGTTCGTTACACACTGCTTCGGCAGCTTGAAGCTGTTGTGCATTATAGTGCCCAAGTCTTTGACCTGCTAGACCACTTGCAACGAACCCACACCATTCCCATCAGCCCCTATATTTGTTGTCAAGCACTGACACTTGGTGAGGTTTGGTGGAAGATCCCATTTGTGTGACCAGTTTTGTACTGCCAACACGTCAAGTTCTATATCTACCCCAGCTATCTTGACTTCATCGGCAAACATAAATGCGGGGTTTGTGAGCTCACGTGCCAGGTCATTGACAAAGATGAGGAGGAGCAGAGGGCCGAGCACCGAGCCCTGTGGCACCCCACTTGTTACACCTTCCGGTTTCGAGACATGGCTACCCACCTTTACACTAAAGGTTCGCCCTGCTAAAAAACTATTCATCCATTGTCTTGCCTTTCCAACAATTCCCATAGACTGCAGTTTGACGTCCAGAAATCTGTGGTTCACGGAGTCAAACTCCTTGCTGAAGTCCAAGTAGCGGACCTCCGTCGACTGCTCTTCGTCCAGGCGCTTGGTTGCCACATCGACGAACAGCAGGAGATTCGTCAGACAGGATCGTCCTGCCAAGAACCCATGCTGAGCATTTGATTTGAGGTTGTGTTGTACCAGATGCCTATAGATCTGCTTCCTGACTGTTCGCTCCAGGCACCTACACAGTACTAAAGTCAAGCTAACCGGCCGGTGATTTTCGGCCTCTTGCAGGGGTCCACTCTTGTAAATTCCCACCACTGTTGCTCACCTCCAGCCTCGCGGCACAATTCCCTCTCTAAGTGACGTTTCGTACAGCTTCACCACCGGAGCCTTCAGGACCTCGGCCAGAGGCTGAACTAGTTCCGGATGAATCCTATTCCGACCTGCTGCTTTACTTCTGTTCAAGTTTTGCAACTCCGCGTACTCTTCTTCTCCTACAGCATGTTCGGGTAATGGAGGAGCCTGTGGGTCCTCCATTCTTTCCTCTAAAATGTTATCTGGTCGATATATGCTCTTGAAGAATGTCGAGAGCATGTCAGCCTTGTTCTTGTCGTTTAGAACTGGTTGTCCCTGTGCTCCTGCCAAGGTTGCTACACTTTCTCTCACTTGTTTGTGAAATTGCTCGTAGGCGTAGAATCGCTTTGGGTCTGTGCGGACCGACGCAGCTAGGTTCAGTTGTATCGAAACATTGAAGTGGTACACGGGTGCAAGGCCGAGGCACAAAGGGACCCGGATCTAGTGATTACCTAGTTATCTGAATGCCACAGGTGAGCTGAAAGATATTTCATCGGATAGAGGACAATGGAAAAAAGAGAGAGGATTTATAAAGACAAATCTTGACAGTATCTTGCATCTGGTACTTCCGGCGCTGGGAGGTAGACCACTGAACAACGCGCACAGGTCCAGGATACTGGTCTTGACTGCATTTGCCTCTTCTATTGCCGTTGAAACTTAACATAGTACACTGGAAGGTGAAACAGGACATCCCCTGTAGCGTGAGCAGTGCGAACGATTCTGACTTGGAAAAGCCATTGGTTGCCAAACGGCGAGGATTTTGAACCGCGCGCAGAGCAGCCTTTTGCGAAAGAATGCAGAAGTTCAGTTTCAGTTCAGGTCAGGTCAGATCACAGGACTTGCGGCCTGAGCCAGTAAACGTCCATTTCCTTCTACTGCAAGCCCAAGGAGTTCCCGCCGTGCAGCGAGTTCCGGGAGTTCAATATAATTCGGTATTTGTAGAAGCTGGGGGAAGGAACAGGAACACGCTCGCCCTCGGGAACAGCAGCGTCATACTAATATAGATTCAGCGCCACAACTCACTGCCATCCCCATGACAGATGTACCCGATTCCTCAAATAATGTGAAGGCGTTTCCACTGGACGGAAGTGGCCGAGACCAGTCGAGCGTCCAGACCGTTGTGTTGTCGGCGAGCTTCCTTGGCTCCCAACAGTGCGCGTTGAGTGTTTTGTCTCAAAGGCAGAACTCGCTAGGCAGCATCACCCTAACAGACGCAAGTTCATTGACAAAAATACCAGGGATTTATCACCTCACCTCTCTTTCACAAAGCTGGCTTTAGGAACACTGTGTTTCAGCTTGAATCTGGAGTCTTCTTGAAAGCTGGTACATCTCTGCATTTGACAGCAACCTCTGACAGTCTGTTCCACATAGGTGAAATCCCATTTGTAAAATATTTGGCCCGCACATTCAGCCTTGAGTATTTTCCCTGTAGCTTAAGACCGTGTCCCCTGGCGCCTCACTCAAGAGCAGAAACGAACAGGTAATTCGTGCCTATACCCGACGGACCCTTCATGCTCTTGAACATTTCTATTTGGTCACCTCGCCTTCCACTCCGCTCTAAAGAGAAGAGATTAAGATCCCCTACACGCCAGGAGTAATGTTCCCCCTCTGACCGATGATCATTCTACTTGCAAGTCGCAGCACCTCGTCCAAGCACTTTTTATCCTTGCGATAATAGAGAGCCCATGCCTGCACACTACTCTTCAAGAGTTTGCACCAAAACCTTGTTAAACGGGACGAACTTTTCTGTTTTTAGCCTGGGATAGTGTTGCACACCCGATCTAATACCCCTGTGGTCATATTGGCAGGCCTCTGACACTGCCTTGAAGGTTTGTAGTCCTGTGTGATTATCGCAACTAGGTCTTTTGCCTCCGACACTCTTTTATGAGGAAAATTGCCCGTTTCCTCTATGCTGGTGGTCAGGACCTGACATTTGGCGAGATTCAGCCGCAAATCTCACCCTTCTGCCCAACTGAGCACCGCATTTATACCCTGTGCTAAATCGCTCCTAGATATCTTCACATCATCCGCAGAGGTGAAACACGGATTGCCCAATTCTTCCGCGGGTCATTTATATGCTAGAGGAAGAGCAAAGGCCCCAGTACTGAACCCATCGGCACACCATCGGCAACCCTCTCCAATCCCGATAGATAATAGCCCACCGTGACACGGCAGCTCCGATTCCTTAGAAAATGTGCCACCCAATCACTTGCTTTACAACTCATCCGAAAGGTCTGCAATTTATAGTCCAGCAGAGGATGGCTCACAGTCGAAAGCCTTACCGAAATCCAAATAACAAACCTCTACTGCGGTAACTTGAACTATTTGTCTTGTGGACTCGTCTAGGCACATCGGTAGGTTGGTCAGACACGATCTTTTTTGACCAACCCATGTTGTGCAGGTGTCAGTGGGTCGTTATCAACCAGATGCAAGCACAATTACCATCTGATTACATGTTCCAAGCTCTTGCACAACACTGATGTTGGGCTGACCGGTCTACAATCCTCTGCCTTCTGCCCGGATCCTGCATTATGTATCACCACGACAGTGGCCTTACGCCACTCATCTGGCACCTCAACCCCCCCCCTCCCTTAGAGAAATTTCGTCCAGCTGTGTAATAGCCCCTGATATGTTATCGGAAAGCGGCTGGACAATCGCCGGATGAATTGCATCCGGTCCGGCTGCTTTGTGCCTGCACAAAGATCTGAGTTCGTGCCGCACCTAGTCCTCACTTACAGTAAGCTCCTGAAGCGCCGGCGTACTCCCTCTATCTTTTCCCGCCGCGCTAAGCATACCGTCTTGATGACACACGCTCTTAAAAGACTCATGTAAGCTTTCTGCTTTGAATTTATCATCGGCGGCAATGCTTCCTTCGGACATCTCCGAGGTAGCTACGCTCTCACGCGTCGTTTTCTTGGGTTGCACATAAGCGAAGAACTTCTTTGAGTCTGCCTTCACATTGTTGGCCAGTTTCTTCTCATACTCGTACTTTATTTCTCGTTGCAGGGCTTGTGCCCCGCCTCTGACTGTCTTGCAAGCGGCCCATGAGTAGTGCGTGTTATAAAGTCTGTAATGAGCCCATAGTCTTCTACGGGCTGTTAATACTTCTGCAATCCTGGGCTTCCACCAAGGCGGTCGGCTCCCATGTCTTTTTTGTGTTAAGGGAGCAAACTCGTCTGTTAAGCTTATTAGCTTGGCTGTTATTGCCCTCCATCTGCCTTTCACGGATTGTTACGAACGTTTGAGCAATGCGTAGCCAAATTCGCAACGGATCCCGAAATCAGAAGGCGATTATCCGTGATAATTCTACGATACTAGATTATTAAAATAAACAATGACGTAAACAATATACAAACCTCAATAATACGATCACAAAGTCTCAACAACGAGAAACCGAATAGCAGCGTGTGAGCAGACAGCACGTGCGTCACGCAGGTCCTGAACAAGGATGTGCCAAAATAGCGCTCTGGGCGCGAACAAACAACAATTGGTCCAGAAAAACAACCAGTTCGTAAAGACAAGTCAATAGTGTATGGAAATGAGTGATGTTGGGAAAAAACACTGAATCGCGAGGGAAAGAGGGGGATTTTCCACGATCGGCTGTTACACCGCCCACCAAAATCCTCCTAGATCCTAAGCAGAGTCAAAGGTTCGGTATAAAGGTACTGATTCTTCGTACCTGCCTAGGCCCTGCTGTCAGTGCGCGCGTCTAATGTTCGTCGTCGACGTTCTACTACTGGTCGCACCTAACCCATTGGCTACATAGACGTGAGGCTAGTCTACATCTTCCACAAGACCAAATGACCGATGGCGGGCGTGAATGGTCACATAGACGTTGTCCTCGTAAGGGGCCGTCCGGTCCTGAATGTACGCGCTTGAGTGTGTGTGTGTGTGTGTGCGTGCGTGTGTGTGTGTGTGCCGGGGTTACAATGAAATCACAGTTATGACTACACATCAAAGGAGGACTTTCTGCAATGTCAACAAAAGACCGCGTGGCAAGAAAACGAGTAAATGTAGCATGCATGTGTGACCTGAGCTCCACTACTTCCACATGTGCAAGGGGCATTCGGTAGCGTCAACAAAAGGCGAACAAAGAACACTGTCACATGTATGATGGGTTTACGGGATGTAGAGTGCGTCGTGCATGCGTGTATGTATCGGGATGTATAATGGAATCGCACTCATCACCACATATCGGAAAGAACCTTCTGTAATGTCAACGAAGGGACCGCGAGCACCTTAACGTGTTTGACGGGGATTGTGTGGTATATATGGTGTTTCTTTATCCACCTCGATTACTGGTGTGAAAAAGGTTTACTAGGCCACAGGGTTATCAGCTCCTCCGTCTTCGCTCTCGAGTAGGTTAATACTGCGTACGTCACGAATGAGCACTCCGTTAGCTGTCTTCACCTTCACCGTTCTTATCATTTCGTCGGTGCTTTTGATGGTTTCCGTAACTACTCCCAAAGACCAAGCGCTGAAATGTGCGCGTTCGTCGGCGATCATAACCAGGTCCCCAACTTTGAATGGTCTTGTTTTGGCCATCCACTTCTGTCGAGTCTGCAAAGCCGGTAGGTACTCCCGTAGCCATCGCCTCCAGAAGACCTTGGCCAGATAGTTCGCTTGCTTCCACCCGTGGAGGTAGCTCCCACGAAGGTTTACCGGCCCTTGGAAACCCTCGTTCGACCTTAGCGTCAATAAGTCGTTTGGGGTGAGCGCCAGGTGGGTGGGGTCGCCGTTCAATACTGGAACCAGGGGGCGGTTGTTCAGGATTCGCTCCACCTCGGTCATGACGGTGTTCAGGGTCTCGTCGTCGGGCGGCTGCTGCTCCATGATTGACAGCAATATCCGTCTGGCGGACCGGATCATGCGTTCCCATATGCCGCCTCGGTGACTGGCCTGTGGGGGGTTGAAATGCCAGCGTATGCCGTAGGCCACGGTTCGATTCTGCAGTTCGTCCCTGTTTATGTTCTTGTGCCAACGCTGCAATTCCCGTTGAGCGCCCACAAAGTTCGATCCATTATCTGAGTATATATCGGCCGGTACGCCTCTTCGGTTGATAAATCTTTGCAAGGCCCGTAGAAACGAATCGGTCGTCATCGAATGTGCGACTTCTAGGTGTACCGCACGTGATTTCATGCACGTCATGATACATCCGTATCGCTTTTCTAATCTTTTCCCGCACTTGATCCACAAGGGCCCGAAATAGTCCAACCCGGTGTCACTGAACGGCCACCAGCCCGTAGTTACCCTGCATTCTGGTAGCGGGGCCATGAGTTGTTTGCCTGCTGTGGCATTGCGTCTCCTGCATTGCACACACCGTCGGATCACGCGTTTTACAGTCTCTCGTCCTCTCAACAACCAAAGACGCTTTCGGATGACGCTCGTCACGTGACTTTCCCGGCATGTCCCTCCACGGCGTGGACGTGTTGAATCATTAGCTCTACTACGGGTTGTCTCGCAGGCAGCAGTATAGGATACTTTGTGTCGAAGTTCAGGTGGGCGTTGGTCAGCCTACCATCCACCCGCAGCAGTCCGTTGATGATTTTGGGGTTTAAACGCTTCAGCTCGCCTCTTGGAGATGGCATGTCTTCATTGGTCAGCCCCACTTCTTCCGCCCTCTTGAGTTCTCGGGCGAAAGCCTCGCGTTGTATCATTCTGAAAATATCGTACTCTGCCGCTTGTAGCTCATCGGGACCTACCGGGCCGACCCGTATCCGACCTGAGGGCCGTAGCCCTTTCATGACTAGTAAACTTATCTTGAACCTGGTTAACCAAACTAGCGAACGAAGCGTCTTCATCCAGGAAGAAAACCTGACCAGTCGCGATAAAATGGGCGACGCTTCGACGACGTTGGTTGCTATCGCTACGCCTTTGATCTCCAGTTCCAATTCCGTAGGGGGTTTTAATTCGAACACGGGCCAGTCCTGTTTGGGCAATTGCAGGAAGTTCGGCCCTCTCGTCCACGTGTCCAGTTGCCTGAAGTTGTTCGCACCTCGGGAGCACAGGTCGGCCGGATTATCGCCAGACCTGACATGACTCCACTGGTGCGTGGCCGATTCATCGTGGATAATCGTGAGCCGGTTAGCAACGAAAGTACTAAACCGGCTCCGTACGTTGTTAATGTAGTAAAGTACTATCGTTGAATCCGTCCAGAAGCTCACCGACCAAATGTAGAGATCGAAACATCTCTTCACAGCTTGCACCACCCTGACTGCCAACACGGCTGCGCTGAGTTCAAGGCGTGGGATTGAGACCGACTTCAGTGGAGCAACGCGGGCTTTGGCGAACAGGATCCTCGTGGTATATTGTCCATCTCCTGCGCACCATCGTCCGTACACCACAGCTCCATAACCGACTTCGGATGCATCGGAAAAGGCATGTAGTTCTCCAGTCCGTGTCGTATGGCCAGGGGTCAAACATCGTGGTATTCTTATGTCCCCTAATTTCTTCAAGGTGTTCAAAAATTCCTCCCAGTCCAGCCGGTCCCCTCGGTCCAGTGACTGGTCCCAATCAACTTTCTTACGGCACAGCCGCTGCAGCAAGATCTTTCCGGGTAGCAGCCATGGTGAGACGAAACCGAGCGGGTCGAACAAACTTGAGACGGCAGATAGTATGCCACGACGGGTTATTGGCAGCTCGGGAACGTTCAGTTCGAAAACAAAATCGTCCGTTTCCGCGTCCCATTGTATCCCTAAAGTGCGCTCGATAGGAAGTGGAGAGCCGTCCAAATCTCTTACCCTTTCGACCTTTTCGTGATACGGGATGACCTTCAGCACTTCCGAAGCGTTCGACATCCATTTAGTTAGATGGAAGCCACCCTCTTCCAGCAATCTCGTCAGACTCCTGAACTGCTCTAGAGCTGATTCCACATCATCGAATGACCCAAGGTAGTCGTCGACGTAGAAGTTCCTGCTGACGCTTTCTACCACCGTCCGATGTACCAGATCGCCATGTTTGTTCGCTGATTCTCGGAGGGCGTAGTTGGCACAAAATGGTGACGATATGGCTCCGAAGGGGTGTACGGTCATTCTATAATTCACCACTGCATTGTCCCGGTCGCTCCCTTCCCACCACAGGAAACGCAAAGCATCTCGTTCTCCTACCGGAATCTTCACCTGATGGAACATTTCCCTAATGTCAGCAGACAAAGCCACTTTACCTACTCTGAAACGGCACAGAACATCGATCAGTGGTGTGGTCCAGTCAGGCCCCTGTAGTAGGCGATCGTTTAACGACTTGCCCTGGAACTTGGCCGCACAGTCGAAAACCACGCGCAGTTTATTGGGTTTCTTGGGGTTGATAACCGGATGGTGAGACAGATACCAGATACCCCTTTTGCTGTCGGTGTTAACAGGCACCCTTTCAACGTAACCGAGGTCCTCGTTTCGCTTCATCAAATCCGCGTATCGTTCCCACAGATTCTGGTCTCGAATGAAGCGTTCTTTTAGTCGTAGTAATCGTTGGAGAACATAATTTCTGTTGTCAGTCCACGGGTCGACCGGTGTGCGCCATGGGAGGGGAACCTCGAACTGTTTTTTGAGGCCTCTAGAGCCTTGCCGCACCGTTTGTAGAGCGAAGTGATCCTCTTGAGACAACGTCGGTCTTTCGTCCCCAATGTCATGAAACTCCTTTTCATAAATCCGTTGCAGATGATACTCTATGCGGTCCGTTTCGGCGGATAAGTAATTCACGGAACCGCGTACCCCTACTGGACCGTATAACATCCATCCCAGAGCCGTGCGTACGGCATAAGGTGCCTGGCGGTCGCCCACTCTTTGGTCAAGCACCCAATGCGCCTCTGGCACGTCGCATCCGATGAGGAGATCCACCTCATCATCTTCCCAGTCTACAACGGTTACATCCTGCAGGTGGGGCCATCGAGTCAAGATTGCGTTCACCGACCTTGGTGCTCGCATGGGGAGATCCGCTAAAGTGAATGCCTCCGTTGGTTCAATTTCCTCGTTAGTGTCTAGAGAGATGAGTTGCAGCCTTAATCTACCGGCAGTCATTACCTGTGTTCCGCCCACCGTGCTCACTGCTAACGACGTCGCACCTTTAGCCAGTTGGTGTTTGTCGGCAAACCGCTCTTTCACTAAAGTGGTGTCGGATCCACTATCAACGAAAGCCAACGCCTTGACTATCCCAGTCGGAGTCACTACTCCCACGGCCACTACGCCTAAACGTACCGGTTTACTGGCAGATTGTGAAGTTGAACAAATCACGCTGGGCTTGGCACTCGCCTCGGATATGGTTATTCTCGCCTGATGCAGCAGCCGATGGTGTCTGCTCGTGCAGCCCTCGTAACCACATCGATTCCTTGTTCTACAGGCTGCTGCCCGGTGCGTGGTGTTGAGACAGATGAAACATGCTCCTGCCATCCTCGCCATTCCCCACCGTTCGTCTATTGTGGCATTGCCGAACTTGGGGCATTCTGGTAGGCCATGGCTAGTACCACAGGATCTGCAATTTGGTTTCGCCGTAGCATCTCGTGAAATGACGTGTGTGTTGGTCCAAGGCTGGTACTTTGGATGTTCCCGTACAGGGGTTTGGACTTGGCTAGTACCGGGCTTGTTTGCTCGGTTGCTGTCCCGGATGAGTCGGCCGAATCTGCTGTCAGCTATCTTCGTTTGCCTGTCTAAGTATTCAGTCAGGTGCTCGAAGTTGGCTTCTCTGTCGCCTCGGCTTATCCGTTCAGCTTCTTCCGCCCACCGACCCTGTAGTTCGGGAGAGAGGTGACGGACTATGCCTTCCAAAGTGTGCATGGCGTCTAGGTCAGCTCTGTAACCTAAATGGTCGAGGGCTATTGAGCAGTTCTGCATCTTGATCACCAGGTCGGCCATGGTGTAGACGTCGCCCTTGGTTTTCTTTGCCTCTGCCATCACGCCCTCTATTAGGTTACGGGCTACTTTGAAAGGTTGGCCAAACAAGTCCCTCAGAATCTTTCTTGCCCTTGTGTAGCCTTGTTCTGGATCGAGCATGGTGCATCCGTCGATAGCTTCTCGCGCTCGGCCTCGGCAGTAGTGAGTAAGGTAAAGAAGCCTTTGCCCAGGGTCGGTTACCTTGTTTTCAACGAACGTCTCGAACTGTTTGACAAACTTGCAATATTGCTCAGCTCGCCCGTCGAAAACCGTTAACTCCACTCTAGGCAGATCGATCGATGGTGGTTTGTAGTCGGCGACCTGCGTGGGGTTCCCTACCTTGTTGCACTCTAACCTATCGGAAGTGTCGAAGTCACTGGTCCTATACTCTCGCTGTTTCTGTGTACACTTCTCTGCTTCATGCGCCTGTAGTCTAGCCGAAAGTAACTGTTGCTCTAGTTCTATTATTCTCAGCTTACATAAATCAACATCCTTACGATCAATATTGCTTTCAATAACACATGAGCTAGCACTGACAGGACTAGGCGACCTAGCATTAACTAAAGAATCATATGTACCCAAAACCTCCCCAGAGACTTGCCGTATTACTTCCTGTCCGGGTTCGACTGCTTTTGATCCTTTCCTTGGCATTTTGCGTGAATTTTCCTCGTTCCAAATAGATGTATTGAGTATTGTTACGAACGTTTGAGCAATGCGTAGCCAAATTCGCAACGGATCCCGAAATCAGAAGGCGATTATCCGTGATAATTCTACGATACTAGATTATTAAAATAAACAATGACGTAAACAATATACAAACCTCAATAATACGATCACAAAGTCTCAACAACGAGAAACCGAATAGCAGCGTGTGAGCAGACAGCACGTGCGTCACGCAGGTCCTGAACAAGGATGTGCCAAAATAGCGCTCTGGGCGCGAACAAACAACAATTGGTCCAGAAAAACAACCAGTTCGTAAAGACAAGTCAATAGTGTATGGAAATGAGTGATGTTGGGAAAAAACACTGAATCGCGAGGGAAAGAGGGGGATTTTCCACGACCGGCTGTTACACGGATGGCTCCGGGGCTTCCGGGTACCAACACATGCTTCATACCCTTACCCTCAGTTGACCCTCATCCACTGTGGCGTAGTTCCAGACCAACCTAGATCCTGGCTTGTTGTGCCTTGCAAGATCGTTCTTCCACAGGGGCTCCTCTATCACCAATGGGGTGAGTCAGATCGACAGCTGGTTACAAGCACGTCCAGTGTAGATGAACTTTGCCTGTTGCGGAAGCGCTTTACTTCTGTTACTTCTTGCGTGAGAGCGCGGTTGTGAAGACAAATCACCAGAGCATTTCTGGTGGTTCCCCTAGGGGCACATTAATCGTTCCAATTTTTTTCTGTGAGTTCCATGTCTCCCAACACGATAGAGCGCATTGACCTATTCAACATCATCTGTAGAAGATGGAATAGTTTGGAGTCTCCTCCTCCAACTGCTTGCGGGCTCTAAAGACATAGATAATCCCCAAAGGCCACCGGCCTAGGCGAACGCAACATGCAGTGGCTCGCATGTTGGGAGTGACAAATGTAAACGGGGCCTCCCACTGATTATAATCAGCCCTCACGAGAAGTGGCTCCTCTTCACGCAGCCTACAGTCTATTCCGTCTTGTCCGTACATTGCGTAGCCACGGAGTGGCATGGCACTCCGGTCTTTTTTAGCCATGTCTCCGTATGTGCTACAATCACTGATCCTTCCGTTCTAGCCAGCACTTCCCCCCAACTCCCCCCCACTCCCCCCCCAAGGTACAGGCATTTGTGCACCATATGGCGGCACCTTAGGCCAGGTCATCTGCTGTGATTGCTTCCGTTTGGGCCGTTGAACCCTCGGGCACAATTCCAGGAGGGCACTCCGTTTTCTGCGTCAACATCCACTAGGCCCGTACTTTCCTGAACCTTCAAGACCATACCGTGAGCAGCAATCGTAACGCTGTTGCAGGAAACTGCTGAGGCTTCCTTTGTCTCATTAATTAGCTTACTGTTTTCCCTCGGTGGTGTCATGTGCCTACTCCAGCTCAACGGTGTTGGTGTTCGCGCAATGACTGTTGCCCAGCTTTCATCCGTTTTAGTGATATTCCTTTTGATCTAGATTGGCTTCGCTGCCACCTCCGTTTCCATTTCGGTTACATCCCCTCTCTTGTTGGTACGCGGTCGCTGAGCTTGCTATGTGCCCCGTATGTCTACCTCTGTGCTCACTGCCCCACTAGCCTCGTATTTTTAGCTGGCATGTTCATTGTTAGCTGTCCAGCTTGGCTACTGCTAATGATTGTGGCTTCAGGCTTAGACTTGCTTAGAGGTGTGATGTCAGCTCTAGCTATCATGAGAACCGGTTGCTTGCGTTCCGGCTTCGATGGATGCAACTGATTTTATGACAGTGCCACCCTTCCACTGAAGAGAGTGTCCGGCTTGGTCCCCGCGTATCCTCCTGTGGCTTTCCCAACCCTCGATGCCCGGCCTAGAAGTAGGTCTCCGCTGTATGTGCTGGTGAAGACGATTCGCAGGGGTCTCGGCTTTGTCGCGCAGTTCGCCTTCCAAAGCCCCGTCCTATGGCACTTTACATACGTCACATCACTGGGTAGCCCCGACATTCTCAGTATATTTACAACGTGCCCATGCTCGACTTCATTCTGATCCACGCCTATTTAATCACCGGTTCTGCAGAATTATGCGGGAGAAAAAGCTTGCTCTTCCCAACAACTCCCTCGGTGATGACCTTCATTGGCTTGGGCCCTTTTTCAACACTCTCTATCCTATGTTTAAGCACCTCAAACGCTGCCGCTCCCCCGGGTACATCCTGTGTCTTCTTACTGAAATTCTTCAGTTTAGTTCCTTTTTTCACGGAATAGATAATGGCCACGGCCAATCGGGTGCCAACAATTCCTTCGATGGAAAGCACACTAGTTGAGCACCCAATACTGCGCAGTGTATTTCTCCGAGCCCCCGCTAAAAATAGAAGGAAAAAGTAAAACCTCATCGCACATCAACTGCAAGGGTCATCATGCACCGTGAGCCTTCATTAGCCATTATGTAGTAAATTGAAACTTCGAACACATCACTTGCTCTACCTGGCAACATGCTCAAAATTCAGGGTCAGAAGTGACGTCATTCAGTTGACAATCCTGTGCACCTTCGAGTACCTGGGCGGTCCCCAGTTCTATAACCTCTTCCGGCAGTCGATTCCACTAGTTAACCAGCCTATTGCTAAAGAAGTGAGATCTAGCTATCAGCGTGGATTGAACCTTCGCCAGCCTCTTCCCATGAACTCTCATTCTGGGGCCTGTTAGCACAAGGAATAGGCTCTTCGGCCTAAGCTCAGGAAAGCCTTTTATTACCTTAGATACCTTTATGAGATCTCCTCGTGGTCTTCTCCTTTTCATAGAGAAAAGCCTGAAGTCCTGGAATTTCTGCTCACACTTCTTGCCCCTCTGACGCTCAACAGTACGCGTTGCAGGGTGCTATACGTTCTCCAAACAGGTGAAATCCCTTTTGTAAACGGGTGACCATGCCTAAACGCGGCTTCCTAAAGAAGGTCTAACTATGACATGTACGCTGGCATGAAAACCTCTGGTCGTCTGCACAAAAAACTGATCTCAACATGAAGAGCTCACCGCGTGCCTTTTTGCGGCTGCCGCAAACCGATCCGACCATTTCAGATCAGAATTCACCACAATCCCTGTTTCCCTTGGCCCTTTCACTGCTTTGATAGAAAATGGGCCTTGGTCATGTGCAGCCTTCGGGCCTGTCGCTGACCGTGACAACAAGTTGCTTTTCCCAGCGTAGAGAGGTATCTCCCACTTCTGTGCCCAGTTAGGAACTGCAAGCACGTCTGCTAAGTTTCTCCCTCCCCTGAGCTCCAACTTACTTCATATCATCTGCGAAGAAGAAGTTCGGTGACTATAGGAACCGGGCTAAATCAATAATAAACAGGAGAAACAGCAGCGGTCCTAGTACAAAACCCTGCGGAACTCCACCGGTGACGTTTTCCAATTTAGGGTTCTTTCCACCCACTCTACCGTAAAACGTTCCACTGGTAAGGAAGTCCTTTATTCATTCCTGAATCTACCGATTTACACCAGCTGACTTCAAACTGGTTGGTAGAATCCGATGGTTTACCGAGTCAAATGCCTTGCTAAAGTCAAGGCACCACACTTCTACCTGTTTGCCTTCATCTATCGTTTAAGTAACCTTGTCTAGCAGGCCAAAGAGTTTGATCAAGCAAGACCTGTTTTTGGAAATCCACGCTGAGCTGGGCAAAACATAGAATTATTTGGTAGGTGCTCGCAGACGTGTGCCCGGGTGGTCTTTTTTACCACTTTGTTTAGAAGGTTGGTTAAGCTAAAGGGGCTGTAGTTTCCCACTTTAGAGCGGTGTCCTCCTTTTAGGATAGCTATCACTGCTGCTTTTTTCCAGTCCCGTGGCAGCCCCCCATGGTCCAGGGTGGCCCTGTATAACTTGTATACTGGAAGAGATAGGATATCAGCCAACGGCTTAATATTAGCAGGACGGATATCATCTGGCCCGGTAGACTTATAGACATCTAACCCTTCTAGGTGTTTGCGTACCATTTCCTCCGTGAGATTCAAGACTGTTACACCCATTGGAATAGCCGCCCTCTCAAAACTTATCTGCACCCCTTTATCTGTTCTGTGCACCCACAGCATCTGCTCTAATAATAATAATAATATTGGTTTATTTCGGAGAAGCCCGAAGCATGCCATGCATCTGCTTTGCTTTGGTTGTCTATTGCTACCCAGTGATTACGGGTAGTCACTGATCCCACTGCATCTCCCAAAGAGCCCTTATACTGCGAGCATCCATCGTACTTCTTTGGATGCTTTTTGATACAACGGGCCAACTTCATTCCACGCATAAGGCCAGCAGATCTCAAGAGGTCCAACTTCTTATTTCTGTGCCTTGTGTATCAGATCCTAACCCAGAGATTCCCGAGGCCTTTAAAAGAGCCCAACTATGGTTTCTACGCCCGATTGACTAGCCCATTGCATCTCTTCACTAAACCTGCTTGCACAACAGAGCCTGACGGCAAACGGGCATTGTGGACCCAGATTGCATTGCCAAAATTTCAAAGAATTTTATCACATGATCACCGCCTAAAAGAATGGGAAATTTCAGAGCCCCAGCAGCAGATGTTCGAAAGCTCACAGGGGTTCTGGAAGTCGACGGAATCATGTCAGTCTCGTGATCTAGGACACCTGAAACCAATATCATCAGACAGTGTTCTTGAAGAATTACGTTCGTCCTGATTCGCCCAATACTGCTCGTTCTTAACGGAAGAAGTCGGCGAAAGGTAGCTTTCGGCTGTAATGGTAGTGGGTTACGGAATTATTTACTTGTATATTACTTTTCTCTTGCTGTTCCCTCGTGCAAAGATTTGGCGGCGCCCCGCTCTCCGACGACAGGGTTTACCGGAGAGGTGAGGTAGATATTCAACTGAACGATAACCTACGTTTTCCGCTTCCACAGTGAACCCATGGAAGCTATCCCATCGCTCGGCGGAAAGTTGTTCTCTTCCAACTGCCTCTGCATTCGCCAGACTTCATCGTGCCGAGCTGCTACTTAAGCTAATGATATATTTAGACTAAACTTCCTGGTGTGCAATAGCTTCCTAATCGGCCTGATGGGCGCTTCGGCCGGGAGAACTGCGTGTGTTCTCACCAGACGGGGATAACGAGCTCCGTCCACGTTGGGTACGTAGGCGTGCTTTTCATCCGGCATCATCCATGAATGACTGATTGCGCATACGCCTTCTTTTTCATCGTCCAAAAGGAGGACGACAGCAGGGGGCTGTAATCCAGCAGTCATCTAAAAATCTGAACATTTAGTTCACGATGAAAATGGTTTTATTCAGAAAAGAATTCCTCTTAGTGGCCTTTATTTAGGCGGAGCTTCTTTTACAAAGTTGATGGGGGGCTTGAAAATGCTTTTCACATAGTAAAGGTATGAGGGATGGGAATGACATAATAGCCGTCATCGTCACTGAAGTAAACACTTCTACAATCGATTTCAGACAGAAGACGCTGAACCAAAATGGACTATGAACTCCTGATGAAGAAGATATTTTGCTTTGCGGATGGAACCGGGTCATCGAAAAAAATATTTTTGTAAGTGAAGCGACTAAGGTTTACCACAATACTTCCAAGATTATCATTTTCAATGAACTTTATTAGTGCCGGTGATCTATTAACCAGAAGCAAGTTACACAGTCTGGTATTGGTAAGGCTTAGCTGTCCAATATTAGCCTGCTTTTCTCCATATGCGATTTGGGATCGTAGTCAGGAATTATCCAGTCGGCTGAGGTTTTTATTCTGGACAGCTGGATAGTTCTGATGCTACACTTCCGTCCCTTTTCATCATAGTGCTAACTGGTATGGGTGTGATTCGAAAGAGAAAGCACCGAATTCCTCCAGCCCGCCGTGGTGTCTTAAATCACTGACAACTTGTGTTAGACAACGGACATTTGTAGGCTTTTCTTCCAATCCATAAGGTACCTTATGCGTTCTAGCAAAATCCAGCAACATGACGGAAGCCTCATCAAGAGTGCACTCTGTACAAAGCTGCGCCAGCATGCATGTGGACAAAAAGTGTTTATAAATGTGTGTAGGAATAGTCTGTTTGAGGCAAACTATCCCCAAGCACATCCACAATAGTCGGAATTTTGTTGTTTTACAAGATCAGTATCCCATCCGTCCACGACACTCGATACTGATTTTCATTGGTATTTCTAATCTCAGGTGCTCAATTCTGTGGTTATTCATGTTTATTTGTTTTCAGTGGAGGCGATTACCTCTGGTGATTGACGAGTCTGTCCGTAACATAACAAGTCTTCAAACAACTCCTGAGCATCTAATGGAAAACCGACAACCACTTATGTATTCAGGTTTTGAAAGGCGACACCACATGTTGATCATGGCGAAAAATAGCTTTGGTTGATAAAAATTGCTTACTGCTGGAAACATTACCTTGTGTTGATGATGGTCCCTCTGATGTGTACACTAGTCTAAACTGTAGTTACCGGCAAGCGACGTTTTCTTTTTACCGAGCGACGGTGCAGGATGATTAAAAATGACAGCTCCTAGTTGTATCTCCTCGAAACCAAGGATGTTTTTGTGGTGAAAGCCATTATTCTACATTTGCTGCAATCCCAAAACTGCGTCATCGTCGCCTCCCGATATCTCAGTCGCCAAACTGGATAGCCAAAGATGCCACTATGACTCGTACCGACGGGGAACCCAAGTGGGACCTTTCATATTATCTGGGACTGCAAGCAAGCCACGCGGCAGAAAATACCCCCAACTGCCTGTCGTATTAATTAGGGTTTTCTAACACAAAACCCCTCCTGCTGATATCAGCATTACAGCACACAAGTAACGGTTCAATCGCAACCTGCTGATATACTAGTCGTCATTCACATCTGTCATATCTCGCCACACTGGACTGATTGACCGGCATATATCCTTCACCCCGCCGGACGAACTATACCCATAGAATATAGTACATTACCAGTAATGACGCCGAATAACACTGAGGCTAAATGCGTCAATGTACATATATATGTATGTATATTTGTCAGTGAAACAGCACAATATTGCCCAAGTCAATGCGGAGAATTTCCACTTTAGTATCTGCTGCAACGGTCCGGTTTTCCATCGATTCGTGTCCGGCTGGAAATTGATCCTCCACTTTTCCAGGGCCCTCCAGTTGCACTTTCACATTTCTGAATGGTACAGGTTACTGATTCTGAAATTCAACTCACCCTCATATGGACCTTTGTTACTTGCACATTCACCAAAGTGCAAAAATGTACATTCATAAAATTGGTTTCATGTTTCCTTGTTTCATAATTCATTCCTTTTCTTGAACCCCGGTAGAACCGACGTTCAGGGTTTGAATCAGCTTTATGGTTTGCTATTCTCTCCGCACGCATCAATTTCCCCGAGTGTACTTCCATACAATCTCTTTTTCTTCCTATTTGAAACTTCGCTGTTCGCAGATACCCGGTAAACCACTGTTTTTCCTGGCTTGCATCAATTTCGTTGATAATGCACCTCTAGCAGTACTAATGAACGACCTATTCGATATCCCCGAGGTGCGCCACCGCCCAGCGCTAAACCGAAACCGGTTCAAAGTTGGCGCGGAAACCATTATTAGAGCGATCCATATAAACTATCGCTGGCTATGTTTTTCTACAACTGGCACTTTTGACTTCTATACCGGTTGCAAAAACCACTGTACAAAAGTACGACGGTCAAATGACTCATACATACGTCTGATCACTTAATAATCTGTGGTCTTAGTATCAGTGACCTAGTGGGATCTTGATTGTTTTCTTTCGGAGAGATTCATTAGAAATGTCAAGTAGGCTACCAACCATCTGGTGTATGTGTGACTAGCTTACCTCGAGTGACCTTGTCATGGGTTATTATTCATTCTCGATCTATCCGCGGGAAAAGGATGGCATTTGTATATGGACTGAGATTTATCGGCACCGAAATTTACCAAAGACTGAAATGATTCTTCTATGAAACCTAAAGTCACTGGGCCGGAAGTTCTCATAAAGCTGCAAATAAGTGCAACGGTTAATGTTCTTTCCGTGCACCCATACGTCATGAAACTGGTTAAAAATGCCTCCTAAAACATACTTTTGTGTAAAAGAGGGAAGGGATCTTATATAATGCTATAACTTGGTACTGGGGGATTACGTACTGAGTAAACGAGCAAAAGTCTTAAATTGCAGATTATTTTTCGTTATACCTGTTATTTTATCAACGTTATACTTCGAGATATGTCAAACATAGGGAAGGAAACAGATCGTCTTTTTCAGGCCTCTCTTCTAAATCCGTAAACTACCTTAAAATGCTAGATTGAAGCACGTTGCTTCGTGAAATTTGTAACGAAAAATGAATAATTCATGATTTAGTAGGTAAGTGAATTATAGCTGCTGAAGGTTTACATATATCTATATACATATATATTAGCCGAAGTTCACCTCTTTCAAAAAATAAGAAAAAAGCAGCAATGGAATTTACAAGTGGACAAAGTATTGTGGTTTTAACGTGTCATATGCAATAAAATTTTAGATGCCCACCTGTTTCATTTAGGACTTCTGGAGTGGCATTAACTTCCGGAACAATTGTGCAGTATCCCCTTAACCGCAATAAACAGTAGTGTCTAGTTAGAAGGAGAGCATTGCTGGTTACGCATGAGACAAAAATAACCCGAACTTCCGCAGGTCACCTGAACCACTGATACGGGACCACAAATTCTAAAATGCTGACACCAAAGACCAATTTAGTTGGTAATAATAAAAAGCTAACATATTGTTCGGTCGTTCTTGTGCTTCTTAGCTGACTGAGTGCTTGTTTACCGGATCGACCGAAGCCTACCTTCCTCACCCCCTACATCAGGTGCGGAGCTGACGGGTGCAGTCTGCCTCCTGGTCCCACTTCGAATGTGACGGCCCGTGAAATGAGTTAATGTGAAGCATTTCTGTACTTCAGAGGAGAGTGGAGTTTCGTTTATAAGTGGCCTCTATTACAACCTTGGTTGTAGCAACACGCTGTTCACGGTGTCACAGCCCTTTCACTGCCGCAGTCCGGGAGCCCGAAGTATGACTAGACAAAACCACACAAGGCGTTCAGTAATGCTCAATTGCCATCAAGTCACGGTTTGCGTGGCACGGCTGTCTGTTGGCTTGACAGAATGCATTGGTTTAAGCCCATTCCCGCGACAACGATTTCGTGGATGACCCACGGGCAGAGGGCTGTTCACTTGCACGGGATGGCAGCCAACACACCCCTCGTCTCCTGATAACCCCGCCTTTGGTTTGTGACCCTCAAAACGGCTATGCCTCTCGTGCGCCTGTCGCGGCAAGGGCTTTCAGCAAGCCGTGAGTGCGTCGACGTCCAAGGTTAGATAGATCAATAACCAGCGATGTGTAACAAATCCTGGGCAATGTTTGACGCAGTAAGGCGCTACGGAGCTGGCGGCTTCAGACCAAATGTGTGAACAATGTCTCCACTGTTACAAATTATATGCTACCACAAACCTAATAACAGGGTGAAACATTTTAATAATAAAGGACGCAATAAATCTGCCTCTGCCGATACGTTATGGCTAGCACACATCACATAGTGTAGATGTTCAACAAACCGTTGAGAGCCAGCCCGGATAGCCTTGCGGTTAAGGTGTTCATTCACAATCGTTCACCCCGGGTTCGAGTCCCCGTTGGGGCTCGGTGGATGTGCACTGCACATGATTCCCAACAAGGATGAAACAGTTGTACAGTGCTTCCATGGTTTTTAGTGGTGAACTGAGCTTTCAAGCTGCATGAAGAATCATATTATATACATTACAAAACCTCGGAAAACTATGTGAATCAAAAAAGCTGTTACGGTGAGGAGTATCGTAGGTGACCAAAGTATCGATAATGAATGTTGTCATTTGCCTTATTAAGACACGCATGAAAGCGGCTACTTGCTGAACTGCACACTTGCTGAACGTGCTCATAGGGCAGTTTGACTAACTCGAAGGTGTCTTATGGATTCAACTACATTAATGTGCTTAAATATGCGATGAAATGGACAACCTATCACGTACCTTTATTTCATTTCGCATACCATTTATAGTAATTTTATTAGCTTGTCTTCGTTCATATACAAATACCATGCACCATGCTGTCTGTTCCTCGTAGTTCGTGAACTCAAGCCAGTTTTTTCGTGCCAAATATATATTGTATACACATACGTATGTGTTTTATTGGCTTCATCACGGACAATACAGATTCGCCCCATTTTCTCGTCAAAACCTTTACCGATAATTTTCCGTCCAGTTACGGTATTATCCTCCTTTAGTCCTCTAAATGCGTCTCTAAATGCAAAGATAGAGTTTTCATGTGACGGCCAACATGCCACTACTAGGTGGGACACCTGAAATTGGACAGGGTAGAATAAGTTTGTCTTAGTTAATGTAAACCAACGCAGGAGTCAGCTTATCATGGGTGGCAACTAGGACCATCTTATTATGAACCGGTTTGCTCGTCAGACAAAATCCTTATTACCAATCTCAGACGTGAGTCGCTAGCTAAATTTGGAACAGCAAGGTCTAACGCTTCCACAGTTCAATGAATAACTCAATGTCAGTATCCTGGCTGGGGATTTCTCTGCGAGCTTACCGCTCTTCCTTCATTGGTAAACTCATCTTTGTGTGCATCAGTTAATAGATGAGAGTTAAATAAACAGTTCAATTTCTGTTCAATTTGAACTTGTCGCTAGGCAGGCGAGATGTTAGATTGCTTTGAACAGCTGTATTCTTCTTTATGGGGCACAATGGTGCACGGAGATCCATACTTCAGCACAGCTTGTGGGGTCATACAGCCCACCATTCTGTTGCCTTCGACTAATTGGGTAGGGGAAAAGGGATATTGCTGTCTGCGGGTGACAATAAACGAAACTCATTCACGTCTCCCGGAACAGTCCACGGCTGTTTGTGGCCTGTAGGTGAGTGGAAATCACTGAGGTGAAGGGTCATTCTTGGGAATTACAAAAAATTCAGGTACCACGGACTGAATGCTTATTCCATCCCGATGAACTTTACCGACAAAAAATGTTGACAGAACAGTGGCCTTAACTTCATTAGGTCCTTCTCATCTGTGTGCGAAACAGAAAGTTTTGTTCATAGACGGAAGAGAAAAGTGTATTTCTTAATGAAATTAGTCCATGGATTGTAAAGAAACCGGACTTTACAGTTCACCAGTAAACTAATAGTTCACCATGGATTAATTTTCTAATAACATCGGAATTCTTCCACTCATGAGGCATGACATCTGACGTGGAGCCAGCTGGCTTTAAATTAAACGTGTTGTAGGGGCAAAGTGAATACTGGATGCGATTAGTTATTGGTCGAAATACTATGCTACCATGCATTTTATTCCACTTTACGAAACTATTCGGCACAAAGTTCAAACTCGTCTGTTTTTATCCAGTCTACTTTTAAAAGCTATTCATTTTTACTACTTCAAATACTATAGTAGTCATCTTTGAACAAGATTTCTTTCCTTGTGGTTCCATAGAATGCTGTATGACACACAATATAACATAAAATGTTACAGCAGTTTCGCAACCGTTCAAGAAATAATCTCAAATAGCTTTTATAACAAGCTTTCCTCTTCCTAATGGAAAGAGAATAAGATGAATAGCTCGGTTGGTGTAAATTACAATATCTACTGCGTATTACTCGTTCGAACTAAGACTTCATTATTCTGCAATGAAGTTACTGTAACTATCATAAACAGGATGATAAATTTCATCCATCGGGCTGTGACAAGTACGATTATTTTTGTCTGTACTGTAAGTTACATGTATTACAATATCCGAGGACATCATAATCGTGGTGAAGACAATTGCTAAACTTCTTCGTGCACCGACAGCACGAGTATCTTCTTGACAGTCGCCGGGTAATCTTTCGAGTCTCCGCTAGGGGTACAATTGAACGACCTCGATTGGAACAGAGAAGGGGGTACTCAGGAGACAGTCGGCGTCAGCCTATGTTCTGGTTTATCTTTTATCATTTAAATCACTCTGATTTTTCCAGCGCTCTTGGCTCGCTGTTCATAATCGCCTTATTTAAGATGTCAATAGCCCACGACTAAACAAGCAAATCATTTCAGCTATATAACACTTTACCACCCCAAGCAGTGATAAGAAGGACAGCCTCCTAAGGCAGTGTAAATTATTCACGTAACCCAGATTCCGCATAAATCATTTAATGAAATCACTTCCCGGTTGCTGATATAAACACTGATTCATGAAAAGGGTTTTATATTAGGAATGGTAAATTTGAAAGCGTACAACGATTTAGAATTTCGGTGTTTCACCTTTCGTCCTCTTCAAGTTGGGCATTCTTCAGGTCTTGAATTATAACGGGAATAACGGAATTAGTTGTTGAAAGCAGATTATAAAAGTGAAATGGACTTCATCATTTGGTTCAGTTCAACAACCTTTTATTTCACCGCACCACATCGCCAACAAGTCTATTCCACTGTATCGATATACCAGTATTAGTGAGCAGTGGCAGATGAGCCATGGTCAACTGGGCTAAACATCTTATGGACCACCCATCTGCTAAAACATGAATTTTGCAGACCACTTTTACACTGTTACAGTAGTGTATCTTGACAAGTCTTCGAACCAGGTCTTTTCGATAAAAGAACTGACTGAAATCCAATAGCTCCCGTTTCCTTGGTCAACTTGCTAAAACCCCTCTCCGGTAACCGGCCTCCATATCCATAACCTGACACTAAAGCACAGGCAATGCATATATCACAAACTTGTGGTCTCTAGCCGCAACAAACGTTCAACTCATTCTCATGGGTTACTGTCTACTCCAGACCAAAGACTACGGTGTGGTCACCGGCCCCCATGGTGCAACAACAGCCAATCAGAAAGTGTGGTGATAAAAACGTGTACCACATGTAGGTTTCTTGGATTGCGCACAGAAGAAAGCATGCATTGTGCAAAGGAGCGCCACCACCGAACTGAGCTTGGCATATTGGACCGGTCCTACAACTTCACCACGTCACAGGGAACGGATGAAACGAAGAGAGCCCAAAACATCAAAGAGTTAATCAACTCGTAGCAGGAAACAGCAATGAAAAAGTTGATGATTCGATCTCGAAACTGCACATAAAGGAAAAAATAGTTTATAAACCGCCTCGCACCAGTTTTTCGGTGATTGATTCCATTTCATGCCCTACAAAAGTTCAAATCCACCCATTTTTCCGAAATGTTGCAAAATATGCTGAGTTCCAGGTTTACCACAATCTGCACAGAGGCGAAAAGTTAAAAATTACAAAGATTTTACTTGAACGGTTATAGTGAGGCTTATTAGCCGAAATCACGCTGTAAAATTGTTCCGGTCTTTGAGGAACATTTAAACACATTTCGTAGAGTATTGTGTGTTGCACATTTTGTACGCAGAAAAACTCCAAAATACCCACAAGGGTGTCTGTATTCGATCAGTCTCCGCGTTCATGTGTGTTTTGATATTGTCCGCCATACACTTGTTATCGAAGCTGATTTATAATCAAAAGTCGATTTCAATACTTTCAAACATTTTGGTGCATTATTTTATGCAATTTCACTGCTTTTTGACTTTTCACTTTTACGCGATGTTTCATTGTGAAGATCTGAAGCTCTGTGTCGAGCAGTATCGATCAGAAGTTCTAGTTGAGCTAAGTTTCTTGCGGCCCACTGGTATAAAACCAACTTGCTCGGATAAAGTTTTACGTAGCCTTTCCCCTTTTTCTCGATATCCAAAGGTAACTGGACCCTTTGCCCTCCGCCGCTCACTGGCATTTACAACTAACAGAAGTGGCGGAGGTAGGGCAGGCGAACAGAAAACTCTCCGGCTATCAGCCACTGTGGTACTCACAACTGTGCAAAGCATGAGTTAATAGCAGGGATCTAGTGCAGTTCTTGCAGCACCCGGTATATCAAGCTATAGCACAAGCACACCATTTCGTCCGCACATGGAAAAACTTCCTTCAATTTTGGCACAAGTCCGATCTACAGGGAACAGCGAATACTCGGGTAGTGAGCGTAACGAACGTTTGAGCAATGCGTAGCCAAATTCGCAACGGATCCCGAAATCAAAAGATGATTATCCGCGATATTCTACGCTACTCAAATATAACATGAACAATGACTTCAAAAATATACAAACCTCAATAATACGATCACAAGGACTCAACAACGAGAAACCGAATAGCAGCGTATGAGCAAACAGCACTTGCGTCACGCAGGTCCTGAACAAGGATGTGCCAAAGTAGCTCTCTGGGCGCGAACAAACAACAATTGATCCATAGAAACAACCAGTTCGTAAAGACAAGTCAATAGTGTAGGCAAATGAGTGATGTTAGGAAAAACACTGAATCGCGAGGATTAAAGGGGGATTTTTCACGACCGGCTGTTACACCGCCCACCAAAATCCTCCTGGATCCTTAGCAGAGTCAAAGGTTCGGTATAAAAGTACTGATTCTTTCTACCTGCCTAGGCCCTGCTGTCAATGCGCGCGCCCAATGTTCGTCGTCAACGTTCTACTGCTGGTCGCACCTAACCCATTGGCTACATAGACGTGAGGATATTCTACATCTTCCACAAGACCAAATGACCGACGGCGGGCGTGAAGGGGGCACATAGATGCTGTCCTTGTAAAAGGCCATCCTGTCCTGGATGTATGTGCTTCATTGACTACGTGTGTGTGTATGTGTGTACGTGCCGGGGTGTACAATGGAATCACAAGTATGACTGCACATCGAAGGAGGACTTTCTGCAATATCAAAAAAGGCTGTGTGGTAAGGAATGAGTAAAATGCAGGCATGTGTGAGGGACCCAAGCCCCGTTACTTCTACATGCAGTGTCGTGTAGTGTGGTGAGCTAAGGTTTGGACAATTAGCTCCATAGTACATCGTAAATGCTGTATGAAATTAAACATAAATATACTTCAAAAATGGTGTGAGTGGTTGGGCCCATAAGGAGAATACATGGGGAATAAATAAATGAATTCAGCTTCATCTTGTATCAGCAGACATGGATACAGCTTGGTCGGTAGCTTCGGCCTCGCCCACGTCGCTGTCACCTTGAAGTAGACATATTTTACGTATATCTCGCAATACGTCTACTTTGTTTGTCCTCACCAACACCGTGCGCACGAGGCCGTCGATTTCTGTACGACAATCCTTGATCACCCCAACCGGCCAATCGTCTTTATGTAGGTGGCTCTCCACGAGGATGACCACGTCGCCACGTCTGAACGACCTCTGTTTGGAGATCCACTTTTGCCGAAGCTGCAGTGTCTGTAGATACTCCCTCATACATCGTTTCCAGAAAGCCTTTGCTGGGTGGTTCACTTGTTTCCATCCAACAACGTACTTTCCACGCAGGATCTTCGGGGTGGTTACTCCTGCGTTTGACCGGAGTAATAATAGGTCGTTGGGGGTGAATGCCGGTTCGCCTTCCGGGTCTGGGACGATCGGCACCAGGGATCTGTTGTTCAATATGCGTTCTACTTCTGTTAGTAAAGTAGTCAGCGTCTCTTCATCGAGGGTTTGTTGTGAGGCCAGGGCTGTGAGTATTTTCCTAGTCGATAGTATCAGCCCTTCCCAAACGCCTCCACGATGACTGGCATAAGGTGGACTGAAGTGCGATTCTGTCCCCTTTGCTACTGTCTTGTTTTGTATTTCGGCGTGGTCCAGGCGGTTCCACCATTTTTCTAACTCCTTATGAGCCCCAACAAAGTTCGAGCCATTGTCTGATTATACATTCTTGGGGACGCCTCGCCTCGCGATGAACCTTTGAAGGGCCATTAGGAATGAATCGGTGGTCATATTATGCACTACTTCAAGATGGACTGCTCTGGATTGTAAACATTTTATCAGCAGCCATACCTCTTTTGGGTGCTCCTTTGCTGTCGTACAAGTAACGGGCCATAGCAGTCTACGCTGATTTCCACGAACGGGCACCATCCCGGTTGGACCCTTACGGCTGGAGGGGGGACATCATTTGCTGGCCTGCTACCGCTCTCCGGTGGCGACAAGTGATGCAGTTGTCTATGGCTCGCTTGGCCGTCACTGGTCCCTTCGTCACCCAAAATCGTCGGCATATATTGTTCAATAAGTGATTCAAGCCTGCGTGTCCTTCTTCCCGATGTACATGATCTATCAGGCATCTCGTTATATGGTGGTCACCGGGGATCATTATGGGGTGTTTTGTTTCGTACTCTAGTTTGAATTCGTCAGCCGCCCTCCAACCATCAGTATTCCTTTCATTCGCATTGGGTTTATGGGTCGGATACTACTGTGCAACAGCCTGCTTCCTTTAATGTTATCATCTGTCCTGGATAGCTCGCGGGCCTCGAACGGGAAGTGTCTAGTTTCAGTAGGCGTAGAACGTCAGGTTCGGCTTGATTCAGCTCGCCCGGTAGTATCGTCCCTACATTCAATGTGTTTTGTGGTCTTGCTCCTACCATAATCAGTAAGGGTACTTTGTATCGTGTCCACCGGATCACGGCTCCTAACATTTTTGCCCAGCTGGGAAATTGGCACAGTTTTTCTATTAGGCTTACGCTTATCGTAAAGTTTGTAGCCAGTATCAGTCTTTTAGTCTCGATATCGCCATCATCAGCCTTAGGTATTAGTAGCGTTGGCCACATCTCTTTAGCTGCAGTTGGGAAGTCCGGTCCCATTGTCCACAACCGCAACCTCTCTAGTGTTTTCAGGCCCCTTGAGCAGAAGTCGGCCGGGTTACTGGCGGATTTTACATGGTGCCAATGACCGGTTTTATTCGACTCGTGGATTATAGTGAGTCGGTTGGCCACGAAGGTGTTAAAACGAGTGATAGTGTTGTTTATGTCATGAAGTACCGTGTCTGAGTCCGTCCAAAAGTTTGGTTCACAGTCTATCCGGTCGGATCATCTCCTAATCACCTCCGCGGCTTTCACGGCCAGTACTGCTGCCGTCAGTTCCAGCCTCGGAATGGGCACCGTTTTCAGTGGAGCCACTCTTGCCTTTGCGAATAGTATCTGGCTGTGCCGCTGATCATTTGCGTCAACCCAGCAGCCGTAAGCAACTATCCGGTTGCCTATTTCTGATGCATCGGTGAATAAGTGGAGTTGGGCATCGTTTGTGCACTTGATTCCTGTCAAGCATCTTTGTATTTTTATCTCCCCAAAGTGCTCCAGGCTTTGCAGCCGGTCGCGCCATCGCTTATCGTCGTCATCCTGGAGAGGTTCGTCCCAATCCGTCCCTCTTTGGCACAGCGATTGCAGCAAGCACTTTCCCGGTAGCAACCATGGCGAAAAGAAACCTAGGGGGTCATAGAGGCTTGAGACTGCTGATAGGATTTCTCTCCGTGTGACTGGTCGTTTGGGTAGGTCTAGAGTTAAAATGAATTCGTCACCTCTGGGTTTCCACTGAAGACCAAGCGTGCGCTCCGTTTGTGAAGAGGATCCCAAAAGCTCTCTCTTACACTCCATTTTCTCGGACTTCGGGATAACATTGAGCACCTCTTGGCTGTTGGAAGTCCATTTGTTGAATTCTCCGGCATTTAGAGTGGCGATCAGTTCGGTCATATAAAGAATAGTAAAATTTGGGTCGCCAAAGGAGCACAGAAAATCGTCCACGTAGAAGTGGTCCATTTCTCTTCCTAACAAGCTGCTGGTGCCGCCGAAACGTTTGAGGGCTTCCCGGAGGGCAAAATTAGCACAGAAAAGAGATGATACCGTCCCAAAGTGGTGGACGGTCAGCCTGCACTCGTCAGGTGCGCGACTCGCGTCGTTTTCAGGCCACCAGAGGAGGCGGAAGGCGTCCCTATCTTTAACGGGCATTTTCACTTGCAGAAACATTCCAAGTATGTCCGCAGAGACGGCTACTTTTCCTAGCCGGAAACGACATAAAATCTCGGCTAGTGGTGTTGTCCAGTCTGGGCCCTGTAGTATATGGTCGTTGGGTGACACACCCTGACTTTTAGCGGCACAGTCGAAAACTACTCTGACCTGCCCCGGTTTCTTTGGGTTCACGACCGGGTGATGGGGTAGGTACTACCTCAAATTTGCGCTGATAACCACTGTATCTACTCTTTCCATATAACCCAAGTCGATGGTATATTGCATGGCTCGCGTGTATTCTATCTTTAGTTGTGGTTCCCGGAACAGCCTGGTTTTGCGGAAGCCTAATTGTTCATAGCCGTTTCTCGGCTGTTTGGCATGGGTTTCACGTTGGATCTCCACGGAACAGGAACCTCAAAACGACCTTTTGCGTACTTGACGTTCTCGGCTACCATTTCCAAAGCCAACCTATCTTCTCGTGATGGGGCATCTCTGTCCATGGCTCAGTCGGCAAATTCGGTGTTATACAATTGTTGGAATGCCTGTTCGATTTTCGTCGTTTCCACCCAAATGCAGTTGATCTGTTTGCCGCCTCTGCCGTCTGTACTACCATATAAAGTCCAACCGAGTACGATGCGTACCACATAGGGTGACTTGCGGCTTCTTATCTTTTGATCCAGGACCCAATGCGCTTCCGGTATATCATAGCTGATCAGCAGATTAATTTCGCTACTCTGCCACTCCTCGATCGTAATCTCGTCGAGATGCGGCCACTGAGTCAGAATCGAATGCACTGACTGAGGTGCTGTCATCGGCAAGTCATTTATAGTGATTACTTCTAGGGTTTCTGCTCCATCGTTGCGGACCAAGAAAGAGAGTTGTGAGTGCAGTTTGGTCAACTGGATGACTTCGGTGCCACTCACTGTGCTTACTGCTAATGAGGATTGACTCCCCCTGATCCCTTATCTCTCTGCGAACTCCTTCCTAACTAGCGTGGTATCCGAGCCACTATCTATGAAGGCCAACGCCTTGGCCACTCCTGTTGGGTTTACTACTCCCATCGCGACCACGCATAAACGTACTGATTTTTGGCGGATGGTGACGTTGAACAAATAACGCTGGGTTTGGTACTCGTCTCGGGTAAGGTTACTCTCGCTTGGTGCAGCAACCTATGGTGTCTGCCCGTGCAGTCCTCGTAACCACATCAGTTCCTTGTCCTACTGGCTGCCGCCCGGTGCGTGGTGTTGAGACGGATAAAACATGCTCCTGCCATCCTCGCCATTCCCCACCGTTCGTCTATTGTGGCGTTGCCGAACTTGGGGCATTCTGGTAGTCCATGGCTAGCACCACAGGATCTGCAGTTTGGTTGCGCCGTGGCATCGCGTGAAATGGCATGTGTGTTGGTCCAAGGCTGGTATTTTGGATGTTCCCGTGCAGGGGTTTGAGCTTGGCTAGTACTTGACTTGTTTGCCCGGTTGCTGTCCCGGATGAGTCGGCCGAACCTGCTGTCAGCTATCTTCGTTTGTCTGTCCAAGAAATCGGTCAGGTCTTCGAAGTTAGCTTCCCTGTCTCTTCGGCTTATCCGTTCTGCTTCGTCCGCCCACCGACCCTGCAGTTCGGGAGAAAGGTGACGGACTATGTTTTCCAAAGTGCGCGTGGCATCTAGATCAGCCCTGTAACCTGAAAGGTCGAGGGCTATTGAGCAGTTCGGCATCTTGATCACCAGGTCGGCCATGGTGTAGACGTCGCCCTTGGTTCTCTTTGCCTCTACCATCACGCTCTTTATAAGGTTACGGGCTACTCTGAAAGGCTGGACAAACAAGTCCCTCAGAATCTTCCTTGCTCTTGTGTAGCCTTGTTCCGGGTCGAGCATGGTACACCCGTCGACAGCTTCTCTTGCTCGGCCTCGATAGTAGTGAGTAAGGTAGAGGAGCCTTTGCCCAGGGTCGGCTGCCTCATTTTCGACGAACGTCTCGAACTGCTTGACAAACTTGCAATATTGTTCAGCTCGCCTGTCGAAAACCGTTAGTTCCACTCTAGGCAAATCGATCGATGGTGTTTTGTAGTCGGCGACCGGCGTGGGGTTCCTTATCTTATTGCACCCTGATCTATCGGAAGTGTCGTAGTCGCTGGTCTCATGATCTCGCCCCTTCTGTGTACACTTCTTTTCTGCTTCCTGTGCCTGCAGTCTAGCCGATAGTAACTGTTGTTCTAGGTCTAGCATTCTCAGCCTATATAAATCAACATCCTTACGATCCATATTGCTCTTATTATCACATGAACTTGAATTGACAGGACTAGGCGATCTAACATTAACTAAAGAATCAAATGTACCCAAAACCTCCCCAGAGACTTGCCGTGTTACTTCCTGTCCGGGTTCCAATGTTTTCGATCCTTTCCTTGGCATTTTGCGTGTTTTTCTCGTTTCAAATTGATCTATTGAGTATTGTAACGAACGTCTGAGCAATGCGTAGCCAAATTCGCAACGGATCCCGAAATCAAAAGATGATTATCCGCGATATTCTACGCTACTCAAATATTACATGAACAATGACTTCAAAAATATACAAACCTCAATAATACGATCACAAAGACTCGACAACGAGAAACCCAATAGCAACGTATGAGCAAACAGCACTTGCGTCACGCAGGTCCTGAACAAGGATGTGCCAAAGTAGCTCTCTGGGCGCGAACAAACAACAATTGGTCCATAGAAACAACCAGTTCGTAAAGACAAGTCAATAGTGTAGGCAAATGAGTGATGTTAGGAAAAACACTGAATCGCGAGGATTAAAGGGGGATTTTCCACGAGCGGTTGTTAGGTCGAGACCACTGTCTCAAACATCGTCCGCTAGCCATGTGTCCGTCACCGAAATGAAGGACGAGGTTCTGGCTGGTGGTGCTATCTCCAGTTCGTCCCAAATGTTCAATAATCCGCGTTTGTTGGTCAGCTACAACTTGGTGGATGCCGCCTGGTCGTCCTCTACCCGAAAAGTTTCTGCCGCTCTGCGCTGAGAGAGCTTACCTGCAGCGGTGGGGACCGAATTTTTAGTAATCTCGTCCGCAGCAGACAAAAGTTCCGGATACAATGGTCCGTTCCACCTTTTCATTTCCTCTCCAGAATCTCAGCACAAGTTTGACTCATTTTTAGCGGTTCTTGAGAGAAAGTTGCCGGCGGTGACAGAAAAGCTGGCCTCAGTCTTTAGAGCAGTCTTAGAACCTCTCCTGCCTGCCCCTGAAGACCAAGGACGAATTCCTATTTCATCAGCTTCTCGGATCCTTGAGGCCTTGCATGTCTGGACGCAGCTCAGAGGCGGACTATTGCTGCCAATCCTATTTCGTCTTTCGTAAAGTTTATTCAAGATCAGTATGGGGTCATCAGATCACGATCCGTTCTACTCTGATTGGAAGTTGCAGTTGCTTCCGGGATGTTGATTCCCGGGAAACTTTGTTCACGGGGCGGTAGCACCGTCTTTGGGGTCGATGTATCCTCTTCCCACCCGTATTGTGTCATCATGAGAGTCATTCAGTAGACTATCTGGCATTGGCTTGAAGACAAATGGCTATTGGCACAACATCTCCCGTCGCAGGCCAGATGCCATCAGATCCAGTCAGGCTACAGGGCTCGCTGTTTTGGCTAATATACTTTCAGATTTTTTCACTGAAGTGTTACAATGTTCCCAATGGGATTCATCGGTCAGGGGGTCCAAAAGCCGTGTTTGCTAAGTAGTAGACTGCAAGGAGAAGAAAGAAAGCCGGGTTCTGTCCTCAGGAACTGGCAGTCGCGCTGCATAACTAGGTCCACTCTTTCAGCTAGCTGCCACAATCACCTTCGAGAATCCCCCGTGGGAATAACTGAATAAGTTCAAAGGATGTAGACTACTGTATTTTACTGTCTGATAGGGAGACCGATATGTTTTGTCTTAGAGCAAGAAAGGGGTGAAAAGGAGAAGTAAGACCCGAGAAATTGCTCATACGGCTAGCCTTAGTCCAGGAAAACCTCATTTCAGCAGTCATCCATCCATCGTTTAAGTATGAGAATCTTATTCGCTGATACTACGTGAGAAAGAATTATTCCCCAAGGTTCCCTCACTCCATGACGGAAGGAAAGCGCCCGATGGCTTCTGATGGCCCTGGGCTTCATCAATTTGTATTCATGTCCCCTGATCCCCGGGTCGCTTCTGAGGGCTGATGACGGCCCTTCGGTTGCGGGTAACCTGTGGAGGGCCGTCCTCTGAGTTCTCTTTTCCCTTGTTCATTTGGCAAGAGGCCAGGGAGGCATGACAATGGCCGAGGCGTAGGACAGCACAGATTTTCATCTTGTACACGACTCCATCGTTGACGTACTGGGGACCATTTGAGTTGGCGGTTAGCCCGATAACAGCTGAAGCTTGGCCACCACACTTTTGGAACCCGCGATTTCATCATGATGCCCGGTAAATGTGGTTCCACCCACTACACCATAACAAGACAGGGCTTTTGCCGCAGGACTCAGTTTCCTGACAGAATAGGTAATCACAGATATCGAAAGGATTGCTTATCCCCGTCGTCTAGTAATAATCCACCAAGAGAGATATTGATCCAAAAATGGCCGAAAATCTTTGGAGCTTACCATACACGTCAATAAAGTAGCGCTAGCAAGGCTGGAAAGAGAACGGAGAGGAAAAGCTCTTCTCACCACCCAAGCGAGAGACAACTATGAAGTGTACCTTCGATCTCCCCTAGAGCCCCAATTTGTAGGCACGGACACAGAATACTGAAGAGCCTTGAGCAAACTGCCATTTCCCATTAGTACCATGTACCCTTGTTCTATGAATGACCCATTTTACCTAGTATTCGGTGTCCTTCTAGAAGTTCCTATACATGGTAGGCTTACCACCCCTTTGGGTAATTCACCACACTTTTCCAACGTCCTCTCACTGAAGAAGTTCGCTCGCGAAGTTGGCTTAGAAAGTGGCTTCCACAATTTTATGCTGTGGCCTATTGTTCCATGTTCGGGGGTTCCTTTCATATCTATCCTCCGCGCTTATTCTCGATAAACGCCACGCGTGTAAACGCTTCACTGTGGTCCCCGCTGAGTTTTTTTCCAAAGTAGGAAGAGTCCTCTATCCTTTAGTCTTTATTAAAATGATTTTCCGATGGCACTCAGACCATGCGAGTGGGTAGTCACCGGCCTTTTTCTGGTCAGGCTGCACCCTCTTTCAGAAAAGTGCTCAAGTCTGTACGCAGTGTTCTTCGAGCGACCTCACTGCCTTTTTCAGAGGTAGAAACTCTACCTTTCTGCAATAAAATGTTGAGCGCAGCTGGAAGACTTCATTGCTTGCCCTGTGAGCAGTTGACTTGAGTCGTTGAACACCCTTAAAGTCTGCCGCCACTCCAGCACCCAGAATCCTCGTTGAACGTACCCTCAAACGTCCACTGCCCATTGCTTCCCGTAACCTTCACTCGCTTTAGGACTAATCCCATCTGTTTATCCGGTTAACTACCTCTGCCCGGTGACATTCTCTATCTTCTTGTTATTCTGATCCGATCGGTTTTACGTCCTCCGAAAAAATGAAGTGTGGCGGTGATAAATCGTTAGATGGATCAACAGTATATTTACAGAAATGCACTGAACCTAAGGCTGACCACTGAGGCGCTCAGATGAGTACCTCCCCCGCTTTTGAACTGCTGGCTACTACCAAAAATTGAATTTCCCGGTAGTCAGCAGGAGTCTCATGTCTCAAAAGGCCTTAGGTTTCTTACCTATGAGCAATGGCTTTCCGGTTCAGGCTAGTTCGTTTTCCACAGAACTATGTGGCTAGGGCCAGTCGTCTTTCAGATAGTTGTGTTGTCAGCGTTTCGCGTAGCTGTCAACCCCGCATGAAGGTTGCCTTTTCCTGAGGGGGGAGAAAATCTTGTATGACATCAGCGCCGCCAGATAAAAGGGAAAACGATGAGAGAACTGCCTCTAACCCCAAGAAAAACTACTATAAACCGGAGTATACTGTCGGTCAAAACGGGTCTACTGCCCTCTTGACGGAATCAACCTTTGCGGTATCTACGATCCACTCCGGAAAGTCACTCCTAGAGCGTATCACTTTATTTGAGAAATTATTCACTTTAATTTTGGAACTTCAGTGCACCCTTGAGGCTTAGGGATTTGTCCACTTCTGCCTTTCTCCGGGATCGGAGAAAACAGGGTTGGCAGTCCCTCCATTACCTCCAGTTCTTCAAATAAAACCCCGAAAAAGCGTCTCGTTTTCGTCGGGAACAGATCCGGAGAGCGGAAACGATCTGTGCAGCTGACCCTCTATTCGACCATCATTCGAGAGGCTTACTGCTGCTCCTTCTCTAAACAGTCTATTTCTTCATGACAGCGCGGTGCCCAGTTGCTCCGGGTGCGGCTAAGTATGGCTTTATAGAGCGGAACGGCCCCTACTGGGAGTGGCTGTTCCAACCCGGAAGATAGACGTGCGCTATATCTGCCGCTTTTGCGCTTTGCTTCTACGGCTTGAAATGGTTTTCCGGCCCTACAAGCAAAAGTCTGTCCCAATATACCATTTGCTGAGGTCTCACCGTATTCCATCTAATCGCTCTACTCACAATTGGTCACTGGCACTTAAAAAGGTTCAGTGAGATGTCCGTGTTGCATACCCAGTTTTGTGCGATTAGCACCCCAAGTTCTATATCTACTTCAGCTATCTTGACGTCAGTGGAAACAAAGGGAGGGTTGATAAATTCACACCGTAGGCCGCTGATGACGGAAAAGACGGGATGCCAAGCACCAAGCCTCGTGGAGCCCCGTGGGGCCCCTTTAGTGACACTTTCCGGTTTTCAAATACGACTACCCTTCTTAACACTGAGGGTTCGTTCTTTTAGAAAGCATTTTATTTATTGTTCTTTCTTGCCATAAATTCCCACAGACTGCAGTGTGATTTGAGAAGTCTGTGGTTCATCAAATGCTACTGTTGGGCTGCAGTAAGATGTCCTAAATTTTACTTTCCTTGATCTCTAACTTCTAATCGGCCAGTTATGTTTCCGGTTCCGCGTGAACGGCGAGCATCGCCTTTATTTTGTGTTGTCGCCTCAGTAGATTGGCCCTTGTGCACCATGACTTCTACTCGGCTGAATGCTTTACAGTCCACTTTTGCCGCCTTCCGTTAGGAGGCTGCTTAGAAACGTTTTTTTCAGAAGCCTGACCAGATAACTTAGGCTCACCGGGTTGCAATTATACAAATTTTGCGGGACTGGGCACCTTTTTTCGTTCCTGATTTTGGGTTTTGAGGTAGATGGTGTCCTGAGGTGGTTTTCTCAGCTTTTGCTGTCACGTCTTGGAGCTTACCTCCATCCCGAGCCCTGGGAATTGACCTACTGAGATGTGACCTGCGATTTAGAGAGCAGGCTGCACGAGGCCAAGATAGCTTGCGTTCCGCAGGACGTCGCTGTAGACGGAGTCAGAGCGTTCCGTTGCACCACAGCCCACTGTCAAGTTCACGGCATCCATCTCTGGCTTATGCCTTTCTGGTAAGGATTATCGATTTGATATAAAAAATTCCTTTCAAAAACCAGTATAACTAAAAATGCTGAATGTTAAAAACGGTGCACTGGGAAAAGCTTTACCAAGGATGCTGGTAGGCATCAGTTTAGGCTGAAACCTAAAAACCTCTGAAAAAGGACACTAAAAGGGTATCATCAAATATTGAAGAGAAAAATCTCCCGGGGCTGTAAGTCAATAGTATTATTAAGTACGAAGTTTCGGGTTGAGGGGAAAATGCCTGTTTTGCAGAGCCCTATCACTGGGGTGAGACAATGTTTTATTATTCAACCATAGTATTTGCCAGGTTGGCCCCGGGGGTGAGCTAGCAGAAGAAATAGTAAATGGGGCTAAAGGCTCTGAGAAAAGGACGAACAACATCCTGCTTCTTGGGGACTTGTTCTGACTCACAATTTTCAGTGTATTTTGAGGTTCACAAAAGTTGCTTCCACCAACCGCTGCCGCTGCTTCCGCAAGCCTCGCTGCTGCAGATGATCTGTGGGTGGCACATGTTTTAAAGTTGGGGAAGCCCGGGGAGGTTAGAAATTACACTTAGAAATAACAAAACTGATCGCTTGTCATGAGGAAATTCATAATTTAGTCCAAACACACGTAGCAAGTTGTCAGAATAACTGACCTAACGTTCTCACCAACGAAAAAATCCGAGTGAAAAAAGCAACCAGATTGTTTCATGACCGATGTGCCTTGCTATAATTCTCAACCAGGTTTTAGGAACTTATAACAGTGTACAACAAACAGGCTCTATTGATTGACTTCGCCATCTGACGATCGGTAATAGGAGCGTTTCGTGATCTGCCAAGAGCATTTTCAGGGTAGATAACAGAGATCATTAACAGTGTGGGAAAATGTTGTTCAAAAATGATTTCCGATTTCAAGCCACAGAATGGTGATTCGAACAAAATTCCGCCTGACAAAACAAATCACAAATTCAGAACAAGATTGCTTTACAAGCTGTACGAAACTATATCATAGGATTAGCAAATGCACGTCATATATAAGCCCCAGATGTGATTCAAAGCGGCTCATCTCAACAGCCAACGTCCTATACAGCAAGCCTATGCGAGCTGTGTCAAGTCAACTGAGAACGAGTTGATATAGGCGATGATGTGTTATATGAACAAACAGTTGTGTATCGCAAGCCACGGGGTTTCATAATGAATGGAGTCATGTTATGCGAAAGCTAAGGTACTGTACGCAAGGGATGTTAAAAGCATCGACTACACCGATGTGCTTCGAGAGTAGGCCTCAAACTACAAATTCACATATTTCCAGCCTATATTTCTTACCGAAAAGCAACGAGCTATTAGCAGTTTTTATTACTTCTTACGCGAGTTGAAAATCATGAATAAGTTTTAGGAACGCAAACGCGCATGTATACGGGCCGGCTGGAGCACATTTGAGAACATGTATTTTAAGATGCCCCTCAAGCACGGCTAACGAACGTGTCATCTATTCGGTGTCACAACGGATTACCAAAGTAATCCTGTCTATCGGACGAATGAAAAAGACTCAGGTAGGTTTACAGATGCGAAAGCGTATTCTGTATATCATGGCATCAAAGCAATACAGAGACGAGAAAAGCACCAAGTGGAAGTGGGAGCAAAGGCTGAGAAGGCGAATGGCGAGAGCGTACAATAGGCGAAGAACTGAAAATGGAAGTGATCAAAGAAAGGAGGTCGACGGAAACCTCGGAAAAGTACCTCCAGCCAAACGTAAGCAACCGAACAAAACAGTGAGGTTGGTAGCAAATGTCACAGAAGATCGGTGAGAAGGTGAATTCAAAATGGTGCCCAGAAAACGGTTATTACCTCAGAACAACAGACGTCACCACACGTTTCCACGACACTGTGGCCCCAGTTGTGATGTGGATGGTCCAGTAATAATAGTGAAGGTATTTTTCGGAATGTCCGTGACGTGCTTCTTTGCACGACCGTATGTACACAAAAGAACAATATATATGGAAGTTACAATTCCAAGAGTCAATATAAATGCATCCAAAAACGAAAACAAATAAACTGAGAACTCCATTCGGAAGAAAAACTTCAAGTAATTAGGACAAAATTTTGAGTGGATCAAAAGCTGGCAACGGTGAACAGAAGAAACAAACCTCTATGTGACGTAGTAGGGAACAAAACAGCAGGTCATGAAAAAATCTAGTTGTGTTGTAAAAGGAGACACTAAAGAACTGGAATGAGCTGGAACTTCAAGAGTTAGTAAGCCTCAAGTTTAACCGCGTCTGGCAGCGTGAGGTCTCAAACACGGACTTTCCTACCATTCTCCACGCACTGTGAAATGGATAGCATATTTTTAAAGCGTCGCTGGATTGTACTGTTCTACCCTGGGAGCAATTCAAGAAAACGAAGCCAAGCCGTAAGTTACAGGATCTTTACAGTCCAGTTAAGTTACATAAAAAGGGTAGTAAATGAGCTAGGTCCAATCAGGTCGCGGGGCAAGCCGTTTTAGCTGGTGGACATCCAGGTTCTTGCAATGGCAAGCCAAAGGGTTCCTTCCGTGCTTCGACTTCCAGATGATCCAAGTGATGGGGTTGTTGAATAATAGACTTCAAGGAGGTTAATGAAAAGTGGGTTCGCTCTCAAAGGACGGGCAATCGCCTTGGGCAGGTAGATTCACTGCCTCACAGAAGTCCCCGTAAGCGTACCTGAACGAGAAAAAAGGGTCAAAGTATGGTGTACTTCAGGTGTGACAGGAAATCGCACGTGTTGTATCATAGAAAGAGAGGGAGGAATGGAGGAAGTGGTAGACATCCAGTGGAAAAAATAAGGGGACGGTAATTTGGCTAGTCGTAATCCAGGAGACCCTCGTTCTGGCAGTCATCCGGTCATTGTTTATGCATCAAGATGCCACTTGCTGCTACCACACTCTATGGCATTTTATTCTAGTGACTCCTCAGCGGGTAGAGGGGAAATGTACTCTTAAGCTTCTGATATCCCCAGGCCTCACTAGTTTACTTTTATGTACCCTGAGGGATAGGTAGTTACTCAGGACTAGTAAGGGCTTGCCGAATATTGATGACCCGGCGGAGTGTTTGAATGTCTCACCCAGGCCTCCCTCTAGAGAGTGCCTACTTAGCGAGAACAGGTTCTGTGCTTCCGGTCTTTTCCTGTGCTTTCTATCCAGCATCCGGCAACCATTTTAGTACGTCGTCTCTGATTGGCTTCCGGCAGCTGATTTTTCCTAACCAGTCTCGGTACCCACACCTAAAAACAGCTTCTCTAGCGTGGATTTAAAAACGTTTTGTAAACTGGCAGGTTTGTTTTGGTATCTCAAGACCCGACAGTTCTGAATAGCCGAAAATTATACCACCTGAGCTGACAGATTTCCTTCGGGGGTATGCACTGGAGTGGGGACTTGCTGTTGCTGTCGCCTGAACTAGACTGTTCCTAAGCGTTCAATTCAACCGAACCGTTTCATGGTCCCAAATTAGACAATATATGATTATTGTTCCACTAGTGATACACCAACTTCAGTCCACAACTGGATCAAGCGGAACCCCGGGTGAGTTGGAAGCACGCACTGTACGATGTCTGAAATGTTAAACAGTATAACAATGCAACGTATCACACAGTCATACCTGACCGAGGTCCTTCTTGGGTAGACAGTGCAGGGTGCAACTACGGGGAAAGTAGCGGCTGAAATGAGCTTTTCCGAATGGGAAACAAGAGTAATTTTGAAGAGAGCAGTTAATTAGTATAGAAAAACAAAACTGGAATAAAAAAAATAAATGGCACAGGAATAATACTCATGGATGCCCATTTGGATACCTTTGAAATTTTATGAGCTAGATACCTGCAGTGGATCAGTCGCCGCACCACTCCCTCAGAAAAGTCACCCAGACTTTTACTCACAAGGTTCATCACTGCCAGACACACAGGTATCTCTAACGGAACTGAGCCACAATCGGTTCGCCACCCGAGAGAGCACATACCAAAATCAACTCTAGACCGACCACGAAAGCAGTTTGGAAGGGGTTGAACTCAGTTCAAACTGCGCCATCAATTTCCGAATGCTTTCTCGATGAAGCCTAGAAAGCCTCTCAAAAGACCAACCATCTAGCTCATGAAGCGCGGCTGAGTTTGAGTGAAGTACGAACACCAGTGTGATATTACGAACATGACCCATCGATATACATGAGCAACTCTTCTGCTCGCAGTGCTGGAGAGTAAGGGTGGGGTTTCAGTACTTTGAGGTATGTACACACTCTGCGCAGTTACAGCATTTATTCTTGTGACCAATGTTCAAACGTAGAATCGTTGACGGACACAAAATTCTTGATGTAAACACACTTGGCAGCGATTGCAGTTGAGTTCCACCACTATACAAATTTTTTGATCAGGTGACAAGGATTACTGGTGGGACCCAACTGGGTTTTGGTAGTTTTTTCTTTCGATGACCTGTAAATTTTTGGAAGTCAGAAACTGAGCGCTGCCGACAGGTGAGCTTCCACAGACTCCCAAAACGCGACTAGACGTGAAGTGCATAGGAAGGCAGTGCTTAAACAGATTGCATACACTACCAGTAAAAGGAACCACGACTGCCTCTGAGACATGGGCAGCACGTGACAATGCAGGTGGACCCAAAAGACCGACAACGCTACCATTGACTTTGCAGTTTCTGTTCTTCAGTAACCTGTTAAAAACTGCTTGTATGCACCATTAAAGCTGTAGCTCAATGGGCGTACGGCATCGCCCGGTGTGAACTTCGTCTTATTAAACAAAATAAGTGTACCAGTGCAACGACGATAACTGAGTGCGCTGGCAGAGTAGCAAACTCTAGAAGTCAGTAACGTTATCGATCATGTTCTCCGCCTAACCAACCAACCACATTGCACAACCGAATTTTCATTCAATGAAGAGCGTATAAAAGCGTGTGTGTGAAGGCTTTTCATTTCAGCAATAAATGGAACCTGTATCAAGTTATTTATCACGACTTACTTCAGCGAGAGAAGGTAAGTGAAATCAGACTTATCTAACCAAATACGTTCCTCGGCAAACAACATAAACGCATCTAGCCTGAGGTTAGTCTGACCGATAACTTCCCCAAAACCCGTAGTTTTCATGAAGCACCCCTTTAATTATCTCTGTTACATGAACGCTCCAGATAATTGTTAACAACGGTATATTTATTGACCGTGGTCAGGACAAATGTACAAAGCGTGATCAGAGGATACAGCACTAAATAACAATGTGAGGCATTCACAACTTTGAAAATAAAGGAGCACACCGTAGCAGAAACAGAACGATAAAGCTGGGCAGTGTTTGAGCGAACTTAAGTGGAGGAGGTTACCGCCGGAAAGGTAACCCGGCTTTAAATTCAAGGAGGGAGTTGTGCTTGGCTGGAGGAACATGAGGATGTTGACATAAGCAATACTGGGGAATGTTAAAAAGTGCAGTGATCGCAAGGACCAGTAAAGCAACAGGCTCTGGACAGCACAATATTAACACGGAGACGAGGCAGGAATAATAAACAATATACATTATGGGTGCCGAAAACAGACTGCGATGTGTCGAGGCTTCTAGAAAAGGATGCCAGGGTGCACCAACTGGACATTCAGACGATCACTAACGAGGAATCGGATGAGAAAGTCACCAAAGGACACGGTTAAAAATAAAGTCCGCAAGGGGTTATCAAATTGCGGTCGGAGAAGTCAGCGAAATATAGAAGGTTGATCCAACATTGGATAACTAATTGTGGGGGGAGCCTCTGATATAAATGCAAGTGAGTTGGTTGTGATAATACGATAAAACTTTTTGTACTGGTAATTTAAGAGGCATATAGATATTTACATGAACGTAAAAGCTTCACGAGGAATGCAGTGTACTTTCGAAGAGCTTGAATGGTATGTGGATGCAGACTGGACTTTCAAAGAGGAGCTGTCAAAGAAACAGACCACTGCAGACAAACGCTACTGAGGCCACCAAGCAGGAGCTGGAAGAGTCTAAAAATGAGATTTTTGTATAAGTATTAAAAAACTTAGTAACCAAGTTCTAATTGGTTACAGACGGCTGGTGTTTTGCCTCAAAAATGCCTCGGTTGCAGGTGATGGCATGTAGGATGGTGAAGGCAGCAGGCATAAAGGGGCTTGGTTGACGAACTGGGAAGAATAGGTTAGGGAAGCAGCGGCAAGGGCTAAATTCCGGTCATCGACTTTGTATTGCAACGCAGAATGAATTGAACTGTTTGTATGGATTAGCGGCAATGTAGTTTTACGGAGTGTGGGGTGATGATCGGTGTCAGAAATCCACTGTGCGATCCGGCGAGACTTTCGTGAGGTATCGTTAGTCCGGTTATAGGATTATGATCATCAGTCAGCCATGTAGGGCGCGCAATACAACTCCAGCGGGAGTGATTGTAGGTTTAAACCATTGTCACTTTGATTGATCAAATGGTTAAGTCCGTACGGTAATCCGGGAGTAAATTAGAGTTGGCTGATGGCTACTCAAGTAACCAGTGTGACCAGAAACAGATCAGGAGTGCGGCAAAATGGAGAGTGTTCCAGCTGTGGGTTATGGTTATCGTTTGAATAGAAGCCAGAAAATAAACGTTTTGTTATCTGACGGCCAGTGGGCCGATCTAGGGGGGACCAACTGAAGGAGGTTGGTAGTTTTGTAGAGAAGTTGGGTGATAATAGAGACATGGGGAGATGTCAAGCGCAGGCTTAGCCGGAGTGCAAAATAATTTAGTTGGTAAGTGATAGATAAGGAGAGGGGCCCGTTTGAGAACCAGGAATAAATCAACAGATGAGGAAGGGATTAGGGAGAAGAATACGAAAAAAGGAGGACGGCAGTCTGGTCGTTGCATAAGCTATGGGCAAGCACGGAAAAAATAGTGAAAGGGAAAGAAAACACTCGGGGTTAAGATGGGGTCTTTTCGTTTGAATACGAAAGTGCCGACATTCCGTAGGGTCATGAGAAATCAGGAGTATATGGATTCCTGGTGGAATGGGGTCTTAACTTATCATAACCATACCTGCATATCAGAGAGTCTTGGTTATTGAGGAATAGTTATCTGCGTGGTAAGACTCAAGTATTCTGAAGAAATGCAAGAAAAGCACTATGAGACCGCTGATTCCTAGCCTGAGATAGGAAAATTAGGTTAAGGTGAGCACCTATGACTAAAGGACAAAACGATTTTCTAGGGGAGCTAGTGTCAGTAAACATTTTGTTTGGGTAATTGAGTCAACAACGTAACAGAAAAATCACCGCCTACTATGGAAACCACTAATAGTGCGTGGGCTTGAGGAGAACGTAGAAAAAGTGAAAATGTGGATGGTAAACTAAGGAAAAGTGCAATGATCACCTTTCTCCTTCTATCAACCAATACAGGCTAGATTTAGCCGATAGCTGTAAACCGTAGGTGTGTCAATACCGGGGTGTCGTCACAGCAGAGGCCGCATAATATACCTATTCCAGCCGTGTACTGACTACTGCATTAGACGACTGCAAGCTGGTTAAGGTTTTCCAGGGAGCTAAAAAAGGTTGAAACTGGGAAACGCGGGGTCGGCAATCATATGCGGAGAGCTCGAACTTCCTGTCATCACCCCGCACTGGTTCAGGCAAAAAGAACTGAAGGCTACTTCAAATGCTTAGAATTTCTCATTTGCTGGGTCGGATTTAGGTTGTTATCAGAAATCCAGCTCTTGTGAAAGGGGCAGACAGCATCATCCGAAGACCTTCCCAGTAGGGAGTGTTTTCTATAAAGGAGTGGGAGAGCAAATTTACACCGTTGAGTGAACTACTCATTCCGTCTTGACCCGACTTTCCTTACTCGTGGCCCATTGGGCCCGAAACCGGTAGGGATAGCTGATTACCCTTGTTGTGAGATGGCCCTTCAAGGGCGTCGTTGCCGTCAGCTGTGAGAGGAAGGGGTGGAAGATGGAACAAAAGCACAGATAATGACAACATTCGTGAAACTATCAATTGACTGCTTGCTTCTGTCAATAACAGAGCCGGACGGGTTACAGTGTATACGCGAGCCATCCGATGACTGCATCGCCGAATATGATATGCCTGGTAACTTGATGGACATAACGGCTTTGGCATAAAAGTATTACCACTGGCTTCGCAGAAGTTGGCCGCCAGCTATTGCTGAAGCAATGGGTGATTGGCACGGGCAGACCAAAGAGCTTCGGCCTAAAGTCGCGCACTGAAGATGAGAACCGGGGAATTGCAAAGATCTTGGGTTTCAGTACACCGATAATTGATAAATGAAGGGGACGATTTGTAGAGACCTCGGTCGTTTTGAGAAAATGACTGTTTTCTGGACACCACTTTGGATCTATTTTCTTTGCGACCTTTTCTTTTTGACATCGACCTCATTGTGTTGTCCGGTTGCGTACGTTTTACCGGACTGACTTCTCCGAGGTTTCCGTCGACCTCGTTTCAAACCACGTTCACTTTCGGTCGCTCGCCGGTTGTACACGCTCGCGGTTCGCTCTCTGCACAGCTGTCGCGTTTCGTTTTCCGTTTGGTGTATCTCTCGTATCGGTACTGTTTCGGTGCCACGATATATAGAATACACCTTGCATCCATAAACCGACTCGCGTTTTCTCTGTTCGTCCGATAGAGGGGATATCGTTGGTATTCTGCTGCCAGACCCAATAAGAGACACATTCACCAGCAGCTCTCGAACGTCTTCTATAGGTTATTTCGGCGGAAATTCGGTTGTGGGTTATGGTGCAACAACTCGACCAGTTGCGGGTAATTTGTGTAGATGAAAAAGGTCTGTATGAGGAACGGACTGATGGTGATGAAATATTTTAAGCGTCAAGCCTCAGGCACAATAGTGAGTCAGGTTCGGGTAACGTCTACCGAATGAGCATTTTTCCAACGGAGATTCGAACTGATTTTTTTAATTTCGGGCTAAGTATATGTGTGCAAAACTAGAGTGCATTATTACAGGGTCTGCCGAGGGGGAGAGGAAAAGTGAGTGGATTAATGTCAAGAAGCAAGGAACTATTGGCTATGCTTTGGCTATGAAAAGGTGACGACAGGATTGGCGGTGCCGAAAAACAATGATGGCCAGATTCAAAAAAACAGATGAAGGTAGAACAGAATTCTCGGACCAAAAAGAAAATCGATCTGCAAGAAAAAGTAGAACAAAAGTAGCTGAAAGTTAGAGCATGGGAAAGAGAGTGCCGTCAAAAATGGGGTTAATTTCAGTTAGTGAAGCACTCCGGGAAAGGTTCCAAGAAGTTGCCCGTCGGGCTTTGCCGGTAGAGAACTTAGAGTGTAAGTGGCAGGATCCGAGATGGAACTGAAGCAAAATAAACGGATGAGTAACAAGAGAGTACACGAAACAAGCGCGCTGCGGCTTTTGCCCTAAGACAATGAGGTGCTCATACAAGGGGGCTCTAAGGCCGTTAGAAACCCAGTCAAACTTCAAAGGCTATTGCTTAGCTTACTTTCAAATCTATAAGTTAAACTTTAGTTTGAACAGTGAAGCATTTGCTTATATGGGTTTTGAATGTCTTAGATGGCCTTGTAGGTCGTTTATTGTGGGGTACACTGTTCCAAGAAGCTGAATACATGACTAGAAAATGGTTGGATCTAAGAGCACCTCTAGAAACGGGAGCGGCAACCGTGTTTTTTCTCAATCTTAAAGAACACTGTGGATTCGTTAAGCTTCCGAACTGCGGTGCTGGTAGAATGGTTTGATTTAAAACGACACCACTGAAGAATATGAGGTCCAGCTTTATGCGTCTAAGTCATAGGGGATCCAGTTTCAGATAATCACGGAGATGGCTTTAATCGAGTTGAGCGAAGCAACCAATTAACTTTTTGTTATTAACCGTTGAAATTTTTCAACAGCTGCTCTATTCTATGAGTGTCTCTTAGAGTAGATTATGGAACTGTATTCCAAGAGCGATATAACAACGGTCTTATAGGTACTGAATTTGCTTTCCAGGGGGCAGAGCTTTTCATGGAGCAGGCTTATGAGTCTTCTAGTCTTCACAATTTGAGTGGTAGTGCGTTTTGAGGAAGTAAAAGTGGCTGAATACAGCAAGCCTACATCTATTTCTAACTGGCTCATTGAAATGGGGTGACCCTCAATACTCAATATACCTGGGGGGAAATTGCACTTGAGGGTAATGATATTGCGTTTCTTCGCGGAAAATGTCTTTAGGGGACTGGTGCACCAAAAACAAAGGGCCGTTAGATCTTGCAGTTCATCACCGGCTACTGAACTAAACAATAGGCTATAAAAAGTAAACAAGATTTTGATGTCGTCCGCGAAGAGGCGTAGGCCGCCATGGCGAACGACATTAAAAACATCATTTTATAGAAGAGGAAGAGTACTGGGCCAAAAACGCTGCCTTTTATGACACCCCTGGTGACAAGCTTAGGTTTAAAGACGGACCCACTTATCTGAGCCAGCTGTTGACGATCGAGAAATAAGAGTCTAAGCAACCGGGTGCCGGGTCAGCAGTGCCACTAGATTTGGCCTGTGATAGGAGCCGAGCTTGTGAGAATCGGTCGAAAGCCTTCTTCATACGTAGCAGGATAATAATCATTGGCACGCCTTTTTCGGCCGCTTTGTGACTGCGTTCAAGAAGTTAACTTGACATGTAGGGCGCGATCGGTTCTTCAGGAGACCGTGTTGACCCAAACTGAGAAAGTTATTTGTTGAAAGGTGGACCATTATCTTGTTTTTATTGCCTCTCCATGATTTGGGAGACGATCGGTGCATCCTTAATAGGGCGATAGTTTTTGAGATCCTGAACGGAGCCCTTTTCCGCTATGGGATAATTGTAGAGGGCTTCATCCAGTAGGGGACAAACTAAATTTCATAGACAGGGTAAATAAATTAAATAGAAGGATAGGCATGTCCGGACCCTCCGTAGAAAAAGCAGCCGGTGGAATACTTTACGGACTTGAGCAGTAAGATGGCTTCATTGATACTGGAGGTGGAGAAATATTGTCGGAGTGAAACGGACTTGTGGACAGAGTCTCACTGAGCGAGCATGCACAGGGTACCTCAGGAATGAGTACGCAGGGCATTAGGGATGGAGCGAAAAATGTGTTGAAAGCTTCGGCTATTTCTCCTGGTTTATCCAGGTATATTTTGACTGTAATGAAGGGTATGATCTTTTGGCTTTGGGGGTTTCTTGCCTTCATCAGCTTACTCAGGATTTCTGTCTTCCTGGGGTAGCAAAGAGCTTTGGCTGCTGCTGAGTAAGCACGAGGTCAGTTGGTGATTTGACTGTAACTGACGGTAGTTCCATTTGGATATATACCGATAGCTCCCGGGTTTTGAGCACAAGTCGATAAAGTTCGGAGAGTTTGCATTTCATTCGCACGGGTCTATTGGTTCTAGAGTTTGTCAGGGCTGGAAGCTGGGTGATTGTGTTTGAAATCTATTTAAGCATAGAATAAAGCTCGTTTGCCACCACCTGAGGATCGAGCGAAAGAAACGGAGTATCCTAATTTCAGACCTGATCATGTTTGGAAGGCTGCCCCAGCATGCCAAGTGATATGACTTGGCAGACAGTTTGGAGGAGATGACGATTTTAGGTACGGAGGACAAGCGCGATATGTGTAAATTTATGCTAGGACTAAGCCCGCTAAGTCCCCGTGAACATCGGCTAATTCTCTACTGACCAACAGTCCCAGTTACATGAAAACATCAGACCATTCTTTAGAAAATGTCAATAAACTACATTCACACAACAAGGTCAAAGGTACACACACAGTTACAGGCCACTGACGCGTCGTGACAGAATACGCATGAGGAAAAGCTTCACCAACATTGGTTAGTTCATCGGGACTGGCTTTGCTGCCCTCATCTCCACTTTTGTTTGACTGCCTCAGTTTCCTGCCCATTTGCCATTTGTTCGTGCATTTGGTTCTTCATTGATCGGCAATGTTGTTTCTGTTTCACTCTCACGACCATCCTGAGTAATCACATAGCCAAGTACGACCCACAATGTCTTGATTAGTTATTGTTTAATATTTAGATACCGCATCAGTTAATATAAACTCTCCTTTCCTCTGAGGATCAAAATTATCAAATTTCGGTGACTTTCGGTTTGGGAGTGGCAAAAATATATTTCCATTTCGTTTGAGGGCTGGGTCTTGGGCGACGGCACTGCATCTGGCTACTGGGCCGTGGAGAGTTTTTCAATCCTTTGACGATTTCGGATCAGTCAATATACGAATACTGTTTGTTGGATATTGTTGGCGTCTTTATACTGGACCAATTCGAGGGTTCCTGCCGTGCCTAAGCAATACCAACTATGACTCTCCTAACCCACAACTATTTTTCGTTGTTTCGGGTTGCTCATTTGCTGGTCTATAGCCTTATGCTGCTGCCGATGAAATTAAGTAGTTCGGACTATCTCATTTGTGAGTTACCTGCTGAAGAGGTTCTATTCTACTCGCCGGTAAGTCTTGAGCCTCTGTTATGGCTAGTGACCCACCAAAAGTCCACAAAGAGGCAAAACTGGGGTTATAAAGTGCCCAGTTTGAGTTTGAAGCCGTTGAAACTATGTACAGTGTAGCTAAGTAGCTTGGACGACATGGAGGTAATATTGTCATAGGGCAGCCTCCACTTGAGAAAGAGGACTAATGGTGATGTCCGTAATTGATTGTCCATTGTGGACGCCAAAATTTTAAAACTGGTGGTAGCCGCGGTGATGAAGTTTCTTATGTTGATAAATCTGACCTGTTGATTGGTATAAACGGGCTAAACCAGCTGCTGCTAAGATTGGATTTACCCAAATGTAAACTTCCCAAGTTCGATTGTTCACCATTGGAGTGCCTCCTTCTTTCGACAATTTGTAATTCAGATCCAGTGCTAAAAACGAGGGGCTGGTAAGCGTTTGAGCTATTTGTTTCAGTGTTGTGAAGTGAAAGCGGAAGAAGCTCTTCGGGGTCGCTTACTCTACCTGGCTAATGACGGTTATCAGCGAGCAAGAGGCATATCGAGAGCCATCGCACCCAGAACACGGGTGTTGGTTTTCCCAACTGAACATAACCACTTCATGGTTAGACACACGAAAGCATATGGCTTGGCATCCCGACAAGTGGCGCTCCTGTATTCAGAGATTCCACTAGTCTACATGATACTACTAGTGGTTCTCCTCTAACTCTCCCCATGTATTTTCATTATTCACGAATAAGGTTACCGCCGACAGGTGGCAACCGAAGCCGAGGCAGACAGTGCTTGGGTAAAGGTTGCCTGAACTGAACTGAAAGTATGGCAGCAGTTGGTACTGGCTGATTCTCCAAAGCGTTCCTTGTTTTACTTACTGGATTAGAACTTCAGTTTGTGGGATCCGCAGAAGCGCATCTGATGAAGATCACGGAGGTGCTGTTTTAGTCGAACGCACGACTTGTGGACTCAATTCCCGTCCAGCGAATAAAGATGCAGAACGACAGCGATTGATGGTTTTTGTACTTGTATTGATTGCCTTGTATAAAGTACAGGAGAAGGGAGGCTGATCGAGATAATCACCAGAGCTGATGAGCTGGAGCGCGCCTTGCCGTTTTGACGTAGTGTGACGAAGGTTCTTCATCTTTTTAACGTGTTCTTATTTTTCACACCGGTGGACTTAAACAAGGCGCGCCTAAGCTCTAAGCTCGCGATTGTATTTTATTGAATTTGGTGTCTGCGAAGCCGCTACATCAGTCCCCCTCCAGAAGGACGACCGAGTAGGAGAACTTCGACCTAAGAGAGCGTCGTGATTTGAGCCAAAAACCAGCTGAATAGTTCCAGCTGGAAAAGGTTTGTGCTCAGCACCTCTAAGGTGATCTAAGGACCTCTGGGCCATATATAGCCGCAGAGAAGGTTACTCACGCGTGCACTGGTGGGGTATCCTCTCCCCGCGCTCTCTATCTAGAAACCTTAAGTGGGGACAGGGACGTGCCAAACCATGTACAAGGCACGTAGGCAACAACAACAACAAAAAATGGTAATGTTCATATAGTGACACATGTCCATTGTTAGTGGTGTGCCAGATCCTTCCTAGGTAAACAACGACTGACCCTAAAAGAGATAAGAAAAACTGGATGCAGTATGCAATCAAAAGGGGAAATCTATGTAAGAACAATAAAGTCAACGAATCGTGCAGGGAAACGAACATGCCTGCCAGACCTGGTGGAACGTGATGGGGGTCGACCTGTGACTCACGCGTGCTGGAGCTAGATGTTGTTGGGGTCGGGCAAACGTCTGTGTTTTTACCATCGACGGGCAACGGCGTAGGCTGGGTTTCCGAGTCGACGAACGCTGGTTTAAGGCGGTCGATCCTGACGGTTTCTTGCCGACCATTGAGATCGATGATGAACGTTTTTTCTAAACGCCGAATGACTTTGTGCGGGCCAGAATAAGCTGGAGTCAACGGGCGGCGGCTCGGCGTACGCAGAAAAACGTGCGTGCACGTATGTAGGTGACTGGGAATAAACGACGGCCGATCTGTCGAACGGACAGGAATACCAATCTTCTGACGCATGTAGATCATGAGACGTTGAGTGTAGTCTCCAAGGTTGGGGAAAGGTGCGCTCTTCTTGGGTGCGACAAATTCACCAGGGAAACGAGCGGTGGTGCCGAATGTCATGGACGCAGGTGTGCAGAGAGTGTCGCTGCGCAACGTATTGCGAATGCCCAATACAACCAGTGGTAAGACGTCCGTCCACTGAGGATTGTTGTGAGCACTGAGCGAAGTTTTGAGGTGCCGGTGAAAACGTTCGACCAAGCCATTTGCCTGGGGATGATAAGCTGTGGTGCGAATACGCTTAGTGCCAGTCAGTTGGAGGAGATTGTCGAAAGTGGCAGATTCAAACTGAGCTCCTCGATCTGTGGTTACTGTGGTAGGACAACCAAAGCGGGAAATCCAGTGTTCCATGAACGCACGGGCGACAGTTTTACTGGATACATCCGGAATGGGTATGGCCTCGGGCCAACGAGTGAAACGATCAATACAAGTGAGTAGATAGATCATACCTCGGGATGGTGGCAAGGGTCCCACAATGTCGACGTGCACGTGAGCGAAACGGGCGTCTGGAGTCTCAAAATTTCCCACTGGACTGGTGGTATGTCGCTGAATTTTGGCTCGCTGACAAGCAATGCAGTTACGTGCCCACTGACGAACGTCGCGATCCATGTTTGGCCAAACAAATCGGGCACGGACTAGTTTGCATGTGGCCTTGATACCCGGATGGGATAGACCGTGCAACACATCGAAAATTGGACGGCGATGTGAAAGTGGTACGATTGGCCTTGGGTGATCCAAGGTGGTGTCGCAGAGGATAGTGCCAGCAGATGACGGAAGAGGCAAAGCCCGCACTCGGAGACTTGTATCGTGAATGGTTTGTTGAAACTCAGGATCCTGCTGGCTTCGTGCCAGGTCCTCGAGATTGATACCGAGAGCAGCGGGCGACCCGTGACTGTGGATCCTGGAAAGAGTATCTGCAGCCACATTAGCCGACCCGGAGATTTGACGAATGTCAGGTGAAAATTGTGATATGAAATCCAGCTGGCGAATTTCTCGTGGAGAATGACGATCAGACGCGTTGCGGAAAGCATACAGTAGTGGCTTGTGATCTGTGAAAATGATGAATTCCCGTCCTTCCAGAGCGTGGCGAAAGTGACGTATGGCGGTGTAGACGGCAAGTAACTCACGACGAAACGCACTGTATTTGGATTCTGCGGAAGACAGGCGGCGTAAGTGAAAAGCCAGAGGCTCCCAGGCGCCGTCCACGGCCTGCTGGAGAACGCAGCCAAGTGCGACATCGGAAGCATTAACAGCAATACTGACGGGAGCATGGGGATCCAGAAGACGGAGAAGAACCGCAGACGACAAGGCCTGTTTGAGCTGAGAAAAGGCCTCCTGGGCTTGATCGGTCCAGATGAGACTTCGTTGTTTGCCCCGCAAAAGATCAGTGAGCGGTTGCATCAGGGTGGCGCAGTGTGGAATGAACCGGCGGTAATAATTGACAAAGCCGTTAAAACGTTTGAGCTGTTTGAAGGACTGTGGATGTGGAAATTCAGCAATATCACTGACCTTGGTTTCAGCCGGACGAATGCCGTTGGCGTCGATGATGTGACCGAGGAAGAGCAATGACGGCTTCCCTAATTCAGTCTTGGCGGCATTGATGGTAACACCGTGCTCTGTTAACCGCTGGAAGAGTTGTCGAAGATGAAGCTGATGTTCGTCAACGCTGGGGCTAGCGACAAGAATATCATCGATGTAAGAGTGAACGAAGGGCAGCCCGCGGGTAACACCGTCAATAAACCGCTGGAACGTTTGGGACGCGTTGCGCAAGCCAAATGGCATACGGAGAAACTCAAATAGACCAAACAGAGTGGTAACGGCGGTTTTTGCAACGTCCTCGTCGGCGACCGGAATTTGATGATAGGCCCGGACCAGGTGGATTTTGCTGAAGATGGTGGATCCAGCCAGAGCAGACGTGATATCATGAATGTGAGGCACAGGATATCGATCTGGCGTTGTGACCTGATTGAGGCGACGATAGTCACCACACGGACGCCAGTCGCCCGAAGTTCTCTTCGGCACTATGTGCAATGGAGAGGCCCACGGGCTGTTCGAAGGACGGATGATGCCTAGGTCCAGCATTTTCTGGAATTCAAGACGAGCGACGGCCAGTTTGTCTGGGGCTAGGCGACGAGGACGGGCAAACACAGGAGATCCAGCGGTACTAATGTGATGTACAACAGCCGAGCGCACCACGGGTAAGTGGTTTGCCGGTCCGGTTAGAGACGGAAACTCAGCTAAAATTTTGGCGAAGGTATCGTTGGCGATAGGAGCTACGGACGGTCGAACAACGTTGACCAAGCAGACAGATCCAACAACAGCACGATGAGTCACAGGGTCGGTTAACTTACGAGAAGCGGGATGTAACGAAAGGTTGAAATGATGCAGAAAATCAACTCCTAAGATGGGCTGGGAAACGTCAGCAATGATAAAAGTCCACTGAAAAAAACGACACAACCCCAGATCTAACTTGAGACGCCTAGTACCAAAAGTGGATATACGAGACCCATTGGCGGCCTGAAGCTCTAAAGTGTGCCGGTGCTGACGATCAGAAGGGTTAGGGGGAACGACACTGATCTGTGCGCCAGTGTCAACCAAAAACTGACGGTGGGAGGTGAGGTCCTTGATAAATAGAAGACGGCAGGGTGTAGGGAGGCTAACGAGCGCTGCCGTACCTACACGTTGGCCGACGAGTTTCCCTGGTTGTCGTGGAACGTGCACGGGTATGTACACTTCCTGGCGCTGGCACGATACTGGCGGTGATACCAACACCATGTCCAAGTGTGTGCATCGGGAGAGGCTGGCCTAGGAGGACTGCGAGCGGCAATAGGCCGACGGGTGCGAGTTGGGGAGCGGCTACGACGTGCCGAACGTGAAGACTGAATAGTGGTCACGTCCGCCCGAAGGGCACTGAGTTGTGCAGCTAAATCTGTGAGAGTCGCCTCCGTAGTGGTTGTGGACGAACGAACACACTGACTAATTTGGGCGGAGGCGGTTTCCATGAAACGGTCCGCCGCCAAAGCCAGTCTGTCTAGTGAGACTTCATCTACGAGAAGGGCCAGAGTGCATTGCGCTTGTTGGGGTAGCTGCTGCATCCACAATTCTCGCAACATCATGTCACCAACTTGGATGCCCTTGGCCAGCTGTCGCATACGACGCAGAAGCTGTGAAGGCTTCTGGTCACCGAGGGAAATGCCACTAAGCAGCTGACGAAGACGGTTTGAGTCGGAGAACCCGGTGCGTTCTAAGATAGCCTGGCGAAGCATATCATAAGGCTTGTCCGTGGGTGGGTTGGAGATGATATCCTCGACAGCTTCAAGAATATTTAAAGGAAGTTCGGCAGTGAGATGCACATACTTCTGTTGCTGGGAAGTGATTCTGGAAGCAGCAAACTGTGCTTCCAGATGAGTCAGCCAAAGAGAGGGATTACCCGGAATGAAAGGTAACGCTTTCACTGGGCGCGCAATAGAGAGCGTTTCAGGCACCGCAGGGTCAGACATAGTTAACTTAGCGTCATCCATATCAAATAGACAGCAAAATAAATATACGATGGCTGATCGAAATCAACACCAAAAAAGGCTCAATACGTATGTGCACAACGAAAACAAAAGGAACGCTGAAGAGCACGGACGATATACTAAATAAATAAAAATTATTAATAACTTGGAACGGGCTCACCAATTTAGTCGAACGCACGACTTGTGGACTCAATTCCCGTCCAGCGAATAAAGATGCAGAATGACAGCGATTGATGGTTTTTGTACTTGTATTGATTGCCTTGTATAAAGTACAGGAGAAGGGAGGCTGATCGAGATAATCACCAGAGCTGATGAGCTGGAGCGCGCCTTGCCGTTTTGACGTAGTGTGACGAAGGCTCTTCATCTTTTTAACGTGTTCTTATTTTTCACACCGGTGGACTTAAACAAGGCGCGCCTAAGCTCTAAGCTCGCGATTGTATTTTATTGAATTTGGTGTCTGCGAAGCCGCTACACTGTTTGAGGGCATGCTCTCTCCGCTTCTACGACCGCTTTCGTCGAGGAAGTCAGCCAGAAAAACCGAGAAGCGCCATCGGCTTGCATTCTCACTGGTAAGTAAGTTTTCACCCTCCATTCCAGTAGAGGACGGGCTCCGATAAACCGGAAGCAGGACCACACAGCTTGTTTACGCTCCTCTATATTCCCACCCTCCATGTCTCCAGCCGGAAGCTTCTTTGTATCACCGGCTGGCCAGAGAGATCAATGCCACTCAGCCAGTTTACAGTGTGGTATCACGTGGCCCTGATCCTTGACCTGTCCTCCTTTAACCGCGGCCCCGAATGTTCGTGAATGACCACAAATACACGTGAAATTCCGATTGTTTGTTTTATTGCACTAAATCTGTCACAAATAAGTCCTCATCGTGGTCTTGAGCGTCACAAGCCCAGCTTGAAGTTTGCTGAGACTGTATTCGATAATCACACCTTCCGTTTCGAACGTTTTGCTGTATTTCAGTACCAGTTTTCGTCTGCCGTTCAATTTTGGATTGCTAGAGCCCAGAAGAAACACCAGGGACGTCTGGTTACTGTGAAATTGTTTAATTTGTTGTACCGCAGCTATTCGGAATTGAACTTGTTTCGAATTGCGTCGAAATTGGTCACTTCGCCTCGCTCAGACTTTCCATATGCTGGAATTCAGACATGCATTAGAGCAGCAATTTTAGGAGTCTTTTCAGCCTCCAGTATGTCGAAGGAATTTCCATCCTCTTGGGACCTCGACTTCTAAAAGTGTACGGCGAGGTGTTAGCTCAGCTGCCATTCTTAGAAGCAGATCTTCTCAGCTTACAACTCACTTCTATACCTTGTACCATGCACGGGTGTTTATCCCCGGTTATTCCCTTGATCCTCGTCAGAATGGTGCCTTAGGTCACTTCACCCTTATTCAGTTATTCTTCGGCTCATTTACAGTCAATCGCCTCTATTGTCCATTTTTTCCATCGGGCTTGTGCATTCGGGTTCAGGCTCCGTTTGCAGTGACATTGATCGCGCAAAGAAAATTACCGTTTTTTAGAAAACCTTTCGGATTTATTGTCTCTACGATCCTTTCTGATGCCTGGTATTTTTATTACGCATGCCTAATTTAAATGACCCTCCCCGGGGTTTCCGTTGTCCTTATTTTTGGTTCGTCTTGTCTTTTGGTTCCGTGCCTGCTGCACACGAGCTTGCCTTTCTGCTTGCTTCAAAGTAGTATTTGCTAGCATTTAGTACACTTCTCTCATCGATACGGTTTCGGTACCACGATACATGAAATACATTCTCCCACCCGTCCACTTTCTCGAATTTCTGTATTTATTTGATAGAAGGGGTTTTGTTGGTAAGTATTCAAGAGACCTCATAGAAGATACGTTTGCGAGCCGCATTTGAACTTCATCCGTGTCTTTGCGAGTCTTTGAGCCTGGTTTCAGAGTTTCTACGATTTCAAGCACTCCAAAACCAACCTTCTGTATTGCGGATTACAAATCTACGCAGAACGGAGTCAAATATGCGCTGTGCTACCAATTTTACACCTTTAGCCCTCAGGGCCTACGAGACTAATGGCTCTAGGACGAAGTTGATAACCGTGACCATGAAACAAATGATGCTTCACTAGTAATCAGAAACCCGAAGTCGTAATCCATGGATATGTTCAACCGAAAGTGTGAAATTACGTAGATCGCGAAGAGGTCAGGGAGAAAAGGCAAGCGCACATGTAAACTTTGAGTTCGAAAAAGGGACAGTTTGGCTAGGAGTGATAAAAAAAAGTCCACACATGGACTGGCAGTAAATATGACCAGTTTCGGAAGTAAAAGCACGGTCAATATTTAGCGGGAACCAGCCTCGTTTGTTTGTACAGCACACTACCGTTTATCTAAGTCCATGCCACCGCCCATGGTGGCCAAAGACCTTTGCCCGTGAAAGCTACATGCAAGCTTCAGCCATACACGCTAATCACTTTCTCTCTACCAACCTTGATCCGCATCTCAAGGGTCGCGGGAGTCCTTGCGTTAATCATCACGTAGGCTTTGTGCAAAGCATCATAGTGACGGACGAGTGGTCCACGTATAGCAGAAAAGACTGACAAACGCATGGTATTACCGAAAAAGCAAAGTGAATTTTGTCTGACCATAAAGCTACGTGTAAGTCACAAAATACATCTTCGCCCTCCTAGTATTCATTGCAATGGTTGTTCCAACACGATTTTTCAACTTTATTACTCTGGATACTAGCTATTAAATAGATTTTGAAAACAACCTAAAGCCACTTTATCTGCTGTGCACTTGCTATGGGTTAACTACGAATGTTCCTTGTGTCCTCCGTAACTAAACTTATCGAAAGAATTCAGTCTCTAATTTCTGATAGGCTGAATAATAATGTGTGGGAACCAATGAAAAAAGTTACGTAAGTTTCAAAGTTTGTGTCTGAAATTCTTTCCAAGTCTTCCTCTTCAGAGTATTATCCGCTTCAACCGAGATGTCTCCATTTTCTCCAACACAGGCTCGGTTAAACCCTTCAATTGCAAAGCAAATGTTACTTTCAGGTCCTGCACTTTTTTAGGTCAAGCTTGATACACCTTAATGTTTCAAGTATGGTAACAGGGCGAAGCCTATCGCTTTGGAACCTGAGATTTGGGCGGCTTTCGAACCGAACGCTATTCGTTCCATCAAACGGCCCTCGGAAGGGCTCTCGACATACTGCCAAACATACACAGCATAATGGGCAGTCGGCTCATCTTCTTGGAACCATGCACTGGAATGCGCGACCGATACAACTGCCTTCACTTTTAGGGTAGAAAATTTAGAAGCGTGTCCAAATACGACCTGTTTGTTGAGAAACAGCAAATTAAAACTTAATTCTACTTATGAAGTTTCCACTGAAAGATAAGTATCGATAATGTTTCGTCCCAGGATTCCTACCCGTGTCACTAACTTTGCACTGTACCAAAGCCGGTGATCAATAAACTGCCTATGATGCTCTTATTACCGGTGAAGTCGGCTGATTTGTATGCCACGCAAAAATGTGGCTTCATCGTTAAATAGGCCCTGACTCAGAGATACACCTAAGTGGTCAACGCAAGTCAAATCCATGCTTGTCACAAACACCTCAGACAGTCAAAATGTTGAAAGACGGAATAACCATATAGTTTTTTTGAGATGAACCCACTTAATGTCCGCTCTGTTTAATCACTGGTATCAACTGCGAACATTTCAGATTGTGCCAATTGGGATGTTGTAGGCAAGGACAACGTTATAATTTGTCGGCGACCGAAAATAGTTCAGGTTGTTGTCTCCAGTGCTCGGAAACTTTGTTGTGCATGGTCCCGAGCACTTTCCAAAGCTTTAACAAGCCTTTGTTGGTGGCCGTTTTTGGTTGACACGCCTAATAATAATAATAATAATAATAATAATAATAATAATAATAATAATAATAATAATAATAATAATAATAATAATAATAATAACAATAATAACAGTATTTTATTTCGGAGACCCACGAAGCATGCCTTACCCATGATCAAAACTGTAAAAGCTACAAAACTGACAGGCAAAATTCATGAAAAATTTAGAAATGCGCAACACATAGAGGGGTAGGAAGAAACAGAGGGGAGATGAGAGGGAGATAAATGTATGCGCACCAAGGAGCAATATAGGGAGATTGGATGAACACTGAGATGGATTCAAACATGGGCCCAGTGAATTAAAGGTCAAGGACAGATGGAGCAGCAGGCTGAGCCAAGTTGATGAGAACGGAACCTGGGTGTCGTACGCGAACAAGACCAAAGATCAGCATGAGAAACTATTGTTACAAGAAACGATGAAGAAAAAAGGAAAAAAGAAGAGAGGACGGGAAGTACAAAGAATTGAGTTGTATGGTTGGGAACTAGGTAGCCACGAACTATACGTTATTGCAATAAACTGATGATGTCAATTTGAAACAGGGAGCTGGCTATGCAAGAAGTAAAGAGTGAGTCAATGGCACTATTGCCGCGGAAGGATCGAGATACGGTAAATGTAAGTCACAGTTATAATCAAAATGGACGCATGTCATGAGGCGCGGTGACATGGTGGCAAAAGAACTGGCCGGCGAAGAACCAGAGGAGGCCGATAAAATATGAGGATGCAAATATATATATATATATATATATATATATATATATATGAGCAGAAGCAAGTAGCAAAGAAGAGAACGGACACGGAAGTAGCAGTGCTTGAAAGAGACAGGTAGGGTTGGGTCAAGTAGTGCGGAGTTAACTTGGATAAACCCTGATAGATTTGTTTGTGACAGGTGAAAATAGGAGAACAACAGTAAAATAGAACCAACTTTGAGAGCAAAGAGGTGATGGCTGTGAGCAGAAGTTGATAAACGAGGGAATATAAAGAAAAGGATCGACGGACACAGGTAGGAGTGAATCCAATGGTGTGATTAATGCAGTTGTGACGTGTGGTGACGGTCAAGCATGGGTGAAGCGCTCCTAAATGGACATACGTTATGCAGCAAGAAGATGGCCGTGAAAATGGCTGGAGAAAGCAGAGCGAATGAGAGTACGGGGTGGTTGGAGAGGTGCAAAAGATCACTTGGGAAGGGTAACTTGGTGGTTAGAAAAACTGTAGTGCGAAGATGCTTCAGTTGTAACAGCGAAAAACATTGAAGAGTAATGAGGAATTGGGGGATTAGAAAGATCAGATAGTGGCAGATTACATGATTTGAAACTGTAGGTGAGAATGATAACGTTGCGATGACAATACACTGAGTGGAACGAGGAAATGCAGCGCAGTCTGAACGGCACAATGAAGATGCCTGTGGCGAGCAATGTACAAAGCAGACGAGAGTGGTGACCAAAGATAACCAGGTAAGAAATGATGAATCAGATTGTTTCATTGCGGATGATACGGGATGGAGATTGAGAAGAAGGAAAGAACCCGGACGGGAAAGCCTGTGATGAAACGAATATGCAAGAGAAACAGTTGTGCGTTGGAGTTGGTAGAATGGAGCTGGATAGTTGCGTGCCTCCAGACCATCGCACTAATGGAGGGAGCCAGACGTTGCTAATCGGTTCACTGCCTAAGAGGACGATCGAAGGAAGAATAACGGATTCAGACATGGAAAATACGGAGGTGGTTAAAAGATAATAAATTTGGTCGTAAAGAATACAAAGGTTGGGACGGCGAGTTCTTATATGGTGACTGGTCATGGTTATGGATATGTCTGGTGGGTGATGAAGGAAGGTCTAAGATATTGCAAAACGGTAGCTAGTGATGTATGCGATCAATGAGCTTTATAAGCATATGGAGGTAACAAGTGAATATTGATTAAGATCCGACGGGGGCGAAATGGGTGGAAAAGAACATACTTCGGGCTTGGGCAGAGTAAAACGGATAGGGCGAGAGCGATATCACACAGTGAGGGTTGTCGTTGTGAAACACGATAGGAACAAGAACAGAATGGATGGGTGTGCATACAGAGGTGGAACGACACGGAAGGGAAGTTATAAGCTTGCTGACATGAAAGATAGATGAGCGAAACGTGGCGAGTAGGAGCACGCTGGCAGCAACGGACGGTCTTCAACCGATCCCGTTTCCTCGAATCTGATAGTTAGTCCCCAATCAGCAACCTAATTCAAATCAATAGTCATCCATGCAGCACTTCGCCGCTGATGCCAGCTAATGCATGCGTGTGTACACCCACAGATGCGCCAAGTCGGCCACTCATTTTTTAACCCAGACCTGTCTGTTACGTGGTCCTTGTGACGGTCAGAACTTTAGGCCCAGGGGTCGAATGATGGTCAAAGCAATAACATGTAGCCCTACGCACTATGCCTGACTTTTTCACCGCCTGCGAGTGGTGACCCTGCCTGCGTCGCATGTGCGACACAGAATAATAACCTTGCTCTTCAGTTCATGCACTCAAACCCAGTCATCTCTAGGTCGCTACAACTACCTCCTCCTTAGAAGGCGACAGTCAAGATAACCCTTTAACCTTGTTGAGTGCATATCTCGCGGTTGTCTCCATCAAACTGATCGACGTCATAACTAGTTTCATCTGACGGTCGGGGACCTTTCACGATGCCAAAATCCCGGTGCCAGTAGGGGGTTACTTAATTGAACACGGGTCTTTTGGCTGTCTGCCGGGCCGTCATCCAGTTGTAGCAGTTGGAACAACGCGTACCGCTTAAAATACTCCGGCACGACTTTCCCAGTGTTTCTCCATCCACCATGCCGGTATACTCAACGGAAAAGAAAAGCGGAACAAATGAGCAAGTGACATTCAGTGAAGATGAAGTGAAACCAGCCCATCCCGGTCGGTTGGCGCAATTCGAAAACTCTGAAATTTACGCGATGTTTTGTTATTTGGTTCTCACAAATGTGTTGTTAAACTTCAAACGGTGACCACAACGCTAGACGGGGCTCAAGAAGTAAACACCTTCTTTGATACACTTTGGCTTGTGAGTATGGCTGCCAGATCGAGCTTTTCGATGCAGCTGCATGGTTTCGGGTTGTGCCGTTTGAGGCGAAGCAGTGGCATCCATAGAGGAAAGAAGCCTTGTCACTGAACTGTGTCTCTCTTTCTGGACCATCCTCAAGGTGCGTCAACTTTAGATGGTCAATGAAGACGCTTTTGTGTTTGCTGTTTCGGCCAGTGAGGTAAACTCGATCGAGTCGCTCGGGCACATTGAGTGAAACATCATAAGCACACTGTAGAGACTACCCAATCTATCCACGAGTATGAATACGTAGTAGCAAGAGGACATTTCTTTTGGAGTGAAGGCTGATCGAGACTGTGGTCGCGGCAGATACACTCGCAAATAGCGCGTCTGTGCAGCCAATTGTTTGGCGTATGAAGCGCGACCGTCGTCACTCAAAAGACCTATGACAAAGCATTCCGAAGCAACCGAATAGTTTGACCTGAAACTGATAGGAGGCTCATAGGCGGAACGCAAACCTAAGAGAAAGACTGGAAACGCCCGTACTCAGTTAGAGCTGTCAGCAGCGGTGGGTGAAGCATGCAGCTGTCGATGAAATCACCCATCCACTGCTCTGGCTGCCGGATGATATGCTGTCATACGAGAACGATGACAGCCCAACTTATGCAATGTTTCTCCAAGCAGATGTGACTCAAACTGTGAGCCGCGATCGGTGCTTACCTTTGCAGGGAAGCGCGTAATGAACCCTACTTTCCATAAAAACAGCTACTACGATTTCTGTCTGTACATGACGATGGGAATAGCCTCTGGCCAAAGGGTGAAATGGTCGACCATACTAAGAAGGTTACGGAAACCTTTACAGGGGCTGAGAGGACAAACGATATCCATGTGGATATGAGAAAACCGGGAGGATGCAACCGGAAAGTGGTCTAATGGGGCCTTTTTATGTCTACTTACTTTCGATGGTTGGCGCTGAACGCACTAACAAGCCCAACTACGAATAACCTTTTGCATATCGTGACAGAAGTACCCATCTGTAACTAGCTTTTGGTGGCTCGGATGGCGGGATGGGATGAGTTATGGCAAACGCTCACGATTGTGCGGCGCAAAGACGTGGGTTTGGCAGAGTTGTGTCACACGTTATTGAGCTCGATGAAAGGGTTAGCGGAAACCACGAGGTTTAAGTGATGCTACCTGGTTTGGATCTGCGAAATCCATTTTCGAAATTTGGGCTGCAGCCAAACCATCGGGGTTTATGACCCGCGGATGAATAGAGACAACGCCTACTCGAAAAAGATTATTAGCCACTACATCCTCGGTGCCGGAAAGGTGACGAACATCACTGGAAAACTGTGCAGCGAGGTCTTAATGACGCAACTCACGTGGCGAGTGTTTATTGGCTCGGCTTCAAAAATCATAAGTCAATAGTTTGTGATCGATAAAGATGACGAACTATCCGCCTTCGACGATATGTCGGATATGTTTACCAGTGCATTTACCGGCAAGCATTTCCCGACTGAACGTATAACACGTAGTTTCGGATGGTGGGAGAGGACGAGAAAAAAAGTCTAGTGTTTTCTATTGTGATGTAGACCCCTGATGGAGCTGGCCGCCTATCACTTTGTCAGAAGCATCGGTGGCCGTGCTTGACTGAGCTTCAGAGGCGAAATGAACTAGTAAAGCAGCAGAAGCCAAAGGGTCTCACTGCATTGAAGACTGTTTTGACACCCTCGGGCAAGTTCTATGGGATCATCTTTAGCACCTCAAGGCGAATCTGGCAACGACTACACAAAGTGAGCACAGTTTGGGATGAAGCGTCGGTAAAAGTTCACCATCCCATTGAAGCAACAACGGTGGTTAATGAAGTAGGGTACGAAATGGAATAAACGGCCTGTACCGTCTCATTCACTTACTGAATGCCACGTTCATCGATCTTGTGGCCTAGAAACTCAACTGAATTTTGGCCAGAGATACTTCTGTCCGCATTGATGGTCATACCGCGCGCGGCCAAATGCTCGAAAAGATGATGTAGGTGTTGCTTGTGCGCATCTTCAGAATCAATAATTATTAGCCTATCGTCTATGTAGGCGAAAACAAAATCTAACCCCCCGGCAATCTGGTTAATAAAACTCTGAGGTTGGTGCAGCTTAAAGCAAACCAGAGGGCATTTGTGGGAATTTCACGGGATCAAAGGGTGTTGTTACCGCTGTCTTAGATATATCCCCATCTGCGATAGGAAACTGGCGATAAGCACGCACCAGATATATTTTGGAGACACGAGCAAAGTTGAGATTTAGATCGGATCAGGTCACAGGGCTCGTGGCTTTGGCCAGTGCACATCCAGATTCTCGCACTCGAGGGGTGCAATGTTCCCACTGTGCCGCGACTGCTGAGTGGTCCGAATGTTGTGATTGTTGAGAGGTAGGCTGCAAGAAAGGGAATGAAAATCAGGTTCGCTCTCGAAGCACCGGCAAACGCGTTGGATAGACAGATTCACATTTCCAACACGCTGCCGTGCTTACCCTCGAGAAGCCCCCCCACAAGTACAACTGAATAAATAAGAAGGGCCGCAGTCCACCGTATTTCACTGCTTGGAGGGGAAACGTATTAAGTCGTAAAAAAGAACGCAGTGGCACAGAGTGGCATGACCTGAGGGTATGCTCGTTCGGCTAGTCATAGTTCCGGCCAACCTCAACCCAGAAATCATGTATCTGCCTTTCAAACACTTCGACGCTGATTGCTGCTGCTACGCTGGATAAGAGTTTGTTCCACGGGTTCGAAACACGGTGAGAGAAGAAGTGCATTCGATCGCTTCTGTTGGCCCTGGGCTTCCCCAACTTGTGTTCGTGTCCCCTGGGTGTCGGGTTGTTCCTCAGAAATGATAACGGGCTGTCGGTTTCGGATAAACGGTGGAGCTGTTTGAACGTCCCTACCAGATCCTTCCTTGGGAGCCGCCTGTTGAACTAGAACAGGCGGAGTGATCACCTTGGTGAATCCCTTTTGGAAGCTTTCCAACAGCTGTTTTTTCCCTGACCAGGCATGAAAGCCGTATTTCAGGTGCGGGCCACAAGCTTCTCGTAAAGTGGCAATATTGTTTTGGCATCCTTAAACTTGACAGTCCGACACAGTTGAAGCATGGACATATTGCTCTTCGCCGTTGCCTCAAGGCACTGCTTGGTGGTCTCAAAGGTTTCGTTCACTTTAAAGCCGAGATCTATCATGATCTCAGTGGTCTCGATTATCCTAAGTGATCCTTAGTTGAGGTGCTGAGTCTATCCTGCTCCCAAAGCCGCAGAGCAGCTGTCTGAACTTAACTCGGTTCAAAGAGATCCTCCATGTTTCGGTTCACTCTCGTATTCCTATCAGGTCTTCCTGCATCCAGTTCAAAGATGATTCCACCACAATCTTGGGATCATCCGCGAACGGAAAGTCAGGCCGCTTCAACGTGTCCACCAGGTCATCTTTATCGATCAAGAACAACTGAGGCCCCAACACTGACCCCTGCGGCACCCCACTGCAAGCCGTTGCTGCGCTGGCTTTTGCATCCGCAACACGAACGTGGAAAGCCCCGCCAGTGATGTATGCTCTGATAAAGTTCAGCGTCCCTTGCGCAATCCCCATGCCCTGTATTTTGTGCGTCAGCAGTCTGTTGATTACCGAGTCAAACCTCTTCTGGAAATCCAGATAATACTTCGACTGGCTCGTCTTTACCCAGCCTGCCTGTATCCCCATCCAGAAATGACAAGAGGTTCGTGGGACATGATGTCCTATTTACATGTTGGTGCTGCCTTACTGTGACCTTACTGTGGTGTTAAACCTGCCTTGTGATCCTATCCCTAACGATACCCCCAAGTAATTTTAGTACCACCGGCAGCAGGCTGACGGGCCTGTAATAAGATGCAACTTCCCTCTTGCCTCTCTTATGGATGGGCACCACTTTGGCTTTTAACCAAACAAAAGGCAACGAGGCCGGGTCTAAAGTCCTGGTTAGCAAGTGCACTAGTGCCCCGGACAGTATGCCTGCCAACGGACATAGGACAGTGGCGTGAATGTCGTCTGGCCCGGTGGTCTTGCTTCGCTTTAGCCGACAGACAGCCAGTTCCATTTACACGGGTTCCACAACAACTTCGTCCATTTGGGAAAAGCTACGGAATTCAGGTAAAGTCGTTCTTTTTCCGGTACCCGCAGTGTGTATCAGCTCAAAACCCCCCTCAAGCAATTTGGATTATTCCCCGGCGTTTCCTGTTTGCTACCTTGCCCATCTGTAACATTTTCTACTGCCATTCGTGAATAGGCTTTAGGCTGTATATAGTCATAATAGACCTTGGGGCATTTCTCGGTATTTTGTGCCAATCTCGCCTCATACTGTATCTGACAGGATTTTTGCACCCTTAGAGCATGTTCGCACGCCCTCAGGAGCTGCAGAAGCTGAAGATGTCCCCCTGCTCTTCGGAAGCACCTCCGTGCCACTCGTTTGCATGCCTGCACTTTTTCAGCCCTGCGGACCCAACTAGCTGGTCGGCCTCTCCATCTTACCCTCATCTTTGGAGCGAACTCGTCGGTGAGTCGCATTAGGCTGCCTTTTGTGGGAAGTCGCCCATCATCTCATGTGATGATGCGGTGTTACGACCGTTTGAGCAATGCGTAGCCAAATTCGCAACGGATCCCGAAATCAGAAGGCGATTATCCGTGATAATTCTACGATACTAGATTATTAAAATAAACAATGACGTAAACAATATACAAACCTCAATAATACGATCACAAAGTCTCAACAACGAGAAACCGAATAGCAGCGTGTGAGCAGACAGCACGTGCGTCACGCAGGTCCTGAACAAGGATGTGCCAAAATAGCGCTCTGGGCGCGAACAAACAACAATTGGTCCAGAAAAACAACCAGTTCGTAAAGACAAGTCAATAGTGTATGGAAATGAGTGATGTTGGGAAAAAACACTGAATCGCGAGGGAAAAAAGGGGGATTTTCCACGACCGGCTGTTACACCGCCCACCAAAATCCTCCTGGATCCTTAGCAGAGTCAAAGGTTCGGTATAAAGGTACTGATTCTTCCTACCTGCCTAGGCCCTGCTGTCAGTGCGCGCGTCTAATGCTCGTCGTCGACGTTCTACTACTGGTCGCACCTAACCCATTGGCTACATAGACGTGAGGCTAGTCTACATCTTCCACAAGACCAAATGACCGATGGCGGGCGTGAATGGTCACATAGACGTTGTCCTCGTACGGGGCCGTCCGGTCCTGGATGTACGCGCTTGAGTGTGTGTGTGTGTGCGTGCGTGTGTGTGTGTGTGCTGGGGTTACAATGAAATCACAGTTATGACTACACATCAAAGGAGGACTTTCTGCAATGTCAACAAAAGACCGCGTGGCAAGAAAACGAGTAAATGTAGCATGCATGTGTGACCTCAGCTCCACTACTTCCACATGTGCAAGGGGCATTCGGTAGCGTCAACAAAAGGCGAAAAAAGAACACTGTCACATGTATGATGGGTTTACGGGATGTAGAGTGCGTCGTGCATGTGCGTATGTATCGGGATGTATAATGGAATCGCACTCATCACCACATATCGGAAAGAACCTTCTGTAATGTCAACGAAGGGACCGCGAGCACCTTAACGTGTTTGACGGAGATTGTGCGGTATATATGGTGTTTCTTTATCCACCTCGATTACTGGTGTGAAAAAGGTTTACTAGGCCACAGGGTTATCAGCTCCTCCGTCTTCGCTCTCGAGTAGGTTAATACTGCGTATGTCACGAATGAGCACTCCGTTAGCTGTCTTCACCTTCACCGTTCTTATCATTTCGTCAGTGCTTTTGATGGTTTCCGTAACTACTCCCAAAGACCAAGCGCTGAAATGTGCGCGTTCGTCGGCGATCATAACCACGTCCCCAACTTTGAATGGTCTTGTTTTGGCCAGCCACTTCTGTCGAGTCTGCAAAGCCGGTAGGTACTCCCGTAGCCATCGCCTCCAGAAGACCTTGGCCAGATAATTCGCTTGCTTCCACCCGTGGAGGTAGCTCCCACGAAGGTTTACCGGCCCTTGGAAACCCTCGTTCGACCTTAGCGTCAATAAGTCGTTTGGGGTGAGCGCCAGGTGGGTGGGGTCGCCGTTCAATACTGGAACCAGGGGGCGGTTGTTCAGGATTCGCTCCACCTCAGTCATGACGGTGTTCAGGGTCTCGTCGTCGGGCGGCTGCTGCTCCATGATTGACAGCAATATCCGTCTGGCGGACCGGATCATGCGTTCCCATATGCCGCCTCGGTGACTGGCCTGTGGGGGGTTGAAATGCCAGCGTATGCCGTAGGCCACGGTTCGGTTCTGCAGTTCGTCCCTGTTTATGTTCTTGTGCCAACGCTGCAATTCCCGTTGAGCGCCCACAAAGTTCGATCCATTATCTGAGTATATATCGGCCGGTATGCCTCTTCGGTTGATAAATCTTTGCAAGGCCCGTAGAAACGAATCGGTCGTCATCGAATGTGCGACTTCTAGGTGTACCGCACGTGATTTCATGCACGTCATGATACATCCGTATCGCTTTTCTAATCTTTTCCCGCACTTGACCCACAAGGGCCCGAAATAGTCCAACCCGGTGTCACTGAACGGCCACCAGCCCGTAGTTACCCTGCATTCTGGTAGCGGGGCCATGAGTTGTTTGCCTGCTATGGCATTGCGTCTCCTGCATTGCACACACCGTCGGATCACGCGTTTTACAGTCTCTCGTCCTCTCAACAACCAAAGACGCTTTCGGATGACGCTCGTCACGTGACTTTCCCCGGCATGTCCCTCAATGGCGTGGACGTGTTGAATCATTAGCTCTACTACGGGTTGTCTCGCTGGCAGCAGTATAGGATACTTTGTGTCGAAGTTCAGGTGGGCGTTGGTCAGCCTACCATCCACCCGCAGCAGTCCGTTGATGATTTTGGGGTTTAAGCGCTTCAGCTCGCCTCTTGGAGATGGCATGTCTTCATTGGTCAGCCCCACTTCTTCCGCCCTCTTGAGTTCTTGGGCGAAAGCCTCGCGTTGTATCATTCTGAAAATATCGTACTCTGCCGCTTGTAGCTCATCGGGACCTATCGGGCCGACCGGTATCCGACCTGAGGGCCGTAGCCCTTTCATGACTAGTAAACTTATCTTGAACCTGGTTAACCAAACTAGCGAACGAAGCGTCTTCATCCAGGAAGAAAACCTGACCAGTCGCGATAAAATGGGCGACGCTTCGACGACGTTGGTTGCTATCACTACGCCTTTGATCTCCAGTTCCAATTCCGTAGGGGGTTTTAATTCGAACACGGGCCAGTCCTGTTTGGGCAATTGCAGGAAGTTCGGCCCTCTCGTCCACGTGTCCAGTTGCCTGAAGTTGTTCGCACCTCGGGAGCACAGGTCGGCCGGATTATCGCCAGACCTGACATGACTCCACTGGTGCGTGGCCGATTCATCGTGGATAATCGTGAGCCGGTTAGCAACGAAAGTACTAAACCGGCTCCGTACGTTGTTAATGTAGTAAAGTACTATCGTTGAATCCGTCCAGAAGCTCACCGACCAAATGTAGAGATCGAAACATCTCTTCACAGCTTGCACCACCCTGACTGCCAACACGGCTGCGCTGAGTTCAAGGCGTGGGATTGAGACCGACTTCAGTGGAGCAACGCGGGCTTTGGCGAACAGGATCCTCGTGGTATATTGTCCATCTCCTGCGCACCATCGTCCGTACACCACAGCTCCATAACCGACTTCGGATGCATCGGAAAAGGCATGTAGTTCTCCAGTCCGTGTCGTATGGCCAGGGGTCAAACATCGTGGTATTCTTATGTCCCCTAATTTCTTCAAGGTGTTCAAAAATTCCTCCCAGTCCAGCCGGTCCCCTCGGTCCAGTGACTGGTCCCAATCAACTTTCTTACGGCACAGCCGCTGCAGCAAGATCTTTCCGGGTAGCAGCCATGGTGAGACGAAACCGAGCGGGTCGAACAAACTTGAGACGGCAGATAGTATGCCACGACGGGTTATTGGCAGCTCGGGAACGTTCAGTTCGAAAACAAAATCGTCCGTTTCCGCGTCCCATTGTATTCCTAAAGTGCGCTCGATAGGAAGTGGAGAGCCGTCCAAATCTCTTACCCTTTCGGCCTTTTCGTGATACGGGATGACCTTCAGCACTTCCGAAGCGTTCGACATCCATTTAGTTAGATGGAAGCCACCCTCTTCCAGCAATCTCGTCAGACCCCTGAACTGTTCTAGAGCTGATTCCACATCATCGAATGACCCAAGGTAGTCGTCGACGTAGAAGTTCCTGCTGACGCTTTCTACCACCGTCCGATGTACCAGATCGCCATGTTTGTTCGCTGATTCTCGGAGGGCGTAGTTGGCACAAAATGGTGACGATATGGCTCCGAAGGGGTGTACGGTCATTCTATAATTCACCACTGCATTGTCCCGGTCGCTCCCTTCCCACCACAGGAAACGCAAAGCATCTCGTTCTCCTACCGGAATCTTCACCTGATGGAACATTTCCCTAATGTCAGCAGACAAAGCCACTTTACCCACTCTGAAACGGCACAGAACATCGATCAGTGGTGTGGTCCAGTCAGGCCCCTGTAGTAGGCGATCGTTTAACGACTTGCCCTGGAACTTGGCCGCACAGTCGAAAACCACGCGCAGTTTATTGGGTTTCTTGGGGTTGATAACCGGATGGTGAGGCAGATACCAGATACCCCTTTTGCTGTCGGTGTTAACAGGCACCCTTTCAACGTAACCGAGGTCCTCGTTTCGCTTCATCAAATCCGCGTATCGTTCCCACAGATTCTGGTCTCGAATGAAGCGTTCTTTTAGTCGTAGTAATCGTTGGAGAACATAATTTCTGTTGTCAGTCCACGGGTCGACCGGTGTGCGCCATGGGAGGGGAACCTCGAACTGTTTTTTGAGGCCTCTAGAGCCTTGCCGCACCGTTTGTAGAGCGAAGTGATCCTCTTGAGACAACGTCGGTCTTTCGTCCCCAATGTCATGAAACTCCTTTTCATAAAGCCGTTGCAGATGATACTCTATGCGGTCCGTTTCGGCGGATAAGTAATTCACGGAACCGCGTACCCCTACTGGACCGTATAACATCCATCCCAGAGCCGTGCGTACGGCATAAGGTGCCTGGCGGTCGCCCACTCTTTGGTCAAGCACCCAATGCGCCTCTGGCACGTCGCATCCGATGAGGAGATCCACCTCATCATCTTCCCAGTCTACAACGGTTACATCCTGCAGGTGGGGCCATCGAGTCAAGATTGCGTTCACCGACCTTGGTGCTCGCATGGGGAGATCCGCTAAAGTGAATGCCTCCGTTGGTTCAATTTCCTCGTTAGTGTCTAGAGAGATGAGTTGCAGCCTTAATCTACCGGCAGTCATTACCTGTGTTCCGCCCACCGTGCTCACTGCTAACGACGTCGCACCTTTAGCCAGTTGGTGTTTGTCGGCAAACCGCTCTTTCACTAAAGTGGTGTCGGATCCACTATCAACGAAAGCCAACGCCTTGGCTATCCCAGTCGGAGTCACTACTCCCACGGCCACTACGCCTAAACGTACCGGTTTACTGGCAGATTGTGAAGTTGAGCAAATCACGCTGGGCTTGGCACTCGCCTCGGATATGGTTATTCTCGCCTGATGCAGCAGCCGATGGTGTCTGCCCGTGCAGCCCTCGTAACCACATCGATTCCTTGTTCTACAGGCTGCTGCCCGGTGCGTGGTGTTGAGACAGATGAAACATGCTCCTGCCATCCTCGCCATTCCCCACCGTTCGTCTATTGTGGCATTGCCGAACTTGGGGCATTCTGGTAGGCCATGGCTAGTACCACAGGATCTGCAATTTGGTTTCGCCGTAGCATCTCGTGAAATGACGTGTGTGTTGGTCCAAGGCTGGTACTTTGGATGTTCCCGTACAGGGGTTTGGACTTGGCTAGTACCGGGCTTGTTTGCTCGGTTGCTGTCCCGGATAAGTCGGCCGAATCTGCTGTCAGCTATCTTCGTTTGCCTGTCTAAGTATTCAGTCAGGTCTTCGAAGTTGGCTTCTCTGTCGCCTCGGCTTATCCGTTCAGCTTCTTCCGCCCACCGACCCTGTAGTTCGGGAGAGAGGTGACGGACTATGCCTTCCAAAGTGTGCATGGCGTCTAGGTCAGCTCTGTAACCTAAATGGTCGAGGGCTATTGAGCAGTTCTGCATCTTGATCACCAGGTCGGCCATGGTGTAGACGTCGCCCTTGGTTTTCTTTGCCTCTGCCATCACGCCCTCTATTAGGTTACGGGCTACTTTGAAAGGTTGGCCAAACAAGTCCCTCAGAATCTTTCTTGCCCTTGTGTAGCCTTGTTCTGGATCGAGCATGGTGCATCCGTCGATAGCTTCTCGCGCTCGGCCTCGGCAGTAGTGAGTAAGGTAAAGAAGCCTTTGCCCAGGGTCGTTTACCTTGTTTTCAACGAACGTCTCGAACTGTTTGACAAACTTGCAATATTGCTCAGCTCGTCCGTCGAAAACCGTTAACTCCACTCTAGGCAGATCGATCGATGGTGGTTTGTAGTCGGCGACCTGCGTGGGGTTCCCTACCTTATTGCACTCTAACCTATCGGAAGTGTCGAAGTCACTGGTCCTATACTCTCGCTGTTTCTGTGTACACTTCTCTGCTTCATGCGCCTGTAGTCTAGCCGAAAGTAACTGTTGCTCTAGTTCTATTATTCTCAGCTTATATAAATCAACGTCCTTACGATCAATATTGCTTTCAATAACACACGAGCTAGCACTGACAGGACTAGGCGATCTAGCATTAGCTAAAGAATCATAAGTACCCAAAACCTCCCCAGAGACTTGCCGTATTACTTCCTGTCCGGGTTCGACTGCCTTTGATCCTTTCCTTGGCATTTTGCGTGAATTTTCCTCGTTCCAAATAGATCTATTGAGTATTGTTACGACCGTTTGAGCAATGCGTAGCCAAATTCGCAACGGATCCCGAAATCAGAAGGCGATTATCCGTGATAATTCTACGATACTAGATTATTAAAATAAACAATGACGTAAACAATATACAAACCTCAATAATACGATCACAAAGTCTCAACAACGAGAAACCGAATAGCAGCGTGTGAGCAGACAGCACGTGCGTCACGCAGGTCCTGAACAAGGATGTGCCAAAATAGCGCTCTGGGCGCGAACAAACAACAATTGGTCCAGAAAAACAACCAGTTCGTAAAGACAAGTCAATAGTGTATGGAAATGAGTGATGTTGGGAAAAAACACTGAATCGCGAGGGAAAAAAGGGGGATTTTCCACGACCGGCTGTTACATGCGGGCCGCCTACTAGGTACTCTCTGCGACCATCTTCAGTGCCTGGAAGTCACCTTTCCGGAAGCTCCTCTTTAGTTGTAAAGGACTTCTCCCTGCTTTCCCATTGTACTATAAACTGATCACCACATGATCGCTCCTGTCCATAGGAACAGTAGCCTCCAGGATGTAGACTTCCTCCTATGTTTTAGTGAGCGCGAGTTCCAGAATGCTGTGTGTCTGACCTATTCTCCGTCGGATTGTTTGGCTTATGTTTTGAACCAGTCTGAATCTGCACAGCAGCTCAATTAACCGATCGCCGAGTCCACCTCGCGGTGTCCAAATTCCCTCCCACTCTATTTCCGGTGAGTTGAAATCACCGACAGTCACTAACCTATCACAATGGGTGGCTTTCCCAGACAAAATATCTAGCTCTTTCGCCAAGCTGTTGGTTTAGTTCTTTAGTGATTTTAGTTTTATCTCACGAGCATTCACCAGACATCGAATTTGGGAGATTTCTTCATTCACGGCTTTTTAAAACTACTCAAGTCTAGCCTACGCCGTCTTCAGCTTTGAACTGGTTTCCGTAGCTCCGCAGCTGGTGCAAATGAGTGTTTCATTAGGAGTGACAGTGGTTTCCTGAGATCCCTGAAAGCACTTCAATCGACGCTTGGCCTTGATATCCTGAATATGTGGGGTGGTGTACGTATCTGGAAATGTGGCGTTATTTAGGGCTCCATAATCTCCACATAATCATCAATACTCTGACCTTTTAGGGACCGTTTAAAATGGAGAAACAAATGGTCCTTTTGACGAAAAACGGTACCTAATTCATGTGCTTTCTATCGGCTCGCCCTAGTTGAAGCTCATCGGGTAAAAGCCAGCGTGCTCTAACAAAACAAGAGGGCCTGATGTGCTAATGTGATGACCTATCGAGCTGGTCGGGGTAAGTAGTACGGATGGTGGATACAGCATCTTTGGGTAAACATCTTATACGTCACCGAACAAATGCGAACCGATCGTTTCAGGTGGGATAGGACTGATCGGGTGGGAATCAACCGAGATCCCATTCACGTGTAGATTAGTGACAAGACCCACAAGACATTTACTGCAAGAGTCAACCAAGAGGTCGTAGTGATGCAGGAAGTCAATACCAAGTAGGGCTTTTTGAACGTCTGCAATCAAGAAGAACCAAAGGAAATTGCGACGAAGGTCAAAATCCATTGTCTTCGAAATTGGCTCATTAATCTGTTTAAAAGTACCGTTAGCTGCACGCAAGCTGGATATGAGGAAGCTATCTCGAGTTTGACCTGAATGTGGGAGCGCGCCAACCTCAGCACCTGTTTCTACCAAGCAGGGTGTCCCTGAATTATGATCGAATATGTGAAATGGGAAACTGCCCTGGCCAGTAGCGGCCGTCGGAGCTACGCACTGGCTTCCCAGTTTCCTTGACTGGCTGGGGCCATGGCACAAGGCGGAATGCGATAACACGCCTTTAGGCGATACCGATGATGATAAAAACAAAGATTTCCAGTTGATTTCGACCGAACCAGAAGTCTTATACGGTTTCTGCAGGCAGATCTGTTTGGGCAGCACTGCCTGTTAGGTGATGCCTGGGTTGGGCCTCCAATTAACGACTCACTGAGTGCCTCAACTCTTTTGACAAGACCGAGCACAGTGGCTGTTAAGGAGGCAACCAAGGACCCAGTTCGTGGGGAAATCGCGTGACTGACCCTTGGCTCATAGGTTTTCTTAATTCTGTCAGACTGTCTTGGCAGACTTATCGAGACTTTCCTTTGTGGCCACAAAACGAACATTCTGCATGTCGCTGAAAAGACGTTGAAGCCAAATTTCTTCCAAGAGACCATTACCAATCTTAGTATTTCCTAACATAGTCTGCACGTGCAGAAGCAACCGCAAGGGTTTGCGATCTTCGAGCTGGGTGTCTTCTGACAAACGGACAAATCGCTATTTTTTAAACATACTAGTCCGGAAAATGGCCGCTGCTTTTATGATTTCGTAGGGGTCAGGTTTTTCTGATTCCAAGACACATTCTGAAGTTCGAAAATAGCTCTTTCTGCTTTGCTTTACTTTACCCTCTCCATTTTAATACATATTTGTATTGTGCGTGGTACGGCTCGCAAGAAATACTACGCTACATTCTATTCTGTTAGAGTTATTGATTCTTGGTAGTTCTGTGCGAGGTTAGGCCCATCCAGTCCGTTCCGTATTACGTTTAGCGTTGCGCGAAGGAATTAAACTAGCACCGCTTTTAAAACGGAACCACTTGATGCAGATTCTACGTCCCGGCAGGTCGAGGACTACATGAAACTTTTCGACATTTGGTGTTCGACCCGCCCAGGTAGCTCAAAGTGACACTCGACGGTAATCCGCGCTTCCCCCAAGAGAGGGTCTCAGGAAATCATTACAATACCCACAAATACAACGACAGTCTATACAAATACCGGAAAATCCATCATTAATTAACAAAATTTCCAAAGAGAGTCTCTGTCAGGCCTCATTTCGGAGTAGTTATTCGTTGGACTCCGAATGACTTTAGATACGCATGTCTCACCTGTCGTGAGAGCATAAAAATTTCAAGGCCCATACTTCAGGGTTAAAAACCATGATTATAATAAATACCGAAACAATTCGTTGAGCCAACGGTGAATTATGGATTCCGATAATTCATTTGTTTCAACGCATCCCCCTATAGCCCCCAGATTTTGGCGGTAGTTGTTCGTTGTCTCCGAATCGGTGAGGTTGTTGGGCACTACGCCTCGGTTGGTCAGCTTCTGCGGTTCTTCGGTGGATATACGCCATTACTTATCTCTTATGTCTCCGTCTATAAACGTCAAAACTCACCCAGAATTGCCCGGTTATTCCAGAACTGCAATACAGGTGTGCAAGGAGCAGCTCGCAGTCCACAAGGTCATTACGGCTGCTTTCAGTTCATCCCTAGTTTTTAATCGTGTTGTAAAAAGGCAGCTGCTATGCAGTTCGTAACAATCATTTTGTAGCGGTTGCCATCTTCGTTCATACTTTTACCACGTTTATTGTTTAACTGAACGCTGACTGCCAAGCGCGGTGGCCATTTGACCGTTGCTCTTGCGCACGCTCTCACGCACGCTCCCAAATACACGCTAACCACTATCTCTCCCAATCGCCTTCTCGTTCTCACGGGTCGTGGAGAATACTGTTCTGGTTAACATATTTGTGCAGTGCCGCGCATTAGAGTAACGTGCAGGTGGTCCACGCAGTACAAAGGACCGAAGCACGCGTTTACTAAGGAAACCGCGATGTAAGGTCTAATCAACCTTACAATTGGTGAGCCCGACGTGATCCTCAGGTCACGTGAGTTTCCTTGTTTTCTACCGTTCAAGGTCCCGTCTGCGTACGTTTTTGTGTGTTTTATTGTTTCCCTATCTTGATTTTTTTTTCGGTTGGTTTACCAAATAATTTTTTTTTCGTCCATACATATTTTGTGTGTCTAATTCGTCGTGATTTTTTTTTTCGCCATGGATTTACCAAAAAAACAGACCCGTGAAATTACAATCTGTAGTTATGGTTTCATTTTCTTCTGGTCTCCTAGCGACTACAACAACACCGAACATCGTTCGTGTGTTGTTATTACGGTCCAACATCCGCCCGCGCCCTCAGGCGCTATTTTGTTCCAGTTTACCTTGCCCTCTCTCAGACGGATCTAACAAGTCACATTGGCTTCATCCGTAGCCTGGCTGACTCCCGTGCACGTTCAAGGAGCCAACCGCTCACTGGACAACGGGACGATTGGTCAGCCTGGCACTGGAGACGGCAACTGGACGCCTTTTTGGATGGACCTGACGAGGCATTTTCCGGCTTGCATTCGTATGAGACCCGCGGGCGCCAAAACACAATTGGACCCACGCACATCGGACCTCGAGAGTGCAGGCACCGGTAAACCCATCAGCAGTCGTTCGACGTCAACAACAATATAACGGAGAAGCTACGAGGAGTTCCTGGACAACCAATAGTTCCGGCTTACCATCACGATCGAAGCCCAACTCCGTCGGACTTCTAGGAGGAGGCCCCTGTAGCGGTTGCCATCTTCGTTCATACTTTTACCACGTTTATTGTTTAACTGAACGCTGACTGCCAAGCGCGGTGGCCATTTGACCGTTGCTCTTGCGCACGCTCTCACGCACGCTCCCAAATACACGCTAACCACTATCTCTCCCAATCGCCTTCTCGTTCTCACGGGTCGTGGAGAATACTGTTCTGGTTAACATATTTGTGCAGTGCCGCGCATTAGAGTAACGTGCAGGTGGTCCACGCAGTACAAAGGACCGAAGCACGCGTTTACTAAGGAAACCGCGATGTAAGGTCTAATCAACCTTACAATTTGGCTGTTGTTCCGCTCCACCGAGTAGCGAGTCAGGTTGCCTAGCTGATAAAACTGACGGTACTAGAACAATGAAGGACTCACCTGTAACAGTTGCGGAGTAAAAAGTCCTTGAATCTACTACCTGTATCGCCGTTAGGTAGTGCATGAGAGTGGAGCAAGTTCTGACCTGGCTTAGAGTACCACAGACCTCACACAGTCGACGGAATAACGTTGGCATTTAAATGGAAAAAAGCTATCGCAAAAGTGTGTTCTTTGGAAGCGAATTTCATGAAACTTTATTGATCCCTCTTGGTGATACCTGATTTCCTCGGTCAAATCTCGGTAATTATCCCTCCACTTATTGGCTTAGCCGTTGCTGATTGTTGATTGGGTTGGTGGTTACATATGATCCGCTACCCTGAGTTCAGCGGTCTGTTTGTTCCTCTTGTAATTAATGAGCTGGTCAGCAGGTTCGACCATGCGACTTTGGACGATGCCACACATCAAATGATTTACAGTGGGTATGCTTTGTGGCACCTTGTGGTCTTGGACCATACCTGGTTAGGGCACAGTATTTTGTATGCTCTTATGCCCAACGAAAGCGGCACTAGCCAAGAAACTGCTGTTGAATCTTCGGCTCAACCTGTTTCAGTCCCGAATTTGTAAGGCTATGATTTCTGACCGTAGTCTGGCGCGGTATAATGCACTGGGCACACAGTGCAGGGAGGGGTCGGTTGTTTTTCTTAGGTTCCACGTTGCAAGGGATATGCGTCGAAGAAACAGTCTGCCGCCACGTGTATCCATCACAGATCGAGGCGGAATATTCCGGTGGATGCACAAAATGGTATACACGGAAGACATCGCAGCATTTATTACGTTTTTATCCGCCACTGAGGTTCAAAGTTCCGAAGCTTCCTAGTATATGAAAAAAACACTTGGATGCAGCATAAGGCTCGCTGGGCTGCACACGTCACCCGGAAATATTTGCTTCACGGTAATCACACCACCAATAGGGTCGAACCTGATAACAGGTGATTGAAAACCAGTCTGTCTCGCAGGTATTTGATGTATGATAAGTCTGGAAAAATTCTGGAGCGCACAGTCTTTGATGAACTTTCGTAGGCATCTACTAGCAAGAGAATGGAAGATTCCCTTTAGGGCTCCAAAGGTTCTCGGATGGATGCAAGCAGTCTTAGGTCGACTGACAGCCTATGAACGTGGTGCGCTTCTGAAGCATTATGATAGTCACGCTGCTTCAAGCATCACGCTGTCAGGTGGAGCAAATACAGTAGTTACTTCCAAAGGTCGCAGTTATAGAGTTAACCTAAGATCAGGGAACCCAAAACTTAACCGTCCTTTCGGCCGTCGACGGACTCTGCCGTGTCTGCTTTTGATTCGAGTAGCGAAGGAAACATGATTTCTCATGGATGAGATAAGTTTGTTCCTACGGGAACTGCCGTCTGCAGGAGCCCGATTTCCCGTTTCTGAGCCTGAACTGGTTTGTAAGCAGATGTCTAAAGTTACTCCTAAAGGACATTTTTCACAGTCTACCGCGTGGGCTAGCTGAACTTCCCAGTTCATGGTACGAATAACAGGAGGTCCCCAAGCCTATGGGGAGTACAGACGCAGACTTGAATGGAAATGTGTTGCACGTTCCAGCAAAATCTCTGGCTAGTAGTAGCTCATTGTTGCCATCACCAGCGTTGGTAAACCACAGTCTAGAGGTTATTCTGCCTTGGTGGTTAGGAATGTGGCAGGTGAAGATATCGTTGTCATAGGGAACCCACTGCAAGCTTTGGATTCCCGTCGGTTGTACAGTAATACGTCAAAACCGTTCAAAATTGAAAGCAAATGTAGTCTTATGGGTCCAGCGGCTTCGCCGCTCGGGGAGGATCTTTCCAGCATATGCAGGTTGGAGGAAGGAAAGATGGACATTGAAGAGGACTTTCAGTGGGTACAATGTAGCTAGTGTGGCTCTTGGGCCCGCTTCCCGTGCCCCGGATTCGGAAAGCACTACAGGTAGGAGTTATTGCACTGTCTGGCCCGATGACCAGCGCAGGGGACGAAGTGACTGGCAACATGGTCCCTATGGGGCCACCACATTTTGATTACCGTGTTGCTTCTTTGAGGCTATTTTGTTGTTGCCTCCTCAGTTCCTGTTTCATGTGCACAATCGCAGGTATACCAGCTTCATATAGGAGGCAATGGTTTGGCAGAGTATTCCTCCGAGTTAAACGAATTAGATTGGTGTGGTCTATAGAAATCCCGGAGCTTTTTAAACATTTCCTGAAGGTCGACTGACGTCTGACAGCTTCGAAAGATGGAAGGGAAGTAGCGTTTGAATCAGTCCGTAAAACTTTTCACACAAATTACAGCAACATTATATACGCAGAGCACTGATAGCGGAGGCAGGGTTCCCCTTCGGATCCAGACAAGAGGATCAGCTAGTCAGTTCAGCGACCCTTCGCTACTAGAGACTCGGATGAGAGCTCATACAGTGGGACATAACTATGGGTGCAATACGCAGCCAGTTAATGTCACTGGGCTGGAGTTCCGGAACCCACTGTGCAAGGTGCTACAATAGAAGGCATGAGACAACCGGCACCCGTCAAACGTCTGTCTGTTACTCACAATCCCGAGGGAGCCACGGTCGAATATAGCACATACATACGGTATTGCTCGGTGGCCAATGGAAGCGAAACCAAACTTACGTACATGACCGAGCTCGGTCTTGAAACAAGTTCTTATTCTATCATTACTCATGGAAACCTACTCGATTCCCACCGGTCACTGGCGTAACTCTTTGTACTTAATTTGTGCCTGAAGATAGGAAGAAAGAATGCATCGTGTTTCAGCAGCTATTTTCCTCGTTTAACCTCTCTGGATCAGACCATCGGCACTGTTGCGTCTAATTCAAGCCATAGTAAAATCCTTGTCTCACGGGATGATATACCGTGCTCAGAGAAGTTCGACGTTTGTCTCGATGTTCGCATCATCCAGTTACTCTCCTCAAAGCTCCCCACCATCTGTGGCTGATTTTTCACACAACACAGGAATTTCGGGTATATGGGAGGCAAGGACCCTCTTTCCAACGAATAATTAGGAAAACGTTGAAAATTCTCAAAATATTTCACACATATTTGCCGTTACCAGGTACGAATTGAGCCAGCAGTTCAATTTTATAGTGCCGCATACATAAATGGCTACAATTTGTTTCATCAAAATACCCTCGTCGAGGAAAAATTGCCAATCCTTATTCAATTTAGATATAAAAGGTGAGTCACCTAAAACTCAGCAAGTAACTTGTATTTCACCATAACCTGAGCAGATCAATTTCACATTCTTCAAAATTCGCGCCCAAGAAATCCGGGATCCTGCAAAAAATTCGAATATTTCCAGGTCAAAGCTTACGCCACTACCGACTGCTGAAATTTTAAATATGTATAGATGTGACTACGCGATGGGTAATACCATGTGCGAACCGAAATAGAGATCGCCATCAGCCGGTTTGGCCGTGACCATTTTCACGAACGGTAAGCTTCACGGTGGTCAGCAATATGTTAGCAACAGAATTATTATTCAGCTTTGGAGAAATTAGATTTACGATGCCGAGCAAAATAATAAGTACTCTTAAAGGAAGTAACTGGGTTCATACATTCATATTTTCCGGTTGGTCCTTTGGCCGGTGATGTTTTGAGGCAGGCTGCAATACGAAAGCATCCTTCGATAGCCGATTCGGGGATTTCATTACAAGCTCTGAAAAAATTAGAGCCTGATTTACCACTGGATCTCAGACCAGTGCTGGGGGCACCAGGGAAGATCCAAAAGAAAAATACTGGCGCCGGTGGATATGTGGCTCTTGGACCGAGTGAAAGGCAAAAACCTAAAAAGGCCATAAAACAGCTTCAACATCCAAGGCCGGTTCATTTTTCCGTCAGCCACCGGAAAGCTACACAATGACGTTGATTCTCGAAATTGTCGCCAAGTCAGCCAACATAATGGCCGTTCCCCGTTTGGAGTACTACCGGTGGATATGATAACTCCGTTCCTCAATGGCTTTATAAGCACTGCTTGTATCGGAATGTTGGAGGGCACACTCCCTCAGCTTCTACGATCGCATTCGTCTAGAAAGTCAACGGGGGAACACCGTGGAGTGCAACCGCGTGCATTCTCATGGGGCCTCAGTACAGAGACCGCACGCTGGTGGGTGTCGGAAGTAGAGCTTGCGGCGCTTACGCGAAATATACAGTTAAACAAGTGATAGACAGGGTTATATAGAAGACTTTTGAGAGCTGCTGGTGAATGTGTCTCTTATTGGGTCTGGCAGCGGAATACCAACGACATCCCCTCTATCGGACGAACAGAGAAGACGCGAGTCGGTTTATGGATGCAAGGTGTATTCTATATATCGTGGCACCGAAACAGTACCGATACGAGAGATACACCAAACGGAAAACAAAACGCGACAGCTGTGCAGAAAGCGAACCGCGAGCGTGTACAACCGGCGAGCGACCGAAAGTGAACGTGATTTGAAACGAGGTCGACGGAAACCTCGGAAAAGTCAGTCCAGTAAAACGTACGCAACCGGACAACACAATGAGGTCGATGTCAAAAAGAAAAGATCGTAAAGAAAGTAGATCCAAAGTGGTGTCCAGAAAACAGTCATTTTCTCAAAACGATCGAGGTCACTACAGCAGCCTTCCGCTATAAAGCACGGGGAGCTTTCGAAAAGTGTCAGGGAGGAGAAGGCATACAACTTGTATTAGTGCGCTTGAATGCGTGCAAAGTACGTGAAAGTAGCTGTGCTGTAGGATGCCGGCCGGTAAAATCCGTGGTATGCAGGAACCGTAGGGTGATGGTCAAGCGTAAACCAGATTCGTTGCCAACGACATCGGTTGCGTGAATCGTCATCCAGGTGTGTCGCGCCAATAACGTCCAGCATCGGGTAACCGTTAACCAATATGATATCCGGAAGCCAAATCGGTAAGTTCGTCAATAACAAGGAATGAGAGCGACAGGGCCGATCCAGAATGCAAACGTTGGTGCCAAACTTCTCCAGGTTTCGTGGGACCAGCGAAGCGTACCATATGGCGAGGTTCCATGTGACGAAAAGAAAAGGAAAACTGGTGTAGCAACCGCAATGGACTCGACTAGAATGCAGTAATAATTAATGAGGTATGGTAAATCGTGTCGAAACGATAAACACGAAAGTTATTACTGCGAAGTGCAGTGACCAAGATCGTGTTTGACCTAGTCGCGAAAACTTGCTGGGCAAACGATCTTCCGACCGGAACGTGAGACGTGAGCCTCATTCACGGACGGGTGCGTAGAAGTGCTCTGCTGACTTGAACGTGAGACAGTATTCTCATTCGAGGACGTAGCAGGGCTAACGGACTGCTGATCTGAACGTGAGACGATAGCCCTATTCGAAGTCGTAGCAGGCAACGCTAACTGCAGACCTTGACGTGACACGGAAGTGTCGTCAACGGGCAGTGCAGGGTTAACATCGAATCTCATGTCAGCGGGCGACACGCTGTCATCAACGTACCTGGCTTTGAGACGATCCATGCCAACGGTATCGACGCGACCGTGTCGGTCAACCTTAAAGGTCTTATGGTGACGAGAAATCACGCGAAATGGACCTTCGTAAGGCTGTTGTAATGGTTTCCGTACCGAATCAACACGAATGAATACATGCGAACGAGTTTCGAGTTCGGTCGGAATAAAAACCTGTCGTCGCTGCATTTGGGTCTGCCCCGGAGCGAGATTTTGCATGTACGTAGACAAACGGTGAACGTAGTCTGTACAGCAAGTGGGTCTGTACTCCTTGGCGTGAAGAATTCCCCAGGCAGTCGTAATGTCGTGCCGTAGACAAGTTCTGAGGCGGAACATTGGATATCTGCCTTCATGCAAGCCCCAATACCGGGCAGAACTAGCGGTAACTTTTCGTACCAGTCGGGACTCTCGTGTGCTCTAAGAGCCGCTTTGAGCTGGAGATGAAAACGTTCGACTAAACCATTCGATGCCGGATGGTACGCGGTCGTGCGAATGCGTTCTGTACCCAGCGTGTGAGTTAATGAAGAGAATAGATCGGACTCAAATTGTCGCCCTCGATCGGTAGTGAGTGTGGAAGGACAACCATATAAGGCTATCCATCGTTCTATCAGATGTCGGGTCACTGATTCGGCCGTGACGACAGAGATGGAAATAGCCTCGGGCCACCTCGTAACTCAGTCTATGCACGTTGGTAAATAGGTATACCCGTGTGATAGGGTCAATAAACCCGCAATGTCTACGAGGATGTGATCGAAGCGAGCATCAGGCGTAGCAAAAGTACCGATAGGCGAAGCTACTTGCCTATGTACTTAAGATCGTTGACATGGTAGGCGCTGTTCTGCCCACATACGAACATCTTTATTCATGGACGGCCAGAAGTATCGTGCAGCTACTAATCGAAGACTGGCTGTGATGCCCGGATGTGAGAGTCCATGTAGGGTATCGAACACGAGACGTCGATATGTAGAGGGTAAGACTGGTCGAGATAGGCCAGTACCCATGTCGCGGGGTATAGTTCCAGCACTGGTAGCTAGAGGTACGTACTGACACTGTAGAGACGATGAGTGAGCGGCTTCCATACATGATGAATCCTGTGCTTGAGCTGCAGCCATGGCAGAGATGTCTAAAACCGGAGATTTAATAGCATTAGGCGGAATACGCGACAAAGCATCTGCAACGCAGTTCGGCTCACATTTAACGTGTCGTAGGTCAGTCGTGAATTGATAAATACGGTCTAAATGTCTGACTTCTCGTGGGGAGTAACGGTCAGACTCAGTATGCAGTGCATACGCCAAAGGCTTATGGTCGGTAAAGAGGACGAAATATCGACCCTCGACTGCATGGCGGAAGTATATAACGGCATTATATGCAGCCAGCAGTTCGCAACCAAAAGCACTATATTTGGTTTCCGTGGGACTGAGGCGTCGAGGGAAAAACTCTAATGGCTGCCATATCCAAGAAACAGACTGCTGCAGGACCGCTCCGATGGCAAAATCGGATGCATCCACCGCTTTGCTTAGCGTGGCGGACGGAACTGGGTGCATTAGGAGCGTGGTCTGAGCTAAAGTCGCTTCAATCTCCGAGAACGCTACCCGTGCGGCATCCGTGAGCGACAACTTACGTGGATTGCCACGAATTAGATCAGTTAATGGAAGCAAACGCTCAGCAGCATGGGGTATGAAACGACGATAAAAGTTAACTAACCCCAAAAATGCTTTAAGCTCCTCGATTTAGGACGGCACGGCGTAATCTAGATTAGCGCGCACTTTATCCTCGCAAGGCTTAGTACCCTCTCGAGTGATCTTGTGGCTGAGGAACACGAGTTCCGGTTTGCCAAGTTCACATTTATCAGGATTGACTACTATTCGATGTTCGGACAAACGTTGAAATAGTAGCGTCAAATGTTGGAAATGTTCATCTACGCTCGACGATGCGATTAGCAGGTCGTCGATATAGGCGTGAACAAATTCCAAGTCTCGTGTAATGCTATCGATAAACCTCTGGAATGTCTGAGCAGCATTTCGCAAACCAAAGGGCATACGTAGAAACTCAAACAAACCAAAAGGAGTCGTGACAGCGGTTTTCTCGACATCTTCAGCGGCGACTGGAATCTGGTGATAGGCTCGCACCAAATCGACCTTAGAAAATACAGTTGTGCCGTGAAGTGATGCCGTGATGTCGTGTATTTGGGGTATCGGATAACTATCGTAACGGGTAACCGAATTTAGTGCTCGATAGTCACCACATGGTCGCCAGCTAATGCCATCTTTCTTAAAAAACCATATGTACAGGCGAGGCCCATGGACTGAGAGAAGGACGAACAGTACTTTTAGAAAGTAAAGTGCCAAACTCACGTTTGGCGAAAGCCAATTTGTCCGGCGCCAGTCGGCGATGTCGTGCCGTGACTGGTGGTCTGTTAGTCACAGTGTGGTGTGCCACACGATCGGTCACTATCTCTGTCTCTTCAAATGGTTTGGCCAATATAGGGAATCTAATGAATAAAGAGTGAAAATCGTGCGGAATGTTAGAAAACAATCCTGTGATTCGGTGTGAATCTGTTTGAGCTGCGAGACCTGTAAATTTAGTGTCCGACGAAGGATCGATAAGCTGCAGCCTACGTGAATCAACAAGTAATTCATAGTGCTGCAGAAAATCGATCCCCAGTATGCCTGCGGGAACATCAGCAAGAATGAACGCCCACAGATACCGTCGCCGTAGTCCCAGGTTGACCTCAATCTGTCTTGTGCCGTAGGTAGGAATGGAAGAACCATTCGCCGCTGACAGCCGAAGCAAAGAAGCTCGTGGCTTGCCTTTACCAACCGGCAAGACAGAAACTTGGGCCCCAGTATCAACTAGAAACCTAGCTTTAGTGCACGAATCATGCACGTAAAATAAACGGCCAACCTGAGACTGATTGCCGGCGAGTACGGGCGCTTCTACTCGCCGGCAGTGGCGTTTCCCGCCGCGTATGAACACGGCTGTCTGCACCTACGGGCGGCTGGTCCAAAAACGCGATGGAACCAACAAAAGCCGCTGGTAGGATGATCTGGTTTGGATGAGGCAGGTGAGGCGGATTCACGGCGGACGTGGGCAGTGGAGGGCGCTCGTCCGTGCCGTCGTTTACGTGGGCTACTGCGAGGAGTCGGTATTTTAACTCTGTCCTTAAAGGACAGTCAGCGCTGGATGGATCGAGAGTACCGAGGCCTCTCCGGCGATTCATCTAGGTCAACACCCCGAGGATTGCGCGATGTCGTGGCGGCGAGGAGATTGGCCCCACTGCCGATACGTGCGACAATCTTGTCAGTCACGGCGACTGCTCGTTCCAAGGACGAGTCCTCGGGGAGAGCAGTTACAGTGGTCTGAACATGGAAGGGTAAAGAGTCCAACCACGGTTCATTAACTATCTCCGAATCCTTATCGGCGGACCCTGCCAGGGACCGAAGGTGAGCTGGGTGGCGGTTGAGTTTAGTATCCCCTATGGGGTGCCGTGCCAGTAGCTGACGTAACCGTTCCTCTCGAGAAGGAAAGAAATGTTGCAGTATGGCCTCCTTAGGCCGATCGTACGGCTGCTCTTGAGGAGGATTTAATACTAAATCCTTCACTGTGGCGATAACATGGCCCGGGATTGCCTCTAAGGCATAGTAAAACCGTTAGCGTTGGCCGATAATCCTACGTGTCTCGAATTGCAGCTCTAAGGCTGCAAACCAAACCTCAGGATCATGTGGGACAAACGCCACAGGTTTAAAAGCAAAGGCAGACAAACTGTGATCTGTGCCGAGCTGCACCTAATCCTCTGACATGGTTACGTTGCGATAATACATTGTAAAATTATATATGGTGCAACAAAAAGAGGACGCGAAACGGCGAGAAATCACAGACTCGCCGGGCGGGCGAATAATCCAGGAAGGTTCTGGAGGTTTCGGGCTCACCAATATAGAAGACGTTCAAGAGCTGCTGGTGAATGTGTCTCTTATTGGGTCTGGCAGCGGAATACCAACGACATCCCCTCTATCGGACGAACAGAGAAGACGCGAGTCGGTTTATGGATGCAAGGTGTATTCTATATATCGTGGCACCGAAACAGTACCGATACGAGAGATACACCAAACGGAAAACAAAACGCGACAGCTGTGCAGAAAGCGAACCGCGAGCGTGTACAACCGGCGAGCGACCGAAAGTGAACGTGATTTGAAACGAGGTCGACGGAAACCTCGGAAAAGTCAGTCCAGTAAAACGTACGCAACCGGACAACACAATGAGGTCGATGTCAAAAAGAAAAGATCGTAAAGAAAGTAGATCCAAAGTGGTGTCCAGAAAACAGTCATTTTCTCAAAACGATCGAGGTCGCTACAGTTGTAAGGTTGATTAGACCTTACTTCGCGGTTTCCTCAGTAAACGCGTGCTTCGGTCCTTTGTACTTCGTGGACCACCTGCACGTTACTCTAATGTGCGGTACTGCACGAATATTTTAATCAGGACAGTATTCTCCACGACCCGTGAGAACGAGAAGGCGATTGGGAGCGTGCGCTAGAGCAACGGTCAAATGGCGCTTGGCAGTCAGCGTTCAGTTAAACAATAAACGTGGTAAAAGTACGAATGAAGATGGCAACCGCTACACAGTGTAATCGGCTGATCACTATAACAATTAGTCGGTCTTTGGTATGGACTGAGTTCTTGACGTTAACCCATTTCGGAAGTCATTGGTGCGCGACAAGTAAGTGGGCACTTGAAAACCATAGAAACATGTGCCTTGTGTCCAGTTGTCACATCCCAGTCAGCACAAAGGTGCTCATTTTGGCCCCAAAATAGTCCCGATTGGGACTATTTTTTATCACAGTTTAGAAAGTGTTTATGTCATACCAATAAATTCGGACTGGACTAAAACATGGAAAAAGTGTTATTTCTTTGAAAAAACTATGGTTTCCGAGCCCGGTCAGCTCAAAAGGGGAGCATTTAGTCCGGAAAATGTCCCCAAATGGATTATTTTTATAATGTGGTATAATTTGGAGGGCTTCTTCCGTTACCTCAAGTGCAGTTCATAATATGGAAGTGCACCTCGACTTCGTTGTAAGATGATACGTTTTATAGGGATGGCGTGTACTGGAAAGTATCCAGCCAGCACAAAACGTGGTAAAAACATGTTTTTTACCACTTCAAAAGGGGGTGTTTTAGGTACTCAGTGACCCCGATAATATCGCTTTAATACCACATAGTTACCACTTAATAATATCACTTAGATACCACATAAAAAACACTCTTCGATGGAACGCGACAGGACCCATTTTACTTAGACACCTCTGCTTCGGCTTCTACATAGCCTTCACACTAATAGTGTAAAAATAAGCCACTGAAAAAAGGGGTTCTAGCGCCGTCATATTAGCAGTATTTCATTAACGGACCGATAATACGTACATAAACGACTTGATCTCAATTTTACAGCAAGTATCCCGAAAATACCTCACATTTCTTCTTACCACTCGATTCAACAGTGTGGCGTAATGAAGAAATAATAATAACTGGGACAATATATTATGACTTTTACAAGCTCAAGCAGCACTCTCCGGCTCCTCTGATTACAGGTGCGGTGAAATCTGAAAAAATCTACGGAGTTAACTTGGCAATCCCGGTTTGACCTAATGCATTTCCGAGACGTCGTGTTGTGCAGCCACATGTGAACATGAAATCGGAACTCTGAATCCAAATGATTCGCGAAAACAGTGTGTGATTTAGCAGCATCTGGAAAGTAAAGTGAAAATAGGTATAAACTCATAAAGAAACACTTTGCTAGCGTGATGAATATCACAGACTCATAAATAATTGGAAGGAAGTATCTTGCATCACTCCAGACAACAGTTTGTCACCACGCTCAATTCTTTTGTTTTTTCTTGAGGCTGCATTCTTTCACGAGGTTGGCATGCAACACTTTCAGCAGTAGGGTCCGAACGGTCTCACCAAATGTTCACCCACCTATGGAGGACAGCAGTGTAAACCGAAAAAAATAAGTAACCTCAAATACATGAACCTACCAAGCTTTTTCGGCTGTGTTTGTTAGTCAACTGCTGCTCAATCTTCATAAGATCATCAACAGAGAACATTCAAGTAGCGACTGAATACTTACCTTTCATACTTTCAATGTCGTGTTGCTCCTACTGCAGCCGTTACTCCATTGCTTCATTTGCAGCCCTTGGTGGACTGTAAAAGTAAGAACTAATCGGTTCCACACGAACGCAGTCCTTCGAGTTGGACATTTTCCTCATAGGTACTCTTCTTGGTGTCATTAATGTTGATGGAATTTCTTCTCTGAGCACAATGCACATGAAAATATGCTCAAACCTTAATTCCAGTGTGCTTTGAGGTGTCGGATAAGACTGAAATATTGGTGGAGCGTTTTCTTCTTCAGAATGTTTTCGGCAGTCTTCCATTTCAGGCCAGTTATTCGATTCATTAGAGCTTGACTGGGTGGCCAAGAATAGATGTGATAGTTTACTGCAAAATTTACCAATCAAAACATGTTCCCATTACATTAAGCGCCGCGGGCGCACATGTCCTTCGTGGAAATCCTGGTTTTCATCAGCGCTATTGGCAGAACCACTTCTCAACCTTCTCGCTTTCTGTCTATCATCTGTAAAGTGAAACACATGAATTTTTAGGACTTACTGCAAATGTAAAGGATATTGGCTTCGTGTAAGGTGAAGTTGATGCCAGGGTCCTCATTGTTCCAGCAACAACAGGCCACTTCGTCCTCTGCAGTCTGAGGCCAGCGCAGGTACCTACTATATGCCACCTACTTATGTGGGACTATTTTCATAACTCCCAGGCCTATGATTTTCACAGTTAGGAACATCTAAGAGTGTAGAAGAAGTTGGAGTTTCTGTATATTTTTCTGTTACATAGGAAGATGACCAGCAAATTACCGCAGTCAGCACTAAGTAAGAAGATGAACGCTGTGTAAAAATAACTTCATCTCCGTAGTGTATGCAAAACAGGGACCACAATCTTAGTGTCGTCAACTGGTATATAAAATATTTAACAGTATTTCTGTAAGATTCGCATACAGTTTCTCTGGCAAAAATATACTGAGTATACACCTAAACGGAAAATGAACAGACGAGAAGGTGGTATTTCGTGAGTGAAAACATCTGCTGGTTCTTTGAACCGCTGGTAAACAATGATGTCATCTACAATATCCACGACTTTACCAGGATTAATTTTACGTCCACAAAATAGTCTGTACCCTCTGTAGTGAGAACGGTACTTTGCCATTTGATTTGCTTGATTCCTCGGGGTACGCGGAGCCGATAACAACCTACATCATGGGATTCATCTGGCGGCTGCATTTGTTGGCCTGTGTTGTAAGCCTCAGAAATTCACCTAAAAATCTGTATATGGGGTCTATTAGGCCCCCTGATAATTCGCCTTAATTTTGACATGAATAACTCATAGACGAAGGCTGAAAATAGGTTTACGTTCGCAAACCGTTTGACATCTAACCCTAATTGTGCCAATGTGTGGGCATTGTATGATAATTACGATGTTGAATACAGATACTGAAGTTGAGAAATAAATGTTGTTAACAGGTTGTCTGCTTATGGAAAATATGCAGAGAAATAATCACTAGAAAATATGTACAAAATAATGGACAAGGTTGAAAAGTTCAGCTATGGTAATCTACATAAAACACGCTGCAAGTAAACTGGACCCATATAAGGTGCAAATAGCCGCAGTTCGGTGGCCTTCCACCTTTCCAAATGACAAAACGACCTACATTTTCGCGCAAAGTCACATGGAGTCCATTTCCCGCACTTCATGATTAGATCCGATAGGCGATCTGCATTACAACGTCGTAATTTATAGTTTATATCACTCTTCAGCAGCAATATGATCTTGCGAACAACATCTAGGAATATCAGATGCATGGGTTCACAAGGGAATGCAGTTATCATATCAATAGGCAATTCATCGAAAAACAAGCTCGTCGATTGTTGGTCACCCGGATGCAAACGCATGCGAAATGAAGCGTCTGTGCGAAGGAAACTGCACAGATTGGGAAATGTCATACGACCCACGACATGAACACCTTTGCAAACACATCTATCACATCCGTGGTATCCAGTATGTCCCTTGATCTGCTTCATAAAAGCTCGGGCAGGGGCGTCACACAATACGGCATGCAGATTGATGTCATTCTTGGAAGGCCTTCCAGGAATAGAAATTCCATTACTTATAACGGGTTTTTATTCCGAAATCAATTCCTTTAAGTATTCAACCACGTCCAGCGGTTTGCTGTCACCATAGAAAACTCCAACAACGACGGAGCACGTGAGAACCGGTTTCACGATACGGAATTGTATGGGCCACAGATGCTTTGTGGAGTCCTTGAAGCAACACGTGCCATCGAAATTTAGTTGAATGGAGACGCAGGTAGGAATGGGATCCATATGAACAGCTTGACGGAGTATTGCTGCATGTAAGCCCAAATGCACATAAAAACCACCGGGAATGACACGTGATTCGCATGTGTGAGGCGTACCAAGAATCGTCCGTGGATCCCGAGCTACTTGGATAAAATGAGAACTTAACATTTGTAACCATCGTCGTTAATCCATTAGTGACATGTTGCATTGGCTGTACAAAAGAAGGATATCATTCAGTATGTATCCAGTGCTTATCCATGTGTTCGCATCAATAGCACTCCCGAATTCCGAAGCATCAATATGACTGCCTAATGTAGAAGTGTTCACGTGTTCCGCATTGTCTAAGATATAAATGAACACTATGTAGGTAACCAAGTCTTACTAGGCGGATTCAGGCAGACAGCCGTCTCGGCTAAATCCAGTGTAGATGCTTCTGCTGTTGACCCGTCTGATGTTCGAAGCAGTTGACGCGGTCTTCGGTTCTTGGCGGATTTTTACGAACCAGGATGGGAAAATGTTCTTCCTGGCATTGTTAAAATAGTTAGATCTGCATAATTTAATAAGAGAAGCTGAAAAGAGACGACCATCAACGAACTGCCACTTGGTTTCATGGTTTTCATTGATATTATGAAACTGAATGGATAGATCGCTGTCCATGGACAAAAACTCACTAATTCAAGTACTACATTGAAGAAACGGTCCGAAATAAAGTGCATTATATTACAATAATCGAATTTAGAGATTTGTCCTGAACTTGGCAAAAAAATATCGTCACCTCAGGACAGAATCACGAACGAGCAATTAGCGCGAACCATACCTGATTGCTCAACAGGCTGGACTAGCAGGCAGGCGCGAGAAACTCGTAGCCCACTAAAACAAATCGAAGCCAACTAGTTTTCATAATACTCTTTTTATCGAGATTTATTAGCGCTACGATGAGTTCCTATGCTATGCAAAGAATTAATTTGTCCATTTTTAGCAACAACAAAAAATGCACTGATCCTCGAGAAAAACAGAAGTGGTATTCATGTGGTGAATCTACCACATGGAAGGTGGTATTTTGTGCTGTCTGGGTACTCGGGTCGTGCCAAGTAATTTTAGAGGGTGTTCACATGCCATGTTATTTTTCCGAATGGAAATTAATGAAAGTCCATTAACTGGTACCTCAAGATGGAGTAATGCCGAAGAGCTTACCGAAATTCCCAAGTTAAGCAAGTAGGCCGCTGCTTTCTTGGCGTGTTCAAAAATAGTCCCAGAAATGTCCCCAGGGTGTTTCGAAGAAGACTTAACTGGGAGAAATTATGGACTAACTTGGGACTATCTTTGGGACCACTTTGCTGACTGGGATCTACGTTTCCCATAATTTCAATAATTTCTCAGGTCCAAAGTTATAACGCACCCAGTGATACGAATTGCGTCAACCCCCATCAGAGACACTGCAGGACATTATAGAGCATGTCTGAGGTTAACATAAGTTATATTGTTTTCCCAATGGAACGTAAACAGTAAAGAAGATAGCAAATGTAAAAGGACGAGTTTTCGAACACAATACTTATGGGTAAACCTTGGTTTGTCTGTTAAAGTTCGGATGTTGCGTCCAATATTTGCAGCTATGATGAACGATCTCACAACTCGTGTTGTCGAGATACAGAAAACGTTAGAGAATCTTGAACTTCAGTTTGTAAATTTCAGCAATGCGGTTGCATCGGTGCAGCAGCTGCATTGCATTATTCCCATGCGGAATGCATGGGAGTTCGACAAATTGAACAAAAATTGGAGGATCAAACCTTTTACGAACAAGTGGTAACTTCAGATTTAACAATTATAAGATTCACAGTTACTACCCCTGGTTGCCACAGGAGCAAGAACTGCAGACGAATGCGTGGGTCAGATTGCACGAACACAGACCTGGGATCCATAGTAGCAAAACCGCTCCGAAACCGATCGGCTTTTCACTGGTCGGTTTTCGAGCGGTATCTGACCAGTTTCCGGGTGGTTTGTACCAATTGTTTGAAGTACATGATATGATCCGTTAATTTCTGTCACTTTCCCCAAATTACATTTACGATGCTCAGTTCTGTCTCTCAAATTATGATATTCCAAACAATTGTCCTTATTTAACCCATTTTGAGGGCGTAAAATAGAGCGATCTGTAAAAATGTATTTAGGAATATTCCAATGGATTAAACCAATATATTGAAATAAAAACGCCAGCTAAGCATAGCCCAACACTCCGGTCGATTTTCTTCGTATCAATTTATTTTTGATCCATGTAAAATGGCTACTAAACAAACCGGCCGTGTACACAGCCTGTAGCGCGCGCTACAGGGGATTGTCTTCCGCGAAAATTAAAATGGCGGAGTGTTCTTCGGCGATGCTCATTTGCAAATACAAAAGTCTGCAGATTAATCGTTGGCGAAAACGGAGTTCTGTTGTCTTATTCTGTATTTGAAAGGGCTGTAACTAGGGGCATTTTTCTTGGGGTTACAACCCCCTTCATCAACGAAAAAAATGCAAAGTTGAATAAAGCGGTGTAGTCCGAATGAGGTTACGAGCACCGGTTCACCTTTTCAGGACGTCGCGGTACAAACCGAAGGTGTTGAGGTCAGTTATGATTCGATCGGTGTTAATTTCTTATCCTTTGCCTAACCACCTCAGAAGTCCTTTAGTAACGTTGGAAATCACAACCAAATTTTGTAGCACTCTGGCTCGACAACATTTTTCATAATTTCCTTCGTTCCAGAATCTGCGAAGTGCACCGCATGAACACATGGGAGAATAACAATTTTTGGTTGAAAATCGCAGTGTATGTGCATGCATCGAAATGGCAAAATACAACTGTGTTTCGTAAAACATGTTTATATGAGCTTATTTTCCTAGTATAATAACTTTTAGAGCGTCGGGCTTTCGCATACACTAATTGGCGTATGTGGAATTATGGTTAAGATTATTGGTACACCGGTGGTGAGTTTCCATTACACCCGAGGGTAATAGTATATTAATTGGGAGGGATACGTGTATTTAGCTGTACTAAGTCAAAATTAGTATTCAAACCAATTAGTGGTTAGGAAGAGTCTTATTCAATTCCGGTGACCGTCACCTGAGCGTCCCCTTTTTGTTTTAAAGAAGACACTCAGGTGACGGTCGGAGGACATCCAGGTGACGGTCGTGCTGATTGGGCGAAACCATTTGGATTATGCGAAGAAAACAGCGTTTCCTCTTCGTTTAATTGGAAAAGACTCATACAATCTCGTGAAAAATCTGTCTTTTCCAGATCCTTCCATCAGTTAACCATACAACAAGCTCAAGACCATTATTCTACGGTATTTCAAGCCAGTCAATTTCGTTGCTGCTGAGAGAACCAAACTTAACTGCCTGTCAGTACGCGAGTTCATTCTCCAACTGCAGACACAAGCAGTGAAGTGCGACTACGGTCCCCAATTGAAGGATCACCTGCGCAATAGCTTGATTGCAGGAATCAACCTTCCAGATTTGCAACAGAGGCCGTTACTTCCAATTGACCGGACCTATCATCACACTCGCTATATCTGTGAACAGAATCAGGACGTCAAAGCTTTAAATGCTGTTTCAGAGTCCGATTTTGGGCAAGTGTATTTCATGTGGTCAGTTACATTCTCGTTTCACGTGTCCCTATCAACGAGCTACCTGTTTTGCCTGTCGTAAGGTTGGCCACAATAAAAGTGTTTGTAGAAGTCACCCGGCGTGCCGAATGACGACCCATTCAGTATCACTTGACATTTCTCCACTTGATACCAGTTTTTCGACACTTACGTTAGCCGTTTTGCCGGAGAAAGTTTCACATGTTAATCAGACACTGTATACTCCAAATGGTAGCAAACACACTCTTATTGTTGACGCTGGGCGTGTAGAATCCATAATTTCACGCCAGGGTCTGGATTGTTTTCATCACATTGCTAAGATTAATCCTACCAGTGCGTTTATTCGAGGTATTACTGGACACAAGCTCCCACTTGTCGGTTCTTGTATGGTTCCAATTCCGTTACGTGACTCTGATCCTATTGAATGTGAGTTTTTGGGTTATGCATCAGGACCTTCGGTTCTTGATAAACTGCACACTGTCGTAACTGTCTTAACCTCACCTGATTCATCGGATATACAACAACTTGTTTTAAAACGTTCTAAGGCTTCTGGTTGGATGAACATTCCTGGAACATAATTAGAGATATCTGGCAATCCCATTTTTCTAAAGCGCAGAATATTTCCTTTTGGTTTGAGAGAACCTGTCCGCGAAGCACTGCAGTCCATGTGTGAGCGGGGAATTATTAGCCCTATGGAGTCGTCTGACTGGGCCACACCGATTGTCACTCCGTTAAAGGCTGATGGGAAGACATCACGGACTTGCGGTGACTACCGATTGACATTGAATAAGTGCGTATTACGGCGTACATGCACAACTGAAGAACTCGAAGACGTGCTCAACCGACCTCCAGGGTCTAGTGTATTCTTAAAGGTTGACTTAAAAGATACATACCTGCAAATACCCCTGGATGAGGAATACAGCGCGTTAACTACCATCAACACTGCTTTCGGTTTAATTTGGATACAACTTCTTGCCTTTTTGTCTCAATGTCTCACCCACTATTTTTCCAGTCTCTTTATCATAGTGTTGAAGGTCTTGAGTCATACCAAGACACTGTTGTCCATAGTTCCACTCGAGCTATACATGACTATCGTCTTTGTTGTTTGCTGAAGCAATTCATTAAGTTCAACGTCTCCATTACCAAGGCAAGTGTATTTTCGGTGTCTCTGAGTGTTCGTGTCTTGGTACCACTATCAATGCTTAAGGTTTCTCCCCGGACCCAGCACGTCTAGCCCTACTCGTTGACGTATCTTCATCCACAAACACTCATGAATTACGTTCTATTCTTGATGTTCTTCAGTACTACGCTCGTTTTATTCCAAATTTTTCCCAGCAAACCAGTTGTCTGTTCGATATTCTGTCCACCAATTCCTTCTTTTGGAATCAAGCTCATGAAAAGACCCTTCGTACGTCGCTATCTTATGTACAATCTGGCGTTGTTTTCTCTGAAAGATCATTCAGTTGTTATTACTGATGCATCTCCTATGGGAAAATGTGCTGTTCTTGAATAATGCGATCGGCCAGTCATTTGCGTATCAAGGAGGCTCACTAAAGGTGAACAAGGATATTCGCAAACACAAAGAGAAGAAATTTGTGCATGCACTCAATCTACCCTGGCCCACTCACCACCCAACGTCAGGTCCACGAACGTCCGAAAGCTTACATGTTGAGAACGTGTTAGTCCATTCACACCTGGTTTCCGGATAATCCTGTACCACACTAGGTGTGAACAATGATCCCTGACACGATTTTTGTTGACTGTATTCCTTATGCATCTAGTCCTATATATTGTGTTGTATTGGCATGATTAAGAATCACTGAAAACGAGCTTGTTCGCCAACCTGTGTTTTACAAAGAGAAGCCTTGGCAGTTTACTGGGCAGTCAAATGTTTACACAAATATTTATTTGGTCAGAAGTTCACCAGAGTTACTGACCATGTAGCATTGCAGTTCGTCTATCATCTGCATTTGTTGTCAAAATCATCAGCTGCAATGGTTCAACGATGGAAAATTTCACTTAGCCCATATGATTATGATATTCTGCACCGCAGTGCTAAATACATAACACACGCTGATCTTCTATCCAGAATGCCATATTCATCTCGATCATCAGTCACTCATGGTTGTTTGTTGATACAACCACTACAAGTGCGACATGAAGATCTTTTGAAGGATACAAAAGCGTTTTTTCTCCAGTCATTTCCGCTCAACGTCGGGGTTGTATTTCGAATGAAAAGCGGCGATTCCCTGGCTTCTACTCTCGTCGTGATGACTTGTCGGTCACTCCAGATGGATTACTGTGCCTTAGCGAGCGCGTGGTCATTCCTCCAGCATTCCGATTTGTTATATTGGCAAATCTACATTCAGGGCATTTGGGTGTCGAAATAATGAAGTCACTGGCACAATGCACTTGCTGGTTGCCGGAACTGGATGCCGACATAGTATGTACAGCTAAGAACTCCAAGTGGTGTTTACATAAGATACATTCAAAACCCTCAAAGTGACTTCCTTGCCCAGTGCCCTGTGAGGGGTGGTAGAGGGTACATGCAGACTATTGTGGACCCTTCTTGGGTAGATACTACGCTGTTATCGTCATTGATGCTTCTTCCCGCTGACCAAAGGTATATCTAACAACTTCACCTACAGCTGACTTCACACAGACTGCGCTTAGGAAAATATTCAGCGCTAGTTACTGAAAGTGATACACATTTCACTCCAAAATTCTTGGATTAGTGGTTAGAAGGTCTTGGTTGCAAACGTGTGTACACTGCTCCACGTCACCCACAGTCTAATGGCCTTGCAGAGAACTTTGCAAGCACGCACAAGAGTGCAATTCATTCTGTGAATCCTCATGCATTTTTTGAACTTGATCGTGCCATTGACAAATTTGTCATGCAATATCGTAACGCTGCACATACTGCTACTTGCAAAACTCCTTCCCATTTATTCAAATACCGTAGTTTGAGAACCAATTTTGAGTGTATTTATTAAAAGCTAATGTCAGTTACTTCAGAGGGAATGATTCACGACCGGCGAACGGAATTGTCATTTCGCGCAACGGGAACCGGATGGTCACTACACTGAATCTGGATGATCTGTTCAGTCATAGACGTCATGTTGACCAGGTACAGTTCAATTAAGGCCAGTCAGATGTCATTTCAACTGTTGTTGCACCAACTGATAATTCTGATCTAGATACATTTGAATCCGAGAATCCCACGGAACAACCAAGTATCCGAAGATATGAAACAATTCGTTCATTAACACGAAGAGATTACAAACACCCCTACTTCAATTCAACGTGCGGCAAATGTGATATTCAACAGTGACTCTTTGTTTTGTTTTACTATATCCTCTCCGTTAACACATACTTGTACTTGGTACCGCGCATAAGAAATATTACGCTACATTCTATTCAGTGTTAGAGCTGTTGATTCTCGGTAGTTCTGTGCCGGGTTAGGCCCATTCATTCCATTCCATATTACAATCTTGTACTTCGTCAACGATGTGTGGAGGAAGAACTGCGACCACGTAGTGAAACCTACTACTTTTCGTAGTCACATTGCGCAGAGCAAAAGTTGATTCTAACTGTGCGAACCAATCCTTAGGGTTACTTTGCATGAATGGGTCGAACGGAACGGCAAGCGCGTTTACCTCAGCGTCAATACATTTAGGGTCGCTCACAATGCAAATGGTATAATAAGTTGAAATTATTCTAAACGTGGAAAAAGAACCGATGCAGTGAGAAAAATGCAAAAAACTGGTTAGAAATTGAGCAACCACCGACCAAAATTGATAAAATGATATACCGGTACTCAAGGATCTACAAATAAAAATCAGAAAAGACGAAGGGCTCACCAATTAAGTACCCCGATACCAGGTAATAACTGGGTCCTGAGAATGACCCATGGAACGAGTAACAAACCAAAAATTACGACGCCTGTCAAAAGACGGTAAAAACGTAGTGCAATATGTGAAGGACGGTTTGTATCGAAACAATGTCGACCACGTTTACGTTTTAGAACGACACCGGACGACAGAACAGCTAAAAGAGCTGAAGACTCAACCGTCCGGAAGCAGAGCCGTTAAACGTGTTTTCAATTGTTGGAAATCAATTTTCCTTAGAGCAAACAGACAAACAACGCATAGCCTTGTGGCATGGCACAATGTACAAACTGCCTAGAACTAAGTACTAATTAGTTTTTTGTCTACGTAGTTTTTGGCCAGGAATTTACACATTCAAACTCAGTTATCTCCAAGTTGCTACAGCTCTTTCAGTTTTGTGCGATGGTTTTATAACGTCCATGCTGACCACGAGGCAAAGTCGTGATGTGTCGCACGCTGAGTTATTATTTGTCCGGTATTTCACGCTACCCATTACCGTTCGCGCCGTACTTATTCATCATGTTATCTGTATGTGGTTTCACTCCATAGCGAAGCCTCGGAGACATGAAAATCAAATCCACTAAATCATTCCTTCGAGCCAGTGAGTTTTGATCGTACATGAATGTCAGTGCCACCAGGAGCTCACTTAGATCCCATACGTGCTCTTACCATTCATATGGGTGTGCTAACATTGGAATGCGTTAGCCATGGGCCAGAGTAAAGGTCATTGCCGTGGCGTTAGAAAAAAGGGGTTTGTGGGGAGCGGTGTCTCTATCGTGTGCGTGTTGCGGTGAGAGCTTCACTCCCACCGTCACGAGTGGTAATCGATAGTGGATTTTTGGGTTTCGGTCGGCGATCCGTGGCTTCTGGTTTTGGCCAGGGCAGCTGGAGAGCATAGACTAGTCGCTTTTGTGCACACAGATCAGGGCTCATTAGATGAATGGCGATTGCCACTGTCATGGTCATGGATCGAGGTCGGACTGGTTTCGGTGAATTAGGTGGAACTCAATGTATAACTTTGAACGCTTTTTCAGGGTCGATCGTGTGGCCGCTGTCCACCAAATGACGTACAATCGAACTAGTAATCACAGCGGTTTTCCCCTGAATCAACCGTTTTGGGTGATGTTCCTTAATGCACTGAGACAAACGCCTGGCCGTGTGACTTATATAGGATGCACCACATTCGCACCTGAACGAGTAAATGATCATGGGACAGGTCAACTCAGGCAGTTTGTCTTTTGCCTGCATGCGGATCGCTGGAGAGGTGGAGAATGTACATTTCAGGCTAGCGGCTGGGAACGTTGAGTTTACAGCTGCATCAAGTGTTTTTGTCAACCGCTTCGGATGTGTATTCCCCTTGAAGGATACTTTAAAGAAAAGTTTCTTCCTCGGTACGCGGAGAGACTGTTCTGCAGGTAACTCCAGTCCTGTTCTTTTGGATATACTTTTTGGGGTAGCCATTCTCTCGCAAACTTATTGAACGAAACTAAGTTCATCTTACGAAGTCTGAGTTGAGCAAATTTTTCGGGCTCTGAATGCTATACATCGAATTGACACATCGTTCATGAGACAAGGGAATGAAGCTGTGAAAATTCATGCATTGGCCGTTCCATGTATTTTTCTCATAGACCCGCCGTTGTACTGAACCATCTTCTCTTCTGGTTAGCAGTACGTCGAGGAACACCAATTTGTTCCTGGTTTCCAGTTCCATCATGAAAACTCCCGAGTCATGGGCGTTGTTGAATTTTTCTACGACGTTGGATACGTTGCACCATTAGTCCAGTAAACAAAATATGTCGTCCATGTACCGACTGCAATGAGCAAAACCTTCAATGGCTTGCTTTAGTTTTCCATTTTCGAATTAGGCCATGAAAATGTCCGCTGGAAATGGGCCTAGTGGGGAACCCATGGCGATGCCGTCTCTTTTTCGGTAGAAACATCCGTTAAACAGGGACTGGACATTCAGTGTGAAAAGTAGCAATGATTCCCTCAGATTTTCTGTCGGGATTCCCATTTGTATATTAGACGTATTTATGTATGCACGTAGGAAGTCCACCGTTTCCAAAAGCGGGACGTTCGTGCACAGTGACGTGACGTCGAACTAGAGCAGTTTTCTTCTGAATATTGAAATCTTGCATAGTGGACACGAAACCCAAACTGTCTCGTAAGCTGTGCTTGGGAAGTTCTGCGCGAACAGGTTCCAATAATTCTAATAGCCACTGAGCTATTGCCTGATATGGTGAATTGGTCATGGCCACAGTTGGTCGAATAGGACATCCTTCTTTATGGATTTCGGGAAGGCCAGGGAAATTTTGTCCACATGTTTGAATACTACTTACTATCAATATGAGCGCTCGCACATGCATCCTCTCTGTTCTTTGAGTTGGCAGTGATCCGAACACGAATAACTATCAGAAATCACAGTTGTGATTCATCGGTGGGCTCTTCGACGAAGAGTATCCACTCACACTCTAGACGATTCAAATTAGATCCTAGTGAAGACTGGCTCGATGTCTGAGTAAATTAAAAGATCATGGCTACATGAACAACGGTACTTATGAAAGGCTGAAACCAAGCGGGTCGACCATTTCACATCTTAACGGTCTTCCCAAAACCCATAAAGAAGGATGTCCTATTCGACCAACTGTGGCCATGACCGATTCACCATATCAGGCAATAGCTCAGTGGCTATTAGAATTATTGGAACCTGTTCGCGCAGAACTTCCCAAGCACAGCTTACGAGACAGTTTGGGTTTCGTGTCCACTATGCAAGATTTCAATATTCAGAAGAAAACTGCTCTAGTTCGACGTCACGTCACTATGCACGAACGTCCCGCTTTTGGAAACGGTGGACTTCCTACGTGCATACATAAATACGTCTAATATACAAATGGGAATCCCGACGGAAAATCTGAGTGAACTATTGCTACTTTGCACGCCAAATGTCAAGTTCCAGCGTTGAATGACTGCCGCGACACCATATATGAAATCCTAACGCAGTGAATAAATAGCAACGATTATCCCAAGGCTGGAGGAACAGAAGAACACAACAGTTCGAAGTACGAATCACCGTTATTTATTTACACAATCCAAGGTCACATATATGTGTGTAATGGTAGAAAAATATGATAATGAATAACTGCATTATGGACAGTCATCACACCCGCCACAGCTCGAATGAAGGGGATGGGGGGGGGTGTATTTTTGGGTGGTTGTTGCCAGGAGTCAGAACGTCTCAAAACGGGTTCACTCAATATTTCCGAATCAGAATCAACGTGAGATTTTGGGACATTATCTGTATCAGCAGGAACATCAGGAACTCGGTAATGAATTTGATCATGTCCCCGGTGAACCGACCCATCACCCATATCCAAAATCCGTAGCATGCGATTAGCAAGTTGCCCCAACACAATTTCAGACGCTGGTCGTAAGTCATTTCCTCGTTGGTGGGATACATCAGCAGATTCGATGCATCTTAAATTCGAACGGAGCACTCGACACTTGAATAATGTTGCTAGACTAGGGGCGACACCATGAGCGGCATTTTTGTGCTGAAGCAGGAAATTGTCTATACCTCGCACATGCCCCTGGATGTTTGACGGATTGACTGCCTTCACAGCACTCTTCAACGTGCGAACGAATTTTTCGGCCACTCCATTTGGCTGTAGATGTCTAGGCGCAGTAAGCAGGTGACGACATCCTATTCCTCTAAGCCAGGTGGTAATCTTTTCAGCAGTGAAGCAACTTCCATTATCAGTAATCAACGCATGGGGCACTCCTCCACGGCTGAATGTCTTCCTCATGGTAGTCAGTGTGAAGTCCGCATCAGCCGTGGTTCTGAAGTATAATTCCGGCCAACGAGAGTAGGAACCATTAATTACCAAAACCCAATGTTTATTAAGGAAAGGACCACAGTAATGGGCATTAATTCTTTCCCGGGCTTCGCAAGATACCGGCCACGGAGTCTATTTAGAAAGCAGAGAATAGGTTTTGTGTATTCAACGGTCACAACGTTTGGTAAATTGCACAATACCACAATCGATCCCAGCAAGTTAGGCGAGTTAGCGCTTTCATTTTCTCAATTCCCAAGTGACCAAAATGCAAATCAGATAGTATTATTCGCCGGAGTGATAAAGGAATCACAATGCGATCGTTTAAACATAGAATTCCATCTGGTGTTTAATTGCAGAGAAAACAGATCCAAAGTATCTACGTGAATCGCGAATTAGATCTTGTCGGCTCACAGGAAGTGATTGCACTAGCAAAGAATCGGAGTTACATGGAGCACCTGACTGAGTTTATCTGGATATATAATCCACCACTACGATGCTGAATATCGTTATCATATGCAGAAAGCGCCATACACCATCGCTGGACCATTTCAGCAGTGGACTTGTGTAATGATTTGGATGGGTCATAAATAAAACGCAATGCTTCATGATCAGAAATAATGGTGAATGTGAATCGAAACAGATATTTATGGAGCCGTTTGACAGACCAGTAGACAGCCAAAGGTTCACGTTGCATCTGAGAATGGCCTTTTTCGGTAGTAGTAAGTCGACCTGAAACACAAACAACATGGAATCCATCCTTTTCTAACACAGCCCCAAGTCCAGTGAGTGACGCATCAGTGATGAGGGTGGAATGTAGTTTGGGTGAATGAACGCAAAAATGCCCTGGTCTTAAGGTATGACAGAATAGAACGTAATGGTTGCTCTTGTTTGGCTGATCACGGGAAATTACCGGATGACAGTACTGCGAAAATAGGTTCCATAGTGGATGCTAAATTGGGAATAAGACGCGAATAATACTGGATAGAACCAAACAAAGAATGCAGTTCAACAATGTTTTTAGGGGTACACACGTCAAGCAAAGGTGCGAGACGATTACGATCAGGTTGGTGATCAGCCTTAGTTATGTGATATCCCAGAAAATCAAGAGAAGTGGAATTAAACACACATTTAGGTGGGTTAATGGCAACGTTAAACTCACAAAAACATTGCAATAACTTTCTAAGTCTATCATCATGAGCTGCTTGTGTGGGTGCATGGATAACCACATCATTCTGATAACATTCGACACCGTCGAGTCCGTCAATGATAGTACTCATAACAGAGTGAAAGATGGCTGGTGAAACGCTCAGTGTAAAAGGCAGAAACTTGTATGTGTACAAACCAAATGGGGTATTATTAATAGTGAACTCACGGGGATCTTCATGTGAACATCCTTTGCTAACGAGCGTATGCAGAACCAAGCCTATGAAACTAACGGCTTTAATTGGAATTTCAATGACTCATCAAACCAAATTTACCGCAAAAACAAGCAGCATATTGAAACTTTCGACTTCCTCAGGGCGTCTGTATATACTGAACACCCTGCACAAGATGAACAGAGAAGGAATGCGAGATGAACTACAGACAACGTAGGGTCACGGAGATAAATACAATAATACCTCAGAGGTTTAAAATTAATAGACCAATGGATGAAAGTTTGCTACAGACGACGTATCTGTATAAAAACTGGCGTCGTGCATCACCATAAGAATGAAATTAAAATCAGTTTTCATTTCATCGTAATTTGGACAGCGGAGAGCCAACTTCCGAGGCAGGTAAAACATGGCGTGATTTCGAAAATGGCCTTGATGATGTTCCATCCAGAGCGGTTTTCTTCCCATAAATCATTGAACGCAATATAGGGATGAAGGAGAAAAACCCCATCTGGTCCGAACCAATCCGGGGTCTCGGACCAATAACACGACGCCTCTGCACATACATGTGGCGCATAAGCACGTAGAACGCTGAATGTAAGGAAAACACAGTAACAAGGATATGAATGCATCCCGATAAGAAACAATGTCATGTTCGAACATTCAACTGGACTAATGACTATAAACATCTCTTGCTCATTATGCATTAAATCTATGGTGTCACTGTTACAACATACTAAGAAACAAGTATCATTCATTTGACTGAACACTGGCCGGCCCCTGCAGTGAGACGGGCTCTGCCCTTGAGCTCATTTGCACTCCTCAAACACATGCATCACCATAACCCAGCGTTTTGTCCTGCCCATCATCTACGTGCAATCCAGTAGCAACGTTACTGCGATACCGACTGAGGATCTGGAATGAACAACTATAGTTAGCAGGTCGAGTAAAACCGCAAGACGGTCGATTCTAGGTTGAAAAAAAAATGAAAAAACCCGCTGAAAAAGCACTTTAATCGAAAAACATCTATCGAATTTATCAGTACCGCGCACAATGAACGGTTCGAAGTAAGACCGTCAGGCTCATTAGTGATTTGTCAGTTAACCAATCTCAGGGCAAAGACTATCCGCGGCCCTCAATCGTTCAATAGTCGATCAAATACGCCTTTGAAGTCTGGTCCTTCTGTTCTCGAGCGCTAGTGCGAAAAGATATGAGCATGACGAACGGCGAAAGTGAGAGTAAGATTTCAGCCTGCCAAGTGAACTTACTGGATCACCATGCTGCGGTGATTTTTAATGATAATCGTTTTTTTTATTGCATCTGCAACTACATGTAGAACGCGTTCGCAGTTGTGAAAAACCCCTGGATGTGTGAATTTTCAATTTTGCTACTGATAATGATAGCAGCAGGTAAATACTGGGCAAGAAAAATACATTAGATTTTCTCCATGAAAAGATCAACGCCAGCGGGATTTGCTAATTTTTGAACATAAATAAAGCAACTTGCGGACTTTTCTGTAATTTCCTAAGGGTGAAAATTTACTATGAATAATTTAAATCCTTTTGGCATTCGACAACGGTATGCATCAAGAATAATCAGCATCATAAGGTTTTGGGACACCACCAAGTTTTTAATTTACTTCGCAAATATAGAACCCGGTTCAGAAATATCGTGTAGTGTTTACTTTGGTATTTCATACAACCTGAAACATCCGTAATAACCCGCTCATGAAGAAGAGATGGTGACCGACGAAACAGAACTATCAACACTTACAGTACAAGATTAATAAGTATTGTCAAAAAAACCATGCAAACCGTATGGTAAAAGAGGTTTCTATCAAAAGTAACCAATTGGTGATGAATAGGATCATTCTAGTGGCTTGTAGAGGAAACGCGAAAATTGTTTGTCTTCAACTGACTTCGTCTTGAAATGAGTCGTATTTGACGATCTCAATTAACTGGATCTCGGTATTCTGCCTGAAGTGACTCCTTGAATGCAAAGCATAAGTTGTCGCAATTTATCATGAGCACTGATCGAAATTTCATGGCAGTTCTACTATTTTGAATATTGTTTATCCGTTACAAATTTTGGATTTTAAAACGCCCAAGTATGAAAAACGTGTGAGAACTTATTCAATGGTGGAAAGAGAGTGAAAATGGCGAACTGTGTTAAACTGTTGTCCATCCCACAGCCCACGGACCACGCAATTTTAAACTTGCTGAGAGATAAATTCATAACTAATTAGAAAGTGTGTTCGAGTGCATGGTGCTTTTTATCCCGTCCCCACGGTTGTAGGCGATCTACGCCGATCCTGATTGATGGTTACCACTTTTAATGCTATTTTGTCGTCCAACCGACAGATTATGAAACACAAAAAACCATCATATGTCGGCCATAAAAAACACTATTTTATCCAGTCGTAACAGCTCCAATTACTTACAAAAGATGGTTGAAGACGCCTCCATTCTCTGCTGGACAGGTGTAGTCATACGACGAATGCGAGTGAAAACCACTGTTAGTTGAAACTTTTCCGCCGGAACTGCCGCTGATAATCCCTATCGGAAACTTTCGATGACGAATGTGTGCATATGTTATGTCTCAGATTAGCGAACAACCAAACAACTGTTTAGTTCATTCATCCAACAGTGTGTCAGAGTCTCATTTGAACCGACCCTGCTGCCTTGAAGGACGCGTTTTGCTGCGCGAAGGCTGGAGACCATCAACAACATCGTGCACCGTCAAACAGCACGGCGAGCACTACTGACCACTGCCCTTCTCACCATATTGCATGTCGTAATAGAAAGTACAAGGCAAACAGGGAGCGACCTAAAGGATTGAGAAAGGGAAAGGACGCTCTAGTAGCCAACATACAGAATACACAATCCAACTGTACAAGCGCACATTAACCAATCATTCTGACTCGATAGAAAGTAAAAACACCATCGCCACTGTTCACAGTTCACTGCATTATCCTTCAGTGTCTCCAACCAACTGGGTGAGAGATCTTTCGACCCAACCACGAAGACGTGAAACATCTACTCTTCCTAAGTTCCATGTACATTTCCTCATTCCTCGCTGCCACGTCATCTGCTGACCTCCACGTGGCTTCTTCCACTCCCGAAGAGGAACAGAAAACAGGACACGATAAGGTCCGCGTGTGCTTACCATCTGCAACACGTACCCTAACCAACAAAGTTTACTAAGCTGGATACGCTGTGACAAAATGTTCTCCGAATTAGTACCCAATACACGCTTTCTGAACTCAGCATTGCCTACTCGGCTAATCCACCCGATCTTAGCGATACTACGTAAACATCGGTGGTCGAAAATCACAACACGATGAATATCTTCTGCACGCATACTCCATTTCCTGCAACCATACAGCAAAATTGAACGCATCACAGCACAGTACACACGACCTGTTAACTTCACCGAAATATCAGGTCGACGCCACACGTGCTTCAGTCCAGCGTACGCCGCCCCAGCCTTGGGTATACGCGTGCTCACCTCTACTACCGTGCTCCCATCCGTCGTCACGGCTAGAGATGTTTTCCTAAATGAAAAGGCCTACTATGGACTGGGTGACTGAGGAATAAAATAGTCCATGAGTCATCCCAACCATGGAATTTATCTATTTCGATGACTGACCGCTCTCTTACGCACACATGAACGATCGCTCTCGCACTGTACGAACTTGTTCTCTTATTCTCTCGCCTTCTTTCCCAGATTCTATCCATTTTTTACACTCAGTCAGAACTTTGGTCGCCCACACTAACTGCAATACCCTCAGTAGAAGAGTTGACAATGTACGCCTTCGTCTTCTTTCGACTAGTTCCTGAGTCTCACCGAACCCGTGAACCCTGATACGTATAGGATAACAGACGGGAATCCCTCGCCATCGAACTGCGTTATATGCAAGAGACTCGGATTCAAGAGTCCAGTTCCATTATTCGACTGACAACCCTCACCCCCACTAAATCCTTCTCTGAAGTCGCATTTACGCCTTTCTGAGGACTCTCAGGTTGCAGCTTCCATTGTTGCTGGGGTTGACGTAGTTCCCAGTGAGAGGGCTGAACCCGCGCTGTTAGACTGTCTCCCTATAGACAGTTCGTTATATGCAGTAGCACTTAGAGATTCGTGCAAATTGAAAAGTCGTCATCTGTGTGTCGTCTCGGTGTATGCACCCACTGATTGTAGTTCAGATGCAAAGAGAATTTCTACAAAAAAATACGCGACCTCCTACACAAGGCAAGCCGGACTGATACCGTGATTTTGGCAGAAGACATGAATGCCAGAGCAGGTCGGCTGTCATCGACCGAGGCGCATTCAGGAAGCCTTTTTGAGCCGTCGATCCGCCACTTGGAGTCCGTCCTCCCAGTCAACAATGGGACCGGATCGACCACATCGCAATAGGCCTTAAAATAGCGGGGTTACACTCAAGAATGCGGTTCGTAACAGAGCACCGCCCTTGACTCCAACCACATACTAGATGGCACTAAGCTGTACATGTGCTTCGGTGAGTGCTTCAAACATATGCTGCAAGGAACAATAAACTTGGATAAGCTTTCAGACCAATTTCGCCTATCCACCTACCAAAAGGCGCTAGCTGAAAAGCTAGATGTAGCAACAACTCAAAACACAAACCAGCATTGGTCGCTTATTAGAAATACTTTGCATTCCGCTGGCCTGGTGAGTTGTGGCTTGTAACGTCGCGCGGTAGGACATCGGATTTCTACTGAATCTCTGCGCCTTCTCGACAGAGGCCAGTTGATTTCGGCTGGAAACGAGTATAATGAAACACGACTCGCAGCGAGACGTGGACTTAACGCGAGTCTATGCAGAGATCGCGAAATCCAGTGGTCACAACGAACATCGGAGGTGGGACGTACTACCGTCATGGGAATTCCCGCAAGCTGTTCTATTTCATTCGACTAACCGATGGGAAGCCACCAGGTGTGAGCAAAACGAGCTGTTAAGCTGATGACTTGTCAATTCACAATCATAGCAGCGTCTCGAACGCTGGTTAGAGCATATTTCCAGTTTAGCTAACCCTCAGTGTCAGCCTAATAAATAGTTCTTTCGGCACACGTCCCGTTGTTTGTTTCGATAGATCCACGAAGTGAGGCGGAGATCAGCGGAGAATTCCCAACCTTAAGACGGCACAAAGCGCCGGGCTCCGACGGCCTTCCCGCAGGCTGTTTAAAGATGGTGGAACAGAGCCTGTTAGAGAAATTTGTGTTGTTCTCAAAGGTTTGAAATTTAGAAGAGACCTCGTCCTTGTGGGGGAACCGACTGCTGTTCCTATCTTCAAGAAAGGCCATCGTATGGAATACGCTAACCATAGGGGTGTAAGCTTTATCCCAATATCTATAGGTATACATTACAAGACACGACGACTATTCCGACCTTTCATGCATTGATGTTATTCAGCGGGCTGACTTCGAGAACAAGTCAAATTTTGCATAGCTAATGACCATCACCAAACTCCGTCTCTAGGGTAAAACAGTAACACAAACATTACGTTATGAACTACAACACTCTTGAACGATATTTTGTCTGATCAACCACTTCAGGAACTAATACAATTCGGACCACCAGTGAACTGAAAATCAATTCGTGAAAAACGGGAATTTGATGAAAATTAAGTCTATGCGAATCGAAGTCGGTAAACGAGAATACTCACCCGTTGGCATGGCTAAGAGCCAGACGTGTAGTAATAGAGGGAATTCCAGACTCATATTGAACGCGTTTGGCATATCTATACAAAATCGACGGGATTTCGAAACCAGAGGTAGCGCTTTGACACACAATGAACCTGAAATAAAACAGACAGATGTATTCAATAAAACTCTCGTTCAATCCGTCTAGGAGGAGTAACGCAACAACATGCCATATTTTAGCGCGCTTTTTCTGCCTGCGATAAAAATTTGTGGCTGAAAGAAGAAAATGGATACCCAGGTCCTTACAGAAGTAACTCTGGATGAATACTGCACTCCAGAACGACAATGGATGAGGCTGCTCATAACTCATGAAAAGGCCCAATGAGTCCATACAGATTCGCATAGACTAAACGCCTACTGTGGCTAGTTGAGTTCGTCATGCAGATCTCGGCAAATCAGGTTGTGTGCTACATGCAACATTGAATGAGACGCCGTCCATGTGGTATCTAGCACCTGTTAGATGTGTCATCATTAACTTGAGCAATACTTGGCCTAGCGTCCAGCTAGTTCCTTGATGCTTGGTGGCAACCGTTTCCTTTAATGACTCATACTTGAACAGCGTACAGAGCCAAAATAAGGAGCGATTATTGATGAAATGGGGATGTCCGATTTATGTTCGAAGTTACTGAAGCATTGGACCGGAAGCAGACCTTGAACAGTGGCGATTTAATTGTCATCTTTTCTCATATTCCCCATTTACAGCTTCACACCCTATACATATGAAAAATCACACAATGTCTAAAACAATAGCAAGCAAGGTAGGGTTTAACGTTTTACCGTCTTTCTGAGCACAAAAGATGAGTGGTTGGCTGACTGTTTTGATTATTCAACGAATGGTATTGATCACGAAACCTTTGAATATAACCTGTTATTGGACTCGTTGTCAAATTTTACAACCGTTTTCCTGACGCACACATAATGATTGAAACAATCCAAAGCAAAAGCCAAATCGAGCATTGCTTTTTCTATCTCGCTCTAATTTCTTTCGCCCAGGGAAATAATGCAACCTTGATAATCAATGGGTCTTGTCCCTTACAGAAATACCGCTTCAGACCCGACTGACAGCTGTCACACTGAACAATCACTGGGAGTTCTGTACGAAAGTAGGCGAATATCGCTGGTAACAGTCTTCTTTAGGCTTTCGTAAGAACACCATTGTTCCGGACACCAGTGCCATGCTGCTCTTTAGTAGTCATGTGGGCAGCAGTACATCGGCACGACGAGGCAAAAATCTGTCTAAACAGTTGACAATGCCATTACCGCGTGCGATTTCCTTTATGTCTTTAGGTGCCAGCATATATTTGATCGTTCTGATTTTGTCAGGGTCGGGCATTAGTCTATTTTCTGTCAAAAATTTATCAGAGAAACGAACACAGTATCCGATTTTGTCTTTGCTTAGTCGTATTCCATGTTTGATACAATTTCGAATCGTGTTTGTGTGATGTATTCCCACAAATAAGCCCGTTGTTCATGACGCAAATGACGCCTCACAGATTATTGAATGATTGAATTGGGTGTTTCTAGATAATTCTGTTTCATAACCTCAGTTTGAGAGGTAAACGGAGCCAGCGAAACCATCCGAAAAGGATACCAAATTCGATTAGAAAACTTGCTTCATCATTTAATTCAAGTCAACAGGACGCAGATGATAAGCCGACGTTCGTGAAGAAACGTGCCTCGTTCAGCTCCATTAGAATATCACCAAACACCGGAAATCTTTGTCGTTCTTTTCTGAGAGGCGAATCAAGGTATTTCAGATCTATGTACAGGCGAACGGTCCGGAACTTATTTATGATGACTAATACCTGACTAACCCAGTCTTTTAGTTCAACTGTCGCAATTACTTTTATCTGAAACAATCGATTCGGTTGATAACCTAAAGTATTTCACAGAGCGACTGGCACAATCCGAACAGGTAAACTGACGAGAACGGCCCCATCAACCATGGGCAAGAGTACCCCACCAGCGAAGTGACCCAAATGAGGTTCAAAAACAGAATCACACTGAGCCAAAATGTTTGATTTCTCCAGGTTATGTACAGATGAATCATGGTTAACCGTGATGAACCCTGGATCTTGAACTGTTTCAAGCCCTAGTACGGCTGTAAAAAACTGACCGTCACCAGAAATGTGATCTTTCTCGTCGCATCGTTCTTGACTTACAAAACAAATCCACCAAGAACGTCCGTTTCGGTCCCGTTCCACATCTTAAGGTTCGTGGTGAACCGGTTGATATATGTTGCATGAACACAGGATAAAGGAAGTACATTCACAGAAGCATCCTAGTTGAGTTGAAATCGACAGCGCCTGTCATTAATCATAATGTTTGCGAATGGTCTTTTTTCTGTTAGGATATCCTGAAGTGTTGACAACTTTTCGTTTCTGCCACGGTGTTTGTTGAAACTATGCGACACTAACGGGAACAATGACTGCCTTCCGCGAAACTCCCACGCGTCTTCCTTCAAACCGATCAGTCTAGCTTGCGTTTCTCGCGTCCAAGGTCGCAAAAAGTACGTACAAAACAGTTATTTCATGTAAGAGTTCGACTCCGCCGATATATCTCGTTCAGTAGAGTGGCGTATTTTATTAAGCACGGCTTATTCCCTCTTGCAGATAGCAACATGGTTTCAAATATGGCCGCCGCTTTTTCCTACTCGGCGTTCCGCGCACCTGTTACCAGCATGCTGCGTACCAAAACTGTTCTCCATACAGTTGCAAAAACTATACGAGTTGGATAGGGTTTTCAGTGTGATAACATAATCATCAATAGTTTCACGTTCAAAGCGTCCTGCGCGAAAAACTGAAATCGTCTGGATATTTCATGTGACTGATTAAGGCAGTATTCACCCACCTTATGCATCACCGTCACGGGGTTCTTCTGGCCTCCATCGTCATTGAACAGAAGTGTACCCACAATGGGGCGGGCTTCATCTGCAAGACAGTGACGCAACATCGCCATCTGACAATTCTTTGAATACGAAAATAAACGCGAGTACCGCCAGATCTTGACACTTTTATGTTCACAGCCTTCTTTCGTCGGTCGAGTGATTCCGATTTCTCATGTCCAACAGTTCTGGAGGTGGCATATAGGGTGTTCTTGATGTACCTGGCGCCAAACAGCGGCAAGACTCATCCAATTTCTCCAGCACCATGTTTTGTGCTGCCCCACCATAACTAGTACGTAAGCTTTTGCTTCCGAACACTCTCGGTTTATTAGTTCAGAACATTTTGTTTATGTGGGACACTGATTCACTGTGCCGGAAAAGAACTGGTCCAAATGGTGTCTGGCACCGTCTTGACGAGATTCCTCTCTAACCTTATCGATTCAAACCATCTATCCGCTGTCCAGTCTCTCACAATTCCATTGGCTCAAACCTTGACCTTGAAACTGGACAGGAGCTGCTTGGGCATCACATGACGCACCGATATGGAGCTGATCTGCTGGGAAAGACAGGCTGTGTGATCGCAACAAATCAACCAATACTCCCACAATTGGGACATGTGTGGATCATGTTCAGACTTCCTCGGCGTACATTGTTCTTCGAGGATGGCAGTGGCTGGAGGGCAGGTCAAAGTGGGTAGGCCACGATATGGAAAAAAAATTTTGAAAAATTTGAACAGTAGACTTCATCGTGTTGGACTTTTGGGTTGGGGTCCACGAGGCTCGACCAACGTACGGTTGAAGACAGCAGTGACACGGTGAGGTGACGCAGACAGCGGCGCAGTTGCGTCTGATCCCTTCCTCGATTTCACGATTCTCACCAGTACCTTTTGTTTTGGTCAGCCCCAAAAGCTTAGTAAGAAGATTCTTCTGCCTTCGAACCATTTCAGTTTGTTAGCTCGGAATATCTTTTACGTTAGGATGAAGGGTCACTATCACTAATTGTTGCACCATAAACGAAATGGTTAAAACTGGCATCGGGTAACGCCTCTTCTGATTGGTTGGTCAAACGGTCAATCGCTGTTTGACGGGAGCCGTTTCTTGTCATGTCGCGCCGCAGCCTGCTGTTTATTATTCTGCTGGTTCAAACCTTGACCTGCGTTCGGGAAAGGTGCTGACATACTGTTTGCTATCGAGACTAGGCCGTCAGGCGACGGCGCGTCGGCCCACACCCTCAAAACGTTCTTTTCCGTTTGCCGGCTATTCACGCTTCTAGTCATTTTGCTTTCGATAATGCAAGCTATTAATCTAAATCAGAGCACAGTAGTGCGAGTTTACCCCTTGAGAGAATTGAACTGAGACGACAAGACAAGACAGGCTGAGTGATATCTGTGACAGAGAGTAAACATTTTTAAGAACAGCACGCACAATGGTACTGAAACTCGTGCGGGGTATCGAATACTCTTGCGTCCGCATGGACTAACCTCAACAGTAGGCCCCAGACCCTTTTTAGTTTTTTCTAACGACATGCATGTGCATGAGTACAATGGAAGGGATATACCCCACGGTTACAAAGGCCCACAGCACTATTAGGGTTAATGGGCAACCAGACCCGGAGACATAGAATGGAGAACCAAATAAGGTCCCAATAGGTCGGATGTGGTAACCAGCCGGACGACAGTGACATACTGTCTACCACCAACGTATCGGGTATTGACGGGGATTCGACCTTCTGACCTCCGAGGTGGTGAGTAAACGCCCTAAACCACCCGAACACCGGCTTAAGTCTGGAACGAAAGCGAACTAGTCCAGGGTCTTGATTTCCAGGGCCAGCAATCACATTCTGCTAAGGAATACTATATGCATAGCCACTTTGGCATTTTGAAAGAGCATGAGCCTTATTCTAATTTTCGAGAACACCGGGACAGAAATTTATTCGGTGTTCTGATGTGAGAGTCAGTCGTTTGCTTCCCCTCTAGAACTGCTAACTGAGATTTTTCGTCCTCAAAAATCGCACCTCAGACTATCACAGAGCCATCACCGAAGGCTCGACGACTGACGTTCAGTTTGTGCTTTCTCAAGTCGTGTCAGTAGTTCACGGTTCTATCAGGGATGTCCAAACCGAACTTTTTCTCGCCGCCAAATACCACATTTATGAACTCACAATTCTAAGTGATGTGACTTCTGGCTTATTTATATCGATTTTCGAAAATGACGATTAGTCGCTTTAGGCAATGGTCTCATTTCTCTGTGTAGTAGTTGTACAGACTGCAGTAGCTATGCGCGCTGAACGTTTACATTTAGTTGTAAGGACTTCTGTAACTCCGACACATTTGCAAAATGGTTGAAAGCATCACGTAGGAGTCCATTCATGACCTGCTCGGAGATTTTTATTCGAATTCCGTGTATTCTTTTTGCGACATATTGGTCTTGATTCTTCAAAATTAGGGGACACCCAGCGTCAATGTGGAAATTTTCTCGAATATCTAGTGTACGTTGATCCCAAGTCTTTTTATGCGAGTTCCAGCTTAGCCAGCTTGGAACCATGCGTCATTCTGAAGAAAATGTAAACCCTGGGCAAATTTCGTTCAAGAATCTCGTTTGATGTGAGCACTAGTCATAACCTTGAAAGAATAACCTGGTTATTCCAAAAATGGACTGTTCGTCTATGCACGCTTCATACGATTCAAATGAGATTACAACCACAAATGTAAGCCAACCTGAGCACGGAAAATGAGCAATTACCAATTGAAGCCATTGTGTTTCGTACTCAGTTGGTTGTTTTTTCCTCTCCGTCCTGAAGTGAGTTTAATAACGCACCGGTGGTGTGGTTTCCGGGAGATTTTTTCCTGTTATCCCGATACAATAACATACTACTTACATCAATTATCACAGTCATCTCTGAATTCCGTGAGTAGATCTATTACACTAGTAGGTTGATACACCAACGTGCCAAATTTGGTCCCTCTAAGCAGAAAAACCGAGCGGGTTTATTCGCATTTCGTGCCCAACAGTTTGATCCAAGAGGGCAAAACGCTGTAGTTGCAGATGAAGAATATGAACAATTGGTAAAAACTTACGGATTGTGACAATTACAGGCGATGACAGATTCCCTAAAAAGTAGTTATAAGGCAACTCTGGGGAATTCATTTAGGCTCAGGCGGTTCGTCTTACAATAGTAAACCATGCTCAATCGAAATAACTTTACGTCTTCATTCCGGTGCGTGTCTCGTTCGCGCTATCAGAGAATCACGAAGCCAACCTAATGCACAAAATAATCACAAAACCATGACAATCAGAGACAAATGGCAACGTTTATTTTATTTTGCTGTACTGATGATCGTTTAAGTGGCGGCAAAACAAAATGATGGAACATACCCACGGAAAATAATGGAATATGGGAGTGATTCATTCAAGAGAGAGAGAGAGAGAGAAAGAATAGAGTGCTTAGCGAACGGAAGGTCACGTGATGAGCTTTAGGTGTACGCGTGGCCAAGTGCAACCAGTGCAATATAATACGATGAGCTCAATGCCAGGCGGACTGGTGCCCTCAAGGTCATCGTAGTCATGTGAACCAGAAAAAAAGCTACAAGACGGGTATCGACGGCATCCAAAAACAGAACTACCTCGGCTTATTTTGGAATCCAATTTCACGACACAGGAGTGGTGGGGGACACGGATACAAGTGTACATGCTGTGAGTGACACGGGGGCTGGGGCGACAATTAGTTTGGACCGGATTATACATGTTCCGAGAGCACTGAATCAATTGACGTACGCGCACAAGTGAAGAGCAGAAACGGAACCCGCCTGTCTTACTGGCACACTCGTGTAGACGGCTAACGCACATGATCATAGGGCTAAAAACTAGTTACTCCTGCGTCTACATTGCAACAAAGATTTCTTTTGAGGCACGAGTATAGATAAAAGTAGTGAGGTTTACACAATACGTCAAGTGCAAAAGCTTCAAATAATGCAAACTATCCCAATCATTGGATGCTACTTTCGGTGCATCCACTGGAAATGTGAATGATGATTCAACCCTCATTGTCATTATTTTCTCCTTTTTATCTCATAGTGACCGTTTTCTTCCATTTAAGTCGGTCTGCTCCTATGTTCTGCATTACTGGACACACCTCGGTGACTATTTCTTTCATGGCGTCAATGCCACTACACCCTCCCGAAATGTCTAACTCGCTTTTGTTGCCGCTACCGTTGAACTTAAACGATTGACCGGGAACGCCTGTTCGATAGCGTGATCGAAAACCGTTGAGGTTCACACTCCTGTTTGTTTCATTTATGCGTCTCTCAAGAACACCTCATATTAATTCCGAATCCACCCTCAGTTCTGATTGGATTTGCCTTGGTTTTGTGCATAATACAGAGAGCTCGATTCAAAACTATGGCTTTCTTTACAGATAAGATGCTATAAACTCTCTCACTTCTCAATCAGAAACGGAAGTTTTGTGGGAGATAGGGTACTTGAAAAGGTACAAAGCTGCAGGATCGGATGGTTTGTTTCCATCTTTTTTCAAGGATGGAGACGAAATTTTTGATTCGGAGTTGATAAAACCTCTCTGATTAATCTGGGATAGTGAGCAGATAACCGGGGAATGGTGTCAATGGACGGCTGTGCCGATTTACTAGAAGTGACACATTCTCTTGTAAAACCACAGGGAAATTAGCTTGGTAAGTATCGTATCCAAACTCCTCATCCATTATCCAGCGCCCGATAAGTGTGTACGCGTGAGAGTCAAGCCGGTTTCAGATCCGGTCGGGGTTGTATCGACCACATCTTGACTCTTCATTATACCTCAGGGCATAAACACATCTACCACAGGCCCACAACCTCTGTCTTTCTTAATCTGAATGCGGCGTTCGATTCAGTCGACCTCACTACCTGTCACTGAAAGATGTGTTAGAGAAACTTACTTCTCTTTTCCAATGCTTGCACGCAAACACCCGAAGCCGAGTTCGTGCTTACATCGACCTTTCACCCGAGTTCACCACGGAAAGTGGTGATCGTCAGGGTTTCCCACTTTCGCCCTTCCTCTTCAATTTTGTTACTGAATTGATTCTTGAGATAGTCCTAGCTTCGTGTGAGAATGAATGGTGGTATCCATCTTTGTTCATGCAGTAAACTGTCTGACTTGGAACACGCGGATGATATTGTTCTTCTGAGTGAAGATTCAGGTAAATTGGAAGCTTTCTTAGATAGCCTAAACAACAGTGTAGCAATGTTTGGTATGCAAAATGCTGCTGCAGGACTGGGTTGGCCCAGCACCACACCTTGTCTAGCTGAAGTAGATAAGTTTTGTTACCTGGGCAGTTGCAAATATTTAGGTGGACAGATATCGGATAAAGTGTGACCGTGTATACAGAAGGCGCGTTTGACTTTTGCCAACCACAGTCATCTGTGGCGTCAGCGTGACATCCAACTGTTTGTTGAGATTCGAGTGTACACCACTGCGGTTAGGTCCGTTCATTTATAAGGTTCAGAAACATGGCCATGAGAAACAGAAGGTAGGCGAAGACTGTCTGTGTTCGAGCATCGATGTCTGCGTAGCGTTGTCGGAATATAGTGAGAACACCGTATCAGAAATGCTGAGGTTAGGTGTAAGGTGTTGGGAACCAGAGGTCAGTCTCTGGATCCAGTACTGAATCCAAACAGATCAAGGTGACTGTGACATCTGTTACGCATGCCCACCGATAGACTTCCGAGGCGTACGCTGTTCTCCGAGGCAAGTAATGATTCGAAGGTAGGTCGAGGTGGTCAGTCCATGACATGGCAAAAACGTATGAAATCCTTGACTAGTTACCCTGGTCATGTTGGACGTCCTGGACTTCCGGGTTGGGATTCATGTGATCCGCCTAACAAATGGCTGGAGAAATTAAGTGATATAGCTGGATGTCGCGATCAGTGGCGTAATTGCATCCGAACTCTTTCTTCGTCCTCGTGATTTCCGCTTATTACTTTGGTTTTTGGGGTTCTTTTCACTTTCTGCTTCTATTCTTTTGCTTTTCACTAGACGATGGCAACCGAAACCGGAGCACAGAAGTGTGAGGTTAATGGTTGAATAAACTGAACTGCAACCCAGGATCAGACCCCATCAATTCGTACAGAAATTTCCGAACTGAAAAACGACAGCACTGTAAATGATGAACCTAAATATATCGATTCCGCGTGTGGATCGAGCAAGCGCTTGCAACTCGCATACACTAGAGTTCGGAAACCTGAACCACTGACCTCAATATGAATGATTTCTAAATAGCTGTACGTTCTTCATGCTTATTATTCGAACTCATGATCCGCAGCGTTCACAAACAGCAGTATCGATAACCTACGGGATTTCAAACGGGATGTCAGAAAGCGTCCAGTTATTGATAACTTTCTCAGACACCCCTTACATGCAACAGATCACCAGCAGAACCTGTTCAAACAACGACAACCGGCACAGGGTGATTTTCATGATGAGTAAGTGCGCTCGGGAGTAGAATGCCAAGGGTCTGAGTCGGCTGAGTCTCACTGACGTTCAGAAACTCCCTTACTTACGAACTTTCGGACAAACGAACGAAGAGGACCGCAAGTCCGATTTGTATTCGCTGGGCTCCGATTTCCTGTCGCAATGTCAAAGTCGGCTGTGCGTGCCATTCGCATTTAGCAGGAATCACGGCCACTGCCAACGCTGGCCAGTACCGTAACAGACGTTGGTTGCAGCCTCCCAGTTTGTTGTACTAGCGCCTCCCGGAAAGAGCTGCAGATAACACTTCTGGTGCAAGTCACGGGAGATTTCACCGCTTTAAGAAACATACAAATTTGCATCACACTGAGTTAATATAACGCTAACTTATTCATGGAAATGGGAGTATGGTATGGTGCCACGTAAAATGATGCTGAATAATGACTTGCGAACATTTCGAACAACGATAGCAAGTTGAGGAGTGCCTGCAAAGCAAAGTGCTACTTACCGTGGAATTGCATACATATCTTCGCAATGAAATCAAATTTCGTTGCAGCGACATAAATGCTACATACTGACGAAGACGGAGCAAGCTTCGCTTATTTACTGTGGTGTTCTGGCGAGCACCAGTTGACTGCAAACCCCGAAACACGGTTTTCTCAGTCGACAATGCCGCACATCGTAAGTTCGATTTCAGTGAGTGTCACACTACATAAAATGATGACAAATGGACGCACCTAGGTTATTCATCAAGGAAAAGAAAAAGAATTCGGCTCGATTACCAATAATGGTTACTATATCCGGGATGGAGGAAAAGCACGTTGCGGCTCATCATCGTATGTATGAATGAGTTTCACAACAGAGGTTCTTCGAGCCCATCGGAAGAAGTGGGCACTCAAATTTACTCAACAAAGCACAGCCTAGTCGGGGGTGCTTGCTTCGTCCAGTTAGCCAGGAACTGGATCAGCCGCAGGATGTTTCGAAAGAGAGAGAGAGAGAGAGAGAGAGAGAGAGAGAGAGAGAGAGAGAGAAAGAGAGAGAGAGACCGGTGAATTTACTGCACCAGTATGCTCCATAAGTCCGTTGATAGGCGAGGCATACGATCATCATCTACGGTGAGGTGAACAAGTGCATGATTTCGCGCATTCGGAAAAAAATCAGACAGCACAAACGTTAACTTTTTTTCTATCACCTTAACCGGAGAAGATCTGTTAACACACCTCAACATTCTTTGTTCTCTCAATGTTAAGCAAAAAGATTGATTTTGCGGCAAAAAGGATAGACGATTAGGTCTCAGCAATATTCATCCGGTATTACGACTGTACGGACTGCTTTACCTTCACACATAAACCCGAGGGGATAGAACGGGATCCACAGGGTGTAACGCAAGTATGTCAGTAATCCACTTCTGAACCCCAGTAGAGAGAGCGTGTAGTGAGGATATCTGAAGAGGCGAGGGAGAAAAAAACGAAATAGGATGAGAAAGTAGTTTGTTTGTGCACACATCAGACAAACCAAATTAACTGTAGATATGTTCGGTTCACTGGACCCAATCATTTGGCACAGGTATCACTCAATCGACCAAATGTCGACTTGCATCTGAAACTAGGACTAACTGGTTCCTGTACTCTATCAACCAGGGAGAAAAATCATGATAAAATCCCAGACTTGGGGTAAGTGGTTCGTTGGTTGTTTGTGACTGACAAGCATTTTGAATCGGTTTTCGAAACGAAGCCATTTAAGGAAAAAGAACAGCCGTTATTACAAAGCAGAAGCAAAATAGACAAGTTTGTCGATGAACAATTCCAGTAAATAGGATCCCGCGATTTCGGAGTGCCGGAAACACATGAAATACGGTCCATATGAAAGACACCGAAATCCTAATTGCTATTGTAAATCAGGTTACTTATACGATTTGATGCACGAAGAGGCAGCTAAATCAGAAGATATGATCATTTCAAAAGTCTCGGCAGGAAGCAAATAAGTGTAAATTCAGCTCAGGGGAGAGAGCTTTGTGTGTTTTCATCAGAAAAAAAGTCAGGGAAAAATATGACTTCAAAACTTGCGAATCTAGCCCAACTATAACATGTAGTTCTCAAGGTGCTTTGGTACTCACACACTATTTATTTCAAGCAAACACAATAATCACAGCTTATTTGAAACGAATAAAGAACGTAACCCAAAACAGCCGAAAAAATCATCCAGTCAGAGCTGATAAGAACGCTGTGAAAGTCGAAGTAGCAAATCAGCTCGGAAATAATAAAAAAGTGGGCAGGGGGAGAGGGGTTGTGTCGCAATGCGACGTACCGAAAGATCTCGATCGAACTCCAAGCAAAAAACAGCCAGAAGACGGTTGTACTCGAGTGGAACTCCGAATGCGGCAGAACAACGAAAAACAGTCCGAATGCACGACCGAGTACCTGCACGGTTTGGAGGGATATAACACGTGAGTGGAAACTAATTCAACCGGCAGTATTCCAAATGCCAAGGCAGCTCAGGTGAAAATACAAAACAACTGAAGAGAACTTATTGTGAATGATGCACGGAAAAGCCATAGGGGAATAGAAAATAATAGGAGCATACATGATGGAACGGCAAATGCACAGCTGAAATTTGTGCAACATGAAGATATTCTGGGGAGGGGTGATGGAGATGCCATCAACAAAAGATCAGGCGTAGCTTTGTACAGAGACAGAAGGGTTTAAAGAATGAACTTGATCAAAACTACTACCCGTGGAAGTCTGCTGCGCTATGTCTGCATGTGTGACTTCAGCGTGGCATCTGTTCACTAATGGACGGTCGGATGGAAATTGCGATAATATCAGCAGGTCTACGATATAGAGCTCGGAGACATGAATACTGCGGGTGAAACGTAAATTACGGAGGCATTCCACGACCGGACAATAATGATCTCATGGAATTGCTTGAATACGGCCAGAGCAGGTGATAATAAATGAGAAGGTCCCGTTTGCCGTTTCTGATGGTTGATGTGTGCATTTGGGCAAAATTTCAACCCAAGGACGTTGCTTACGTTGGCAAGCATGTTATGCATGTCTTCCGATAGATGTTCCCAATTCGTGTCGTCCACTGAGGCGAATATTAGTCACAAGATGGACAGGTTATCGGTCCATGACACGAAGGAGAACTAATAAAAGCATGAGCAGTGGACTTGTGGATGGAATCCAGGAGAATAATTTATTCAATTTTCACACGACTACTATTTCTCTAGTTTTTTGGGTGTCGTTGGAACCAAGGTATCGATAAAAAGTAGAAATAATATCGAAGGAAGGGTCATCCTCACCGCCGTTACGCCAAAGTTTAAGACAACACCGTTAATCTTCGCAAAATCACATGCAGCATTTCAATACATGAGGATGTAAGTAGTGACCAAGCAAAACGACAGCCATCAAGAAAGACCGAAGGAGGTGGGATGTCAAAGTCCAAGTAATGGAGTTCACTACAGACCAACTGTTTACATTACATACTACCCCGTGGGTGTAGTGGAAGGGGCATATTCCCATGGCATCGAAACCTCATCGCACTATTAGAGATAGCCGGCAACCAGATCCTGAGACTTGACGTGGAGAACCGCATGAGATCCCAGCAGATCCGGCATGAAAACGAGCCGTGGAACAGTGGACTACCGTCCATCACCAGACATCACGGACCGTTTCCGGTCAGTTTTGCACTCAAGGATTGGGGATACCAAGGGTAGGAAGCATGCCTAGCTGTTGCAGACGCAGGCACTCTTATATTCACAGGCTTTGTCCATGTAAGAGATGCTTTCATCGATAACTCTACGTTACCATTTTCATGCCTTCAAACATCTATGGTGCACGAAATGCCACTAAACCCACTCTGTTCTTCTGCGACTACTTTTGGACCAAATCAGTTAGGGTGACCAAATCACACACGTTGATGTGTCAACTAACTACCATGCAAAATATGCATGAGGATTTCAAGCGTGAAACAGACAAATCAATTTATCTTTGAAAACGTGCCCTAGAGGGTGCGAAATGCCATTAAACCCTGTTCGGGAAGAGTGGCGAAAACATCGAACCGGTTTACAACCCAATGGACTTGGTCGTTATTATTTCACTTTTGGTACTGAGTGAGGTGTTACTAAAAAAGATTGGTAAACGAAGCCTGTTTAGGCTAATCATTCTGATTAGAAGTAGCGACCTCTCATTCATCAAAACAGAGAGGTGACACGAGGTCCAAAGCCGGAACAAGCAAAAGTAATCAGTTACAAAGAATCGGGGATAGACATTCGCCAGATTGCCAAAAAAAAATTCCAGATCGATAACAATCAATCGTAACTTGATAGAGGATCCAAACCAATATGTATCGAACAGAAAACGCGGAATTCGAAGAAAAATCTCTGAGCAGATCAGAAGAAGAATCTCGCGTTGTGTTTCGAACCAATTGACAAGTGCATCGAAGCTGCAGATGACACTTCACCTGAATGTAAGCGATTGGTGTGTACAAAAACTCCTATAATCTACATCACACCTGTGGTACAGAAAGATCAGATCAGTGCCTTTTATGACTGACCACTGTGTTCAAGATCGAAAGGAATGGGCTGAAAATCATATCACTTGCGATACTGAATGGAATGATTTGATATTTAACTTGGACATCTCTGACAGAGCCACGGACTACTAACACGATTTAGGGAAAGCGAGTCGGACCTCAGTCGTGGAGCCTTTGATAGTGGCTCTGTGACAGTTTGGGGTGCGGTTTTTGAAGACAGAAAGCCTCAGACAGTTATGGAAGGGAAGCAGACGGCTGACTCTTACATCAGAACATTGAATGAATTTCTTCTCCGGATGATTCTGCAAAAATTGACTAACAGCCATGATATCTCAATATGACAACGCGGCCACACGTACAGTCAAACTCACCAGAATGTGGCTTTTGTACCGGGAACATGAAGACCATGGACTGGTCCACTCACAGTGCACACATGAACCCGATTTAAAATGTTCCGGGGTCTATCAGCGAGATGGGTCTATACGAAAAACAGTCTTCCCCAATCTATATCAGCTGACGTTTGCCATTCTCTGTGAATGAGACGGAGGAGAACTTTAGACTATTCGGAACATAACTGGAAGCCCGTCTGAACATCGCGTTCCAGTTATAAACAATAAAGATCACTGTGTTTCGTAACTTCTCAGGCCCATTTTCCCGGACAAATTGATTTATCTGTTTCATGCTTAAAATCTGTGTGCATATTTAGCATAGTAGTGGGTTGACACAGCAGCAAGCAAACCTTGGTCACCCGAAGTGGTTTGGTTCAGAAGTAAGCGTGGAAAAAACTGGGTGGAATTGATAGCATTTCGTACACTTTATTCTCAGTTAGAATTCGCTCAGAAAGAGCAACCGAAGCGGATAAAACGAGTGCAAGGGTAACGGCTTCTCAAAATATGCTCAGCTGATTCGTCAGAGCCACACCAGTAGCCAGTGCGATAATCATTACACACTGAACTGATCTGCTCTATTTTTTCACCTCCGAAGTAGAATAATGATAAGGGAGGAATCGAATGAATAACTCACTTGAGCGAACGACGTTGAAGGACTTGTCCGTACCCAACCCAAGACCGCGTGAAGAGGCTCAAGGAATTGAACCAATTGAATCAAGGCTAATCGCGGCAAAACAAACTCAAACCAGTCTGTATGGTCCGTGGAATCTGGCTGAAGCCAGTGAAGAACCAGTTTGCCCCAGACACATAAAAATCCGGCGAATTGGAACAAGTTGAACAGAAGCAAGTAAATGGTCAACGGATGTCGTAAAACTAAACAAGCGACCAGAAACATAGGGCAGAATTCAAAAATGAGATAAACGTACTGGGAAATATTGAACGGAATGTGCATAATGAGGAGAAAATTTAACGGCAATGTTCACAACAATCTAATTCGTGTATCAGAAGGGTGAGTGGATGATTTTCTTAGGAGAGTCCACTGGGGAATCACAATGATAATTCGCTGTTAGTTCTATACGGGTAAGACACAGTTAACCTCGAGAACGACGGCAATGTGGTTGCTTTTTGTATTTCGGATATAAGTAATATCTACTGATGGGTGGACAGAGTTTCTCGGAAGCACACGGCGAGTTTCGCGGTTATTGTTCCTAATCAGGTATGTGTTTCCGATACTCCGTCCATCACTTATAGACAGCGTTACACAATACATTAGGGTTCACTGTGCTATTGGTGAGGTTTGAGAATCGGCAATCATGACCGTGAGATTCCGAATGGAGAGCTGCATAAACATTAAGCGGCGCACGGTAGGCTAGATGATGGCTATACAGGCCCCAGAGGGCGGGACAGACAGATCACCCCATACAGAGGGCAGCTACTGGCACAGAAAACACGACGACAAACTTCGTCGTTGATCTTAGTATACATACTCGATGTAACGAATGGTTTGGAGATGTCAGTTACCGAACACAGAAAGCCATCGAGCGAAATAAACGCCAAACGAGCACATCTCCCAGCCGTAGGGCAAGACAATAATCAAAGTGATATCTTACACCCATCCATTTAGGAACAATTAGATGTTATCGTGGTGCTACAAGTTTCATGGGTTAACAAGAACCAGTATGATTCTCCTTGTTTCTAATATGATCTCTATGGAATATCCCCCAGCTGCGCTGTAGCTCCAAAGGTACCGAGAAGTTGCGAGCACCAGTTCATACGGGCTCTTTACTTGCACTTTTCACTTGAGTGGAGTAAATTGCACGCAGTCTTTAACTATGTTTACCATCCCATGCATGGAATATTGTGTGTGTGTGTGTGTGTGTGTGTGTGTGTGTCACGAGATATCATCAGGCGATATCATCGACGTACTTCAAATCAGGAACTCTCTCATGGAATGCATATCCAACCCATCGTTTGTCAAACCAAAAAAGCGTTAATATATAAATGGCACATACGCTAGGTTTTGTGTAAACGGCGCGAAAATCAATGATTGATGAACTGTACCTCAAACAGGATGCAGATAAACATGTCTGATCATGATGAACCATATTTTATACAACCCAAATATTTTGCTACTTGCATTCGTAACTGTTAATTGTTGTCAACTGAATTCTTAGAAGTTTAGTTTTCCGTGTTTTTCATGAAACAAACATCAATAAACTGGCTCCTGGACATTAAAAACCCCAGCAAAACAAAACAAAACTCACCTTTTAAAAAAGCTTCCCACGTCTCTTCTTCTTCCAACTCTTTCATTTCAGCATTGTGCCGATCCTGTTTTGTGTAAATACATCGGGATGATAGAAGTCGTATTAGGGGTTATTTGGAATGGGCTGGTCAGTGTTCATGTCCTATAAAAAGCCGACATCGATGAGAACTTTACAACCGTTTCTGACTGCTGATCTTGACGTTTAAGCTGCAAACGTTTTATCATCACTGGAGGTGATATCATCGTCGGTGCGCACCTCAGCTGATGATGAAACGCTTAAGACCTGAACGCCAAACTCAACGATCAGAAGCTGTTGAAAGCCACCAACCAGAGTTACGATCAACGCCAGTTTTCGAAACCACTGATAGACGAGAGCTATTTTTATGTCCAAGGCTACTGTGATTGATGGAGGATGGGAAATAGCTTCGTGATGTCTACAATTTTTTGTTCATCAAACAACAATGGTACAATACTTCTAAAAGAGGGGATCTGGTAAACAGAGACTGTTGAAGAAGGAACTTGACCGGCCGCGGTGAGTTTGGTTTCACGACCGTTCAGTCATCGCCGGTCGACAGGGACTGTAAGATCGTCTTACTGGAGAAGACTGTTACATTCTTAAGCGATCCCAGACATGCAACATCATCAACGAGAACGACCTCACGGTAAGCAGAAAACCGTATCTTAACCGTGATTTATCCTGATGAGTAAGAACAGATGCGTGATAGTCCACAAGGAACGGAAATCTGAGCAGGCAACAGCCAATGATAAACAAGGCGAGCCTTCTGGATTATACCAATTGGTGCAGTGACTATGTGGGATCTACCTTGACTGGAGCCGTACGAAGACGGGGACGTACGAAGCTTCCTGGAGGAATTCGAGGACCTAGGGGGTTCTCGGGGATCCAACCAGACCGGAGTAAGTTGGCAGCCCTTCGAGTGCTTCCCAAGAGCAGAGCGCTGTCGGTCCTGGATTTGGCGCGAAGAGGCTTAGAGAGATGAAGTGGGTCACCGCGAAGGACGCCCTGATGGCGCAATTCGACACTCCAGCCGACCGCCACGAAGCGATGCGGCGGTTCAATAATGCTGAGCTGAGGGTTGGTGCGGACCCGTTGGTGTATGCTGCCACGTTCCGTTTACTTCTGGACCGTGCGTTGCTCACGCTGGATGAGGCGCCAGGGGCGGAACTATTAGCGGACCGTTTTGCAGATAGTCTGTCGGGGTCCCTACGATGGATGGTCTGCACAATGCTCGTGTTGGCCGTTCCATGGATGCATTTCAGCCCGAGGACGCGGCTCGTGAATTGGCCATTCTTGACGTGTCTACGGTAAATACGGCCCATGTCGAGGATTCAAGGATGAATAACGAGCTTGCGGCGAAGCTATACGGACCGGAAATTTTGAACCTGAAAGACAGAGCACCGAAGGCCGAACAGCTGGAAGAAACCTGATGTTTCTGCTGTGGAAATGTGGAACCTGTTTTGTACGAATGTCCTGAACTTATGAAGAACATTGAAGAAATTGTACCGGAAGTATCACCGCTGGAGAATTCAATCATTACTGATGAGGTGGCGAACTGTGGAAACCCGGACCAAATCCGTTGTGAAAATGCAAAAAACTGTGATCGAGATTGACCTGAACATGAACACGATGACAGGGGAAACGAGGACATGCCGTTTGATATCACGGTCATTGAGGCCTCGAACCCTCACGAAATTCAGAACGATTTTAGCTCGAAGATCGCGAGAGGAGTTGTTTCTCGTCCCGAGAAGTCGCCAAAAGAGGAAGTCGAATCTGATGCCATTAAATGAAGACTGTTGAACACCCCGTCTTGGGTCATGATGAAATGGAATAACACGCGCTCCCACTTAGAAAGGCAGCAATTTTGCAATATTTCGTGTTAATCTCCCACAACAGCCGAACAGTCTGGAGTACACTGAATGTATTTGTTGGTCGTGGAAGTCGCCTCAGCACAAAGTTTCATTCTATACCCAGTACTCACCGAACGAAGCACATCACCGGGGGGAACTGTGGGACTGATGACAACACTACCACGAACCCGTATTAGAGGGATGAGCCTCGGAGTGGAGGAAGACTTGAAGGCACTTCACGAAACATGGAACTTTTCTTGTCAGGGGGAAGGACGCGATGGAGTTTGAGTACTACTTACTGAAAAAGTAGGTCGTTGACGGTAATGGAGAGATAATGGATGTGATTACGTCACACAGACTGAACGGAACAAGATGAAGAAAGGCATACAAACCACATGATTGCATCCTCCAATCAGAATACGACTGTCTTCAATTGGAATGGACCGCTGTTATGCGAATATATATATATATATATATATATATATATATATATATATATATATATATATATATATATATATATATATATATATATATATATATATATATATATATATATATATATATATATGGTACAATCGGGGGGCAAGGGTAGATAGGCTGAGTCCATGGCTTGTTTGTAGGCGCGATACTGCGAAGTTTCCCAAGCCAAAGCAGGTGGTTTTGTTAGGGATCCACAACCGGAGCCTTTAGCTATCCAAAGCTTAACCCGCAAGACAGCGAGACTAAACGCGGGGTCCGTAACCCACTGGGGGCCAGTGACTGATTGTTCAACTCATACACAAATATATGCAAAAAAGCATCGCTGTTACATTCAGTTGATTCTAGTGACGTCTGAACGAATGGTTTTCAATGAAAAACTTATTTACCAGGCACGTCCTCTGGATTACAACATTTGTACTTGTGTATAAGCGTTAAATATAGAAAGAATTAATAAACTTCGTTCATTTTTGAAATCCGTCAGTTCAGAGCTCTCAAGTTGGAAGTCCAAAATGCCAGTTGGAATGGGAATAAACACATTATGCAAGTACGGGTGAAGGCTCAGTGATCAGAAGAAAACAAAACTGAGATCTCTTGGCTTCAAGACAGGTGAATGAACTCAGCGGGATTGTTATAAAACTACTGGGATAAACTATCTACTCCATGCGCAGGAGATCCTTTGAGGGATAGCACTATGAACCGCGGGGGGAAAATTCGAAAGATGAGCAGCGGTTTGGGTGAAAAGCACGTACCCGTTCCTCCTTGGATGGCCGAATCACTTTGATCTTCACCTGATCCGATTTGACAACATCTTCACCTTTCGTTTCCTGTTCGTTTTTTCTCCTCTTTGTTTCTGTCTCGCCATTCTCATCATTGTCGTCTGTATCGAGGTCAGAAGCATCAAATTGGTACAGATCGAAGTCCAGGCAGATCCACGCGGCTCGATCTGCTTGCACAGTCAATCGAGGCCACGTCTCGCGATATTCTTTGCGTAACTTGACCAACACAGCCCTCCCAGTAACCGTAAAATGACTTTCCTGTTTTAAGGATAGCATATGAAAGGTTAGGCAAACCACTGGAAGAATTTGTTGAAGACAATAGTTACGTATATTTTACTTTAAGGTCGATAAGAACTGTAGGTTAATTATATAGCTATTCCCGAACGACCAACAACAACGGGCAAACAAAGAACTGATTGGTTATCAAATCATTTACTACACGTTGTCCACACTAATCCTAACGTTGAAACCCAGTGAAAACACTACACTTGTTTCATTACTGCAAAGGTTGACCAGAAATACAGCCTGACGAAAGCCATTTCGGATAACGCGGCAGATAACGCGCCGAACTCCCGGTAATGTACACACCGGGTTTGAACCCTAGATGGCGGAAGCATTTCATTTCAGTCCAGTTCAGTTCAACCATCAACCACATCGTCCTTCTTTGCTCTGGTACTGGCTACAACTTTTCAACATCTTTCGACAGAGAGAGCAGAATGGATAGAAGCATAAAGTGCAAAAAATGCCGAAAACAAAGTAATTAGCGGAACTCTCGAAAAGAAATAAAGAACCCGAATGCGATTACATCACTGGTTGGGACATCTGGCTATCTAGCGGAAGCGGTGGAAATGCATTGCCGTGATGATTTCCGACAAGAATGAGAACACCGTATGATGTTTGAATGGATTTCCACAGTGAATTATGAAGGTCGACATTTCATGACCAACAATCATTCGGTAAAATATAAGAACGAACTAGAATCGGCGCTAAAGAAAGTCAGTTTTCGAAGAAAAGTTCTATCAAGTGGTTACACATACGGGGAAGGGGTATCACAATTTTTGAACGGTATAAAACAATTATGATAAGTAGTAATTGTTACAGACCTTGCACTAAACGACAGCATAAGATCGAAATTCAAATGACCGTAAACTGAAGTGAACATGACAATTAGTTGATAACGCATGGTAGATGACATTGTGCAGGCAGAAACGACCGTCGTTTCCATCTCAGATGAGGGCCTGAACATTGACATCACAGGAATTCACTCAAAAGCTCAGTGTTTGGAGTGCACAAGCCGAGTGTTTCGTAAAACCACAAACGATGCGAAAGAAAATCAAAATACCGTGTGTGAGAAAAATCTTGCGAAAAAATATTTCCAACTTTTCTATCCCCTTGTTTTTTGTGCATTGTTCTCCTACTATACCATAATCTCTTTGGCACGCTGTCTGCACCAGATCCGTGTTATATATATATATATATATATATATATATATATATATATATATATATATATATAATATAGTAGTCTGTGTGTTCTACGGCGAATCACACAAAATTTACCAGCTGTAGCCGTAAACTGTTCTTAAATTGAATAGCAAAATGTATTTATTTTTGCTCAGATAAGTCTGATCACTGATTGGTCAGTTCTGTTTTCCGCACTTAATGTATCTCAAATTTTACACTGCCAATTGCTACTAGGTTAATTCACCCTTTTTGATAACACGACTAATTATGCATCGTCGATGACGACCAGTGTGATGCCAGAGAGAATTCGGTTTTGATTCTAGTGGCGGATATCAAAGACAGACCGAATATATGAGCAATCTAAGTTCATTTTACCAGCACGGAGTCATTTTCTCCAGGAGGAAGTTTCGTAACCGGTTTGGCGCACCGACAGAAGCATGGAAAAATATGCTAATTATCGATGCGGTCCGTCGCATTAGTCCCTTATCAGTAATGAACGTAAGCAACGATAGACAAACAGTTCGAGCCTCTTTGCGTCTTCGGTTCACACAGACTAAGTCCCGCAGTCGCGGGCCACTAACACGAAGCCAAGTGGTACGAAGGACAAGGATTTCAGTTCCAAGACAGATTTTACTGCGGTATTAAAGCATTTTTGTGAACCGAAGTAAGGCTCTTCTACAGCTTTTGACTTGCGGTGCAACTCAATTGTTCATCTGGGAACTGATAAATAAAGCAACACTCCTAGATTTGTGAAGCGTGATATTCAATCGGTTGGTCATCTATGGGTAAACGTTAGACCAACAAGTACAAACGGATCGAAGCGAGCGCGGTTCCCGTCAATAAATTTTCATCTGCTGAGATTTGCGAACTCCGGGTCGAAACAGTGTCCCGTCGTGTCAAAGCTTATTTAGACTACAGCAATTCGAAGGCAGAATCAATCCTAGGATAATATTGGAAAGAAGGTGAAGGAAATGGTCACAGATCGTACTTCTGGTGAACCACAATTGTCGTCAACCTACATGCAATACTGACACAAGTAAAAACTTCGCTTTGTCCCTTTTCGGAATTACATCGAGTTTTCTCCGGCACAACCACAAAAATGGACCAAGCCCAGTAACGGTGCCGTCGGATAAGATAAAGAAAAATAACTTCAATGGGTTCGTTACGGGAGCTTTATCCGGATAAAGTTATGCCCAGTATAACCTGTTTTGATCTGTTGATTATGCGCTCAAAATTCAAATCTGTTTGTCTCAGAAAAAGGGCGCCGAAATTTATTTCTCATTGCCACATGTTAGTGCTTCCAATTCCAACATGGCCATTTGCTGGCAGCCACAGACTAGTTAAATTCTGTGCGGATCACGACGACTTCAAACGTTGACTCCAAATAACAAGATGATGGTTCAGAAATGAACTGGACGGTTTAACATTGCGGTGACAACACGCCGATTAACCTCCGGATCAAGTACCCATCAGACCGAAGACATTTTTCGAAAGGTACCTTGATTCTGCTGAAAAGGGATTTGTTCAAAGCAGTTGGGAATGTACGGTGGACAGTTCAATGAGCTTACTTTGGCTATAACAGGCAGGTAATAAGCCAGAGAAAACTTGTAAATGCGTCGACCATGGGCCCCGGTTCCAAGTCCCTCGAAATCCAACAGTTCATCATCGATCTTCACACGGACATCCTGGAATCAGCCACATTGAACAGCTTGTATAGTTTTTTCGATAAAAACAATGTTTAATTGTATAAACGACAGTTGACGGTCGGAATCCCTTTGATGGAGCAAAACTCAGGCATAAAGATGCACAAGGACAATTAACAACGGTAATAAGACTCCTGTGGGGAAAGTCAAATTAAAAACAGGAAAACAGCATAAATGCTGCTGACCCCAAGATGTGGATATCTGATCACTTGCCTCAGAGTCACTTAAACGAATTGACAGAAACACGTGTGTTTCATTTTGACCCCAATGGACAAAGGGGTGGGCGTCCATTTGTTCAGTCATCTCTGAAATCGAAAGACATGCATCCGATGAAATCAGTTCGCACACCAGACCAAGAAATGAATAACAAAAGATGATTAGAACGAGGATCCAATACAGTTGTGTGACTACAACAACAGTGGTCACACAAGACACCTTATGCCGTTGATGTTCGTGACGAGGAAACCAATCTCTCAAAGGCGGGCTTTGAACATGGGTAACAGAGGTCGTCTGGAAAATCTGTAATCTAAAAAACACCCCGGTGTGAACAACTCCCGACCGCAAGCTGCAGTACCGTCCGTGGCAAAGTCCATGCAACCGTTCTGATAACAGCGGATAAATCAATTACAACACTGTAAACTGTGACAGACAACAAAGAAAAACCTTACTGGGGCCATTGGGATCGAGTGACCAACCGACGTGAGATATATTGCACGCTCGTTAAGACCTGAACTGTGCCCAAAAAACAAGATCGAGTCACTGCTCTTCGATTCCGACCTTTGAAACCGTGCTTATTGTATCGGAGCCAAGACTGAATTGGAGGGTATCAAAAAAACCATGTGCCATGTGACATTATACATGTGCATATATATATATATATATATATATATATATATATATATATATATATATATATATATATATATATATATATATATATATATAGTCGGAAATGATGGTACTTCGTCGACGATTCGGGTACCGCGAGTAACCTTTCTAGAGACCGACTTTAAATCGATCGTGTGCGACTTAAAAGTATCAGTTCCACCCGCCATTTTCTTCCTACTTGTAAGCAGGATAGCATACAGAGTATGGACCAACATGTGTACAGCATCGAGACGTTAAAGAAAGATTCCGATTTTCGTTGTGACTGCTGAAGAGTGCCGTGACGTGTGATGCTCTGATGAGTCAATTACAGTCAAATGGCATGAGAACGAGGATTTTATAATGACCGAAACTGAATTTCCCAACTACTTACGGTATAGCTAGATTTACAGAAGCCGCAGAGAAACAAGAACAGTCCGGCGGAGCTGAGAGTATTCAGCGAGCCGCGACGCTCACATACAGGTTCTCCATTGTTCCCATCTGAACCTGAACCGGCTGCACCTGCAGTGTTCATAGAAATGTTATTTCTGTGGCAATTACAAACATCCCATCACGAAACTCCCTAGCAGAGGAACTAACTATAAAGCCGGTGCCAAAATGGGATAGTCCAAAGGTGTATGCAGAACTGAACCAATCACTTTTTCCGCTTCATCTGCTCTCAGTCACATAGAATTATCGCATTTACAGCTGGTGCTCCAGTCTGTTTGTCTTCATCAACCACCTTGATCGTTGTGAACAGAGGTGAACTACAGGCTTCGACGGACAATGGGGGTTCCGAAGGCTATATTTCTCAACTGGTCGTCAATACTCACTAGACACATTATGGATATATATATATATATATATATATATATATATATATATATATATATATATATATATATATGCACGTTGTAGACACCGGATTTTGCAATCTTTGCGTAGACTTGTGTTAATTTCATGCCTCGTTACGGGCTGTGCTTCGTTATACTCGCTTTCAGTTAGCATCGACTGGCCTGCATCGAGAAGGCAAAAGGATTCAGCGGAAATCCAGGGCCCTATGACTCGACGAGACAGGCCACAACTAACTAGGCCAGCGAAATGCAAAGCAATCTTGAAAAGTGCCCAGTGCTGATTGATGTTATTAGGCGGATCAAATCTTTTCTTTTCCTCTGGCACGTTTTGGAAGGCGGACAGGCTAGCATTTCAGGACGGCTAATCGCAACCCAACGGTCAATGCAGCATGCGTTTGGAACGCTCGCTGCAGGCTACTGCAAACCAGTGAGTGGTCGGAGTCATTGGGGTGCTGTAGTATAAACGGCAGTCTGGCGCACAGCCCCATCATTTTTGGCTTATTGCAATGTGGTCGATCAGGGTTCGTTGACAAAGCGAGTAAAGCGTGTCATTCTGATTCCGTCTTCTCAGTCATAGACCCTATCGTTTCTGTTGCGAGTCTACGTGCCTGTCGTGCGATAGTTTATTCGAAACAGTGGGCTGCAGTATATTGACGTATTTCAGGCAATAATCCCAACCTAGCTTATTTAACCCTCATCCTAAGTATTCGAGCTGCCAGTTAAAATTACCTCAACCGTGCAAGGCTCGCTTCTGTAAGTGGTAGTACCTTGAGATTAGTAATCGTTATTCTCAGGCAAGGAAGATTATAAACAGTACGATAAATGTTTCTTATTGCTGACTTCGTATGAATGCGGCTGGAGGGACATAGCCCATAATCAAGAGCACCAACTACGCAGTCATGAAAGACCGGTAACCACGATCCTGAGAAATGGAATGGAGAACTAAATTAGGCTAAAACAGGTCAAGTATGGTAACAAACCCAATGAAATCGGATTGCTGCTCACCACCAATGTGACCGATAGTGACACGGTTCGAACTTCGAACTTCACAGGGCAGAGACTTCGAAACCTGAATCACTAATCAACATGATGCGAGAAAAAATAGGAAAACTGTCTCGCAAGAGCGCTTATTTTGGGTAACTGGAAACTAGAAGCTCAAGAAACTTCTCTCGTACTACGGTAAGCGCTTATGTGGTAGAAATTAATGCATGACAAAACGACGGAAAATGAAGGGCTCGATATAAATCTCAGCTGTATTTGAAGCCTTGAAAAACGTATATACTTTGTTCTACAACTCGTTCAAATGCGAGGAAGGTGCTTAGAGCACGGTGTTTATCAGAAAAGCACAGGTAATGTTGAAGCGAAATGGTTTTGAGACAAAACTCAACCTCGGTGGTTAAAGGATAGAGGCACTTTATTCTCTTTCGCGCTGTGCGAAGATCGATTAACAGAGAGCATGAAAGTAAGAATTTCGGCGGATTCGGATGAAGCAAAGGAAACAGCACACTGTTCTCCACGTTCGAATAATTTGAATGATGCTGAACAATGAATGGTGTTACTTGTTTAACTCTACGAGCGTCTTTATACAATTTACCAGTTCTTGTCGTTTGCGTGCTGCCATTCGATGAATCTCGGGGAGCATGAGACCCTCGGATTGCCAGTCCGAGCGGCCGTTCAAAATATAAGAGCACAGCTGTTCAGTAAAGACAAGACAGTAAACGCCACAATCGCATGCGTTTTGTTGTTTTATCACATCCAATTGCAACACCACGGACAATTTTGGGTTCTGACAATAATTTTCAATATGACGCGCAATTCGCAAAGCGGACTGGAAGTTCGAGTGTGAATAAAGTGGATCCAGATGATATGATAGCCCCAGGCTTGTGGAGACAACTAAAAGTGTCCAATGGGAACCGCCAGCAGAGTGACGTGATTCCGAATCGTTCACTAGAAAGAAGATCCAATCCACATTACGACAACCAAGGGAATCAAGTAAAACGCAAGCAGCTGCATCGTCCGACAGTTTGAGCAATTGTGTCACAGCGGGATCAACCAACAACAAACGATCGTGGCCTTTGAAGCGAGAACGGCTTAGGTACTCATACCAAAATGAGAGTATGACATCGTTGAGCCAGCAACCCTCATCCAATGTGTGTAAATCTCGTTCACGAACCAGACAATCGTGATAGCTCAAAATAATTGCATCCATGAGCCCACAAACCACAATGAGGACTGTTGAGGACGATAACGAAGTTATTTGCTCTGAAACCAAATCGAAAGGTAAATAAAGGTTAAAGCTAGTGGATCTAAAAGTACAGCATAATTACTGATACACCCAACTTGTCGGTCTGATATCATGAGATCAGGTTAATACTAGTGAACGGTTTGCTACATAACACGGGAAAGAGAACAAAATAAATTAATGATACTGAGTCATGCTAGTAATTTCACGCATATTACTGCAAGGCAGTGAGCAGTGCATTACGGCAATCACTCGTGTGATTCTCTCAATCGAGGAGAAAACTGAGGAAAACAGTAATTCCATAAAAGTAAGATAAAATACCAACATAATGTGATTATCTGAGTACGTACATGATCATCAGATATCGAATGAACTAAAGTGTTGCGATCAGAATCGAGCATCTGGAAAGCCAGTTCTCTTGGTAACACCAATCCCGCCGGCGTGGCAATGAGTGAGAGCCATAATACTAGATACTTTGTCCCACTAACTTCGGAGATGTCGTGTTCCACAGACAATGCTTGCTGCATCAAACCGGCAGTTCTGCATGGATGAAACTGATAGTACGGAATGCCCAAATACGGATGTTCCACCTGGCTGAAACCGGCTAGTAAAACAATGCAATTGTCTCTGGTGGATTCCGAATCGGAGCCAACAAACCGTTCTTTAAGGCAATCAATGGACAAAGCGCATCCGGAAAAACTCTGTAGTCGCACCATGAGAACCGGCACCTCGTAAGCTATACTATATGAAACACGATATTCCAATTTGAAAGCAGTCTGTGATTGATATTTGGTGTCCTCGTGAAGTGAATCAAACTGATGGCAAACTAATTCGCTATATTCGTAGCCCGGATAGTTTTCCATTGACCACTGTGTTGTAGATTCGGAGAAACACACCAGCATACTGTAAAGATTCTTGATAGCCATTTGAAAAATGGGCAAAGAAATTTGGCCGTTCCGTTCCTGAATCATCGATATGCTATAAAGAATGTTGGGAACAAGCTAGGATAGGACAAAAAATGCATGTTCAGAAAACCTAAACCAGCTGTAAATATTGGCTTTCTTGAATATTATTCATTATTCGTCAATTCTTGTCAAACAACTCAAAAAAGCAACACACGGATGCGGCCCATGAAACTACGTGCAGGAACACGAGAATGAAAGTGTCACTGATTCACAGGAGAATACTATTGCCCTAAAAAAAGTTTAGTTAATGAAGTCTTTCTAGGGTTTATCTTTTGCTAGTTTAATCAGCCTCCAATCAATTTTTCAAGCTGGAGGTAGCAGGGCAGGATTTCGTGTGAACTTCGTCACCTTGAGATTTAGATTTAGATGGACTTGTTCTGCCATCACCTCTTCAAAAAGACGTCCGGCCGACGCTTAAAAATATGGTTGGTCTTCTTTTCCAATACTTAGACTGATAAAGCATTCCAGAAACTCGTCATCCTCCTTGAGAGGCGGTAGAACAGCGGCAGGCCCACTGACTGCCGCTACATGAGCTTGGGCGGATGACCTCGAGTCTGCAACGGAGTGCCGTCGACTTCGGCCATAAATCTCTATAGAGAATGAGCCTGGTTTAAATGAGACCATCTCGGACACTATGCCGGGCTTCTGAGAACAGTTCAGCAGCCTGCAGACGATCGTAATGACTGATCCCAAGTAATCCACCGACGAGGTGAATGACAGCCGGCTGTACTCGTTCCAGCATGGCAACTTTCGCGGCCTCACGTGAGAATGTGCCATAACCACTATATTCCAGTTGTGGGCGTACTTGGGAAATATGCAGTATTTCGAAAAATTCATCAAAAGTCGCCCGAAAGAAAGATGTACCGCTCCGAAAATATTCCAACTTGAAGCACAGGCCTTGTTGGTGTTGGCTTTCGTCCGCAGAGTTGAGGCTGTCGCTACGCCAAGATCATCCTCACAAGCTGACGTATGGATATCTCCCATGCAAGGTGTAGCATGTGTCTCTCTGGGCCATCTACACACTCACGTGAACACATTTCTCCACACTGATGGAGAGTGGGGAGAAACGTTGGTGGTTACAGGAAAGACCCCGGAGGTTTCTGAGCACATCATACTTCGCAGCTGCCCACGCCACAGGTCTTTTTCTTTGGGAAGCCTAACCGGAGCTTTTCACTCAGAAGTTTAACCTACAATGCAGTGGGACGTTAACCCAGCACGGGAGCGTGACCGAAGAACCCGTGAAGGAACTTCTTCTGGCCTGCCAAATAAGACCTGATTGTTGCGCGCACTTTGTCTTGTCTTCGCCGGTGCTTTGTTATCGACCCGCTTTCTGGATTCAGTTCTCAGCCCCATGCCCCCAATGGAGCAAACGAAACGTGGAAGGGGCTGCGTAGCTTAGGCGGGCGGTAGCTGCTGAATGAAGTGCGATGACTCCTCCCACCATGGAGAGAAACCCAAGATACTCCACTCCTACGTCCATCTAGTGGTTTTTAGACCGGCAAACTGTTTCTCTCCGTGTTTATTCGCTGAAGTGTCCCCTCCAGGGGCATGGTGGTTAGAACCAGATGTTGCCCATCAACTAGTTCAGAGACTGCACTTCGTCTGGCTTATACCCATTGATCTACCAGGCAAGATTGCATCTCCGGTTTAAGGAAGCCATCCTACATAGTTCTTCGGGTCATGGAGGCATGCAAACCATCACACCACACCAAGGTGCAGTCTCGTCGTCCAATGAGCTGAACAAATCGATATCGAAAACCAATGGCAATTGGTAAGCGAAAACGTCCAAGGTCATCTGAGTGGACAAGGTTAAATCCAAAGGCTAAAGTCGACTAAATATAGAATACACCGACTTTCACACGAGCATCGATGATGTCCCTTGGCCTAGTGATGAAACGTTTGTGACCTGAACGTCAGGCTCTGCAGTCGGAAGACTGCAAAAACCGTCAACCTGAGCTAAAACCATGACCAGTAACTCAAAACTACTGATAACTGCAAAATATTTGTCCTGGTGACAGATGTACATATTAAACAAAATAAATCTGTTTTGTTTTTACCCAAAAATTTAGAATACAAAATCAAAGAACAGTCGGATATCAAAAAGACGTGCCCGAAATATTGGCTAAAAACATGACAGGCAAAATCGAGATGTGACCGACATGGAGAAGGAAGTAAGGGAAATCAGTTTCTAGGGTACAAAGTGAGTGGAGTGAGAGATCGAGACGGGTTAGCGGAAGTGGAATAGTGCATAGAGCAAGATGAAGACAATGAATTACCGAGAAGGATTAATCACTTTGTGTTATGCACAATTCTGTACAATCACAGTGAAAACAGTCCCGTGAAAAATTTGAGTCAACCATAAGCGGGCGACGATATCGATGGAAAATTGGTCTCATCAGTCCCAATTGTGATTTTAAACAACTTGAATATTGTACTAAGCAACTAAGAGAAGAACGAATTAGTACTACATTAACGTATCTGTTCACGCGAACCGGATGAGTACGGAGTTATGGAGTAGCGATAACAGAGTAAAACACCATGCAACATCACATTTCACAGCAAAAAGAGGGAGTCTGAATAACAAAATTACATTTTGCATCCATATAAACTGGTTTACTCTTGATCCACGTGGAAAGAACACGTAGCTCGGGTTTCGGTGCGTTTAACGTCTCCGGACATAGGTTGGCTAGATCTGCATAGGCATCGGGAACAAGGCTACCGCGAAACAGACGTTTCGCGGGGGTCCACGGTTGAAAGAGACCCGGATCAAGTGCAGGACGTGTGGTAGCTGCAGTGAGTGCTCAGCCAAGACCGGGACAAGGAATTTCGTCCTTCGCGTCGGGAAGCTGACTGCATACCTCCAGCCAGAATTCCGAATACATAAGGACAAAGGAGTTGTGCCGGCTGTCAGGCGCTCAGTTCCTGCAACACAGGCAAGTCCGTTGATATATATATATATATATATATATATATATATATATATATATATGCCTGTGGACTCAGATCACGCCTTGGTAAGTGCTCACTTCCGTTTACGTCTCGTCGATGGTCGCACCAACGTGACACAATGTCTGCGTTGCCGTTTGAGAGAAGAATGCGAGCGTATTGTGGATTGCAGCTTAGAAGCTCCACCTCCTCCACTAAGGGGTCGTATTTCGAAGACCGAGTCATTTTTTTAATGGGACAGGCTCCGGATTTATCAACCAGGTAGGGAGATTCCACTGGGAGATTTGCGGTGGAAATCAAAAAAGTCCTCATGCGGTGTTTCATTAGACGCGGTGCACAAGGAGCGAACTGAATGCAAGGCATTCAAGTTTACGCATTCCCAGTGACCATTGTTCAATCGTTGGGATTTCAATGTCAGTGTGATGACTTTCCATAGGGTCCCGTTCAACCGCTCCACTTGACCATTTCCGCGTGGGTTGTATGGAGTGGTGCGCCTGGTTGCCACTCCCTTGTTGTGGAGAAATGTCGGAACTTCAGATGACATGAAAGCAGTGCCACGGTCGGAGTGAACATGGGAGGGCATTCCAAATAGGGAGAATAGTTGGGTAGGATACTGGATAACCATGGAAGAAGACAAGTTTGAACAAGCAAAAGCAAAAGCAAATCGTGAATATTCGACGATCATTGTCAAAAGGTACTTATTACGGGAGGTAGACGGTAGGGGGCCTCTAAAGTCAATACTGATTCTGGTAGAATTTTACTGCTGATTCTTTCAAATGGCTGAGTAGCTTTTATCAATTTGCCGAACTGTTGTTTAACAAAACGGGGTTTTAGTTCTGAATAAATTTCACACTGATTAGCAACCGATCGGACTTCGTCAACAGAGAACGGTAAGTTTTTAGAACGGACAAGATGTAACATGCATGCGATACCAGGATGACAGAGCGTAATGTGTAAATGTTTTAGATCAACGTGCGATGCAGCGGAAATACAACTGTCCCGAGAGAACGTGCCGGCCGCTTAGTTGAGGACTTCAGGACGATCCTGAATATCATAAGGGTAACAATAAAGCTCCAATTTCCGCCGCTGAATTTCGTCAATCCATACGTTGCTCTTATGCAACCGGTAGTACATGAAGGCTACTGAGCGTTGATCAGTGACGAGAGTAAAGTGATTTCCCAGCAAATAATGGCTCCCTTTTCTCAGAGCTTCTACGACGGCACAGGTTTCTTTTTTCAATCTCTGAGTACATATGCTCGCACAGTGCGTGAAAAAAGCAACAGGACGACCATCTTGGTTCAATGTAGCCGCAATGGCGATATCTGATGCGTTTGTTTCGACAACGAGGGGGCGGCTTTAGTCGATAGTGTACACGGCAGCTCTCTCCAATTCGTCTTAAAGATTTTGAAAGGCAATCGTCACATTATCAGGAGCCGGAGATATACGATTTTGCGCCAAGAAACAGACCTATTGAGACCTCATGTGGCTTTTCACCACTCCAAGTCTGAGTGTTTGGTTGCCAGTTATTCCCAATAGTGCAGCGGGCCTTCGTGGCTATGGGGTGATTGCCCCTTCCACTCCACTCATGCGCAGGCATGTGATAAAAAAAATCATACAAGTGTGGGATCCAGTTGGCATGGTACGCAGGGATTCCCATCATTCTCTTTTGTGACCTGATATCCCGTGGAGGAGGAATTTCTCTTAGGGCCTGGAAACGTTCCGGGTCTGGTGTGATCAAGCACTGGGAAATTTCGTAACCGAGCATTCGGACTTTTGTTTCAGCGATTACACTCTGGCTGTCATTGAATGTAATGCCACGTCTCTTTGTGACATCAAGGAAGTTTCGTAGGTTTTTACTATGTTCCTCCAAGTCGTGGCCGCACACTGTACTATTGTCCACATTGGAGTATCTGTCTCGTGAGGATTCATCACTTCTGATGCTATCAGTACCGCGATGGAAGCAGGCTACCCCATTCGTTACGTCAAACGGTATGCAACAGAGCTGATATAACTTCCTACAGGCTTCGAAGGCAGTGTACGATTTTTCATTCTCACGTATAGGAATTTGATGATAGGCATTCTGAAGACCCAGCGTGCTGAAAACGGCCCATTGAGACACCTTCCCTGCGAGGTCATTTATTCGAGGCAGAGGATAAGCAATTGGTTGCAGTTTTTGCGATCATCCCCTTGGTTTCCAGTTGTGACTCATGCGCACCTGGAGAGGTAACCGAGGCGGCAGTTTCTGTCAGTTCTGATGTAGCGCCGCACGGCCCACATATAGTCGAATCATGGAGAGAAGAGACTGCCGCTGAGCTTGTTCCAGCATACGAGCTTCGTCAAAAGCGTGCCGGAGGCCTGTCGTTTGCTTTTCAAGCAGCCGTTGACGGATCATGTTAAAGTGCAGCCCTGTGATGAACGCGTTACGGATAGCCTCGTCGCGGTGTTGGTCAGCAGAAACCGCCTTAAATTTGCAGTCTTTAGCAAGACAACGTAATTTCTGTGGAAACTGAACTGCTGTCTGGCCGGATTCTTGTTTAGTAGTAGCTAGCAAAGCCGAGAACACTTTATCCGGCTTAACGTAAATCGACTCAAGAGTTTGTACGGCGTCCCCATAACTCAGACAACCGACCACGTGCTGATAGAAGGACGGTAAATTGAAGTTCAGAAGTTTCTTTCCATCGAGATTAGGCACGTCAATGACCGAAAGAAAGATTGTGAATACATCACGCAATTGTTTGCGAGTAGTGTGTAGGACTGATGAATGTTTGTTTGATAGACTGTACTTTGGACTCCACGTTTCATGCACAAACCTTAGGTCATCCGATCAGCCTGCACTCGGAAGCACCAGATTCGAGTTTCGCTCTTTTTAGAGCTCACTAGCGGTGCATATCCTCCGCCACACCCAGGGTTTGAATCCGGGCCCTTTCATCTTGAAGGCGAGAGCGGGGCGGCGCAGTGGTGACGCACACGCCTTCGAGATGAAAGGGCCCGGGTTCAAACCCTGGGTGTGACGGAGGATATGCACCGCTAGTGAGCTCTAACAAGAGCGAAACTCGAGTCTGGTGCTTCCGAGTGCAGGCTGATCGGATGACCTGAGGTTTGTGCGTGAAACGTGGAGTCCAAAGTACAGACAATCAAACGAAGATTGTGGATGTTTCGCGCCGATAAGTCCACTGTTCAGTGACCGACGAGGAGTGTGGATCAGCTTCGAAACGTTCCGGACGGAATAGGTGTTTCATGGATTGTTAGAAGAGTAAATAACCATGGTCTTGAATGATTGAGCAACGAACTTAGAGAGAAAACGGATCCAAAAGGAGGCTATAATCTTCTAACAATGCGAGCATATGTGCTGAAAAGCAAAAAAGAAAACCGATAGCATCAAAAAACGAGAGAATGGCGGACCAACTTCAAACTAATTCATAACACATTGGAAAAAACAAACGGGGGCGAAAGCATACTGTAAACTCTTACTCGTCCTGAAGTATGGCGGTAGAGAGATTTGATGGTCGATACATACTTTTCAGGTATGCCATTTCTCAACAGGCATTTCCACAGAGCAGTCCTGTCAACCGAATCAAAGGCTGCTCTGATATCCAGGAATGCGACGATTGTCGATCTTGGGCAGATGTGTCGACTCTCCAATAGCTGACGGAGGGTGGATATCTGATTAATACAGCCTCAGTCAGGGTGAAACACCGCTTGCTCCTCATGGATTCGCTCTTCTCCCTGTGGTGGCAGTCTAGGAAGAACGACAGGAGCTTAAATCTTCGACGCGATCTGGATTGAGCTGATTCTTCTATGATCGCCACAGATATGCCGGGATCCTTTCCTGAAGACAAGAGGTACGATCGATTCTATTCAATCCATAGCAAATCCTCTCCTTACTATACTCTGGAGAACATACGCGTTAGCTCATTCACCATACCGTAACCTGGCTCCTTAAATACAGTTGGTGGTAGGCCGTCTGGACCTGGAGCCTTGTGGTGCTTGAGAAGTGCAAGTGCACTACAAATTTCAACTTCGCGAGGAAGATCTAGGGGCACGGACCACTGGGTACAACGGCCATCATGAAACATAGCAGTCTGCAAAGGGGGGCGGCTGAATTGCAAATTCAAGTGTTCAGCCCATTTTATTTTGAGCGTCAATGAAGATTATGAACAGGCTTTCCGTCGACTTCGCTGATTGCCTCGCTGGCACTGTCTTTTGGTACCGCTGTTGCGGATGATCTGGGACAACTTTCGAAAATTCCCGGAGGCAGCAGATAATTCCATCTCAGCAGCACGTTTGGACCACAAGTTCTCACGATCGTTTCTTAGGCTTTCAGTGAGCCCACGACCTAGAGTCAGACGAACTTCGTTGGCAGCTAAGTCCGTGGAATTGAACTGCGAAAATCTGGAAGTCGGGAGGAGTTTTTCTTCATCCAATGACTGGCCGGTCCAGAGGTAATGCCGCAACTAGCCAGACAAGCGGAATGCAGGGCTGATTCTACGAGAGCCCAGCATTGTTTTAGGGGACACAGTGGGATGCTGATCAATCTTTCACTTCACTCTGGAATTTGGCCAGTGCGGTGGGTTTTGACAGTCTGAAGACATCAAAACGCGATACTATCTTTCTAGTCGTCCCATAAAGCGCATAGACAGTGTGGCACACACCAGTGCGTTATCAGAATCTGGACTGGTTCCCCAGCATAAACGGCAGTTTTGTATACATTCTCGCCATCCGTAGCTAATTGCATGTGAACTATCTCAGCCCAAGCTTGATTCGACCAATGAAATCTAGAGGTGGCTGAACGGCGCTGTGTTTCTAAAGCTGAAGCTGGATAGAAACAGTTGGTGATGAGAACACAAATTGAAAAGCATTTCACTATTATCCCAGCGGCAACAATTAAAGCCTAGATGGTGTTCACTAGGTGCGACATCACCGACCCTGGAATTTAGGTCTCCAGCTAGAACGATGATGCCTTTTTGCGCTCTTCTAATTAAGTCGTGAAGGCGTTGGTAGAACCCATTCTTCGCGGCATCCGAAATACGATCTGTAGGGGCATATGCCGAAATCACAAACAGGCATCGCCTATTAACTCGTTTTCTGCTTATTCTGCATGAACCTCTGGTTCGTACAGTACATAGTCGACTATTAAATGGAATCTATTCTAGAAGATTAGCCTTAGCTCTATCGTTCAGAACTATTCTAACGCCTACTTGGCCAGAGGCCTCGGCTTCAGGAACTACAGAACAGTGGAGATAAAAAGCAACGTCCTTATTGGCCAGCGATAACTAGGTTACGCGACTGCGGTCTTGAATACGGGTATCCTGCAGACGGCAGATATCAACACCAACCTTCTCTAAGACCCTAGCTAGCCCACCTTGTTGACCTATGCGAATTAGAGTGGGCACATTATACGTCGCAATTCTGGACGGCGAGAGTGATCGGAGGAAAGGTGAAGCATCCGAGAGTGGAGGGATAGATCTATTGGTGTATCTTCGACTTTGTCTCGAGTCTGCATCAGTGATAAGGAAACAGATGAGTTTGTGGGTGGTTGTGCACGCAACCGTGAGTGAGCAGAGCGATTCTGCAAGCTATTCATCAACGTACGATTTAACTCATTCCATGAATCGTTTGTGGGCACAGTACTGCCAGGCTGCCCAGGTCAAAGTAGGTGATGTTATTCGGGACCCACAACCGAACCCCTTAGCTATAAAAAGCCTAAACCGAAAGAACGCGGGACAAACGTTAGGTCCGTTGGTCACTGTAGTGCGGTGACAGACTGCTCGGTCCATACGCCCTCGAACGAGGCCAAACATCCTGGGTGCCCAATACACCCCTCCGCCACAGATGCCGGTGAGCATAGCGTTGTACGCCTCATACGCCACTTGTGGTTAGTTCGGAATCAGGGATTAGCCATCTCCCCTAAACTGACTATCTGTCAGTCAACTCGGCGGAGAGCGTCGGGCGTTCGCCTTTGTCCTCACACTTTGATGAAAACACCGCCATGAGAAAGCAGTGAGCAGGATATCCCTCTCGCGGTTGCACTGATCTCGAGCAGAACTGCATGTTACCGAGCGCGTCCTCAGGTCGCGTATAGGGGCATGGTCACCAAATCGGTGGTTACTTGTGAATAAAGTAGGCTTAGGTTCACTGAATAAGCGGCCGCGGACGAGCAGCGGCAGTGCCTGAGGAAGCGGTGGGTCTTCGCTTGGCTAGCGTTTTGCTTTCTTAAGTACCACATAAGTCTGTCAACTGCACTGTGACGTGGCGCATGCGGCCCGCCATCAAATAAGGCCGTCGCCCCCAACTGCATCGCAGGTTGCACTTGGATGTGCAAAGGCTAGAGGCGCATCCTCGAACAGAAAAAGCAGGACTGGACTACAGAATCTCAGAAAAGTCCCGAACAGTGCTGAAGACACTGCTTCGTATCACTATTCCCAAGACTCTCTATGGGTTATTGTGAAGTTACGCTCTCTCATCATGATGCGCTTCATAAACCAGTGGTCGAGGTGACAAGACAACAAGCTGGAAACCTCTACTGCAGAAAACAGGCACATAGCCTGTCGGAATGTAGGAACGCTAATGGATGTAGGTAGAGTACTACAACGCCAACAGTACACGATTACTATGTAGACATTGCCTGCCTTTCGGAAGTTCGACTACCCTGCTTCGGCACTCGGTGTATTAAGTTTCCGGGAGTCGATATTTTCTTGGCTCTATCACAGTGGGCCTGAGGATAACTCCAGATACCATGGTGTCACATTCACCCTGAGAAAAAATGCCAACAGCGCCCTGATTTCTTGGGAACCGGTTTCTTCGAGGTTAGCCCTAGCACGGTTCAAGGGATCTCCTCAGAATCTGTCGGTGACTGCTATCTATGTACCGACAACTGCGGCTGGAAATACAACAAATGGCAAGATCTAATCAATTGTTCTTCTAGCAGGGATATACTTTTCATTGTCGGTGACTGGAACGCACAAACAGGCCTCTCGGATGAGTCCACTTGCCATGTCCTAGCAAATTTCAGACTTAGTCAATGCTGTGAGAATGGGAACAGCCTAGTGAATCTGGCTGATGCTTACTGGTTAGTCATCTGCACCACTCGCTTCCAACACCCAAGAAGACATTTGTTAACCTGGTACTCAAACGATGGTCGCACAGCGCTTCAAACAGATCACATTCTGGTGCGATCTCGTTAGGCTTCATCAGTAGAGGGCTGCCCAGCATACCGCCCCACAGTAACGGGCAACACGAATGGTACTGATCATAGCCTTGTACGTGCGCGTTTCAAAATCCATCTGTCTGTGCGCCTCAAAGTCTCACCACCGGGCCCAATCAACGTCGCAGCCCTGGAAATGCCAGAAACGCGCAACGCTTTCTCTAACGCTATCGCAGCCCAGCTGGTTACTGTAACTAGCGTGCAAACGGATGGGTCCTCGTGGAAGAACAGTGGAAGGTGATCGAGTAGGCTGCTTGAAAAGAGCTGGGAGAAACTGAAAAACGTCTAAAAGACGATCTCAGAGACCACCTTGCAAATATCGGCCAAGGGCCAGGAAGCCCGAGTGGTAGGAAGCACTGAACGCCGAAGAATACAACGAGACCTCGCGCTCGGCTAGAACCGACTGCAGGAGGTACTTGATCGAAATAGCAGAGAATATGGAGACCGCTTCCAGTACTGGTGACCTCGGCAAATTATTTCGACTCATTCGGGGTACTTTGAATTGGCGATGCAAGACCGGATCCGTCTTACGTGGTTCAGCGGGCCAGGTTATCCCCGAACAAAGAAAAATCGAACGTTGGGTAGAGTATTTTGACCAGCTTCGCAACCGACCTTCCGATCGCACCACGGACCTTTAACCACCCCCGGCCCCCAGTGTGGAGGTGTACGACGTCAGCTACGAGCCACCAAGTGCGACGGAAATCGCCAGGGTGGTCAACCTGCTGAAAAACAGGAAAGTTGCTGGACAGGATAGCATACTACCATAAGTGTGTAAAACTTGTTTGTCATCACTGATATACAGGCTCCACGTGCTGTTCCGATCTATATGAGATGGAGAGACATTTCCAACGGACTGGGGTGCCTCTGTTCTGTTAACCATTCCTAAGAAAGGAGACAAAACAGTGTGCGAGAACTACCGAGGGATCAGTTTAATTGGCGTCGCTGCAGAGAGTTTCTGCACACTGCTACTCAATCACCTCTCAATTGCGAAAGACTGCCGCACTCGACCGACCCTGGACGGTTCCAGCCGTAACAGACGTCGTGTGGACCAAATCTTTACATTGCGTCGAGTACTGACACCGCTACAAGTTCCAGCAGCCAACAGTGGCCTGCTTCATTGATTTCCGGACTGCCTTTGACTCGCTTAATCGTGAATGCCTTTGGGGCATACTAGAATCTGACGGCATTCCTGTCACACTCTCAAGGATCCTGAGGGCTTACTACACCTCCACTAGCGCACATGTCCGAGTGTATGACAAAGAATCTTCAGCGTTCGCGATCAATTTCGACAGGGATGCCCTTTCTCACCGGTGTTGTTCAACTGCACAGTCGACTGGACAATGGACAAAGCCTTGGCTGATTACCCCGGTGTTTAATTGAGTTCAACGGTGCACATCCCGGATCTGGAGTTTGTAAGCGACGTTGTTGTGCTGGGAGATTCTCCCGCCACATTTCAGCCAGTTCTGGACCGATCCGACCATTTCTCAAGGACTGTTGGACACAAAGTCAATTCAGCGAAAACAAAGGCTTTGCCCACTTGCCTTGGGTCGTCAGCTCAAAAGTTGTCCAACGATGGTCGGGCGATCGAGTACGCACCATCGTTCAAACATCTTGAGTCAATTATGCTTCCGAATGGTCAGGCAAAAGACGAAATACTATCAACAAATGACAATGAACGGGAAGCGTTTTTTCAGCTTCGGCATACGCTATGGTGTCGGAGCAAAATTAGCCCTCGAAAGAAGATTCGCGTTTCCTGCGCCGCCTTCGTGGTCAACTGAAAACGTGGTTAAGTACCGTCGAGAAAGACGCGGAGCGCGTCGGACAACATACGATCTACGGCGTGCGATACTGGAAGAAAAACTGGATAACGATTCGCGCTGAGCTCTCTGCCAACCGCCAACCATGGTCGGCGATGATCCGCGATATCCATGGGGCCGACTTATCCTCTAGCAGGAAATAGTCGTGCAAAAGTAAAGTAAGTGAGGTCATCCTAAGCAGAGACCGTAGCAGACACACATTTTGGAGCGCCTCGAGAGACGTTCAGGACGACCAGCCCCCTCAGACCTTAAGAAACTCACCCATGACCATGGTGAGGCAACACAGAGGCTTGGAGGACCGGCACTCCTAACCAAACGGAAAACGTTGCGACTAATGACAACAGAGGCAACCTTCACGAATAAAAAACATTTCGCAACCCGCCGCAACTCACATCACCATCATCATCCCACACCGTTAAACAGTACGGCGAACACTACTGACCACTATCTTTCTCGTAATGTTGCACGCAAAAATAGAAAGAATGAGTATACAAGGTAGACAGGAGTAGACCCACAGTGGTGGGGAAAGAAAACAACGCCTAGTACCCAACACACAGAATACACAATCCAACTGTACAAGCGCACATTAACCAATCATTCTGACTCGATAGAAAGTAAAAACACCATCGCCACTGTTCACAGTTCACTGCATTATCCTTCAGTGTTTCCAGCCAACTGGGTGAGAGATCTTTCGACCCAACCACGAAGATGTGAGACATCTACTCTTCCTAAGTTCCATGTACATTTCCTCATTCCTCGCTGCCACGTCATCTGCTGACCTCCACGTGGCTTCTTCCACTCCCGAAGAGGAACAGAAAACAGGACACGATAAGGTTCGCGTGTGCTTACCATCTGCAACACGTACCCTAACCAACAAAGTTTACTAAGCTGGATACGCTGTGACAAAATGTTCTCCGAATTAGTACCCAAAACTCGCTTTCTGACCTCAGCATTGCCTACTCGGCTAATCCATCCAACCCTAGCGATACTACATAAACATCGACGGTCGAAAACCTCAAGACGACGAATATCTTCAGCACGCAGACTCCAAGTCTCGCAACCATACAACAAAACTGAAAGCACTGCAGCACAGTATACACGGCCTTTCAACTTCAGTGAAATATCAGATCGAATCCACAAGTGCTTCAGTCCAGCGTACGCCGCTCGAGCCTTGGATATCCGCGTGCTCACCTCTACTACTGTGCTCCCATTCGTCGTCACGCGACTACCGAGGTAGGTGAAGTGGTCGACAACTGACACCACCTCCCCATCGAGCATCAAGCTAGGAATTGTTGACGTCCAGTCTTGTAACATCACCTTACACTTTCAAGGTGTAAAGCGCATGCCGAATGGAGCTACAGCTCTTGCGAGATTATCTAGTGCACGCTGAGCATGGTCCGTGCATTCGAACAAGCAGACAACGTCGCCTGCGTAATCTAGGTCACACAGTTTTCCACTATTTCCTAGTTCGACGCCTACATCCTGAAGATTTTGCAGCGCACTCTCCATTATTTCGTCCACTACGAAGTTAAACAGGAATGGAGACAAAGGACATCCCTGTCGAACACCACTGGTCGTTTCGAACCGACCGGATAGTTCACTGTAAACACTAACGCGGCCAGAAGTATGAGAATACAATGATCTCAGTAGGTTCACGAACTTCTGGAGCACACCTCTTCGATGAAGAGTACTGAAAAGCGCTGCTCGATCAACTCAATCGAAAGCGCCTTTCAAGTCCAAGAAAATCATTGTTGTCGGTCGGCGGTGCGTGAGACGCGTTTCAAGTAGTCGGCAAAGAGTAAAAATTTGATCGATGCATCCTCGACCTGGGCGGAATCCAGCCTGCTGTTCGCGGGCATTCCCCTCGCGAGTGGGTGTAAGATGGTGCAGAAAAATCGAAGCTAATACTTTGGTGACTATCGGGATGAAGCCAATCCCATGATGATTACTGCAGTCACTGCGTATTCCCTTACTGAAGATGGGAACAATCAACGACTCACTCCATAGTAACGGAAAACGCTCCTCGTTCTAAATATCACGGAGCAAGGTGGTAAAAGACTTATCAAAACATCTCCGCCCAGTTTGAAAAGAACTGGGGGCAGTTCGTCGGGACCTGCCGCTTTCCCTCGCTTTAGTGATCGAATGCATGACTCTACATGTACTTCGGATGGGGGCTCAAGTGATACCACCCAAGGAGTCGTAGTTATTGAAACGGGAGTAACTGCAATAGCGTGCGGCCAGCTAAACTGTTCCTTGAAGTATTCGGCCCAACGGTCAACCTTCTGCTGTTTGTCATGAATGGGTTCTCCATTTCTATCGCAAATCGTTTCACTGACCTAGGTTCGTCGTCCACCGGTGTCACGAATAAGTCTGAACAGTCTCCGACTGTTACGTGAAGCAGCTGCTATCTCCATTTCTTCGGCTACCTTGACCCACCAATTTTCGCGATCATTCTTAAGGCTTTTCGTAACTTGCCTTTGCAGCTTTCTCCGCATCTTATTCATCTCCTTACGGTTCGAAAGCTGACGCTTTTGCTCCATTATACTCAGTGACTCTTGTGAGAACCAGTGTCTTTGATGGACATCGGATCTAGGACCACGGGCGAAACCTGCTGCAACGTGCATCGCCTGTTTGATATGAGCCCAATGCTCGTCGTACATCCTAGCTCATGCTCTAACTTCTGCTCATAACGGGTGCGGACTGGATCACACAAACGTTGCACGGCTAATCGGGTTTGCGGTTTACGACGATGGCCATGGAGCTGGAGAGATGATCGCATTAAAACTAATGCGTGGTCCGACTCTATGTACGTGGAACAGTAAGATCTACAGTTCTAAAGAGAACTGCACCACCGGTAGCTTACTGCGATATGATAATTGTGACTCAAAGTTCCTGTAGAGTTAGAGTGCCATGTCGCCGTGCGACGCGACCTGTGTCGGAAATTTGTGCTAGACAAGAACAATCGATTGTCTGCACAAAAATGGAGAAGCCTATCCCCGTTATCTGTACGTTCAGCAGGTAAAGCACAGCGCCCAACTAAACAGGCTTCTGACACACTAAGTTTGCCAACTTGTGCATTGAAGTCACCTGCTAGCACTACAATGTCGGAACCTTTACTGCTGCGAACGAAGGTGGCGAGGGCATAATAGAAATTATCCTTCTGCAAGTCTGAGCTGCAGTCCGTTGGGGCGTCTGCCGAGATCATAAACAAATTGCGCTTAACACAACTATCCTTTCGAACGCCGACTGACCCTTGGAGTCCAACAGCACATAAACGACTGTTAACAGGGATCCAGTCGAAAAGGGCAGCCTCAGCCTTGTCAGTCAAGACAATTCCTACACCACGGTGATCCACAGCTCGAGCTACTTCGTCTCCTGAAGTGCGCAGAAAATACTTCGATGAGATACCAGGAGCAGTTAGTTGAATTACACTGCTCGAATCCTGTATACGAGTTTCACTTAAGCAGCCGACATCAATCTTCAGATAATCTATTGTGAGCGCTAGGCACGCCTGCTGACCGACCTGCATGAGTGTACGCACGTTGAAGGAGCCGAGATTCGGAGGCTGACGAGGCTTGAGAAAATGTGAGTTACCAGACAGAGGATTATTCCCGATACTATTTGACAGTGAATCGTTGCGAGTATCGACCGTGTTATCAATCGACCGCATATCGTTTCACTAACCGGGGTTCGCCATCCATCGGTGTCGCGAATAAGTTTGAACGGTTTTTGGCTGTTACCTGAAGCAGGTGCTACTTCGATTTTCGAAGGGACCACGAGTTGCACTAAGGATATTCCATTGCGAGGCGCACATATCCGTATGATTTTTCGTTTTCAAGGAGGCCGAAAATACTACCCAAGATCTCGTTCACATATTGCCATTCTTGGCGGAGTTCACAGGAGCGTAGGTCGACAATTACTGTGCTCGACCGATATGCATGTGGGCAGACTTTCTTAGGCTTATCGGGAGGACCCATGTGTTGGATCAAAGCGTCAGCACGCCGAGATTATCTCGTAGGAACCATCCACTCGCACGCTCCACAACTTCAGATCATTAGCATAGAGCGGACGTAGTGAGTTGAAAACGGCTGAAGAATCGTTGATATGCACCACGAACAGCAACGGATCAGGCACCGAACCCTGGAGAACACAACTGGAGGCCCGGTACCACGTGAATAGGATCTTGGGAATTCTGACATCAAACATCCAACCTCTTGGAAAGTCTCCGATCCAGCTCAAAAAAGACTCATTATTCTACGTAGTATGAGCTTCTGGATGAGCCAATCGTGTGGGACTCTATCAAACACTGTAACGAAATCAATGAAAACGACATCTGTAAGATATCCTCCAGCCTTTGATTCCGTCCACTGGTCATCAGCTAAGAGGAAGTTGGAAAGGCAGAAACGGGCTTTGTGAAAGTCATGGTGTGCGGGACTGTATGGGATGTTATGATCAAGGTGATCTTCGACGCGCTTGACGATAAATCACTCCAGCGAATCACATCAGAGGACAGGAATGGCGACCAATGTCAATGATAGTCCAGTTTACTGCACCTGCGAGCCCTCGGGTCACATCGCGCTTCGATTTCCTGGAACTCTTTGTCTTCCATTAGCTGAGAAGCACGACACATATCGGGACAACCGTTCGAGATAGCATCAAAGAGCAACTTTTCGACAGTGTAAGACCTCGGCAATTTGTAGGTTCATAATTCATGCAAAAATCAGGACCTTCAGCTATCAGCTCTCGTGGAACAGTAAGAAATCTAGGGAGACTAAGAAGTTTTTAGGGGAGGTACTTAAGTACACTGAAGTAGTAGTAGCAGTAGTAGTAGTAATAGTAGTAGTAGTAGTAGTATAATCCCCAAGAGGTGCCTGGGTAGTAGGTTGTTTATTGAAAATAGCTTGTTCGGACATCGACAAAACAAACCAGACGTTACAACATGCTTGTTTGCAAAGTCACTGTCCTCTTCACTTGAAGACAGTCACCATCCGACGGAGAAGCGGTCGTGTGGTTTGCCTGTTGTTGTTCACCTTATTGCGTTCAGTCTCTTGGGCATAGCGGCGTTGGTAATCCACGAATGACGATAGTTCCGTTTTCAGCAACCAACTACTTGCCAAGTAGTATATGCACTCACAACACTCCACCCCCTGACAAAAAAAGATACTCCATATCCAGAGGACTGCCTTCAAGTCTTTCTCCATCCAATCACCAGCTCCCAGTGGTTTCCAGAAGAGGCGAATGAACCATTCAACTGACCACCGGCTCATATGGATCAACCCTGCTACCTTGCAGGACGCGCTCGGATGCTCAAAGGCTAGAGGTGCATTCTGGAACAAAAATGCCTACTCTTGACTGGGCGACTGAGCAGTACGATAGCCCGCAACGCAAACAACCATGATAGACTCTATCACTTTCGTGCACACAAATGAACAGTCTCCTACACCGTATATAACTTGTTCTCCCATTTCCACTCCCCTCCCATTTTCTGCTCCACTTTCACATCCCACGGGTTCTTCAGTCGACCATGCCTGCTGCAGTGCCATTGATGGAAATCCTGGCTACGTTCTCTCTTGTCCTTCTTTGACTAGCTTCCGAGTCTCGCCGAACCCGCTACCACCAACTGATGCCCTGCTTTGTCCTCGACACCCATTCGAACTAGCCACATTCAACGTGCGAACTCTGATGCGGATAGGACAACAGGCGGGTTTAGCTCAAACGCTTGAATCCCTTGCCATCGATGTATGTTGCATTCAAGAGACTCGTATTCAAGACTCCAGTTCCAAAGTTCGACTGACGCCCTCATCTAATGGTTCCGTGAAGTTTCACTTACGCCATTCTGGGGACGCTGAGGCTGCGGCTTCTGTTCTTTCTGGAGTTGGTATTGCTCTCAGTGAAAGAGCTGAAGCGGCGCTGCTAGACTTGATCCCAGTCGACAGTCGTTTACGCGCGGTGAGACTCAGGGGTTTGTGCAAAGTGAGCAACCGCCGCTCCGATAGAACCAATCTGTTTGTCGTTTCGGCATATACACCCACCAACTGCAGCCCAGATGTAATCAAAGATACATTCTGCCAAAACCTCCACGACCTCTTGCACAAAGCAAGCCGGGCTGATGTCGTGATTTTGGCAGGTCTGAATGCCAGAGTGGGTCGGCTGTCATCGAATGAGACGCATTTAGGAGGCCCTTTTGGGCTAGATTCCTGTCACTCAGAAAACGGGGAGCGGTTGCTGGCTCTGTGCTCAGGTCTTCGCCTGTTTCTCGCCAGTACGAACTTCAGGCGTTCTAACCGCGGTACGCCACGTGGTGTCCACCCTCTTCGAGTCAACAGTGGACCCAGATCGACCACATCGCTATAAGCCACAAACGGCGGGGTTGCATACAATATTGTCACTCGTACCGGAGCAGCCCCTTGATTTCGACCACGCGTTAGTTTGCAATAAGCTGTCTATTTGTTCAGCGGGCGCCCAAAACGCATGCTGCAATGACCGTTAGATCGCGATAAGCTCTCCGATCCATCTCGCCTATCCGTCTTCTAAAACGCGCTAGCCGAAAGGCTAGATGTAACCCCACCCGATAAAACAAACCAGCACTGGTCGCTTATCAGGAATGCTTTGCATTTTGCTGGCCTGGTAAGTTGCGGTCTGTCTCGTCATGCCCAAGACCCTGGGTTTCTGCCAAATCTCTGGGCCTTATCGACGCACGCCAGTCGATTCTGGATGGAAGTGATTATAATGCAGTAGGTCTCAAAGCGAGACATGCACTTAGCACGAGTCTTCGTAGTGCCGCGAAACACAGTGGTCGCAACGCGTAACAGAGATGGAACGTGCTGCCATCACGGGAAATTCCCGCCAGCTGTTCTATCTCATTCAAGTCACCGGTAGGAAGCTATTAGGTGTGAGTGAAACACTTTGTGAATTTGACGGTTCGCAAATTCACAATTAGAAGCGGCTTCTTGATCGCTGAGCGGAGCATTTTTAGACAATTTAGCTGGCCCTCGGTGTCGGCCTCTCCTGTAGCTTATTCGTCACACGTCCAGTAATGCGTTTTGACAAATCCACCTAGCATGGCGGATACCCGAAAGGAGATCCAGGCCTTAGGACGTCACAAACCACCGGGCTCCGATGGCATTCCCACAGCCTTATTTAAAGATGGTGGGGTGTAGCGCGTTGGAGTACTTCATCTTTCGTTCACAAAAGTTTGGAATTCTGAGCAGGTTCCGTCCCTATGGGGGCATTAATTACTGTTCCCATCGTTAAGAAAGGCTCGTTCACTGACTGCGCTAACCATAGGAGTGTAAGCCTCATCCAAATAGTGTCGAAGTTGCTAGCGTCTGTCATACTTCACAGGTTGTACCAAACGCGTGAAGAGCAGATTCGCGAGAAGCAGACTGAATTTCGCGCCGGTCGTGGATGTATCGATCAGGTCTTTACTGTCCGACAAATGCCAGAGCACTGACACACTTTCCGGAAACCGACAGTCATTCTGTTCCTGGACATTCGCGTGGCCTTCGACTCCATCGATAGGACAGCACTGTGGAACTGCTTGTTGAGAAACGGAATACCTGAGAAATATGCATAAACCCTCTAACAACTGTATCGTCACACCTCGGGTCGGGTAAACGCCTACGGCCAGCTATCGCCCCCTTTTATGGCCTCCAGTGAAGTACGATAAGGTTGCCCTATATCCCCATTTCTCCTCAACTTTGCCATAGAGAATGTTCTACGGAATGCCTTATCTGGTCTTCCGAACGGTGGAGTTGAACTTCTCCCAGGGAACAGAGTTTTTGACTTGCTATATGCCGATGATACCGCCTTGCTGAGTGATAATGCACAGGCAGTGCAACGTGCTTTGGACCACTTAGCGATTGAGGTATTCAGATATGGAATGCACTCTTCGCCTTCCGAGTGCAAAGTGCTCCCGCAAGACTGGCGGAAGCCTGTGTCTGCCTTCACCCCTTGTGGTGACCAGCTAGAGTTAGTCAACAAGTACCTTGGGAGCTTGATAACAGCTGGAGAGAGTGTTGGAGAGATCAGTTCACGCATAGCGAGATCTAGAGCAGCTTTCGCAAACCTGCGACACCTGTGATGTCGCCTTGACATCCAGCTCTCGCTCAAGGTACGGGTTTACGTCGCCGCGGTTCGCAGTTTTTTACTCTACGGTTTCGAGACCTGGCCACTTCGTGTTGAGGATGCTCGGCGTCTTTCCCTGTTCGATAACCGATGTCTCCGAAGCATTTTTCGCGTCTGGTGGGAACACTGAGCGAGTAATGACGAGGTGCGCCGTCGTGCTGGGCACGGAGAGCCGCCCTCTTAACAAAGTGATCGCTGTACACTACCTTCGGTGGCTTATTCTTGTTTTACGAATATCTGTCTATCATCTGCCTTTCCGTGCTCTATTTGCATATGATGGGCAAGGCTGGAAGAAGCGATGCGGCGGTCAGGTCATGGTTTGGCGTAGAGGTATGAAAAATCTAGCACCAACATTGGCTTCGGTTGGAGTTTCCCGCCACCCTGGTCGGGGCCTAAGAGATAAGAATTGTCGTTGGTTAGAGACGTTGAGGGACATGGCTTAGGATAGAAGTCAGTGGCGTGAATGCTGTGCGGTCTGTCAGTCTGTCGAACTCTCGTGCCCCGTACTCACAAAAATGTCATTCCGAAAAACAAATTGACAAAAAAAACGCCAAAATGGTGTGCGGTGGAAAGCCAGAAAAATCAGCACATTTTCTGCTTTCACTCAGTCTGTTCACTGTATTGTACGCCCCTTCCCCTGTTGTTATTTCGTTAGCACCTTGCTTTATCTCAAGCCAGTTTATACATATATTTTTTTATTACATGCTTACGCATGAGTGCAGTAGAAGGGGCATTTACCTCATAGCCACGAAAGCCCACTGCATTATTGGGGATCATCACCAACCGGACCGTGGGACTAGGAGTGGTGAAGAACCACATAAGGTCCCAATAGGTCAGGTGTGGTAACGATGCGGACGACAGTGGATATATATATATATATATATATATATATATATATATATATATATATATATATATTGATGGTAAGTAGTATGTAGACGTGTGGACAAAATTTCCCCGGAAGCACACGACCGGTTTCGCGGTTGTTGCCGCTCATCAGATATGCATACCCGGTACTCCTCTGCCCACTCGTTTTCATACTTGTAGACTCCGATGTTATATGTTCTCTAGGATCTAATTTGAATCGTCCGGAGTGTGAATGGACACTCTTGACTGAAGAGCCACAAATGAATCACAACTGTTTTTTCTCATGGTTATTCGTGTCTGGGTCACTGCTAACCCAACGAACAACGAGCCTGTATGCGCAAGCGCATACCCGACCAGCGTCAACAACCGCGAAACCGGTCGGGTGCTCTGGGGGAAATTTTGTCCACACGTTTACATACTACTTTCTATCAATATGAGCGCTTGCACATGCAGCCTCTTTGTTTGTTGGGTTAGCAGTGACCCATACACGAATAGCCATGAGAAATAATCGAAGCGATTCATTTGTGGGCTCTTCAGTGAAAAGTATCCACTCACACTCCGGACGATTCAAATTAAATTCTAGTGAATATATATATATATATATATATATATATATATATATATATATATATATGCAGGCAGACGACTGATCTCTGGTGGTCTTGTTGGCCTTCGACTTGATTAGTTCCAATTTATGTCCGCGGAGGGCGGACTTTCCGTCGCGGGTAAACAACGGTTTGTTTGGGTCTGACAACCTACTTAACTGCTCCATTGTTACAGTCAATTACCCACGCGCTCTCCTGCGCTTCAGCAAGAACAACCCTAACTCTGCTAGCTTATCTTCGAACTGCAGCCTTCGTAACCTTAATACCGTTCTCGTGAATTCGTGATATTGGACTGATCGCGTCCTTGACCGAGATAGCCCGGCCGATGGAGCAGATGGATGTAGTTTGTATGGATTCGATTTTCCAACTTCAGTAGATTCCTGTAGCCAGTCCGTCAATGTAACGGCCCTGTGGCATTGAACAGAATACATCTCGATTCCCGCGCTTGCAGCAGGTGCTGTGCTACTTTGGTTCTACGTTCCGTTCTGCCCTGAAGTTCGAACAGATGCACTGGGAATGGCTCCAGAGATCCTTAGTGGGTCTCCCCAGATTTCCGATCTCGCTGCTCGGGCTCTTTTATTTGAATACCGGATAGGAATTCTGCTGAACTGCGGTGGCAGTGAACGGACTTTATGGTCTCACATTTGAAAGCGCTATTACCAATAATAGTGAGAAATGATGCTCATATATGGTCATGATTCAGTTGCTTCGAGACCGAAAAATCGATAAAATTTATTTGTCAAATACAAAATTGGTTAACCTTTGGTGAATTTCCAGTGTCATTATCAAAAATTAGGCTTTTCCTTATAAAAACACTAAACGAATAACTCACAATGATTGTGCAGTTTAATCCCTCCCTGCTTCAGCCATTTTTTAATTTGTTCCACTAAAACTAGTTCACTACTCCCCCGAACCGCAAAACCGAGGGGTTGAATTTCCATCCACAATCTGCAGAGAAACGGGGAGAATCGACGGATTCGTAGGTATTCTTGTGGGGAATGAATATCTTCAAAATAAAACTACCATAGTTTTAAGTATAGTCACAACTATATACTTCGGTCATTTAGCGGCTTTTCCTGACATTTTACCAATTATTTGTTATCACGGTCACGTTCGCAGTACTCCAGCTAAAATTCGTGGTGCGAAACCAGTTCAAACGTATGCGAAAGTTTCGCTCATTCTAACTCCTGAACGTCCCTCGCCCCGTCGTAGTAATCAAGGATAGGTGTTTTCCGTGGGGGTTGCTCGTGCTCGATCTGCAGAATACAAAAATGTGCAAACATCCATGAGCACGAAGGCTTAGTAAGTGCATCAACAGGGTCCTACACTTACATTAATTGAACACCAATATGACCGCTACAGAGGGGGAAACCGAGACTAGTGTCTTCCGTTGGGGTTACAAGTGTGCAATCTGTAAAAAAAGAGGAACCTCATGACCTAAAGCCCAGTAGGTGCATCACAGGACCTTACACTTACTCTCATAGAACAACGAAATGGCTACCTTCAACCTGCTCACTACATTGCTTCCTCCAACGAAAGAACACTGCCTCCAGTGTTCCGTACTCCTCCAACCACATCACAGCACCGAATCCTCGGGGACCATGTAAGGCGGTTTTTTTATTACTCGCGTCTGCTAGTCCTTTCCATTACGCATGGACCACCTGTCCGTTACAGTGGTACTCCGCAATGTCTTGAAACCTTGAAGTATTTCGCGGGACGAGACTTGAGCCAACACATTCCCGGATCTTGCATTTATCTTCTTTTCGTTGGGGGTACAGGACTGAAAAAAACTGGACAACATGGGGTGGCAAACAAGCGCAAGAACGAGGAGCTATTGGTTAAAAAATGGAAAAACAAAGAGACACACATTTATTCATGACTGATATTTCTACTTTATTTCATTTTTTAACAACTTTTTCTATGACTGATAGGAGGGAAAGAAGAAAAAAACAACCCGGAAGCATGACTCACTAGAGGTAGATTAGTTTGGGAGTAGGCCAGCACATAACCCCAGGTGACGATCCAAAAGAGCCTTAAAGGCTGCTTTGGATCATGCTTTTATTATTTCTTGTGGAAGATTATTTCACAAAGATATAATCCTGCAAGTAAAGTTTTGGCGTATAAATGTGCGGGGGCGGGGCTTAAACAGTTTCTTACTATCCCCACGTGGAGTTCCTAGGCTTGGGCGAGTAAAAAATTGATCAACTAAATCTGCACAGAATAAGTTGTACATAGGGAGAAGATCTTCTCGTATACGTTTTACGTCTAAAGGATAGAGATTCAGTTCAGTCAGACGAGCTGGGTAGGAGATATGTTGCAAGCCATGCACCATCTTCGTTACCGTTCTCTGGATTCGTTCCAGCAGGTCTCGACCCTTAATAAGACCGGTGTGTACTACCTGATTCATATTCTAACAGGACGGACGGACGTTCTACAGAATAGATGGAAGTTTTCCTTTGATACGTGGAGGAAGGAACGCTTAAGCATATATCATCATCATCGTACACCGCTAAGCAGTAGGGTAAGCCCCACTGACCACTGCCTTTCTCACCATCTTGCACGTTGAATTAGAAAGTATGAATATACAAGATGGACAGGGAGTGGATCTACACGGGTCGGAAAAGGAAAGAATGCCCTGGTAGCCAACACACGGAATACACAGTCTAACTGTACAAACGCACATCGATCAGTCATTCTGATTCGATAGAAAGTGACAACACGATCGCCACTGCTCGCGGTTCGCTGCAATATCCTTCAGTGTCTCCAGCCAACTGGTTGAGGGATCTTTTGGACCCCAACCATGAAGACGTGAAGCACCTACTTTTCCTAAGTTTGCTGTACATTTTCTTATTCCTCGCTGCCACGTCATCTGTTGACCTCCACGTGGTCTCTTCCACTCCCTAGGAGGAACAGAGAATAGGACACGGTATGGTAGACGTGTGTTTGCCATACGTAACACGTGTCCCAACCAACGAAGTCTACTAAGCTCGATACGCTGTGACAGAACGTTCTCTGAATTAGTATCCAATACTCGATTTCTCACCTCATCGTTGCTTACTCGGCTATTCCACCCAATCCTAGCGATACTACATAAACATCGACGGTCGAAAACCTCAAGACGACGAATATCTTCAGCACGCAGACTCCAAGTCTCGCAACCATACAACAAAACTGAACGCACAGTGGCACAGTATACACGGCCTTTCAACTTCAGTGAAATATCAGATCGAATCTACAAGTGCTTCAGTCCAGCGTACGCCGCTCGAGCCTTGGATATCCGCGTGCTCACCTCTACTACTGTGCTCCCATTCGTCGTCACGCGACTACCGAGGTAGGTGAAGTGGTCGACAACTGACACCACCTCCCCATCGAGCATCAAGCTAGGAATTGTTGACGTCCAGTCTTGTAACATCACCTTACACTTTCAAGGTGCAAAGCGCATGCCGAATGGAGCTACAGCTCTTGCGAGATTATCTAGTGCACGCTGAGCATGGTCCGTGCATTCCAACAAGCAGACAACGTCGTCCGCGTAATCTAGGTCACATAGCTTTCCACTATTTTCTAGTTGGACGCCTACATCTTGGAGATTTTGCAGCGCACTGCCCATTATTTCGTCCATGACGAAGTTGAACAAGAATGGAGACAAAGGGCATCCCTGTTTAAGCATATAAAGAATTCGGAAATCAGATTTGCTGGCTTTTCCATAGTGAGAAGAAAAATAAAGGCTTTTACAAAGCCAAGATCCTAGTAATTTGTGCTGGTCTACATTTCGGATTTGACTACTACTACTGATAAAGGAAGAATGGTCGGGAATTTTGCCAGATGTCATTGACACACTTGTCGTCATTCATTGGCGAACCCCATTTAGAACACCAGCGTTTTGATGCAACTATGGCCGCTTGCACTTCTATTGTATTAGATCTCTATATTATCACATCGTCCGCATACACTGCTATGATGACGGGATTGACATCGGGTGGGTCATTATTATTCATAAAAAGGAGCCAAGTATTGATCCCTGTGGCACTCTGATAGAGACCGGGGACGAAGAAGAGTAAGGTTGGTCTATTCTAACCGCGAAGGATCGATCTGTAAGAAAGCTGCGGATAACCGAATGTAGCTAACCCGAAATGGCATACCTTTTTAACTTTAACAAGAGATCATGGGGAACTATCAAGGGCTTTGGCAAAGTCGATGTAGATAGCATGAAATATCCGTCCATAATCAAATGCTTGTTAGACTGTCCATCACAGTCAGCATATTGGTGATGCAAGATCTGTGAGGTAGGAAACCGTGCTGGGAAGGGGCAAGGAGTCCATGCTCCTTAGGATGATCTAGAATGGCAGTTTTCAAAATGCGTTCAAAGACCTTGCAGGGTATGTTTGTGAGACTGATTGGTCTGTAACTATCCAGATAACGGCTCCCTTTTTGAAAACGGGAGTTATTACTGCTTTTTTGAACTACTGGGGGAAACACCCGTGTCCAGACATTGACAGAAAAGCAGAGTATAAGGAACGGATATTACCTCGGCTGTTTCCTTGGAAATTCGAGGATGGATCATACTCAGACCCATGGAACTGTAAGGATTAAGACTTAGCTTTTTGTATACATCCGTGAAATAGATTTCAATGTGTTTCAGTGGTGGATGAAGTACGGGGTTTTGAATTACTGGATGCATGATCGTGTAAGAAGCATTGATTATGGGGCTGAAATAAGTCTTGAACGTTTCTGCCACTTGTTCTGGAGAAGTGGTTGGAGAGCCGTCTGGTAGCTGTAAGGCAAGGGAAGGGGGCGAGGTCTGCTGGGCACGCCTAGGGTGTTGATAAAGAATGGACTTACTGCTTCGCGCTGGAGCAAGGAAATCTCTGCTGGCTTCGAAAGTACTGTCTGATCCTAGATTTGCACTGACTTCTGATTGCTGTGAACTTGTTTGCATCAGTCGTTAGGTCAGTGGATCTATAAACTGCAAACAGCCGCGCACGTTCTTCTAACAGTCGACGTATATTTCTGGGGAGTGGGCGCTTCTTTCCATCAGTTTTGCAAGTTCTTGGTACAAACGGATGGTCAGCAGCACCAAGGTAATGCTCGATTAGCCCATTGACTTCGTCGACTTCTGGTTCCCAGTTGATGATCTCAGACTGGAGCTGCAGATAATTCCTGATCTGTTGGAAATCAGTCCGTTTGAAGGATCTAACGCTCGGATTCAAGAAATCACACTTGGGCCATCTAGTTACAAAGTCAAATTGTAGTACTGTGTGATCACACTTTTCAAGTGGAGGGAGAGGAAGGACCACGACCACGAAGTGACTCTCGTTGGCGATGACGAGATCTAAAAGAGATGAGTTTTGTCCCAATCTGTATCTGGTGTTAAATGGGACGTGCTGGGTCTAATTGCACTCTATTATCAGTATAATCAGAGATTTCCCGAAGTTGCAGTCTGAAGAGTGAAGTCTAAACCAGTTCACTCCAAGTCTCCTGTAGAAAAACTGGTTCAAAACCGTTCCGAAACCGATCGGTTTTTCGTCGGTTTGTTTGGTAGCCATTTTACACGGACCAACAATAAATTGATACGAAGGAAATCGACGACCCCAGTAATGTGTAATGCTCAGTTGGCGTTTTATTTAAATATATTGGTTGAATTTGTCGAAATGCCCTTAAATACCCCGGTATAGATCGCTCTATTTTCCCGCTCAAAATGGGCAAAATAAGAACAATTCATTAGAAAACCATAAATTAGATAGGAATTAGCATTGTGAACCGTCATTTGCGAACAGTGACAGAAATTACCGAAGCATATTACTTATTTCAAACGATTGGCACAAACCGCTCGGTAACCGTTCAGAAACCGTCCAGGAAACCGGACTGAAACCATTCAGAAACCGCTCGTAAACCGATCGGTATAATAGTAAAAACCGCTCGAAAACCGGCCGAAAACCGATCGATTTCGGAGCGGTTTGTCCCAATCGTTTGAAATACGTGATATGCTTCGTTAATTCCTTTCACTAACCCAAATTACGTATCACGATGCTTATTTCTATCTCCTAATTTATGATTTCCTGATAATTGTCCTTAACTTACTCATTTGGAGGGAATAAAATAGAGGAATCTAAACCGAGGTTTTAAAAACATTTCGATGAATTGAACCAGCACATTTAAATAAAACGCCTACCAAACATTGAAAATTACTTCGGTAGTCAATTTTTTTTGGATAATTTCAATGTTGATCCGTGTAAAATGGCTACTAAACGAACCAAAGGAAAACCGATGTTACGAACGGGATGTGTGCTACAAGGGGTTCGACACGATCACCAGGGCAATGTTTCCCACAACCCAAGAGAAGGAAAACACTACAAGTAGGGAGAGAATGGTTAGCGTAAATTGGAAAAGCGTGCATGTAGAGCGCACGGACAACGGTCAAGTGGCCATCGCGCTTCGTGGCGCGAGTTCAGATGAACAATGGTGTGCGTTAAACAAATAAGCAAGGCTGAATGTCACTACAAGGGCCTCCTCCTAGAAGTTCAACGGAGTTGGGCTTCGATAGTGGACGTGGACCGATTGTGTTGATACCCCAGGAACTACGCGTATGTAGCTCCTCGCATTCATAGCGTAACATCGGGTGACTGATGATGAAGGTTTAACACTTGCACCTTCGAAGTTCATCCAACAATGCGTCTGCCTGCCATTTCCAGCGCCACAATGACCAATCGTCCTGTTGTCCACTGATGGTTATAACAACCAGAATACATCTTCTTGGATGTACCAAGAGTCAGCGAGGAAACGGAGGTAGTCAGCGTGAGTGTGAATCCGCCTGAGAGGGTAATGCAAAACGGAAGGAAATTGCGCCTGGGGCGCCAGCAGATGTTCGACCAGGATAACAGACATACAAACGACGTTCCGTACTGCCGTTGTTTATAAGGAAGTATGAAAACAGGTTCGGCAGACGTCTGTCCAGGAGCAACCGCGAACAGTGATTGTTAGTCGCGGCATTAGGCATAGTAAATCATTTACTTTAAGCCCCTTGATATAATGCTCATTCATTGGACGTGCCATTGTGCCAGGCGAATGTGACAGACCTACTTAATGTACGCGTGATAAGACGTTAATGACAAGATGGTTCCCCAGAGACTTTGCGCATGTCCACAGTAAAATGAGACAAAGTCTGAAGGGCGAACCTAACGAAATGAGTGTCGGTCGAAAGCGGACTTTAGTGCGTACCAAGGGCTTTTGACCTGTGAACACCTTAAACCTTTATAAGCGTGTCGCCAATTACAGCTGTCTAAGCAAACGAGCTACAATACAATACCAAACGTGCTGTATCGAAATTTGGTGGACTGTAGGGAATTATGAAAGAAAGCCGCCGGGAGCCGACGTTTAGTAATGATCTAACCAAAAATGGCAACATAATTTTAAATGACTGAAGGAAAAATAAAAACAAATGCATTATTAGCAGGAGAACCAACAGCATTCTACAAAACATAGGCATACCGAAGAAAGCAGGACAACGATAGGCGAACAAAAACGGAGCCCGGGTGACCTTGACATCCCGTCAGTTCAGTTCAGTTCAGTTTGCACAGGACTTGGTGTGGCTAGAACCAATCGTGTGTCCAGATAGTTGTGTTGTCGGCGCGTTTCCGTGGCTCCCAACACTGCGTGATTTTTTTTTTCTGAAAGGCAGAAATTTTGTGCAGTATCAGCCCTGGCAGAGTAAGGTGGAAACAATAAGTAAATTGCATCTGACCCTAAAAGCTGCTTAACATAACTCGGGGTATACTGCCACCCAACATAGGTCTACTGCCTTCTTAAAGGCCTTCACTGTTGTGGTATTTATGATCTCTTCCGGGAGCTTATTCTAATAGGGTACCACTCTATTTGAGAAGTACTTCGCCCTAATTTGGAGCCTCGAATGTTTCCTTTGCGATATAAGGCTATGCCCCCTTGTGCCTCTCTCGGGGATCAGCGAAAAAAGGTCTTCTCGACTTATTCCTGACAGTCCTTTCATTACCTTGAAGTTTTCTATCAAATCCCCGCGAATGCGCCGTCTTTCCATCGAGAATAGGTCTAGGGCACGGAGACGCTCTGTGTAGTTAAACCCCCTTTGCCCAGCCACCATTCTAGTGGCTAGCCCTTGCACTTTCTCCAGACAGTCGATATCTTTCTGGAAGTACGGTGCCCAGGCCTGCACGCAGTACTCCATATGCGGCCTAACTATGGCCTACGTTGGACTTGCTCTAGGCAGGCAGCGTCCTTTTTGTAGAAGGGTGGCCAAGTCTGCGATCTACTTTCTAAGTGAGGTCATACTATGGCCATGTAAATAGGTACGAATATCTCCGGCTGCCGGCAAGACAGTGCTGATCGCAGTCTTAAGAGCTCACCATGAGCCTTTTGTGCAGCAGCGTTGCACTGGTCCGACCATTTAAAGTCACTTCTCACGATGACCCCAAAGCCTTTAACCCTATTGACTGCCTCAATGGTGAACATCCCTCGGGCATGTATAGCAGTTTGGCCTTCTGTTGACTTTGACAACAAATGGCATTTTCGGCGTTCAGGGGTAAGTCCCATTTGTACGCCCAGTCAAGGGCGGTTCCTATCTCCCTGCATAGGTCCACTCTACCCCCAGATCTAACAATCTTCGCACCACTCGCAAAAATAAGGCTAGGCGATTGAAGAGCGGATACCAGGTCGTTAATAAACAACAAGAATAGGACCGGGCCTAGAACGGATCCCCGAGGTACACCACTGGTGGCGTGCACCAAACTGGAGCACCTGTCCCCTACCTTGACGTGAAACGTTCTGTGAGAGAGGAAGTCAGCCAGCCACCTATATACTGGCCCACCCATACCGAACGTCCCCATCTTGCATCTCAAGAGACAATGATTACCGGAGACAAACGCCTTGCTTAAGTCGAGGTAGCATACCTCAACTTGCTTACCTTCGTTAAGTCGTCGAGTTACTTCATCTAAGAAGCACAGGAGATTGGTCAGGCATGATCTATTTTTCAGGAATCCATGCTGCGCCGGACATAGCATGGAGTGCTGCAGTAAGTACTGGAGATGTGGGCACGGATGACCTTTTCAAGGACTTTACAGAGAATGCTAGTTAGGCTTACCGGCCTGTAGTCATGCATAGCCCACTTAGGTCCACTCTTATGCGTTGCCACGACTAGCCCGACTTTCCAGTCCTGAGGCAGTTTACTCTGATCCAGTGTCGACCCGTATAGCCTACCTACCGATGGAGCTATGACACCCGCCAACGGTTTGATGATAGCTGGGTGGATGCCGTCTGGGCCCGCTGACTTGTGGCTGTTTAGTTCCTGTGGGTACTTACGCACGCCTTCCTCTGAGAGATCTAGCTCGTTTAACTGGGGAGCAGGATGCACCAGAGCCAGCCTGACTCGCACCTCACTATCTATTTTATGCAAGCCACCAAAGTATTCCCCCAGGGCGCCTGCTTTTCCCTGGCCATGAGCGACAACACCGTGTTCCCCAATGGATAGTGGACCTACAGCATTCTTTGTTGAGCCTTTCGACCGCATGCAGCTGTATAATTTTTTCGGCTACTCTCTTTCTCACTGGGCCAACCTGAGCTCACGTTCTCACTTAGAAGTCCTTAGAAGGCTCACAGTCTCGTTTCTAAGCTTTGTATGGCGGTTCCAGGCTAGCCGACTGCCGCAAGCGTTGCACTGGTTCCAGCTGTAGTTTCTACAACTGATTGCCTTGGCTTTTGCAGCCTTCCGTCGCACGGGTTTGCCCCCCCCCACTCCTTCGTACCAAGGGTGCGAACTCTTCCCGTATGGCAGTCAGGAATCATATGACCTGCCAGCGCTCCTCGACAGTAGCCTCCTCTGTCGTGTCCCAGGTCAAACCCATCGCCCTATTACGAAGCCTATCTATGTCCGTACTACCGAAAAGTCTGACCATTCTTGAGGTACCTTGGGCTGCCGCATGCATAGGGCGATTTTGATGCACACATGGCCACTCTTTCCCATCGGTGCACAGCAGAGCAGTCCAGACACATCATTGGGGAGATTCGTTATTGCTAGGTCCAGCAAGGATGGAACGCACCCAGCCCTCCGAGCCCGGCACGCGTACCGCAGCCGTCCAGTCGATGTGCGGAAGACTGAAGTAACCCACCATGAGGGTCTTTTGTGTGTCCTTAACTAGTTCAGTCAAAGTCCGCAGCAAACAAATATCCTCGTCGCCGTTTGTACTTGGTGCCCTGTAAACAGAGACAACGGCAATCATTCTGCCTGGAAGAACAATCGTAACGGCGCACAACTGGACATTGCGAGTGCGCATCTTGAATTGGGACCCAAGGTGGTTTGTGCTTGACCTAATAAGGATGGCTACGCCCCCACCAAGGCGATCGTGTTCCTTATCCTGCCTGTGTTCTGCAAGACCGTTACTTATTAGGCCTGGCACATGGTATTCTTCAGAAAGCCACTTTTCCGTAACGGCAACTACTGATGCTTTGTGCCCTCAGTAGTTTCAGCGAGTTCCGTCCTGTTGTGTTCACAATTCGGTAAAAGAACAAAGGCGCACGTGTATGCATAAACGTATATTCCCGCAGCAACGTACAGTAAGCACCGGTACAAGCAAGCACGTGAAAACGCAAAGGAGTGCGCAAGTGCGTGAGTCAGTCATCCATATGATCGGAAGTGTGAGACAACGGTACAATCGGACCACGTCGTGCAAGGTCGCGCAACACGTGACACAATCTGATTGGTGAATGCCGTCCGGGACGAAGCACGGCAAACGTCAGCTGTGTACGTGCTTGTGCTTGCGCGCAAGGTCGTCTGTCTGGGCACATGCCTGTTTAGGCCGAACACAACACGTCCATTTGTTTCTAATGCCACACGCGTTAGTATATAACACCACTGCGTTTGCTTCGTCACTTAGGTGTCTCTTATTACTTACTCCTGTCTGGTTCTCATGCATCTCTCACGCCTGAGATGATGACGAGTTTTTCGCGTCGGTCGTCCCCATTGGTGCGCACGACACCGGCTGACGATCCAGAACTTCCGACGTTTCCCAATCTATCGCTATAGGGTTGCCATAACATCCAGGCTGACAAGGGTCGTGCTGTCCTCCACCTTCGGACAGTACTGCAAGTTATCATCTTCCGACCCCGCATGCAGCTTCTTTACTCTCGTCAGGGCCGGGGCATGAGAGCCGAGTATGGCCTTCTGCTGATCCTGTTGGTTTCTCACCGGCGCTCTGGCTGGTCCAGCCAGGTTACCCCCCGGCCCTAGACCACCGGGTTTTATTCCACACTCGTCTGGCACAATTTCGTGCCTATTCTTGGTGGCGTGAGCCACTACTGTTGCCCTCGGCAGCAGTCTATCCCGAGTGACCTCATCAGCGAACTCCACTAGCATTGGTCTCGCATGATGTTCACCTTTGTTTCCCAACAGTAACCTCCATCTTCCCACTCTATGCACCCCTCTTGGGGTAGTAGGCTACGGAATACCTGCAATTCGCAGTATGTTGTAGACCCTCCTCCCATCTATGTCCCGCCTAGACTTCGATTCCCTCATGGAGGGTTCTTCCTGGTTTAGGACCAGGAGTCTGCTGCTTGAGACTCTGCCCATCGACAAGGTTTGCCTTTGCGGATTCTTCACTTTGTTTTCCAAAACCAAGAGCGCAGGGTCATCCGCCCTAGCTGGCCCACCCTTCGCTATATTACGGTCGCTCTTCTTTTTGGGCTTCCTTGCCCTTCTGGACTTCTGCACAGTCCGCTGGCCCTTGTCGGTCTGCTTTAAAGGAGTTCAGACAACGACCGCATGGCAAGCTCTCGGAGCTGGCCCACTCGATCTAATGACTGTCCCTTCACGTGTGCCCAATACTTCCGCAAGCAACCTCCTGCCAACTGATTGCGGCGTTTTGGGGCTCATGTCTAAGGTGCTGATTGGTGGGATTTGGTCCTGCCTTTGGGCCTGCAGTTTAAAGGCCAGACTAGCCGCCTCCTTGGAAGCAGCACGGACCCACTCAGCCCACGGGTTCTGTTTATGAAGGACATTGGTACCCTTTGCTATTCCTGAACACTTCGGGTGAGCCCACATCTTGCCCACTTCGCGCTCTATACAATTTACCACACGTTTTCCGCACTTAGGTGCGAAACACAGGTCAGAAACGCATGGCATACCGAAAACCACAAAACGTAGGAGAGAAGGGCTCAAATGCCCTTTAACCAAGCACAAAATAAAACTCTGACACTCACAAGTACAGCCCGTTAACACATAAGAACAAAAAGAAAACTCCAAGCAAGAGAAGATTGCTTCAAAAAATACCGGACACTACTCGGCAAGGAGGCTAGTAAATATTCTCCGAATAAAACGCATTTGAATGCAATTCTGATGCGCTCAGTATTGTGAATTAAACTGGGTTAATTCAAAAACTATTCAAAAACTCAGTTTAAAGACAAGGACACTATCAACTCAAACTGCGCGTTACAAACGGGTCAGTTCTGATGTCCCTCTTTTGGAGCATTGGCTTGAAAACTCTTTTGAGTCCACATCCAAGAGTGGATGGTGAAAACTCTCAAACGGAACTGTCCTACTGCCTCTGATTTCGGAAATTTGAACTTGAACTTCAGAATGTCTGACGAATCTCCCTCTGTTCATCCATGAGTTAATCAAGCACCCGAACGAAGAACAGTCGATTGTTGTCTGTTACTTGAACTTCAGCAAGGAGCTTGGTTCTGTAAACCACACATTTTCGGAAGTCACACTGCAATCTGTGGGAATTGTTGGAAAGACAAGACAAAGGAGAAGTAGTTTCTTAACAGGGCAAACTTTCATTGCACAGGTGGGTGGTCATGTCTAAAAATCGTGGGGATCAACGGGGCCCGGGGCTCGGCCCGCAGCTCTACCCCATCTTTATCAATGAACCAGCAGTGCGCTTACAAACCCCACCTTTATACTTGCCGATGACGTCAAGATGTCTGGAGTAGATATAGAACTTGATGTGTTAGCAGTACTGAAATTGTCACGCAAATGGGACCTTCCACTAAAGCTCCTTTAGTGTCATTGCTTGACCACAAATACAGGGGCCAGCGGGAATGGTTTGGGATCGTTTCAAATGGTCTCTCAGATCAAAGGCTTGGACGTTATAACAGACAATAGCTTCAAGCCATCGAGGCGGAGCACCACAGCAGGCACCATAGCCCGGGGCGAACTCTCCCGAGTTAGATCGATTACGTTGTGTAGAGAGCCGGAGATCTTCTTTCCGATACACCAACCATAGTTAGGCCGCACATGGAGTACTGAGTGCAATCCTGGGTACCGTACTACCAAAAAGATATAGACTGTCTGGAGAAGGTACTGTGGCTAGCCACTAGCAAGGTTGTTGGACAGGGGATCTGTTCTGGATCTGTTCACGATTAAAAGGCGGAGCTCTCAAGGGGATTTGATAGAAACCTTCAAGGTGATGATAGAATGTCGGGTAAAAATCGAGAAGACCTGTCTTCCCCGATCCCAGAGAGAGGCACAAGGGGGCATAGCCCTTCGCACGGTTTACGACAAAATTTAATATCTTTTAACCACCTCCATATTTCCCATGTCTGAATCCGTTATTCTTCCGTGGATCGTCCTCTTAGGCACTGAGCCGATTAGCAACTTCTGGCTTAATCCATTGGTGCGATGGCCTGCAAGCCCCCAACTATCCAGCTCCATCCTCCCAACTCCTACTCACAACTATTTCTTGTGCATTTTTGTTCTCTCCCGTCCGGGTTCTTTCCTTCTTCTCCGTCTCCATCCCGTGTCATCCGCGATGAAACAGTCTGATTCATCATTTCTTACCTGTTTATCTTTGGTCAACACTCTCGTCTGCTTTGTACATTACTCGCCACAGGCATCTTCATTGTGCCTTTCAGGCTGCGCTGCATTTCCTCGTTCCACTCAGTGTATTGTCATCCTAACGTTATCATTCTCAGCTACAGTTTCAAACCATGTGATCCGCCATCATCTGATCTTTCTGATCTCCCACTTCCTCACTACTCTCCAATGTTATTCGCTGATACAACTGAAGCATCTTCGCACTACAGTTTTTCTAACCACCGAGTTACTCTTCCCGAGTGATCTTTTGCACCTCTCCAACCACCCCGTACTCTCATTCGCTCTGCGTTCTCCAGCCATTTTCACGGCCATCTTCTTGCTGCATACCGTATGTCCATTTAGGAGCGCTTTACCCATGCTTTACCGTCACCAAAAGTCACACCTGCAATAATCACACTGTTGGATTCACTCGTAGCTGTGTTCGTCGATCATTTTCTTCATATTCCCTCGATTTTCATCTTCTGCTCGCAGCCATCAATTCTGTGCTTCCAAAAATGGTTCTCTTTTGCTGTTGTTCCCCGTACCTGCTAATTGGAAGCGCTCGGTAATCGTTCCCATTCATAAAAAAGGACCTTTACATGAGGTATCCAATTATCGACCTATAAACCATACCCCCATCTTATCCAGAATAATGGAAAAAATAGTTAAAGATAATATTATTAACTATTTATTAAGCCTCAGTCTTATTAATCACAACCAACATGGATTCCTCCGTTCACGGTCCTGCATGACTTGTCAGTATGATTTTCTGAATCTCGTCACCGACTCTGCTGAAAGTGGGAAATCTCTTGTTGTTCTTTATCTTGATTTATTCAAGGCATTTGATCGTGTCCCTCACCCCCACCTTTTAACAAAGCTACGGTCATTTGGGATTGTCGATCCACTCCTTTCTTGCTTCTCGTCTTACTTATCTCATCGTTCACAGGTTGTCTTAATTAACGGGCACACCTCTAATCCTAAGCCTGTTACCAGCGGTGTTATTCAGGGAAGTGTTTTGGGCCCCCTGCTTTTCCTCCTATATATAAATGATATGTTTCCGACAATACTTACTGGCACGCCGTTTTTGTTCGCGGACGACATTAAGATAGTCTACACTTTCTCGCCTGGCAACCTCAATACTACTATCCCTAAAATCTCTGCGGATTTAGCCGCTCTTGATGAATGGTGCTCAACCTGGGCGATGAAATTCTCCGCCGAGAAGTGTATTTTCCTTACTTACAAATGCCAGGTTCCTCCTGGTTCTTTATGCATTGGCGGTTCACCCATCGACAGCCAGCCTTTAGTAAGAGACCTTGGCTTAAGTTATTCTTGCTCTTTCAACTTCTCGGAACATGCTGTCCTCCAAACGGCGAAGGCTAAAAAGTGTCTTGGTCTTCTGTTCAGATCCTTTCAGCTTAGGCAGAGCATTCTCTACATGTACAAAGTACATGCCAGGCCCCTTCTCGAATATTGTCCCCTAATCTCCACTAGCATGAGAAAATCCGACAGGATTATTATCGAATGTATTCAAAGAAGATTCAAAAAACAGCTTATCGGTTGGTCGTCCAACTTAAACTACAGGGAACGATGCTTATCCCTCAAAATCGAACCACTATGGCTTCGTCGCATCAAGCTAAATTTGATATTTCTGTATAAGCTATTGACTAAGCAGTCCTATTCCTCCAACCAGTTGTGCTTCTCCCCGGATACTGCATATTCACTCCGGAATAGACAGTATACTATTACCACACCCTCCGCGAGGACTGTTCTACGCTCTAAGTTCTTTCTCTTCGCGTACTCCAGAATCTGGAATAAACTTCCCTTGCACATCAGATCTTCTCGGTCAAAGTATGCATTCGTGCATGCTATTGATAAATTCCTTACTGTCCCAACTGTTTTGCGCTTATTCAACGTTCACGTAACCGAAAGTCAAGCTTACGAGATAGGCCTTGACTTTTAAGCCATTGCTCTGCGTTCTCTCTTTACCTTACCTTCCAAAATAACCTCACCGCTTTAAAAATTCTGATTGCTTTGTTTGACCGCTTCTCCTAGCCTTCGCCATCGACATATGTAAGCATGTCTGCGTCCACTAACTGTTTTTCCATATAAACTTATAGGATCCTGCTAATTCAACTTTGAAATAAATCCTTTCAGATGCGCTCGCATTTATAGAGACCACCGTATTACTCCCCACAGGTTGTCAATATCTCTCAATCGCCCCACGATTTATTAACTTTATTTAGTTATATTGCGTATGCGGCCCTGAAACCAACCTCAACATTGCCATAAAAACTGCTTCAGTATCCAACCCCTGGTTTGATTTATATATATATATATAATATTTGCATATACAAATATATATATATATAGGTACACGTATACATAAATATATATATATATACATATATATATATATATACTCATTACTGTCCTATAATTATTAACACAATCATGGTGAGTAACTCAACGCTCCTCGATATCTCTTAGCTTACAATGCCTCTCTACCGCACCAGGTCCCACCACTCATACTTCGCTCACCACCTCTGCGATTTCGAACTGGAAAATCCAGTCTGATTCATCGCATTTAGCGGGACTCACTAACTGAACTCAACACCCAGTTAAGACGTTACCATTTCTGCTGCCACCCTATCCCCCAGCTAAGGTTTTTCTGTAATTTCATGCAGAACTTGGTCTTTACTTCTGCTCAATGACCACTCTAGGCGAAATACTAACTTTCCCATTGAAAGTTCTAGCCACACTTAGGCGTTTCCCCTTTGGTCTCACGTTTCATGGCCTCAACGTGCCTTTGGGATCCGCCGCACCGATGAGCCCGTGCTTAACTTTTGTTCTTCTTTCCGTTAACCGTTGATCCTCGGCTGCGTCACTGTATCTCACTTTCCTTGCCGTAGTCTTTTGCGTCCGACCGCTCTCGCAGGACCCGTCTGATGATCGCACCCACGTATACAGCAATATATATATTTTATATATACATTTATATATACACCTGTTCATATATATATACATATATATGCATATATACATATATATATATACCTATTCATATATATACATATATATGTGTAAATATATAACATTTTTATATACAATATATATATATACTCACTACTGTCCTATAATTATTAACACAATCATGGTGAGTAACTCAACGCTCCTCGATATCTCTTAGCTTACAATGCCTCTCTACCGCACCAGGTCCCACCACTCATACTTCGCTCACCACCTCTGCGATTTCGAACTGGAAAATCCAGTCTGATTCATCGCATTTAGCGGGACTCACTAACTGAACTCAACACCCAGTTAAGACGTTACCATTTCTGCTGCCACCCTATCCCCCAGCTAAGGTTTTTCTGTAATTTCATGCAGAACTTGGTCTTTACTTCTGCTCAATGACCACTCTAGGCGAAATACTAACTTTCCCATTGAAAGTTCTAGCCACACTTAGGCGTTTCCCCTTTAGTCTCACGTTTTATGGCCTCAATGTGCCTTTAGGATCCGCCGCACCGATGAGCCCGTGCTTAACTTTTGTTCTTCTTTCCGTTAACCGTTGATCCTCAGCTGCGTCACTGTATCTCACTTTCCTTGCCGTAGTCTTTTGCGTCCGACCGCTTTCGCATGACCCGTCTGATGATCGCACCCACGTATACATCTATATATATATATATGTATATATAGATGTATATATACATATATATATATACCTTGGGTTCTCCACTCACTTGTCCCCCTTCCTAACTAGATTGTGCCACTTTACTATACACAATTTGCGTATATATAAATAAAACCGTTCCGTCCTTTAGCGATGGGTGCTCGCTCTCAGTTAATTCCTGGCTCAAGCTAGAACTCAGCCGTCCCATCCTGCTTTTTTGTGCCTTTCTCGTACACTGAAGCCTTGCCACACGGATTACCATTCCTTAGTAACTAGGCTTCACTTCTCTACGCATATGCTCATGGTAAGTTAAGACCCCATTCCAACCGGAATCCGTATGCCCCTGCCGAATACCAGCACGTTTGCCCCCACATGAAAAATCCTCATTTTAACACTCAGTGTTTTTCTCCCTTTTTACTGTTTGCCGTCCTTTACCACAGCTGGTGAACTGACCAGACTGTTATCTTCCTATTTTCTCATTCTTCTTCCAGACCAGACCATCTACTTTTGTTTTATTCCTGGTTCCCAAACGGACACCCTCTCCTCATCCACCGCCTACCTGATATCGCCCCAAATCTCTACTATCACCCAACTACCCTAGAAAGCTACCAGTCTCCGTCTAGGGACCCCTAATAGACCTGTCCACTAGCCAAACGATAACTAACTGTTCGGATAACAAAATGATCATTTTCTTGCTTCCATAAAAACGATAATCATAACCCACAGCTGGAACACTCTCCAGACTGCCGCACTCCTGATCTCTTCCAGATTGCATTGGTTACTTGGGTAGCCATCGGCCAAATCGACGTTTATTCCGGATTACCGTAAGGACTGGACGATTTGATCACTGGTTCAAACCTACACTCTCGCCTGCTGACGTTACATGGGGCACCGTACATGGATTAACAAAACCTCATGAAAATCTCACCGGATCGCAGAGGTGATTCCTGACACCAACCATCAACACTCCGCTCAACGTCTATTCCCAAATAATCCAACCCAACAGTTCAATTCTTCCCGCGTTGCAGTACGAAACCAATGACCGGAACCCAGCCCTCGCAGCTGTCAACTTCGTCAAACCAGCCCGTTTTTACCTGCTTCCCACAACATTCTACCTGCCACCACCTTCAACCAAGGTCTTTATGAAACAGAATACCAGCCATCTGCAGCCAACCATAATTTGGTTAACAATTTTCTATCACATACAAAAAAATTTTACACTCCTCCAACTCCTGCCTAGCCGAACCATTGACGTTTGTCTCCACTAATTCGTTTCATTGACGGCTTTTCTTTTCTTTAATAGTCCGTTATATGTCCATACACCATTCATGCTCTTCAAAAGTTCACTGAAGTCCCTGCGAAGATTTTCGCCTTCATTTGAATTTCCATATGACACTGTAACCACCTGCACAAAAGGTCCGTTTTATTATCACCTTTGAATCACTTGCCTTTATTTCAAATGCTTCCTCCACAATTAGTTACCCAATGCTGGATCAGTGTCCAATATTCCGCTGGTATCTCTGACTGCACTTTGAAAGCCCCACGCTTGCTTTACTTCTACCAATGTTCTTTGGCATCTCTTCCGCCCGGTTACTTGTTAGTGACCGTCCATTTGTCGCTTATATCAGCTATCCACACCGCCCCCAGCGATTTCGAAACCGATTTGGAATTCCCGCCTCAACCATTACCACTTTTGTTTACTCAAACACTACATGACTTTACTGGTGTATTTCGGTTGCTGTGATTTATCAATTTAGAATTTGTGAATACCTCGCACTGACATGTACTGTTGTATACTCTGATCTTGCCTTGTGCATGTGTATTGACCACGGTCAATAAATATACTATACTATTTTCACCTGTCACAAGCAAATTTATCAGGGTTTATCCAAGTTAACCCCGCACTATTTGACTCAACCCTACCTGTCTCTTTCAAGCACTGCTACTTCCGTGTCCGTTCTCTTCTTTGGTACTTGCTCCTGCTCGTAAATATATATATATATATTTGCATCCTCATATTTTCTGTGCCTGCTCCAGTTCTTCGCCGGCCAGTTCTTTTGCCACCATGTCACCGCGCCTCATGATATGCACCCATTTTGTTTCTAACTGCGCCTCATATTTACCGTATCTCGATCCTTCCACGGCAATAGTGCCATGGACTCACTCTTTACTTCTTGCACCGCCAGCTCCCTGTTTCAAATTGACCCCTTCCGTTTATTGCAACAATGCATAGTTCGTAGCCACCTAGTCCCCAGCCATACAACTCAATTTTCCTCCTCCATATTTTCTCTTTTTTTCGTAACGATAGTTTCTCATGCTGGCTTTCAGTTCTTTTCGTTTAAAACTCCCAGGTTCCGTTCTAATCCACTTGGCTCAGCCAGCTTCTCCGTCTGACCTTTACCTTCAAATTCACTGGGCCCATAATTGAATCCATCTCCGTATTCACTTATTCTCCCTACATTACTCCTTGGTGCGCATGCATTTATCTCCCTCTCATCTCCCCTCTGTTTCTTCCTACCCCTCTATAGGTTGCCTTTTTCTAAATTTTTCAGTAATTTTGTCTGTCAGTTTTGTCGCTTGTAAAATGTTGATCATAGGTAAGGCATGCATCGAGCGTCTTCGAAATAAACCATTATTATTAATATTTTACAGAGAAAGTACTCTAGGTTCGACATAAGGTCGAAGTACTTCTGGAATAGAGTGGCCTCCTGTTGGAATAAGCTTCCGGAGGGAGTCATAACTACCACATAGGTGAAGGCTTTCAAGAAAGCAGTGGACCAGTGTTGGGTGGCAATATACTCCGAAATATGGTAATCGGTTTTCAGGGTCAGACGCAACTTACTCATTGTTTCCACCTTCCTACTCCGAAGCTGATGCTGTACAAAATTTCTGTCTTTTAGAAAAAGGAAACTCACTTGGTTTTGGGAGCTTTAGAAAGGCGCGGACAGCACACCTACCTGGACACAATTGGCTCTAGCCACTCAAAGTCCTGTACAAACTGCGCTGAAGTGAAGTGAACTGAACCTGAACCTGAAGATCATGTGACTTGCAGCGTGGTTTAAAGTTTCAAGTGCTGTGTTGATAAAGGGGTAAGTTCCGACCTGGAGATGTCCTAAATGACGCCAGCTGTCGTATTTTTGAAACGCTAATTTTGAAAAGTGCGAAACTGGTCCACCAAAGTTTTTGGGAAATAAGAAGGTGTTCCTGAGTTTAAAGTGGTCTACTTGTTATACTTTAACTGAGATAAATTGAGTTATCTTCCCTTGTGAGAATTTTTCGGTCGATCTATTTGTTGTCATGTATGTGTACGGGGCTATTTCTATCTACTATTTACTAAAACGGTGCTAAATGATTAGGAAAATCAGAATGTTTTCTAAATACTACTTGTAGAGACAGCCCTATGCTCCGACTGCCCCGAAGTCATTGTTTTTGTGAAATCCGGCCTCGCTTTTTAGTGAGAAGGACGGCGGGATAGTGTAAACACTGGGGGCAGGTATCGAACATCTCTGAGCAACCCTTAATTTCCCGTGATACAAGGGTTTTACTATGGCGAGAGATAGACTCTACAATGTAGACGTACTCATCCATTGAAGTTCAGTGCAAACGGTTACTGCTAGTACGCGGTACTGTTTTGTTTTTTGCCGGTACATCGTTAGTTACACCACCGACGTCGTTGGGTTTTGCCTTCACGGAACAAAACCGTATATATACATATATATATATATATATATCCGACCATAGTTCCAGTGGCGTTGTGGCTAGTAGGTTGTCCTCCAGTCGATACGGGTTGCCTCACGTCTTCTATTATAACACCTTCCCCAAATGTTCCAGAATGCCCCCCTTGGTCTGACCTTTTTCGTAACTGTAAATTACATTAAATGGATAACCGATACAATCGAAAGCTATTTCCTTTCCATCTTATGGAGCTGTCAAACTTCACTAAGGGTTTAACGGGGCACGAATTTTTCTTTGTATCACACCCAATCGATCCACTTCACGCGAAAACTTTCACGCATATGATTGTCACTACACTTAGCTGGTACGCCAGCCGTGGGGCACGTAAAATAAGATGAAATAAGGCAACAACAAAAAGGCTTTTTGAAGGCAACACGGTAGTCCAATTGTGGTGGCCCTATAGGGACCATGTTAACAGTCAAGTAGCATTCGTCACGAAGCCAAACAGTGTAGGCACTCCTCCCGAACCATTAAATCCGCTGCATTCACACATGAACATTTGTTTTCCATTCTGAAAGTTGCCGTTTTCCTTGCTCGTGAATCACATTAGTAAAACCTTTGAGAATTGGTTAGTCAGAAGTCCCCAAAATCGAATCCAAATGTTGGAACTGGACGGAATCATCGGCCGTGCTCAGTTATCCATCGAAATCCGGCTACCATGCCGAAGGAAAAGCAACTGAGCGTCGAATGTCGTGCAACGGATTATATATGAGCACTAACCCAATCAACAATCAGCAACGGCTTAGCCAATGACTGGAGAACTAATTACCGAGGTTTGACCAAAAGAAACATGATTCACCAAGAATAACGAATATAACATTTTAAGAGCCGCTCCATCATGCACGCTCTTAGGACATTATTGTTCCATTTCAGTTCGAGTGTTTTTCTGTCAGTTGTTTGATATCTGCAGTACACCAAGCCAGGTCAGAACCTGCCGCACTCTCGAGCTCCTTTCTGTCCTCATTGGTTTGCCCTGGTAGTGAAGTAACAATAGTTAGGTCACAGAAACTATGTATTGCAAGTTTTACTGAAGTACAGTTTTTATTCAGGGAATTCTTTACTCCGATTAGTTCGCTTTCGGTAAAGTGCTGTTTTGTTAACAGAGTTTTATTTGCCGTGCTCTAGATAATTTATTTTATTCACACAAATATCACAACCGCCTAGTGTCCTTGGTATACTCTCTTTGCCTTTTTCCCTGGTTTACACTTTTTCGGTCCCTCTGATAGCGTGACGAAAATTTGCGGCGAAAATGCATGTGGGTTATTATTTGCAAAAAGGGTGTTGAGACAAGGATGCAGTATGATAGGAGCAGTGAATGGTACCAACACAGCTTCTTTGCCTTGTAGAGGAAAAAGTACGAGCAGCTCAGGGAACACCAATCTTTGAAATGGCTATGCGTTTGCTCCGTTGCTCTGTCAGAGGGTAGCTTGCGTGTACTACAAAGGATAGCTAGACAGGTAAAACGGGGCCACAGCAGGAAGCCTAGTAAAAGGGTTAAAACAGCCCGGTAATGACAACGCTCACAGTTACTGGGAAAAACGGACCGTAGGCAAAGAAGGGCAAGCCCGACAGTAACAGGACGCAGAACAAACCCAGGGAAGCCGTAGAGATGGTGGAGCTTAAACGGAGGACGGAGGGACTTGAAGAAGGGCAAAAACGAAAGCCCGCAGCGAGAGAGTTGTTGAAATGTGTAAGCTTCTTCTCTCGCATAGTTGCGCAGAGCCGGTTATTAAAGAGGCGCTGGTCAGAATGATAGCCGAACAGGGGCATATTTTAAATATACTGGGAATGACGGAGCTACCCGCCGACTTGACCTATGCAAAGTGCCACAGAGTGGGGCTTTGGAAGGCGTACAACGCGATAGAGTCGAGACCCCTGCTTATCGCCTTTGCCAGCATATACAGCAGAGACCTACCGCTAGGCCAGGCATCAGGAGTTGAGCACGCCAAGTGGGGCATGTAGGGATCACTCCTGACACCAATTTTAGTGAAAAGGTGGTACCGGCACAAAACCAGCTGAATCCATCCAAACCGGAACTCAAGCAACCGGTTCTCGTGATAGCTAAGGCTGACTTCTGAGCAAATCTAGGCCTAAAGCCGCAATCATTAGCAGTAGCCAAGCTGGACATCCAACAGTGAACTTGCCAGCAAAAATTAAGGCGGGCGGGGCAGAAGGCACAAAAGTCCACACAGATGGTACGAAGCAAGCTGAGCGACTGCTTATCAACAAGAGTTGGGTGTGACCGAAATGGAAACGGAAGTGGCGGCGACACCAATCTAGATAAAATGGAAAGCCATTATTACGAATGAAAGCTGGGCAGCAGTCTTTGCGCGAACACCCACACCGTTGAGCAGGAGTAGGTCCCTGCAGCCCTCCAGGGGCAACAGAAGGTCCAGTAATGAGAGAAGGGATGCCTCAGCGGTTTCGTGCGACAGTATCACGATTACTATGCATGGTGTAGCCTTGAAAGTTCAGGAAAACGCAGGGCCCAGAGCCTGATAATGCAAAAATGGAGTGTACCATCGGGAATTGCGCCCTAGGTTTGAACTGCCCAAAAGGAAATATTCAAAGCAGATGACCTGGACGAAGATGACCCTATGAGACACAAAAGTGCCTGTGGCTTGGGAGGTAAGTAAGGGGGGACGGCTCACTAGAATGAACGGATCAGTGATTATGGCACTCACGGGACATGGCTGGAAAGAGTCCAGAGTTACTCGCAACCTCACGGCTACACCGCCCACAGGAAGGACGGAATAGACGGTAGGCTGTGCTGAGGGGTGCCACCAATCGTGAGGGCTGATTATAGTCAGTGAGAGATCCCGTTCACATTTGTCACACCCAACATACAAGCCACTGTGTGTTGAGTTCGCCTAGGCCGATGGCCGGTGGAGATAGGCTGTGTCTATAGAGCTCAGCAAACAGATGAGAAAGGAGGCTCCGAAACACTCCATCTTCTACAGATGGTGTTGAATAGGTCACAGTAATTTATCGTGTTGGGAGACCTAAAACTCCCAGAAATAAGTTGGAACGATTAATGTGCCCTCAGGGGAACCATCGGAAATGCTCTGGTGATGTGGCTTCATAACCACGCTCTCACACGACATGTAAGAGAAGCAGTGTGCTTCCGTGATGGACAGCTTTCACCTACACCGAATCTGCTTGTTACCAACTATCGATCTGATTTCATCTCTTTGGTTACAGGGAAGCCACTGGGAAGAGCGATCATGGAGTCCTGCGAGCGATGTGTGCCGCAAGGCGCGTAAAATCAAGATCTAGCTTGGTCCGGAACCACGCCAGAGGGGATGGGATCAACTGAGTGTAAGGGCATGAAGCATGTGTTGGTACCCGGAAGCCCCGGAGCCATCTGTGGAGGATAGATGGAGGGCAATAACAGCCAAGCTAATAAGCTTGACAGACGAGTTTGCTCCTTTAACACAAAAAAAGACATGGGAGACGGCCGCCTTGGTGGAAGCCCCGGATTGCAGAAGTAATAAAAGCCAGTAGAAGACTATGGGCTCATTACAGACTTTATAACACGCACTACTCATGGGCCGCTTATAAGATAGCCAGAGGCGGGGCACAAGCCCTGCAACGAGAAGCAAAGCACGAGTACGAGAAGAAACTAGCCAACAATATGAAGGCAGACCCAAAGAAGTTCTTCGCTTATGTGCAACCCAAGAAAACGACGCGTGAGAGCGTAGCTACCTCGGAGATGTCCGAAGAAAGCATTGCCGCCGATGATAAATTCAAACCAGAAAGCTTAAATGAGTCCTTGAGAGCTTGTATCATCAAGACGGTATGCTTAATGCGGCGAGAACAGATACAGGGAGTACGCCAGCGCTTAAGGAGCTTACTGTAAGTGAGGACTAGGTGCAGCACGAACTCAGATCTTTGCGCAGGCACAATACAGCAGGACCGGATACAATTCATCCGGCGATTGTTCAGCCTCTTCCCAATATCATATCAGGGGCTATTACACAGCTTGACGAAAGGTCTCTAAGGGGGGTGAGGTGCCAGATGATTGGCGTAAGGCCACTGTCGTGGCGATATATAAGGCAGGATCCGGACAGAAGGCAGAGGATTGTAGACCGGTCAGCCCAACATCAGTGTTGTGCAAGAGCTTGGAACATTTAATCGGAAGGTAATTGTGCTTGCATCTGGTTAATAACGACCCACTGACACCTGCACAACATGGGTTGGTCAAAAAAGATCGTGTCTGAACAACCTACCGATGGCCTAGACGAGTCCGCTAGACATAGATTAAGTTACTACAGTAGAGGTTTTTATTTGGATTTCAGTAAGGCTTTCGACTGTGAGCCATCCTCTGCTGGACTATAAATTGCAGACCTTTGGGATGAGTTGTAAAGCAAGTGATCGACTGACACATTTTCTAAGGAATCGGAGCTTCCATGTCACGGTGGGTGGTTATCTATCGGGATTGGAGAGGGTTGCCGATGGTGTGCCAATGGGTTCAGTACTGGGGCCTTTGCTCTTCTCATTGTACAAAAATGACTAGCGAAAGAATTGGGCAATCCGTGTTTCAACTCTGCGGATGATGTGAAGATAGCTAGGAGCGATTTGGCACAGGGCATAAAGACGGTGCTCAGATGGGAAGAACGGTGGGACTTGCAGCCGAATCTCGCCAAATGCCAGGTCCTGACCACCAGCATAGAGGAAGCGAGCGGTTTTTTGCATAAAAGAGTGTCGGAGGTAAAAGACTTAGGCGTGGTAGTCACACAGACTTCAAGCCTTCAAGGCAGTGCCAGAGAGCTGCCAATATAGCCAGAGGGGCATTAACTAGGGTACGCAACGCCATCGTATGCGGAAAAGCGGAAGATTTCATCCCGATTTACAAGGTTTTGGTGCGACTCTGTGGGATAAAGAGTGCTTGGAGGGGGTGCAGCGACTTGCAAATAGAATGATGACCGGACAAAGGGGAAACCTTACTCCCAGCTTCTAGAGTATCTTAATCCCTCCTCTTCATAACGGCCTACAGGTCGAGGTGACCTAATAGAAACGTTTAAGGTCATAAAGAGTCTGTCGGGTGTAGACGCGGGTGATTTGTCCTTTTTGGCCCCCGAGTGCGGTACCAGGGGACATAATCATGCACTACAGAAGGCATACTCAGCGCTGGGCATGCGGGCCAAATATTTTACAGATAGGGTTGCATCTATGTGGAGTGGACTCTTACAGGAAGCCGTCAACAGCAGCAACGTACAAACATTCAAGAAGGCCCTGGATTCAAGCTGGAGCAGAGCGTTCCAATAGCAAGCTGTGAGAAGGAGTGAAGAGGTAATGAGCACTGTATGTGTGTCAATGGGCTTATGTGTGTGAAGAGGATAGCTTTTGGCAACTTCCGCATTCCAGACAAAATACTCAAAGCGTAGTGTTGGGAGCAAGAGAAACTCGCCGACAACACGACCATCTAGAAGCCCGATTGGTATTGGCCACATTCGTCCCGTGAAAAAAAACTGAACTCAACCTTGCACTAGTGAGTGCAGCGCGGTTTGAACTCATAGCGTTCTTGTCTTTAAACTGAGTTTTTGAATAGTTTTTGAATTAACCCAGTTTAATTCACAATACTGAGCGCATCAGAATTGCATTCAAATGCGTTTTATTCGGAGAATATTTACTAGCCTCCTCGTAGTATTGCCGAGTAGTGTTCGGTATTTTTTGAAGCAATCTTCTCTTGCTTGGAGTTTTCTTTTTGTTCTTATGTGTTAACGGGCTGTACTTGTGAGTGTCAGAGTTTTATTTTGTGCTTGGTTAAAGGGCATTTGAGCCCTTCTCTCCTACGTTTTGTGATTTTCGGTATGCCATGCGTTTCTGACCTGTGTTTCGCACCTAAGTGCGGAAAACGTGTGGTAAATTGTATAGAGCGCGAAGTGGGCAAGATGTGGGCTCACCCGAAGTGTTCAGGAATAGCAAAGGGTACCAATGTCCTTCATAAACAGAACCCGTGGGCTGAGTGGGTCCGTGCTGCTTCCAAGGAGGCGGCCAGTCTGGCCTTTAAACTGCAGGCCCAAAGGCAGGACCAAATCCCACCAATCAGCACCTTAGACATGAGCCCCAAAACGCCGCAATCAGTTGGCAGGAGGTTGCTTGCGGAAGTATTGGGCACACGTGAAGGGACAGTCATTAGATCGAGTGGGCCAGCTCCGAGAGCTTGCCATGCGGTCGTTGTCTGAACTCCTTTAAAGCAGACCGACAAGGGCCAGCGGACTGTGCAGAAGTCCAGAAGGGCAAGGAAGCCCAAAAAGAAGAGCGACCGTAATATAGCGAAGGGTGGGCCAGCTAGGGCGGATGACCCTGCGCTCTTGGTTTTGGAAAACAAAGTGAAGAATCCGCAAAGGCAAACCTTGTCGATGGGCAGAGTCTCAAGCAGCAGACTCCTGGTCCTAAACCAGGAAGAACCCTCCATGAGGGAATCGAAGTCTAGGCGGGACATAGATGGGAGGAGGGTCTACAACATACTGCGAATTGCAGGTATTCCGTAGCTTACTACCCCAAGAGGGGTGCATAGAGTGGGAAGATGGAGGTTACTGTTGGGAAACAAAGGTGAACATCATGCGAGACCAATGCTAGTGGAGTTCGCTGATGAGGTCACTCGGGATAGACTGCTGCCGAGGGCAACAGTAGTGGCTCACGCCACCAAGAATAGGCACGAAATTGTGCCAGACGAGTGTGGAATAAAACCCGGTGGTCTAGGGCCGGGGGGTAACCTGGCTGGACCAGCCAGAGCGCCGGTGAGAAACCAACAGGATCAGCAGAAGGCCATACTCGGCTCTCATGCCCCGGCCCTGACGAGAGTAAAGAAGCTGCATGCGGGGTCGGAAGATGATAACTTGCAGTACTGTCCGAAGGTGGAGGACAGCACGACCCTTGTCAGCCTGGATGTTATGGCAACCCTATAGCGATAGATTGGGAAACGTCGGAAGTTCTGGATCGTCAGCCGGTGTCGTGCGCACCAATGGGGACGACCGACGCGAAAAACTCGTCATCATCTCAGGCGTGAGAGATGCATGAGAACCAGACAGGAGTAAGTAATAAGAGACACCTAAGTGACGAAGCAAACGCAGTGGTGTTATATACTAACGCGTGTGGCATTAGAAACAAATGGACGTGTTGTGTTCGGCCTGAACAGGCGTGTGCCCAGACAGACGACCTTGCGCGCAAGCACAAGCACGTACACAGCTGACGTTTGCCGTGCTTCGTCCCGGACGGCATTCACCAATCAGATTGTGTCACGTGTTGCGCGACCTTGCACGACGTGGTCCGATTGTACCGTTGTCTCACACTTCCGATCATATGGATGACTGACTCACGCACTTGCGCACTCCTTTGCGTTTTCACGTGCTTGCTTGTACCGGTGCTTACTGTACGTTGCTGCGGGAATATACGTTTGTGCATACACGTGCGCCTTTGTTCTTTTACCGAATTGTGAACACAACAGGACGGAACTCGCTGAAACCACTGAGGGCACAAAGCATCAGTAGTTGCCGTTACGGAAAAGTGGCTTTCTGAAGAATACCATGTGCCAGGCCTAATAAGTAACGGTCTTGCAGAACACAGGCAGGATAAGGAACACGATCGCCTTGGTGGGGGCGTAGCCATCCTTATTAGGTCAAGCACAAACCACCTTGGGTCCCAATTCAAGATGCGCACTCGCAATGTCCAGTTGTGCGCCGTTACGATTGTTCTTCCAGGCAGAATGATTGCCGTTGTCTCTGTTTACAGGGCACCAAGTACAAACGGCGACGAGGATATTTGTTTGCTGCGGACTTTGACTGAACTAGTTAAGGACACACAAAAGACCCTCATGGTGGGTTACTTCAGTCTTCCGCACATCGACTGGACGGCTGCGGTACGCGTGCCGGGCTCGGAGGGCTGGGTGCGTTCCATCCTTGCTGGACCTAGCAATAACGAATCTCCCCAATGATGTGTCTGGACTGCTCTGCTGTGCACCGATGGGAAAGAGTGGCCATGTGTGCATCAAAATCGCCCTATGCATGCGGCAGCCCAAGGTACCTCAAGAATGGTCAGACTTTTCGGTAGTACGGACATAGATAGGCTTCGTAATAGGGCGATGGGTTTGACCTGGGACACGACAGAGGAGGCTACTGTCGAGGAGCGCTGGCAGGTCATATGATTCCTGACTGCCATACGGGAAGAGTTCGCACCCTTGGTACGAAGGAGTGGGGGGGGCAAACCCGTGCGACGGAAGGCTGCAAAAGCCAAGGCAATCAGTTGTAGAAACTACAGCTGGAACCAGTGCAACGCTTGCGGCAGTCGGCTAGCCTGGAACCGCCATACAAAGCTTAGAAACGAGACTGTGAGCCTTCTAAGGACTTCTAAGTGAGAACGTGAGCTCAGGTTGGCCCAGTGAGAAAGAGAGTAGCCGAAAAAATTATACAGCTGCATGCGGTCGAAAGGCTCAACAAAGAATGCTGTAGGTCCACTATCCATTGGGGAACACGGTGTTGTCGCTCATGGCCAGGGAAAAGCAGGCGCCCTGGGGGAATACTTTGGTGGCTTGCATAAAATAGATAGTGAGGTGCGAGTCAGGCTGGCTCTGGTGCATCCTGCTCCCCAGTTAAACGAGCTAGATCTCTCAGAGGAAGGCGTGCGTAAGTACCCACAGGAACTAAACAGCCACAAGTCAGCGGGCCCAGACGGCATCCACCCAGCTATCATCAAACCGTTGGCGGGTGTCATAGCTCCATCGGTAGGTAGGCTGTACAGGTCGACATTGGATCAGAGTAAACTGCCTCAGGACTGGAAAGTCGGGCTAGTCGTGGCAACGCATAAGAGTGGACCTAAGTGGGCTATGCATGACTACAGGCCGGTAAGCCTAACTAGCATTCTCTGTAAAGTCCTTGAAAAGGTCATCCGTGCCCACATCTCCAGTACTTACTGCAGCACTCCATGCTATGTCCGGCGCAGCATGGATTCCTGAAAAATAGATCATGCCTGACCAATCTCCTGTGCTTCTTAGATGAAGTAACTCGACGACTTAACGAAGGTAAGCAAGTTGAGGTATGCTACCTCGACTTAAGCAAGGCGTTTGTCTCCGGTAATCATTGTCTCTTGAGATGCAAGATGGGGACGTTCGGTATGGGTGGGCCAGTATATAGGTGGCTGGCTGACTTCCTCTCTCACAGAACGTTTCACGTCAAGGTAGGGGACAGGTGCTCCAGTTTGGTGCACGCCACCAGTGGTGTACCTCGGGGATCCGTTCTAGGCCCGGTCCTATTCTTGTTGTTTATTAACGACCTGGTATCCGCTCTTCAATCGCCTAGCCTTATTTTTGCGAGTGGTGCGAAGATTGTTAGATCTGGGGGTAGAGTGGACCTATGCAGGGAGATAGGAACCGCCCTTGACTGGGCGTACAAATGGGACTTACCCCTGAACGCCGAAAATGCCATTTGTTGTCAAAGTCAACAGAAGGCCAAACTGCTATACATGCCCGAGGGATGTTCACCATTGAGGCAGTCAATAGGGTTAAAGGCTTTGGGGTCATCGTGAGAAGTGACTTTAAATGGTCGGACCAGTGCAACGCTGCTGCACAAAAGGCTCATGGTGAGCTCTTAAGACTGCGATCAGCACTGTCTTGCCGGCAGCCGGAGATATTCGTACCTATTTACATGGCCATAGTATGACCTCACTTAGAAAGTAGAACGCAGGCTTGGCCACCCTTCTACAAAAAGGACGCTGCCTGCCTAGAGCAAGTCCAACGTCTCGCCACGCGAATGGTTGAAGAGTGGAGGGGTAAGGCGTACGAGCAGAGATTCTGTGATCTGAATCTCTTCTCGTTGAAAGGGTGGAGACGTCGCGGGGATCTTATGGAAACGTTGGAGGTAATGAGGGTCTCTTCTGGCTTTAGACCGGATAGTCTATTCTAAGTGGCCTTTTACTCCAGAACCGGGGGACACGAGAAGAAGCTGACGAAAGTCCGAGCTAGGCTGATGACTAGATCGCAATTCTTCCGCAACAGGGTAGTCTACCGTTGGAACGGTCTGCCTGGTGGAATGATAGACCTGCAGACCTCCCAGTCCTTCAAACGTGCCCCAGATCTCAAGTGGTACGAGATGTTTTCTCGTAGTGAGCTTTGAGTACGTTAACTAGATGGATGACGGGGAGCACTGATGTCCTTCTGGAGCATGTTTTATTCGACGTTTTCTTTCATTGTGTATTGTCTCGGTGAGCGCTCACGATGCATAATATCTCGCTGTCGATGTGCGATGGAGTTTTCGGTTTCCCTTTCACTTCTTGCGATATTTCGACGAAATACACTCAGCAGTGTCGGGGACATAACTGGTGGGCATACCATCGAAGTAATTCGAGACGCTCGATTGGCCGTGGCTGTTGCCCGTCCTGTGCACATTGAACGGAACCGAACTGAACTTTTGGAGGGTGTTTGCATTTGTCTTGGGGTCTTGTAGTTATACACGGGTTTGAGGCTGGAGCCCAAATTTTCTCGGTTCTCAGGGTGTCTTCTTGTCTGTAGTAGTCGTTCAGCTTAGACCAGCAGAGCTAAAAAACAGGGGGCACATACCAGGCGCATATGCTTCAGGTGGTAGCAGAGATAGTTTTTAAGAGCGACCGGTAAAACGACGTGGGTATTGCGCTCAAAAGCCAGCATGAACGATCACGATAAAGGAACACAACGAAGGCTCGACATCTATACATCAAATCGGATGGAAACCTAACAGCATTTTACTTGTTTCGTTATTTTTTAATCTTTATACCCAAATTATTTTTAGGGGGGAGAATAACACGGGGAGGCAAGCCGGCTGAGGGCAACTCGACTGGGAGCAGACACCTGTTGAAACAATAAAAAGGTTTAAGTAGGAACCCCTAGTCCTAAGAACGTGTTCAGCCGCTTTTCAAACGTTTGTTTGCTCGAAGCGCCGATAACCCGATGTGAGTTATTTCAGAGCGAGACTATTCTGCGAGTAAAAAGGTCCTTACGGACTTTCGCGCGAAGCCCAGGCTTGAATACTTTGTTAGAGTGCCATCTTAGGATGTCCACTCCTGAGCGCTTGGAAAGGTGATCTACGAGCCTTGTAGTAAAAAGGTTGTACACAAGAAAAAACCCTTTAACTCTACGAGTTTCTAAAGGAAGCGCTTCTGGGTCCATCAGCCCTCGAGGACAAGGGTTGCACGAAAACCTGCGAGCCAGCTTCGTGGCTCTCCTTTATACCGGTTCTAAGAAGTCTCGGTTCTTAACCAGGCCAGAATGTAAAGTCTGACTGCCCTATTCCAGAAGAGGTCGGATATAAGCCCAATAAATAATATGAGAGTCTTCTTCCATAATAAAAGGAAAGTTTTGCCTTACCTTATTGAGAAAGCAAAAGACAGACCAGTTGGCTAATTGATGATGTTAAGAGAAGGAAAGCGGCTTGTTTAGCTCAAGGCTTTAACCTGTTCCAAGTCCCGAATTAGTGTGACGTTATTCGTCCAGAAGAGATGAGCCGTGGAATTACCAGATTGCAAGCTCGCATATTAGTCGTCGTTTACTGGTAGGCTTCAGTCGGGAGACCGTAGCTTGGCATGGTCCATGACCGACCGCAATTCTGTGGCAGTGTTGCCCCAGATCGTGATGTCGTTAGAGTACATTGTGATGTTCAATGCTATGTTGCTTGGAAGGTCATTTATACGAAAGAGAAACAGGTAACGTGATCAAAGCTAGTAGTTTTAGAATTCGACTGCATGCAAGTGATGTGGCTCGTCACTGCGGGAACAACTAGGAAGGCAAGAAGTGTTTCGGTAAATAAGAAGTATGTATTATGAAGAAAAGATCTGCTGTACAATGAAAAGAATTTAAATATATTGCCTGCAGGTGCAGATCAGCGGTTTTGGTTTTTGGATGAAATATGAGTTGTTTTGGTTGGTGGTTACAGCACCTTTGTGGAACAGGTGGCTAAAGCTCAGCTGGGACAGAGCTATGGCATAGGAGCTTGTTTTGCCCAGGGCTGATAGGGAAGAAATGGGTACTTTGTGTGGGTACTAGGTAAATGCGGGATGCACCCCCTGTCGGTAAAATGAAGGCTTGATTCAAGCGGGATTTTGATGGTGTACCTAGGTGGTTTGGTGTGGGTAGGTGAATTTCTGGGATACGCAGGAGGGTCGCAGTTGGATGAGAGGCCTAAAAAGAAGTTTAGTAACTAGCACACCGGGTGGAAGACTGAGCGAGTGAAACGAATGTTGGGTGTGGCTTACTGAAAGCTGTGAAGGTTTGAAGGGTGGCGTTAGAGATGGTGGTGGTATGCATAGTTTCAAATTTACGGCGTCAACGTGCCTCGTTAGACAGGGTAAAGGTGACTTTTGGTTAGTTGATCACATCAAGTTACAGTTGGCCCCGTGGAAACTCGGGAGTCTACTTAGGTGCCCGGGCAGACTTCTGGTGGGGAGAGCCACAAGTTCCTGTGAGTAAGCCGGCCATGGAAAGAACGGTTGGGTGGTGAATTGTTCGGAGCTTACGCGAAAGATCACAGGTCGATTTTTGATGCAAACGGGTGGCGTGGTGGTTTCGGTGATGAAATTATCTGGTCCACGGGAAGTACCGGGGATGAAAAATGAAGTCCTACTCAAAGTCAGCGATGACGATATTGTTGTCGACTCGTTGGTGCGGAGTGGTGAGTTGGAAGCTCTCAATTTTTGGCTTGCTCGGAAAACGAGCCAGTACCTAAATGGTAGCTGTCTATGAGGGGTGGTTGTACAACCGGGCTACGGATAAATCATGGGGGAGATTAAATTGCAACTTGGAGCCTTATAGATGGGCTTTGAGAAGTTGGTGGCGAGCGGGACAAGTCGAGGTCTACGTCAACCCTTGGCGCACTGGTCGATGGAGGTTGTGTGAATAAGTCAACTGAGGTGGGTTGTTGAGGGGGTCGGGTGGTGCTGGATCGGACGTTTGTAACAAGACGGGACCGCAGAATACCGACATAAGCACCCAAATTACGGGGCCTGGTCAACAAGAACTTTTATGCTTTTGAATGGGGTGGATTTTGCCACAGTCCCTCTCTTTCTGATGAATTCCCTGGCAATGTCTTCCTCGCGGGTTTGAAACAGTAGCGGACACATTCCGCTGTAACTTCTTCCGAGTCTCTTTCAGTAGCACTCGTGGTGTGACACACAGCAGTCTAATGGCAGTGGTTGTTTAATCGAAAGAAGATGCAAGCCATCCGGAACACCGAAGAATATAGCATTTTTGAAAAGTCTAATTTGTTGGTGGACTTCGGAAGAGTCTGATTCTAAAAAGCGACCGGTCGATGGTAAACTTGGAGTGTTCAAGTGTTCATAAATATGAACGATAAACGCAAGCAATGACAACGTGGCTAGTGAATAATCCGCGGTAGGCAACCGTGGTTCCAAGGACTCTGGAGCTTGTTCAAGTGCCCTGAATTTCTTACCAGCATCCTCACAAGTATCAACCAATGGTACCAAGCAAGTCACTAAAGCGGAGGGGGTCCGGGTCTTTTGGTGCTTGTAGGTTGAACACGGATAGCCGCATGATTGGGAGGGCCAGTGGTAGTCGCTCCAGGCATGAATCGACGAAAAATATTTACGAGGATGGAGATCAATGTGATAGTAATGGAATACCCGCCATTCCTAGTATAGCAGCCTAAAAGCTGCCTCGAAAACGATTTTAAGGTCATTTTTCTCCTCAGATTTTATTGTTTTGAAAAAATTTGAGTCAATGCGATACTACGAGAAAACCGCTTTTCTTTCTACCACCGTAGATAACTTACTGGAAACCAAAGCAATAACGGCCATACTCAGACCGCTGACTCGGACACCGGCAGGACCCTCGGCTGCACTGTTCAACAAATTTCACAGGGAGATAGAGGTACCGAATGAATGGCAAATTTCGGAAGTCATATCAATTCACTAGAGAGGTTTAAGAGACCAGATGACGAACTACCGGCCTGTTGGCTTTCTGTCAATAGTACTAAAGGTTGTGAAAGGTATAATTCAAAATCCCTTCGTATGTAGCCCAAAGAATAAAAATTTAATCCCTGATGAACAGCACGGCTTTAGAAAGGGCAGGTCCTGTCTCAGCAACTTGCCAAACTTTTTCGATGAGGCAACTCAGAGGTTGGACCAGGGTGGGCAGGCGGATACGTGCTATCTGGACTTCCGCAAAGCCTCTGACAGCATGGATGACTGGATGCTTCTGCACAAACTAGGGAGGATGGGCGTGGCTGCAACTTGAATGGAATGATTGGAAGCTTACCCAGCCGGCCGCCGATTCTACGTCAAACCCGAGGAATCGAATTCATAAATTGCTACGGCACTTAGTGGGTCCCTCACAAATCGGTACTGTGTGCCTTGAAGTTCTTGAAGTATGTGAAGGACTCATTGTGGGATATTGGTTCGCTCTGCTTCATTTTCGCTGGCAGCTTGAAGATTCTCGGTTGCCCAGAATCTAACTGGGTTCAGATGGACCTAGATGCACTTTACCAGTGGTCTGTAGAACCGTACTTACCTCTGGGTCTATTCAAAAACCTACTTCTGGAAGCCGGGGAAACCCGCTAAACGCGGTATTTAAATCTGGACTTCCCGGAGTATTTAGCCCAGAAAGGTGCTGTCAGAGATTTGGGCACAATTCTTAAAAGTGACTTTGAATCTTCAGCGCAATATCTGCGGGTTTCTAGCTAGACGAATCGGGTAATGTACCGGCCGTGCAGAATGCTAATTTCAAGAGACACTAGCCTGTTGTTGTCACTGTGCCCCACCTTATCCCGACCTCAGTTGCAGTAAGTAGTCCAAGCCTGGGCTTCGCAGTTAGTACGGGACACTCTCTCTGGAGAAGGTTTACAGAAGGTTCACAAGGAATGTGATGGGGCTACGACAGCTGCAGCACAAGGACACGTAAGTAGAGCCAAAGCTTCTCTCGGTGAAGAGCAGGGCAGCGCTGGAAGAACTGATCAAAACAAGGAAACAACTAAATGGGTTGTCGGCCATAAACGAGCAGCTGTTTAACGGTGACGGATACAAAGCTCTTCATGGAAACAAGATGAAACTGGTCAAGCCGAGGGCCAGTGAAGCTATCAGAGTTCCGTCGTTTACTAGCAGGGTAGTTAACAACTGGAGTGAACTTCCCGAGGCAAAGGAGGGGGCAAACACTGTAGCAGCGTTCAAAGGAAGACTGGACTCTGCATGGGCACAGGCCTTTCGAGACTACCGGTGAGTCGGCAAATTTGAGCCGCGTTGTACCTCCTCGTTCAGTTTCAGCGTTCCTCTCCCTCTTTTTTCTGCCTCTCCTTCCTCTTTTCCTGTCCTTTTCGGCCCATCCAAGCACCTCCCTTAAATACCTCTTGCTTTTCTCAGATCTTTTTTCCCTGACATTTCACGAAAGCTGATGCCGTAGGTCTTGAATGTTGCACGAATAGCGAACTTACCGGTTGCCGAGGCCTATCCTATTGAAATGCGGCTTTGTGCTACTCTCTTCGACGGCTATTCTGGAGTGTCTTGCTCCCGGCTCCTGAAAGACAGGACCTCAGACAGTCGAAAGACGGTGAGACCCTGGGGTTTACAGGTGCAAGAAGCTGGGCTATTGTTGGCTTCGGACGCCAGTCCTATGCTCTGATCCTATCCCATCTGTTTGCTGTGCTTCATAGAAACGGACTATTTCTACCGGCCACCGGCCTAGCTGAACGCTATATGTGGTGGCTAGCTTGGTGGATGTTACAAGTTTAAACAGGATCACTCTGATTGTGACCAGCTCTCAAGTGGGGGAGAGCTCCTCCACCCTAACTATCATCTATACTATCCTTTCTGTAGGCTGTGCAGCCTCGGGGTTGCATGGCACTCTGCTCCTTTTTCAGCCATGTCTCCATGATGGCTGTGATCACTGACCCATTTGTTTCAGTGGGGATTTCCTCCCCCTCTTTACATCGTAGGCTACAGGCATTTGTGTACCACGTGGTGGCAACTTCTATCAGTTCATCTGATTGGATTATGTCCTTTCGGGCCTTTGTACCCTCGGTGCTAATTTCTAAGGGTGTACTCATTATTTGCAAAGCCTGCCATCTGGCCTCCAATGTACTGAAACCTTCAAGGCCGCACCGAGCGTATTAGTCGTAAAGCTATCTAAGGAACACCTGAGGCTTCCCTTTTCTCATTACTCGACATTCCGTTGCCCCTCGGGGGCATTAGATGCCTGGTCCTGTTCAAGGGTGTGGCTGTTCTTTCAATGATATCAGCCAAGCTTTCATCCCTATTGCTGACGCTGTCTGAACCGGATTGACACCGCCGCCACTTCTGCTTCCATTTTGATCACACCTTCTCTTTCAGATGTTTGCAGTCACTGAGAATCCATCTGCTTCATACCATCTGTGAGCACCTGAATACCTAATGCCCCATCCACCTCGCCTTTCCTAGCTTTTACGCCTTGCACTTGCTACCTAGCTTGGCTGTAGCTAATGACTGCGGCTTCAGACACAGATTGGCTTGTAGGTATTTCGTCAGCTTTCGCTATCACTAGAACCGGCTGCTTCAGTTCCTTTTAAATGGATGCCGTGAATTTTGTAACGGTGCCACGGTTGAACTTAACGGAGTATCCGGAGTGCTTCTTACGTTCCCTCAAGTGGCTTGCTCAACTCTTGATGCCCGATCTATCAAAAAGTCCCTGCTATTTGTGCTGGCAAGGGCGATAACCAAGGCCCCTGTTTTAGTGCCGCTTCCACTCAGAGGCCTCACTCTATGGCCCCCTGCGCACTTCAAGGTGACGGGTAGCCCCGCCATTCTCAGGATGCTTACGACGTGCTCGCGTTCAACCTCTCTGCTGCTCCGCCCTTCTTTGATAGCCGTTCCCTTACAATTGTGCGGGAGGAGACGATTGCTTTTACCACCAACTCCTTTTTTGATGGCCTTTATTTGGTTAAGTCAGTTTTCAAGTTTTTCTACCCACCGTTAAGGCTCTTCCAACTCTACCGCATCTCCGGGCTCGTATTCTTCCATTTTACGGCCCTGTTTGCCCCTGTTTTCCTGCTGCTCGTTTTTCCTAGTAACCGTGCGCGTTGCTAGTGCCAGGCCCTTTGTTGAGAGCTTCATCAAACTTTCTCCGGTGGCCCCTCTTTTCTATCTTGCCATCACCGTCGTATACTGGAGCATTCCTCCGCCAAAGCAACACTGTGAACACATCCATTTCAAATATTCGCACTCCCCTAGCATCTCATAGCTTTTCTTGGTCACGGCGGAGCAGCTCTTGTGGTACCACTCGCTGCACCTATCACACCAAATAAATGTTTCAACATACACTTAGCAACTACTAGCACCACAAGGCTCCCGTCGACAATGATCATCATGCTGGCAGAGAGCAACGCCGATTAACCGAGGAAAAGACGTCAAGAGCGTCCGCCGAACTCTAGGCGGCTGTGAAAAGTACCTGAATAAACGCAATTACCAGGCGCTCAACGATTAAAACGCTGCTTCGTAGAGGCAGCGCTTTACAGAAAACATTGATTAGTCGGAGTAAAATTCAGACAAATAAAAAGAGCACCTCAGTAAATACTGCAGTAAGCGGTACTCCTGAGATAACTGTTGTTTCTTAACAACCAGCCGGAGCTTGAAAGCTGCAGTCACGTATGGGGTGGAGCTTCGTCTACCTCTCTCCCCCTTCTTGATCGGGTCCAACTTGAGGTCATCCGGCAGATCGACAACCCTTCTTTAGCCTGAAATCTTCTGTCACTAACCCATCGTTGGGCTGTTGCTCCGTTGTCTCTCTTCTGCCAGTACCATCTTCGATTATGTTTGTCTGAGCTTGCTTCGGCAGTTCCCTTTCCCGAAGCTTTTTCCCGGCCATCAGTTACCCGGGCAACTAGTCATCCTCAGCAAGTTTCTGTCACTAGATGTAGTACCTCTATCTTTCAACCTTCTTTGTTTCCCCGGACCGTTAATTTATGAAACACCCTGCTTTTTTCTTTCTTCCCAATCACTCACGAACTTGGTTCTAACTGGACCGTTCCCTAACAACCCACTTTTAAAGTACGTCTTCTGATTACTGGGTTTACCACTTATGCAGTATTTCACTTTAAGCGTAATAAGAAGTCAAGCTCATTTCACTTCATTTCAGTTCAGATCAGGTTAGGTCACAAAACTTTAGGCCGGATCCAATAAAGAAGTCCACTTTCTTGCACCAGTGAGGATTCAGATGGATGCCAAAGAACCGCTATGTGTGTGTTTGTGACGTGCTTTTTTTGTTTACTTGGTTGTTGAAACTGAGTTGAAACCCAGTTTGCAGTCGGAAGGGAATAGCCTTCCCATGGTTATGAAATGGGTACTTTTCCTAGTCTAGCTCCATCCATAGGGTTTTGCAAAAGCTGACAGTTATTAGACGGAGTTGATGGTGGTAATTTGGCGAACGAGGAGAGTGAGGTGAGATTGGTGGACACGAGGTTGTGGCCTAAGTAGAAGGGGCAGGTAAAGCACCGATGGATGATAGTGAAAAAGAGGGCTCTGTGTCCAGTAATACCACTGGATGATGTAGGTTTAAATGCGTTCAGGAAATGCTTCAAGTCAACAAAGTTTCAGCCTTGCCTCAAGATCTACTGCGAACGTGGCTGACGCCTCCTCAGCCGGCAGTGCATTCCACGGGTTGATAATGAGGTGCTCAAAAGAATTTCTCCTTTAGTTTTTTATTGCTATCGGTTTGGCGAGCCCAGACTCGTGTACCGTGGTTGTGGAACCCTGTGTCGATACAAAAATGACTCCACTGGGATGGGCAGCCCTTTTGTTTGTTCGAAGTCTTCTATTGGAATCCCCAAGTCTTCCATGTTTCATAGAGAAGAGCTTTAGTGCCATCAACTTCCATGAGAGCGTTTTGTGCCTGAGCCCCAGTAACATTCTAGTGGAGCATTGCTGAACTTTCCCAGGAAAAACAGTCTCCAGCAAAAAAGTCGGAGCCAAAGCTCGGGTGCAACATTCGAGGTGTGGCCTGACTGGTTTGGCTTGGAAAGGCAAAAACTCGGGAGCTTCCTTGGAATCTACGACACGCGATAGTTGGTGGGGCACCAGTTTAGCCTTGGCCGCGGCAGTCAGACGTGGCGGATATGACTGGTATCAATCGTCCATCAGGGCTCGAGGGCCAACGGCGACTGCAATTTCCCTTATTGCTCGCGGGTTTTGTTGGTCTAGGTATGATGATTTCTTGGCGATGTCCTACGTGAGAACCCTACAATTCCCCATGTTCAGTGCCGATTGCCACTGAATGGCCCAGGTGTGAACCCTGTTCGAGCCCTCTGAAGGTTTTGCGGTTCTACATTCATCTACCAGCCTTAGATCTTCCGAAAACAGGTAGCCTGGATTTTGTGTACCCTCTTGTAGGTCATTTACACGGATCGAAAGCAGAAAGAGACCCAGAACTGACCCCTTGAGGGACCGCTTTGTTAGCAGTATCCTTTGCGAACATCCTACCATCCACGTTCACGTAATACTTTCGGTTTTTTAATATGCGCGGGTCAACTCCAGCAACTAAGGCCCCATGCACAAGGGTTCCTTCGCACAATAGAAGCCAGTGTGTTACACAGCTAAAAGCTTCTTGGAGGTCCATGTAGTATACTTCGCCAAGCATGCCCCAGCCTAACCTCGCCCCTACCTAGTCCAAGAAAAACGGCTAGTCAGACAGGCACAATTCATTTTTGACCGACCAGTGTTGCCTCTTTAAGCTCGTCCGATTTTCAGCCGGGTGACTGGCCATGAGGGTCCTAATCAGCCCCTTCATTATTTTTGGCGGCCCAGGTGGCAGACTGACCTGTCAATAAATTCGTGCCCCTATTTTCAACCCTACTTTGTGTATTGGGACAACTCCAGCCATTAGCCAATTTTCAGGTAATTGAGCACAGGCCAGCTGCCTAGCATAAAACCGAGCAAAAGGAGAAGCTATTACCAGGTCAAGGGGACCTTCAGCCGCAGCCTGGGTACCATTTGGACCGGCTCCCTTGTGAAACGTCAAAAACAGATCACTTATGCGTCTGAAGTCAAGGGGACAGAGACTGAGGGGCGATGGGCGGACTGGGGAAGGTGGGTGGGACAGACCCCATGCCGATTTCGTAGAGCCCTCTAAACCCCTTCTAGGACCTGACAATCTCGGACAAGACCAGAGTGCACTATCTGACCTCCGCACTCCAGCAGAGGACGGACGTACGTGGCGAAAATTACGGAGAAGTCATCCCTGGAGAGGCGCGGGAAGCACCTTCGGATCATTTAGTACTCTGTGGATGGGCTCGGTTCCAAGTTGACGATGGTCAGAGGGGTATAGGTTTCGATCTGACCCCCAGCCGGGCACCTTGCTTCGGTCAACCCTTGGAGGTGCGGCTGCTCTGTCCATGGAGAAAGTGCGACCAGTCTCTTTGCCGAATGACTTGCTTACGCGTATTTCATCATTAAGTGGGAGGTTACTTTCCTCGGGCTAGCGTTTCTCTTAATCAGCGGCTATTAGAGTGGGTCCAGCTTGGACCTCAGAGAGAGGCATCGTCTAAGAAGGGGGAATTTTCACTGGAAAGGTTGTCAAAGAGTAACTAATTTAGATTGTGAACAGAAGGGGACCTGTGAGCGGTCCTTGTTGGACGCTGGTTTTTACTGGGGAGGGCTGAGACGGAACTACAGAGGCGGGGTAGGTTAGAAGGCCGCGTAAGATTTCCGACTTTAGGCCTGTAACTCCGCATGTTTGCAGCCCATTAACAACAGGGGTCTGTAAGACTTATCAAAGGCCTTAGCAAAATCGATGAATACTGCGTCTGAGAGCGGGCCATCATCGTAGACTTCTGCCAGACCATCCATGACAGGAGGCTTATTGACGAAGCTTATCCTGCCAGGAAGAAATCCGTGACGGAGTGGGCAGAGGATCGTATTTGTATTCAAGTGGGAAAGCACGGCACTTTTGAAAATAACCTCGAAGATTTTGCTCGTTGTGCTAGTCGGACCTATGGTCCGTAACCAGAAGTATGATGTTTACTACCCTTCTTGGGGGGATGCTGCGACTGCCTTTTTCCGACCGCAAGAGAAAACTCCATTTCAACACGTCGCTGAAAAAGATGCACAAAGAGCTACTACTGTACCCGCTGTCTCCTTGGAAAGACTGGGGTTAATCAGGTCATGACCCAAAGAGGAGTACTAGTTGAGCTGGGGGAACCTCTGGTGACTGAACTAATGATAAAAGTGAAACGAATACGAGTAGTGACTAAAGATATTTTATGCAAGGTGTGGTGGGATGATATCGGCAGGGTTCTAGGAGCTGACAGAGAGAGCCAAGGGCCTTGGCCACTTGGCTGGGACATGCGAGTGGTGCTCCGACAAGATCTCATGGAGTAAGTGGCGTCAGAGCTGTACCCATTAAGTGACGGATCTATCGGAAGAAAAACACTCTAATGGTCCGCGCTTGAGCAAGTACGGATCTTTGTACTGTACCTTGTTAGGATCTGATGTTGTCTTTGAGCTTGTCGTTGATAATTCCGAGGTTTCCTTTATCACGTGCATGACCTGTGGCTTTTTACTTAGCAAAGAAGCTTGCCTTCTTCTAGAATGCTATTGATGGGACCAGGGGGAAGGGCCTCTGTTGGTCTACGGAAGGCGTATTTGAGGAAAGAACAGCCCACCAGCTAAGGAGACTTACTCTGAGAGTTTCTTCTATCTCATCAGCGGGGTTGGCTAGGTTAGCTGAGAACAGCTGGGAGCTTAGGCATGCACTAAACTAATTAAAATTTGACCTTTCGAAGAATCTCAAAGTTTTGAATTCTGAGTGATGAGGAGGCCATTTCACAAATTAATCGAACTTAATGAGAATGTGATCACTTCTACCGGGGAGCTTTAGGTGGTGCACCACATATATACGGGAAAGTTCTTTGCTGCTGACGGTATCTTGCAGGGGGGATTATTCCCCTTGCGATGTCAGGCCAGGTCTTGTACTTTCTGCACCCAAACGTTATTGAGAACGGATCTGAAATAGGTTACCCACAGGTGATTTCAGAGGCGTCAGATCTTTGCCGGTCAATAGCTGGTGAGTTTAGGTCACTTGTGACCATCAAATGGGCGAATTCTGCGTAGCTTTCCAGGGAACCGAATAAGTCTGAGTCCTAGGCTACCGGTAGAATTGCACGCTGGAGGGCTGTAGACCACATAAAGCTATCGGCGCCCGTCCTGGAAAGATTAAAGACAACCCACAGGGGATCAGTGCCTGAGAACGTAGACGGTATTAGCATCGTTTGACCGTAAGTTTCGTGCATACAACAGCCGCTAGCTTCACTTCTGACACACCTTGTCACAAAACAGCGCGTTCTCTTCACTTAGGCCCAGTGAGTGCACACGCGGTTTGCCCTCCAGTCTTTCCTCGTTGCCCCCCTCGGCAAAAATAATCGTAGAAGCTGAGAGTTTGCCCCTCCCGCACACTGCATCCCTTTGGAGGTGGATCCACATGATTTTCTTTTTGTTTTTAGTGCTTCAGTCTTATTTACTGTAAAAATGGGATGGATGTAAAACTGGTGAGACGCAAGTAGCGGAGCATATGTCCAGTTTTTCGTACTCAAGAATTCTACTGGTTTGTTTCCGTTAACTGATACCGTCGGTCGTCGGGACTTGAAAAAACTGGAATTATGCTGCGAGACTGACTACATGCAAGACATTATCTTGTGGTCGCTACCGGGGAGGGGAAGTCCGGGAACTTTCGCAGTATCAGTAGAATCGAAATGAAACCAGCTGCTCAAGAAGAAGACCAAGGGGGTATTTGTGTTGGTGGCTATGAGGATCAGGACAGTCAGTGTTGTTGGAGGATTTGGATGTGCAGACCGTAAGGAAAGGTGGGGGTGGGGGTAAACAAATGGGGAACTTATCGGTACCGCCTGACGTTTGGTAATCAAAAGGACCATATCAACCCATTCAGAAGATTAGAAATTGGGAGGCTATATGGGGTCAAAGGGCCCAGCGATGGGCCAATGTTTGAAAGATACGCTTTGGAAATTCATAAGGGGCAGTTGACAGATGCGGGGTTTTAAGCCAGTGCCTGTGGATTGGTTGTTAGGCCTCCGCCGTCTTGTACAAAGAAGAGATATGGTGAGGCGGGCCCGGATGATGACTATTTGTCTTAGGTATAGAGATCCCCCGTTTGATTAGACAGACGGGTTTGGTTGACCCCTCGACTAGGTGGTCCGTGGGAAAGTAGTGACTCTCTGGTAGGTTATTTCGGGGTGGGTATGAAGGGAACACGCTTATTTGAATCTGTTAGAGAGCGCTTATGGCGTGAAAATGGGTTGCTGGGAGGTTTTTTCGGATAATTTGGCCCAGATATCTAATTTGGACAAGCTGACCAACTTCTGCAATGGAAGGGGCTTTGTGCTTTCTTTCGGCGTTGGAATAAAGTCCCATAAATGCCTCTAGGATGTAGAAAGCTGGGGGATGCCTTGGCGTTAGTTTATTTAGGGAGGTGTCAGGCGCACAGTCCAGACCTATATTTTGGGGCCTCTTTACACTCGACGGCTGGGGGATTGGTTGTTATTTCCGTCGGTGCTTCTGCAGAGTAACACGCCGGAAGCTGTCAGAGGTGAAGCACGGGCCAATTCAAAGGCCGGTATCGGATAATTTGATTTGTAAGTATGACTGCTCGATTTTAGCAGAAATACTTTTGATTCTCTCAAGTAAAGAGGCAGCAGCTCTGTAGCTCAGGGTGCTATTTAGCTGCATGACGAGGAGGTCAGTAATGAATAGTATTAGAATTGGACAGCTGCTTTGCAGGAAAGCCTTGCGAAGTCTCGGTATCAGATATAGGAAAAGGATCATACCCTAGTGTTCTAGGGACGACTGAGTTTGAATGTGTAAATTCGAGGCCAAACGTACCGTAAACAAATATAACTGACCAGCACCTGCATCTGGTCAGTTTGTATGTTGTTCGACGGGGCTGTTCGTTGTTTTCCTGTTTGCTGTGAGCATTCTCAGATTCCGACTATTTTAAGGCTTACTTTTAGCTGCCCTACTTGCAGACTGTCGAGTCTTTAGCCCTCTTAGCCAATATCCTGCCCGGTGTCGGCAGCTTAAGTGGACGTCACGCGCACCCCTTCAATAAAGATCGTCCTTCACCCAGCCCACTGAATTTTATCATCTTTTGGCGACCATGGGATCTTTTGGCTTACTGCTGGTTTCTTGGGCCAATTTTGGAACCCAGCTGGCGCCTGGAATCCGGAGAAGTAAATCCCGCGAGCATCAGTAATATTAACGACAATAAAGGTATATCTCAGATGACTCCGAAGCACACTACAATTTGTGATCAAGCAGTTTCCTCTTCACCGAATCTACTGGGGTTATATCAGAGACGGTGAAAGGTAAAGTTTGACACATGTTGTGGTAACTCCTGTTTATGTTGGACACTGTAGAGTCGGTATGCCACCCGGCAGACAATAAACTACGGGGTTCGAAATATTTAATTAGGCTCACCCGTGCGCGGGAGTGGGGTTTGGGAGGGAGTCCTCAACCGTGTAAATCCGGCCCATCGCAAGTGTTAGCATTTGCTCCATAATAATGGTTTATTTCGGAGGCGCCCGAAACAAGCCAGATGTGTATTCAAGCTTTTACAGTGATAAAATGGACAGCAAAAATTGGCGAACATCTAGAAATATGCATGACAGATGTAGGGTATGTAGACTTAGAGGGGAGATGAGGGGAGGATAAATGTTTGCACACCAAAAAATAATGGGGAACATAAGTAAACCCAAAGGCGGATTCAAGCAGATCCCTGGTGAACTTTAGAGCCAAGGCCAGCTAGAGGACCCAGCTGAACCGAGTGAATATGACTGAAAGCTGACAGTTTTACATGCGGAGGACTTATTGGCGGTATGAGAAACTGTGGTAACGAGGGAAGGTGAAGAAGATAAATAAGTCGCGTGGCGGAGGCCTAGATAGCCACAAAGTACGGCACATAGCAATAAATGGGCAATCTCAATGTAGAAAACTCAAGCCGAAAACAGGAAGTGAAAACCGCAAGACTTGAGGAGTGGGTCAGATGGCCACAATCGTCTGGAGGGATGAAGATACGGTGGATGGGACACAGCTAGAGACAAAATGGAGACTTATCATGAGGGACAGCCGGATAGTGACAAGGGAGGTGACTGGCAAAGAACTGGAGGAAGCAGAGGAAATGCATTGATAATGGGTATATTAATGGTCATGTTCATGGTTTATTTCCCGCAAATGGACGAGACTCACGCAATAAGCGTAATGAGAGTTTACGGGTCCTGCAAAACTTGCCGAAATGGACTGAATTGTGTCGAAGGTGTAAAAAGCAGAGTAAAACGAAAAGCCACTATAGGAGGAGCGGGAGCAAAATCCACGAGGTAATAGAACATGGGAGTGACAGTGCTTGGAGGAGGCAGGTAGGGGTAGCTCAAGTGATACTGGATTACCTTGGATAAATTATGATGAATTCGTTTGTGACGGGTGAACATGGAGGGTCGACAGAGAGAGAAATGACTTTGGACTTACGTATTCAATGACGGCTGTGAACAGAAATTGACAAGCGGGAGAACACGGAGGGAGGAACAGAAGTAAACGGGAGAAGGTGAATCCAACAGAGTGAATAATGCAGGTGTGACACGTGGCGACGGTTAAAATGAGGGGGACGTTATTCCGTGGACTTAGTTTGCGCGGCAAGATGATGGCTGTAAAGGTGGTTAGAGAACTCAGGGCGACTAAAAATACTGGGTAATCGCAGTAGGGTAAAACACCAGTTGAGAAAAATGATTGGGTTGTGAGGCCAAGGACGGTGGAAAAATGCTGCAGTTGTAACAGCAAATGACGTAGGCGAGAAATAGGAAAATGAAGGATGGGATAGCTTGGGAGATGGCAGTTCATGTGGCTCGAGACCGTACGTAAAAGTCCTGAGGTGACAACATCTTTCATTTAGGTGGGAAGTGGAAAAGCAAGGCAACCTATAAGGCACTCCAAGGACGCCCGTGGAGAGAGATGAATGAAACAGATGAGAGCACTGGCCGAAGCGAAACAGGTAAAAGATGACCTATCGGATCGTTTCACTACAGACAAGGCTGAACGAATACTGAAAAAAGGAAAGAAATACCCAGATATGCAAACCTGTGATGAAACAGGAGGCACAAGAAATGTGTGCGCTTTGGAGTGGGAGAATGGAGCTGGAGAGCTGCTTGTCTGCAGGCAGTTGCGCAAATAGATCGAGCCAGAACTTCCTAGTCAGGGCAGTGTCTAATATGGAGGCCCACAGAAGAATTTCGGGGCAAAGCAAGGAAACTATAGTTATAGTGAAAAGACAATAAATGTGGCTGTAAAAAAGCAGTGTTTGGAAAGGCGAGTTCTTATATGGGGATTGGTCGTGGGTACGGGTAGGTCTGGTGGGCGAAAGCAGGAGGTATAAGGTGAGGGACGAAAAGGGGCATGAATAAATTGTAGAGCTCTTTGAGCATAAGTGCGTACCAAGTGAGTAGAGATTAGGAACCGGCAAGAGAGACTTGGGTGGAAAAAGAAATATTGGGGGCTTGAGCAGAGTGAAATTGATAATGCGACAGTTACATCACACGGTGAGGGTGGAAAGACTGGCAGTGGAAAATCCCCTAGAACCTTTGCAGTTCCATGTTTTTCTTAACATCACCCACTTGCCTACACTATTGATGTATCTTTATGCACTGTTTGTTTTTATGGACCAATTGTTGTTTGTTCGCGCCCAGAGCGCTACTTTGTCATATCCTTGTTCTGGACCTGCGTGACGCACGTGCTCTTCGCTCGCACGCCGCAATTCGGTTCTCGTTTTCTGAGTCCTTGTGATCTCATTACTACCCTTGGGTTGATAGCAGAAACTAAGCTCCGCAAAGAACACTACGACTGGAAGACGCTTCGTTCGAGAGCAGGATCTGTGGGAACGGTGCGCAGAATTAATGAAGCAGAATGAAGCTCTCGGCTACGTTAAAAGGGTGCATGCAATCACCGACGGCCGAAAAAGGTTCTGGTATCTACCTCGGCGCCCGGTTATCAACCTCAGGAAACTCGAAAAACTGCTGGTGGTTTTCAACTGAGAGGCCAAGTTCCAGGGCAAGTCGGTAAACGATCGCCTACTACAAGGACCTGAATGGACCATGCCAATAATCGAAGTTTCGTGCAGTTTCAGATTGGGTAGAGTGGCCTTGTCCACCGACATCAGAGAGATCTTTCCGCAGGTAAAAATACCGCTGAAAAACGAGACGCGTAGCGTTTCCCTGGTGGGAAGAAAACGATCGGGACGACACAGTGATAAATTATTGAACGGCCGTCCGCTCCTTCGGAGCGATGTAATCACTGTTCTTTGCAAAATTTGCCATTCAAGAATCAGCGAGCAAACATGGAGCTTTGGTCCACCGGCCGGTAGTAGATAGCGCCAGCAGAAATTTTCTTATCGACGACTATCTTGGATCATTTGATGATGCAGACTCGGCCCTAGCGCAGTGCAGAGGCCTAGCAAAATTGCCAGAAGAGGGTGGTTTCCGTCTGACGAAATGGATGTCGAACGCTTCGGAAGTGCTCCAGATCATTCCGTACCTCGAGAGGGCCAGAAGGGTTAGAGATTCTGACAGCCCTCTGCTCCCTACCGAACGCACTCTAGGAATACAATGGAACGCGGAAACGGACGACCTTGTTTTCGAGCTAAACGTTCCCGAACTGCCAGTAACCCGTCGAGGCTTACTATCCGCTGTCTGTAGTCCATTCGACCCGTTGGGTTTCGTCTCACTCTGGCTGCTACCCGGGAAGATTTTGCTGCAGCGGCTCTGCCGTAAGAAATTCGATTGGGACCAGCCACTGGACCGAGATAACCGGCTGGACTGGGAAGAATTTCTGAATACTTGGAAGAAATAAGGGGACATAAGGATTCCACGATGTTTGACTCCTGGTCATAATACGCGGACGAGAGAACTACATGCCTTTTTTGACGCATCTGAAGTCGGTTACGGAGTCGTGATGTACGGACGATGGTGCACAGGAGACGGACAATATACTACGAGGATCCTGTTCGCTAAAGCCCGCGTTGCTCCATTGAAGTAGGCCTCAATCCCACGCGTTGAACTCATTGCAGCCGTGTTAGCGGTCAGGGCGGTGCAAGCGGTGAAGAGATGTTTCGACTTCTACATTTGGTCGGCTAGCTTCTGGACGGACTCAACGATAGCGCTTTACTACATTAACAAAGTCCGGAGCCGGTTTAGTACTTTTATTGCTAACCGACTCACGATTATCCACGATGAATCAGCTATGAACCAGTGGAAACACGTCAAGTCTGGAGATAATCCGGCCGATCTGCACTCCCGAGGTGTGACCAACTTCAACCACTAGACATGTGGACTAGAGGGCAAAACTTCCTGCAAATGCCTAAGAAGGACTGGCCCTTGTGCGAACTAGAATCTCCTCTGGAATTAAAACTGGGGATCAGAGGCGTATTGATGACGGCAACAGTCTTCGAATCGATGTTTATTTTGTCACGATTGATCGGGTTTTTCTGCTGTATGAAAACACTCCGTCCATTAGTTCTGTTGGCCAGGATCAAGAGACATTTTCTAGCCTTAAAATGTACCCAGCCCTCCAGCCGGATACTGGTGGGTCAGATAAGTCCCGACGAACTACGAGTCATAGAACACTATTCAGCATGGTACAACGAGAGGCTTTCACCCGAGAACTCGAGAGGGTGGAAGTAGTGGGACCAATCGATAAAAGAAAATCGTCTCCGAGGGGCGACTTGAAACATTAAAAACCACACTTATTAGTGGACTAATACTGGTAGATGGAAGGCTGACCAACTCTCACATGAGCTTTGACACTAAGTACCTTATATTGCTACTGGCCCGACAACCTGTGATAGAGCTAATGATCGGACACATCCACGCCGTGGAGGTACATTCCGGGAAAGTCACGTGTCGAGCGCCATCCGAAAGCGCTTTCGGTTGCTCAGAGGAAGAGAGACTGTAAAACGCATAATCGGACGCCGTGTATGTTGTAGGAGACGAAATGCCACGACGGGCAAACAACACATGGCTCCGCTGCCAGAATGCGGAGTGGCTTCGGGCTAGTGGACATTCAACGACACCGGGCTGGACTATTTCGGGCCCTTGTAGATCAATTGTGAGAAGAGGTTGCAAAAACGATATGGGTGTATCATGACGTGCATGAAGTCACGCGCGGTACACCTAGAAGTCGCATTTTCGATGACGACCGATTCTTTCCTACGGGCCTTGCAGATATTTACCAACCAAAGGGGCGTACCGGCCGGTATATATTCAGATAATGGGTCGAACTGTGTGAGCGCCCACCGGGAATTGCAGCCTTGGCAAAAGAACATGAACAGGGACGAGCTGCAGGACCGAACCGCGGCCTACGGCATACGATAGCATTTCAACCCTTAGCAGACCAGTCGCCGCGGCCTCGTATGGGAACGCCTAATCCGGTCCACCAGGCGAATATTACTGTCGATCATCGGGAAACAGCCACCCGACGACGAGAGGCTGAACACCGTCATGAATGAGGTGGAGAGAATTCTGAACAACCGTCCCCTGGTTCCGGTGACCAACGGCGACCCCAGCAATCTGGCGCTCACCTCGCACGACTCATGGACGTTAAGGTCGAATGAGGGATTTCAAGAGCCGGTAAACCTTCGTGGGAGCTACCTCCGCGGATGGAAGCAGGCAAACTATCTTGCCAAGGTTTTTTGGAGGCGCTGGCTGCGGGCGTACCTCCCGGCTCTGCAAGCTCGACAGAGGTGGCTGATCGAAACAAGATCATTCAAGGTTGGGGACGTGGTGATGATCGCAGACGAGAGCACAAATTTCAGCGCCTGGTCCTTGGGAGTGGTTATGAAAACCATCGAAAGCACTGGCGGACTGATAAGAAAGGTGAAGGCGAAGACAGCTAACGGAACGCTAATCCACGACTTACGCAGTTTTAGCCTACTCGAGAGTGAAGGCGGAGAAGCTGATAAAGCTGAGGCCCAGCAGACTATTTCGCATTCATCTTCCAGACGGGTCAATAAACTCCATGCGTGGGATCATTCACGACACACTTAAGTATCGAACCACCGTACACCCCGGAGCACATACACTTACATTTACTCGTTATACCACCTGGTATCCGTCAAACACGTTACAGTGCTCACAGACCTTCGTTGACGATAAAGAAGGTTTCATTTTGATAAGTGGTGGTACATGCGATTCCATTGTACATCCGGACACATATGCGCATAACCGAAGCTCGCTATACCTCGTAATCCCTATCAAACATGTGACAGTGCTCGCCGTTTGATTTTGTTGACGATACTGAATGTCGTCCGCATATGTGGCAGCAGCGACGATTACATAATACACACACTCACACTCACGCAAGCACATACAGCCAAGGCAGGATGGCCCTTCCAAGGACAGCATCTATGTTTCCCTCCACTCCCACCATCGGAAGATGTAAAGTAGCCTAGAGTCTGTGTGGCCAACAGATTAGGCGCTACCTTGAGTGGAACAACGACAACAGTTATTAGGCACGCGCACTGACAGCTGGGCCTACGTAGGTAGGAAGAATCAGTACCTTTATGCAAAACCCATGGCTCTGCTAAGGATTCGAGATTATTTTGGTGGGCGGTGTAACGACCGTTACTGGAAAATCCCCTAAAACCTTTGCAGTTCCATGTTTTTCTTAACATCACCCACTTGCCTACACTATTGATGTGTCTTTACGCACTGTTTGTTTTTATGGACCAATTGTTGTTTGTTCGCGCCCAGAGCGCTACTTTGTCATATCCTTGTTCTGGACCTGCGTGACGCACGTGCTCTTCGCTCGCACGCCGCAATTCGGTTCTCATTATCTGAGTCCTTTTGATCTCATTATTAAGGTTTGTATCTTTTTGGTGTCATTGTTCATTCAGTAATCTGGTATAGTAGAATATCACGGATAATCACCTTTTGGTTTCGGGGTCCGTTGTGAATTTGGCTACGCATTGCTCAAATATGTGTTGCAGAGGGCAATCACGGCGAGAAACGGCAGGAACAAGAATAAAATGGGTGTGTGTTCATAGAAGTACAACTACAAAAAGAGAATTGATAAGAATGATAACAAGAACGAAAGACGAGCTACTCATGGCGAAATAAGACAGGTAGAATCATGCCATATGCCACTGAAGATGATTGATTCGATAGGACAAAGAGAGTTAGAGGCTGCTATCCACTAACGATGCAAAGGGGTGAGGTGACCGTGAGCTGGACACCTAACCTGAAAAAACGTTTCGTGAAATGGACACAGAAGGTGTGGCTCACCGGCTCAAGTGCTCTCGCACATCACTGCAGTCGAATTACAAGCAGCAAGTGGGCTAGCCAAAGCGGGGGATCTGGCCGCTCCCCGCAGATTTAGGACGAGTGATCATTGATGAGGCTTAATAAATAGCTAATAATATTATCTTTAACTATTTTTTCCATTATTCTGGATAAGACGGGGGTATGGTTTATAGGGCGATAATTGGATACCTCATGTAAAAGTCCTTTTTTATGAATGGGGACGATTACCGAGCGCTTCCAGTTAGCAGGTATGGTGCTACCATTAAGTGAATGAGTGAAAAGGTTAAGCAACAACAGGGGGAGATCCGGTCCATCATTGACGAGTGCAATTGGTGGTAAGCCGTCGGGGCCTAATCGAGATGAGGGTTTGCTATTGGATAGTAGCTTAGAAATACTCCTGGCATCGAAGGGTATCGTAGAAAGGACAGAGACGGTAAGTGGTGAAGGTGGGAGCGGGGCAATGACAGTAGCTGGAGCCATGGCTGAAGCAGAGAATGCATTGAAGGCTTCGGCTATGCAAGGTGGGGAGGTGATGGATGATTTATTGTCCAGAATCAGAAGTTTGAAGTCGGCCTTAACATCAGCGTTTCTAGAATTATGCAACATAGAAGGAAGTTGCGACTCGTTAGGATGACTCAAAGCCTTAGCTTCTTGGTCACGAAGTCGCGTATTATCTTGTCGTTGAACAAGTGTGGAGAGTCGGTTTAGACGAATAAAAAGTGAAAAGTCGTTGGAATTATGTAGTTGTTTGAGAAGTTTATGGTACTTCTTATGGAGTGGCGAGACAGGCGACCTCTTTTTAGGTACAGCCTGGGCAGTATTGGACAATTTTTCCAGACAATCGGAAAAGAAGGAGTAGAAAATATCCGCAGCATTCTGAAGGTCCTGGGTGAGGAAATAATCACCCCAGTCTTTCTGCCGAATAAGCGTGACTAGCAAGGCCCAATTTCTGCATAGGAATGTATTGTTGGAGGGGTGTGCGGGGTTAGGTGGGCCTCTAAGGAGCAGATGGCAGATAACCATTTTATGGTCACTACCGGGGAAATTTCGTGTTACGGTCACGTCGATGAGAGGCATGTTATGAGTAAATACCAGATCTAGTATATTCCCATTTCTGGTAGGTTCGACAACATGTTGTGTCCAGCCGCCAAGATGAATGCTAGTGATCAGGTCCATAAGATTGGGAGGAGCCGAGAGGGTGGCCAACAGATGTGAGGGAGATTAAAGTCACCCGCAATGGGCTTGGTTCCAGGAGGAAGCAAAGAGAGGTATTCGAAAGACCTAATGAGAAGTGGAAACAAGGAACTGGGGGAATTTGGTGATCGATACACGCAGCCAATGTGAAGAACAGTGGTTTGGAGGTTCATAGTGAACCAGAGAGAATCGGGAATAGAATCGAGTGCCGTATGTAAAAGATGGGTCGTGGTGTAGACCTCCTTGACGTAGGCTAGGCACCCACCACCACGCCAGTTCGGTCTGTCGGTCCTTAGAAGACTGTACCCTACCAAAGATACTTGATCATTGGGAGTGCTCTCAGAGAGCCAGGATTCCGTTATTAGGAAAATGTCGAAATTATTTGTAAGGACAAGTTTTTTTAGGTGCGGGAGTTTGTCAAGAATAGAACGCTAGTTGAATAAGGCTAGAGATATACCATTTGTGGGAGGTGGTAAAGGCACATCAGGGGGGTGGTGTAATTTGGAAGGAGGCAGGCTATCGCGATTGGAAGGAGCGGAGATTAGGTTCAAAGGGGAATATGTTGATTGTGAGGCTAGTGGAAGGTCAGATGGGGTGGCTTCCAGCCAAGCTGAATTAAATGCTGCAGTGAGAGGGACTGCTGAGGGGTAGAGAGACTGGGCATCAACGGAGGGGGAAACATCGGAGCAAAGGGAAAAACCTGTGGGGTTTGGCGGGTCGATATCAGACAGGGGTGATTAGGGGCAGTCGAGAAATACCGGCCAGTCGGAATCGAGTATTGGCTGAAGAGGGGTGCAGAGAGCAGGGTTGAAAATGTGTAGGGTGGTATATTAAGCTGCACTTTGTGGGAGGGGTAACTCAAGTTGGGTGGAACACCAAATATGGAGCAGTTAGAAGCGGAGGCAGTGGAGATAGTTGTTAGGTGAGAAGTACGACGTGAGGCAGATTGGACGGCTTGTGGGGGCCGTATTTTGGTATTGACTGGCAGTGAGCGCGGTGAATTTGTAGGGATCACCGATGCCTTGGAGCAAGGGGTATTTTCTAAGGTCGAAACCTTATTCGATGAGTTAAGGCGAGTTGATTTAAGAGGAGACAGCTGAATGAGGGAGGGGCTTGTGAGGAGAATGGGAAGACTGTTGCACCTATTCCTCTGGACGGCGAGAAGTTTATCACCGGAGGGAACAGAGGACGAGTTAGAGTTCGGGGTGTATCCAACAGACGATAAGGTGGGAGAGCGAGGCAATAGTTGGCGTCTCTTCCTGGGTGGCAGTAAAAGGGGAGAAGCGGAAGTGTCTAGATCAACAGTAATGGGATTAGATTTTTGAAGAGTTCAGTACGGGGGCAGATGAGGAGGCAGTGGGGGGTTGTGAAGAGGCAGGAGGCGCGTGTGGTGATAAAGCAGTAGGGACTTGAGAAGGAGCTGTGGAGCGACCAGCCGTCTGTGTCGAAGGCTCAGAACCATCAGGCGTCGTTCTAGTGGGGAAAGTCGGAGATCTGGTAATTTTCCCTTGAAGTGGGGTTTTATCTTCGTCTATTTTTATGTTTTTATAAGGAGAATTAGAAACTATAGTGTAACGCATTTATATGAATTCTTTGGCAGATAGATCATCTGCAAATCGCATAAGGATCGGACAGTTGAAGCGCTGAACGCGCTTACGCAGCCTTGTTATTTGACAAGGAAGGTGGGCCATACCACAAAAATTCAACAGTGTGTGCTTGACATGCTCCAGAGGTACCGCGCGTGACTTCATGCACGTCATGATACACCCATATCGTTTTTGCAACCTCTTCTCACAATTGATCTACAAGGGCCCGAAATAGTCCAGCCCGGTGTCGTTGAATGTCCACTAGCCCGAAGCCACTCCGCATTCTGGCAGCGGAGCCATGTGTTGTTTGCCCGTCGTGGCATTTCGTCTCCTACAACATACACGGCGTCCGATTATGCGTTTTACAGTCTCTCTTCCTCTGAGCAACCGAAAGCGCTTTCGGATGGCGCTCGACACGTGACTTTCCCGGAATGTACCTCCACGGCGTGGATGTGTCCGATCATTAGCTCTATCACAGGTTGTCGGGCCAGTAGCAATATAAGGTACTTAGTGTCAAAGCTCATGTGAGAGTTGGTCAGCCTTCCATCTACCAGTATTAGTCCATTAATAATTTATTATATTATAGTATATTTCTTGACCATGGTCAATACACATGCACAAGGCAAGATCAGAGTTTGCAACAGTACATGTCGATGGGAGGTATTCACAAATTCTGAATTTATAAATCACACTGCAACCGAAATACTCCAGTAAAGTCATGTAGTGTTTGAGTTAACAAATGTGGTAATGGTTGAGGCGGGAATTCCAAATCGGTTTCGAAATCGCTGGGGGTGGTGTGGATAGCTGGGCAGCCGTGGGATTGCTGATATAAGCGACAATTGGGCGATCACTAACGAGTAACCGTGCGGAAGAGATGCCAAGAAAATTGTTAGAAGTAAAGCAAGCATGGGGCTTCCAACGTGCAGTCAGAGATACCAGCGGAATATTAGAAACTGATCCCGCATTGGGTAACTAATTGTGGAGGAAGCACGTGAAATAAAGGCAAGTGAGTCAATGGTGATAATAAAACGGACCTTTTGTGCAGGTAATTACAGTGTTATATGGAAATCCAAATGAAGGCAAAAAGCTTCGCAGGGACTTCAGTGAACGTTTGAAGAGCGTGAATGGTGTATGGACGTTTAATGGACTTTTAAAGAAAAGCCGTCAATGAAAGGGATTAGTGGAGACAAACGTCAATGGTTCGGCTAGGCAGAAGTTGGAAGAGTGTAAATTTTTTTTGTATGTGATAGAAAATTGTTAACCAAATTACGGTTGGCTGCAGATGGCTCTTATTCTGTTCCTTAAAGACCTTGTTTGCAGATGATGGCAGGTAGAATGTTGAGGGAAGCAGGTAAAAACGGGCTGGTTTGACGATGTTGACAGCTGCGAGGGCTGGGTTCCGGTCATTGGTTTCGTACTGCAACGCGGGAAGAATTGAACTGTTGAGTTGGATTATTTGGGAATAGACGTTGAACGGATGTGTTGATGGTTGGTGTCAGGAATCACCTCTGCGATCTGGCGAGACTTTCGTGAGGGTTTTTTAATCCGTGTGCGGTGCCCCATGTAACGTCAGCAGGCGAGATTGTAGGTTTAAACCATTGATCAAATCGTCCAGTCTTTACGGTAATGCGGAATAAACGTCGATTTGGCCGATGGCTACCCAAGTAACCAATGCACCTGGAAGAGATCAGGAGTGCGGCAGTCTGGAAAGTGTTCCAGCTGTGGGTTATGCTTATCGTTTTTATGGAAGCAAGAAAATGATCATTTTGTTATCCGAACAATTAGTTATCGTTTGGCTAGTGGACCGGTCTATTATGGATCCCTAGACGGAGACTGGTAGCCTTCTAGGGTATTTGGATGATAGTCGAGATTTAGAGCGATATCAGGTAGGCGATGGATGAGGAGAGGGTGTCCGTTTGGGAACCAGGAATAAAACAAAAGTAGATGGTCTGGTCTGGAAGAAGAATGAGAAAATAGGAAGATAACAGTCTGGTCAGTTCACCAGCTGTGGTCGAGGACGACAAACAGTAAAAAGGGAGAAAAACACTGGGTGTTAAAATGAGAATTTTTCATGTGGGAGCAAACGTGCTGGTATTTCGCAGGGTCAAGAGAAATCAGAGGCATACGGATTCCGGTTGGAATGGGGTCTTAACTTACCATGAGCATATGCGCAGATAAGTGAAGCCTAGTTACTAAGGAATGGTAATCCGTGTGGCAAGGCTTCAGTGTACGAGAAAAGCACAAAAAAGCAGGATGGGACGGCTGAGTTCTAGCCTGAGCCAGGAATTAAGTGAGAGCGAGCACCCATCGCTAAAGGATGGAACGGTTGTATTTATATATGTGCAAAATATGTTGTAAAATGGCACAATCTAGTTAGGAAGGGGGACAAGTGAGTGGAGCATACCCAAGGTATATATATAGATATGTATATAAATATATATTGCTGTATACGTGGGTGCGATCATCAGACGGGTCATGCGAAAGCGGTCGGAAGCAAAAGAATGTGGCAAGGAAAGTGAGATAGAGAGACGCAGTCTGGGTATAGCCCAGCTGAGGATCAACGGTTAACGGAAAGAAGAACAAAAGTTAAGCACGGGCTCATCGGTGCAGCGGATCCCTAAGGCACATTGAAGCCATGAAACGTGAGACTAAAAGGGAAACGCCTAAGTGTGGCTAAAACTTTCAATGGGAAAGTTAGCATTTCGCCTAGAGTGGTCATTGAGCAGGAGTAAAGACTAAGTTCTGCACGAAATTACAGAAGAACCTTAGCTGGGGGATAGGGTGGAGCAGAAATGGTAACGTCATAACTGGGTGTTGAGTTCAGTTAGTGAGTCACGCCAAGTGAGGTAAATCGGACTGGATTTTCCAGTTCGAAATCACAGAGATGGTGAGGGAAGTATATGTGGTGGGACCAGGTGCGGAAGAGAGGCATTGTAAGCTGAGAGATATCGAGGAGCGTTGAGTTACTCACCATGATTGTGTTAATAATTGTAAGACAGTAGTGAGTATATATACATATACATGTACATGTATATATATATTTATATTTGTATATACAAATATTATATATATGTATGTATATATATGTATATATATATATATTTATTATATATATATATACATCTATATATATATATATATATATATATACGAAGCCGACCAGGGGTTGGATACTGAAGCAGTTTTTATAGCGTTGTTGAGGTTGGTTTCAGGGCCAGAGACGCGATTTACCTAAATAAAGTTAATTAATCGTGGAGCGGGTGAGACATATTGACAACCTCTGGGGAGTAATACGGTGGTCTCTATAAATGCGAGCGCATCTGTAAGGATTTGTTTCAAAGTTGAATTGGCAGGATCCTATAAGTTTATATGGAAAAACAGTTAGTGGACGCGGACATGCTTACAAATGTCGATGGCGAAGTCTAGGAGAAGCGGTCAAACAAAGCAATCAGAATTTCAAAAGCGGTGAGGTTATTTTGGAAGGTAAGGTAAAGAGAGAACGCAGAGCAATGGCTTAAAAGTCGAGGTCTATCTCGTAAGCTTGGCTTTCGGTTACGTGAACGTTGAATAAGCGCAAAACAGTTAGGACAGAAATGAATTCATCAACAGCATGCAAGAATGCATACTTTGACCGAGAAGATCTGATGTGCAAGGAAAGTTTATTCCAGATTCTGGAGTACGCGAAGAGAAAGAACTTAGAGCGTAGAACAATCCTCGCGGAGTGTGTGGTAATAGTATACCGTCTATTACGGAGTGAATATCCAGTATCCGGGGAGAAGCACAACTAGTTGGAGGAATAGGACTGCTTAGTCAATAGCTTATACAGAAATATCAAATTTAGCTTGATGCGAAGAAACCATAGTGGTTCGATTTTGAGGGATAAGCATCGTTCCCTGTAGTTTAATTTGGACGACCAACCGATAAGCTGTTTTTTGAATCTTCTTTGAATACATTCGATAATAATCCTGTCGGATTTTCTCATGCTAGTGGAGATTAGGGGACAATATTCGAGAAGGGGCCTGCTATGTACTTTGTACATGTAGAGAATGCTCTGCCTAAGCTAAAAGGATCTGAACAGAAGACCAAGACACTTTTAAGCCTTCGCCGTTTGGAGGAAAGCATGTTCCGAGAAGTTGAAAGAGCAAGAATAACTTAAGCCAAGGTCTCTTACTAAAGGCTGGCTGTCGATGGGTGAACTGCCAATGCATAAAGAGCCAGGAGGAACCTGGCATTTGTAAGTAAGGAAAATACACTTGTCGGCGGAGAATTTCATCGCCAAGGTTGAGCACCATTCATCAAGAGCGGCTAAATCCGCAGAGATTTTAGGGATAGTAGTATTGAGGTTGCCAGACGAAAAAGTGTAGACTATCTTAATGTCGTCCGCGAACAAAAACGGCGTGCCAGTAAGTAATGTCGGAAACATCATTTATATATAGGAGGAGCAGCAGGGGGCCCAAAACACTTCCCTGAATAACACCGCTGGTAACAGGCCTAGGATTAGAGGTGTGCCCGTTAACTAAGACAACCTGTGAACGATGAGATAAGTAAGACGAGAACCAAGAAAGAAGTGGATCGACAATCCCAAATGACCGTAGCTTTGTTAAAAGGTGGGGGTGAGGTACACGATCAAATGCCTTGAATAAATCAAGATAAATAACAACAAGATTTCCCACTTTCAGCAGAGTCCGTGACGAGATTCAGAAAATCATACTGGCAAGTGATGCAGGACCGTGAACGGAGGAATCCATATTGGTTGTGACTAATAAGACTGAGGCTTAATAAATAGCTAATAATATTATCTTTAACTATTTTTTCCATTATTCTGGATAAGACGGGGGTATGGTTTATAGGGCGATAATTGGATACCTCATGTAAAAGTCCTTTTTTATGAATGGGGACGATTACCGAGCGCTTCCAGTTAGCAGGTATGGTGCTACCATTAAGTGAATGAGTGAAAAGGTTAAGCAACAACAGGGGGAGATCCGGTCCATCATTGACGAGTGCAATTGGTGGTAAGCCGTCGGGGCCTAATCGAGATGAGGGTTTGCTATTGGATAGTAGCTTAGAAATACTCCTGGCATCGAAGGGTATCGTAGAAAGGACAGAGACGGTAAGTGGTGAAGGTGGGAGCGGGGCAATGACAGTAGCTGGAGCCATGGCTGAAGCAGAGAATGCATTGAAGGCTTCGGCTATGCAAGGTGGGGAGGTGATGGATGATTTATTGTCCAGAATCAGAAGTTTGAAGTCGGCCTTAACATCAGCGTTTCTAGAATTATGCAACATAGAAGGAAGTTGCGACTCGTTAGGATGACTCAAAGCCTTAGCTTCTTGGTCACGAAGTCGCGTATTATCTTGTCGTTGAACAAGTGTGGAGAGTCGGTTTAGACGAATAAAAAGTGAAAAGTCGTTGGAATTATGTAGTTGTTTGAGAAGTTTATGGTACTTCTTATGGAGTGGCGAGACAGGCGACCTCTTTTTAGGTACAGCCTGGGCAGTATTGGACAATTTTTCCAGACAATCGGAAAAGAAGGAGTAGAAAATATCCGCAGCATTCTGAAGGTCCTGGGTGAGGAAATAATCACCCCAGTCTTTCTGCCGAATAAGCGTGACTAGCAAGGCCCAATTTCTGCATAGGAATGTATTGTTGGAGGGGTGTGCGGGGTTAGGTGGGCCTCTAAGGAGCAGATGGCAGATAACCATTTTATGGTCACTACCGGGGAAATTTCGTGTTACGGTCACGTCGATGAGAGGCATGTTATGAGTAAATACCAGATCTAGTATATTCCCATTTCTGGTAGGTTCGACAACATGTTGTGTCCAGCCGCCAAGATGAATGCTAGTGATCAGGTCCATAAGATTGGGAGGAGCCGAGAGGGTGGCCAACAGATGTGAGGGAGATTAAAGTCACCCGCAATGGGCTTGGTTCCAGGAGGAAGCAAAGAGAGGTATTCGAAAGACCTAATGAGAAGTGGAAACAAGGAACTGGGGGAATTTGGTGATCGATACACGCAGCCAATGTGAAGAACAGTGGTTTGGAGGTTCATAGTGAACCAGAGAGAATCGGGAATAGAATCGAGTGCCGTATGTAAAAGATGGGTCGTGGTGTAGACCTCCTTGACGTAGGCTAGGCACCCACCACCACGCCAGTTCGGTCTGTCGGTCCTTAGAAGACTGTACCCTACCAAAGATACTTGATCATTGGGAGTGCTCTCAGAGAGCCAGGATTCCGTTATTAGGAAAATGTCGAAATTATTTGTAAGGACAAGTTTTTTTAGGTGCGGGAGTTTGTCAAGAATAGAACGCTAGTTGAATAAGGCTAGAGATATACCATTTGTGGGAGGTGGTAAAGGCACATCAGGGGGGTGGTGTAATTTGGAAGGAGGCAGGCTATCGCGATTGGAAGGAGCGGAGATTAGGTTCAAAGGGGAATATGTTGATTGTGAGGCTAGTGGAAGGTCAGATGGGGTGGCTTCCAGCCAAGCTGAATTAAATGCTGCAGTGAGAGGGACTGCTGAGGGGTAGAGAGACTGGGCATCAACGGAGGGGGAAACATCGGAGCAAAGGGAAAAACCTGTGGGGTTTGGCGGGTCGATATCAGACAGGGGTGATTAGGGGCAGTCGAGAAATACCGGCCAGTCGGAATCGAGTATTGGCTGAAGAGGGGTGCAGAGAGCAGGGTTGAAAATGTGTAGGGTGGTATATTAAGCTGCACTTTGTGGGAGGGGTAACTCAAGTTGGGTGGAACGCCAAATATGGAGCAGTTAGAAGCGGAGGCAGTGGAGATAGTTGTTAGGTGAGAAGTACGACGTGAGGCAGATTGGACGGCTTGTGGGGGCCGTATTTTGGTATTGACAGGCAGTGAGCGCGGTGAATTTGTAGGGATCACCGATGCCTTGGAGCAAGGGGTATTTTCTAAGGTCGAAACCTTATTCGATGAGTTAAGGCGAGTTGATTTAAGAGGAGACAGCTGAATGAGGGAGGGGCTTGTGAGGAGAATGGGAAGACTGTTGCACCTATTCCTCTGGACGGCGAGAAGTTTATCACCGGAGGGAACAGAGGACGAGTTAGAGTTCGGGGTGTATCCAACAGACGATAAGGTGGGAGAGCGAGGCAATAGTTGGCGTCTCTTCCTGGGTGGCAGTAAAAGGGGAGAAGCGGAAGTGTCTAGATCAACAGTAATGGGATTAGATTTTTGAAGAGTTCAGTACGGGGGCAGATGAGGAGGCAGTGGGGGGTTGTGAAGAGGCAGGAGGCGCGTGTGGTGATAAAGCAGTAGGGACTTGAGAAGGAGCTGTGGAGCGACCAGCCGTCTGTGTCGAAGGCTCAGAACCATCAGGCGTCGTTCTAGTGGGGAAAGTCGGAGATCTGGTAATTTTCCCTTGAAGTGGGGTTTTATCTTCGTCTATTTTTATGTTTTTATAAGGAGAATTAGAAACTATAGTGTAACGCATTTATATGAATTCTTTGGCAGATAGATCATCTGCAAATCGCATAAGGATCGGACAGTTGAAGCGCTGAACGCGCTTACGCAGCCTTGTTATTTGACAAGGAAGGTGGGCCATACCACAAAAATTCAACAGTGTGTGCTTGACATGCTCCAGAGGTACCGCGCGTGACTTCATGCACGTCATGATACACCCATATCGTTTTTGCAACCTCTTCTCACAATTGATCTACAAGGGCCCGAAATAGTCCAGCCCGGTGTCGTTGAATGTCCACTAGCCCGAAGCCACTCCGCATTCTGGCAGCGGAGCCATGTGTTGTTTGCCCGTCGTGGCATTTCGTCTCCTACAACATACACGGCGTCCGATTATGCGTTTTACAGTCTCTCTTCCTCTGAGCAACCGAAAGCGCTTTCGGATGGCGCTCGACACGTGACTTTCCCGGAATGTACCTCCACGGCGTGGATGTGTCCGATCATTAGCTCTATCACAGGTTGTCGGGCCAGTAGCAATATAAGGTACTTAGTGTCAAAGCTCATGTGAGAGTTGGTCAGCCTTCCATCTACCAGTATTAGTCCACTAATAAGTGTGGTTTTTAATGTTTCAAGTCGCCCCTCGGAGACGATTTTCTTTTATCGATTGGTCCCACTACTTCCACCCTCTCGAGTTCTCGGGTGAAAGCCTCTCGTTGTACCATGCTGAATAGTGTTCTATGACTCGTAGTTCGTCGGGACTTATCTGACCCACCAGTATCCGGCTGGAGGGCTGGGTACATTTTAAGGCTAGAAAATGTCTCTTGATCCTGGCCAACAGAACTAATGGACGGAGTGTTTTCATACAGCAGAAAAACCCGATCAATCGTGACAAAATAAACATCGATTCGAAGACTGTTGCCGTCATCAATACGCCTCTGATCCCCAGTTTTAATTCCAGAGGAGATTCTAGTTCGCACAAGGGCCAGTCCTTCTTAGGCATTTGCAGGAAGTTTTGCCCTCTAGTCCACATGTCTAGTGGTTGAAGTTGGTCACACCTCGGGAGTGCAGATCGGCCGGATTATCTCCAGACTTGACGTGTTTCCACTGGTTCATAGCTGATTCATCGTGGATAATCGTGAGTCGGTTAGCAATAAAAGTACTAAACCGGCTCCGGACTTTGTTAATGTAGTAAAGCGCTATCGTTGAGTCCGTCCAGAAGCTAGCCGACCAAATGTAGAAGTCGAAACATCTCTTCACCGCTTGCACCGCCCTGACCGCTAACACGGCTGCAATGAGTTCAACGCGTGGGATTGAGGCCTACTTCAATGGAGCAACGCGGGCTTTAGCGAACAGGATCCTCGTAGTATATTGTCCGTCTCCTGTGCACCATCGTCCGTACATCACGACTCCGTAACCGACTTCAGATGCGTCAAAAAAGGCATGTAGTTCTCTCGTCCGCGTATTATGACCAGGAGTCAAACATCGTGGAATCCTTATGTCCCCTTATTTCTTCCAAGTATTCAGAAATTCTTCCCAGTCCAGCCGGTTATCTCGGTCCAGTGGCTGGTCCCAATCGAATTTCTTACGGCAGAGCCGCTGCAGCAAAATCTTCCCGGGTAGCAGCCAGAGTGAGACGAAACCCAACGGGTCGAATGGACTACAGACAGCGGATAGTAAGCCTCGACGGGTTACTGGCAGTTCGGGAACGTTTAGCTCGAAAACAAGGTCGTCCGTTTCCGCGTTCCATTGTATTCCTAGAGTGCGTTCGGTAGGGAGCAGAGGGCTGTAAGGTTGATTAGACCTTACTTCGCGGTTTCCTTAGTAAACGCGTGCTTCGGTCCTTTGTACTGCGTGGACCACCTGCACGTTACTCTAATGTGCGGCACTGCACAAATATGTTAACCAGAACAGTATTCTCCACGACCCGTGAGAACGAGAAGTCGATTGGGAGAGATAGTGGTTAGCGTGTATTTGGGAGCGTGCGTGAGAGCGTGCGCAAGAGCAACGGTCAAATGGCAACCGCGCTTGGCAGTCAGCGTTCAGTTAAACAATAAACGTGGTAAAATTATGAACGAAGATGGCAACCGCTACAGGGGCCTCCTCCTAGAAGTCCGACGGAGTTGGGCTTCGATCGTGATGGTAAGCCGGAATTATTGGTTGTCCAGGAACTCCTCATAGCTTCTCCGTTATATTGTTGTTGACGTCGAACGACTGCTGATGAGTTTACCGGTGCCTGCACTCTCGAGATCCGATGTGCGTGGGTCCAACTGTGTTTTGGCGCCCGCGGGTCTCATACGAATGCAAGCCGGAAAATGCCTCGTCAGGTCCATCCAAAAAGGCGTCCAGTTGCCGTCTCCAGTGCCAGGCTGAACAATCGTCCCGTTGTCCAGTGAGCGGTTGGCTCCTTGAACGTGCACGGGAGTCAGCCAGGCTACGGATGAAGCCAATGTGACTTGTTAGATCCGTCTGAGAGAGGGCAAGGTAAACTGGAACAAAATAGCGCCTGAGGGCGCCGGCGGATGTTGGACCGTAATAACAACACACAAACGATGTTCGGTGTTGTTGTAGTCGCTAGGAGACCAGAAGAAAATGAAATCATAACTACCGATTGTAATTTCACGGGTCTGTTGTTTGGTAAATCCATGGCGAACTTCCCAACTTATTGCTAACAGTCGGTTGTAAAAATCGTCACGAAATCGGCGAAGCGGACGGGATTTCGTAGTTGGCGACCGCGACGGCTACTTCGCGTTGCGGGTACGGTTGGAGAATCTGATGGACTAGCTGCCGAGTCCTCACTAGGCGTAATTGGGGTGATTCGAGTGGTAACTCGCTCGATGCAGGTGACTGAGCGACTTGAGTGGGCGTAAATTGGCCGAGCGGCTTGCACTCAATGACGGCAGGTTTGAGACGATCGATAGATACGGTGTCGTGTCGTCCGTTGATATCTATGACAAATGTTTTTGCCCTACGTTTTATCACCCGAAACGGGCCAGTGTATGGCGCTTGTAGTGGTGATCGAACGCCATCGACGCGAAGGAATACATGGGTAGCGGTTCCTAACGCAGTTGGGACATAACTTGTAGACCGTTGTTCACGCGGCGGACTGGCCTTGAGCACTCGCATGTGCTGCGTAAGGCGCTGAGCATAGTCACCGTAGTCGAAAGTCACGGTTGGTGAGGGGGCTACCAACTCCCCAGGCAGACGAAGTGTACAGCCATATACTAGTACGGCCGGTGTTGTGTGTAACTCCTCCTTAACGGTACTACGCAGGCTTAAGAGTGCTAATGGTAGTGTTTCACTCCAAAGGGGGTTACCGTTTGCTCGAAGGGCGGCTTTTAATTGCCGGTGGAAACGCTCAACCATACCATTGGCCTGAGGGTGGTAAGCTGTCGTCTTAACGTGTTGGCAACCGAGCGTAGCGAGTAGGCTGCCGAAAGCGCCGTCAAAGTGTGGACCGCGATCGGTGGTCACTATTGCCGGGCAACCGAAATGACTAACCCAACCGGTCAGAAAAGCTTTCGCGGCCTCTTCCGATGTGGGACGAGGGATAGGGATGGCCTGCGGCCAGCGAGTAAAACGATCCACGCATGTGAGTATGTAAACGTACCCAAGCGAAGGTGGGAGTGGTCCTACGAGGTCGACGTGCACATGATGAAAACGTGTTTCAGGTTCTGGGAACCTGGCTAACGCCGCCTTAGTGTGCCTATGGGTCTTAACACGTTGACACTGCAGGCAAGCACGAGCCCATTGACGGACATCTCGTTTGACATTGTGCCAAACAAAACGCTCAGTTATCAGTTTCACCGAGGCAGTCACACCCGGATAAGCCAGATTATGGAGTGTCAGGAACGTAGGATAACGGTGGGCAGCAGGAACTACTGGCCTAGGGCGACCTTGCGATACATCGCACACGATGGTATTCTGGGAAGCTGGGATAGGCACTGTGGTTAAACTCAAAGAACCGTTTTGCCGAAGTCGTTCGATGTCAGGGTCCATAGTTTGAGCCTGTGCCATTGCGTCCAAGTTGATGTTAGGCGTTTGTGACAGACTTAGTTGATATACGCGCGATAAGGCGTCTGCGACGGGATTAATTACCCCAGAGACGTGTCGTATGTCCACAGTAAACTGTGAGACAAAGTCTAAGTGGCGAATCTCGCGTGATGAGTATCGATCCGAAGCTGACTTCAGTGCGTAAACCAAAGGCTTGTGGTCTGTAAACACCGTGAACGAACGGCCTTCGAGTGCATGTCGAAAATGACGGATTCCCAAGTAGATCGCTAATAACTCTCTACCGAACGTGCTGTACCTTGATTCCGCGGGTTGTAGGCGCTTGGAGAAGAATGCTAAAGGTTGCCAAGAGTCATCTACGAACTGTTGCAGTACTGCTCCAACCGCTGTGTCCGAGGCATCCGTCACTACCGAAATAGGAGCCAAAGGGTCGGGGTGTGTAAGGAGTGCTGTGTTGGCGACAGCATCCTTGACCAAGGCGAATGCGGCCTGTGCCGTGTCGGGAAACACGAACTTCCGCTTACCTCCGCGCAACAGGTCGGTGAGGGGTTGCATCATTTCCGCACAGTGAGGAATAAATCGGCGGTAGAAATTCACCAGGCCGGCAAACTGACGCAACTGGCGAAAAGATTGGGGTTCAGGGTAGTCGCGAATAGCGGAAACTTTATCTGACAGAGGGCGGATACCCGAGGATGAAATAGAATGTCCTATGAACGTGATATCAGACCGGCCTAATTCGCATTTCGCGATATTGATCGTAACGCCGTGCTGGCTAAGGCGTTCGAAAAGTGCTCGTAAGTGCGTAGCGTGCTCTTGCTCTGAAGAACTCGCCACCAAAATATCATCCAGGTATACGTGGACATTTTCCAAACCACGGGTTGCCTCGTGCATGAACCGTTGAAAGGTCTGGGCTGCATTGCTGAGTCCAAACGGCATTCGCAGAAACTCGAACAGCCCGAAAGGTGTAGTGTGGGCAGTTTTAGGGATATCGGCCTCTGCTACCGGGAGCTGGTTGTACGCACGAACTAAATCGATACGGCTGAAGATGGAGCAACCTGATAAAGACGAAGTAAGATCCTGTATATGGGGAATCGGGTATCGGTCCGGGACGGTGACTTTGTTAAGTGCTCTGTAATCACCACAAGGTCGCCGGTCGCCACTAGCCTTAGGAACCATATGAAGGGGGGAAGCCCAAGGGCTACTAGAAGGGCGTATTATACCCAGTTCTAGCATATGTTCGAATTCGGCCTGTGCAACACGAAGCTTGTCTGGTGCTAACCGACGCGGCCTACTGAACACTGGGGGTCCCTTAGTGTCGATATGGTGAGTGACACTGGTCGTCACTGCTGGGAGAGGCCCGGCCTGCCGAAACATGGCCGGGTAGGCGGCGATGAGTTCGCTATAAGGTTGGTGTGCCGGTGGTTGAACGTAAAAGGGCGTGACGTGATTCACTCGCGAATTATGACCCGCAACAGCGAAAGTGGTCTGACGATCCACCACTCTGCGGCGCCGTGCATCAACTAACAAGTCAAAGTGCTGCAGGAAGTCAATGCCTAGAATTGGGTACGGGACGTCGGCGATGATGAATACCCAACGAAAATTACGCTTTAAACCCAAGTTTAAGGTGAGCGACCGCTGGCCAAACGTTGGGATGGCCGTGCCATTGGCAGCGCGTAGTGTTTGGGCCTGCGGTGTGCTATTGTCGTCTTTCGCTCGGGGGAGGACGCTCACTTCGGCACCGGTATCTACAAGGAATAGGTTATTTGAAATAATGTCCCTTACGTTCAAAAGACGACTATTGGTGTGATACCCGGCTTCGTGGGTCGCCACCACGGGCCGGGGGTTTAGTTTCCCTGATGAGCACCGGGAAACGTACACCCTCGTTCGCATCGTTTGGCTCCCTCACCGAAGCGACTGTGGTATTTACAATATCCTTCTTTTGAAGAACCGACGAAACGGCGTCGCAATGACGGACTATGGAGCCTAGGTGAGCGTGCGCGGTGCCGCTCCTGTGACCCACTTCTAACTGCTAGGCGTTGCAGGCTCGCGTCAATTCTAGACAAAACTGACGCGAGATCGTTAGATGTGGGCAAGGCAGGCACCGTTGCGACGGACGGCTTGGTTACTCCAGCTACAGCGGGGTTGTATCGTGACATAATGTCATCAGCTATCGCTGCAGTTTCCTCTAGCGAGCATTTGCGTGTGGCACTTAGTAAAACTGGAATGTTATGCGGCAAACGCTGCAGCCAAAGTTCCCTCAAGAGCGGGTCCTCACCTATTGTCGGTCCTCTCAAGCGCTGCATCTCACGCAGCAGTTCGGAGGGCTTCCTACTTCCAAGCTCAACGTTTTGAAGTTGTTGCATACGTTGGTCTTGCGTTGGGGTCGTGCGGGCAATGACAGCCTCCTTTAAAGCCTCATAGCTTCGGGAAGAGATTATTACGTCCCTTACTTGCATTGTGACTTCTGACGGGAGGCGGCCTGCTACCCACCTGAAACGGCTGGCGTCGCTGGTTATACGGCAGTTTTCGAATTCTAACTCGACCAGCGTGAACCAGAGTTCTGGATCAGCAGGTGTGAATGCCGGTATGTGCAGCGTGATCGCCCCAACGGTGGGGTCTGAGCAGGATTTCCGTTCGGCAGACATAGCGATTACTTTATGGAATACCGACGGGAAAAGAAATCAACGACCAATGGGGCACTATAGTCTTCGCGAAAAAAAAATCACGACAAATTAGACACAAAATATGTTTGGACGAAAAAAAAAATTATTTGGTAAACCAACCGAAAAAAAAATCAAGATAGGGAAACAATAAAACACACAAAAACGTACGCAGACGGGACCCTGAACGGTAGAAAACAAGGAAACTCACGTGACCTGAGGATCACGTCGGGCTCACCAATTGTAAGGTTGATTAGACCTTACTTCGCGGTTTCCTTAGTAAACGCGTGCTTCGGTCCTTTGTACTGCGTGGACCACCTGCACGTTACTCTAATGTGCGGCACTGCACAAATATGTTAACCAGAACAGTATTCTCCACGACCCGTGAGAACGAGAAGTCGATTGGGAGAGATAGTGGTTAGCGTGTATTTGGGAGCGTGCGTGAGAGCGTGCGCAAGAGCAACGGTCAAATGGCAACCGCGCTTGGCAGTCAGCGTTCAGGTAAACAATAAACGTGGTAAAAGTATGAACGAAGATGGCAACCGCTACAGGGCTGTCAGAATCTCTAACCCTTCTGGCCCTCTCGAGGTAGGGAATGATCTGGAGCACTTCCGAAGCGTTCGACATCCATTTCGTCAGACGGAAGCCACCCTCTTCTGGCAATTTTGCTAGGCCTCTGCACTGCGCTAGGGCCGAGTCTGCATCATCAAATGATCCAAGATAGTCGTCGATAAGAAAATTTCTGCTGGCGCTGTCTACTACCGGCCGGTGGACCAAAGCTCCATGTTTGCTCGCTGATTCTTGAAGGGCATATTTCGCACCTAAATGGTTAATTACTTCGGTTGCGTGTTAATGTAGGGAAGGAAACGCAAGACATTAGCTTTAAAAAGAGAAGTTTCAACTCATAAAGGTATATGATATATGTACCAAGACGTTACTACTGGCGAGACAAGTACGGAAACACTTACATAAAACAGTATTGACCGTGAAATTAATGGAATGGCTACATAATATAATTGAAAACCATACCGCAGATGTCATGCGGTATCGGGGCGTTCAAACGAACACATTGAAGCTTTATGGATTCTACAAAACTACTTCAGTATCACCTACAGCTATGGGAAATGTACCTCATCGACAAAGTACACCTAATTATGGTACAAGTACAATTATAGCATAACACGGCGGTTTTTACTACTCAGCTTAGCATTTACTAATTAGTAAATGACAATCTGATATGTCACTATTACCTTAAAGTCAGCCCTGATCATCGGCACCAAAAGCGGAAGGGGTAGAGCTATAAACTTAGCGAACAAAGCTCAGCGAGAATGGCTGCCGCCGGGTGAATCCCAGTCAGTTAGAACAATTGGTGCTGGGTTTGTAAAGCAACTAACCGGCCCAAATATCCATGACAATGGGACACTGATAATCCACACAGTGAATCTGAATAAACGATGTCATTCCTTTCATGAAATTTCAGTCATTTCTCTGTCCCTCGGTCACCGGCGAGTTACCGGAATTTGGCGATGGGCAATGTACCACCAGGGTATGGTCGCCGTACTGGAGGATCCTTGGAGCTCACCTGTGCAGGAAACTTGACGTCTTGGCTATCTGCCATGCATTCCCGGAATCAACCTTAACCCGAACCTGACTTCAAGACCATGTCCTTGGGATTCCCATTCCAATCAGCTGTTCGCGCCTCAATCGGCGGTGGGCGCTACGGCTATCTGTTTTTCTTTTTCTACGTTATCGGTTTGGATTATGTCCGGAACGAGCTATGGTTAGTAATTTATGACGTTGCCGGCATTTTGATATCAACCTAATAACCGAAATTATCTTATTCATTTGGGTTTAAACCCGGGCAGCTACTGTTATGCTGGCACGGTAGCCCCTCACATGGCTATTTAAATCGTCATATTATGGACTCACAAGAAAAATCAACTGAATCCCAATTGCGAACAAAAACAATTATCGGATTGCTGCAAATTAATTTCGCATGCTCTTTTTTGTTGCAAAAATACCGAAGTTCAAATACCACCGATTACCCTTGTAGCAAAACCGGTACAAAACCGCTCCGAAAACCGATTGGTTTTCGGCCGGTTTCTACTAATATGCCTATCGGTTTTCGGTCAGTCTGTTTACTAGCCATTTTACACGGATCAACATTGAATTGATGCGAAGGAAATCGACAACCGCAGTAATGTGCAATGCTTATTTGACGTTCTATTTAAATGATTGGTTTAATCCATCGAAATGCTTTTAAATACCTCGGTATAGATCGCTCTATTTCATTCCCTTAAAATGGGTCAAAGAAGGACAAATAACCGTAAATCATAAATTAGGGGGTAGAAATAAGCAGCGTAGTACGTAATTTGGGAAAAGTGAAAGAAATTACCGAAGCATATCATGTACTCCAAACGATTAACACAAAACCGATTCGAAACCGTTCAGAAACCCCCAGGAAACCGGTCAGAAACCGCTCTGAAACCGATCGACGTAATAGTAAAAACCGCTCGAAAACCGGCCGAAGACCGATGGGTTTCGGAGTGGTTTGTGCTAATCGTTTGAAATACGTGATATGCTTCGGTAATTTGTTTCAGTTTTCCCAAATTATGCATTACGATGCCCATTTCTATCTCCTAATTTATGATTCTCCGATAACTGTCTTTATTTTACCAATTTCGAGGGAATAAGATAGTGATCTATACCAAGGTTTTCAGGACATTTCGGTGAACTAAACCAATACGTTTGAGTAAAACGCCAACCAAGCATTTCACATTACTTCGGTCGTCAACTTTATTCGTATAAAGTTAATACTGATTCGTGTAAAATGGCTACTGAACAAACCGACCGAAATGGGATGTTACGAACGGGCTGGGTGCTACAAGGGTAGATATGATACTGCATATGTATGTTATTTTATATGTATATATGATAGCACAGTCACTGTCAACTTGGCAAGTGGCAGCTAGTGGTGTTACACAAGGATCGGTTCTGGGTCCGCTCCTCTTCCTGGCCTATATCAATGACCTACCATCAGTTTTTCAATCGCCGTGCCTCATTTACGCAGACGACCTAAAGATCTGGCACACGATTACGTCATACGCTGACGAGCTCGTTTTTCAGGAGGACATCAGAGCTCTTGAGAGATGGTCAGATCTGTGGTCACTACCAGTCAACACGGACAAGTGTGCGCATATGCGAGTAGGAGCACCGTCCGGCAGTGGGATGTACAATATACACGGGGCACCCCTCCGGCGCTCTGTCTGCGAAAAAGATCTGGGAGTGATGGTGGCCTCGTCACTAAAAACGAAGCACAATACTGATAGAGTATGTTCTTCAGCGTGGAGTATCCTGGGGCCGAATACTCGTTCATTCGGCCATCTCTCACTCAACGCCTTCAAGGTGTTGTATGCAACCCATGTGCGTCCCAGGCTGGAATACGGGGGGCCAGCAGTTTTCTCTTGTACGTTGGCAGAGGTGGCAAAGTTGGAAAGAGTACAGAGAGGCGCAACCCACCTTATCGGAGGGCTACGTGGGGTCAGCTACGAAGAGCGGCTGAAGATCACAGGGCTGTTTCCAGTGGCCTATCGGAGAGTCCGGGGAGACCTGATCTTCACCAGGCGTGTCATCAGAGGCGACTTCGGCTCAGAACTACGTGCAGAGCTCCCTCTCCGCGGACATGGCCGTACGAGGGGACACCCGCTAACTCTAAAGAAACCACTCGGTGGGCCTGCCTCTGGTGTACCGTCTATCTCGGAGGGTGACCAATCTATGGAACTCGCTGCCAGCCGAAGTGGTGGAAGAGCCCAACGACACATTGTTCAAGCGACTTCTGGACGTATTTCTAAAGAGGTGGTGGGAGACACACATGAGTCTACATCACTGAGCTGTGGTGGGGAGGCTTACACGGGAGAGACCCTCTGCCTCTATTATGAAGAATGAAGAATGAAGAATAATAGTTTTCATATGCACGAAGGGCCTATACTCACACCTGCAGGTGTATACTGTTCATTAAAACTATTCGTTCCGAAGTGACGTTATGACGTTACTCGGTATTGATAACTTGTTACCACCCAAGTAGCAGATTGCGCAGCGCTACCCTGGGCTAACGCTGGGCAAAATGGGCTGACGCTTGGTGAACAATGGGCTCTAATGGAACAGTGCCCGACGTAATGGGCTAGTCTTGGGCAAAATCTGGGCTTTAACGGCCTATGGCTAGACAGAATATCTTGTTGAATTTACTGGAAAAACTTACAATGGGCTTTCGTGGAATTTTCAGATTATTACAAATATATCTGTAGTAATTCAGAATAAAGTGAGAACTTATAAAATGAGAGTCAGGGAAGTGGAAAATAGAAAAGGGGCACCCATTTACAGAAACAATCGTAATGTGCTGCGCCTGTCTGGGGCCCATTAGGACCCCGGTAGCGGTGTCCATCGTTTTCAGTAGAATTGCCCCTCATATACCCAGCCTTTGCTCATCCAGGGCCTATCTAGGCGTGGTACTTGGGCGTCGCCCAGGCAGCATAATGGTCACCCAAATAGCACATCGCTACCGGGGCCCAGTTGGTCTCAGTCCAGGGCTTGCTTTCTTTGCTGGAACATGGTGTCCACCTTTCGTATCTCATTTATCCACAGTCGCTTGTTTTATCTCGCTGAATTTTAACCAGGTAGCACCTTGTCCATCGCTATCCTGGGCGAAATGGGTTGAAACTTGGTAAACGATGGGCTTTAGTGGGCCAACGCCGGGTGAAATGGGTTAGTGCCGGGCTGTTATGGGCTGGAGCTGGACAGAACATTTTGTTGTATTTGTTGGGGAAACCTACGATAAACTTTCATGAAGTTTTCAGGTCATTACAAATATATGCAATAGTTCGGAATGCAGTAAGAAATCGTAAAATAGGAATCGGTGAAGTAAGGAGTAAAAAAGATCCCAACTGCCGAAAAATTTGGACAATGGGTAGAGCCCATCTGTTATGACCCACTGGTTCTCTTTTACGGCCTGAGTGGGAATCTGCACACACGATCTCAACTTGCAACTTCAGTCGCTCCAGCCCGCTATGGAAAACCAGAAGACAACAACTCGGCTCGCCAAAGCACGTGTCTTTTTGCATAAATTACTATGTAGTATTTAAAGCGAAAATCGAACTTTCTCGAGCTCGGGCGTCCAGTTAGGTTCAAGCCTTGTTAGGCTAATTAGGTTGATAAAACCATTCGCCGGATTGATGATCCATCCGTCGACCCGATTTACGTCGGATTGTAGATAAATGCTCGTTCGAAAAGAGGGGTTCCGTCCTGAGTAATCCGATAAGTTATTGAGTAATGATAATTTACTCCGGCCTGGCACGCTCAAGTTGGATTAGTGGATTGCTTCGCAAAGCTTTTTTTGTTTAAATTCCCAACACTAATTGGGGCCCGCCAGGGCCCCGGTAGCGATGCCCATAGTTTTCAGAGAAACTGCGCGTCGTACGTTCACCGCTTGCCTATCCGGGGCCCAGATAAACGTGCTGCTCGGGTCAGGATCCCCATCTTTGACCAAGCCAAAAGTCTACCTATTAATCACTCAAGTAGAATTCACCCCATATTGAGCAGTGCAATTGTCATTGATGGGATTATCGTGAAATATGGCATTCAAATGCGAACATAGAAACTGTTTTCCTTGTCCTCTTAGTCTTCTTGCTGGATGCTTAGTACTCCGGATTACCAGGTACTAACTAGAACCCGAGAATAGCCTAGAGAACGGGCAACAAGCCAAATAGTTAGACGGCCGCCAGGAGTCAGTAGGACAGATGAACATACAATGTGTATTGAAATGGTAGCTTGCCGATTACGTCTAAATGTTAGAGTGACACCAGGCAGCTGAGTGGGGTAGGATTCGACCGTCCAAAAGCAGAACAGTCGAAATTGTGTTTGATTATTGGCGGAAACCACTTATCGTTACAGCAAGCGGACAGACGACAAACAGCCCTGTGGCTTCAAATAAAATACGAACTGCCTGGAGCTGGGTGGTGAAAACTTCCTGTTGCCTTACAAGTAACACTCGCTTGTGCACGAGTTAGAGTTGCTATTTCGAACAAAAAACCGAATGACATTGGGGAGGTCACTTCGTGCTTAATTCCCAAGAAATCACGGACTGCTCCTCCATACACACCGCTCATAAGTAGGTGCCATTCAGGATATCTATGAAGCCGGTTTATCCTCACAGGAGCTAGCCCCATAAAAGTAAGTAATTGGTTCAACTACGTGTTTAGCCCGTGCGGTTAGTAGATAACTGTATAAGGTGTGTCAGAGGGATTTGCCTGATTTGGGCACGCCCGTTGTAACTAACGATGTATTTTATAAACCTGCACCCACGATGTCAGTTCGATCGGTCTTGGTTGGTCACTGATCAGGGGGATTTGATAGTCATGAGGCGGTCAAAGATGTATGCATCGTCTGGTTACATCAACTAACTACTGACTGACCAAAGCGAGTTCCGTTCTAGTTAATCAATGGTCATTTTGTGCTGCTTGGGCGTGAGTGAACGACGTTGCTCTAGTGATTAGGATGTCATGATCGTGACATTCATCGACGAATGTCTACATGTTTACCAAGTAGTACAAATGGCTACGCACAGAGCAGTAATTGAATAAAAGAAGTTTAAAGTAATAAAAATCAGTAGGTGAAATGTTCCCACACTGGGCACGGTTTACTGAGCGTTTGTGCGATAAGATTCCTTTGAGTGCGTATCTAAGGAGTGACTTACTTTACTTTTACGCGACTATCTCCTGCTAGAGGGTAAGTCGGCTCTATGACTGTCTCGTGTAGCTGACCATGCGCGGCGCTTGGAGGCAAGTTCAGTGCAGATCGCGATCCATTTTCTCCTCCATTGGCGGGCACCATAGACCGACCGTAAGTCTAGGCGCTCAATATCCTTCTCGACAGTGTTGATTCAAGTTTTCAGCTGGCCACCAAAGCGACTGCGCCATCCAGGACAGGGTTCGGGACGGAGTGTTTGTTTGGTTAGTTCTATCTCGGGTCGCCATCGCAGTCGACGATATTGGAAGTTTGAGGGTTCGTCATTTTCAAAGCACCGTCTCCTAACTTCATCGTTGGATACTCTGTCTCGCCAATTTACTTTCAAAATACGCCAAAGGTACCAATGATCGAACACGTTCAGCTTCTTGGTATGGTCAGATTTCGCAGCCGTAGCTAAGTCTGGGCCGTACAGCGGCACAGTAGATATGCATCTTGTGACGGACGATTACGAACAAACACGCACAGGTGAGGTAAATGAAGTCGGAATGGCCTTTTTGGGTTTGAGTCAGTTTGGAATCAGATCATACAGCTGAAATGGAATCGGAGAAATACTAGCAAACATATGAGTGAAACAGAGGTGTTCATTTCACCATATTCACCCTCGCCGGGAATGTTATGGAGAGTGACGTACCAGCGAAATGAAAAAGGACGCGGTGTACATGACAAATAATGTTTGATGACAACAAAAGGATTGGTGAACTCATGCTTCCCTGTTTCTTCAGTGGTGAGGGTGCACGCGCTGTTGGAGTTTGCGGATTTCTTCCACTGAGTCAAACGTTGCCGGTTCTTCCACGGAAGAGGTAAGTAAGTTACGGTCTGTCGGTTCACTGGGGCGCTTGGTCATCGGATCTATTGTGTCTGAATGTTCAGGCGCATCTAATCTACGCATATGTCCCACCACTGATTCACGATTGTGTGCAGATGGGGAAAGGTATTTGAGCGATACGGTATCTTCCCGGCCATCATCGTAACGTACGTGTGCGCAGTTGGGATTGCACTTTACGAACTCTGCTTCTACCATAGAATCGAATATAGATGCACTATTGACTTTGCGGATGAGTACACGATCAGAGGTCAGTAGCCAACTGGGGAGTGACGTACCTGTGGTAGCTTTCCATTTGTAGTAGAAGAGACTTTTGTGAGGCGTGGGATTGGTGACCGTGCATAGAAGGAAACAGATAGAATAAAGTGCGTCTGGAAGTACAGCTTCCCATTGTGTAATACGCATTTGGCGGGATTTAAGCGCGAGTGTAATGGATTTCCAGAGGGTACCATTGAGTCATTCTACTTGGTCATTACGATGTGGATTATAGGCCGTCGTGCGGCCGGTTGCGATACCTCGGCTGTGGAGGAAGGTTTGGAGTTCCTCGGACATAAATGAAGATCCACCGTCGGAGTGTTTGAAGCTGGGTATTCCGAAAATAGAAGACGAGTTAGTTAGGCTTCCGGTGACCATCGAGGTAGACATGTCAGAATAAGGATATGCGAATGAGAATCGTGAAAATTCATCAATAATGGTGAACAGAAAGCGATTTCTGGTGGTGCTAGGCAGGAGTCTTTTAAAGTCGATGCTGAGACGCTCGAACGGTTGCGTTGCCTTGATGAGGTGCTTTTTTGGTAACCCGTAGAATCTAGACTTGATTTCCGCACGCGTTTGACAGTGAGAGATGACAAACTTTACATCATCAACGGTAAAGGGTAGGTTTCGTGATCGTATAAAGTGGTACATATGCCTAACTGCAAGATGACACAGAGAGTTATGCCAAGGAGTGAAGTCAAAATCAAAGTTCCACAGAATCCTTGAGGAAGTGTACCGGTTACATGATTTTTCGAGCCAGGATGATAAATTATGTCGAGTTGGAGATCTGATAGCTCCATACGCCAACGCTGCATTTTTTATTTTTCTTCCTCTTGGTGACTGACCAGACATAAAAGTAACAGATCGTTGGTCAGTTATCAACATGAAATGACAACAGACCAGGAAATGACGCCATTTCCGCAAGGCCTCTACAGTGGCATACACTTCTTTCTCCACTGCCGAATGCCGACGTTCTAAAGATGATAGGGTCCGGGAAAAGAAAGCAACTGGACGTCCGTTTCGATTGAGACGCGGCGATTGCAGGGTCTGATGCATCTGTTTCTGCGACCAGAGAGACACCCGGCTTGATGGTGACGCAAACAACATTTTCAGTTGCTCAAAAACCTTCAGGACATTCCCCGGAAGCGGAAGGTTCGTTTTCGAACAGGTAGACTAATTTTACCGGAGAAGCGAGGCATCTACTGTGGATAGTAGGAAAACATGCCGGCTGCACGCTGTTGTGATTTGGTGTAAGTAGGCGGTGGAAGTTGTTGCAGCGGTCGTAGTCATTCTGGATCCGGTTTGATTGTTCCTCTAGAAACTTCAAACCGAGTAAAGTAAGATACCGAGTACGAATGATACTCTTTTCATTACTGAGTTTGGTACCATATCGTCGAGCAACTTTGAGGAACTTGGACCAATTCAGATCGTGCTTTTATCCGGTTGTGCCGCAAATCACTAGGTTATTCACGTAGGCGAATGTACCAGACAGCTTCTCGCCTTCTATGATGGTATCGATAGCACGTTGGAATCAGGTCACTACGTTTGTAACACGGAAAGGAATATGGCAGATTCGGCACAGCTTACTGCAAGCTTCAAAAGGTGTATTTATGTTTTCGTCGGCACGGATGAGGATCTAATGATAAGCAATTGTTAGATCAAGCGGGATCATCATCATCATCATCATCGTACAGCGTTAAACAGTAGGGCAAGCCCCACTGACCACTGCCTTTCTCACCATGTTGCACGTTGAATTAAAAAGTATGAATATACAAGATGGACAGGGAGTGGACCTATATGGGTGGGAAAAGAAAAGAATGCCCTAGTAGCCAACACACGGAATACACAGTCTAACTGTACAAACGTACACCGATCAAACATTCTGATTCGATAGAAAGTGACAACACGATCTCCACTGTTCGCGGCTCGCAGCCACATCCTTCAGTGTCTCCAGCCAACTGGTGGACGGATCTTTTGGACCCCAACCACGAAGACGTGAAGCACCTACTTTTCCTAAGTTTGCTGTACATTTTCTCATTCCTCGCTGCCACGTCATCTGTTGACCTCCACGTGGTCTCTTCCACTCCCTGGGAGGGGCGGAGAATAGGACACGGTACGGTAGACGTGTGTTTGCCATACGTAACACGTGTCCCAACCAACGAAGTCTACTAAGTTGGATACGCTGTGACAAAACGTTCTCTGAATTAGTACCCAATACTCGCTTTCTTACCTCATCGTTGCTTACTCGGCTATTCCACCCAATCCTAGCGATACTACGTAAACATCGATGGTCGAAAACCTCAAGACGACGGATATCTTCTGCACGCAGACTCCAAGTTTCGCAACGATACAACAAAACTGAACGCACAGTGGCACAGTATACACGACCTTTCAACTTCAGTGAAATATCGGATCGGCGCCACAAGTGCTTCAGTCCAGCGTACGCCGCTCGAGCTTTGGATATCCGCGTACTCACCTCTACTACTGTGCTCCCATCCGTCGTCACGCAGCTACCGAGGTAGGTGAAGTGATCGACAACTGCCAGCACCTCCCCGTCGAGCATCAAGCTCGGAATCGTTGACGTCCAGTCTTGTAACATCATCTTGCACTTTGAAGGTGCAAAACGCATGCCGAATGGAGCTACAGCTCTTGCGAGATTATCTAGTGCACGCTGAGCATGTTCCGTGGATTCGAACAAGCAGACAACGTCGTCTGCGTAATCCAGGTCACATAGCTTTTCACTATCTCCTAGTTCGACGCCTACATCCTGAAGATTTTGCAGCGCACTCTCCATTATTTCGTCCATGACGAAGTTAAAAAGGAATGGAGACAAAGGGCATCCCTGCCGAACACCACTGGTCGTTTCGAACCGACCGGATAGTTCACCGTAAACCCTTACGCGGCCAGAAGTATGAGAATACAATGATCTCATTAGGTTCACGAACTTCTGGGGCATACCTTTTCGATGAAGAGTACTGAAAAGCGATGTTCGATCAACTGAATCGAAGGCGCCTTTCAGGTCTAAGAAAATCATTATTGTTGGTCGGCGGTGCGTGTGACGCGTTTCAAGTAGTCGGCGAAGAGTAAAAATCTGGTCGATGCATCCTCGACCTGGGCGGAATCCAGCCTGCTGTTCGCGGACATTCCTCTCACGAGCCGGTGTAAGACGATGCAGCAAAATCGAAGCTAATACTTTGGTGACTATCGGGATTAAGCTAATCCCACGATGATTACTGCAGTCATTGCGTATTCCCTTACTGAAGATGGGAACAATCAATGACTCGCTCCATATTAACGAAATACGCTCCTCGTTCCAAATGTCACGGAGCAAGGTGGTGAGTGATTTTATCAACGCCTCACCACCCAGTTTGAAAAGAACTGGAGGAAGTTCGTCGGGACCTGCCGCTTTCCCCCGCCTTAGTAATCGAATACATGACTCTACTTCTACTTCTGATGGGGGCTCAAGTGATACCACCCAAGAAGTCACAGTTGTTGACACGGGAGTAACTACACTAGCGTGCGGCCAGCTAAACTGTTCCTTGAAGTACTCGGCCCATCGGTCAAGCCTTTGCTGTTAGTTATACATGGGTTCTCCATTCCTACTGCAAATCGCTTCACTGACCTGAGTTCGCCGTCCACTGGTGTCACGAATAAGTTTGAACAGTCTTTGACTGTTACCTGAAGCAGCTGCCACTTCCATTTCTTCGGCTACATTGACCCACCAATTTTCGCGATCCTTCTTAAGGCTTCGCGTAACTTGTCTTTGCAGCTTTCTCCGCATCTTATTCATCTCCTTACGGTTCGAAAGCTGACGCTTTTGCTCCATTATACTCAGCGACTCTTGCGAGATCCAGTGTCTTTGATGGACAACGGATCGAGGACCACAGGCAAAACCTGCTGCAACGTGCATCGCCTGTTTGATATGAGACCAATGCTCATCTACATTACTGTTCTCCGGGGATCCTAGCTCATGTGCTAACTTCTGCTCATAACGGGTGCAAACGTCTGGATCACACAAACGTTGCACGGCTAATCGGGTTTGCGGTTTGCGACGATGGCCATGGAGCTGGAGAGATAATCGCATTAAAACTAAGGCATGGTCCGACTCTACGTACGTGGACCAGTAAGATCTACAGTTCTGAACAGAACTGCGCCACCGGTAGCTTACGGCGATATGGTCAATTTGACTAAAAGTACCTGTAGAGTTAGAGCGCCATGTCGCTGTGCGACGCGAGCTGTGTCGGAAATTTGTGCTAGACAAGAACAATCGATTGTCTGCACAAAATTGGAGAAGCCTATCCCCGTTATCTGTGCGCTCAGCGGGTAAAGCACAACGCCCACCTAAACAGGCTTCTGACACACTGAGTTTGCCAACTTGTGCATTGAAGTCACCAGCTAGCACTACAATGTCGGAACCTTTACTGCTGCGAACGAGAGTGGCGAGGGCATCATAGAACTCATCTTTCTGCAAGTCTGAGCTGCAGTCCGTTGGGGCGTACGCCGAGATCACGAACAAATTGCGCTTAACACAACTATCCTTTCGAACGCCGACTGACCCTTGGAGTCTCACAGCACATAAACGACTGTTAACAGGGATCCAGTCTAATAGGGCAGCCTCAGCCTTGTCAGTCAAAACTATTCCCACACCACGTTGACCCACAGCTCTAGCTGCTTCGTCTCCTGAGGTGCGCAGAATATACCTCGATGAGATACCAGGAGCAGTTAGCTGAATTACATTGCTCGAATCCTGGATACGCGTTTCGCTTAAGCAGCAAACATCAATCTTCAGAGAGTTCATTGTGAGGGCTAGGCACGCCTGCTGACCGGCCTGCATGAGTGTACGCACGTTGAAGGAGCCGAGATTCAGAGGCTGACGGGGCTTGAGAAAATGTGAGTTACCAGACAGAGGATTATTCCCGACACTATTTGACAGTGAATCGTTGCGAGTATCGACCGTGTTATCAATGGGAGCATTATGGGTGGATAGATGGGGCAAAGAGGGATGGTTAGGGACAGAAGACAAAGGTTGAATAACAGAGAGGGATGTAGAATTCGTATCTAGAGATTTTCCCAGTGAAGTCGTCAATCCATGGAAATGGATATGCGTTGAGGAAGGCGCATCAGTTGATGGTTTGATTAAAACCGATTACCATACGGCGTTTATGGCGATCATTAGAGGCTACTAGAAGCTGTACTCTCCACGGAGAATTGGATGGTTCAGTGATTCCAGACTGCAACAACCATTCGACTTCAGATTTGGTAAAGGCTATATCTTGCACTGAATGAAGCCTCGACTTTATGGCCATTGGTTTGCAATTCGATGCTAAATGCTCAAAGAAGGGTTGCAGGTTCACGTGGGCCGCAAGAAGACCGCAAAGAGTAAAGGGAGGCTTACTTCCAAAAAAAGGAATTTAGACGGTTTTGCGTAACTTAGGGGAATCATGACCGAGGAGTACGTCCGTACGCAGGTCGGGAAGGACAAAGAGTGTAGTGTGATCGTAATGATGGTCTCTATGCCGAATAGGAGAGTAAAGACGACCACAGAAAAGGCTAGAAAAACGTGTGGAAGCCATTGTGACCTGTTGCTGTGAGGGAATGATTAGCCGACGGTGTTTATCAATATCGGATTTAGAGATATCGTTCAGCGAACTGTCTTTGTCAACAAGAGCATGCACGGGAATTTTATTGTCTTCTATGTTAATTACAGCATTAGAAAGACACGTTGGAACAGTGGCAATGGTGACAGCAGATAAGAGCGAATTGGTATTCTAGGGAACATGTCGCCGGGATACTGTTATCACTTGAGACGAAGATCGACATACTCGCCGAAAGTGTCTCTTTTTATCACAAGATTTACACAACGCTTCTCGGGCTGGGCAATTTGTTCTAGGATGTCAAGAGAGACCACAAAAATAACGGGAACTTGCTGTTGTGAGGACAAGATTTTTGGCTGAAACAGAGTCAACGTGCTGGTCGGAAGATGTGTTTTTGTCAGATGGGGAATACGAAGATGAAGGATCAACAGCATATACCATGGATTGCTTCTGAACTAATTTTAATTTTCTTCCAAATAGTAGTTTTGAGGTCTAGACTTTTCTCTTCTAATAGTAGCTGACGGATATGATTTGACGACAGTCCACGAATAAGTGCATCGCGAATAAATTCCTCGCGATACTGCTGAGCACTGCCAGATTCGAAATCACAGTAGATAGAAGGGGTTTTCAGCTTCTGAAAAAACTGATCGAGAGACTGATCATGTTCTTGTCTTGTCATTGTCAGTACATCTCGAGCGAAGATATCATTTTTTGGATGTATGCACAAACTTTCCAGAGTATTTATGGGCTTGTCGTAATCCCGACGATCCGCGATGTGTCTGTAGATAAATGGAGCGATAAAGTTTGTCAGGGTGGCGAGTTTGTCAACGTGAAGTGGATCAACAGTAGTGAGAAAGTTATCAAGGTTTTTTTTTAGTCCAGTTGTCCGATGCGTCTGGCGAGTGAGGGTCCATGTAGAAGCGATCAGGTCGAAGTATACGTTCCATATCCAGACTGATTAGATTGCGACGAACGATTACGAACAAACATGCATGAGATGAATGAAGTCGGGATGGTCGTTTATGGGTTTGAATCAGTTTGGAATCAGATCATACAGCTGAAATGGAATCAGAGAACTATTAGCAGAAGTATGAATGAAACACCGGATGAAACGAAAGTGTTTAGTTCACCACACACCTTAGTCCAAAGTCTGATTTCACTGCGTTTCCACAACGCCCACTGTAGCTGGAGAAATGTTTTCCCAGTTTTGTCTGTCCGAAGTATCACTTCATCCTTTGCCTGACCATTCGGAAGCATTCTAGAGCCTAGATACTTGAATGTTGGAACTCACTCGATCAGTTGGCCATTGATGGACAGCCACTGAGCTGATGGCCCTAGCCAATTTGGCATACTTTTGGTTTTCGTAGTGTCTACTTCTAGCCCGATGACTTCGCGAAGAAAGTGATTTGATCGATGAGTGGTTGAATTGTGGCAGGGAAGTGCGCTTGCACAACAATGTCATCCGCTAACTCTAGGTCTCAGTCACCAAGCGGTTCAGGGCGTGTTAACTGACCTGTGCATTGCCACTCAGCAAATCGATGTCATCGGCATATTCCAGGTCAAAAACTATTTCGTGTCATCATCATCATCATCGTACATCGTTAAACAACACGGCAAGCACCACCGACCACTGCCTTTCTTACCATGTTGCACGTTGAATTAGAAAGAATGAACATACGAGGTAGACAGGGAGTGAACATACAGGGGTGGGGAAAAAAGAATGCCCCAGTTGCCAACACACGGAATACAGTCTAACTGTACAAACGCACATCGACCAATCATTCTGATTCGACAGAAAGTAAAAACACGATCGCCACTGTTCATGGTTTGTCGCCCTATCCTTTAGTGTCTTCAGACAGCTGGTTGAGCGATCATTTGGACCCCAATCACGAAGACGTGAAGCACCTACTTTTCCTAAGTTTGCTGTACATTTTCTCATTCCTCGCTGCCACGTCATCTGTTGACCTCCACGTGGTCTCTTCCACTCCCTAGGAGGGGCGGAGAATAGGACACGGTACGGTAGACGTGTGTTTGCCATACGTAACACGTGTCCCAACCAACGAAGTCTACTAAGTTGGATACGCTGTGACAAAACGTTCTCTGAATTAGTACCCAATACTCGCTTTCTTACCTCATCGTTGCTTACTCGGCTATTCCACCCAATCCTAGCGATACTACGTAAACATCGATGGTCGAAAACCTCAAGACGACGGATATCTTCTGCACGCAGACTCCAAGTTTCGCAACGATACAACAAAACTGAACGCACAGTGGCACAGTATACACGACCTTTCAACTTCAGTGAAATATCGGATCGGCGCCACAAGTGCTTCAGTCCAGCGTACGCCGCTCGAGCTTTGGATATCCGCGTACTCACCTCTACTACTGTGCTCCCATCCGTCGTCACGCAGCTACCGAGGTAGGTGAAGTGATCGACAACTGCCAGCACCTCCCCGTCGAGCATCAAGCTCGGAATCGTTGACGTCCAGTCTTGTAACATCATCTTGCACTTTGAAGGTGCAAAACGCATGCCGAATGGAGCTACAGCTCTTGCGAGATTATCTAGTGCACGCTGAGCATGTTCCGTGGATTCGAACAAGCAGACAACGTCGTCTGCGTAATCCAGGTCACATAGCTTTTCACTATCTCCTAGTTCGACGCCTACATCCTGAAGATTTTGCAGCGCACTCTCCATTATTTCGTCCATGACGAAGTTAAAAAGGAATGGAGACAAAGGGCATCCCTGCCGAACACCACTGGTCGTTTCGAACCGACCGGATAGTTCACCGTAAACCCTTACGCGGCCAGAAGTATGAGAATACAATGATCTCATTAGGTTCACGAACTTCTGGGGCATACCTTTTCGATGAAGAGTACTGAAAAGCGATGTTCGATCAACTGAATCGAAGGCGCCTTTCAGGTCTAAGAAAATCATTATTGTTGGTCGGCGGTGCGTGTGACGCGTTTCAAGTAGTCGGCGAAGAGTAAAAATCTGGTCGATGCATCCTCGACCTGGGCGGAATCCAGCCTGCTGTTCGCGGACATTCCTCTCACGAGCCGGTGTAAGACGATGCAGCAAAATCGAAGCTAATACTTTGGTGACTATCGGGATTAAGCTAATCCCACGATGATTACTGCAGTCATTGCGTATTCCCTTACTGAAGATGGGAACAATCAATGACTCGCTCCATATTAACGAAATACGCTCCTCGTTCCAAATGTCACGGAGCAAGGTGGTGAGTGATTTTATCAACGCCTCACCACCCAGTTTGAAAAGAACTGGAGGAAGTTCGTCGGGACCTGCCGCTTTCCCCCGCCTTAGTAATCGAATACATGACTCTACTTCTACTTCTGATGGGGGCTCAAGTGATACCACCCAAGAAGTCACAGTTGTTGACACGGGAGTAACTACACTAGCGTGCGGCCAGCTAAACTGTTCCTTGAAGTACTCGGCCCATCGGTCAAGCCTTTGCTGTTAGTTATACATGGGTTCTCCATTCCTACTGCAAATCGCTTCACTGACCTGAGTTCGCCGTCCACTGGTGTCACGAATAAGTTTGAACAGTCTTTGACTGTTACCTGAAGCAGCTGCCACTTCCATTTCTTCGGCTACATTGACCCACCAATTTTCGCGATCCTTCTTAAGGCTTCGCGTAACTTGTCTTTGCAGCTTTCTCCGCATCTTATTCATCTCCTTACGGTTCGAAAGCTGACGCTTTTGCTCCATTATACTCAGCGACTCTTGCGAGATCCAGTGTCTTTGATGGACAACGGATCGAGGACCACAGGCAAAACCTGCTGCAACGTGCATCGCCTGTTTGATATGAGACCAATGCTCATCTACATTACTGTTCTCCGGGGATCCTAGCTCATGTGCTAACTTCTGCTCATAACGGGTGCAAACGTCTGGATCACACAAACGTTGCACGGCTAATCGGGTTTGCGGTTTGCGACGATGGCCATGGAGCTGGAGAGATAATCGCATTAAAACTAAGGCATGGTCCGACTCTACGTACGTGGACCAGTAAGATCTACAGTTCTGAACAGAACTGCGCCACCGGTAGCTTACGGCGATATGGTCAATTTGACTAAAAGTACCTGTAGAGTTAGAGCGCCATGTCGCTGTGCGACGCGAGCTGTGTCGGAAATTTGTGCTAGACAAGAACAATCGATTGTCTGCACAAAATTGGAGAAGCCTATCCCCGTTATCTGTGCGCTCAGCGGGTAAAGCACAACGCCCACCTAAACAGGCTTCTGACACACTGAGTTTGCCAACTTGTGCATTGAAGTCACCAGCTAGCACTACAATGTCGGAACCTTTACTGCTGCGAACGAGAGTGGCGAGGGCATCATAGAACTCATCTTTCTGCAAGTCTGAGCTGCAGTCCGTTGGGGCGTACGCCGAGATCACGAACAAATTGCGCTTAACACAACTATCCTTTCGAACGCCGACTGACCCTTGGAGTCTCACAGCACATAAACGACTGTTAACAGGGATCCAGTCTAATAGGGCAGCCTCAGCCTTGTCAGTCAAAACTATTCCCACACCACGTTGACCCACAGCTCTAGCTGCTTCGTCTCCTGAGGTGCGCAGAATATACCTCGATGAGATACCAGGAGCAGTTAGCTGAATTACATTGCTCGAATCCTGGATACGCGTTTCGCTTAAGCAGCAAACATCAATCTTCAGAGAGTTCATTGTGAGGGCTAGGCACGCCTGCTGACCGGCCTGCATGAGTGTACGCACGTTGAAGGAGCCGAGATTCAGAGGCTGACGGGGCTTGAGAAAATGTGAGTTACCAGACAGAGGATTATTCCCGACACTATTTGACAGTGAATCGTTGCGAGTATCGACCGTGTTATCAATGGGAGCATTATGGGTGGATAGATGGGGCAAAGAGGGATGGTTAGGGACAGAAGACAAAGGTTGAATAACAGAGAGGGATGTAGAATTCGTATCTAGAGATTTTCCCAGTGAAGTCGTCAATCCATGGAAATGGATATGCGTTGAGGAAGGCGCATCAGTTGATGGTTTGATTAAAACCGATTACCATACGGCGTTTATGGCGATCATTAGAGGCTACTAGAAGCTGTACTCTCCACGGAGAATTGGATGGTTCAGTGATTCCAGACTGCAACAACCATTCGACTTCAGATTTGGTAAAGGCTATATCTTGCACTGAATGAAGCCTCGACTTTATGGCCATTGGTTTGCAATTCGATGCTAAATGCTCAAAGAAGGGTTGCAGGTTCACGTGGGCCGCAAGAAGACCGCAAAGAGTAAAGGGAGGCTTACTTCCAAAAAAAGGAATTTAGACGGTTTTGCGTAACTTAGGGGAATCATGACCGAGGAGTACGTCCGTACGCAGGTCGGGAAGGACAAAGAGTGTAGTGTGATCGTAATGATGGTCTCTATGCCGAATAGGAGAGTAAAGACGACCACAGAAAAGGCTAGAAAAACGTGTGGAAGCCATTGTGACCTGTTGCTGTGAGGGAATGATTAGCCGACGGTGTTTATCAATATCGGATTTAGAGATATCGTTCAGCGAACTGTCTTTGTCAACAAGAGCATGCACGGGAATTTTATTGTCTTCTATGTTAATTACAGCATTAGAAAGACACGTTGGAACAGTGGCAATGGTGACAGCAGATAAGAGCGAATTGGTATTCTAGGGAACATGTCGCCGGGATACTGTTATCACTTGAGACGAAGATCGACATACTCGCCGAAAGTGTCTCTTTTTATCACAAGATTTACACAACGCTTCTCGGGCTGGGCAATTTGTTCTAGGATGTCAAGAGAGACCACAAAAATAACGGGAACTTGCTGTTGTGAGGACAAGATTTTTGGCTGAAACAGAGTCAACGTGCTGGTCGGAAGATGTGTTTTTGTCAGAAGGATCAACAGCATATACCATGGATTGCTTCTGAACTAATTTTAATTTTCTTCCAAATAGTAGTTTTGAGGTCTAGACTTTTCTCTTCTAATAGTAGCTGACGGATATGATTTGACGACAGTCCACGAATAAGTGCATCGCGAATAAATTCCTCGCGATACTGCTGAGCACTGCCAGATTCGAAATCACAGTAGATAGAAGGGGTTTTCAGCTTCTGAAAAAACTGATCGAGAGACTGATCATGTTCTTGTCTTGTCATTGTCAGTACATCTCGAGCGAAGATATCATTTTTTGGATGTATGCACAAACTTTCCAGAGTATTTATGGGCTTGTCGTAATCCCGACGATCCGCGATGTGTCTGTAGATAAATGGAGCGATAAAGTTTGTCAGGGTGGCGAGTTTGTCAACGTGAAGTGGATCAACAGTAGTGAGAAAGTTATCAAGGTTTTTTTTTAGTCCAGTTGTCCGATGCGTCTGGCGAGTGAGGGTCCATGTAGAAGCGATCAGGTCGAAGTATACGTTCCATATCCAGACTGATTAGATTGCGACGAACGATTACGAACAAACATGCATGAGATGAATGAAGTCGGGATGGTCGTTTATGGGTTTGAATCAGTTTGGAATCAGATCATACAGCTGAAATGGAATCAGAGAACTATTAGCAGAAGTATGAATGAAACACCGGATGAAACGAAAGTGTTTAGTTCACCACACACCTTAGTCCAAAGTCTGATTTCACTGCGTTTCCACAACGCCCACTGTAGCTGGAGAAATGTTTTCCCAGTTTTGTCTGTCCGAAGTATCACTTCATCCTTTGCCTGACCATTCGGAAGCATTCTAGAGCCTAGATACTTGAATGTTGGAACTCACTCGATCAGTTGGCCATTGATGGACAGCCACTGAGCTGATGGCCCTAGCCAATTTGGCATACTTTTGGTTTTCGTAGTGTCTACTTCTAGCCCGATGACTTCGCGAAGAAAGTGATTTGATCGATGAGTGGTTGAATTGTGGCAGGGAAGTGCGCTTGCACAACAATGTCATCCGCTAACTCTAGGTCTCAGTCACCAAGCGGTTCAGGGCGTGTTAACTGACCTGTGCATTGCCACTCAGCAAATCGATGTCATCGGCATATTCCAGGTCAAAAACTATTTCGTGTCATCATCATCATCATCGTACATCGTTAAACAACACGGCAAGCACCACCGACCACTGCCTTTCTTACCATGTTGCACGTTGAATTAGAAAGAATGAACATACGAGGTAGACAGGGAGTGAACATACAGGGGTGGGGAAAAAAGAATGCCCCAGTTGCCAACACACGGAATACAGTCTAACTGTACAAACGCACATCGACCAATCATTCTGATTCGACAGAAAGTAAAAACACGATCGCCACTGTTCATGGTTTGTCGCCCTATCCTTTAGTGTCTTCAGACAGCTGGTTGAGCGATCATTTGGACCCCAATCACGAAGACGTGAAGCACCTACTTTTCCTAAGTTTGCTGTACATTTTCTCATTCCTCGCTGCCACGTCATCTGTTGACCTCCACGTGGTCTCTTCCACTCCCTAGGAGGGGCGGAGAATAGGACACGGTACGGTAGACGTGTGTTTGCCATACGTAACACGTGTCCCAACCAACGAAGTCTACTAAGTTGGATACGCTGTGACAAAACGTTCTCTGAATTAGTACCCAATACTCGCTTTCTTACCTCATCGTTGCTTACTCGGCTATTCCACCCAATCCTAGCGATACTACGTAAACATCGATGGTCGAAAACCTCAAGACGACGGATATCTTCTGCACGCAGACTCCAAGTTTCGCAACCATACAACAAAACTGAACGCACAGTGGCACAGTATACACGACCTTTCAACTTCAGTGAAATATCGGATCGGCGCCACAAGTGCTTCAGTCCAGCGTACGCCGCTCGAGCTTTGGATATCCGCGTACTCACCTCTACTACTGTGCTCCCATCCGTCGTCACGCAGCTACCGAGGTAGGTGAAGTGATCGACAACTGCCAGCACCTCCCCGTCGAGCATCAAGCTCGGAATCGTTGACGTCCAGTCTTGTAACATCATCTTGCACTTTGAAGGTGCAAAACGCATGCCGAATGGAGCTACAGCTCTTGCGAGATTATCTAGTGCACGCTGAGCATGTTCCGTGGATTCGAACAAGCAGACAACGTCGTCTGCGTAATCCAGGTCACATAGCTTTTCACTATCTCCTAGTTCGACGCCTACATCCTGAAGATTTTGCAGCGCACTCTCCATTATTTCGTCCATGACGAAGTTAAAAAGGAATGGAGACAAAGGGCATCCCTGCCGAACACCACTGGTCGTTTCGAACCGACCGGATAGTTCACCGTAAACCCTTACGCGGCCAGAAGTATGAGAATACAATGATCTCATTAGGTTCACGAACTTCTGGGGCATACCTTTTCGATGAAGAGTACTGAAAAGCGATGTTCGATCAACTGAATCGAAGGCGCCTTTCAGGTCTAAGAAAATCATTATTGTTGGTCGGCGGTGCGTGTGACGCGTTTCAAGTAGTCGGCGAAGAGTAAAAATCTGGTCGATGCATCCTCGACCTGGGCGGAATCCAGCCTGCTGTTCGCGGACATTCCTCTCACGAGCCGGTGTAAGACGATGCAGCAAAATCGAAGCTAATACTTTGGTGACTATCGGGATTAAGCTAATCCCACGATGATTACTGCAGTCATTGCGTATTCCCTTACTGAAGATGGGAACAATCAATGACTCGCTCCATATTAACGAAATACGCTCCTCGTTCCAAATGTCACGGAGCAAGGTGGTGAGTGATTTTATCAACGCCTCACCACCCAGTTTGAAAAGAACTGGAGGAAGTTCGTCGGGACCTGCCGCTTTCCTCCGCCTTAGTAATCGAATACATGACTCTACTTCTACTTCTGATGGGGGCTCAAGTGATACCACCCAAGAAGTCACAGTTGTTGACACGGGAGTAACTACACTAGCGTGCGGCCAGCTGAACTGTTCCTTGAAGTACTCGGCCCATCGGTCAAGCCTTTGCTGTTAGTTATACATGGGTTCTCCATTCCTACTGCAAATCGCTTCACTGACCTGAGTTCGCCGTCCACTGGTGTCACGAATAAGTTTGAACAGTCTTTGACTGTTACCTGAAGCAGCTGCCACTTCCATTTCTTCGGCTACATTGACCCACCAATTTTCGCGATCCTTCTTAAGGCTTCGCGTAACTTGTCTTTGCAGCTTTCTCCGCATCTTATTCATCTCCTTACGGTTCGAAAGCTGACGCTTTTGCTCCATTATACTCAGCGACTCTTGCGAGATCCAGTGTCTTTGATGGACAACGGATCGAGGACCACAGGCAAAACCTGCTGCAACGTGCATCGCCTGTTTGATATGAGACCAATGCTCATCTACATTACTGTTCTCCGGGGATCCTAGCTCATGTGCTAACTTCTGCTCATAACGGGTGCAAACGTCTGGATCACACAAACGTTGCACGGCTAATCGGGTTTGCGGTTTGCGACGATGGCCATGGAGCTGGAGAGATAATCGCATTAAAACTAAGGCATGGTCCGACTCTACGTACGTGGACCAGTAAGATCTACAGTTCTGAACAGAACTGCGCCACCGGTAGCTTACGGCGATATGGTCAATTTGACTAAAAGTACCTGTAGAGTTAGAGCGCCATGTCGCTGTGCGACGCGAGCTGTGTCGGAAATTTGTGCTAGACAAGAACAATCGATTGTCTGCACAAAATTGGAGAAGCCTATCCCCGTTATCTGTGCGCTCAGCGGGTAAAGCACAACGCCCACCTAAACAGGCTTCTGACACACTGAGTTTGCCAACTTGTGCATTGAAGTCACCAGCTAGCACTACAATGTCGGAACCTTTACTGCTGCGAACGAGAGTGGCGAGGGCATCATAGAACTCATCTTTCTGCAAGTCTGAGCTGCAGTCCGTTGGGGCGTACGCCGAGATCACGAACAAATTGCGCTTAACACAACTATCCTTTCGAACGCCGACTGACCCTTGGAGTCTCACAGCACATAAACGACTGTTAACAGGGATCCAGTCTAATAGGGCAGCCTCAGCCTTGTCAGTCAAAACTATTCCCACACCACGTTGACCCACAGCTCTAGCTGCTTCGTCTCCTGAGGTGCGCAGAATATACCTCGATGAGATACCAGGAGCAGTTAGCTGAATTACATTGCTCGAATCCTGGATACGCGTTTCGCTTAAGCAGCAAACATCAATCTTCAGAGAGTTCATTGTGAGGGCTAGGCACGCCTGCTGACCGGCCTGCATGAGTGTACGCACGTTGAAGGAGCCGAGATTCAGAGGCTGACGGGGCTTGAGAAAATGTGAGTTACCAGACAGAGGATTATTCCCGACACTATTTGACAGTGAATCGTTGCGAGTATCGACCGTGTTATCAATGGGAGCATTATGGGTGGATAGATGGGGCAAAGAGGGATGGTTAGGGACAGAAGACAAAGGTTGAATAACAGAGAGGGATGTAGAATTCGTATCTAGAGATTTTCCCAGTGAAGTCGTCAATCCATGGAAATGGATATGCGTTGAGGAAGGCGCATCAGTTGATGGTTTGATTAAAACCGATTACCATACGGCGTTTATGGCGATCATTAGAGGCTACTAGAAGCTGTACTCTCCACGGAGAATTGGATGGTTCAGTGATTCCAGACTGCAACAACCATTCGACTTCAGATTTGGTAAAGGCTATATCTTGCACTGAATGAAGCCTCGACTTTATGGCCATTGGTTTGCAATTCGATGCTAAATGCTCAAAGAAGGGTTGCAGGTTCACGTGGGCCGCAAGAAGACCGCAAAGAGTAAAGGGAGGCTTACTTCCAAAAAAAGGAATTTAGACGGTTTTGCGTAACTTAGGGGAATCATGACCGAGGAGTACGTCCGTACGCAGGTCGGGAAGGACAAAGAGTGTAGTGTGATCGTAATGATGGTCTCTATGCCGAATAGGAGAGTAAAGACGACCACAGAAAAGGCTAGAAAAACGTGTGGAAGCCATTGTGACCTGTTGCTGTGAGGGAATGATTAGCCGACGGTGTTTATCAATATCGGATTTAGAGATATCGTTCAGCGAACTGTCTTTGTCAACAAGAGCATGCACGGGAATTTTATTGTCTTCTATGTTAATTACAGCATTAGAAAGACACGTTGGAACAGTGGCAATGGTGACAGCAGATAAGAGCGAATTGGTATTCTAGGGAACATGTCGCCGGGATACTGTTATCACTTGAGACGAAGATCGACATACTCGCCGAAAGTGTCTCTTTTTATCACAAGATTTACACAACGCTTCTCGGGCTGGGCAATTTGTTCTAGGATGTCAAGAGAGACCACAAAAATAACGGGAACTTGCTGTTGTGAGGACAAGATTTTTGGCTGAAACAGAGTCAACGTGCTGGTCGGAAGATGTGTTTTTGTCAGATGGGGAATACGAAGATGAAGGATCAACAGCATATACCATGGATTGCTTCTGAACTAATTTTAATTTTCTTCCAAATAGTAGTTTTGAGGTCTAGACTTTTCTCTTCTAATAGTAGCTGACGGATATGATTTGACGACAGTCCACGAATAAGTGCATCGCGAATAAATTCCTCGCGATACTGCTGAGCACTGCCAGATTCGAAATCACAGTAGATAGAAGGGGTTTTCAGCTTCTGAAAAAACTGATCGAGAGACTGATCATGTTCTTGTCTTGTCATTGTCAGTACATCTCGAGCGAAGATATCATTTTTTGGATGTATGCACAAACTTTCCAGAGTATTTATGGGCTTGTCGTAATCCCGACGATCCGCGATGTGTCTGTAGATAAATGGAGCGATAAAGTTTGTCAGGGTGGCGAGTTTGTCAACGTGAAGTGGATCAACAGTAGTGAGAAAGTTATCAAGGTTTTTTTTTAGTCCAGTTGTCCGATGCGTCTGGCGAGTGAGGGTCCATGTAGAAGCGATCAGGTCGAAGTATACGTTCCATATCCAGACTGATTAGATTGCGACGAACGATTACGAACAAACATGCATGAGATGAATGAAGTCGGGATGGTCGTTTATGGGTTTGAATCAGTTTGGAATCAGATCATACAGCTGAAATGGAATCAGAGAACTATTAGCAGAAGTATGAATGAAACACCGGATGAAACGAAAGTGTTTAGTTCACCACACACCTTAGTCCAAAGTCTGATTTCACTGCGTTTCCACAACGCCCACTGTAGCTGGAGAAATGTTTTCCCAGTTTTGTCTGTCCGAAGTATCACTTCATCCTTTGCCTGACCATTCGGAAGCATTCTAGAGCCTAGATACTTGAATGTTGGAACTCACTCGATCAGTTGGCCATTGATGGACAGCCACTGAGCTGATGGCCCTAGCCAATTTGGCATACTTTTGGTTTTCGTAGTGTCTACTTCTAGCCCGATGACTTCGCGAAGAAAGTGATTTGATCGATGAGTGGTTGAATTGTGGCAGGGAAGTGCGCTTGCACAACAATGTCATCCGCTAACTCTAGGTCTCAGTCACCAAGCGGTTCAGGGCGTGTTAACTGACCTGTGCATTGCCACTCAGCAAATCGATGTCATCGGCATATTCCAGGTCAAAAACTATTTCGTGTCATCATCATCATCATCGTACATCGTTAAACAACACGGCAAGCACCACCGACCACTGCCTTTCTTACCATGTTGCACGTTGAATTAGAAAGAATGAACATACGAGGTAGACAGGGAGTGAACATACAGGGGTGGGGAAAAAAGAATGCCCCAGTTGCCAACACACGGAATACAGTCTAACTGTACAAACGCACATCGACCAATCATTCTGATTCGACAGAAAGTAAAAACACGATCGCCACTGTTCATGGTTTGTCGCCCTATCCTTTAGTGTCTTCAGACAGCTGGTTGAGCGATCATTTGGACCCCAATCACGAAGACGTGAAGCACCTACTTTTCCTAAGTTTGCTGTACATTTTCTCATTCCCCACTGCCACGTCATCTGTTGACCTCTACGTGGCTTCTTCCACTCCCGCGGAGGAATGGAAAGTAGGGCACGATATGGTAGTCGTGTTTGCCATACGCAACACGTGCCCAAACCAACGAAGTCTGTTAAGCTGGATATGCTGTGATAGAACGTTCTCTGAATTAGTACCCAATACTCGATTTCTGACCTCAGCATTGCTTACCCGGTCGTTCCATCCAATCTTGGCGCTGTTACCTAAGCATCAATAGTCGAAAATCACGAGACGAATATCTTCAGCACGCAGACCCAAGTCTCGCAACCATACAACAAAAGTGAACGCACCGCGGCACAGTACACATGACCTTCCATCTTCAACGGAATATTAGGTCACCCCCACAAGTGCTATAGTACAGCGTACGCCGCTCAAGCGTTCGATATACGTTTGCCCACCTCTACCAACGTGCTCCCGTCCGTCGTCACGTTGCTGTCGAGGTGGCGGTCAACAACTGTTAGTTCTTCCTCATCGACCATCAAGCTGGAAATCGTTGACATCCAATCTTGCAACATCACTTTACGCCCGGAAGGTGCACAGCGCATGCCAAATAAAGCCACAGGTCTCGCAAGTCTATCCAGGCCATGTTGCGCATGATCCGTGCATTCGGACAAGCAGACAAGGTTGTCTGCGTAATCTGAGTCACACAGCTTCTCACTATTTCTTAGTTCGATGCCCACATCCTGAAGATCTCCCAGGGCTTCCTCCATTATCTCGTCCATGACGAAGTTAAACAAGAATGGAGAAATTGGAGATCCCTGTCGAACACTACTGGTCGTTTCGAACCGACTGTATAGTTCACCGTAAGTCCTCACGCGCCCAGAAGTATGAGATTACAATGACCTCAGTAGATGAACGAACTTCTTGGTCATACCTTTTCGCTGAAGAGCATTGGATGGTGCTGTCCGGTCAACTGAAGCGAAGGCGCCCTTCAGATCGAGGAAAACCATTCTTGTCGGTCGACGGCGTGCGTGACGCATCTCTAGTAATTGACAAAGAGTAAAAGTCTGGTCGATGTATCCTCGACCTAGGCGGAATCCAGCCTGTTGTTCGCGGGCGTTCCTCTCCCGAGCTGGTGTGAGACGACGCAGCAAGATAGAGGCTAATACCTTGGTGACTATCGTAATTAAGCTAGTCTCACGATGATTACTACAGTCATTGCGTATTCCCTTTCTAAAGATGGGTATAATAGCGGGATACGTTCCTCGTTCCAAATATCACGGAGCAAGGCGGTAAGTGATTTTGTCAATGCACCACCACCCATTTTGGAAAGAACTGGAGGGAGTTCAACAGGACCGACTGCTTTCCCTCACTTTAGTAATCGAATGCACGACTCTACTTGTACTTCCGATGGGGCTCAAGTGATACTTCCCAAGGAATCACAGTTGTTGACACAGGAGTACCTACATTAGCGCGCGGCCAGCTAAACTGTTCCTTGAAGTATTCGGCCCAACGGCCCAGCCTTTGCTGTTTGCCACGAATGGGTTCTCCATTTCTATCGCATATCGTTTCACCTACCGGGGTTCGCCGTCCACCGGTGTCACAACTGTAACCTAAAGCAGCTGCTATCTCCATTTCTCCGGCTACCTTGACCCACCAATTTTCGCGATCATTCTTAAGGCTTTTCGTAACTTGTCTTTGCAGCTTTCTACGTATCTTATTCATCTCCTTACTGTTTGAGGGCTGAGGCATTTGCCCTATTAGCCTGATCAACTAATGCGAAATCCAGTGTCTTTGATGGACATCGGATCTAGGACCACGGGCGAAACCTGCTGCAACGTGCATCGCCTGTTTGATATGAGCACAATGCTCATCTACATTATTGTTCATCGTGAATCCTAGCTCATTTGCTAAGTTCTGTTCATAACGGGTGCGTACTTCTGCATCACACAAACGTTGCACGGCTAATCGGGTTTACGGTTTGCGACGATGACCATGGAGCTGGAGAGATAATCGCATTAAACCTAATGCGTGGTCCGACTCTATGTACATGGACCAGTAAGATCTACAGTTCTAAAGAGAACTGCACCACCGGTAGCTTACTGCGATATGATAATTGTGACTCAAAGTTCCTGTAGAGTTAGAGCGCCATGTCGCCGTGCGATGCGAGCTGTGTCGGAAAGTTGTACTGAATAGGACTCACCGATTGTGTCCAAAAAACTGGAGAAGCCTATCCCCGTTATCTGTGCGCTGAACGGGCAACGCACAACGTCCGAATAAACAGGCTTCTGACGCATTAAGTTTGCCAACTTGTGCATTGAAGTCACCTGCTAGCACTACAATGTAGGAACATTTACTGCTGCGAACGAGAGTGGTGAGTTCATCATAGAACTCATCCTTCCGCGTGTCACAGCTGCAGTCTGTTGGGGCGTACGCCGAGATCACAAACAAATTGCGCTCAACACAACTATCCTTTCGAACGCCAACTGACCCCTGGAGTCTCACAGCACATAAACGACTGTTAACAGGGATCCAGTCGAAAAGGGCAGCCTCATCCTTGTCACTCAAGACAATTCCTAAACCACGTTGATCCACAGCTCTGAGGTGCACAGGAAACACCTCGATGAGATACCAGGAGTAGTTAGTTGAATTACACTGCTCGAATCTTGGATACGCGTTTCACTTAAGCAGCAGACATCAATCTTCAGATAATCTATTGTGAGGGCTAGGCACGCCTGCTGACCGACCTGCATGAGTGTACGCATGTTAAAGGAGCCGAGATCCAGAGGCTGACGAGGATTGCGAAAATGTGAGTTATGCGGTTGTGGATTATTCCTGACACTACTTGATGATGAGCCGTTGCGAGTATCGGGCGTGTTATCAGTGAGAGTATTATGGGTGGATAGATGGGGCAAAGAGAGGTTGTTGAGGACAGAAGACAAAGGTTGAATAAAAGAGAAGGAACTCTGAGCAGTAGCACACTTATCACTATCCACCACTCTCGATGCAATGGGCAGCGTCATCCTGATTATCCTGCGTGATGACCGATGCAGTATGAAATTCTTCGTAGTCGTGCAGTTCATGGGAGATGTTGGACCGGTACTGCTAGGGTGTCCAGCCACAAAGCAGGAGAACGATTAGGGTCCTCATCCAAAGTCTTTAGTTCTAACAAGAACCTATCCGCAAGGCAGCGGGATGGCTTAGTGGAAGCCCATTTGCTTGGACCAATTATTCTTCCACTAATTTTAGCGACTGAGTCGCCAGCTCAAATCGACCCCAAACCTGGAGGATCATGAGACTGGACTTCGTCTGGCCCCCACTCATTGGCCTCTCAAACATGATTATATCTCCGGCTTAAAGAAGCCATGCTGTATAGCTTTCTGGGTCTTAGAGGTTATGCAAGGTATGATTACCAAGTTAAATGCTTTCAGTGCAATAAACACACTAGGTGCACCAGTGATGCTCACGTTTCTTGGATGTTCCATTTGAGATAGCAGAAATAACCAGTTTGGCCGGTGGTAGTCCAATCGTTTAGAGTATTTTCTTAACACCTCGGAGATCAGCAGTACGAATTCGCCACGTCCAGTCATTTTGGTGGCTACCAGTAATCCTCTACTGTCCGGCTCGTTATCAAGCTGGACCTTTTGGGACCTTATGTGGTTCTCCATTCAAAAACTCAAGGTCTGGTTGCCGGCTATTCCTAATAGTGTAAGGATGTTCCTACCTTACCGCGGTGATCAGGTTTGCTTGCTACGATGACCTCGAGAGCTGTTCCGATTGGAGCGCAAAGCGCTGCTTCAGAGCCGCCCATACTGGATAGGTTAAGGGCAAGTAGTGAAACAAAAACGCAGCATTGCTAGAGGGTGTGGCGCGCTTTTGGATTAACAGCGAACTCTGCATGAAAGCCAAAGAAGCCCATAGACAGCAAAGTGATGTTCAAGAATTTGGCCTTCCACAAAGTGAGGCCATTGCCTCTTAACCAGCTATCTTGTGTAAGGTAAGGTTCACTAGGACACGCTTGACATCCTAGACCGTTAGCTTGCTATCCAATAAGCGTTTGAGCCGCTCGTTCGGTCATCGGCTGCCAACACACAAACTTTCTGTTGCCTGATAGGACTTGGTTGTGCACTGAATAAAGTTGCCACTTCGAACAAAAAGCCGAGTGACACGGGACGCCACCTGGTACCTAAATTCCAAGACCATTCATGAATAGTTCCTCTACACATACCGCTCATGGGCGGGTGCTGTTCGGGTTATTCCTGAAGCCGGCTTGTCGTCACAGGAGGTAGTCGCATAAAGGCAAAGTAAGTTGTCTTTTGGGACCATGAGATGTACCCCTTCCACTGTACTTACGCACATGTGGGAAATAAAAATAATCATAAGATTTTATTGGACAGCGTCACACCAAGTTACTTTCTGGTCGCGCTTATAATCCGTAAACTTGCTTGAAACTATTTAGCTTTCGTCTGTACTTCCAGAGCCTGTTGGTCAAAAGCAAAACACGTAAAAAAGAAAAGTGGGTATACCATTCCCGATTTGCATCAAATAAATGAGTTGGCGTATTTTTTTTAGTAAGCACCTTCTTTACTCTGACTTCTTCCTGGTGCTTCAACCACTTCTAGTGTAATGTGCGGTGCATTGGATGCATAACGGAAACGTAGTGCGCATTCCCATCACGACGAGACTGCACCTTGATGTGGTGTGATGGCTTGCGCACCTCTATGACCCAGAAAGCTATACAGCATGGCTTCTTTAAGCCGGAGATATAATCATGTTTGAGAGGCCAATGAGTGGGGGCCAGACGAAGTCCAGTCTCATGATCCTCCAGGTTTGGGGTCGATTTGAGCTGGCGACTCAGTCGCTAAAATTAGTGGAAGAATAATTGGTCCAAGCAAATGGGCTTCCACTAAGCCATCCCGCTGCCTTGCGGATAGGTTCTTGTTAGAACTAAAGACTTTGGATGAGGACCCTAATCGTTCTCCTGCTTTGTGGCTGGACACCCTAGCAGTACCGGTCCAACATCTCCCATGAACTGCACGACTACGAAGAATTTCATACTGCATCGGTCATCACGCAGGATAATCAGGATGACGCTGCCCATTGCATCGAGAGTGGTGGATAGTGATAAGTGTGCTACTGCTCAGAGTTCCTTCTCTTTTATTCAACCTTTGTCTTCTGTCCTCAACAACCTCTCTTTGCCCCATCTATCCACCCATAATACTCTCACTGATAACACGCCCGATACTCGCAACGGCTCATCATCAAGTAGTGTCAGGAATAATCCACAACCGCATAACTCACATTTTCGCAATCCTCGTCAGCCTCTGGATCTCGGCTCCTTTAACATGCGTACACTCATGCAGGTCGGTCAGCAGGCGTGCCTAGCCCTCACAATAGATTATCTGAAGATTGATGTCTGCTGCTTAAGTGAAACGCGTATCCAAGATTCGAGCAGTGTAATTCAACTAACTACTCCTGGTATCTCATCGAGGTGTTTCCTGTGCACCTCAGAGCTGTGGATCAACGTGGTTTAGGAATTGTCTTGAGTGACAAGGATGAGGCTGCCCTTTTCGACTGGATCCCTGTTAACAGTCGTTTATGTGCTGTGAGACTCCAGGGGTCAGTTGGCGTTCGAAAGGATAGTTGTGTTGAGCGCAATTTGTTTGTGATCTCGGCGTACGCCCCAACAGACTGCAGCTGTGACACGCGGAAGGATGAGTTCTATGATGAACTCACCACTCTCGTTCGCAGCAGTAAATGTTCCTACATTGTAGTGCTAGCAGGTGACTTCAATGCACAAGTTGGCAAACTTAATGCGTCAGAAGCCTGTTTATTCGGACGTTGTGCGTTGCCCGTTCAGCGCACAGATAACGGGGATAGGCTTCTCCAGTTTTTTGGACACAATCGGTGAGTCCTATTCAGTACAACTTTCCGACACAGCTCGCATCGCACGGCGACATGGCGCTCTAACTCTACAGGAACTTTGAGTCACAATTATCATATCGCAGTAAGCTACCGGTGGTGCAGTTCTCTTTAGAACTGTAGATCTTACTGGTCCATGTACATAGAGTCGGACCACGCATTAGGTTTAATGCGATTATCTCTCCAGCTCCATGGTCATCGTCGCAAACCGTAAACCCGATTAGCCGTGCAACGTTTGTGTGATGCAGAAGTACGCACCCGTTATGAACAGAACTTAGCAAATGAGCTAGGATTCACGATGAACAATAATGTAGATGAGCATTGTGCTCATATCAAACAGGCGATGCACGTTGCAGCAGGTTTCGCCCGTGGTCCTAGATCCGATGTCCATCAAAGACACTGGATTTCGCATTAGTTGATCAGGCTAATAGGGCAAATGCCTCAGCCCTCAAACAGTAAGGAGATGAATAAGATACGTAGAAAGCTGCAAAGACAAGTTACGAAAAGCCTTAAGAATGATCGCGAAAATTGGTGGGTCAAGGTAGCCGGAGAAATGGAGATAGCAGCTGCTTTAGGTTACAGTTGTGACACCGGTGGACGGCGAACCCCGGTAGGTGAAACGATATGCGATAGAAATGGAGAACCCATTCGTGGCAAACAGCAAAGGCTGGGCCGTTGGGCCGAATACTTCAAGGAACAGTTTAGCTGGCCGCGCGCTAATGTAGGTACTCCTGTGTCAACAACTGTGATTCCTTGGGAAGTATCACTTGAGCCCCATCGGAAGTACAAGTAGAGTCGTGCATTCGATTACTAAAGTGAGGGAAAGCAGTCGGTCCTGTTGAACTCCCTCCAGTTCTTTCCAAAATGGGTGGTGGTGCGTATTCCGTTAATATGGAGTGAGTCATTGATTGTTCCCATCTTCAGTAAGGGAATACGCAATGACTGCAGTAATCATCGTGGGATTGGCTAAATTCTGATAGTAACCAAAGTATTAGCTTCGATTTTGCTGCATCGTCTTACACCGGCTCGCAAGAGAAATATCCGCGAGCAGCAGGCTGGATTCCGCCCAGGTCGAGGATGCATCGACCAGATTTTTTCTCTTTGCCGACTACTTGAAACGCGTCACACGCACCGCCGATCAACAATAATGATTTTCTCAGACCTGTAAGGCACCTTCGATTCACTTGATCGAACATCGCTTTTCATTGTTCTTCATCGAAAAGGTATGCCTCAGAGGTTCGTGAATCTAATGAGATCATTGTATTCTCATACTTCTGGCCGCGTTAGTGTTTACGGTGAACTATCCGGTCGGTTCGAAACGACCAGTGGTGTTCGACAGGGATGTCCTTTGTCTCCATTCCTGTTTAACTTCGTAATGGACGAAATAATGGAGAGTGCGCTGCAAAATCTTCAGGATGTAGGCGTCGAACTAGGAAATAGTGGAAAACTGTGTGACCTGGATTACGCAGGCGACGTTGTCTGCTTGTTCGAATGCACGGAACATGCTCAACATGCACTAGATAATGCTGCAAGAGCTGTAGCTCCATTCGGCATGCGCTTTGCACCTTCAAAGTACAAGGTGATGTTACAAGACTGGACGTCAACAATTCCGAGCTTGATGCTCGATGGGGAGGTGGTGTCAGTTGTCGACCACTTCACCTACCTCGGTAGCTGCGTGACGACGAATGGGAGCACAGTAGTAGAGGTGAGCACGCGTATATCCAGGGCTCGAGCGGCGTACGCTGGACTGAAGCACTTGTGGCGTCGACCTGATATTTCACTGAAGTTGAAAGGTCGTGTATACTGTGCTGCAGTGCTTTCAGTTTTGTTGTATGGTTGTGAAACTTGGAGTCTGCGTGCTGAAAATATTCGTCGTCTTGAGGTTTTCGACCGTCGATGTTTATGTAGTATCGCTAGGATTGGGTGGAATAGCCGAGTAAGCAACGATGAGGTGAGAAATCGAGTATTGGGTACTAATTCAGAGAACGTTCTGTCACAGCGTATCGAGCTTAGTAGACTTCGTTGGTTGGGACACGTGTTACGTATGGCAAACACACGTCTACCATACCGTGTCCTATTCTCTGTTCCTCCTAGGAAGTGGAAGAGACCACGTGGAGCTCAACAGATGACGTGGCAGCGAGGAATGAGAAAATGTACAGCAAACTTAGGAAAAGTAGGTGCTTCACGTCTTCATGGTTGGGGTCCAAAAGATCCCTCAACCAGTTGGCTGGAGACACTGAAGGATATTGCAGCGAACCGCGAGCAGTGGCGATCGTGTTGTCACTTTCTGTCGAATCAGAATGACTGATCGATGTGCGTTTGTACAGTTAGACTGTGTATTCCGTGTGTTGGCTACTAGGGCATTCTTTCCTTTTTCCACCCGTGTAGATCCACTCCCTGTCCATCTTGTATATTCATACTTTCTAATTCAACGTGCAAGATGGTGAGAAAGGCAGTGGTCAGTGGGGCTTGCCCTACTGTTTAACGCTGTACGATGATGATGATGATGATGATGATGAATGTGCATTCACTTGTTAAGAACTTGAAATGGAGCATTAATTTTTGTTGCCCGGGGTGTTTAGGTTAAAAACTAACTCTCCCTTTATTCTACCCACTGTTGTCTGACGACCGTGAGCGAAGTAAAAGGGAGTCAGTTAAGTATTTTAAACCTAAATGTGCTAACTGGTTTCGACAGTAACTCAGTGCATTCAGCCGATAACCTCGCACATCTGTTCTCAAGTTTCGGTTGCTGCCTCGTAGCCCCGTCCAGTTGAGGGCAGAATGAGTAGAAGCATAAAGTAAAAAAATCGAAAAAAGTAATAAGCGGAAATCACGAAAACGAAGAAAGAACTTGAATCCAACTACGCCACTAAACGAGACTATTAGCGATATCACTTGATGTCTCCAACCATCTGATAGGCGGGTCTCACGGAACCCAACGCGCGAGTCCACCACGTTTTACTTGGCAATGTCCACTGGCCACGAACTGACCACCTCGACCAGTCTTCCAGACACTACCTGCATCGAAGAACAGTATACGCCAAGGACATCTATTGGTGATCATGCGTAACACGTTGCAGCTACCTCAACCCGTTTGGATTCTGTACTCGATCCGGAGACTGACCATTGGTTCCCAGCACGCAACGCCTAACCTCAGCATAGTTGATACGGCGTTCGAAACATATTCGACCGATACCACAGAGATATCGATGCTCAAACACCGATAATCTTGGCCTATCTTTTGCCATTAATGTCATATTTCTTAGCCGATTAAAGTAAGGGATCTAATTAGCATGGTTTACACTCGACGCCTAATAGACAGTCGGATATCACGCCAACGCCACAAATGACTAAATTCAGCGAAAGTCAAACGTGCCTTCTACATATGCGACGACACTTCGCCCGTCATCTGTCCACGTGGGCAGATAACAAAACTGATCAAGTTTACCTAGGGCCTTCCTTTTCGAAATAAGGTTTGGTTTCAGGCCAACTCAGTCCTGCAGCAACATGTTACACTTTAAAGGTGCAAAACACATCCCAAATATCACTGCACTGTTATTTGGGCTATCTATATCACTCGTAAGGGTTTATTAGTTGGTAACACATCGTTATCGGAAAAGATGATAGGCAGTTAACGTTTTCAACGTTTACAATCAACCGTAAAGTGGTCTTGAAGAAGGTGACCTTTGTTAAACGAAAAAACGGCTGCCTACCATCTTTTCCGGCAACGCTATGGCACCAAACAATAAACACTTTCGAGTAACATCACATGGGGTGTCGTTTTCCTATGCAATTCGAAGTGACTTCGGCTGGGACACATTATTCTATCACGACGATGTTGCACCTTGGAGTGGTGTGACGGCTTGCGTGCCCTTATGACCCAAAGAGCTCCGCATGATGGCTTCCTCAAGCCTGATAAGTCAATTAGTGTAGGCCAGTCAAAGTCCAGTCTCTGAACCAGTTCATGAGTAAAATCTGGTTCTAACCACTATACCCCTGCAGGGGACACTCCAGCGAATAAACACGGAGAAAAAACAATTTACCGATCTAAAACCCACCGCTAAATGGACGTAAGAGTATAGTAACTGGGGTTTCTCTCGACGGTGAGAGAAGTCATCACGCTTCATTGGGAAGCGATCGTCTGATTAAGCTGGGCAGATCTCTGCCCAAAGGATGCTGTACTGTCCACGTTTCGCCTACCCTACTGGGTGCATGGAGCTAAGGACTGAATCCGAAAAGTGGATCGATAACAAAGCAACAACAAAGACCAAATAGTATTCGTACAACAATCGGGTCTCACGTGACAGACGAGAAGTTCCTTCACGGGTTCTTCGGTCACGTTCCCGTGCTGGGTTAACGCCCCATTGCCTTATGGGTCAGACTTTTGAGTGAAAGGCTCTGATTGGGGTTCCCAAACAAAAATCCCTTGTGTGGTGTGAGTAGTCGCGAAGTGTGATTCGCTCAGAAACCTCAAACATCCTTCCTGTAAAGGGCCTTGCCAACTTGTTCTCTCTCTCTCTCTCTCTCTCTCTCTCTCTCTCTCTCTCTTTCTCTCTCCTTTAATTTGAAATCGATGCAACATGCCACGGGTTATTGCGGCTCTGAAGAAAGCGGTAGTTCAGGAGTAGGATATAAATCAAACACACTTTCTAAACCTAAATGTTCGCTTCACTTGGACGCATTCAACGTCCGCACACGATGTGTAGTAGGTCAACAGGCTACTCTCGTCGGAACTCTTGACACTTTTAAAAATGATAAATGGTGTTACCAAAACACGCATACGAAACCCAGTTCTGTGATCATACTTCAAACGCGAGATACAGACTCAGTTTCTCGCTTCATTTTACGCGTATCAGGTGTCAGGTGTCTAGCGCTCTTGGTCGGGCAGGCGTTGGGGTTATTTTGAGCGTGAAAGCTGATCCTGCACGTCTAAAATGGATGCCAGTCAGCAGTCTTTTGTGTGCAGTTCGGTTTCACGGTTCTGTACGTGTCAACAGCAACAGACTGAAGCGTCGATGCTTGTTCGTCGTATTTGTGTTTCCGTCGTCTGACTGCAATTCTCCAGACCAAGGATGAAATCTACCACGATTTGTTTTTGCTGTTTCGAGGCGTGCGTTCAATAGACGTAGTAGTGAATGTAAGGTAAGTCGTGGCGGTCAGTCCATGACATGACAAAATAGCATAAAAACCTTAACTAATGGGTTTGGCCAAGTAGAACGTGTTGGACTTCTAGTTTGGGGTCGACGCCACCCACCTACCAAATGGTTGGAGACATTAAGTGATATAGCTAAATGTCGTGGTCAGTGGCGTAGTTGAATTCGAACTCCTTCCTTGTCCCTTTGATTTTTTGGGATCTTTATCACTTCATGCTTCTGTTCATTTGCCCTTTACTGGACGATGCTGGATGGTAGCAACCGAAACTAAAGTACAGAAGTGCGAGGTAATGTCTGAATAGACGGAAGCTGAAATTGGTGCGGGCTCCGGTACGAACGACGGTTTTGTATGAAGCCCCGCCAATTGTGGCTTATTGCGATACGGTCGATTTTGGTCCACCGTTGACCCGAAGACGATGTGGGTTGTGGGGGGGGGGGGAGGGCACATGGCGTACGGGCCGGTAAAACATATGAGGTTGGTAATATCGAGTAACAGGTGATGGTCAAATTACGCGGCCAAAAAGCATTCCTGGTTTTCCGGGCGACAGGGATCTGGCCCAAAAGCGCCTCGAAGGTATGCCTCGTCCGGTGGCTGCCGACCTTGTTCAGCATTCGTAACTGTTGACAAAATCACGATATTAGCCCGGATGGCTTTGTGCACGAGGCTGTAGCACTTTTGGCAAATGTTATTTCTGGCCACATCTGGGTGCATACATCAAAATGACAGATAGATTGCGTCTGTCGGGAGTGCTACTACTCACTTTGGATGAACCCCTGAGGCTCACTGCGCATGAACGACTGTCGATATATATCTAGTCAAACAACGTTGGTCCAACCCTTTCACTGAGAGCATTGCCAGCGTCAGAAAGACCGAAAGTCGTGGCCTCGGTATCCCCAGAACGGTGTAAGTGAAGCTTCACAGAAGGATTTGATGGGCGCGTCAATCGGAAACTGAAATCTTGAATGCTGGTCTCTTCAATGCCACACACATTAATGGCAAGAGACTCAAGCTTTCAAGCTAAACTCACCTGTCTTCCAATACGCATCGGGATTCGCACGTTGAACGTGACTAGTTTGAGTGGGCACCGAGGACGAAGAAGGGTATCAATCAGTGGTAACTTGTTCGGTGAGATTTGGAAGCTAGTCGAAGAAGGACGAGAAAGAATATAGCCAGGATTTCCACTGGTGGCACTACAGCGGGCACGATATACCGAAGAACCTGTGGGGTATGATAATAGGAAAGGAAGCGGGGACAAGAGAACAAGTTATGTTTGGAGCAGGAGAGTGGTCGTTCGTGTGCTTGGAAGAAGAACAATCAATCATGGTAATGGAGTCTACCATAGTTGTTTGCGTTTGAGGCTGTTTTATTACTCGGTCGCTCGGTCCAGCGTAGGCATTTTTATTTGAGGATGCACCTCTAGCCTACACGCAACCAAACGCATCCTGCAAGACAGCAGTGTAGGTCTAGACGAGCCTGCGGCCAACCGTATGGTTTATTCGCCTCTTCCTGAAACCATGTCTAGTAAGTGGAACACGACAAGGAGCTGCGGCCTTATTCGGTGACAGGTCACACTCACCACCTTACAGTGACGTCAGCAGATTTGTGGCGTTTTGGAGCGGAGAACACTGGCCAAGCAGATATCCCATCACATCCTGGAGTACTGCCGCTAGTTGTCCGCGACCGCTTATTTGGCGTGTACACTTCATTTCCGTTTAACTATCGTAGTGGCCATTCTCTCATCCATAACCTGGAGACGCTCATCGTAGCACACAGCTGTGCTGTCCGCAATCGATCCCTCGGCTACGGGCCGGGCCAACACGATTGAAAGTAAAGTTAAACCACTCCGGGGATCGTCGTTTGCTGTCTTCGGAAGTGATACACATAAAGCATGCCTTGGAAAACAGCCTTAATAAAATTTGTGCCGGCGGTAGAAACATCAGAAGTCATGCAGCAGTCACTCCTGGAGTAAGAAGTGAGAAAATGACAAAAGCGATCCCAGTTGACTGTATTGTACTGCCAAAAGGTACGCCTTGAGTTGCAAGGAAGAATTGGACGAGAAAAGCTGATGGAGAGCGAGATAAGACAGTGGTTCGATGAGCCAAGCCCAGGGATGCATGTGGAGAAATCAGATAGCTGACCTAGATTGTTGGTCAAAGCGAAATTTCAGCTTCGCGCCCCACAGCCGTAGTGTATGAAAAGTGTAGAAGTCAGTTCTTGTTATGGGCACTGAGCTAACCAATAATGCTAACTTTGCTATTGGAATCTGATGAAAACAAGTTCTCAATGCTAGGTGACAATGAATCAAAAGATGATAGATTGCTACTGTTGAGGGAGCGATAAAGGGTACATGAGTAATGGTTAACAGATGGGAACCGGAGTTTCAGCCACATCAGTTGAATTTTGACTTTGGGAAAGTTCAAGCATTCGATATGGGAGGTAACGACAGACATCTGGATGTAGGCTGAAACACCAGTTTGAGGTGAAAATAAGGAGTGGAAAAGGTAGCTGGGAAACTGCGGATGGGTAACCTCTAGCGATTAAGGGATTTTTGTCTCAATCAAAAATAAGATAAGAGGAAAAGATTTGAGGAAATAGTGCATAGAGTCAATTTTGATGTGACAAAATTGAGTTGTAGTAACGCCTAAGGGTAGCTAAGCTCTCCACCCGACACTAACACAATTGACTCATTTTAAATTCAGTCAGCTATCTGGCAAGCTGCTGCTGGAAGTCAGACTGATAAATCTCACCTGATCAGTTATGCTCGTTCTTATTTAATGCAGTTTAAATCGATCGCATATATGCATGCGCCGGATGCCCTCACGAAGTTTCTGCTTGAGCCATTTTTACAAGAAGATGTAACGCAGTCCTTTAGGGTTTCTCATGGGTGCTACCACTACGGACCATTCGATGCTGAAATCACTCTTTCCCGTCCTGCATTTACGGCTCTGAAATTGTTTTGCTCTGACTCAGTCGACGTTGTAATCTTAGATATCGTGCTAACGTTTTCTAGTTCTACCATCAAAAACTACTATTTCGATTCCTTTTACACCGCACCGCAAAGTGTAACAGTTATGAAAGGATGTTTCGGTCAGTCAAAAGATGTCAAATATGGAATTGACCGGCGGTGGCGTGACTCGGGCATCTGATTTCCCAGGAGGAAAACGCTTTTGAACAAATCGATCACCACGGGTCAACGTACTGTGTTTCCCTTCGTTTAGTCGCGCTATTTGTCACAGCTCGTGTAATTATTGGTTTTACGCCTTCAGATCGAATCCAACTATTGTGTGCTTTCACCAGAAAATATCATATCAATAACAGTGTTATGGTGGAAACATTATAAGCCGACGTTTCCCTTACTATGGGTAACTTTTCTCAAGGCAGTTTTACAACCAAACAAACGATTGTACAACTGCCTTGAGAAAAGTTACCCACGGTAACCGAAACGCCGGCTCATAATTTTTCCATCGACAACGCCATGCAGTTGACATTATATTTTCTCGTTTTTTCGATACGCTGTGAATCTCGTTCGGTCCTGACATATTGTTTTCTTTCTTTTATGTCCATAGAAGCCCTCGAATGGCACGTGTCGCAAGTGAAAGGATCGCTCACCGGTGATGCCCTGGAAGGTTTGTTCTGTGAATACACCAAACGCCACGTTTCACTTTCACCTCATTGTAGGTGATAATTTCACCTGCGTTGAATATAATGATACAGGTGAACTGTTGGCCGTTGGTGACAAGGGTGGTCGCGTGACTGTCTTCAAGGAGAGCAGCAGCGGCGAAGGGGCAAGTCAGCTTCAACTGCTTTTCACTGTCTCTCTGCATTTTTTGGATAGAATTCCACATGCTACGACGTTTATTGTGCGTTCACCAGTCACGAACCGGAATTCGATTACTTAAAATCTTTGGAGATTGAGGAAAAAATAAACTCAATTACTTGGTTGCCCAAGATCACATCAGCACACCATTTGCTCTCAGCTAACGGTGAGTACTAACACTATATTAGCACTTCTTGACGCTTTTGCTGTGTGAAAATCTGCTCTTCTATTTCATATTCGTCTTCAGTCACACATTTCCGGTTAAAAAACACGTAAGTTTACTGTCGCGCGAGTTTTAGCATCGTCGGAAAGAGTAAATTTCTACGTTGATTTTTTTTGCGCAAAATATCCCATCAGCTCCGAATATAAACAGCGTATTTCTTCGTGGAACTGCACAGTTTTTTTTGAATCGTTCGTTAATGAGTACGATTTAGTGACGTAAAGCAACTGTAACCTTTAACTGAGGAAATAAAAAAAAGATTTTTGCGGTGAATATTTTCCGAAATAATGAACGAACAATCCGAATTGGTGATTTGGTTGTTACCTGTTGAACGTGTATATATTTACACCGGCTTGAAATCAGGCATTTTGCCAACACAACAAACAAGTACGAAAATGAAGGAGGAGCACAACAGAGTATGAAAAGTACTTAGTAAAAACGTGTGATATATAGCGGTCTTTTGCTTTTCCACTGTACAATTTTATATATTTTTTTGTTTGTCCAGGAGACATTTTTGTGTTTATGGGACATGAGAGTTCAACAGACAGATCGTAAAGCTTTCGCGCCACTGAGTCCTATTTCGAGGCGTAGGTATACCCTACCCTATTACGGCTGCCTCCTTGGAGAAGATAAGCCCGCTCCATCATGAAATGATCATAAAGTTTGATGGGTGTTTGGTACATGGGACGTCCCCAAGGTCACTCGGCTTTCCTTTTAAGGGCGCACCTCTAGCCTTTGCACAACCAGATGCGGAGTGCAAGGCAGCAGCGTGTTGATGCATGGTTGTCGGTGGCTTCCTAGGAGCTTGCTCGCCATTCAGTTGAATCGAATCAAACCCAGGGGTCCACTTAGCCCCGTTAGTTCGATAGATTTCCTTCACAGACGTTGGATTAAACAGTAAATCACGTCCATTCATTCAGGGGTAACTGTCTTTGCCTGCCAAACACCATCCCACCGAGGATTTTGGAAGTCGGTTTCCCTCGACTTGGTTTAGTCAGCCTGTCGAGCAGTTAACTGGGTTGTGGCAGCTGATGCATGTTTCAACTTCGTGCAGCAACAGGAGTGAGCCAGGTACCCGATGGAGACCAAAGAAATTGGAGATGCTTAAAGGGTATGACGGTCTATCAAATCAGGAGTGCTATTCCTGTCAGACACCTCAGACCAGCTTTCAGCCCCTTTGCCATCTCCAGTGTAGTACAACCAGGATATCCTGTACCTTCATTTCTATTCATCCTCGCCAGAGAGGATGTTTCATGCAGTAAACTGTCTGACTTGGAACACGCGGATGACATTGTTCTTCTGAGTGAAGATTCAGGTAAGTTGCAAGCTTTCTTAGATAGCCTAAACAACAGTGTAGCAATGTTCTTCATGCGTTTTACACCTTCAAAGTGTAAAATTCTGCTGCAGGACTGGGTTGGCCCAGCACCACACCTTGTCTTGGTAGGGACGCTTCAGCTGAAGTAGATAAGTTTTATTACCTTGGCAGTTACATTTCACCAGGTGGCCACATATCAAATGAAGTGTTCTCACGTATACATACATATATATATATATATATATATATATATATATATATATATATATACACGTTTGACTTTCGCTAACTCCAGTCATTTGTGGCGTTGGCGTGACATCTGACTGTCTATCAAGCGTCGAGTGTACACCGTGCTAGTTAGATTCGTTTTTTTAATCGGCCAACAGAAATGGCCATTAAGAGTAGAAGATAGGCGAAGCCTGTCGGTGTTTGAGCATCGACGTCTGCGTAGCATTGCCGGAATATGGTGAGGACACCGTATCAGCAATTCTGAGGTTAGGTGTAAGGTGTTGGGAACCAGAGGTCAGTCTCTGGATCCAGTACTGAATCTAAACAGGTTAAGGTGGTTGGGACATATGTTACGCCTGCCCACCGATAGATTTCCTCGGCGTACGCTGTACTCCGAGACAGGTAGTGATTGGAAGGTAGGTCCAGGTGGTCAGTCCATGACATGACAAAATAGCATAAAAACCTTAACTAATGGGTTTGGCCACGTAGAACGTGTTGGACTTCTAGTTTGGGGTCGACGCCACCCACCTACCAAATGGTTGGAGACATTAAGTGATATAGCTAAATGTCGTGGTCAGTGGCGTAGTTGAATTCGAACTCCTTCCTTGTCCCTTTGATTTTTTGGGATCTTTATCACTTCATGCTTCTGTTCATTTGCCCTTTACTGGACGATGCTGGATGGTAGCAACCGAAACTAGAGTACAGAAGTGCGAGGTAATGGTTGAATAAACTGAACTTGAACTGGAATTTTATGAAGCCCCTAGGAATGGAAGAAGGTCGAAGGGCACGTCTGTCTGCCAACTCAGGAGTGCTATATTTGTCAGGCAGCTTACGCACCAATCTGAACTAGGTACTTCAACTTTTGTAACCCGCGACAATCCTCACCCTTTTTGCATCATCGCGGACGTCGGGGAGCATCAGTCGAAATCAGTGGTGATCCTAGCTTCCTCACACCCGGCGCCAAGTCATGGTCAGGCCACCCTTGAGAGAGTCCAGCTAACAAGCGTGAAATACTCCTGCGTGATTAATCAAATCAAATCTTGAGTTACCGAAAAATCCGTTTAAAGTGAGGTGCTGAAAAACCAGTTTCGGTGGGATATATATATATATATATATATATATATATATATATATATATATATATATAATATAATATATAAGCAATTAGCTATGATGATGCCGTGTCCACTCCCAACTTTTGTGGTTAGTTGATTCTGTTCTTTCAGTTACATGATTCGTTATTCATTTATATGGAAAGCTAATCGTGTTTCGGATGCTGGTGTTTGTGCGTTGAATCATGGCTACCAATTTTTTAACGTTGGGGTCGGTTTCCCCTAGAAAGTACTACAATTCGACAGCCACTGATCATTAGTCATTCTAGTCGTACGTTCACTTTTCTGGGGATCGTTCAACAAACAGGACACTTCCTTCCTCAATGTCGGTATTCTTTTGAACTCGGTCGGTCCAACCGATCGACGTCAGTGGCTCCGTAGTGTGTATTCGTACTGCTAACTGGAATCATGTAAATGACTTCTCGAGTAGAAGCATCATGAACAGTCTAGTACGATCAATAACTGGTGTGCTGTTTCCACTGTGGATTCTTCGTCTGTTACACTCGCCCTAAATAAAAACCTACATGTAAATCAACAGCTTTAGCCTTATTCTTTTTTCCATTCTGGCGAAATAAAAATTCGCAGTTGGTGTGCACCTACTGCTTACAAACATGAAAACGTCTAACTCGGTTTTTTGGGTGTTCTCGTGTTTAGGCATCATATATTGTTCATCTTTTCTGATCGATTGGTAACGAAGTATAAACTAAGGTCATCCTATAAGTACGTAGTGTAGTAGCTCTCATTTTCCTTAATAAGCCGGATCATACGGCGTACCACTATTGTACATGGTTTTGAATGCTTCATTCTTGCAGACCTTTACCTGTTTTTTTCAAGTTTCTCGCTAGTACGAACTTCATACGTTCTAATCGCCGGTACGCCACGTGGCGTCCCTTCTCTACGAGTCAACAGCGGACCCGAATCGACCACATCGCAAAAAGCCACAAATGGCGGGGATTCACTCAAAACCGTCGTTTGTACTGGAGCCCCCATCCCCACCCCCACCCCCACCTCCTATCTACGTAACTCCGACCACGCACTAGTTTTCACTAAGCTGTCCATGTTTTTCTATGGGCGCCCCAAATACACGCTGCAACAACGGTTAGCTTGAGGTAAGCTTTCCAGTGTATCTCGCCTATCCGTCTTCCCAAGCGCGCTTGCTGGAATGCTAGATGTAACCCCAACTGATAGTAATAACTAGCACTGGTCGCTTATCAAGAATGCTTTGCATTCTGCTGGCCTAGTAATTTGTAATCTGTCTCGTAGTGCCGTAAGACCCTGTATTTCTGCTGAATCTCCGCGTCTTTTCCAAGCCCGGCTAGAAACGAGTATAGTGAAACACAGCTCGTAACGAGACGTGAACTTAATGCAAGTCATTGGAGAAGCCGTGAATTCTGGTGATCCCAACGTGGATCAGAGGTAGAATGTGCTGCTGTCATGATAGATTTCTGCAAACTGTCCTGTCTCATTCGAGTCACCAGTAGAAACTCATCAGATGTGAATGAAACAATCTGGAAAGCCGACGGTTTGCCAATTCAAAATCAATGGCGGCGCCTCGAACGCTAGACGGAGCACTTTCAGACACAGCTGAGCTGATCCACAATGTCAGCCTCTCCTATAGCTCTTCCGGCACAGGTCAATTTGTCTGTCTCGACAGATCCGCCGACCGAGGCAGAGATCCGCAAGGGAATCCAAGCCTTAGGACGTCACAAATTACCGGGCTCCGATGACATTCCTCTAGCCTTATTTAAAGATGGTGGAGTGCAGCGCGTTAGAGTACTTCATCCTTTGTTCTCAAAAGTTGGGAATTCTGAGGAAGTCCTCTCCTTGTGGAAGGGAGGGGGGTCGATTGTTGTTTTCATCCTTAAAAAGGCTCGCAGTGTTTGCGCTAACCATAGAGGTGTAAACCTTATCCCAGTGGTGTCGAGGCTGCTAGCGTCTGTCATACTTCGCAGGTTGTACTCGCTAGGAGCAAGCTGGGTTTCGCTACGGTCGTGGATGCATTGATCAAATCTTCACCCTCCGACAGCTACTAGTGCATTGCCATACCTTCCAAAGACAAACGATCATCGTGTTCCTGGACATTCGCGGCCTTCTACTCGGTCGATAATTGTTTATTGAGAAATGGAGTACCTGAAAAGTATGTGTCGGTCCTCAAAGAATTGCATCGGCACACCTCAGGTCGGACTAAGACCTATGACCAGCTTTTGCTCCCCTTTGTCGTCTCCAGTAGAGTGTGACGAAGTTGCCCTATATTCGCATTTCTTTTCAACTTTGCCGTAGAGGGTGTTCTGCAGAATGTCTTGTCTGGTCCTCTAAACGGTGCAGTTAAATTCCGCCCAGGGAACAGAATTTTCGACTCAGTATATGCTGATGATGTCGGCTCTCTGAGTGGTAGTGCACGGATAGTGCAACGCTTTCTGGACGGCTTGGTGACTGAGGTATCCAGATATGGTTTGCATATTGCGTCTTCCAAGGGCAAAGTGTTTTTACAAGATTGACAGGGGCCTGTGCCTGCACTCACCCCATAGTGTTAGTCGACAACTTCAAATACCTCGGGAGCTCGATTACAGCTGAAGGTGATGTTGGTGAGAGCTAGATCAGCTTTTGCCAACCTGCGACGTCTGTAGTATCGCCGTGAAATACGGCTTTCTTAAGAGACGAGATTATGTCGCACAAGTCCGTAGTGTTTTTCGTCACGGTTGCGAGACATGGCGATTCACATTGAGGATGCTCGGCCTCTTTTGATGTTCGACAGCCGATGTATCCGAAGCATTGTTCGTGTTCTGTGAGATCATCGAGTGAGTAATGATAAGCCGCGTCTTTGTAGGCTTTGTTGGTTGGGGCACGTGTTGCGTATGGCAAACACGACTATCATATCGTGCCCTACTTTCCATTCCTCCGCGGGAGTGGAAGAAGCCACGTAGAGGTCAACAGATGACGTGGCAGTGGGGAATGAAAAAATGTACAGCGAACCCATGAAGAGTAGGTGCTTCACGTCTTCGTGATTGGGGTCCAAATGATCGCTCAACCAGCTGTCTGAAGACACTGAAGGATAGGGCGACAAACCATGAACAGTGGCGATCGTGTTTTTACTTTCTGTCGAATCAGAATGATTGGTCGATGTGCGTTTGTACAGTTAGACTGTATTCCGTGTGTTGGCAACTGGGGCATTCTTTTTTCCCCACCCCTGTATGTTCACTCCCTGTCTACCTCGTATGTTCATTCTTTCTAATTCAACGTGCAACATGGTAAGAAAAGCAGTGGTCGGTGGTGCTTGCCGTGTTGTGTACCGGTGTACTTCCCACCGCACCCCTCATTTTTTGTGTTTATTGTTTTGCGTCGGCACCTTATATGTAATATATATATATATATATATATATATATATATATATATATATATATATATATCGTCTGGCATGTTAATGAATACTTTGCATTGAGGAGTCCACAAATGAATCACAACTGTGATTTCTGTTATTTGTTCGTGTCTGCATGTGCAGGCTTATGGTAGTGGTAAGTGGTATGTAAACTTGTTAACAAAATTTCCCTGGAAGCACACTGAAACTGGTTTTTCCACTTCGTAATTTGAACGGATTTTTCGGAAACTGTATTCCATTTGCCGCTTGTTAGCTTGCGTTCTTCATTGGTGACCTGTCATTTATGAAGTCGCTAGAGTCGGGACCTGGAATTCTGTCTCTTGTTTGTTCGTCAACCGCAAAACAAAATAAATTCCTTAGACAATTTCATTGTTTTATTCTGATGCTTTTGACTCTGAACCAGCTCGTCATTTTCCAGTTTGTCTTTATCGCTTTCCTTTTTTGTCCGCTCACATTTAGATAAGACAGTCAAGTTATGGCGTCTGTCCGAGCGTCAGCATGAAGCGTACAACTTCAACCGATACGACGATGAAAGTCCCTCTGCGTGGAGCACTGCTGAAGATAACCGCCTCCGTTCAGATAGCCTGGGGCCACCAGTGCCTCATTTGAACTCTTCCACACAGTTACGTGTACCACGGTTTCGCAAAGCCTCTCATCTGACAGTGGAGGCGCGTCCGCGGCGCGTGTTTGCCAACGCCCATACCTATCATATTAACGCTATCTCATTAAATTCCGATCAAGAAACATTCCTGTCCTCAGATGATTTGCGCATCAATCTGTGGAATCTGGATGTGTCCGACCAGTCATTCAGTATGTCAGTTATTTTAAATATGTATGATGTTCGTACTATATATATATATATATATATATATATATATATATATATATATATATATATATATATATATATATATATATATATACCGGCTTGAAAACAAGCATTGACCGGTGGTTGTCGAGTGGTTCGGACCGTTTTCTTACCACCTCGGAGGTCAGATGTTCGAATCTCCGCTAACGCTGGTCACTTTGGCGGTATACAGTAATCCACTGTCTTCCGGCTCTTTGCCACACACGACCTATTGGGACCTTGTGTGGTTCTCCACTCGATGTCCCAGGGTCTGTGTCGGTTATCCCAATTGGTGCATTGGGCTTTTGCGGCTATGGGGTATACCCGTTCCATTGTACTCATGCACGAGCATGTAAAACAAGAAGCATTGTGCAAGTACAGCAACAACAACTGAACATACGAAGCAGTTAATAAAACGGATATGATGTGTGGTGATTTTTGTTTCGCTTTTTAATCGTACACTTTGCTTGTCTGAGTGAAAATATTGTTTTCATTGGACACAAGGATTCAACAAACAGACCGCACAGCATTCGCGCCACTGACTCATCGTTACTTGATTCAATGTTCAAGTCGCAAAATTTCATTCTCCGTCGAATTGATTGCATCAGATCACACTGATGATGTCAACCTGACGTTTGCGATCTGAGCGACAAGCTTTAAGGATCACTAGTTTCTAAAAATCATCCAGTATATCCTTGTTCGCTTCGTCCGAATCCCGTCACCACGCGGTTGTTTTGATTTGCTGTTAGCACCAGATCTCGGGCGGACATGTATGCAAAGGTGAATTGGAGGTTAACCGTGATTCCATGCCTCCTATGTTCCGTCGTAATTTTAGGGTCCTCATATTATTGTCTCATCTTGACATACACCTTAAACCCTTTTTTATTCAACTAATAAAATATCCCCGCGCATTTTTCGCATCCCAAAGATTAACGCCGTTAGTCGGAATTGAACCAGTAACCTGTTTTATTCATCGATCATCCTGGAATGGCGCCTTGCGATAGTGCCGAATAACATGATTGGAATGGACTAAATAAATCTAGCAATCAAAATAGTCCAATTGAGAAAGTTTTATTATGATTTTCTCTTCGTTTCATTCAGTGTTTTCAAATCAGCAACTCTCGGTTATTTCTTGATTGGTTCATTTTTAGCACCAGTTCATCTTATCTTTCAAGAAGTTTCTCTAGGTCTAAGTAAGGTTTTCGTCTACCGCGGAAACGTCCTCGGTTCGTAGAGTAAAAGACGGAAATAAACTCAATTGACTCCTCTTTTGCTCATCATAGTACGAATAAGAATCAAATTTGCCGATTAGGACGGGAACGCGAATAAATATCACTATCGTCATTACACGGAGTGCGCAGTTGTCTTACTATTATTTCGGACATTTTAAGAAAGGTTCAAGTAAGTGAAATCAAAATAATGACGCATGGAAGTTCACTCAGCTTAGTTCTTCCCACCATCGACCGCGCGCGTCTGTGCTCTGGTTTCGATTGGTACCTCGCAGTACCGCCGAGTTGAGGACAAAATGAATGGGAGCAGAAAGTGAAAAAAGAACCGAAAACAAAGTAATAATCGGAAATCACGACGACGAAGAATGAGCCCGAATGCAATCACGCCACTGGTCGCAACACCCGGCAATAACATTTAATGATTCCACCTATGTGATAAGCGGATCTGGTGGACCCCGACCCGAAAATCTTATACGTCCCATTTCACCAAGATCACTGGTTAAGACTTTCACACCTTTCTGTTTTATCATTGGCTGACTGACTCGACCTACCTTCCAATCACTACCTGTCTCGGAGTACAGCGTACGCCGAGGAAATCTATCGGTGGGCAGGCGTAACATATGTCCCAACCACCTTAACCTGTTTAGATTCAGTACTGGATCCAGAGACTGACCTCTGGTTCCCAACACCTTACACCTAACCTCAGAATTGCTGATACGGTGTCCTCACCATATTCCGGCAATGCTACGCAGACGTCGATGCTCAAACACCGACAGGCCATTTCTGTTGGCCGATTAAAAAAACGAATCTAACTAGCACGGTGTACACTCGACGCTTGATAGACAGTCAGATGTCACGCCAACGCCACAAATGACTGGAGTTAGCGAAAGTCAAACGTGTATATATATATATATATATATATATATATATATATATATATATATATATATATGTATGTATACGTGAGAACACTTCATTTGATATGTGGCCACCTGGTGAAATGTAACTGCCAAGGTAATAAAACTTATCTACTTCAGCTGAAGCGTCCCTACCAAGACAAGGTGTGGTGCTGGGCCAACCCAGTCCTGCAGCAGAATTTTACACTTTGAAGGTGTAAAACGCATGAAGAACATTGCTACACTGTTGTTTAGGCTATCTAAGAAAGCTTGCAACTTACCTGAATCTTCACTCAGAAGAACAATGTCATCCGCGTGTTCCAAGTCAGACAGTTTACTGCATGAGCAAAGATGGATACCACCATTCATTCTCACAAGAAGCTAGGACTATCTCAATAATCATTTCAATTACAAAACTGAAGAGGAAGGGCGAAAGAGGACAATCCTGACGAACACCACTTTCCGTGGTGAACTCGGGTGGAAGATCGCCGTAAGCACGAACTCGGCTTCGGGTGTTTGCGTGCAAGCATTGAAAAGGAGAAATAAACTTCCCTGAAACACCATTCAATGAGAGACAGCGCCAGGGAACTATACGGTTGACTGAATCGAACGCCGCATTCAGATCAAGAAAGGCAGAAACTGTCGGCCTACGGAAGATGTGTCCTGTGAATCTGTTCACTATCCAGGATTACTCGGAGGAGTTTCGGTTATTCGGAAATCAAAGCTTCACCCCCATCCTTGGAAAAAGATGGAGACAACCCATCCAGTCCAGCGGCTTTGTACCTTTTCAATTAACCTATCTCCCGCATAATCACCATCTCTAATGGAGGAGTGATATCTACCTGTATCGTTTCTCTGGCAGGCATATTCAGGAGGTCCAAATTGGAAGCGGACCAAATGAACTTTACTTTAAAGTCTTTCGCCCAATGATTCAGACAAGGTCCCTGAGAGCGAATCAGTGAGCCGTCGTATTCCTTAATTAGGTCTTCTATACAGGGCTGAGCACATTCCATTGGTTACTGGGATGTAGTCTAGCAGCTCTCGTGCTTGTAGCCATTTTCGCGCTAGTTTGACCATTAGCGCTAGACACCACACACCCTGAAACGCGAAGAATGGAGCAGGGAAGTAAGGTTGCATCCTGGGGTGTAAAGAGCAATCGTTAGTAGTGCAGCTGTGTATGCATGTTTCAAAAGCGCGATACTTCTGTTTCATGAGTCTAAAGAATTTCAACGAGAGCAGCCTGTTGGCCTACTACACATCGTGTGCGGACGTTGAATGCGTCCAAGTGAAGCGAACATTTAGGTTTAGAAAGTGTGTTTGATTTATATCCTACTCCTGAACTACCGCTTTCTTCAGAGCCGCAATAACCCGTGGCATGTTGCATCGATTTCAAATTAAAGGAGAGAGAGAGAGAGAGAGAACAAGTTAGCAAGGCCCTTTACAGGAAGGATGTTTGAGGTTTCTGAGCGAATCACACTTCGCGACTACTCACACCACACAAGGGATTTTTGTTTGGGAACCCCAATCAGAGCCTTTCACTCAAAAGTCTGACCCATAAGGCAATGGGGCGTTAACCCAGCACGGGAACGTGACCGAAGAACCCGTGAAGGAACTTCTTCTCGTCTGTCACGTGAGACCCGATTGTTGTACGAATACTACTTGGTCTTTGTTGTTGCTTTGTTATCGATCCACTTTTCGGATTCAGTCCTTAGCTCCATGCACCCAGTAGGGTAAGCGAAAGGTGGACAGTACAGCATCCTTTGGGCAGAGATCTGCCCAGCTTAATCAGGCGATCGCTTCCCAGTGAAGCGTGATGACTTCTCTCACCGTCGTCCATTTAGCGGAGGTTTTTAGATCGGTAAACTGTTTTTTCTCCGTGTTTATTCGCTGGAGTGTCCCCTGCAGGGGTATAGTGGTTAGAACCAGATTTTACTCATGAACTGGCTCAGAGACTGGACTTTGACTGGCCTACACTAATTGACTTATCAGGCTTGAGGAAGCCATCATGCGGAGCTCTTTGGGTCATAAGGGTACGCAAGCCGTCGCAGCACCTCAAGGTGCATTCCCGTGATGAACTTTTGACCTCCGGTTTACCAAATCAATACTCTAATTACCGGTTCGAACATTTCAAAAGTCACGGTGCTCTTTTATATCTCATCTTACCCATCGCGTTCTTGGTTGTTTTCCTGTTCGATTTGTCGAGAAACGTCAAAGGTATGATTTTTTTCTCCAGAAACTAGTGTCTGTTTGTTTCATCATACTACTGTACATCGCGAATGTGATTGGACCGAAGACGGTCTGAATCGTTTCAGGCATCTGGGTACGCAGATAACTAACACCATGCTCATGGTCATCTTTCACCGGAGCTTACCACGAGAAGTGGTGTGTGTCATGGTTGTCCCCTCTCCTTTTCTCTTAGTTTTGCGATTGATGTGGTCTCAGATGTTGCGCTTTTCTCAGGTGAGGAGAATGGCATTGAACTTTTCCCTGTTTGAAAAGTGTTAGACCTTGAAAATGTGAAGATCCAGGTAAGTTGCAAGCTTTTTCGGTCACCTTAGACAACTGCACCTTCAAGGTGCAAGATGATGTAACATCACTGGATTGGTACAACACCGAATCTTTCGATATCTGGGGTGGCTGCGGTCCAAGTGAACTAGTTCTTTTATCCAGGCAGCTTCATTTCGCCCGGCGATTGGATACCAAAGGAAGTATCTTCGCGTATGCAGGAGGCTCGTTTGGCACTTGTCAACGCGAATTATTTGTGGCACCGGCATGACATCCGTTTGTCTTTCAAAGGTTGAGTGTACGCTGCATCAGTCAGACCAGTTCTTTCGTATTGTTTATAAACATGGCCACTACGGGTGTCTTCGAAGCCTTGCTCGAATTTGATGAAAACACTATCAGCAATGTGGAGTATAGGCGGTGAGTAGTAGGTATTAGATGAAGCTATAAAGGTCACAAGTCTAAGGTGGTTCGGACGTATGGTGCGTATGTCCCCTGACAGCATTCTTCGGCGCACGGTGTTCATTGAGCGGGTAATAGTTGGAAGATAAGTGAGAGTGGTCAGTCCATAACGTGGGAGAAAAGTATGAAAAGTCTTACCAGGGCGCGCTCGATTTCCTGGATGGGGTCCAAGAGGTCCTTCATTTAATGGCTATGTACGTTGGAGGACATTATTCGGTATCGCGATCGGTGGTGCTCTTTTATTCACAGACTTTTTTCGGTGACTGGATACTGTTTGTAGTTCTTTTGTTACTCTTGTTTTTTCTCATCGTCATTACCGGTTGAGGTTGCCGCTGAGAGATGGCAACCAAAGCCACCGCACCCAGTGCATAGCTAATGGTTCTTTGAACTGAGCTGACTGAACACGGTTCAGTTTATCCTCGGGGTTTCTTTCCTTTTATGAGCATTGTTCGTGTGCAGTTAGTTACAATATCGATTTCGCACCCTCACCCTATTCGTTAGGGGTACATGGCACGAAGGACTCATTTTTTCCTTTTTCCAGTCCTTATTCGCCCTGCTTACTCGGTCATCAAGGCTGATTTCGCTGCGTGTTGAAGTCAAGCGACTTTCTTATTGCATCAGCGAATTTGGCAGTTTTTAGGTCGGCTTGTTGGTAATTTACCGTTTAAATTGCCTGACTTAAAAATTCCTCGTGTAAAAATACTTTCTTTGTCCCACAAGCTTTTCAGCTATGCAGTCTCTTTATCACACTCTTGCCGGAGTGAATATGTTAAGAAGTTCCTCCGTTGTCGGTGCATAAGCACTCAACTTTTGCTACGATTTATTCTCAGTGTTTAGCACTTCTGTGGTCTTTGATTCAAGATTTCCATAGAATCCATATTTTTGCATCATTTCTTGAGTCTTGAAGGAAAATTGAATCTGTGGTGCTTATGTTAACCTTGGGGTACCGGACTAACAAGGTAGGTTGCCAGACTAGAAGCCTGAAGAAAACAGCCTTCATATAGCAAAACGGTTATTAGGTAGCTCGAACATAGTCTCCTAGATTCACTCAATAATTAAGTACACCAGCCATTTTGTCTGCCTGTTCTTTTGGATTTATTTCGCTGTGTGGTGGCAACCAAATTTGTTCCATTTACGGTGTCACTAACTCTTGTCCATACAAAAATGAACATCACAGATCAATTCACGCGTGATATTTGTCTTTATAGTTCTGTCACCAATATCCGGCTTCCTTTAAAGCCGCATCTATGTGTGCTTTGTGCCGATTTCAGAATATACTAATTAGTCCAGGCCAATAAGAGTTTGGGTATCAGGCCTTCTGTACGGTCTTCTGTTGGAACATATGCCTCTAGCACGACCAAATTAGGCTAGTGAGGCGGCGGTTATCCATGGAGTTGGTGATGCCTAAAATCGGTAGTCCACATGCTGCGGGCTTAGTGGTAACATCGTGACAGGATTAGGGTGTCCATAAGACAGATCACGGGTCGCCCATCCTGCGTTGGACGCAGGTTTCTTAGCTGTATAAATGCTGCTTCGCGTGTTGGACACGAATGATTCGATTGGTGCAAACCAGCCAACATTTGGCGACGAATGAGATTTCCATTCTGTGGATTGTGGCAATACACTACTTCACATTTATTGATAATTCACTTTTAACATCGAATTCTATGTTAGATACATTGTAAACTGTGAGTCAAAGTGTTTTTGTGCTTCATTCTTTACGTTCTTTCACAAGCTGTACTAAATCAGTCCGATGATTGGTGTTCCCCGTTTTATTTTACCATGATGCTACCCACCAGCACACTGTACGCAATCATCGCAGTTACTTTCTTCAACGTGTTCTTTCCCCTTCTCTTCCGCTTCACCCTCATTGACAGCAATTGTTGATTTGAAGCCGCCAAATATGGAAGATTTGTCTGAGGTAATCACTTGCGCTCGATTTCATCCCGCCGAATGTCATCTGCTGGCCTATTCAACTAGTCGTGGACTTATTCGATTGTGTGATATGCGAGTCGGAGCATTGTGCGATAGTCCTATACTGGGTGGGTCTCATAGCTTTTTCTTCTTAATGGTCGACTGATAAATTGCATTTTGGTTATTTAGGAGTTATACTGGTTCGGTGCAGTATTGGTGTATGCGTCGTTTGTATTGGCCTAACATCACTACCAGTATTTCGTTAACCTGTTTTCTATTCCATGTTTGCCCATGAATGCAGTGGGAAGTGAATATTGTATATCTTTAGAAGTCAGCTGTACTATCAAGGAGTAACAACAATCATGACTGGTAATTGGGGTAGAAAACCACGTAAGTCCACAATAGGCCAGGCGTCATAACGATCCACGCAACAGCGAATTTCTGTCCACTCCCCATTGTGGCCGGCGCTCCATCAACATGAGGCTGCATCTTGACGTGATGTAATGGTTTGCTTATCTGTGTGGCTCAAAGAGTTTTACAATTATGGCTTCCTTAAGCTCGTGATGATCGAGTGCTTTAGACTGTTTGATTATCACCTCGGAGGTCCGGGGTTCGGATCCACATCATCACCGGTTACTTTGGTGGCAGAAAGTATTCCGCTGTTGTCCAGCTCGTTACCACACGTGACCTATTGAGATCATGTGTAGTTCTCCACAGCTGGGGTCAAGGCTTGTTTGCCGGTTATCTCTAATAATGTAGCGGACCTTTGTGGCTATGAGATGTTCTCCTTCCATCGCACTCATGCACATGCATGCAACAGAAAAAAAGCCGGAAATGCATTCACGCCTGGTAGGTCAATTAGTATAGTCCAGTCTCTGAACCAGTTCATGAGTAAAATCTGGTTCTAACCACTATACCCCTGCAGGGGACACTCCAGCGAATAAACACGGAGAAAAAACAATTTACCGATCTAAAAACCTCCGCTAAATGGACGACGGTGAGAGAAGTCATCACGCTTCACTGGGAAGCGATCGCCTGATTAAGCTGGGCAGATCTCTGCCCAAAGGATGCTGTACTGTCCACCTTTCGCTTACCCTACTGGGTGCATGGAGCTAAGGACTGAATCCGAAAAGTGGATCGATAACAAAGCAACAACAAAGACCAAGTAGTATTCGTACAACAATCGGGTCTCACGTGACAGACGAGAAGAAGTTCCTTCACGGGTTCTTCGGTCACGTTCCCGTGCTGGGTTAACGCCCCATTGCCTTATGGGTCAGACTTTTGAGTGAAAGGCTCTGATTGGGGTTCCCAAACAAAAATCCCTTGTGTGGTGTGAGTAGTCGCGAAGTGTGATTCGCTCAGAAACCTCAAACATCCTTCCTGTAAAGGGCCTTGCTAACTTGTTCTCTCTCTCTCTCTCTCTCTCTCTCTCTCTCTCTCTCTCTCTCTCTCCTTTAATTTGAAATCGATGCAACATGCCACGGGTTATTGCGGCTCTGAAGAAAGCGGTAGTTCAGGAGTAGGATATAAATCAAACACACTTTCTAAACCTAAATGTTCGCTTCACTTGGACGCATTCAACGTCCGCACACAATGTGTAGTAGGTCAACAGGCTACTCTCGTCGGAACTCTTGAAACTTTTGAAAAAATTGTGTTGTGAATGAGAGTATTGACTAATTCATCGATAGATGGCCTAGCTCCGTTGGTAGACAGGGCGTCATTGTCTGCCCAAAATCGATAGTAAATCTCAGGCCATGGACGCTCGTCGCTGGCCCAATCAGTTCGTGGCAAAACAGTGCGAACTCATCTGAATAGCCGGTAAAAGTCATTGTCATCGAACCGAGCGAAATCGGCGACCTGGTAATGCTTTAACTGAATTCAACGGAAGCAAGCACTCAGCTGCCAACAGTTGATCTAGGCGACCGGGACGAAGTCAGCCAATTGGAGACGTAATCACAAGTGCCATTCAGAAGATTCGGTTATAGGCAGCGTTGTGGACCAACGCACTTCGTACCGTGGTTTTAACAGCCGTCACCTGCTGTCCTATATGAACTGCCTTTTCTTTATAATAATAGATGTTTCGAATGCAGGAGAATCTTTATAAAGCTACCGGGACGGATCATAACACTGTAAGGTGAACTCGAAGGTACCCTCCGCAGTTTGTCGATGAGTATGTCCAGAGCACGTGTGAAAGCGCCACCGAAGCAGTTGGGTGCGAGGATTCCGAATTGTTCGCTTGAACAGTGGAGTTTATGGAAGCTTAAGTATAAGGATTTTCCTGTTCTCACGGGTTTGTTTTCGGAACCGAAAGAATGCCAAATGACCATGCTTCGTCATTTTTTGGCATATTATACCACATGAGTGCCGGGGATTTCTACGCTGAGTTGGCTGTTTTGGGGAATCCGAAAGGCACTTTGGAAGCCCGTTTGTTATCCCAACCGACCGCGGCGATCATCCCATCTAGCTAGCTATGCTTTGACCACAGATTGTTTCTGGCGGGTACAGACTTCTGCCGTAAGAAGTGGTATAGACTGACGTTGCGTCCTCCTACATCTTCATAATGTTGGACTCAGATTGCCCATATTTCTATTGGTTACCCCTGGCATGGATCAACGGAAGATTGTTGTTCATTTTTGTCTACGCACACGGACTCCGATCACGTCTTAGTACGTGCTCGCCTCCGTTTGTTTCTCGTCCGTGGTCTGATCAGTAGTGAAGCTACTCGTCCAACACAGGCGCTTTTAGACGATGGCCGGCAATCCACTTTCACTACAGGTTTCCTCGTGGTTGTCGATACAACGAGATGCTTAGGATCCAAGCGAACACCGGTAGCAGATCAAAGGAGTCTTGTACGCTACTGCATATACCACATCATCACGACAAGACTGTATTTTGACGTGGTGTGATGGCTTGCGCGCCTCTATGACCCAAAGAGCTATACAGGATGGCTTCTTTAAGCCGGAATCGCAATCATACCTGACAGGTCAATGGGTAGAGGTCAGACGAAGTCCAGTCTCCTGGTCCTCCAGGCTGGGGGTTGATTTGAGCTGGCAACTCAGTCGGAAAAACCAGTGGAAGAATAATTGATCCAAGCAAACGGGCTTCTACTAAGCCATCCCGCTGCCTTGCGGATAGTTTCTTGTTAGAACTAAAGGCTTTGGATGAGAACCCTAATCGTTCTCCTGCTTTGTGGCTGGACACCCTAGCAGTATTCGTCCAACGTCTCCCATGAACTGCACGACTACGAAGAATTCCATACTGCATCGGTCGTCGCGCCGAATAATCAGGATGACGCTGCCCATTGCATCGAGAGTGGTGGGTAGTGATAAGTGTGCTACTGCTCAGAGTTCCTTCTCTTTTATTCAACCTTTGTCTTCTGTCCCTAACCATCCCTCTTTGCCCCATCTATCGACCCATAATGCTCCCACTGATAACATGGTGAATACTCGCAATGATTCACTGTCAAATAGTATCGGGAATAATCCTCTGTCTGGTAACTCACATTTTCTCAAGCCTCGTCAGCCTCTGGATCTCGGCTCCTTCAACGTGCGTACACTCATGCAGGTCGGTCAGCAGGCGTGCCTAGCCCTCACAATAAATTCTCTGAAGATTGATGTCTGCTGCTTAAGCGAAACGCGTATCTAGGATTCGAGCAGTGTAATTCAACTAACTGCTCCTGGTATCTCATCGAGGTATATTCTGCGCACCTCAGGAGACGAAGCACCTAGAGCTGTGGGTCAACGTGGTGTAGGAATTGTCTTGACTGACAAGGCTGAGGCGGCCCTTTTAGACTGGATTCCTGTTAACAGTCGTTTATGTGCTGTGAGACTCCACGGGTCAGTTGGCGTTCGAAAGGATAGTTGTGGGCGCTGTGCTTTACCTGCTGAACGTACAGATAACGGGGATAGGCTTCTCCAGTTTTGTGCAGACACTCGATTGTTCTTGTCTAGCAGCAATTTACGACACAGCTCGCGTCGCACTGCGACATGGCAATCTAACTCTACAGGCACTTTTAGTCAAATTGACCATATCGCAGTAGGCTACCGGTGGTGCAGTTCTGTTCAGAACTGTAGATCTACTGGTGTACGTACGTAGAGTCGGACCATGCCTTAGTTTTAATGCGATTATCTCTCCAGCTCCATGGTCATCGTCGCAAACCGCAAACCGGATTAGGCGTGCAACGTTTGTGTGATCCAGACGTTTGCACCCGTTATGAGCAGAAGTTAGCACATGAGCTAGGATCCACGGAGAACAATAATGTAGATGAACATTGTGCTCATATCAAACAGGCGATGCACGTTGCAGCAGGTTTCGCCCGTGGTCCTGAATCCGATGTACATCAAAGACACTGGTTCTCACAAGAGTCACTGAGTATAATGGAGCAAATGCGTCAGCTTTCGAACCGTAAGGAGATGAATAAGATGCGGAGAAAGCTGGAAAGACAAGTTACGAAAAGCCTTAAGAATGATCGCGAAAATTGGTGGGTCAAGGTAGCCGAAGAAATGGAGATAGCAGCTGCTTCAGGTAACAGTCAATGACTGTTCAAACTTATTCGTGACCCCGGTGGATGACGAACCCAGATCAGTGAAACAATTTGCGATAGAAATGGAGAACCCATCCATAGCAAACTGCAAAGGCTTGACCGATGGACCGAGTACTTCAAGGAACAGTTTAGCTGGCCGCACGCTATTGCGGTTACTCCCGTTTCAACAACGGTGACTCCTTGGGTGGTATCTTTTGAGCCCCCATCAGAAGTAGAAGCAGAGTCATGTATTCGATTACTAAGGCGGGGGAAAGGGACAGGTCCCGACGAACGTTCTCCAGTTCTTTTCAAACTGGGTGGTGAGGCGTTGATAAAATCACTCACCACCTTGCTCCGTGACATTTGGAACGAGGAGCGTATTTCGTTAATATGGAGCGAGTCATTGATTGTTCCCATCTTCAGTAAGGGAATACGCAATGACTGCAGTAATCATCGTGGGATTAGCTTAATTCCGATAGTCACCAAAGTATTAGCTTCGATTTTGCTACATCGTCTTACACCGGCTCGCGAGAGGAATGTCCGCGAACAGCAGGCAGGATTCCGCCCAGGTCGAGGATGCATCGACCAGATTTCTACTCTTCGCCGACAACTTGAAACGCGTCACACGCACCGCCGACCAACAATAATGATTTTCTTAGACCTGTAAGGCACCTTCGATTCAGTTGATCGAACGTCGCTTCTCAGTGTTCTTCATCGAAGAGGTATGCCCCAGAAGTTCGTGAACCAAATGAGATCATTGTATTCTCATACTTCTGGCCGCGTTAGTGTTTACGGTGAACTATCCGGTCGGTTCGAAACGACCAGTGGTGTTCGACAGGGATGTCCTTTGTCTCCATTCCTGTTTAACTTCGTAATAGACGAAATAATGGAGAGTGCGCTGCAAAATCTTCAGGATGTAGGCGTCGAACTAGGAAATAGTGGAAAACTGTGTGACCTAGATTACGCAGGCGACGTTGTCTGCTTGTTCGAATGCACGGAACATGCTCAACATGCACTAGATAATGCTGCAAGAGCTGTAGCTCCATTCGGCATGCGCTTTGCACCTTCAAAGTACAAGGTGATGTTACAAGACTGGACGTCAACAATTCTGAGCTTGATGCTCGATGGGGAGGTGGTGTCAGTTGTCGACCACTTCACCTACCTCGGTAGCTGCGTGACGACGAATGGGAGCACAGTAGTAGAGGTGAGCACGCGTATATCCAAGGCTCGAGCGGCGTACGCTGGACTGAAGCACTTGTGGCGTCGACCTGATATTTCACTGAAGTTGAAAGGTCGTGTATACTGTGCTGCAGTGCTTTCAGTTTTGTTGTATGGTTGTGAAACTTGGAGTCTGCGTGCTGAAAATATTCGTCGTCTTGAGGTTTTCGACCGTCGATGTTTATGTAGTATCGCTAGGATTGGGTGGAATAGCCGAGTAAGCAACGATGAGGTGAGAAATCGAGTATTGGGTACTAATTCAGAGAACGTTCTGTCACAGCGTATCGAGCTTAGTAGACTTCGTTGGTTGGGACACGTGTTACGTATGTCAAACACACGTCTACCATACCGTGTCCTATTCTCTGTTCCTCCTAGGGAGTGGAAGAGACCACGTGGAGCTCAACATATGACGTGGCAGCGAGGAATGAGAAAATGTACAGCAAACTTAGGAAAAGTAGGTGCTTCACGTCTTCGTGATTGGGGTCCAAATGATCGCTCAACCAGTTGGCTGGAGACACTGAAGGATATTGCAGCGAACCGCGAGCAGTGGCGATCGTGCTTTTACTTTCTGTCGAATCAGAATGATTGATCGATATGCGTTTGTACAGTTAGACTGTGTATTCCGTGTGTTGGCTACTAGGGCATTCTTTCCTTTTTCCACCCGTGTAGATCCACTCCCTGTCCATCTTGTATATTCATACTTTCTAATTCAACGTGCAAGATGGTGAGAAAGGCAGTGGTCAGTGGGGCTTGCCCTACTGTTTAACGCTGTACGATGATGATATACCACAAAAGACTCCTTTTCCAATGAACTGTCAGTGCGTTTGACTTTTATCAGTTTGGACCAGATGTGGCGTCTACGTGCCAACCGACTGTATTTTTGCTCTTTTACTTCCTTTCTGTATTTATTATACAACAATCCAGGAAGGGGGCCGCTGCTTTTGAAAGGCTGCCAAATGGTAAGGAGATCGGTGGTAGTGGGAATGGAACCCAGGTCGTTATTGTGCAAAGCCTATGATGATAATCGTCCGACTACCACTGGTGAGGTGTGCACTGCGGCAGCACAGAAACATGACTGTTACTAACAGAAGATATGCGAAGACCTTCGGCGTTCGAACGTCCATTTTTTCGCGGTTATACTCGAACATGATGAGAAAACCGCATCGCGCTGTCCGGAGGTTGCATTTGAGGTGTTGGGACGCAGAGATCAGTCACATGAGCTAGCGGCTGATCTAATCGGGTTAAGGTGGTTGGGGTGTGTTCCGTATGCCCATGTACGGAACTGCGTGAATTCCTGTCACACTTCTATGTTCCATTAGCTGACCATATGCTTCAATAAACACAAAACGCACGATGCAATGCCGGTTAGTCCAAGTCTAGCTGAACCAACCAGCTCGTCTGTTCGGCTTTCAAGATACGTTAACTAAAAAGTCAGCAGTATCTGCATCTGACAGCGTTGATATGCCCGTCGCTTACCTAGAATGCTTTGTGTTTTTCTTGCGTTATCATTTGTGGTCCCATCTTCAAAAGGGACTCGTGATCGCGCGGTACCAGCTTAACCTGTTGGTACCTGTCATTCTCTGCTGATTGTGCCCCACACGCGAGAAGCACACCGGCAAGGAACTTGCTGGTTGTGGATGGATTGATCTACTTTTTGCCCTCCGACAGCTGCTTGCGCACCGTTATATTTTCCAAAGGTTTAGTATCACCATATTCTTTGATGTTGGCGCGACCTTCAGCTCCATCGATAATTTTGTACGGTGGGACTTTCTTCCAAGAAATAGAGTACCGGATAAGTACTTTTCATTCTCAAGGTGTTGTAACATCGTACCTTGGGTTGGATTTAGTTATATGGTCGACCCTCAGCACTACTTGCTGTTTCGGGTGAAGTACAACAAGGCTATCTCATATCTATAGATGATGTACTAAGGAACTGATTGTTTGGCATAGCGAGCTTTACAGTTGAACTGCCCCCAAGGAACAAGGTCGGATAACTAGAATGCGATGATGATATCGTCTTGCTGGGTGATAAGGCACAGGTAGTGCAACACGTTTTGGACCGCTTGTCGACCGAGGTGACCAGACATGATATGTGCTTTACCGTGCCTAAGTGCAAGGTGCCTTAAAAAAACTGACAAGAGCCTGTACTTACAATCGCTTTTTGTGGTGAACAGTTAGAATTACTCCATAGATTTGAGTATTTTGGAATCTACATTGCAGCTGAAGGTGACAAATTTTAGAGACCAGACCAGATTACGTGAATCTGCACCACTTCTGATGCCGCCACATCATCCGTCTCTTTGAAAGAACAGTGTTTTGCTCTACGGTCGTGAATCTCTACCGCTCCACACTGATGATGCTTGACGACTGCTGATGTCCCCGAAGCATTACTCACGTTTGGTCGGAAAATCGCTTGAGAAATGATGGGATTCGTCATCGTTTGTTGGGTGTGGATAACCGCTCTCTGGTTGAGATAGTCACTCTACACCACCCCCGGTGGCTTGGACGTGTTTTGCGCCCGCCTACCCATTATGTGCCTTATCGGTTGCTACTCGTGCTTCCTAGCTATAACTGGAAAAAGTGAATTGGGAACTAGACCATGAATTGGCATAGGGGTATGAAGAAGTTGATCCCAGCACGTTCGTTATTTGGTGTTTCCCAGCTTGCCGGTTGAGGCCTGAGGGATGGGAATTGCTGTTGATCAAATACGTGAAAGTATGTGACTCAGAACCGAACCCAGTGGCGCGAATTCTGTACGGTGTACTTAGGAAGCTCCTGGGTACTATAAATTTTAAGTGATAATGTTTACACTGAAATAACCACAAGAACCCTTTCTTCATCTGTATTCATGTGGTACTGGATGATTTGTCACTGAGCAAATACATCATAAATTGTGATTTAACTCGGGTATTTTATGCAGGGCGGTGCAAAAGTGACCAAAATGACCAGTTTATTCTCCACAAGCGAGTCCACAATGGGTGATATTACGTTAAGCGGGTGACCTGATTACGTTGGCAGCTTCAGACGATGACTGTGGTTAAATAAGACACTTGAAGCTTTAATTTACGAATCCCGATGCCGTCAATCGTCTTTTCATGGGGGCAATCCAGCCTATTTTTTTTACCGCTGGCGTTAGTTAGATCCTAAATCTAGCTACTGCTATCGCCTCCAGTAGCAAGAACAGAAACTCAAATCTCTAGGGATGGATACACTGCTCGCGGAGCCACTATGCCGTTGGATCAGTGACGGGTGTTTTGAATGTTTCTCTTCTAGAATAGACTGAGTGAAATCGGAATCAGGGCGTTCAGAAGTGGTATTAGAAATGGACAGGTTAAAATTAATCTGACCTAAACTCTTGTGATGTACAGAATCATCATCCAAATCAAGAACCTTACACAATCGTTTACCAATTTGATTATGAACGATGCCACGGGAAAGTCTCACCCCATTTCCTCGATTATAAACAACCTCGGCTGGTTCCAAGTTGAGCAGGTTTATTTGTAACACTCTGATATTAAACAACTCGACTGAGCTCTCTCCAGCCACTAAATGAGCGGCATTACGGTACAGCATTAGTCAATTATCAACACTTCTGTTTAATTCGTTGAACGTATTGACGTGCACAAATGCAATTCTCTCTTCAAAGTACAAACATTTTTCACCTGCTCTATTGGATTGTGGATGCAGAGGTGGAGTGATAGCATAGAAACAACTCAGCAATTTCAATCAATCAGCCACTTTCCTCATCGAGAAATGGCTTCCATTTTCAGTAACAATCACTCACGCAGTACCAATCATGACCAGATCATAGTACCTCTCGAAGAATGAACCACAATAGTCAACTTGAACACGTTGTCGGGGTTCTGAAGACAGGCCATAACATCCATTTCGATGGTTGCGTGTGAAGTTTATTTAGACAGTTACGACAGATTTTAGCAATAATACATAAATCGTTGCTTAATTCTGGGATTTTTGTGACACCAAGATACCCGGAATGTAACTCTTTCAAAACGGCAACTCCTCATGTTGAAGGCATAATAATTCTATCGTTGTAGCACGAGACCCCGTCACAGGTTAGTAAAATTTCTGCGTGACGTTGATAGATCTCAGGAATTTGATTTCTAACATCTGTACACCATCGTTGGGGAAAACAAGATATGACGGCATAATTGCACTTCTTAGTCACACGGTCTAGGCCGACCGACTAACAGGTAGTGGTGGTAGACAGTAATCCACTGTCGTCTGGATCGTTACCACACCTGATCTAGTGGGACCTCAGGTGTTTCTTCGCCACTCCAAGTCTCAGGTTCTGATTGCCGGTTATCTTCAATAGTGCAGCGGGCCTTCGTGGCCATGGAGTGATTGCCCCTTCCACTGCACTCATGCGCGAGCATGTAATAAAAAATCAAAAAATTGGCTGCGTGGGCAAACAGTCAGCAGTGAAGGTTTCTTCAAAAATGGCTTAGCGTGACAAGTAATCCGCTTGTGGGATAACTAGTCCTTTCAATGCTGAGTGTCGTAAGAATACGCTAGTAAAACGACATTCCATCGGTAAACCATGGTTGCCGATGATTTAGCTAAGGACAGATGTGGTTTGTACATGAACTTCAGTGTTTCATGATCAGCTGCATTGGTAAATTGAGTGCCTAAAAACATTTGTGCAAATCAGCCACGAACTGCCCTATAAACAGCCAGGGCTTCACGCTTCGTTTGTGGATATCCGCGTACAGTGGTACTGGGTCAGCGAGCAATGCAGAAACCTGGATGACCCTCGTGTGCTAGCACGGCCCCGATGCCATTAGAAGACGCGTCGATAATAATAATCGAAGACACGTGGGGGAAATGGTGCGAAGTACAGCATTGGTCGGTAAACGCGGTAATACGCCTATTAATCCTCGTTCATGCACTGAAGACCATCGAAACGTTCATTGGGAGAGAAGAGCGAGTGAGGGTGGAGGGTGCTATTCTGGTGGTGAAATTAGGAATAGACCCAGAGGAATACTGAAGAGAACCCAGTAGAAAACGTAATTCAACAAGTGATGTGGGTGCATTGGATAACGGAGCAAAACGATTGGGGTCAGTGTGGAAGCCGTGAGCATCAACCAAATAACCTAAACAACAGTCCACAGAAGTGGAAGAAACACTTATCAGGTTTGACAGATACATTGGATTTCAGAAATTTGTCCAGGAATAAACGCAAGCGGTCGTCATTCACATTTTTGGTGAGATCACAGATAATGATGTTGTCTTGTGAAGCACAAGCACCTTCTAGGCCGTAAGTGAGAGAGTTAACGGTACCGTGGATAGTAGCAGGGGAAATGCTAAAACCGAAAGGCAGAAAATTGTACTTATACAGACCAAACGGCGTATTCATTGTGGTTATTTCGCGGGACCGCTCATCAAGTGGAATCTGTAAAAATGCATCTTTCAGGTCAATTCCCGAAAAATATTAGGAACCTTGAAACTGATGGAGAACGTCTTTAGGTTCGAGAGTGGAACAGTTGGACTGTTTCAGCAACTTGTTCAATGTAATGCGATAATCACCACAGATTCTGGGAGTTTTGCCATCGCGTATTAGCGAAATCACAGTCGGGATGGCCAATGCCGAAAAACTCATCGGTTTCATAGCTTCTTTAGGGACTAAATGGTCTAATACCTTTTTCACGGGCTCACGAAGTCCGAGAGGAATAACGCGGCGTTTCGTTCAAATGGAACCGGTAATCTCAATGTACACAGGGTTCATATCGATAGCACCAGCAGTTTTAGAACAACCTAGAATTATACGCCGAATACAAAAGTGATGGGAATTAGATTTAAAAAAAATTAAGCGAAGCCTGTGAAGGAGTGTGTTAACTCATCGTTGACGAACAGCCAAGTTGCGTCGGCAGTCGGCACTAATGCGATACTAAGCCCAGGGCTTGAGACAATGGAATCTCGAGTGGCAAGAAAGCAGATCGCTGGTGTGGATCGATAGATGGGGCTGAGTCTTTTCGGCGTTGTTTAAGCCCCAAGGCGGGGTCGCCCACACCAGTCGGACCAATGCGTTGTGTGCAGCGTGTGGGTACATTTGACGGCAGTCCGACTTTTCCATGTGAATGCAAGTGGATTTCTCATTACATACGATTCAGGCTCATCGTGCCAACAGTAAATTCTCTGAGCCCATGTATTCTTCGTTTTTCACAAATAATACGAGGTGATTCCGAGGCCGATCTGGGTTCTTACTAGAGCTAGTGGGACGGAACATAACCGGTGCAATTCACGCAGTTCAAATCAATGGTGGAAATGCCGATATAAACCAAACATCCGGGCGCGGGAAAACGCTACTTTTGGCGCATCTTCCAAAAAGCGCAATAACTGATAATCGTTTTGGTGAATTATACAACCAACGCTAACTGCACTATCATAAATATACAAAAAAGTTAAAGTTTTACTTTGAAAAACCCGCAAATCATTTTCAAAATCTGAAGAACTCTTCCACGTATCACGATCTAAGCGAGAAAACGCCGCAGAGCCATCAACCAGAGCCGCGCCCGCAGCAACCACAGCCATTGCGTCCAATGACGGCGCTGACCTTGATCACAACGCTTATATATCCTTGTGGTACGCATTCAAACAAAAGTCGCACCATAACATCTCACGTCAATCTCATTTTCTACAGGCACCGATTCATCTGTTCCAACCGTTCCACATATAACAGTCCCACAACTTCAGTCGGGTTATATTTAAGCCCGTATGTTTAGACACTATCGGAAATGCCCGTGTCGACTACAAGAGAAGAACACATGGGTTTTGGATTGTTCATCGGTGAGAAGTAGTTCACATGAACCAAATGCGTGTAGTTGGTGACCAGTAATGCCTTTGACTGAAACATGTATGTGAGGATTAACTTTCGGAAAAACCATCTGAGGACTAAATGAGTCAACACTGCCGGTGCCTATAATGAATGAATGTCGAAAAGAATGATCAGTAACAAACGAACAGACAATTTTGCCTGAGTTATTGGAACTGACAACACATAAAGCAAGCAGTTGGAAATCTGAAAGTAGATGACAATCCTCAAACGGACGCTCAGTAAAGCATATTTTTTTACTTCTGCATACGGGCTGAATGTGATCTGCCCTACCACAATTGTGACACCGCGCTACGAAATCACCACGTCACTCAGGAATGTTTTTGACCGCAAGCGTTATATTCATTTCACTGCGGCTAGCTGATCGGACCGGGAGTGGGAATTATTTCCGAATAGATTGCTTCGAGGAGCTTATCTCTTTGGCCTTAACCGCGAAACTGAAGGTAGCTTCGGGTTTTTTGCGTTGAACAAATCCGGTGGCTCGTTACAGGCATTGCCGCGCACGTCTTGTTATTGCTTACTGATAGGTTTTACGTATCGGAAGGTACATTCATGAAGTGGAAGTAGTGTACGTTCTAACTCCGAGCAGTTGATGCCGACAATCAATCTCTCTCAACTGTACTTCGAGCTGATCACGGAAATCACATTTCGAGGCCTGAGTCTGCATTTGCAAAACAAACTCCCGTGTTATTCGATTGGTATCTCGCACCAACGGATAGAATTTCACCGTTTCGGCAGCCTCAAAATTTACCGGTTGAAAATACCTCAAAAGTAACTTCAAGGATTCATATGATAGACACTGGAGAACTCGGAAAGCCTAATTCTTTACCAGAGACTATGGATTCTGTTCAAAAGCTGCCAGAAAATGTACAGGTTTCTTTTCCGAATGCAAGGATTTATGAGTTAAACACCGCAGTTCGGAACGTTCGATGTATTCTTCAACCTCCCGTGCAGTGCTGTAAAGATTATTAGTTACAGGTACGGATGATTTTTAATCGATCGCGACGCCAGATATAGGAGTTGGAAATTCGCGGGCTGAGACGGTTCGCAGTGAACGTAGAAAGTGCTACTGCTCAAACAAGAATTGATGAAATCAGATGAAATGGCATTTATTCGAAATTGTACTCTGCACAGTTGTAATTCCTGTGTATTCACAGATGTAATAAAACAACTCAAAGAACTGCCAACAACAATCACTACTGACGTGTTGAGTTATGGCCCCATGAGATCTGTTTACGATATGGTTAAATAAATGACAGTTTCACGAACAGATGCGTTCTTGTATTCACACTGTTTCTTCACATTCTTCTTATCAATGTTTTGCCGTTGTCTTCTTGCTCTTTCAATACTCCTCATTGTTTACTTCTCGGTACGTGTACTTGCCGAGAAGAAGCAAGTAAAACCAACGCAATTTACGCATGATTAGTGGTTTTTCCGGCTGAACTGAGCAGATGTAATGTTACTCCCTGTTTGATAAATGGCCAACTCTAGCGCACATCTACTGATAAAGTGCCTCGGTATACATTGTTCTCCCGGACGGGATACGACTGAACCATTGGTCGATGAAGTCTGTTCGTCCCATGACCCCGGAAAAAATGAAAGTTTTGACTGATGGGCGAGGCCGTGTTAGGCTTCCAGGTTGGGGCAAACAAGACCCGCGCACCGGACATTTAGTCATGGCTAGGTGCCATAGTCAGTGGTGTAGTTGCATTTTAACTCTTTTTTCCCTCACGTAACTGTCCTTTGTGTTTTTGCTCCCTATCCTTGGATTTATTTTACTTAAAACAGGATGACAATTATTAGTACTAATTGAGCCGAAATTACTCCCTTGTTCAAACCGATATGAAACAGTTTTTTAGATCAGTACAGAAGCGCACACAATTTGGGCTCGACAGCCTGTCGTTCGGATGAACAGTGAACGTCGGTCTCGTTTCACCGATAACTTAGGGGCAAACATATTTAATCTTTTCATCCAGTGCTGATCAGTAATAGGAGAAAAACTAAAATAGATTAATATCAGAGATTTTTGTCAGACTAGCCCGAAACCCACCTTCTCTTCGTGGATTTTTGTAGTTGTGTGGACTCAGCTCAGTTTGGAATAATTCATCAAAATGCGTTTGCTATGATCTGATTGCTTTCTGACCTGTCATCATCTTACCTTCTGCGCTGCATTTCATCTCACTTGGATCAACACAGCACTGGAAGATCCGCGTCTGACCCAGAACCTCGGTTTCTTTGCGGACATTATAGCTAGTCTATCCGATTTTCGATTCGGTCACTCTGGTCATCATCTCCTCGCCCGAGACTATCTTACGCTAAAAGGTGAGCCCATTTCGTTTTTGGTTATTTTAGCCGTAGATATAATCGACGTTGTAGTCAACCAAGTGGAACAATTCCGTTTTCCAGTTTGTTGCGCAGAAGAGCGGTAGAAAGCCTCGTTCTACGATATTCAGGTGTTGATTTCCTGCCTAATATCATCGCTGCTGAGTTCTATTTTCCTTATACCTATTTAGTACAGAGATATGTTCATATTTTGACGATCATATACCCCATGAACTATGTTGGCAGGTTGTCTTGTCATCGAATAAAACGAATACTTTTTGACCAGGCGGTGACGGAACAAGTCCATTGGAGTCCATACTCTAAGTTCTGAGGCGACTAGCTTGACACGGGATACTGCTTTTCTGCCTCTAGTTTGGAAGGAAGATTGACGATTCTTTTAAAAATTTAATTTGCATTCGTAAATCTCCCAGCTAACTCCGCCAAAAATCCTACAAATTCTCGTTTTTTCTCTTTAATTTCCAGTGTGGGATATACGTATGACTGATCGACCCTGTGAGGTTTACCCGGTACATGAACCATTTCGCTCACAGTTGTGCATGCTGTACGAAAACGATGCGATATTTGACAAATTTTTGTGCAGTTGGTCCAGTGATGACCGGTATGTGTCAGTTATTTCACCTTCTGTTCTTTACACTCAGTACCGACTGTTCATTCTTCAGGTGACTTAGGCCCGGCCCTTGTTCTTTGTGTTTTAGACTGGGATAAACATAAATGCGTCGAAAGCTTCAGCCATTGTCTACAAAAAGTTCCATTGACCTTTGAATCTCTATTCCAGTGTGATTCATATGCGAAATAGCCGAAACACCTTGGCGTGGCCTCGTAGCTCATTCACCTGGTAGAGCTTATGCGGTACTAAGACGTAGTTGAAGCTAAGGCATCGACGACCTTCCACGCTGGATCGGTTCAAAATTTGTCAAATTTGTGCAACCATATTTCATAGCTCTAGTATACTTGGCAAATAGACTGAATTTAATAACATCGGGTGCTCTTGTATCATTAATTACGGTACTCCTCCTCAACAAGAAACGCCTCCCAGGACCACTCAAATTGTTTCCCGCTGAGTTGTATTGCATTTAGTGAGGGAAACGGTGAGAAAGTATCGGTCACATTAGTATTATTATTTTTGAAGATGGTTTTTGCCAGAAATACACATTTTTCGTCTCTCAATCGTTCTACAAATAAACGTGATGAATTGGATCGTTTGATATCTGGTATTGTCATCTCTCGCTATCGAAAAGGGTCAAAGCAACAACATCTACGCCTTAGCTATTCCGCACAAGGGTTAGATAACGCCATACAACCTTTTAGTTTTTCCCTCCAAAAATGTGAAAATAATGGCCTGTGCAAAGTGCGTCATCTCTCAAATAGAGCTGCATCAGGTTCACACACAGATTAGATGTTACAAGGATAGTGATGGTAATAATATGGCTCAAACATAGTTCCGAATGGGCATTGCAATTATCCAGCGATAAAGGAGTTCTTCGGTCCGTGGCAGCCAGTGCATTGTTGCAGCTTCTCAGCCAGCGCTGAAGTGTACTCCTCACCGTCCAAGTCCTATGGTTATTCTCATAGTCCATTCCACTTTGCGGTCGATTACTGAAACATCTCGGATCGGCATTTTTGTCAGTGAGTACTGGTTTTAGTTTGTTTTTTTACCGGATATACTACAGCATAACACTATTGCCAACCGTTTTTTTGTTGTTGTTGCTTTTTTCATGCTAGAACATTTTCTACCTACTTGCACAAGACCTCTATTTAACAGGCTTTGAAACAATAAACTTGCCTCGCTAAGGCTGTGTATGCCACATGACTCGTGATGTTGCGATGTGTGGTCTCTAAGCTCATCAAAATTTGATATAAAAACGGCTGACCAACATCGTGATTACTGGGTTACCTTTACTGGCGAACAATATCGAGGTGTTAGCATGAGACAAAAACCCTCCCACTCCCAGTCAGCAGAAGTCTGTATCTTTATTGCTGATTGGCCCCGATAAGATTTGGTCAATATGATTGGAACCCACCAAATCCAGTGGCTTGGTGTTTCCAACCGATATCATCCTCAGACAAATGTGCATAATCAAATTTGTTCTGAAGAATTCTCAGGTAAATTTTACCGAGACATGTTTCTTGTTCGGTTCTGAGAGTTTATTACATGGTGCGAGGTTTTCTTGAAATCTTTGGGGGGGGGGGGAAGGGGCTAGTGTACTTCATTAAACTATCATTGTTAGTTTTCTGGACAGATTTCAGTTTCAAAAATCCTTTCGCTACACCATCTCATACTCAGTGAATTGGGACAATAAATAATCTCCTGACTTTCAATTTCGCATTTCACAGGTACCTTCTCACTGGTTCGTATGGAAGCTTATTTCGAATATTCGATCGAACAAACGGATCTGATTGGATTTACGACTTAAGCGACTTCAACGCCGTGCCGAATTCAGATTTTTCGGCTGACCGTTTAGGATCTCTTCTTCCAAAACGGTTCCTGTCTCCAGAAGATCCTCTGGGTAATTGTCTCGGTCTGACCGCCGTATGCGTGGCTTCAATTCAATCCTTGGACACATTTTTGCTTCATACAGACAGTAGTAGTGGTGACGGTGGTAGCTCAAGCAGTTCACCGGGTAGTTGTTTCAGCGACTGCGGAACTAACGAAGATAGCCGATCACCATTAGCACGGGATCATTCCACAGATTCACGTAATTCAGCTACGCGACGTGCAAATGAAGACAAAAATTCGCCTCCAACCGGGTCAAAACGTCGCAAGCAAGTTCTTTCAGCCCCCACCATTCGAGCGAGTGAATTGGATGAAAACGATACTGACCAAACTTATCCAGCGCGTCGCAGGCGGCGCCGGAAGCGAAAGTTATACAGTAGTAGTAACTCGAATGACTTGGTCCCAGCGGCATGCACGACCTCGCATAACGGTTTGAGTCGAACATCTGGTATGAGTTTGAATTCGTTCTCGACGACGGAACAAAGAATCCGAAGAAAACTGGCACGACGCCAGTTGCTCGCAGGTGATTATTCATCAAAAGAGAACCCAGCTTTACCTGATCTGCAACAGCTGGATTGTCAGCGTAAACTGCTTCATCTTGCATGGCACCCACGTGAAATCAAATTGGCCGCAATTTCAGGAAATCAGATGTTTCTCGTTAATGGCTCCCGGAACTCGGTTCCGTCTACGTCTATAGACAATTCACGACCTTGTGGATGGCACCTTGGTTCACCGGATGACCTCGAAAGGGATTTGGATGTGGAAGATGCAGTTGACGATCTAAACTGGGTAGGTGATTCTTCTCGCGATCTTACTGAGTTAAAAAGCACAACCTCTTTTGAGCTTCCATTGAATGCCAAAGCACCAAAACGTCCCCGACATCGTTCTCATAATCAGACAACTTCTCAGGTAGACTCAAATGAGCTGGTACATAATTCCGGTGAAAATACTTTGCCCAGAACGAATGTGTCTATTCCTGCAGATGGTCTTCCTGTGTTCGGAGAGATGTTACCTAAAAGTGAGTCGCATATCGAACCTTGGGTCGTCCCTGAAGCTCGAACAGACACAGATAACTGTACCCCTGATTCTGTAGAACAATCGTCTTCAAACTTTAATGACCCATCAACTCTGCCAGAAATGACGACCAAATCCAACGGCTGACTTCAGTGCTGTATTGCTTTCAGTACTCCGGTGAACAGTCCTCTCCCCCCTGCATTGTAGGTCTGTTTTCAGCTCAGCTGTGTAGTTGTGTCCGGTTGAAAAAAATTCTTTTCAATTTCCGCGCCCAGGCCCCTTCTGACCTTTATGGATAAAATCCCAAATCCAAAGTGTAACTATATTTGTACATCAGTTTTGTTTTTCCACCCCGTTTAATTAACTTTAGCTCCGGAGTGCTGATTCCAGTGTAAGCATTCCCATATCTGTGCACAACCACTTGTCAGATTTCTCGCTGTCTATGTCCCCTGTTAATCAAGAACGGCCTCACTTTCTATTTGCCAGTCATCGTGGTCAAGACCATGTGAGGTACTCACTTTCTGTGACAAAATGTTGTCGCGTATTGTGCATTGTCTTCTCACTTGACGCATTTCCCCAACCCGAATCAGATACTCAGTGTGCGTGTGTGTGTGTGTGTATTTGTGGGAAAGGGAACAGCAATCAGTGTTTGAAGTCTCTTATTACCTGCTCTGTAAAATACAAAGCTCAGGAAGTGGTTTTGGACCCTTTTGATCAGAACTTCGTAGGAATTCAAGCTTAGAAATAAACCGTGGTTTTCAAGATTTCAATTCTGATGTCTTTTCTTGCACAACAATTGCGTTTGGTTACCAGTCTTATCGAAGGTAAATTTCAATGTTATTTCCATGCTTTCATTTCACTCCATGCACGCGTATACTGAGAAAATTGAAGCAATGATTAGCAGTGAATGAGTAAAAAATGCATGTGTAATATCATTCGCAGGCGTTGAGATATTGTAAGTTCTGTTGCCTTATCACGCCGTTTCCTTAGTAAACGCGTTCGTCGGTCTTTTCTGCCATGTGTGGACTGCCTGTCCGTTACCATGATGCTCGACACAGTGTGAACGCGACAACCGAACGATGCTCATCACAACCCGTAGAGAAGAGAAGTCGATCGACATCGGAAGAGGTTAATGTTATTTGCGAGAGCGACCGCCAAATGGTAATCACGCTTGGCTGTCAACGTTCATTTGCACACGAATGTGTGTTGAATGGAAGATTGAAGTTGAGTTTTGCTACTATATTTCGACCGCATTTCTACTGTTGCATCCAACTATTTTAGGGTGCATCTTATACCACAGACAACATAGTGTTGTGTCAGTTAATCGAACATTATTCCTTCAAAGCGAACAAGCAATTCATGGAAGCGAGTAGACTCGTGTACAGGGAGCATAGGAAAACATCGATATAGGAGTCACAATAAAAATGCAGTTAGGAAACAGATACAACTAGAGGAGATGATCGAAGCTGAAAGAGTGAGAAACTGTAGAGGATGAAAAGTGATCGGTCAAACTGGATGCAACAACTGATAGGTGAACTTTAGGTCAGCCACGATCTACTCTGGATTCGTGTGTACATCCTAACTGGCATTGCTTCAGCAGTTTTTGTCTAATTTAGCACATTAAGCTATGGTAGTCAAGCCTAGTGGGGTAGACCTTCTCATGTTAGTGTTGTCGTAGCAAGTATGAACTTCGCTCAACGCATTCTTGTCTATCATAACGCTGGCCGCCATGCGAGGTGGTAATTTGACCGTCGCGATTTCTGTCACGGACGCCTTCGCGCTGCGCTTTTTCACTTGAAACGGATTCGTGTATGGTGGTGCCCCACGACTGGCTACACTACAATTTGTTGTGTCCTGAGTTTTGTAGTTTCACATGGGTTCGAGGTTTTGAGCCCAACTGTTCCGGCTCTTGATGAACCTGTGTTCGTCTGTCGGAGTCACCGGGCTGAAACGAGAATCATAGGAGGTGGGGGGTTACTTCTAAAAATAAACTATACATAGCATCAAGCAGTGTCACGCTATGGACAGCGCCTTAACAAGAATGAGTGTGTGACGGTCGTAAGCATATGGCGGAATGAGAATGCAGAAAAATTCATCTAACCAACCTTCTTTTTTGGTTTCGAACAAAAAACTACTTGAAGAGAAGAGGTAGAGGTCTGACTTTTTCTTGAAGATAGTTTTGCTCTGCTAAAGAATAATATCTTCCGGAAGGGCATTCCATACAGTAATTACCCTGTAGCTAAGTAGTTAGTTCTAATAATCGTACGAGGTCACGCTTTAAGACGTTTCTGCTGTCATTGCGAAGAACCAGTCGTTTTGACCTGGTCCAAATTGGTGAAACAACAAAACAGGTCACTTTTTGTGCGTCTTAAGTCAAGGGGGTAGGATTGAGCAGTGAAAGGTGGACGCGATAGGGTAGGTGAAACAGACCCCATACCGCTTTGGTGGAAGCCTTCTGGATCCCTTCTAAGATCCCGCGATCTCGAACAAGAGCAGAGTGCACTATCTGGCTACCGTATCCCAGCAGAGCATATGCAGCGATCTGAAGAGGACTGAGTTTGCACGTGTACATTCATGAATAAAAATTATTGCATATAAACAGCTAATTAGTTCTTAGCTCTGGGCAACTCGTATGGTGTTCGGTGCTACAGGGTTGTCCGTTGGTTCTCTACTTACTGTAACGGCAACTATTTCCCGCCAATTGGAAACCACTTTTGAATGCTTTGCTTGTGGATGGTTGAACTATAGCTCCCCAAAATGGCTTCGTGTCCGGTATCACTCTAACACTTAAACGTGATCGACATAGTACACTGTTTCAGTACAAATTTTCCTTCGTCTATCCCATCGATTTTTACTGTATTTTGGCAACTATTAGCACTTTTGAATTGTTGCCCGTTCCCAAGACCGTACTCGAGATCTAATTATTACCCGGTAATCCGGAGTGCTAAATTGGTGAGCCCATCATATTTTCTTAATTCTTTTTGTAGGTCTTCGGGTACACGACCCAACTCATTTTTGCAACCAGTTTCTCCACTTTTCCACTGCGTTTTTCGTTCCTTTTCCCGAATCATTACAGTTTATTTAACCATTCGCAGATGAGCGATCCCAATTTTTTTAACGCTGAAATTAATGCACTTGCTTTCCCATTTGCTCCGTTCAGGGGAAGTAACCCTAGGGCTTGGTTAGCGCAGCTGGAAGCAACTTTTGTTCTGCACGGTGTGATCACAGAAAGTGGCAGATTTTACTGTGGCCACGGTTCTTTTCCCACACATCGTCGACGAAGTGCAAGATGTGTTGGAGTCAGGAGCACCCAATCCTTACGAACTCATGAAAGCAGTGGTTATTAACCGGACTGGAATGTCTGACAAACGGCGAATTGTCCGCTTGTTTGTAGACACCGGATTCAGAGATCGCCATCGATCACAATTGCATCGGCAGGTGCACACTCTTTTAGGAGCTGCCAAGATCGATAATAATCACCTGAATGAGATGTAGCCTCAACACCCTGCTGGCGATGTGCAGAAGTTTCTTGGCGTGTCCTCAAAGGAATTTTTCGGAAGTTTTGCTAAGGCGGCCGACAAATTAGGCAAAGCTACGAGCCGAAGGTCAATCAGCCGAATTCCTCACGGATTGATCTTATCATTACCTCTTTAACAACCACTGTGCACGATATTGTCAGAAAAGTCGAGGCACTCCGTGTGCCGTCAGTTGGACGCCTAACTCAGGCATCGCCTAACTGACAGTTTCGCCGAAATAAATCCGTCAGTAATATCCACATAAAATTCTGGTTCAGCCATCTTCAGCTGACGCTCTTGGTTGGTATCATCAGCGGTATCTTTTTAAAGCGCGTCATTGCACCCCGCTTTGTTCAGTGGCCTCAGCCAATCAGGGAAACGAGGACAACAGTGCCCAGCTGTGACGGATGCTACTGGTCAGGGTAGCTGTTTATTCTGCATTATCAATCGCAGCTCAACGGCACGGTACTTGGTAGACACAGGTGCTGAAGTAAGTGCGCTCCCACCTTCAGGTCAAACGTTGGGTAAATACCCTTCTCTAACTTACGTGCCGCAAATAATATCTCTAAACAGGCTTGTGGACAAGACGTTAGTCTTCGGCCTCCATCATACTTTTCGTTTGGTTTTCTTGATTGCAGAGGTTCAGAACGCCATACTTGGTATTGATTTTCTGCATCGCTTCCACCTCTTGGTTGATCCTCGTCAAAAACGCCTCATGGGTCGTGTCACTAATCTCCCTGTGAATGGGATTTCGGCTGATTCTAACCCGGTAAATCCTTTCCTACTTAAGACGATCGATTTGCACTTGTTCGGTGAAGTACTGAATGCACACCCAAGGGTGCTGCACCCATCTTCCGTACTGCTTGCCGTATCCAGCCCGGTGGATCATCACATTAGCACATCGAGCAAGCACCCGACAAATCGAAAATCGCGCAAGCTGGGTTTGAGCAGATGCTTGAATTAGATATTCGTTGTCTTTCACGACAGACTCCGAACTTTGCAAACTTTCACTGAATCATTCAAACAATAGACGCTTAAGTGTCACCTAGACGCGTAGCGGCACAACGAAGTTTCGTTGAATCCCAAAATATGATCAGCACTAGAAGCGCAGTAGTCAAAGCTAGACCACCCATTTGCTTGAATGGGAACACAGGTTACCGTACCGACTGGCAGAAGTTTATTGGCCAATTGGGCACCCAAATCGTGTGGTTCGGAGAGCGCTGAACTCACTTGCTTATATCCAGTTCAGTTTAATTTAGTTTGCACGGTACTTTGTGTGGCTAAAGCCAGTCGTGTGCTGTCTTGTCGGCGCGTTTCCGCAGCTCCCAACACTGCATTTTCGAAACGGGAGTAGGTGTCCGCCTATCCAGATCTAAGCATTGGTAGGGTTTTTTGAGCGCCTGCTGCGTCAAGATTTCGTTTAGCTTCTCTAGCTAGAACGATTTTGTATATGAAGTCTCGCAAAGTTTGGACAGCGCACAGTCCGAAGGCCACGCGCGCACTGCTACGGCGCAAGAAGTTCTGCTAGGACGGAGCAGGCTGACCTTGGGAATCGATGGGTAGCTAGAGTAGCCAATCAGTTGGGGAGAAGCAACATTTAAGTTACCATTATATCATGGCGCTGTAATATACCAATCCAAACTAACAAATAAATAGAATAAATCGAAAAGTAAGATATTTTTGGGGAAATTAATATCACTTTTGTAATCTGCGACTCAATACTAGGGACACTGTACTGTCTCCGCGACAGTATTTTTCTTGCATCAAATATTCCTTGGGCTTCATCACTCCACGTGGCTTATAAAATTTTAGGGTATTAGCGAGGATGTGAAGAATAATAATCCCTCAATAAAGCCACTGTTCCAGATAGGTATCCCATCCCACATATTCAGGGTATCACGGCTGGCCTGAATGGTGCCGGTAGGTCCTCAAAAGTAGGTCCGGTGTGTGACTATAGCTAGTTCCCATTGCAGATGAGGATATACCTAAGACAGCGGTAATAACACCGTTTGGTCTTTGCGAATTTCCACGCATGCCATCCTGTTTGCGCAACGCTGCACAAACCTTCCATCGTCTGATTGACCAGGTTAGCAGAGGTTTAGATTTCGTTTTCGCCTACATAGACGACTTGCTAGTAGTCAGTGAATCTGAAAATGCACATAAACAATATCCGAATCAGTTGTTTGAGCGTTTAGTTGCACGTGGTGCATCCATCAATGCGAACAAAAGTGTTTTTCACCAGAATTTAGTTGTTAGGTTACGTGGTTGACCCTTAGAGGAAAAGATACAGGCGACTCGTGTTTTTCGTTACCTACTTCACTGGCCGCCGTTCCTCGTTTCAACTAGATGGTAAACCGGTATCGGCGTTTCACCCGAAAATTCGCTCACTTGGTCCAGCCAATAAAAGAACTACGTAGAGGTGTTAAGGATGGTCCCGTAGAACTACCAGAGGGGGCCAAAATTGCCTCCAATGCGGTTGAAGACGTATTGGTTTTTGCTGCTTTGCTCGTTTATTTCGACGCTGAAACCCAACTGAGTGAAGCCACCAATGCCACTAACAACGCTATAGGTGATGTGCTACAGCAATGATTCACATCACAGTGGAAATCACTGGCCTTTCCTCTCGCCGTTTTGTACCAGCTGAAACTAGAAATTCCACTTTTAGATGGGAAATACTTGCTGTTTACAGTGCTGTTAGACACTTCCGGCGTATCCTCGAAGATAGACAATTCATCATCTTCAATGATCACAAAGCATTAACATATTCCTTTGATAGCCGAACTGATGAACACTCACCATGTGAGCTGCGTCAATTAGATTCGTTGCGCCGTTTTCCAGTGATGTTCGTCACTTTTCTGGCACCGACAACTTTGCAGCTGATTCTCTTTCTCGGGAGACGCTATTGCTATTCGGTCATTGGCCATAGACCCCAAAGCTTCAGCTGCAGCCCAACGTTCGGAATCGGGTTTCACAGATCCCAGCCAAACTGCACCACATAGACCTTGGAGGATTCCATCGGCCACTTCCTTATGGTCTACTGTGTTAACACGTCTTGGCGGGGTACAGTATTCAAAGTTTTTCATTATTTAGCCCATCCTGGAATCCAAGCTAGTTGCAAATAGGAACCACTGTCACGGTACGCGAAAGGATATCCGCAGCTAAGATAGTTCATGTGTTCGGTGCCATAAACTTTGTCCACGTTTCCAGATCTAACTCGGTCAGGTACTTAGGCGTTGCTACAAGCAACAAAATACGGTGGTCTTTCGATATTCTAAGCAGCTTGAAGAAATTGCGTCGACTCTCTTTTCAGATTCGCAGACTAAGACCGTTTGGCGCCAAACAAGCAGTGATTTCCTTCGTCCACCAATGCTTTTCACCAGTTTTACAATCGAAGCCCAACTTCGTCGGGCTTCTTGATGGATAAGCGGGAATCATAGTGAGTGAGCATCAGGGCGAATGTCCATAGCTGCTTCAATTCGTCAAAGGGTGATTGACAGTCATTTGACCATCGCCATTCGAAATCCCGTTTCAATAAGGCGTTCAATGGGGATCCAATTTTGTGCATGTTTGGAATGAAATTATTTTAATAGTTTACAAGGCCGAGGAGGGATTGCAATTACATTTTTTTGAGTGCAGGCATTTGACTTATAGGCAGCACCTTGGTAAAGTCTGCACGTCGTCCACTTTTATCAATGATAAAACCGAGAAATTTTACGCTTGTGAGACAAAATGGCATTCTATTGTATTGGTACAGACCGCAGTGGGTGTTGATAGTCAGCAACTCTTTGCATACAATATCCACTTCAACCTGAAGATAGGCGTGGGACAAATCAATCTTTGAAAATAATTTACTCCCGTTAAGTTTAGAAAACAAATCTTCCGGGGTTGACAGCGGATACTGATGTGTTTCTAGGCAATCATTAAGTCCAGTGGAAAAATTGGCACATTCGAACGGAACCACTTGCCTTCCTAACCACCACATTTGGTGCGACCCAAGCGGAATAATTAATTGGTAATAAGTACTCATGCTCTCTAGAGTCTTTCAAGCTCCTGATCTATTGGTTTTAACGCGGCATTTGGAACAAGCCGTTTTGGACTTAAGACGGGTTTATACCCCGGTTTTAGATAAAGGATCGCTTTAGCCTTAGTACACAACCCCAAACCTGGTTGAAACATTTTGGTGGGGCTTTTAATATCCTCAACCGCTGGCATATTGGAATTTTAGCACGTCTTAAACGTCTGGTGATTGTGAGTGTGACAGTGAAGTGATGTGAAGTTGTTTGAGTCGCAAATGGAGCTGAAAGATACAACCCATAACTGTAGCTTGTTCATCCGATCAATACCGAGAAGGTTTAAATTATCGGAGGTTGATATATAACAAATATCATTACCATAGTGGTCGCGAAAATGAAACTCACATTCTAGCTCTCCCAGGAATGGTATTTGTTTACTCGTGACATTTCGGGCAATCTGGTTTGTGGCATTGTCTGGAGGCTCACCAAGAGCAACCCAAGTTGAGCGTGAAATGATTGGTACGTCTAATGCCGTGTCCAGCTGGAGAGTTACTGGATGGCTATTCACAGTTAATGTTACATATTTGCGCATTTGGTTGAGTGAAGGTGTCGTGGCTGCGAATGCGGCGTTTAACTGATGCCTGATGCGACAAAATGCACCGAAGTTATTCGCAGGTCTTCTGTTTTGTGAACACCCATGATTCCTTTTCTTTATCCCATACAAAAATTTGTTTCATAACGTCAAAATAGAGCGAAATGTCACTCCCCACAGTTCCAACAGACAGAGGACGGTCGTTGAGACGATGTCGTTGCACGCATTTCGCGAGGATGTGAGATTGTTTCCAGTTATTTTTTCTACAATTGTATTTCCAGTAGACGGTGATACGTGCTGGAGCATTGCGGAATCTTTTTTTGTTCATGAGTCTGATATATCCAGTGGACAGGCCTCGCATGAACTGTTTTTCTGAAGAGTACGGCTTTGCCAGCAACGTCGTGCGAAGTTCGGCATCGTCTGGAGATGTCAACCCAGCGACAAAAATCAGTGATTTCAATTGATGTTCTGTGATCTCTTTAAGTTTAAAACGTTCACATTCTTTGTTGACCCGACCAGCGTAAGAGACTTTTTCTTCGGCTCGGTTTCGGGCTACTTTGAGACAGTTGTATCGCATATTGAGCAATGACGATCGTTCGCCAAAGACTGAGTTCAGCTTGAACGCTGTTTCCTTTAGCGGAAAATCTCGAGGATGGTGTGGCAGGATGTATTAGCAATACTGAGTGCGTTCTGCAGGTCTCAACTTCTGCTTAAGCAAATGCACTTTCGATTGTTCGTCCAAAGATGCACCGTCAACCAAAAAAAGAAACCTTCGTATCATCTCTACCACGAAGTGAAAGTAATCCCATTCTCTGCGTCGTACATAAATGCCTGTGCGTGTGTATGCATGTGCATAGTGTCAGTTGAAAGTCAGTTTAGTCTGTTACACAGGTGTGTAAAGCGTTGCTAAGGTGGGGTGAGATGTCTTTGGACTGGCGTGAGGCCACTGTTGCAGCAATAGACCAGACAGGATACAGGCCGAAAGCGGAGGACAACAGACCGGTGAGCCTGACATCAGCGTTACGTGACGGCTTGGAACCTATGGTCAGAAAACAATTTTGCCGTCTACACAGCATGGGTTTATTAAAAAAAGATCACTTTTGACAAACCTACTGATGTTCTTGGACGAGACCACACGACGAATGGATGAAGGCACGGCAATGGGGTTTGTTATTTGGATTTCAGCAGGGCCTTCGACTCTGTAAGTCATCGCCTGCTTGACTGTAAATTGAAGACCTTTGGGGTAATCGGGAAGGCACGGAAATAAATAGCACACATTCTTGGGGCTCATAGTTTCTATGTCAAAGTGTACGGTTATGTACCGGGGTCGGAACAGTTACTAGCGATGTGCCACAGGGTTCAACACTTGGACCCTTGCTCCTCCACCTGTGCGTAGATGACCCAGCGAATGATGTGGAGATAGTGGAAGTGATTTAGTACAGGATATAGATGTTGTTCACAGATGAGCAGATCGATGGGGTTTACCCTTGAATCTCGCTGAATTCCAAGTCCTGACTACCAACGTAGAAGGAACGAGTAACATTCCAATTCGAAGGGTGTCTGTTTGCTCGTCACCCATCCTTTCGATCGAAACCATTAACTTACTACTGATAAGAAACTTTGCTTGTAAAAATCAGGTAGTTCACTGTAAAAATGATATACTGAAAACTTGTGAAACAAAATATGCCGTTTTTATAACGCAGATATATTTTAATAAATATTGTGGTACTTTTATTATTATATCTCTTGTAGAATTTCACGAACTTCTGTGCAATCTTTGGAGGCACTTGTTGCGAGTCATTTTAACCCAACGTTCGCCCAACAGCGTTCGGTATTGTGCTGCTTGGGTATAGACGCGGGTGACCCATTCTCTTGTGCTCCCGAGTGCGGAATCTGGGGCATACTCTTGGGCTACAGATGATGAATCCAAGGATGGGCGTACGAGCTAAGTTTTTTACTAGAAGGTTTTTATCTCTTCGGAACAATAATATTAACAATAATAATAATAGTAATAATGGTTTATTTCGAGGACACTCGAAACATACTTGATTGCATGATCATATGGTACAAGTGAGGTCACAGTGGGGATTCTTGGATGCTCATATGGGTACATGCAGCACAAAAGAGTGCACAAGTTTTAGTGGTCGCATTAATGGAAACCCGGCAAAGTTGAATTTGAAGGTCAGATGGACGGTATAGGCGTGAGTTCCGAACTGGAGACATTTAAATTGGCGCAGAATGGCGGATTCCTGAGGCGCTAGTTTTGAAAAGTGCGAAATTGATCTCCTAAAGTTAATGTGAAGTACGAAGTAGTTGATAAGTTTTCAGAGACTTATCTGTTACATTTATAATGAGAAAAAATTGGAATATTTTCCCTTGGTGAAAATATTCCGATCAACCCAATTGTCGTCATTTATGTGTACGAGACTACAAAATTGAACTGTAGGGGCTATTCGCATCTGTTAATGGCTAAAAATATGTGAAACGATTAAGAACGTCCGAATGTTTCTTAATTGCTTTTTGGAAAGATGATCCTTACTGCTCATTGTCTCGAGATCCTTGTTTTTGTGAAAAACCGGCCACTGGTGGTGGTGACCGGTGAGGAAGATAATTGGATGATGTAAACTTTGAGGCATGTGTCGAACGTCTTTGAGCAACCTATGCTATCCCGTGATACAAAAAGTTTACTACGGCAGGACGCAGACGCAACAGTGCAAATGATCTCACTCATTGAGGTTCGGTGTAAAGAAATACTGCTGGAATACGGTATAGTCTTGTTTTTCTACCTGCTGGTACACATTTGGTGTGCGGCATCGGCCAACATCACAACGCCGAACCTGCTGACCAACTTGTTGCTTACAAGGAGAACAGATAGAATAAAATTTACCATGCTATCGTCCGTAATGACCTGTGAATATCCGTGATTTCGCAGAAATTCACCTATATGCGTTGCCTCCTTAGCATGGTCAACGGAACCTAATCTTTTCCTTATGGGTCTGAAGTCGTGACTACAAAGGCGTCGACTAAATATTCACCGGGAATAATCCTTAATCTGGGTAGTATTATGAAAACTTTCCACCACTCTAAACATGTCTCTCTTGTTCACTGGTCAAACGACGGTTACGGACGTAACAACCCTCGGTCTCTCGTTGGAATTCGTGGTTATGAACCATTACCCACTACGACGCCATGTAGGATGATCCAAAGGCACGCATCGAGACTAAGGCTTGGAAACCAAAGTTGGGATATCCGCAGACAGTACCCATTGAGAATAATTATTAAAACAAATTACCTTCTTCCAGAGCAGTTTCTTCTTTTCCGATGGACGCAGTAATATTTGATGAAATAGTACTGCGTACCAGGTGGTAAAATGATACCACGTTTACTTGCCATTTCCCTTGTTCGTGAATCGTATAGGTAAAAACTCCATTAAGTGATTGATTGGAAGTTCCAAAAACCGGATCTAAATGCATCCAGATTTGGGTACATGTTAACCGCTTCACAGAACTGAACCGAATCATCAGCGATGCTTCGTTGCATGTCGAGAACCAGTGAATGCGAGAAAGAAATGGCAAATGAGCATTGAACCTAGTGCAACGGATTATGTATGACCAATAACCCAATCAACAATCAGTAACGGCCAAGAGAATAACTGAAGAGCTAATTACCGAGAAAAGAAAAACAAGATTTACCAAAAATGACGATATAATTTTATAAAATTCACTTCCATTACGCACACTTTTACGACGTTTATGTTCCACTTTATTTCAAAAGTTTTCCTGTCAGCTATTTATTGTCTGCATTACGCTAAGCCAGGTTGGAACTTATTCCACTCTCAGACGGACACATCCCCCAGTGATGAATGAAATCGACATCGTAGCCGAGATAAGTAATCAAGTTAAGCAGGGATGGAAGAAAATGCTCAGGAAAAATATTGGTGAGGGCGGATACGCACTTAAACCATTGGTTCCAATGACCCGGAAAAAAGCCGAAAAGTAATACTGAAAGAGTTGCAAAGTGTCCTCTGGATAGAGGAAGTGCGCAAATGAAACAGAAAGTCCGATTACCCAAAACATGAATATTTGGAACCCAGCGAGAGGTTGCGGAGAAAACACTCAAAGTGGGGTGTGGAGTAGATGCTTGATCATGGAAATTTGGTGCAGCACAGTGACGAAATTTGGCAGGTGAGAAGAATGGGATTGAGGTGAAGGGTTTCTTAAAGTCAATTAGTCAAAATAACAAACGGGATGATCATCCAAATCTGTGTGTGCACGTGTGTGTGTGTATGCATGTGAAATTGATCACAGTGAAGAATGATCCAGTGGTTGCGCACGTGCTCGGGCACAAGAAGTGGGCCATGGAAGTTTAAGTATTTGCCCAAATTGTTTCTGAGCCCACAGGGGAGAATTGTAGAAACGAATGCTCACGGCTTCGTCTGTGGCTAAGATACGACACTTGACAAGTATTGATTGCTTGTCCCGGACTTTGTAAATGGTGCGAAAAGCGTTTATCACCTCTACTGAATGGTTTGACTCAACAAGGTGTGAACACACAGCACTCGTAACTGTCCTAATTGCTCCAGTGTTCAACCAAGCCGAGTGGTGTTCACGAACACGTTCGGATAAGCGCCTGGTCGTGCGGCCAACGTACCTGGTTTCACAGGAACAGGTGAATGAATACACACAAGAAGATGCTGCAGAATCGGGTACTTTATCCTTCAGTCGAAAACACACGATCGGTTTGGACTCGAACAAAGTTTGTAATTGTGCAACGTAGAATGTTCTACTGACTGATCCTGTTAGTCTTCGTTGAATAACTTCAGTTTCCGTATCTCCTTTGAATGGTAAACGGACATATACGGGCTTCTTTCGGACCACTGTCTGTCTTGGCCTATCGTCATGTCGTTGCATCATCTTATCAATGAACCGTTCAGGATAGCCGTTTTCTAGGAAAACACTCCTCAGAAAATGAAGTTCATTTTTATTGTCTTCCGTGCAAATTTTCTTTCCTCTAAGAATCAAGCAACGTACTAGATTTCTCTTCACTTTGAGTGGTACGAAACTGTGAAAATGAATGTATTGACCGTTCCGAGTTGCTTTCCTATGCACTGACAACTGAACGGAACCATCACATCGACGGCTTACGCAAACTTCTAAGTACGGTAGACTGTTTTCCTTTTCTTGTTCCACAGTGAATTGAACATTTGGATGGGCTGTGGTAAGTCTGTTACGTAGTACATTTGGATCAACTTCGGTATCTACTACACATATGATATCGTCCACGTGCCGTTTGTATAAGGTTCACCCTACCGAAAGTACACAAAGAGGTTGTCCACTTGAGACCAATTCTGGATGTGTGCAACTCGCCGTATCACGCGGTAGCGAAGTGGTTGGCTACATTGTTAGAACCAGTAAGAGTCATGAGTTCCAGCTACAGCCCGCGAGACATATTTCATTTTCGTAGACTGTTTGAAATCTAGACCTTTGGAACTCTTATTTGCTGATATTTTCATGGCAAAACTCGAAAATAACCAACTCAAGTCAACAATCGAAGGGTGCACCTTATACAAACGGTACGTGGACGATATCATATGTGTAGTAGATACCGAAGTTGATCCAAATGTACTACGTAACAGACTTACCACAGCCCATCCAAATGTTCAATTCACTGTGGAACAAGAAAAGGAAAACAGTCTACCGTACTTAGAAGTTTGCGTAAGCCGTCGATGTGATGGTTCCGTTCAGTTGTCAGTGCATAGGAAAGCAACTCGGAACGGTCAATACATTCATTTTCACAGTTTCGTACCACTCAAAGTGAAGAGAAATCTAGTACGTTGCTTGATTCTTAGAGGAAAGAAAATTTGCACGGAAGACAATAAAAATGAACTTCATTTTCTGAGGAGTGTTTTCCTAGAAAACGGCTATCCTGAACGGTTCATTGATAAGATGATGCAACGACATGACGATAGGCCAAGACAGACAGTGGTCCGAAAGAAGCCCGTATATGTCCGTTTACCATTCAAAGGAGATACGGAAACTGAAGTTATTCAACGAAGACTAACAGGATCAGTCAGTAGAACATTCTACGTTGCACAATTACAAACTTTGTTCGAGTCCAAACCGATCGTGTGTTTTCGACTGAAGGATAAAGTACCCGATTCTGCAGCATCTTCTTGTGTGTATTCATTCACCTGTTCCTGTGAAACCAGGTACGTTGGCCGCACGACCAGGCGCTTATCCGAACGTGTTCGTGAACACCACTCGGCTTGGTTGAACACTGGAGCAATTAGGACAGTTACGAGTGCTGTGTGTTCACACCTTGTTGAGTCAAACCATTCAGTAGAGGTGATAAACGCTTTTCGCACCATTTACAAAGTCCGGGACAAGCAATCAATACTTGTCAAGTGTCGTATCTTAGCCACAGACGAAGCCGTGAGCATTCGTTTCTACAATTCTCCCCTGTGGGCTCAGAAACAATTTGGGCAAATACTTAAACTTCCATGGCCCACTTCTTGTGCCCGAGCACGTGCGCAACCACTGGATCATTCTTCACTGTGATCAATTTCACATGCATACACACACGTGCACAAATAGATTAATTTTTGACTGACGTGCGAGGAACACCAGTTGATAACGAAGTGGACGTGAGAGATAATATACGGTAATCTAATTGAGTCACATTTGGGTAGTGCGTATTTGAACCTGTCCAGACATGCGGATAATCGCATAACGGTATATGCTGATAACAGCTTGACATTGGGCTTTTGATAAACAACTGGACGACCAGGAGCCTGCAGGTATATATATATATATATATATATATATATATATATATATATATATATATATATATATATATATATGTATATATATATATATATATATATATATATATGCTCATTGATAGATTTGTGGGTGTTGAGTGCTACTAAGATGACGTAGCGATTCGAATCACTACATCATTGTTATCACCGTTTTGTGAGAACATAGGCAACTCTACCGGCTGAAATTTCCATCAGATTCTTCGAGAGACTAATGCGCACCAGTAAGTTTCGTCTAAACTAATCATTTCTTGCAGCCACAGCCCGGAGCAACGCTTAGCCAATTCAACAGAATCCCAAAACCAGAACAAGATTGATTCGTAGTTTCTAGGATACTAAATTGAAAATCACCAAAAGCACAAATATATAAAACCTCAAGTATGCGGCCAATTAGAACTAGCAGTAAAACCCAATGGTTCAAAGCACCGTGGTCCAAGCACGACCGTCGATAGTGTCGTATGGTTCACCCTTAAATATTTTCATACTCATCATATAGCGGCGTACTTCAGAAAACGGCTTGACGTGATAGTTTTTTGACTGGAAAAAATGAGGATGGTTGATGTTGTGTTTCGGAATTGTGTCTGAGTTAACCACAAATGAGAATATATGTACAGAGTTGTCGATTGTCAGAAAATGTTCGAGGCCAAGTTCAAATGTCTCACACAAACAAACAAACGTGCAAACGTGTTGTGTGTGGACGAGCTTAGCAAAGTAATGTCAACTATAGTCACATTCACAAAGCATATAGAACATTTGGAAGGATTTTCAGTATGGATCATTATAGTCCCCAACTCTGGCGTAAAGCTTTTTTAATAGAATGGTGGGAGGTACTTCATACGACTAAGCATCCCTTCAAGCATATTAGGGTCGGTTTGTAAATCGCTCCTGAGAACCAAATTAGGTTCACCTCTAGAGGCCTGTTGCTGTAACGTCGCCGCCATGCATCATTCTGCATCTTAGAGGTTGATGAACGCGAGGCACCTGTCACGTAGTTGCTAGGGCTACAGACGCTTCCCTCTCGCGTAGATCCTGAAACATCTTAGCCACTCGATGTACTTAAACGAGTTCCTCCAGCTACTGAAACCTGAAAACCTTTTGAGTCGTTAGTCAACTTCCGTGACAGCATTGGCTACGTTAAGATATTCCTTCGCGAGCTGTGTGCTTTCACTGGGTTCCTCTGCGTAATTCATCGGATCCTCTGTTTGGAAAAACAAAACCTGAAATCCCTGGACTGGAACAGTCATGTAACCCGTCACTACTCTGAATGCCACTTTTGCTGAGTTGTTGCTCGAATCAACACTATGCCATTGTGAAAGGTTAGAGAGAATAAAAAAAGGAAGATATCCAATTTTAAACAAATGCTTCCGGGCGCGGAACTGTATCCCGCAATATGTGTAGGACCATCATCAAATCTGTCCATGGTTTTGTGGAAATAACTAAGACAGGTAGCTCTATTTCAGCTCACTCGATTGCTTCAGCTGCCAGCACCACAGCAGTAAGTTCTATTCAGAGTAATATTTTGGCTTCTCTTAAGTTACGTCAGGACCTACTCCCGTATAGATTCGATAACCCTTGGTCCTTGGTTCGCGACACGATGAAGATTATACTCGGCAGCGCGCAAAGGAGAAGAACAAGAAACGCTGGAGCAGGATTACGTGTGTATTGGAGGAATGCAACGGTCTGCTGACCGTGTACACAGGCGGAGCAAATGGCGCCATCGAATTCGGCCATCGTTTAGATAAACAAATTTGTTAGTCTTTGCAATTGTGTCATATCGGGAGCACTACATATGTGTAAACCTTAAGTAGGGTCACACGTGACTCCCCCAGATGAACGTTGTAGCCAAAACACGGTCCACTCACGGTAAAATGGTAAACTGCTCCCATGTATCCGTTCTTTCAAGTGTCTAAATGCCAAGTAGTTCACACTGTGTAACTCTGGCGTAATCATTTTATATGAAACTTCTCGGAATTCTGATATTTCTGAGGCACCGCAATGGTTTTTTCCAATTCAACCAGCTGCGGGGTAAATGGTCATCAACCACATCGTCACATCCCAAGCTCAACTGGTGGAGTTCTTGTTGTAACCATTCGGCTGGCAATAATGTAGGAGCGCCAAAACCTAACGGGTAGCAGAGAAACGGCATGTATAAGACAGCATCGCCCTTCCGGTAACTGTGCTCAAAAGACCTTTGATATTAAAATAAAAGTGTCCTTCGCCCAGTGATCTGTGAGAGTCCTTAGGTTTCAGGTCGATATTTACTGACTGACTCGCTCTCTCGCTTTCCGAGACATCTGCCTGAGTGTCGACCGAGTTACCACGCCACTTGACAGGAAGAAAGCCTGCCTTTGCAAGTCTCATCTCAGGTTTTAGACCACTCCTCAAAGGTTTCGTTCAGAGTTCTGGCTGACTAGAAAATCACCGACGTAGAAATACGTCTGTAAGTGACTGATGTCACAGGTTTGGTGTTCCTTGCTCGACCCATTGGTTTAACGCACAGACGGGTGCACTGTCATCTAATAGGCGTTCGGGTTGAAGCTCAGGTTAGCGTCTGTCCACCGTGAGAACTGTAAGTGGGACCGTCGTAGTTGTGAAACCTGTACCTAATGCAACATGATCTCGATATTTGTAGCTGTTATGAACGGAAATCCTCAAAATATCACCTAGGAGATTCACTAAGCCGGGTCGCTGAAGAAGTTGAAGACTGAGCAAGGTGTCTGCAGATAAACTGCACACAATCAAACAAGTCCCTTGCTATTTCACGTTTCACGTAGTTCATTGCAGAGTGGTGGGTCAAGTACAACTGCCCTTTGGTCATTGATGCCAGTGGTGTAACAGCCAAGCGAATCAGTTAGCTACATACTCCCAAATAACCTTGGTTTAAATTTCTTTGTTAATGACTGACCTTTCTAGGGCGACGTTATCACTTCTTGGTGGGGGTGACTACCCTTCTTTCCTGGATAACAGGACTTCAAAATGTCCATCAGATAGACAAGTAAGCATTTCGGATAGCGTGAGCGCCCCTTTATCTACCATGGAGTAAGGTTCGCCTAGGGGTTTAGGTTCACCAGACGGCATAGCCCACTTGGACTCTGTTGTCCTTATGACTAGATCGTTTTCCCCGATGAAATCAATATTTGTCTTTTGTTGGTTTGGTCCATAAATTTGCTCCACTAACCACCAGCAAAGGGGCGCCTATTGCGTTTGCGTCATCCTGGTCTCCGTGACGATGTTCCAGCACCCTGTGAATGGTGGGTACTTTCATCCATACCAGCAGCGACATCTTCCTTCCTTCTGTCAGAGAAGGCCTTACATTACGTAGGTGCCTTCAACTGGTGGACAGGTTGTCATTAGGAACAATTTGCCCCGATTAAGTAAGGTTGGGGACGGACTAGGGTCCTTCAACTTCAAGGCTTTCTCGTCCGTCTAGTGCCCTCAGCTGAAACCCAACTACTTCGGAGTACGAGCTATATGTATAACGGTGGAAACCGATAAACTGCCACTTGGCTCATTTAGCCTAACAGCTCGATCATGCCCTTGCCGCTTAGTGTGAAGTCCAAACCATTATCATGAAACGCTGAGCAGTTACTGATCCGAGCGGCCCAAATAGTCTGATATGTGGCATCCCGAAAGAAAAATTTCACATATCACAGGACGTGGTGATACAACGAATGATCCACACATTTGGTTTGGCCACAGAGCTTGGGTGAAGCAGAATGATGACGCAAAGCCATATGACCTACTTGACCTGAAAACTTTCTTTTCGTGACTTGGCTTGAGAAATAAACAGTTGATATTGCTTGTCAAGTGCCAATTTTTGTGTTAAATCCAGTGCTATGAAAATTCTGCGCTGATCCGTTCAGTATGATTCTTCACACTGGAGGCACAATCTACGATGTACCCTGGGGTGTAGCAGTTGCCTGGATGTGGCCCGTCGAAGTCTTAGACTAGGTCCCCTGATCAGCTCGCACACGGCTTTGAGTAATGACTGTGTTGAAATCGAAGGACGGGTGTGCCTTAAGCCCCCCGGTGGTTCGTCTACAAATTCGATTAGGACACGAAAGTTTTACTCCCCACCAAGCCGGAGGATAGACAATGAGCATATAGACCAACTGAAGTGCAGTAGATGAAGAAGACGTTTGACAGCTGCGGCCAACGTTCGGGGAGCGTTTAAATCACAAAATATGATCAACGCAACCTGTTGTCAAAGTTCAGTTTACCGGCGAGTTTCATTGACGTGGCTGGTCCATGAACTTACTAACGAGTTTATCCACTAACTTATCTATAAAAGCTTTTATTATCTTACGAATCTGTCGGAACTTCATACATTCAACAGTTTATTCCTGAGAAATCCGAGGCTTGCTAAGTACACGGTGGACAAAAATGTGTATACACTCTGGGAAGGTTGGATTTCGCAATCGACTACTGAAAACCTTGTTAATAGGCAAAACCGAGCAAATATCAAAAGGTAAATAATGGAGTCAATTACAAAAGCGTACGCGAAAATTGGATAACAAAGAACCAAATTAGCGGACTCGACCGGTACGTATTATCGAATAATGGCTCGAGGCTCCACACTAACCTTAGACGAAGAGTTTTTGTGGGTGATTTATTCCTCCTAAGTATATGGGATACTAGTGAAAATGAAGTGTGATAAGGTCAGTGGTTCAGAAGAGTTTTCTCCAAGGTTGCAAACGGAATTCGCTCTCATTTCATCCTAAGCGTGAACATGTTCTTGCAGAGTGTTCACTGGAAGTGGGTCCACCCCGGGGAGAGTGGAATTTCTATGTACGCTTCGGAAAACAATGGGAGCAGTTAGATTTTAACTACGGGCGAAAAGGATGCGCTTGATTGTCCGCCTGAGGTGAAGATGACCGATAACGACACTTGCTAAGAAAAGTTCAAAAATGATTCCTTTTATTGGGAGTGGCCGCATAAAGCTACCGACGTTCTTCTATCACACAGTCAGTTATATATCAAGCAATATGGACAAAGCCGTTTTGAATAAACTCTTCATGTTTGCCATTTTTGAAGCGTCTCGCGTACCAAATTCCAGTAAATTCACAGTGTAAATAGTATTCGCTTTGCGGTATATCATCCACTGGCACATTATTTATCGCTGACCTGTTCGCGATATAATTGTGTACATTCAAATCTGTCTCCTGAATTTGGGAGAATTTAGTGAGTCCCATCTCATTTTAACAACCATTAACAGATCATCGTTTGCTGGGGTTCATTGATTTCTACTTCTCAGCAGCAACCTAACTCCGATATCAAAACAATGTTCCGGATTGAAAATGAGAAAGAAAACTCTAAATAATGGTACCATTTGACTGCTGATTCGTGGAAATACAAGTGGCACCTTTCATGCCACGTAGTCATATCTTCCTGCATATGGTCACTGGTTGGATAAATCTCGCCGTCATGTAACCCATTTTGGAAACCCGATACTCTCTGAACGGCCAAGTGTATTGGTCAGGCAGCCAGTGGCCATCACTACCCACTATTTGGCAAACAGTGACTATGTGTATTAAAGTTAGTAAATGAAGCTAATGTATCCCTTCCACGCTACTGAATATCAAATTTTATATAGTCTCTAGTTAGTGGTATACTAATAATCAGTCAAACCAACCAACAATCCTACTACGGGTTAAATCGTTATGGTGGTCGGTCTTATGATTGCAATAACTTCATTCAAGCTTTCAAATAGGAACAACCAGAAATCGCTTTAGTTTGCTCTGGCAGAGTGCATTGTAAAGGCTATTATTATTACCATTAATCTTATTATTATTATTATTATTAATATTATTATTATTATTATTATTACTATTATTATTACTATTATTATTATTATTATTATTATTATTATTATTATTATTATTACCAATATGCGCATGGCCATTTGCGCGTACAGTTTAATTTTGGACACAGTTCGTATGACCTCATAAGTGAGCAGTTCTCCGATCGTTACGGTTACGTATATCCGATGACTCTGGAGAATCTTGGACAGGTGGCCGAATTCTATTTGTCTTAACCCTTCCACCATCACTTTTGTCGGTCTTCTAGTGAAAGACTGCCATTTTGCAAAGGTTTAATAGAGTTATACTACGCTCTAGTAGTATCTCCCGCATTAAACTAATCAGTTTTCTGACAGGGCTGCACTCTACTTCGCGTGACAAACATTGAAGCAATACAACAATTCGATTTGATTGGCCGCAGATCAAGAGTGAGGCAACAGGTCCACAGCTTGTCATCAGGTTTGATCATCGACGCTATTACTAGCATAACTGAAATAGCTAGCTAGTTCATCAGCATCTATTCACACTTAAGCGGTCGACATAAGCTGCACCTGTTTTGCGATAACCCCCTCAGACAGTAGTTCGAACCATGGAGAGGAAGATCGAAGAAAATGAGTTAAGTTTTAATTCTCATGAAATGCACTCGTTTATCATCACTTAACAGCAACCTCCCTTATTATATAAAGATACATTGGGCAAACTGCAATCCTCAGCTATACTACCATTATTTTTGCACTTCTCAAACTTCAGTTTATTCCTGCATGATACCATGTCTTCATTCCGCTACCCTAAGGAGACGGGTGTGTGGTTCTCCCACAGATCCATTACTTTTATTTTTCCCAACCTTCAGTCAATGACTTTATTGAGAGATAGTCACAAGGGAAAAAGTTTATAATAGTACTTCCAAGTAACCTTTTCACTTTAGTGACCTTCTCGATCCAGTCCCTGGTTTTCGTCCCCCAGTTATGAACTCATCTCAGTGTACAGTGTTCTTCGGGAACGGGCACAGCCCCAAAGCTTCGAATTTCTAGTATTACTACTGGGAACAGTAGCAGTAGTTAGATTCTGACTCTTTCTGAATTCTCGCGAGAATAATTGCGTGGCATTGTCCGCTTGAAAAATCGGTGGACGACACCGGAATTTGCAAATTATACATTCAAATGTGCTTTTTTAACCACAAAGTGATCGGTAATAGCTGTCTACGCAAATCGAGTAGATTGTTGGTGGTATATAAACCAACATGAACTCGTTCATAATTCAAAATTGTGAATAAACGGGCTATGTTGGTCAATTTAGCAGCGCCTTGCATGGAAAACTCGAGTCGAATAGTTGAAATCATGGAAAACTCACTTGATTCTATCTTTGTAGAACTGAATCCATCGGTATGGCGATACACACAACATTGAAGCGCAGTTGGTTTTTTGTTCACACATTCAAACTTTCCGGGGCACGAAACCGTTCCAAGGACTGGGTTCACCCGGCTACCCTCATTCTTAGCCACATGTACAGCATACTACATGTACAGAAGTCACACCACACCAATGGGTATAGTTGTTGAGTATGTATTTGTGGGTGCTTGAATAAGTATGTGGATGTGTGAGCTGACTACAGCAAGTAGAAAGCGGCGAGAAAGTCCTGGGGATAGCCGTCTGAAGCCAGTTATTGGAAGAGTCTGGTGCACCGGAAAGTGTGAGTGTATGACCAGGAAAAGCACTGTGCTTAAACGTGAATATCTGTCGTGGCCTAAATGTGACTGATGCCATTGCTTTGCTTACATGGATGAGGTCTTTGGAGCACACAATGGAGTGCGTTTATTCAGCCCTGTCTATGCCCTTCACCATATCAAGCAGTGATTGCTTGATCGTACACAGTGGTGATAATCTTGATCTATCTAAATTTACGTCGTCATATGATAAGAAAAAATTACCACCAAATCATTCGAAAAGTGGGGTCAATGCATCTCCATAGGGATTTCATGAGTTTCTTTGTGGGCTCGGTGCAGGATGAGGGTTCAACAATGGCCACCTACTATAACAAAAAAAACACGGTCTGCATCTGGATCATTCTATCCTACGAGTGAGACTGAGAACATATTCATCGTCTACCTATGAAAAATACGTGGTTCCAAAACACTATCTTCTTGGCCAGTATTATGTCCCTCTTCATAGACCTGTCCCACGGTCCTCTTTCATTTATTAGTCACTCGTTAAGAGTGCTAGTCTCTTCACCGGTACCCTGACAACAACTTGTCACCTCTGTTGCACTACAGAAGCTATTTTGTGTCCAATAGAAAATTGGACTCGCCCCATCGAGAGTCTATTTTCAATTGAAGGAGGCCTCTACAAATTCCGTGGCGGTACTGGTGCAAACTATCAATCAGATTTGTTGGACGTTGTGGATCGCGCATATTTCTTCACATTCCTTGTAGGCATGATGAAAAATGTTTTGCGGTGAACCACATGAAAGGTTAACACACTATGCCACTGATTCGTACATGTAATTTTAGGTGGCGAATGGCAGTTAAATGAAGAAGGAAATTGGACCGGTCGATAGGTTGCACACTGAAGTCTGAAAATAGACTCTGAATAGAGTAGCGTATGTGGGATAGAAACCGAGGGATAGAATGACAGCCTGAGGAACTTATGTCATTGAAAGTTGTTAAGACTTTGTGACCACGACCACGTGTTGACTATTCGCGATTGGTAAAGGGGTCAGATAAATGACCACGGGTAGACGGCAGAGTACTATCCACAACCAATGTAACTGAGATTTTTTTTCTCGTTACACATTTGAATGCGTTATTACTGTCCCGACTTTGAATACTAGCGGCAATATATATCCCATAGAATAGAAAACAAAATATTATGTGATTTACTGACGTTGAACGGGACCCTCAAGGGACGATAACCAAGGTGACCGGACCAGCTGTTCATATCTCAGAGAAGGTTCGACGCAATAGGTCTTTGAACACACATGTTGAGAGTATTAGATTACACAATATATCTTCCAATTAGTGAACATGCACTCGCATTACGGATGCCACTCTAGCATAATCCAGGGTACCGTCAAGAAACAAAAAAAATGTATAAACATGTTACCACTGAGAGCGAATTCCGTTTGCAACCTTGGAGAAAACTCTTCTGAACCACTGACCTTATCACACTTCATTTTCACTAGTATCCCATATACTTAGGAGGAATAAATCACCCACAAAAACTCTTCGTCTAAGGTTAGTGTGGAGCCTCGAGCCATTATTCGATAATACGTACCGGTCGAGTCCGCTAATTTGGTTCTTTGTTATCCAATTTTCGCGTACGCTTTTGTAATTGACTCCATTATTTACCTTTTGATATTTGCTCGGTTTTGCCTATTAACAAGGTTTTCAGTAGTCGATTGCGAAATCCAACCTTCCCAGAGCGTATACGTATGTTTTAACCATTCTGTTCATGATAGAACGATGCAGATGATGATAAAATCGGATGCTCAGAAAAATATTCAATGAATATATACACAACAAAGGCGAGAGTAGAAAGTTTGAATGGACAAAAAACCCAAACAGCACAATTCCCAACGCGGGTGGGCTAACATTGGGCTAAAAGGACTCCTGAATTGCGCCTGGAAAGCTTGCACAGAGGTTCGTGAAATTTCATAAGGAATATTACAATAAGAGTACCACACTATTTAATAGTATGTATCGGTTTAAAAAATAGCACATTTTACTTTACTGAATGCCCTTGTGACCAGACGGTGCCGTGCTGGTTTTCATAATTATCTGCTGAAAATGTGTGCTGTTCGGTTTTTCTGCACTGGAAAGTGCTGCATCACCCATAAAGATAACTTATGCGCATTTTTACAGTTTATTTCAACTGTGGTATTTCATTATCCCTCCGCATGTATCATCCCATCGATATATGTATGCACATACACGCATTCATGCATATATATAATTGGACTTAGAGGTAGTCGTTTTGAAGTGTTATTTTTTGTGAAATTCGTGCGATATTGAGTACTATTCGCTATGTAACTTTGGTCACTCATCTTCAGATTTCGGAAGTTGGAGTACATCGTTATGTCTGAAGAGACAAAGTGGAAGAGGTACCGGAGGTGCAAGAAGGCTCTCCGTGCAAATAAATGCCTAATTTGTGGCGAAGATTCATTGTGGGATATCCAGCGTTTGTGTCGTGCATTGCAGTCGATAGGCATGCTAAGACAAAACAATTGTTGTTAAGTACTTACATCCTAATGCGTATGAGGTGCAGTTATTCCAGGGGTGGAAGCTGTTGAATTAATGTCACAAGAGTTGGGGCCAATGACAGATTTGCGGTCTGTGGATTTTTGAAGCGGGGATCTACCCATCACCAGCACATCAAAGTCGATCACCAATACAGGTTAGTATACTTGTGAATTATTCTAATTTTTTAAGCCCATCAAGAAATCCAATTTGGAAGGACCGTGTCTGGCGAAATCAACGTGGATGCGCTTTTGCAGTCCATGTCCGATGTTTTCATAAACACCATGGTTACTATGAGGCAACGTCGTGACGAGCTGCACGCCTTGTGTCACCACTTACCATATATTACACGGAACCCAAGGACAGTATCTCATACTCCTCGGTGGTATTGTTTCCTGTTTTTCTTTCCTCAACTATGACTCAGTCTGCTCGCATTTTTGTTCATCTCAATTGTACGCACCACAGCTATCACTTGGTTAACTGCATTAGCGAGAATGAACCGGGTTCATCTCTGTTGTATTTCTATGGTATGGTGCAGGTGACGGGTGAACCATGTCGAAAGACAGTGACAAATACCCACTTTTATTTACGATGGGTGTGGGAGGGTGTTTGTTGGTGCATACATGTACTTTGGTTTGTGTGCCCTAACCACAATACATACACAGTGGTGAGACCATCTAAGGGACTCTCTGGTGGAACAGTCATAGTGCCCCGGTCTGTGCAAATAAGTATGGCCAGAAAACCACTTTGGTGCTTGAACTTGAAGGTGTGCATGCTCGGTGACCTAACTGTGACGGAAGTGACTGCACCGCTACGGCTGAACTGTGCGTGGTGAATATAGGAAAAGTGCTTTGAGAGATTGGTCCCTTTTGAGAAGTCTGAGAGAGATTGAAAACCAGAGCTGTCCATTCGTATCTAGTCGAGGATAGCTGTATTCTCTAACATCCTTCAGGAATTAAGACGGTTGTGCTTAGAGGACAATGAATGAATGATATTGTTCAGTGGAATAGTGCTAAACACACAACTAGAGCTGCTAACCACTTAGATGCAGCTACAAGTCCAGGAATAGGTATCGATGAACCAGATAGTTATTTCGGTGACGATGCGAATATATTCAACGATCATACCTCACCAGTCGGTCGCGTTTTCTCATATGCCCCACTGTTCAATTAGTTTTGCTTTTGACTGATTGAACGGTGACCCTGTACGGTGTAAAGGCAAAAAAAACTAATCACTGCCAAGTTTATACTGAGATGAATGTATGTGAGCAGCAGCTTGTTAGGGAAATCTATTTCATCGAAATGGTCGAAATTGGTCTCATCATGCCGGGTGTTGGACAAAATACAATAACCAGGTTCAACCCGTTGTCAGATTGATGATCCCGTCTTTACTGTGAACACTTAGCACTTATCAAAAGCTACGTAAACCTTGTTAGGGTAAGCGCCGTTAAGTGGACAGTCCATAAAAAGGATGTAATACACTAAGCCGGACCACTGCATTTGATTAATATTCTTTCGTCGGACTTCAAGGAAATCCATACAACCAGTGATTACAGGTAGGCATGATACGACTGTATATCATGACGAGGAGGTTTTTGTATTCGCACAACTTTGTCACCGTACTGCCATCATTATTTTTACTTCTCCTACTTTGCCATACTAATGATGAACTTGATTTCCTATTTAGGTTGTCTCTGAGACGTAGCAACCAGAACAGTCGCAATCCAGCCACCGTTAATGGTTATTGCAGCTTACCTAGATTCATTGAAGTGTTTCCCATTCATGAGACCAAATTGAATATACCAGAATAAACCGCAAACGGAATAGTGATAGACACTGTGCTAATCGATGACATACCGCTGATCCGATACTACTTGAGTTACTATTCGACTCGAGTTTTCCATGCAAGGCGCTGCTAAATTGACCAACATAGCCCGTTTATTCACAATTTTGAATTATGAACGAGTTCATGTTGGTTTATATACCACCAACAATCTACTCGATTTGCGTAGACAGCTATTACCGATCACTTTGTGGTTAAAAAAGCACATTTGAATGTATAATTTGCAAATTCCGGTGTCGTCCACCGATTTTTCAAGCGGACAATGCCACGCAATTATTCTCGCGAGAATTCAGAAAGAGTCAGAATCTAACTACTGCTACCGTTTTCACTAGTGATACTAGAAATTCGAAGCTTTGGGGCTGTACCAGTTCCCAAAGAACACACTGTACATCTTTCATTGCTTAACTCACCTGGAGTACAACGTGCGGCAACACGAGATGCCGAACAATTTCTCCAGTTTCCCTTGTGAGACTCGCCATGGAAAACCAAAGTCTTAAATCAAGGGGCCCACAAAACCAGAGGAACAATTGTGCCGAACAATTCACAAAGTAAGCAACGTGTGTTCCAAAAAGGAAAGTAACGTGGCTCTGGATGATGCTTTAATTCCGGTTTCCATTTTGTATGTCACGGACTCATCCGGTGTTCTCAGTGGTGTTTTTACTCCACTATTCTACCAGAAAACTTTATCGTTATCAACAAGCGCCCCACTAAGATTGTGGAAATATTGAACAATGATGCACACTGTCAAAATTTCAGTGTTACGGGCAATTTTTTCGCACTCCGGTTGGCATCGAGCCATTTGTACATATTTGCTTTGGATGGCATACTACCGGACATTCTTGCCGCACTCATTCACACCATTGCTTGAAAATGTTTATCGCTTTCCGGTAGCGCATATCACGTCACTGTTCCAATTTCGCTTACGTTCACATGGATTTTTGTCCCTTACATTCCATTTCCTAGATTTCGTAACTGTCTTTTATTATGACAACAGGTGGGTGAGAATATATCATGCACTATGTTTTGTTGACTCTGATGTGCCATGAAGGCAGCTACGCTTGATTCACGTCGCTTACTGATAACGTCACTTGTTTGTTGCCAAGAGCATGCATATATAGATGGCAATATATGCGCATATTCGTATACATGCATGTTTATATATGTAGTCTCTCATCTCCAAACGTGAATGAGTTGTATGCAAAGGAGTAATCCTGCTTGTGGTGCATTTCTTTGTTGTTAACAGCGTTTAGATCGTGTCATTACAGTACACCAAAAAAGATTTTTATATGTACTGAGTGTTCTTGCAGATGTAAATGACCGAAAATTCATAGGCAGTGATTCATCGCAATTAGGTTTTGAACGATAATACAGTGAGCTGGCGTGGCGCCAGAAATTTTGAAGCTTATTGCATAATGCTGTTAACCGGTGAATGCCTCCCAGATTTGGTGCCGTCACTCGATTCCGTGTTGATGCATCATACGGGTGAACTTACCGGTAAATATTTTCAAAGATATTTTCTCTGATGCCTTTCTGTTTGAGAGTCGAATACCTCAGGAGACAATGGCCGTCAGTTTTTCCACGAGAACGTTCCGCACACCCTTTCTTGACAGCTATATTCAGTCCTCAAAAGGTATGAACATTTGTGGTTATCATTTATTTCAGGATTTGGAAGTGACTATCTTTTGACGAAAGAAGTTTAAAAACCTCCACGTTTACACTATCACAATAACCAAGCACACTCAATTTACCGCCAACTCTACCACCAGTTTTCGAACCAGAAGTGGAATTGTCGAGGTAAATTACTTTTTGGCCACAAACGATAACACAATCAATACACCTGACTCCGGCATGCAGGTCACTTGGACGCCAATTGAGACTCCACAACTGGAACAATCATCCTCGTCATCTGCATGAGTATCATCAATGATTTTCATTTTTACACGGATTTTTATTACAATTTCTTTGGTTGTTTCATAATTCGCAGTCGTTCAAAGTGAAACTGCGAGCATCATGGGACGTCCGCAAGAAATGTTCTGTAAGTTCGCTGAGTTCTCTCATATGATTCTCCAGTGACACTGGATAATTTGGTGGGAAGAGTAACCAAGCTGGAAGGTGCAGTAGACGCGGCCACCTTCGCGGTTGTCGCTGGCAGTGCAGTAGCTTTACCACCAACCCCGCGAAGGATGGATACAGTGGAAGACCAGCAACATCTTAACTACATTCTTCAGCCGGCAAAAGCCTACAGCAACGTGCTAAGTCGTGGCAGAGGACTTAAGCACGTTCAGGTGGACACTTTGAAACTTTACGCATGCACAGACGCCGCGGAAACTGGGGGGTCATGCCGACGACTCCCACCGGGGAGGAAGTGACATTAGCCTGCCGCTGGTCTGACAGTTTGCAACGAACGACCGTTCACAAATAGGGGCTTATTGTTGCCGTCACGGGTAAGGCAACGAAATTTTTCGTCTACGACTAAAACCAAAAATCTGTTCGTTCCGTCCCAAGGTTTGCACAAGAACCCGTGATTGTTATTTAAAATACACGTCAAGCTTTGGTTTATCAGCGCCAGGGATCTCGGCCATGTGAGACGTGAAAGCGGGTGTGCAAACTAACACTTTCTTTGAAATAAACTCACGCTAACGTTCCTTTCGGAGTCAGTTTGCTCATTAAACGTACTCAGCGCCTCTTGAGGAGACTGAAGACCAGTACCAATTTATCCTAATTCAAAACCTTACATGTTCCCCAGATTTAGTTGATAGTTCATTTGATATTTTCCTATTCCACTGATTATAGTTGTTTTGATTCATATATTTTCGGATATAAGTTTGTCCTATTGAAAACAGTTTTCAATCAAACTGCCTTTAAAATCTACACAAGACAACTGTTGTTGTCCAATGTTTTATTGAATGCAACTGTCTGACATTTCTGTCACCCAGTATGAAGTAGTTTCGTCCGAAAGTAGTTCTTGTATTTTAGGGGCGCTTTCGTATTACAAGTTGAAACACCGGCTGTTGCTAAACTGGAAACTCACAATCTATAAAAAGTTAAAGCGGTAACTACTTCGATAAATATCTCGATGCTTCAAGCGTTTTCGTTATTTACATGAGTGCCGCTTACTGTTGGTTTACAGTATAACAAAACTGAACGGTTTAACTGTCAAGGACACATGGGAAAATTGACTAATTTTACCACTAAACCTCGTGTCACAGCATTCTATGCCAGAAATGACATTCGGCATGACAGACTCCATATGTGGATAACCCTCATCCACTTCTGATCCACGAGGCTCTATGGAGGAGGTTATAAAACACACCGGTTTGTCAATATAGCAGTGGCTATAGTGATAAAATAGAACTGGTTCACTGTTGAACGTTTATTATCATAGGACACGGTGTTTTACTCCCCTTTATTCTAGTCTTCAGATTATGTGTACCACCACGTACATTATTTCGCCAAAACACAATGTGTTACAACTTAGAATTGAAGCTGAATTCATTGTCAGTTTAATTCTTCCTTGGGAACTCGGATGGGGCATATGGACCCAATATAAAACGTGAAATACGGCGGACGAAACGAATGCAAGTGGATAACAAGTCGTTCTTTAAGATAAAAAAAACGCCTTCCGGTAGCTGACAAGGCATTCGAGTCTCGACGTTTACCAGTGGCTGTAGTAATGTGGCTTACACGGGAGAGATGCTGTCCGCTTATACAAAGAATAAACTACATTATTTCGGATCTAATTTATTATTACTTATCGGAATGTGGCCCGCATACAAACAGGTCGCTTGTATTCTTTACTCCCGGTGGAACTGTGGTAAACACTGAACTCCTATTTTATTACGGCGCATTTATTTTTCTTGTTGTGTCATATTACGAGTTAAAACAGGCAGCCTTATACTTGTATTACTATGAAGAAGTTCGATCATATGACCTGAACAAGCTACTTGTCATCTAGTCCGCTCACAGCTGCAAAGCTCGAATTAATATTGGTCATCCCATATGCCACGGCGAATTTGAATAACGTGAGCATCAGAGAACATGTAGCATATTTAGAATTATATCCACCAAGTTGACCATGGCAACTACACCACTACGTAGTTTGTCCTTTCAGTTGTTTGGTGAAATTCACACATTCCAGAGGACAGTAATTGGTTTAATCCATTCTATGTTTTTTTCATGAAGTCAGCGCAAAAATACAAAGGAAAGGGAATAATTCACCAGCCGGTAGACAAAACTTTATTGCCTATCTGTACAGTGCCGCGGGCTTGTCGAAATATTCTTTATTACCGAGCGTTCATTGTCCTTGATCATGTGCATTGTCTGAGATGAAATCGATAACAACGTTATTTGGCGTGATAGCTGTGCAATTTCGGGAAACTGAACGGAGACCAGTATTTTACAGAGGGTAGCGCATTCACAGCGAACATTATATAAAGCAGCTAGCGCCAAGTAATTCATTTGTTTACAACTACGTTTGATATTTTCTCGGCCTTATTTACAAACAAGACAGCAGCCAAATTCCATACTTCAACAACTGACGGCACAGTAATTCAGTGTTCCATCACCTAAAAATCTCCTTCACTCATGTTTTAACGACCGATTCATTCCAATTAATACGCCCTTTGCGTACAAGCTCTTTTTACTGTTTGTTTTAATACTGCTATTGCGGCACTTTCGCAGATAAACTTATTGGCATATTCATGAGGTTACAGGAACAGTTACGCACAAATCAACTGTGTGGCTATGCACAGCACTGCTTTGACGACCGAAATACCTACGCGTGCAGTGTTTGTTTGCTGATGCTTAATCCAACAGCGCGTTGTTAAAGTGCGTTGATCATATGTGTCAGTTGTGCAGCACATATAATTGGCTGCAGCTGTCGCCAGCGCATCGCTATGTTTCTTTCACACACATCAACAACCAAACAAGTTGCTGTATGGTCAGTTCGGATAAAATTCCGATGCCTACTCGAATCGTACCGCTGTCATTTGTCCCATTTGTGCTGGCCGGGGAGTTATTCAAGAACGACGAATACTCCCCAAAAATTATCAATGAAGTAGTCATCAAACTGCAAATTTGCACATTTTCAGTGCACCATTTTATGATAAACCTACGGTTTTTCGGAAGGTGTTTTCTTTATTCAACGTAAATTAGTGGTTCGGATCAAAATGATGAATAACTGGTAAATAGACCAAGAAACGGACAGTAAAGATGGATTAAGGAAGGAACAGTCGCCCGGTCGTAGCGCAGGTTGTTGGCTGCCATGACGTTCCCTTCCCTCAGTCTGGCTTTTAGACTGAAAAAGCGTCACCACCTGTCGAAATGACATCGTCCTTGCATGTGGAGTGAAATGCTGGAACCTGTTCAGCTCTTGGAGATGTTTGCCTGCCCACTGGCTTCGTTCAGCGAGCGGTTATTCTTCCTTCACGGATGCCCAAGAAACCTGCAGCCTAGAAGAGTAAGCCAGGGACCACCAGTCAAAGATATGGAGCACGGACGATAGCAAAACAGAATGGTAGACATATGGTACGCATGCTGATTACGAATGCTGAGAACGGTCTGAATAAGTATAGAATTGCAATGGCAGAAGACAAATAATTGTTCAAAGAAGTAGCCAATAGTGAAACTGAAAAACCGAGGCTGCCGTTGAAGGAGGAGTAAGTACTTGCCAGAAGAAGAAGAGGCCGCTAATAAATAAGATGCTGAAGAAGCCCACAGGAAACTCAAAAATCGAAAACAGGAAGTAGGTCAGTAATCTGCCATCACAACTCATATCAACCGGAGAGCACAACGCAATAAAACAGACAACTTCAACGTGAGAAAACCCGTAAAGAAGAAATGCATCCCTGAACTGGATTATGCACTGAAGTCATCACGTTTTCCCTGGAACACTAAGTGAAAGCTAGGGAAAATCGTAATTTCTAACACGCTCCGCATAAGACATTTCAAAACTCTCAGACACGAAGAACAGAGCGCTACATACCCTGGAGAGGAATAAAAGCGTAGACATCCTGCCGGCTGATCAAGGAAAAGTGGCGGTCATCCTGGACGAGACTCACCGAGTTGAGAAAGTAGAGCAGCTACTGAACTTGACCACAACCTACCGTTTCCTCGAGGCAGACCCTACAGGAAAACTGGAGAAAACTCAATAAAATGTTAGAAAAATTTGCAGGACATGGAAAGAATTGCCAAAGCAAAAACCAATGGATAAAGGCTGAAACATCAAAGGCCGCACATATATACCGATTACCGAAGTTAAATAAAGAAGGCATTCCACTCAGACCCAACGTCTCCTCACCCTCAACTCCAATGTACAACTTGGCCAAAGAACATTGGAGACATTTTAAAACCACTGACAAGCGAATAAAGTCTCCTCGCAAGAAACTCCCGACAGGCTTGAAAAACTCAAGTACCCAGTTGTAGAGGAAGATGAAGTGATGATTTTACTTAATGCCGTCGCACTTTTAATTCGACTGACTTGGGCTTTGCAAAGAACGCAACGAAAGAGCTTGCACAAGATCACAACAAAAACGAGTCGCTAGAACCACAAACAGACACATGTATGCATGTATACTATAGTGACGGTGGCAATTCGTTTGGCGACGGGGTGTTTGCTATCTAAAAGTTGGGATCAGCGATCAGAACATAATACCATAACGGGAATGTGAAACTATGCAGGGGACAACTTGCATTGCAGAATCACGATGACGCGATTGCCGCGTTCACTGACTGCGGACGGTTGGACGGAGAGGATAACCTCCTGGATAATCACTGGCTGCCGGAAGACGGGAGAAATGACTCGCAACTGTACGTCAGTTGAAGGGCGGGGATGAAAACTGAGGACAAAAGTGGCAGTAGATGATGAGATGATAGAAGTGATGAGTTCTGACAAGAAAAATGGGTACGCTCACGGACGGAACCATTGTACAGATTGGCATGAATCCTCAGAAGGTTACTCTCTGGGGGATATGCTAGGAAAGAAGAACTATAGCCGTAAATGAGGGCGGCCGTAGTGCTGCCGGGAAGCCAAATCCGCATAAGACAGCCACGTAGTGGGTGGGTGAAATAGATGGAGAAATGTATTTTGCATGGTGTAGAAGAAAAAAGCTATTATGTTTACAGTGACGTCATGTTATGAAGACAAGAACGGTGGAAAAGTAAAAAAAACAAGCTTGATAGCTGGGAAGGGGGCGTTAGGAATGATACTAGAAAAGAAGTGGAAATATGTCATCCACAACTAGTGCTGGCCAGTAGGACAAAATGTGCCTTGTAAAATCGACATAAAAGCACCCCATGAGGTGAACTGGAGAGGCGCGATTCGCTAGCCTAGTTGATTACTCACGTAGCTGCAGATGCCCTTCAAGTCTGTTTCGCGTCTGCCAGAGTGGTGGATTTGACCATGATCCCTGCTGTTGGGGAGAGCTCAAGCTTTCACTGACAGTGGCGGCCACCCAACCAGCGCAGCAGCGGTCTTTGCCGTGGTTCTGCCCCCTTTTAAAGTCACAACAAATACCCTAAGAATGGTCATCGTCCGCTGATCGGCCACTGTTTTGGTCCGTTTTACAAACAAACGGCGAAAAGATAGCATGTCTAAAAATAATTGTAAGACGTGTTGTGTGATTTTAATTGGGCTTTCGGACATTTTGGTGATAACAGGTAAACACTGTCTCTGTTAAATTGGTGCCTTGCCTTGTGGTTTTGAAGTACTACACGGGTACGAAGCTATCAGCCCAATTGTCCAGGTTTTTGATGAAATCGCCGGCAGTCTGTCGGATTCACTGAGCTACGTCGAGAGTAAAAGGAGACGGGAGCCACAATTACGATGAAGTGTACGTGACACCAAGCAAAGTATCTCTATGAACAGATCTTTAAGAGCAATGAGGGCGTGATGTTTGAAAACATAGTGGAAAGCGAACGCAGCGAAAGACGTCTATTTTGCCTTTTTTGCTTTCGAACGAGGAATCGTTGGGAGTGACCAAGGTAGATGTCTAACTTTTTCTTGAAGACGTTTTTGTTCTGCGAAAGAACAATTTCACCTGGAAGAGCTTCCCAGGCAGCGGGCCCAACACGTTCCTAATTGGGAGCACCCTGGGCTAACACTGGGCTACGTCATTTGAAAGGTTGGGCAGAGCTATTTGCACCCAGTTGGGAGGGCGTCGGTCTAACCCCAAAACCAAAAGAAAACCCTGGGGCTATGTACCTCCTCTTTTCCCAGTCCATCTTAGCCACCCGTTTCGTAGTCTATTTGCCCATTATTTATTCTTTCAATCGAAACCGTTGAGTTACCACTGATCAAATGTTCGTTTATGAAAATCAGATGGCTAGTTATAAAACGGTATGCTGAAAACTTGCGAAACAAAACATGCCGTTTTTGTAATGCAGACATTTTAATAAATATTATGGTACTTCCATCATTATATTTCTTGTAGAATTTCACGAACTTCGGTGCAATCTTTGGAAGCGCATATTGCAAGTCATTTGAGCCCAACGCTTTTCCAACAGCCTCGGGTTATGTGCTGCCTGGGTTTCCAGGGGCTATTAGCCGTGTGGCTAAAAACATTAGGCCGCAGAGAGGTACGTGGTCTCGGTTCAAAACCTTTCTGCCGTGATCAGTCAGAAAACATGCAGGAAAGACGGCGAAAGAGCAGTCTTTTTGACTCGATTCAAAAAGGTGAAGCACCAGGCAGACCACCATTTATACGCCTTTGGTGAAGGGGATAGAGATTGAGGATTGAAAGGCGGACGGATTGGGTGGGCGGGACAGACTCCATACCTCTTCGGTGAAATCCCTCTGAACTTTTTCTACGTTCCCAAGACCTCGAACAAGACAAGATTGTGCTATCTGACAATTACACCCCAGCAAAGGACCGAAGTATGCACCAAGAACCATGGAGAAATCATCCCTGGAGAAGCTCGATTAGCACCTTTGGATCACTTTTAGGACTTCGAAGGCAGACTTGCCCTCAATTGTGGTGTCAGAAAAAAATAGACAACAATCTAGCCAGGAACCAAGCCCCTTGTGTCGGCCAACCCTTGTAAGTGTGGTCATCCTGTTATTAGAGAACGTGCGACCAGTCTGAGGTGGCTTCGACCGCTTTAGGAAAATGACCGTTTTCTGGACGCCATTGGGGAATAACTTTCTATGCCATCATTTCTGAATAAAGGTTTCGAACTCATCATTTTGTTGGGTTGCCTAAATTTACCTGAACGACATTTTGAGTGTTCCGTCTACCACGGTTTGTCGCCGAATGTGCTAGCACTTAGTTCACTTTCCGCATCACCGTAGCGTTCGTTTTCACTTCGTATATTTCTCGCATCGGTCCTATTTCGGTACGGCGATACACAGAATACACTTCCGCATCCGTTCACCGACTTGAACCTACTCAACTCGTTCGATAGGGGGGATTTCGTTTGTAATTCGCTGTGAGACGGGACAGCGGACAGGTTCGTATGCCACACTCTAACTTCTACTTGCCGTATGACATGATGGCGCACTTGTCACCTCTAACTGGGAGGTTCCAATCCTCAGACCAGCTTTACCTTTTACCAGCAGCAACTCACGGCTTGAACTCAGATCGCCAGCGCACATTGCGATGTTCGTTTAAAGGGCTGTCGGGGGATCATTTATGTAGATGGAGAACAGAAGTGGACCTAAGACCGATCCATGTATGACACCGTTTGTTACTACTGAAGGTTCAGACAACGTAGTCCTCGCCTTGACTACAAAGATGTGGCCGGCAGGGAAGCCGCGCAAGATATCTAGCACGGAGTCTGTAACCCAGTATGTTCACAGTTCACAAGAAGAGCATGTGGGACCTTGTAGAAGGCCCAAGCAAAATCTATGAATACAGCGTTTGAGAGCTGGCCATCACCTTAGGCTTTTGCCCGGCCATCCATGCCAGGAAAGAATTCATGCTGGGATAAGGAAAGGATTCTATTTGTATGCAGATGGGAAGGAACCACACTCTTGAGAATACGTGAAAAGTTTTACTGACCATGGTGGTCAGACTCATGGGTTTGTAACTAAGAGCAATGTGTTTACTACTCTTCGTATAGATGAGTGCTTTGGCTGCTTTTTCCAGCTGTTTGGAAAAATTCCTTTCTCAACGTATCACCGAAAAATGGATGCACGAGTAGCCTCTACCGTGTCCACCATCTTGCTAATGCTGGGGTGGAGTAATTCAGGACCCTTGGAGAAATACTGGTTGAACTCGCAGAAGCCTTGAAAAACTGGGCAGACGTGAATAATCATATGGCTAGCGGTGGTGACTGACGATATTTGGTGCACGGTGGGGTAGGGTGACACTGGTGTGGAGCCAAAATTACGAAGGTGGGGGCTGTAGGCCTTGGCAACTTGGCTGGAAAATATAACTGTTGATCCGGCATGAGCTCTGAGAACAAGTTGCGTCGGAGGTGTGCCCTGAAAAGAACCACGTACTGAAAGAAAAATGCCTGACTGGCCCACGCCTGAGCAAGTAAATATCCTTGGACTGCGTTTTGATTGGACCTAATGCTGTCTTTGCTTTTGTTACGTATAATTCTGAAGTGCCCTGCACCGTGCGAAAGACCTGTGGCTTTGTACCTGGCAGAGAGGATTTCGTATTTGTTTGGAGTGCATCCAGTGAGACAATAGAATTGCCAATTACTGGTCTTTGGGATGCGAATTCCAGAGAGGAATAGTCCATCAGATAAGGAGATTTACTCTCTGTGATATTCTGCCATTTCATCAGCAGGGTTACCTGGGTTAGCTGAGTTCAGCTTTGAGCAATGGAATGCACTGACTTGACCAAAAAAGATCCCTTCGAGGGATGCCAAAGTTTTTGCTCTAGAGGGCAGAGAAGGCCGATTCACGACAGAATTGAACCCAGTGAGAATGTGACCACATATGAAGGATTTTCCTGAGTGAACGGAAGGTCTGCTTCCGTATAGAGTTTATAGCCCGTGGTCTTTGGTTCGTGGCACGTTAGCAGACACACTCGGCAGCGCGTGAAGAAGCAGAACTTAAAAAGCTAGAGCGGGGCAACGTGAGTTTTGGAAGAGAGCAAAGGCGTGCAGACAGTGTACACGGATGGTAACTGCTCGGATAAACGACTTTGGTAATCTTTGTAACCATGTGTCGTATCTGTAGTGCTACGAGGGTCTCCTCCTAGAAGGCCGACACGGCTGGGCTTCCATCCTTGGCGGGTACCTCGGCTTCGGTAGCGAAAGAAGTTCCATGCCGTCCGCAGCCATGGAACACAACAACTAGGCCAACCCAAGCCGTTCTCCATGACTCACTGGTTGCTTTGCGTCCATCGCAAAATCGTCCCTCCTGAACAATGAATTCACCTGGGTAGATCCTGCATGTGACTTGGCCGCGGTGATCGTGTTATAGGTTCTGTGGTTGTACACAGATCCCAAAGTCACGTTTGCCTGTGGTCGTTATTGCCTTCGTTAACGAACCAGCGTCTGGAGTCAAATGAGTCCAGTGGCCATCCAATGAGCCTTGTGTTCGAGCCATGGAAGATCCTGGAATTTCATGTGGTTCTGTCCTACTGGAAGATCCGGAAGGCAATAAACACAAGGCCGCTCCTCGGGGCGAGGTCGAATACTCCACTGAAGGAGATATATCGGCGCAATACAGGCTGCAGCTGTCTTTTTCGTGATAACCACGTGGTTGTGCAGTCGTGAGTAACTAAACTATGTACAAGTGAAATATGAAGAAAACCTTGAATATACACATCTGTTACAAGTTCAGAAAACCTCGTTGGCTGCCGCAGCTGGTGGCCGCGTCGATTTCTCCTGTTGACGGGTGCGGCTGTCTTCCGTGGAGTTTGGGGTTGCAACAGGTAACGGAGATTCATAAACGGGAGAAACCGTTGCCGACCCAGATCGACTAGCCAGTGGTCGTCAGAAGGCTACGCATTGCTCAAACGTTCAATACGATACTCAATAGATCACTTTGGAACGAGGAAAACCACGCAAAATGCCAAGAAAAGGATCGAAAACATTGCAATCCGGACAGGAAGTAACGCGGCAAGTCTCTGGGGGAGGTTTTGGGTACATTTGATTCTTTAGTTAATGTTAGATCGCCTAGTCTTGTCAGTGCTAGTTCATGTGTTAATGAGAGCAATATTTATCGAAAGGATGTTGATTTATATAGGCTGCGAATACTAGGCCTAGAACAACAGTTACTATCGGCTAGACTACAGGCCCAGGAAGCAGAGAAGAAGTGTACACAGAAAAAGCGAGAGCATGAAACCAACGACTTCGACACTTCCGATAAATCGGAGTGCAATAAGGTAGGGAACCCCTCGACGGTCGCCGACTACAAACCACCATCGATCGATCTGCCTAGAGTGGAACTAACGGTTTTCGACGGGCGAGCTGAGCAATACTGCAAGTTTGTCAAGCAGTTCGAGACGTTCGTTGAAAATGAGGTAACCGACCCTGGGCAAAGGCTTCTCTACCTTACTCACTACTGCCGAGGCCGAGCAAGAGAAGCTATCGACAGGTGCACCATGCTCGACCCGGAACAAGGCTACACAAGAGCAAGGAAGATTCTAAGGGACTTGGACAGGCAAACGAAGGTAGCTGACAGCAGGTTCGGCCGACTCATCCGGGACAGCAACCGGGCAAACAAGCCCAGTACTAGCCAAGCTCAAATCCCTGCACGGGAACATCCACAATACCAACCTTGGACCAATACACATGCCATTTCACGCGATGCTACTGCGCATTCCAATTGCAGATCCTGTGGTACTAGCCATGGACTACCAGAATGCCCCAAGTTCGGCAACGCGACAATAGACGAACGGTGGGGAATGGCGAGGATGGCAGGGGCATGTTTTATCTGTCTCAACACCACGCACCGGGCAGCAGCCTGTAGGACAGGGAACCGATGTGTTTACGAGGGCTGCACCGGCAGACACCAGCGGCTGCTGCATCGGGCGAGAGTAACCTTACCCGAGACGAGTACCAAACACGGCGTTATTTGTTCAACGTCACGATCTGCCAGTAAACCGGTACGTTTAGGCGTAGTGGCCGTGCGAGTAGTGACCTCGACTGGGGTGGTCAAAGCGTTGGCTTTCGTCGATAGTGGATCCGACACTACTCTAGTGAAAGAGCGGTTTGCCGACAAACACCAACTCGCTAAAGGGGCGACGTCGTTGGCAGTGAACACGGTGGGTGGAACACAGGTAACGACCGCCGGTAGATTGAGGCTGCGACTCATCTCTCTAGACACTAACGAGGAAATGGAACCAACGGAGGCATTCACGTTAGCGGATCTCCCCATGCGAGCACCAAGGTCGGTGAACGCCATTTTGACTAGGTGGACCCACCTGCAGAATGTAACCATTGTAGACTGGGAAGATGATGAGGTGGATCTCCTCATCGGCTGCGACGTGCCAGAGGCGCATTAGGTGCTTGACCAAAGAGTGGGCGACCGCCAGGCACCTTATGCCGTACGCACGGCTCTGGGATGGATGTTATACGGCCCAGTAGGGGTACGTGGTTCCGTGAATTACTTATCCGCCGAAACGGACCGCATAGAGTATCATCTGCAGCGGCTGTGTTGAAAGGAGTTTCATGACATTGGAGACGAAGGACCATCGTTGTCTCAAGAGGATCACTTCGCTCTACAAACGGTACGGCAAGGCACTAGAGGCCTCAAAAAACAGTTTGAGGTTCCCCTCCCATGGCGCACATCGGTCGACCCGTGGACTGACAACAGAAATTATGTTCTCCAGCGATTGCTACGGATGAAAGAACGCTTCATTCGAGACCAGAATCTGTGGGAACGATACGCGGATTTGATGAAGCGAAACGAGGCCCTCGGTTACGTTGAAAAGGTGTCTGTTAACGCCGACAGAAAAAGAGGTATCTGGTATCTGTCTCACCACCCGGTTATCAACCCCAAGGAACCCAATAAACTGCGGGTGGTTTTCGACTGTGCAGACAAGTTCTACGGCAAGTTGGTAAACGATTGCCTACTACAAGGGCCTGACTGGACCACACCACTGATAGACGTTTTGTGCCGTTTCAGAGTGGGCAAAGTGGCTTTGTCTGCCGACATTAGGGAAATGTTTCATCGGGTGAAGGTTTCGGCAGGAGAACGAGATGCGTTGCGTTTCCTGTGGTGGGAAGGGAGCGACCGGGACAAAGCAGTGGTGAATTATAGGATGACCGTCCACCCCCTCGGAGCCATATCGTCACCATTTTGTGCAAACTACGCCCTCCGAGAATCAGCGAACAAATATGGTGATCTAGTCCATCGGACGGTAGTAGATAGCGTCAGCAGGAACTTCTACGTCGATGACTACCTTGGGTCATTCGATGACGTGGAATCAGCTCTAGAGTAGTTCAGGGGTCTGACGAGGTTGCTGGAAGAGGGTGGCTTCCATCTAACAAAATGGATGTCGAACGCTTCGGAAGTGCTAAAGGTCATCCCATGTCCCGAAAACGCCGAAAGGATAAGAGATTTGGACGGCTCTTCACTTCCTATCTAGCGCACCTTAAGAATACAATGGGATGCGGAAACGGACGACTTTGTTTTCGAGCTAAACGTTCCCGAGCTGCCAACAACCCGTCGTGGCATACTATCTGCTGACTCAAGTTTGTTTGATCCGCTCGGTTTCGTCTCACCATGGCTGCCACCCGGAAAGATATTGCCGCAACGGCTGTGCCGTAAGAAAGTTGATTAGGACCAGTCACTGGACCGAGATGACCGTTTGGACTGGGAAGAATTTTCGAACACCTTGAAGAAATTAGGGGACATAAGGATCCCACGATGTTTGACTCCCGGCCATACGACGCGGACTGGAGAATTACATGCGTTTTCCGATGCATCCAAAGTCGGTTATGGAGCTGTGGTGCACGGACGATGGTGCACAGGAGATGGAACATACACTACGAGGATCCTGTTTGCCAAAACCCGCGTTGCTCCACTGAAGTCGGTATCGATTCCACGCATTGAACTCAGCGCAGCCGTGTTGACAGTCAGGACTGTACAAGCTGTGAAGAGATGTTTCGATCTCTACATTTGGTCGGTTGGCTTCCGGACGGATTCAACGATAGTCCTTTGCTGCATTAACAACGTCCGGAGCCGGTTAAGTACTTTCGTCGCTAACCCGCTTACGATTATCCACGACGAATCAGCCACGAACCAGTGGGATCATGTCAGGTCTGGCGATAATCCGGCCGACCTGTGCTCCCGAGGTGCGACCAACTTCAGGCAACTAGACACGTGGACGAGAGGGCCAAACTTTCTGCAATTGCCCAAACAGAACTGGTCCGTTTTCGAATTAAAACCCCCTACGGAAGTAGAACTGGAAATAAAAGGCGTAGTGATGGCGGCCAACGTCGTCGAAGAGACATCAATTCTATCGCGACTGGCCAGGTTTTCCTCCTCGATGAAGACAATTCGTTCGCTAGTTTGGCTAACCAGGTTCAAGAGAAATTTACTAGTCATGAAAGGGCTACGGCCCTCAGGCCGGATAAGGATCGGCCCGATAAGTCCCGATGAGCTACAAGCGGCAGAAAACAATACTTTCCGAATGATCCGACGCGAGGCTTTCACCCGAGAACTCAAGGGGGCGGAAGAAGTGGGACCGACAAATAAAGACATGCTATCTCCAAGAGACGAGCTGAACCGTTTAAACCCAAAACTCATTGATGGACTGCTGCGGGTGGACGGTAGGCTGACCAACGTTCACCTGAGCTTCGACACAAAGTATCCTATACTGCTGCCTGCGAGATAACTTGTAGTAGATTTAATGATTCAGCACGTCCACGCCGTGGAGGGACATGCCGGGGAAAGTCACGTGACGAGCGTCATCCGAAAGCGCCTTTTGTTGTTGAGAGGACGAGAGACTGTAAAACGCGTAATCCGACAGTGTGTGCAATGTAGGAGACGCAATGCCACGGCGGGCAAACAACTCATGGCCCCTCTACCAGAATGCAGGGTGACTACGGGCTGGTGGCAGTTCAGTGACACCGGGTTGGACTATTTCGGGCCCTTGTGGATCAAGTGCGGGAATAGATTAGAAAAGCAATATGGATGTATCATGACTTGCATGAATCCACGTGCGGTACACCCAGAAGTCACACATTCGATGACGACCGATTCCTTTCTACGGGCCTCGCAAAGATTTATCAACCGATGAGGCGTACCGGCCGATATATACTCAGATAATGGATCCAACTTTGTGGGCGCTCACCGAGAATTGCAGCGTTGGCACAAAAACATAAACAGGGACGAACTGCAGGATCGAACCGTGGCCTACAGCATACGATGGCATTTCAACGCCCCACAGGCCAGCCACCGAGGAGGCGTATGGGAACCCATGATCCGGTCCGCCAGACGGATATTGCTGTCAATCATGGAGCAGCAGCCGCCCGACGACGAGACGCAGAACATCGTCATGACTGAGGTGGAGCGAATCCTGAACAACCGCCCCCTGGTTCCAGTATTGAACGGCGACCCCACCCACCTGGCGCTCACCCCGAACGACTTATTGACGTTTAGGTCGAACGAGGGTTTCCAAGGGCCGGTAAACCTTCGCGGGAGCTAGATCCACGGATGGAAGCAAGCGAACTATCTGGCCAAGGCCCTCTGGAGGCGATGGCTGCGGGAGTACCTACCGGCTCTGCAGACTCAACAGAAGTGGCCGGCCAAAACAAGACCATTCAAAGTTGGGGACGTGGTTATGATTGTCGACGAACGCGCACATTTCAGCACTTGGTCTTTGGGAGTAATCACGGAAGCCGTCAAAAGCACTGACGGAGTGATAAGAACGGTGAAGATGAGGACAGCAAACGGAGTGCTCATTCGTGACATACGCAGTATTAACCTACCCGAGAGCAAAGACGGAGGAGCTGATAACCCCGAGGCCCAGTAGACCCTTTCACACTGGTCATCGAGGTGGATAGAGAAACACCGTATATACCACACGTTCTCCGTGAAACACGTTACCGTGCTCGCGGTCTTTCGTTGACGTTGCAGAAGGTTCTTTCCGATATGTGGTAATGAATGCGGTCCCATTGTACACCGCGACACATACACACATGCACGACGCACTCTACATCCCGTAACCCCATCAAGCATGTGACAGTGTTCGTTGTTTGCTTTTTTTGACGATACCGAATGCTCCTCGCATATGTAGAAGTAGCGGAGCTTAGGTCACACACACATGCCTACATTTTACTCATTCCTTGCCACAGAGCCTTTTGTTGACATCGCAGAATGTCCCCTTTGATGTGTAGTCATACCTGTGACTCCATTGTACACCCCGGCACGCACATACACACACTCAAGCACATACATCCAGGACAGGACGGCCTCTTACAAGGACAGCATCTGTGTGCCCCCTTCACGTCAGCCATCGGTCATTTGGTCTTGTGGAAGATGTAGACTAGCCTCACGTCTATGTAGCCAATGGGTTAGGTGCGACCAGTAGTAGAACGTTGACGACGAGCATTAGACGCGCGCACTGACAGCAGGGCCTAGGCAGGTAGAAAGAATCAGTACCTTTATACCGAACCTTTGACTCCGCTAAGGATCCAGGAGGATTTTGGTGGGCGGTGTAACAGCCGGTCGTGGAAAATCCCCCTTTTTTCCTCGCCATTCAGTGTTTTTCCTAACATCACTCACTTGCCTACACCCTTGACTTGTCTTTACGAACTGGTTGTCCTTCTTGACCAATTGTTGTTTGTTCGCGCCCAGAGCGCTACTTTGGCACATCCTTATTCAGGACCTGCGTGACGTACGTACTGTTTGCTCACACGCTGCTATTCGGTTTCTCGTTATTAAGTCCTTGTGACCGTAATATTGAGGTTTGTATATTTTTTATATCGTTGTTCATGTGATAATCTAGTATCGTAGAATATCACGGATAACCACCTTCTGATTTTGGGGTCCGTTGCGAATTTGGCTACGCACTGCTGAAACGTTCGTTACAATGGATGTCCTACCTAATTCGCCTTTTGTAGGATTATTGTGCAAACTACGTTGGCTAGGGCGCTCGAAAAGAGCGCGCATGTGTGCCATAAGCTCTCTCCCTGAAAAACTTACAACCAAAATATTGTCTAAGTGTTTACAGATATTCTTCAAACCGCGTGCTGCTTGATGCATGAATCTTTTAAGGGATTGGGCTGCACTGCTGAGCCCAAACGACATGAGCAAAAACCCGAATGTTCCGGATGTAGTTGTGAGGGCGGTTTTGAGGATGTCAGTCTCACCTACAGAGATTTGGCAATAGGCTTTAACAAGATCAATTTGGCTGAAAGCAGGAAGACCAGATTGGGAAGGATTCGGACCTAGAATATGGGGAATGGAGTATTATCGGGGAAAGTAGCTCGGTTGAGGGCTCTCAAGCCACTGCAGGGACGCCAGTCACTATTAGGTTTAGGAACCACGTGAAGGAGCAAGGCCTAAGGACTACTGGACTGGCGTAGTATTAAAAATTCTAGCATGTGTTCGAACTCCTTCCGTGCTAAGCGGGGCTCTTCTGGTGCCAAGCGACGTGGTTGGCTAAATGCTGGGGTTTTCTCTAGCGAAAATACGGTGATTGACGTTGGTGGTCACTACGGGATGGGTTACGGACCATCATAGCTTTGCCGGGTAAGTTTGAAGGAGGTCTGCGTGAGGGTGTTTGACCTGAGGTTCTATGTGTAAGGAATTGGTGTGATTCACGGGGGAATACCCACCGGTTACCGAAAGAGAGGTCTGTCGATCAACAGCTCTTCCGCATTGTGCGTCCACCACATTGATATGGTCAAGCAAATAGATACCTAGCATAGGATAAGTGATGTTTGCTATTTAAAATACAAAATGGAAGGTACGACATAGGCCTAAGTTGAGCGTGGGTGACTTACGGCCGTTATTAGCAAAGGAAGTGTCGTTGGCAGCACGGAGTTTTTAGGTTGATGGAGTCGTTGCGTCACCTGCTTCCGGTGGAATGACACAGTGTACACGGGCGATACTTGCTCGGACGAACATTTTGTCAATCTTCGTAATCGTGTGGCGTATAGGTAGTACTACACTTTTACCTAGGGGTGGCGAGTAGCGCACTACAGCTATTCAAAACCGTGCACTTGTGATGGCCAGGTCCGGTAGGGGGGAGTAGGCCGTGTGCATTATCTTTTCGGATCTTGTGCTTTCTATACCCACGAGTCCTTGGGAACTAGATCTGGAAGGGGGTACATTAAGATGACTTCAGTGGCTTCAGTTCTTTGCCAATCAATACCGATTGAGTTTAGGTCACCAGCAACTAACGGGTGAACGCGGCCTGTGTAAATTTTCAGCGAGCCTGGTAAGTCTATGAGTCCTGGGCTATCGGTAAAGTTGCATGTGGGAGGGCTACAGACATCACCAAGTAGCATGATGCCTGTCCTACAGACTGTGAACAGCCCACAGAAAATGAAAACGTGAGAAGCTGAAAACTGTCAGTATGGCGAATGGAGGGGTCGAATTATCGCAGCAAATTATAACTCCACCAGCACTACCTCTACCGGAGTCCTGCATACCCGTGAAGTATCCCGGAGTGGATTTTTCATCGCTATATTTGCCAGGAGTGAGCCGGGTTTTTGTGCGGGCTAGAGACCGGGGGCCCTTATCCATTACAAGTTGCCGAAGCCTCAGGGTTCCATTCAACATATCAGGAAAGTCTTGGAGAATGCTTGATAACATGCTCAAGAACTTTTGCTGAATTACTAATGATGATAATAATAATTTCTTTCGGGGACCCCCGAAGCGTACCTTAGGCATGATCAAAAGTTTTACAAGCAAAGAAACTGACAGACAAAATTCATAAAACATTTAGAAATACGCAAGATAGGGGAGAGTAGGAAGAAATACAGGGGAGATGAGGAGGGGATAAATGTATGCACACCAGGGAGTAATGGAGGGAGCCTATGTGAACCCGGGAATGGATTCAAATATGGGAATGACAAATTTGAAGGTCAAGGTCAGATAGGGCAGCTGGCTGGAGGAGAACGGAATCTGGGAGTTTCGCACGAGGAGGACTGAAAATGGGCATGAGAAACCATCGTTACGAGAAACAATGAGGAAAAAACGAAAAAAATAAGAGAAGAAAGGAAGAACGAAAAACTGAGTTGTATGGCTGGGGACTAGGTAGCCATGAGCTATGCGCTACTGAAGTAAACCGACGGTGTCAATTTGAAAGCCGGGAGCGACCAATGAAGGACTTGAGGAGTGAGTCAGATGGCAGCCATGCCGCGGAAGGATCGAGATACCGTGAGGGTGAGGCACAGATATAGACAAAATGGCCGCTTATCATGAGGGGCGGTGGCATGGTGTCAAGAGAACTGGCCGGCGGAGGACTGAAGGAGGCAGAGAAAATATACGGATACATAAATATATATGTTTATATGTATAGTATACGTATCAGAAAAGGAGCAAATAGCAGTGAAGAGACTGGACACGAGAGTAGCTCTTCGTGGAAGAGACAGCTAGGGTTGGGTCAAACGGCACGAATTAAATTGGCTAAGCCCTGATGAATTTTTTTATGACGGGTGAATATGGAGAATCAGCAGCGAAAAGGAACCAACTCCGGAAGCACAGAAGTGATGGCTATAGCCAGAAATTGATCATAGAAAGAATATGAAGGTAAGGATCGACGAACACAGGTAAGAGTGAATCATACAGTATGATTATTGCAGGTGTGACGTGTGGTGACGGTCGAACACGGGTTGTAAGTCAAATCTCGCAAATCAAGCAACGCGTAGCCAATTCAAACGAATCCCAAAACCAGAACAAGATTGATTCGTAGTTTCTACGGTACTAAATTGAATTTCACAAAGGATACAAATATGTACAATCCTCAAGTATGCGGCCAAATAGACTTCACAGTATAACCCAAAGGTCCAAATCCCCGTGGCTCAAGTACGACAGTCAGAAACGGTTCAAGGCCAAATTCAAATGTCTCACATTGATAAACAAACGTGAAAATGTGTGGTGTATGAGCGGGCTTTTCAAGATAATGTTAAATATAGTCAACTTCACAAAGCACGCTGAACATTTGGAAGGATTTTCAGTATTCGTTCTTTACACCGCCGGCCAAATTCCTTCCGCAAGAATGGTTATCTAAGGTTCAGGAAGAAGTCATGATTCTCACCCTACCTACCCCTAACTTATTGTCAGTGCCTGTGGTTACTAAATTCCTGTTGTAGCTGAGCGTGAAACAGGTTTCCGCCGTAGTCATCATCGCACAATCCATAAAGAATCAATTCCAAATCCCGCTGCACAACTTGAGATTGACACATTCATCAGGAGACCGGCGCATATAGTCAGACGGACGATGAAGATGAAGGCTTCGCAGAGTGAAGCGTTTCGCCGTACGAGCTAAGCCTACGCACCACAAGCAGAAAACTATTGCAACAATTGGTTAGACTAATTTTGTTTACAAGCATGAGCGCAGAAGTTGAACGTAGGTGCAACGCCTAATGAGATATCGCGTACAATTGACAGGTCACGAACCAGTGGAGTTACATAAAATTAACGCACCAAATCTTCCGAAAGAAATGAAAACGGGTTTCTGATTATGAATAAATTTCGAAAACAAGTGTACAGCGGACAGTATCGAAATACACATGAACACGGAAATTGATCGAATTCGGGCATCTATCAGAGTATTTCAAAGTTTTTCTGTTCACAAAATATATAACAATCAATATTGTATAAAATTTAAATGAATGTTTTTCTTTAAAGATAATAATAGTTTCACAGTGTGCTCACAGCTAATAAGCCTCACTTGAACTGTTCAAGTGAAATACTGGTGAATTTCTCCTTTTCGCCTATGTGCACGTTGGATAGAGTCTGGAACTAGGTACATTTTGCATTTTTTCAGGAAAAATAGGTCCAGTTTAATAGTTGTAGAGCATGAAATGTAATAAAATGCTGAGTAACTCGGAGCGAGGCGATCTGCAAGCTACTTTGTCTTTTGTATGTGGTTTCGAACTCGAATCATCAACAGTTTGCTCGCTGTTTCCTGCTACGAGTGGATTAACTCTCTGATGTCTCGAACACGTTTTTTGTTTCTTCCGTTTCCTGTAATGTAACACAACTTTAGGATCTGTCCAATATGCAAGGCTCAGTTCGGCGGTGGTACAGTTGTCTTTTAGCATTGGTGCTACCTTAAAACCCAATACCAGCGCAGTCATTTTGAGCTCGTTTAGGGATACTGACTTCAGCTCAGCAATTTTTGTTTTGGCAAAGAGTACTTTGTTTCGCCGCCGGCCATGCGGTTCCACCCAGGTACCGTACACTGTCACAGGGTTGGCAAATTTCAAGCTGCTGGTGCTCTTTTTTGAGATATTTCGAAAGCCTCCGGGCAACTTCCGCATTTCTTGATAAATGACTTGACGGTGGTCTCTTGGGTATAGCAACTTCATGCTGCCCATTGTGACGTCCCGTCTTTGAATTCGCCATCGAAAGCACCGACTGATCTTTTGAATGAACTTCGCTTTCCTGAGATGGACCGTTGGATTCAACACCGAAAAGTTGATTGTGTTCTACAGAGGCACTTTTCTTAGCAACAGTTAGGCAGTTTATTGGTGCAGATTGTTGAAGTTCGCTCGTCAGGGGTCCGAGAAGTGTCCAGCCTAGTATCTTTCGCGTAGCGAATGGTTGTTTTCGATTGCTTGTGCTCTATTCAAGCACCCAATGAGCCTCTGGTACATTGCATCCAATTAGCATGTCGACGTGGGGGCTAGACACTTCTTCGAACCCTATGTCTCTGAGATGAGACCATCTCTTGGCGATCGATCTAACAGAGTTGACTGGTCTAATTGGCAAGCTGTCTATTGCAAAAGCTTCCGGAATTTCTACTGTCTCCTCATCAGATAAAGACGGTAACTGCAGGGTCAGTCTCTTAGAATTGCTAACGTGACCCCTGCAATCGTGCTGACAGTGAGCGAGGTAGGCTCGCCTGCTAGTTCACAGCTTTCAACAAGCTCGCGAGTAATCGGCGAGGTATCCGACCCCGTGTCCAAAAATGCATTGACCCTCCTCAGTCCTTTAGGTGTCACGATGCCGACAGGTACAATGCCTAATCTTGCCGGTTTGAAGTCATCATGTCCCGTTGAACAGACAATTTCAGGTTCATCCGGCTGAATAGGCCTATTGTTGAGAGGGCCATGTAGTAACGAACGATGATTACCAAAGCATCCGTCCTAGTAACATTTCACTCTTAAGCTCCATTCAGAGGCTCAATGAGAGTTGTTCAAACACATAAAGCACGAGCCAATCCTTTTACTGCGCACCACCGATCGGGTACACTCATCTCATGAAAGGTCGGACAATCTGGTGACCGATGCAGGGAGTTGCATAGCTTGCCTACAGTCGACCTCTCGGGTTCTTGACTTATCATGTGCATGTTAGCCAAAGCGTGGATTCGATTACAGTCCTTCCCTATAATTTGAGCAGAGGTTGGTTCCGTTCGCGCCAGTCTGCAACTTTCGCGTACGATTTGTCCAAATCGGCTGTTGGCGATACGGGACTGACGACCCATGAACTCCGTCAAATCGTTGAACGTAGATTTCCACTCAAGCATATTTATTTTTCAGCTTCCTCTGCCCATCGGCTCTGTAAATCAATAGGTAGACATCGGACAATGCATTCCTGTGTGTGCAATGCATTCAGATCAGACTGGTATCGTAAGTGCTCCAGTGTTATACAGCAATTCTGCATTTTTATCACCAAATTCGACAGTGATTCAGCCTTGCCCTCAGTCCTTTTTGCCTCCAATGAAACACCATCAATCAGGCTTCTAGCCACCTTAAATTGTTGTCCGAACAAATCTTTCAGGATTCTGCGTGCCCTGATGTACCCCATTGGTGGATCAAGCATCGCGCAGCCTTCGCTAGCACTTTTGGCTCTCCCACGACAGTAATGTAATAAACACAAAAACTTTTGACCAGGATCTGCGACTTTGCACTCAACAAAATTTTTGAATTGTTTCATGAATATACAGTATTGCTCGGGGTGCCCGTCGAATTGGGACAGCTCCACTCTTGACAGGTCAAATGCCAAAACCTCGGTAGTTTCAGGCTGTCTCAAGGGTTTATATTCGTCGATCACAGTGCCGTTTCGACGTTGACATCGTGAACTACATGGACATTTTGCTTGCTCGATGAGACCAGTTCCTTGTGTAAGGGGCTCTGCTTCCTTTCTGGCTAACCGCAGCCCGTTTCCTAATTCTATCACTCTCATTCTATAAGTACTAATATCGTCAAACTCATCGCGGTTAGAGATATATGACCTAGCACTGACAGAACTAGTAAACTTAGCATTGTCTAGAGAATCAAAAACACCCAATCCATCCCCAGAGACTTGCCGAGCTATTTCCTGTTGTCTCAAAAGGTCCTTGCTTCCTCGTCTGGACATTTCCAATGAGTTTTCTTGTCCAGGTTTCACTTGAGTACTGTTAGTCAAATCTCGTGAATCGAGCAACGCGTAGCCAATTCAAACGAATCCCAAAACCAGAACAAGATTGATTCGTAGTTTCTACGGTACTAAATTGAATTTCACAAAGGATACAAATATATACAATCCTCAAGTATGCGGCCAAATAGACTTCACAGTATAACCCAAAGGTCCAAATCCCCGTGGCTCAAGTACGACAGTCAGAAACGGTTCAAGGCCAAATTCAAATGTCTCACATTGATAAACAAACGTGAAAATGTGTGGTGTATGAGCGGGCTTTTCAAGATAATGTTAAATATAGTCAACTTCACAAAGCACGCTGAACATTTGGAAGGATTTTCAGTATTCTTTCTTTACACGGTTGAAGCGCCAATAATTGAGCGTTCATTGTGGAGCCGAACGAGGGCCGTAAATATGGCTGGAGAACGCAGGGCAAATAGGAGTGCGGGTTGTAGGGGAGGTGTAAAAGATCACTGAGGAAGAGTCAGTTTTAATTTAGCATGTTGGCGTGAAGATTCACCAGTTGTAACAGCAAACAACATTGAAGAGAAACAAGAAGGTGTAGAATCAGAAATATCAGGTAATGGCAGTTCACACGGTTAGAAACTATAGGTGAAAATGATGACGTTACCATGACATTACACTGGGTGTGAAGCGAAAAGTCAGAGCAGCCTGAAAAGCACACTGAAGTTGCCTGTGGCGAGCAATATACGAAGCGTATGAAAGTGCTGACCGAAGAAAACCAGGTAAGAGATGATTATTCAGATCATTTGACTGCAGATGACACCGAATGAAGGCCAAGAAGAAGAAAATTACTTGGACGGGAAAGCCTGCGATGGGACAAAATGCACGAGAAATAGTTGTGCCTCGGTCTTGGGAGGATAGAACTGGAGTGCTGCTTGCTTTCAGGGACTACAAGAATGGATAGAACCAGAAGTTCCTAATTGGGACACTGCTTAAGAGGGAGATCCACGGAGAAATTTTGGATTCAGCTATGGAAAATGTGGTGGTGGTGGAAACATAATTACTTTGGTCGTAAAAATATGCAAAGTTTGGGGCCGCCGGCCCTTATATGGTGAAGGTCATAGTTGCCGATGTGTCTGGAGCGTAGTGGTGGGAGTTATAAGCTGGACAACAAAGGATATCGCAAAATGGTAGCTAGTGAGGTATGCGATCAATGAGCTTTATAAGCATGTGGAGGTACCTAGTTAATACTGGTTAGGAGCCGACAGGAGCGAAATTGGTGGATATAGACACATTTCGGGCTTGGGCAGAGTAAAATGGATGGGACGAGAGTGACTTCATGCAGTAAGGGTTGTCGTGGTGAAAAACGATGGGAACAAAACAGAATGAGTAGATGTGCATAAAGAGGTAGAAAAACACGGAAGGGAGGTGATAAGAGTGCAGAATAAAACGATAGATGAGTGAGCCGAGGTGGAAGAAGGGTAGGAGGTCATGGAAAGTGAGACTGAAAATAGAAATGCATAAGAAGCTAAAAATTCAATGGGGGGCTATTATTTGACATAGATTAGTCATTCGGTAGAGGAAAAGACTAAGTTTCTTAAAAAAATATGGAAGGAGCTTAGCTGGGGGATAGGGTGGGGGAGGAATTGGTGACGTCATAACTGGATGTTGAGTTCAGTTAGTGAGCCACGCTAAGTGACAGAAATGAGGCTGGATTTTCCTGTTCAAAATCACAGGGGAGGTGATGAAAATATATTCGGTGGGACCCGGTGAAGAAAAGAGGCAACGTAAGATAAGAGGTATGGAGGAGCGTTGGGTTAATTATCACGCCTGTGTTAATAATTACAGGACAGTAATGAGTATATGAATGTATATATTTATATTTATACATATACATATATACATGTATACATGTTAAAATAAATACAATTATGTATGTATACATAGCGGACCAGGGCGTGGTTATTGATGCGGTTCCTATGGCGTTGTTGAGGTTGGTTTCAGGGCCGCAGTAGTGATATAACTAAACAAATGTGATAAATCGCGGAGCGGATGAGGCGTACTGGCAAACTGTGGGGAGTATTACAGTGGTCTCTCTGTAAATGTGAGCTTATCCGGAAGGTCTTTTTTCAAAGTGAAATTGGCAGGATTCTATAAGTTGGTATGAAAAAACAGTTAGTGGACGCAGACATGCTTTAAATAAGTCGGTGGCGAAGTTTAAAAAGAGGCGGTCAAGCAGAGCATCCAGAATCCAAAAGCGGTGAAATTATTCAGGAGGGTAAGGTAAATCGAGAAAACAGAGCAATGGCTTAAAAGTGGAGGCTTTTCTCGTTAGCTTGAGTTTCGTTTGTGTGAACTTTGAATAAGCGCAAAACAGTTGGGACAGAAGGAAAGTTATCAATAGCATGCACGAATGCATACTATGACTGAGAAGGTCTCATGTGCAAAGGAAGTTTATTTCAGATTCTGGAGTACGTGAAGAGAAAGAACTTGAGGCGTAGAGTGGCCCTTGCAGAGGGTGTGGTAATAGTATGCTACCTATTACGGAGTTAATATACAGTATCCGGGGGAGACATAACTAGTTGCAGGAATACGATTGCCTAGCCAATTATTATTACAGGAATACCAGGTTTAGCTTGATGCGATGAAGCCATAATGGCTTCATTTTGGGAGATAAACATCGCTTTCTGTAGTTTAAGTTCGAAGACCAACCGATAAGCTGCTTTGTGAAGATTCTGCAAATACGTCCGATAATAATCCTGTCGGATTTTTGCATACTAGAGAAGATCAAGAGACAATATTCGAGAAGGGGCCTGACGTGCATTTTGTACGCGTGAGGAATGCTGTCCCTGAGCCTGACGGGTCTGAACAGAAGAGGGAGACACCTTTTAGCGTTCGCCTTTTGGAAAAGAGCATGTTTGGAGAGGTTGGAAGAGCAGGAAAAACTTAAGCCAAGGCCTTTTACTAACGGCTGACTGTCTATGAGTGAACCGCCTATGCATTAGGAACCAGGAGAAACCTGGCATTTGTAGGTAAGAAAAATACGCTTTCCGGTGGAGAATTACATCGCCCAGGTTGAGCATCATTCATCAAAAGCGGCCAAGTCAGCGGAGATTTTAGGGATAGTATTACTGAGGTTGCCAGGCGAAAATGTGTGGACTATCTTATTGCGGTCCGTGAACGAGAGCGGCGTGCCATTAGGTATTGTCGGAAAAATCATTTATATATAGGAGGAAAAGAAGGGGGCCCAAAACGCTGCCCTGAATAACACCGCCAGTAACAGGCCTTGGGTAATAGGTGTGTCCTTTAACCAAGACAACCTGTGAACGATAAGATGAGTAAGACGAGAACCAAGAAAGTGGTGGATCAATGATGCCAAATGAAAGTAGCTTTGTTAAAAGGTGGGGGTGGGGTACACGATCAGAGGCCTAAGATAAGTCAAGATAAAGAACCACAAAAGATTTCCCACCTTAAGCAGAGTCGATGACTAGATTCAAAAAAACGTACTGACAAGTCTTGCAGGATGGTGAACGGAGGAATTCATGTTCGTTGCCGTTAATAAGGTTGAGGCCTGATAAATAGTTTATAATGTGATCTTTAACTATTTTTCCCAATATCCTGGATAAAATTGGGCAATGGTTTATGGAGCGATAATTGGACACCTCAAGTAAAGGTCCGTTTTTTTGAATGGGGCGATTACCGAGCGCTTCCAATTAGCAGGTACGGCGCTATTATTAATTGAAAAGGTTAGGCAGAAACAGGGGAGACGCGGTTCGCCACTGACAAGAGCAAACGATGATAGGTCATTAAGGCCTAATCGAGGGGAGGGTTTTCTGCTGGATAGTAGCTGAGAAATACTCCTAGCATCAAAGGTTATCGTAGAAAGGACAGAGGAAGTAAGTGGTAAAGATGGGGAAGGGACAATGACAGTAGCTGGAGCCATGACTGAAGCAAATACTGCATTGAAGGTTTCGGCTATACAAGGTGGGGGGGAGTTATAGGTGAGTTATTATCCAGAATCAGAAGTTGGAAGTCGGCCTTTATACCAGCGTTTCTAGACTTATGTAATATAGAAAGAAGTTGCGACTAGTTGGGATGACTCAATGCCTTAGCTTCTTGGTCACGAAGTCGGGTATTATCTACTCGTTGAATAAGTGTGGAGAGGCAGTTAAACGAATAAAAATTGAATTGCCGTTGGAATAACGTAGTTGTTCGGGAAGTTCGTGAAGCTTCTTATGGATTGGCGAGAAAGGGGCCTCTTTTTAAGTACAGCTTGAGAAGTATTAGACATTTTTTCCAGACATTCAGAAAAAAGGGGTAGGAAATATTCGCAGCAAACTGAGGGTCATGGGTGAGGAAGTACTCACTTCAGTCTTTTGGGCGAATAAACGTGACTAGCAAGGCCCAATTTCTGCATAGGAGTACATTGTTGGAGGTGTGCGCGGGATTAGGTGGACCACTAAGTGGCAGAAAGCGGATGTTCATTTTATGGTCACTGCCGTGTAAATGTTGTGCTACGAACCCATCGATGAAAGGCATGTTATGACTAAATACCAGATCTAGAATGCTCTCATTTCCGGTAGGTTCGACGACATTGTGTTCAGCTACCAAGATGAATACTATTGATCAGATCAATAAGATTGGGAGGAGCCGAGAGAGTAGGCCAACAAATTATAGGGAGATCAAAGTCACCCGCAATAAGCTTGGTTCCAGAAGGAAGGGAAGAAATGTATTTGAAAGACCTAATGAGAAGTGGAAACAAGGAACTGGGGGAATTTGGCGAGTGATACACTCGGCCTATGTAAAGGGCAGTGCTTTGGAAGTTGATAGTGAACCGAAGAGAATTGGGAATAGAATCGAGCGCCGTATGTAAAAGAGGCTAGGCACCCACCACCACGCCGGTTCGGTCTGTCGGTCCTTAGAAGACTGTACCCTGATCATTTGGAGTGCTCTCAGAAAGCCAGGATTCCGTTATTAAGATAATGTCTTAATTATTTGTGAGGACAAGTTTTTTTATGTGCGGGAGTTTGTCAAGAATAGAACGCGAGTTGAAGGGGGCTAAAGATATACCATTTGTGGGAGTTGGTGTAGGCACATCAGGGGGGTAGGCTAAGTTGGAAGGAGGCAGGCTATCGCGATTGGAAGGATGGAGGATCAGGGTCGAAGGGGAATATTTTGATGTTGAGGTTAATGGAGATTCGGGTGGAGTGGCCCCCAGCCAAGCTAGAGTAAATGCTGCAGTGAGAGGTACTGCTGAGGGATAGAGCAACAGAGCATCAACGGAGGGGGAAATGTCGGAGCAAAGGGAAAAGCTGTGGAATTTCGGCGGGTCGAGCAAACGGATTTCGGGTTTGAGGAAGAAGAACGAGGGAGGGTTAGGGTTGGAGAGAAGGCCCCCGGGGGTGGTCGGCGGCTGGGAATATTGGGAGGCTTAGAGGCAGGAGAGCTGTTGGGTAGGTTGGTGGGTTTTTACGTCTAGAATCCTTGGGGGCATCGCACTGAGCGGAAGGTCTATATATATATATATATCCGAAAAAAGGGGAGTTTACTTTGGTTTCCCTTTGAATGCATCGCGAGAATCCCCGCTTCGAATCTTTTTATTCGTGATATCGTTTTGCAAGACAGCGTCAGTTTTCTGTTCTAATATATGAGCCTCCTCACTGTGGCAATCAGCGGACAGAGGTTGGAGGTTGGTACTCCGTATCGGATCACTTAATTAGGGCTGGCTTCTGATTGTGGGATCTGGGATACTTTCGTGGACACCGATGTTTTCGTATCATTATAATCCATGAGAGTTGCCTGGGCAATAGATTGTCCACTGGAAACGGTTTGCTCTGACATCGACAAAACAAAACAAATGTTACAAACATGCTTATTTGCAGAGCCGCTGTCTTGTTCATTTGGAGAAAGTCACCATCCGAAGGGTAATTAGTCGTGTGGTTGGCCTGTCGTCGTTCACCTCAGTGCAGTTCGTCCATTGAGCATGAAGGATTGGGTAATCCACCACGGATCATAGGTCATTTTTCAGCAAAATAATTACTAAGTTTTGAGGTGATCCAAATGTGAAAAGTCTTTGGCCTCGGCGTGATTCGAACCCACGCATGGTCACCACCCTCGCTTTAGTACCGCGAGTGCTCTACCAGCTGAGCTACGAGGCCACGCCGGAGAACCTTCGACTTTCTGCATATGGATCACAGTATACCCTCCCAAATTACAGTAGCACATGGCATCCACCACAGTGAACTAGCTTGTAATTTGACTGCCTACAGCAGGATTTCCCTTTGTACTAACCGGACTCCACCAGTTAAGTGCATTGGGCATGTTTACAATGTATTGATGGTTGGCAGATTTTGATAATGTTTTGAGGTGATCCAAATGTGAAAAGTCTTTGGCCTCGGCGTGATTCGAACCCACGCATGGTCACCACCCTCGCTTTAGTACCGCGAGTGCTCTACCAGCTGAGCTACGAGGCCACGCCGGAGAACCTTCGACTTTCTGCATATGGATCACAGTATACCCTCCCAAATTACAGTAGCACATGGCATCCACCACAGTGAACTAGCTTGTAATTTGACTGCCTACAGCAGGATTTCCCTTTGTACTAACCGGACTCCACCAGTTAAGTGCATTGGGCATGTTTACAATGTATTGATGGTTGGCAGATTTTGATAATGTTTTGAGGTGATCCAAATGTGAAAAGTCTTTGGCCTCGGCGTGATTCGAACCCACGCATGGTCACCACCCTCGCTTTAGTACCGCGAGTGCTCTACCAGCTGAGCTACGAGGCCACGCCGGAGAACCTTCGACTTTCTGCATATGGATCACAGTATACCCTCCCAAATTACAGTAGCACATGGCATCCACCACAGTGAACTAGCTTGTAATTTGACTGCCTACAGCAGGATTTCCCTTTGTACTAACCGGACTGCACCAGTTAAGTGCATTGGGCATGTTTACAATGTATTGATGGTTGGCAGATTTTGATAATGTTTTGAGGTGATCCAAATGTGAAAAGTCTTTGGCCTCGGCGTGATTCGAACCCACGCATGGTCACCACCCTCGCTTTAGTACCGCGAGTGCTCTACCAGCTGAGCTACGAGGCCACGCCGGAGAACCTTCGACTTTCTGCATATGGATCACAGTATACCCTCCCAAATTACAGTAGCACATGGCATCCACCACAGTGAACTAGCTTGTAATTTGACTGCCTACAGCAGGATTTCCCTTTGTACTAACCGGACTCCACCAGTTAAGTGCATTGGGCATGTTTACAATGTATTGATGGTTGGCAGATTTTGATAATGTTTTGAGGTGATCCAAATGTGAAAAGTCTTTGGCCTCGGCGTGATTCGAACCCACGCATGGTCACCACCCTCGCTTTAGTACCGCGAGTGCTCTACCAGCTGAGCTACGAGGCCACGCCGGAGAACCTTCGACTTTCTGCATATGGATCACAGTATACCCGCCCAAATTACAGTAGCACATGGCATCCACCACAGTGAACTAGCTTGTAATTTGACTGCCTACAGCAGGATTTCCCTTTGTACTAACCGGACTCCACCAGTTAAGTGCATTGGGCATGTTTACAATGTATTGATGGTTGGCAGATTTTGATAATGTTTTGAGGTGATCCAAATGTGAAACGTCTTTGGCCTCGGCGTGATTCGAACCCACGCATGGTCACCACCCTCGCTTTAGTACCGCGAGTGCTCTACCAGCTGAGCTACGAGGCCACGCCGGAGAACCTTCGACTTTCTGCATATGGATCACAGTATACCCGCCCAAATTACAGTAGCACATGGAATCCACCACAGTGAACTAGCTTGTAATTTGACTGCCTACAGCAGGATTTCCCTTTGTACTAACCGGACTCCACCAGTTAAGTGCATTGGGCATGTTTACAATGTATTGATGGTTGGCAGATTTTGATAATGTTTTGAGGTGATCCAAATGTGAAAAGTCTTTGGCCTCGGCGTGATTCGAACCCACGCATGGTCACCACCCTCGCTTTAGTACCGCGAGTGCTCTACCAGCTGAGCTACGAGGCCACGCCGGAGAACCTTCGACTTTCTGCATATGGATCACAGTATACCCTCCCAAATTACAGTAGCACATGGCATCCACCACAGTGAACTAGCTTGTAATTTGACTGCCTACAGCAGGATTTCCCTTTGTACTAACCGGACTCCACCAGTTAAGTGCATTGGGCATGTTTACAATGTATTGATGGTTGGCAGATTTTGATAATGTTTTGAGGTGATCCAAATGTGAAAAGTCTTTGGCCTCGGCGTGATTCGAACCCACGCATGGTCACCACCCTCGCTTTAGTACCGCGAGTGCTCTACCAGCTGAGCTACGAGGCCACGCCGGAGAACCTTCGACTTTCTGCATATGGATCACAGTATACCCGCCCAAATTACAGTAGCACATGGAATCCACCACAGTGAACTAGCTTGTAATTTGACTGCCTACAGCAGGATTTCCCTTTGTACTAACCGGACTCCACCAGTTAAGTGCATTGGGCATGTTTACAATGTATTGATGGTTGGCAGATTTTGATAATGTTTTGAGGTGATCCAAATGTGAAAAGTCTTTGGCCTCGGCGTGATTCGAACCCACGCATGGTCACCACCCTCGCTTTAGTACCGCGAGTGCTCTACCAGCTGAGCTACGAGGCCACGCCGGAGAACCTTCGACTTTCTGCATATGGATCACAGTATACCCTCCCAAATTACAGTAGCACATGGCATCCACCACAGTGAACTAGCTTGTAATTTGACTGCCTACAGCAGGATTTCCCTTTGTACTAACCGGACTCCACCAGTTAAGTGCATTGGGCATGTTTACAATGTATTGATGGTTGGCAGATTTTGATAATGTTTTGAGGTGATCCAAATGTGAAAAGTCTTTGGCCTCGGCGTGATTCGAACCCACGCATGGTCACCACCCTCGCTTTAGTACCGCGAGTGCTCTACCAGCTGAGCTACGAGGCCACGCCGGAGAACCTTCGACTTTCTGCATATGGATCACAGTATACCCGCCCAAATTACAGTAGCACATGGCATCCACCACAGTGAACTAGCTTGTAATTTGACTGCCTACAGCAGGATTTCCCTTTGTACTAACCGGACTCCACCAGTTAAGTGCATTGGGCATGTTTACAATGTATTGATGGTTGGCAGATTTTGATAATGTTTTGAGGTGATCCAAATGTGAAAAGTCTTTGGCCTCGGCGTGATTCGAACCCACGCATGGTCACCACCCTCGCTTTAGTACCGCGAGTGCTCTACCAGCTGAGCTACGAGGCCACGCCGGAGAACCTTCGACTTTCTGCATATGGATCACAGTATACCCGCCCAAATTACAGTAGCACATGGAATCCACCACAGTGAACTAGCTTGTAATTTGACTGCCTACAGCAGGATTTCCCTTTGTACTAACCGGACTCCACCAGTTAAGTGCATTGGGCATGTTTACAATGTATTGATGGTTGGCAGATTTTGATAATGTTTTGAGGTGATCCAAATGTGAAAAGTCTTTGGCCTCGGCGTGATTCGAACCCACGCATGGTCACCACCCTCGCTTTAGTACCGCGAGTGCTCTACCAGCTGAGCTACGAGGCCACGCCGGAGAACCTTCGACTTTCTGCATATGGATCACAGTATACCCTCCCAAATTACAGTAGCACATGGCATCCACCACAGTGAACTAGCTTGTAATTTGACTGCCTACAGCAGGATTTCCCTTTGTACTAACCGGACTCCACCAGTTAAGTGCATTGGGCATGTTTACAATGTATTGATGGTTGGCAGATTTTGATAATGTTTTGAGGTGATCCAAATGTGAAAAGTCTTTGGCCTCGGCGTGATTCGAACCCACGCATGGTCACCACCCTCGCTTTAGTACCGCGAGTGCTCTACCAGCTGAGCTACGAGGCCACGCCGGAGAACCTTCGACTTTCTGCATATGGATCACAGTATACCCTCCCAAATTACAGTAGCACATGGCATCCACCACAGTGAACTAGCTTGTAATTTGACTGCCTACAGCAGGATTTCCCTTTGTACTAACCGGACTCCACCAGTTAAGTGCATTGGGCATGTTTACAATGTATTGATGGTTGGCAGGTTTTGATAATGTTTTGAGGTGATCCAAATGTGAAAAGTCTTTGGCCTCGGCGTGATTCGAACCCACGCATGGTCACCACCCTCGCTTTAGTACCGCGAGTGCTCTACCAGCTGAGCTACGAGGCCACGCCGGAGAACCTTCGACATTTCTGCATATGGATCACAGTATACCCTCCCAAATTACAGTAGCACATGGCATCCACCACAGTGAACTAGCTTGTAATTTGACTGCCTACAGCAGGATTTCCCTTTGTACTAACCGGACTCCACCAGTTAAGTGCATTGGGCATGTTTACAATGTATTGATGGTTGGCAGATTTTGATAATGTTTTGAGGTGATCCAAATGTGAAAAGTCTTTGGCTTCGGCGTGATTCGAACCCACGCATGGTCACCACCCTCGCTTTAGTACCGCGAGTGCTCTACCAGCTGAGCTACGAGGCCACGCCGGAGAACCTTCGACTTTCTGCATATGGATCACAGTATACCCGCCCAAATTACAGTAGCACATGGCATCCACCACAGTGAACTAGCTTGTAATTTGACTGCCTACAGCAGGATTTCCCTTTGTACTAACCGGACTCCACCAGTTAAGTGCATTGGGCATGTTTACAATGTATTGATGGTTGGCAGATTTTGATAATGTTTTGAGGTGACCCAAATGTGAAAAGTCTTTGGCCTCGGCGTGATTCGAACCCACGCATGGTCACCACCCTCGCTTTAGTACCGCGAGTGCTCTACCAGCTGAGCTACGAGGCCACGCCGGAGAACCTTCGACTTTCTGCATATGGATCACAGTATACCCTCCCAAATTACAGTAGCACATGGCATCCACCACAGTGAACTAGCTTGTAATTTGACTGCCTACAGCAGGATTTCCCTTTGTACTAACCGGACTCCACCAGTTAAGTGCATTGGGCATGTTTACAATGTATTGATGGTTGGCAGGTTTTGATAATGTTTTGAGGTGATCCAAATGTGAAAAGTCTTTGGCCTCGGCGTGATTCGAACCCACGCATGGTCACCACCCTCGCTTTAGTACCGCGAGTGCTCTACCAGCTGAGCTACGAGGCCACGCCGGAGAACCTTCGACTTTCTGCATATGGATCACAGTATACCCTCCCAAATTACAGTAGCACATGGCATCCACCACAGTGAACTAGCTTGTAATTTGACTGCCTACAGCAGGATTTCCCTTTGTACTAACCGGACTCCACCAGTTAAGTGCATTGGGCATGTTTACAATGTATTGATGGTTGGCAGATTTTGATAATGTTTTGAGGTGATCCAAATGTGAAAAGTCTTTGGCCTCGGCGTGATTCGAACCCACGCATGGTCACCACCCTCGCTTTAGTACCGCGAGTGCTCTACCAGCTGAGCTACGAGGCCACGCCGGAGAACCTTCGACTTTCTGCATATGGATCACAGTATACCCTCCCAAATTACAGTAGCACATGGCATCCACCACAGTGAACTAGCTTGTAATTTGACTGCCTACAGCAGGATTTCCCTTTGTACTAACCGGACTCCACCAGTTAAGTGCATTGGGCATGTTTACAATGTATTGATGGTTGGCAGATTTTGATAATGTTTTGAGGTGATCCAAATGTGAAAAGTCTTTGGCCTCGGCGTGATTCGAACCCACGCATGGTCACCACCCTCGCTTTAGTACCGCGAGTGCTCTACCAGCTGAGCTACGAGGCCACGCCGGAGAACCTTCGACTTTCTGCATATGGATCACAGTATACCCTCCCAAATTACAGTAGCACATGGAATCCACCACAGTGAACTTGCTTGTAATTTGACTGCCTACAGCAGGATTTCCCTTTGTACTAACCGGACTCCACCAGTTAAGTGCATTGGGCATGTTTACAATGTATTGATGGTTGGCAGATTTTGATAATGTTTTGAGGTGATCCAAATGTGAAAAGTCTTTGGCCTCGGCGTGATTCGAACCCACGCATGGTCACCACCCTCGCTTTAGTACCGCGAGTGCTCTACCAGCTGAGCTACGAGGCCACGCCGGAGAACCTTCGACTTTCTGCATATGGATCACAGTATACCCTCCCAAATTACAGTAGCACATGGCATCCACCACAGTGAACTAGCTTGTAATTTGACTGCCTACAGCAGGATTTCCCTTTGTACTAACCGGACTCCACCAGTTAAGTGCATTGGGCATGTTTACAATGTATTGATGGTTGGCAGATTTTGATAATGTTTTGAGGTGATCCAAATGTGAAAAGTCTTTGGCCTCGGCGTGATTCGAACCCACGCATGGTCACCACCCTCGCTTTAGTACCGCGAGTGCTCTACCAGCTGAGCTACGAGGCCACGCCGGAGAACCTTCGACTTTCTGCATATGGATCACAGTATACCCTCCCAAATTACAGTAGCACATGGCATCCACCACAGTGAACTAGCTTGTAATTTGACTGCCTACAGCAGGATTTCCCTTTGTACTAACCGGACTCCACCAGTTAAGTGCATTGGGCATGTTTACAATGTATTGATGGTTGGCAGATTTTGATAATGTTTTGAGGTGATCCAAATGTGAAAAGTCTTTGGCCTCGGCGTGATTCGAACCCACGCATGGTCACCACCCTCGCTTTAGTACCGCGAGTGCTCTACCAGCTGAGCTACGAGGCCACGCCGGAGAACCTTCGACTTTCTGCATATGGATCACAGTATACCCGCCCAAATTACAGTAGCACATGGCATCCACCACAGTGAACTAGCTTGTAATTTGACTGCCTACAGCAGGATTTCCCTTTGTACTAACCGGACTCCACCAGTTAAGTGCATTGGGCATGTTTACAATGTATTGATGGTTGGCAGATTTTGATAATGTTTTGAGGTGATCCAAATGTGAAAAGTCTTTGGCCTCGGCGTGATTCGAACCCACGCATGGTCACCACCCTCGCTTTAGTACCGCGAGTGCTCTACCAGCTGAGCTACGAGGCCACGCCGGAGAACCTTCGACTATCTGCATATGGATCACAGTATACCCTCCCAAATTACAGTAGCACATGGAATCCACCACAGTGAACTTGCTTGTAATTTGACTGCCTACAGCAGGATTTCCCTTTGTACTAACCGGACTCCACCAGTTAAGTGCATTGGGCATGTTTACAATGTATTGATGGTTGGCAGATTTTGATAATGTTTTGAGGTGATCCAAATGTGAAAAGTCTTTGGCCTCGGCGTGATTCGAACCCACGCATGGTCACCACCCTCGCTTTAGTACCGCGAGTGCTCTACCAGCTGAGCTACGAGGCCACGCCGGAGAACCTTCGACTTTCTGCATATGGATCACAGTATACCCTCCCAAATTACAGTAGCACATGGCGTCCACCACAGTGAACTAGCTTGTAATTTGACTGCCTACAGCAGGATTTCCCTTTGTACTAACCGGACTCCACCAGTTAAGTGCATTGGGCATGTTTACAATGTATTGATGGTTGGCAGATTTTGATAATGTTTTGAGGTGATCCAAATGTGAAAAGTCTTTGGCCTCGGCGTGATTCGAACCCACGCATGGTCACCACCCTCGCTTTAGTACCGCGAGTGCTCTACCAGCTGAGCTACGAGGCCACGCCGGAGAACCTTCGACTTTCTGCATATGGATCACAGTATACCCTCCCAAATTACAGTAGCACATGGCATCCACCACAGTGAACTAGCTTGTAATTTGACTGCCTACAGCAGGATTTCCCTTTGTACTAACCGGACTCCACCAGTTAAGTGCATTGGGCATGTTTACAATGTATTGATGGTTGGCAGATTTTGATAATGTTTTGAGGTGATCCAAATGTGAAAAGTCTTTGGCCTCGGCGTGATTCGAACCCACGCATGGTCACCACCCTCGCTTTGGTACCGCGAGTGCTCTACCAGCTGAGCTACGAGGCCACGCCGGAGAACCTTCGACTTTCTGCATATGGATCACAGTATACCCGCCCAAATTACAGTAGCACATGGCATCCACCACAGTGAACTAGCTTGTAATTTGACTGCCTACAGCAGGATTTCCCTTTGTACTAACCGGACTCCACCAGTTAAGTGCATTGGGCATGTTTACAATGTATTGATGGTTGGCAGATTTTGATAATGTTTTGAGGTGATCCAAATGTGAAAAGTCTTTGGCCTCGGCGTGATTCGAACCCACGCATGGTCACCACCCTCGCTTTAGTACCGCGAGTGCTCTACCAGCTGAGCTACGAGGCCACGCCGGAGAACCTTCGACTTTCTGCATATGGATCACAGTATACCCGCCCAAATTACAGTAGCACATGGCGTCCACCACAGTGAACTAGCTTGTAATTTGACTGCCTACAGCAGGATTTCCCTTTGTACTAACCGGACTCCACCAGTTAAGTGCATTGGGCATGTTTACAATGTATTGATGGTTGGCAGATTTTGATAATGTTTTGAGGTGATCCAAATGTGAAAAGTCTTTGGCCTCGGCGTGATTCGAACCCACGCATGGTCACCACCCTCGCTTTAGTACCGCGAGTGCTCTACCAGCTGAGCTACGAGGCCACGCCGGAGAACCTTCGACTTTCTGCATATGGATCACAGTATACCCTCCCAAATTACAGTAGCACATGGCATCCACCACAGTGAACTAGCTTGTAATTTGACTGCCTACAGCAGGATTTCCCTTTGTACTAACCGGACTCCACCAGTTAAGTGCATTGGGCATGTTTACAATGTATTGATGGTTGGCAGATTTTGATAATGTTTTGAGGTGATCCAAATGTGAAAAGTCTTTGGCCTCGGCGTGATTCGAACCCACGCATGGTCACCACCCTCGCTTTAGTACCGCGAGTGCTCTACCAGCTGAGCTACGAGGCCACGCCGGAGAACCTTCGACTTTCTGCATATGGATCACAGTATACCCGCCCAAATTACAGTAGCACATGGCATCCACCACAGTGAACTAGCTTGTAATTTGACTGCCTACAGCAGGATTTCCCTTTGTACTAACCGGACTCCACCAGTTAAGTGCATTGGGCATGTTTACAATGTATTGATGGTTGGCAGATTTTGATAATGTTTTGAGGTGATCCAAATGTGAAAAGTCTTTGGCCTCGGCGTGATTCGAACCCACGCATGGTCACCACCCTCGCTTTAGTACCGCGAGTGCTCTACCAGCTGAGCTACGAGGCCACGCCGGAGAACCTTCGACTTTCTGCATATGGATCACAGTATACCCGCCCAAATTACAGTAGCACATGGCATCCACCACAGTGAACTAGCTTGTAATTTGACTGCCTACAGCAGGATTTCCCTTTGTACTAACCGGACTCCACCAGTTAAGTGCATTGGGCATGTTTACAATGTATTGATGGTTGGCAGATTTTGATAATGTTTTGAGGTGATCCAAATGTGAAAAGTCTTTGGCCTCGGCGTGATTCGAACCCACGCATGGTCACCACCCTCGCTTTAGTACCGCGAGTGCTCTACCAGCTGAGCTACGAGGCCACGCCGGAGAACCTTCGACTTTCTGCATATGGATCACAGTATACCCTCCCAAATTACAGTAGCACATGGCATCCACCACAGTGAACTAGCTTGTAATTTGACTGCCTACAGCAGGATTTCCCTTTGTACTAACCGGACTCCACCAGTTAAGTGCATTGGGCATGTTTACAATGTATTGATGGTTGGCAGATTTTGATAATGTTTTGAGGTGATCCAAATGTGAAAAGTCTTTGGCCTCGGCGTGATTCGAACCCACGCATGGTCACCACCCTCGCTTTAGTACCGCGAGTGCTCTACCAGCTGAGCTACGAGGCCACGCCGGAGAACCTTCGACTTTCTGCATATGGATCACAGTATACCCTCCCAAATTACAGTAGCACATGGCATCCACCACAGTGAACTAGCTTGTAATTTGACTGCCTACAGCAGGATTTCCCTTTGTACTAACCGGACTCCACCAGTTAAGTGCATTGGGCATGTTTACAATGTATTGATGGTTGGCAGATTTTGATAATGTTTTGAGGTGATCCAAATGTGAAAAGTCTTTGGCCTCGGCGTGATTCGAACCCACGCATGGTCACCACCCTCGCTTTAGTACCGCGAGTGCTCTACCAGCTGAGCTACGAGGCCACGCCGGAGAACCTTCGACTTTCTGCATATGGATCACAGTATACCCTCCCAAATTACAGTAGCACATGGAATCCACCACAGTGAACTAGCTTGTAATTTGACTGCCTACAGCAGGATTTCCCTTTGTACTAACCGGACTCCACCAGTTAAGTGCATTGGGCATGTTTACAATGTATTGATGGTTGGCAGATTTTGATAATGTTTTGAGGTGATCCAAATGTGAAAAGTCTTTGGCCTCGGCGTGATTCGAACCCACGCATGGTCACCACCCTCGCTTTGGTACCGCGAGTGCTCTACCAGCTGAGCTACGAGGCCACGCCGGAGAACCTTCGACTTTCTGCATATGGATCACAGTATACCCTCCCAAATTACAGTAGCACATGGCATCCACCACAGTGAACTAGCTTGTAATTTGACTGCCTACAGCAGGATTTCCCTTTGTACTAACCGGACTCCACCAGTTAAGTGCATTGGGCATGTTTACAATGTATTGATGGTTGGCAGATTTTGATAATGTTTTGAGGTGATCCAAATGTGAAAAGTCTTTGGCCTCGGCGTGATTCGAACCCACGCATGGTCACCACCCTCGCTTTAGTACCGCGAGTGCTCTACCAGCTGAGCTACGAGGCCACGCCGGAGAACCTTCGACTTTCTGCATATGGATCACAGTATACCCGCCCAAATTACAGTAGCACATGGCATCCACCACAGTGAACTAGCTTGTAATTTGACTGCCTACAGCAGGATTTCCCTTTGTACTAACCGGACTCCACCAGTTAAGTGCATTGGGCATGTTTACAATGTATTGATGGTTGGCAGATTTTGATAATGTTTTGAGGTGATCCAAATGTGAAAAGTCTTTGGCCTCGGCGTGATTCGAACCCACGCATGGTCACCACCCTCGCTTTAGTACCGCGAGTGCTCTACCAGCTGAGCTACGAGGCCACGCCGGAGAACCTTCGACTTTCTGCATATGGATCACAGTATACCCTCCCAAATTACAGTAGCACATGGCATCCACCACAGTGAACTAGCTTGTAATTTGACTGCCTACAGCAGGATTTCCCTTTGTACTAACCGGACTCCACCAGTTAAGTGCATTGGGCATGTTTACAATGTATTGATGGTTGGCAGGTTTTGATAATGTTTTGAGGTGATCCAAATGTGAAAAGTCTTTGGCCTCGGCGTGATTCGAACCCACGCATGGTCACCACCCTCGCTTTAGTACCGCGAGTGCTCTACCAGCTGAGCTACGAGGCCACGCCGGAGAACCTTCGACTTTCTGCATATGGATCACAGTATACCCTCCCAAATTACAGTAGCACATGGCATCCACCACAGTGAACTAGCTTGTAATTTGACTGCCTACAGCAGGATTTCCCTTTGTACTAACCGGACTCCACCAGTTAAGTGCATTGGGCATGTTTACAATGTATTGATGGTTGGCAGATTTTGATAATGTTTTGAGGTGATCCAAATGTGAAAAGTCTTTGGCCTCGGCGTGATTCGAACCCACGCATGGTCACCACCCTCGCTTTAGTACCGCGAGTGCTCTACCAGCTGAGCTACGAGGCCACGCCGGAGAACCTTCGACTTTCTGCATATGGATCACAGTATACCCTCCCAAATTACAGTAGCACATGGCATCCACCACAGTGAACTAGCTTGTAATTTGACTGCCTACAGCAGGATTTCCCTTTGTACTAACCGGACTCCACCAGTTAAGTGCATTGGGCATGTTTACAATGTATTGATGGTTGGCAGATTTTGATAATGTTTTGAGGTGATCCAAATGTGAAAAGTCTTTGGCCTCGGCGTGATTCGAACCCACGCATGGTCACCACCCTCGCTTTAGTACCGCGAGTGCTCTACCAGCTGAGCTACGAGGCCACGCCGGAGAACCTTCGACTTTCTGCATATGGATCACAGTATACCCTCCCAAATTACAGTAGCACATGGCATCCACCACAGTGAACTAGCTTGTAATTTGACTGCCTACAGCAGGATTTCCCTTTGTACTAACCGGACTCCACCAGTTAAGTGCATTGGGCATGTTTACAATGTATTGATGGTTGGCAGATTTTGATAATGTTTTGAGGTGATCCAAATGTGAAAAGTCTTTGGCCTCGGCGTGATTCGAACCCACGCATGGTCACCACCCTCGCTTTAGTACCGCGAGTGCTCTACCAGCTGAGCTACGAGGCCACGCCGGAGAACCTTCGACTTTCTGCATATGGATCACAGTATACCCGCCCAAATTACAGTAGCACATGGCATCCACCACAGTGAACTAGCTTGTAATTTGACTGCCTACAGCAGGATTTCCCTTTGTACTAACCGGACTCCACCAGTTAAGTGCATTGGGCATGTTTACAATGTATTGATGGTTGGCAGATTTTGATAATGTTTTGAGGTGATCCAAATGTGAAAAGTCTTTGGCCTCGGCGTGATTCGAACCCACGCATGGTCACCACCCTCGCTTTAGTACCGCGAGTGCTCTACCAGCTGAGCTACGAGGCCACGCCGGAGAACCTTCGACTTTCTGCATATGGATCACAGTATACCCTCCCAAATTACAGTAGCACATGGCATCCACCACAGTGAACTAGCTTGTAATTTGACTGCCTACAGCAGGATTTCCCTTTGTACTAACCGGACTCCACCAGTTAAGTGCATTGGGCATGTTTACAATGTATTGATGGTTGGCAGATTTTGATAATGTTTTGAGGTGATCCAAATGTGAAAAGTCTTTGGCCTCGGCGTGATTCGAACCCACGCATGGTCACCACCCTCGCTTTGGTACCGCGAGTGCTCTACCAGCTGAGCTACGAGGCCACGCCGGAGAACCTTCGACTTTCTGCATATGGATCACAGTATACCCTCCCAAATTACAGTAGCACATGGCATCCACCACAGTGAACTAGCTTGTAATTTGACTGCCTACAGCAGGATTTCCCTTTGTACTAACCGGACTCCACCAGTTAAGTGCATTGGGCATGTTTACAATGTATTGATGGTTGGCAGATTTTGATAATGTTTTGAGGTGATCCAAATGTGAAAAGTCTTTGGCCTCGGCGTGATTCGAACCCACGCATGGTCACCACCCTCGCTTTAGTACCGCGAGTGCTCTACCAGCTGAGCTACGAGGCCACGCCGGAGAACCTTCGACTTTCTGCATATGGATCACAGTATACCCTCCCAAATTACAGTAGCACATGGCATCCACCACAGTGAACTAGCTTGTAATTTGACTGCCTACAGCAGGATTTCCCTTTGTACTAACCGGACTCCACCAGTTAAGTGCATTGGGCATGTTTACAATGTATTGATGGTTGGCAGATTTTGATAATGTTTTGAGGTGATCCAAATGTGAAAAGTCTTTGGCCTCGGCGTGATTCGAACCCACGCATGGTCACCACCCTCGCTTTAGTACCGCGAGTGCTCTACCAGCTGAGCTACGAGGCCACGCCGGAGAACCTTCGACTTTCTGCATATGGATCACAGTATACCCTCCCAAATTACAGTAGCACATGGCATCCACCACAGTGAACTAGCTTGTAATTTGACTGCCTACAGCAGGATTTCCCTTTGTACTAACCGGACTCCACCAGTTAAGTGCATTGGGCATGTTTACAATGTATTGATGGTTGGCAGATTTTGATAATGTTTTGAGGTGATCCAAATGTGAAAAGTCTTTGGCCTCGGCGTGATTCGAACCCACGCATGGTCACCACCCTCGCTTTAGTACCGCGAGTGCTCTACCAGCTGAGCTACGAGGCCACGCCGGAGAACCTTCGACTTTCTGCATATGGATCACAGTATACCCTCCCAAATTACAGTAGCACATGGCATCCACCACAGTGAACTAGCTTGTAATTTGACTGCCTACAGCAGGATTTCCCTTTGTACTAACCGGACTCCACCAGTTAAGTGCATTGGGCATGTTTACAATGTATTGATGGTTGGCAGATTTTGATAATGTTTTGAGGTGATCCAAATGTGAAAAGTCTTTGGCCTCGGCGTGATTCGAACCCACGCATGGTCACCACCCTCGCTTTAGTACCGCGAGTGCTCTACCAGCTGAGCTACGAGGCCACGCCGGAGAACCTTCGACTTTCTGCATATGGATCACAGTATACCCGCCCAAATTACAGTAGCACATGGCATCCACCACAGTGAACTAGCTTGTAATTTGACTGCCTACAGCAGGATTTCCCTTTGTACTAACCGGACTCCACCAGTTAAGTGCATTGGGCATGTTTACAATGTATTGATGGTTGGCAGATTTTGATAATGTTTTGAGGTGATCCAAATGTGAAAAGTCTTTGGCCTCGGCGTGATTCGAACCCACGCATGGTCACCACCCTCGCTTTAGTACCGCGAGTGCTCTACCAGCTGAGCTACGAGGCCACGCCGGAGAACCTTCGACTTTCTGCATATGGATCACAGTATACCCTCCCAAATTACAGTAGCACATGGCATCCACCACAGTGAACTAGCTTGTAATTTGACTGCCTACAGCAGGATTTCCCTTTGTACTAACCGGACTCCACCAGTTAAGTGCATTGGGCATGTTTACAATGTATTGATGGTTGGCAGATTTTGATAATGTTTTGAGGTGATCCAAATGTGAAAAGTCTTTGGCCTCGGCGTGATTCGAACCCACGCATGGTCACCACCCTCGCTTTAGTACCGCGAGTGCTCTACCAGCTGAGCTACGAGGCCACGCCGGAGAACCTTCGACTTTCTGCATATGGATCACAGTATACCCTCCCAAATTACAGTAGCACATGGCATCCACCACAGTGAACTAGCTTGTAATTTGACTGCCTACAGCAGGATTTCCCTTTGTACTAACCGGACTCCACCAGTTAAGTGCATTGGGCATGTTTACAATGTATTGATGGTTGGCAGATTTTGATAATGTTTTGAGGTGATCCAAATGTGAAAAGTCTTTGGCCTCGGCGTGATTCGAACCCACGCATGGTCACCACCCTCGCTTTAGTACCGCGAGTGCTCTACCAGCTGAGCTACGAGGCCACGCCGGAGAACCTTCGACTTTCTGCATATGGATCACAGTATACCCTCCCAAATTACAGTAGCACATGGCATCCACCACAGTGAACTAGCTTGTAATTTGACTGCCTACAGCAGGATTTCCCTTTGTACTAACCGGACTCCACCAGTTAAGTGCATTGGGCATGTTTACAATGTATTGATGGTTGGCAGATTTTGATAATGTTTTGAGGTGATCCAAATGTGAAAAGTCTTTGGCCTCGGCGTGATTCGAACCCACGCATGGTCACCACCCTCGCTTTAGTACCGCGAGTGCTCTACCAGCTGAGCTACGAGGCCACGCCGGAGAACCTTCGACTTTCTGCATATGGATCACAGTATACCCTCCCAAATTACAGTAGCACATGGCATCCACCACAGTGAACTAGCTTGTAATTTGACTGCCTACAGCAGGATTTCCCTTTGTACTAACCGGACTCCACCAGTTAAGTGCATTGGGCATGTTTACAATGTATTGATGGTTGGCAGATTTTGATAATGTTTTGAGGTGATCCAAATGTGAAAAGTCTTTGGCCTCGGCGTGATTCGAACCCACGCATGGTCACCACCCTCGCTTTAGTACCGCGAGTGCTCTACCAGCTGAGCTACGAGGCCACGCCGGAGAACCTTCGACTTTCTGCATATGGATCACAGTATACCCTCCCAAATTACAGTAGCACATGGCATCCACCACAGTGAACTAGCTTGTAATTTGACTGCCTACAGCAGGATTTCCCTTTGTACTAACCGGACTCCACCAGTTAAGTGCATTGGGCATGTTTACAATGTATTGATGGTTGGCAGATTTTGATAATGTTTTGAGGTGATCCAAATGTGAAAAGTCTTTGGCCTCGGCGTGATTCGAACCCACGCATGGTCACCACCCTCGCTTTAGTACCGCGAGTGCTCTACCAGCTGAGCTACGAGGCCACGCCGGAGAACCTTCGACTTTCTGCATATGGATCACAGTATACCCTCCCAAATTACAGTAGCACATGGCATCCACCACAGTGAACTAGCTTGTAATTTGACTGCCTACAGCAGGATTTCCCTTTGTACTAACCGGACTCCACCAGTTAAGTGCATTGGGCATGTTTACAATGTATTGATGGTTGGCAGATTTTGATAATGTTTTGAGGTGATCCAAATGTGAAAAGTCTTTGGCCTCGGCGTGATTCGAACCCACGCATGGTCACCACCCTCGCTTTAGTACCGCGAGTGCTCTACCAGCTGAGCTACGAGGCCACGCCGGAGAACCTTCGACTTTCTGCATATGGATCACAGTATACCCTCCCAAATTACAGTAGCACATGGCATCCACCACAGTGAACTAGCTTGTAATTTGACTGCCTACAGCAGGATTTCCCTTTGTACTAACCGGACTCCACCAGTTAAGTGCATTGGGCATGTTTACAATGTATTGATGGTTGGCAGATTTTGATAATGTTTTGAGGTGATCCAAATGTGAAAAGTCTTTGGCCTCGGCGTGATTCGAACCCACGCATGGTCACCACCCTCGCTTTAGTACCGCGAGTGCTCTACCAGCTGAGCTACGAGGCCACGCCGGAGAACCTTCGACTTTCTGCATATGGATCACAGTATACCCTCCCAAATTACAGTAGCACATGGCATCCACCACAGTGAACTAGCTTGTAATTTGACTGCCTACAGCAGGATTTCCCTTTGTACTAACCGGACTCCACCAGTTAAGTGCATTGGGCATGTTTACAATGTATTGATGGTTGGCAGATTTTGATAATGTTTTGAGGTGATCCAAATGTGAAAAGTCTTTGGCCTCGGCGTGATTCGAACCCACGCATGGTCACCACCCTCGCTTTAGTACCGCGAGTGCTCTACCAGCTGAGCTACGAGGCCACGCCGGAGAACCTTCGACTTTCTGCATATGGATCACAGTATACCCTCCCAAATTACAGTAGCACATGGCATCCACCACAGTGAACTAGCTTGTAATTTGACTGCCTACAGCAGGATTTCCCTTTGTACTAACCGGACTCCACCAGTTAAGTGCATTGGGCATGTTTACAATGTATTGATGGTTGGCAGATTTTGATAATGTTTTGAGGTGATCCAAATGTGAAAAGTCTTTGGCCTCGGCGTGATTCGAATTCACGCATGGTCACCACCCTCGCTTTAGTACCGCGAGTGCTCTACCAGCTGAGCTACGAGGCCACGCCGGAGAACCTTCGACTTTCTGCATATGGATCACAGTATACCCTCCCAAATTACAGTAGCACATGGCATCCACCACAGTGAACTAGCTTGTAATTTGACTGCCTACAGCAGGATTTCCCTTTGTACTAACCGGACTCCACCAGTTAAGTGCATTGGGCATGTTTACAATGTATTGATGGTTGGCAGATTTTGATAATGTTTTGAGGTGATCCAAATGTGAAAAGTCTTTGGCCTCGGCGTGATTCGAACCCACGCATGGTCACCACCCTCGCTTTAGTACCGCGAGTGCTCTACCAGCTGAGCTACGAGGCCACGCCGGAGAACCTTCGACTTCCTGCATATGGATCACAGTATACCCGCCCAAATTACAGTAGCACATGGCATCCACCACAGTGAACTAGCTTGTAATTTGACTGCCTACAGCAGGATTTCCCTTTGCACTAACCGGACTCCACCAGTTAAGTGCATTGGGCATGTTTACAATGTATTGATGGTTGGCAGATTTTGATAATGTTTTGAGGTGATCCAAATGTGAAAAGTCTTTGGCCTCGGCGTGATTCGAACCCACGCATGGTCACCACCCTCGCTTTACTACCGCGAGTGCTCTACCAGCTGAGCTACGAGGCCACGCCGGAGAACCTTCGACTTTCTGCATATGGATCACAGTATACCCTCCCAAATTACAGTAGCACATGGCATCCACCACAGTGAACTAGCTTGTAATTTGACTGCCTACAGCAGGATTTCCCTTTGTACTAACCGGACTCCACCAGTTAAGTGCATTGGGCATGTTTACAATGTATTGATGGTTGGCAGATTTTGATAATGTTTTGAGGTGATCCAAATGTGAAAAGTCTTTGGCCTCGGCGTGATTCGAACCCACGCATGGTCACCACCCTCGCTTTAATACCGCGAGTGCTCTACCAGCTGAGCTACGAGGCCACGCCGGAGAACCTTTGACTTTCTGCATATGGATCACAGTATACCCGCCCAAATTACAGTAGCACATGGCATCCATCACAGTGAACTAGCTTGTAATTTGACTGCCTACAGCAGGATTTCCCTTTGTACTAACCGGACTCCACCAGTTAAGTGCATTGGGCATGTTTACAATGTATTGATGGTTGGCAGATTTTGATAATGTTTTGAGGTGATCCAAATGTGAAAAGTCTTTGGCCTCGGCGTGATTCGAACCCACGCATGGTCACCACCCTCGCTTTAGTACCGCGAGTGCTCTACCAGCTGAGCTACGAGGCCACGCCGGAGAACCTTCGACTTTCTGCATATGGATCACAGTATACCCGCCCAAATTACAGTAGCACATGGCATCCACCACAGTGAACTAGCTTGTAATTTGACTGCCTACAGCAGGATTTCCCTTTGTACTAACCGGACTCCACCAGTTAAGTGCATTGGGCATGTTTACAATGTATTGATGGTTGGCAGATTTTGATAATGTTTTGAGGTGATCCAAATGTGAAAAGTCTTTGGCCTCGGCGTGATTCGAACCCACGCATGGTCACCACCCTCGCTTTAGTACCGCGAGTGCTCTACCAGCTGAGCTACGAGGCCACGCCGGAGAACCTTCGACTTTCTGCATATGGATCACAGTATACCCGCCCAAATTACAGTAGCACATGGCATCCACCACAGTGAACTAGCTTGTAATTTGACTGCCTACAGCAGGATTTCCCTTTGTACTAACCGGACTCCACCAGTTAAGTGCATTGGGCATGTTTACAATGTATTGATGGTTGGCAGATTTTGATAATGTTTTGAGGTGATCCAAATGTGAAAAGTCTTTGGCCTCGGCGTGATTCGAACCCACGCATGGTCACCACCCTCGCTTTAGTACCGCGAGTGCTCTACCAGCTGAGCTACGAGGCCACGCCGGAGAACCTTCGACTTTCTGCATATGGATCACAGTATACCCTCCCAAATTACAGTAGCACATGGCATCCACCACAGTGAACTAGCTTGTAATTTGACTGCCTACAGCAGGATTTCCCTTTGCACTAACCGGACTCCACCAGTTAAGTGCATTGGGCATGTTTACAATGTATTGATGGTTGGCAGATTTTGATAATGTTTTGAGGTGATCCAAATGTGAAAAGTCTTTGGCCTCGGCGTGATTCGAACCCACGCATGGTCACCACCCTCGCTTTAGTACCGCGAGTGCTCTACCAGCTGAGCTACGAGGCCACGCCGGAGAACCTTCGACTTTCTGCATATGGATCACAGTATACCCTCCCAAATTACAGTAGCACATGGCATCCACCACAGTGAACTAGCTTGTAATTTGACTGCCTACAGCAGGATTTCCCTTTGTACTAACCGGACTCCACCAGTTAAGTGCATTGGGCATGTTTACAATGTATTGATGGTTGGCAGATTTTGATAATGTTTTGAGGTGATCCAAATGTGAAAAGTCTTTGGCCTCGGCGTGATTCGAACCCACGCATGGTCACCACCCTCGCTTTAGTACCGCGAGTGCTCTACCAGCTGAGCTACGAGGCCACGCCGGAGAACCTTCGACTTTCTGCATATGGATCACAGTATACCCTCCCAAATTACAGTAGCACATGGCATCCACCACAGTGAACTAGCTTGTAATTTGACTGCCTACAGCAGGATTTCCCTTTGTACTAACCGGACTCCACCAGTTAAGTGCATTGGGCATGTTTACAATGTATTGATGGTTGGCAGATTTTGATAATGTTTTGAGGTGATCCAAATGTGAAAAGTCTTTGGCCTCGGCGTGATTCGAACCCACGCATGGTCACCACCCTCGCTTTAGTACCGCGAGTGCTCTACCAGCTGAGCTACGAGGCCACGCCGGAGAACCTTCGACTTTCTGCATATGGATCACAGTATACCCTCCCAAATTACAGTAGCACATGGCATCCACCACAGTGAACTAGCTTGTAATTTGACTGCCTACAGCAGGATTTCCCTTTGTACTAACCGGACTCCACCAGTTAAGTGCATTGGGCATGTTTACAATGTATTGATGGTTGGCAGATTTTGATAATGTTTTGAGGTGATCCAAATGTGAAAAGTCTTTGGCCTCGGCGTGATTCGAACCCACGCATGGTCACCACCCTCGCTTTAGTACCGCGAGTGCTCTACCAGCTGAGCTACGAGGCCACGCCGGAGAACCTTCGACTTTCTGCATATGGATCACAGTATACCCTCCCAAATTACAGTAGCACATGGCATCCACCACAGTGAACTAGCTTGTAATTTGACTGCCTACAGCAGGATTTCCCTTTGTACTAACCGGACTCCACCAGTTAAGTGCATTGGGCATGTTTACAATGTATTGATGGTTGGCAGATTTTGATAATGTTTTGAGGTGATCCAAATGTGAAAAGTCTTTGGCCTCGGCGTGATTCGAACCCACGCATGGTCACCACCCTCGCTTTAGTACCGCGAGTGCTCTACCAGCTGAGCTACGAGGCCACGCCGGAGAACCTTCGACTTTCTGCATATGGATCACAGTATACCCGCCCAAATTACAGTAGCACATGGCATCCACCACAGTGAACTAGCTTGTAATTTGACTGCCTACAGCAGGATTTCCCTTTGTACTAACCGGACTCCACCAGTTAAGTGCATTGGGCATGTTTACAATGTATTGATGGTTGGCAGATTTTGATAATGTTTTGTGGTGATCCAAATGTGAAAAGTCTTTGGCCTCGGCGTGATTCGAACCCACGCATGGTCACCACCCTCGCTTTAGTACCGCGAGTGCTCTACCAGCTGAGCTACGAGGCCACGCCGGAGAACCTTCGACTTTCTGCATATGGATCACAGCATACCCGCCCAAATTACAGTAGCACATGGCATCCACCACAGTGAACTAGCTTGTAATTTGACTGCCTACAGCAGGATTTCCCTTTGTACTAACCGGACTCCACCAGTTAAGTGCATTGGGCATGTTTACAATGTATTGATGGTTGGCAGATTTTGATAATGTTTTGAGGTGATCCAAATGTGAAAAGTCTTTGGCCTCGGCGTGATTCGAACCCACGCATGGTCACCACCCTCGCTTTACTACCGCGAGTGCTCTACCAGCTGAGCTACGAGGCCACGCCGGAGAACCTTCGACTTTCTGCATATGGATCACAGTATACCCTCCTAAATTACAGTAGCACATGGCATCCACCACAGTGAACTAGCTTGTAATTTGACTGCCTACAGCAGGATTTCCCTTTGTACTAACCGGACTCCACCAGTTAAGTGCATTGGGCATGTTTACAATGTATTGATGGTTGGCAGATTTTGATAATGTTTTGAGGTGATCCAAATGTGAAAAGTCTTTGGCCTCGGCGTGATTCGAACCCACGCATGGTCACCACCCTCGCTTTAGTACCGCGAGTGCTCTACCAGCTGAGCTACGAGGCCACGCCGGAGAACCTTCGACTTTCTGCATATGGATCACAGTATACCCTCCTAAATTACAGTAGCACATGGCATCCACCACAGTGAACTAGCTTGTAATTTGACTGCCTACAGCAGGATTTCCCTTTGTACTAACCGGACTCCACCAGTTAAGTGCATTGGGCATGTTTACAATGTATTGATGGTTGGCAGATTTTGATAATGTTTTGAGGTGATCCAAATGTGAAAAGTCTTTGGCCTCGGCGTGATTCGAACCCACGCATGGTCACCACCCTCGCTTTAGTACCGCGAGTGCTCTACCAGCTGAGCTACGAGGCCACGCCGGAGAACCTTCGACTTTCTGCATATGGATCACAGCATACCCGCCCAAATTATAGTAGCACATGGCATCCACCACAGTGAACTAGCTTGTAATTTGACTGCCTACAGCAGGATTTCCCTTTGTACTAACCGGACTCCACCAGTTAAGTGCATTGGGCATGTTTACAATGTATTGATGGTTGGCAGATTTTGATAATGTTTTGAGGTGATCCAAATGTGAAAAGTCTTTGGCCTCGGCGTGATTCGAACCCACGCATGGTCACCACCCTCGCTTTAGTACCGCGAGTGCTCTACCAGCTGAGCTACGAGGCCACGCCGGAGAACCTTCGACTTTCTGCATATGGATCACAGTATACCCTCCCAAATTACAGTAGCACATGGCATCCACCACAGTGAACTAGCTTGTAATTTGACTGCCTACAGCAGGATTTCCCTTTGTACTAACCGGACTCCACCAGTTAAGTGCATTGGGCATGTTTACAATGTATTGATGGTTGGCAGATTTTGATAATGTTTTGAGGTGATCCAAATGTGAAAAGTCTTTGGCCTCGGCGTGATTCGAACCCACGCATGGTCACCACCCTCGCTTTAGTACCGCGAGTGCTCTACCAGCTGAGCTACGAGGCCACGCCGGAGAACCTTCGACTTTCTGCATATGGATCACAGTATACCCTCCCAAATTACAGTAGCACATGGCATCCACCACAGTGAACTAGCTTGTAATTTGACTGCCTACAGCAGGATTTCCCTTTGTACTAACCGGACTCCACCAGTTAAGTGCATTGGGCATGTTTACAATGTATTGATGGTTGGCAGATTTTGATAATGTTTTGAGGTGATCCAAATGTGAAAAGTCTTTGGCCTCGGCGTGATTCGAACCCACGCATGGTCACCACCCTCGCTTTAGTACCGCGAGTGCTCTACCAGCTGAGCTACGAGGCCACGCCGGAGAACCTTCGACTTTCTGCATATGGATCACAGTATACCCTCCCAAATTACAGTAGCACATGGAATCCACCACAGTGAACTAGCTTGTAATTTGACTGCCTACAGCAGGATTTCCCTTTGTACTAACCGGACTCCACCAGTTAAGTGCATTGGGCATGTTTACAATGTATTGATGGTTGGCAGATTTTGATAATGTTTTGAGGTGATCCAAATGTGAAAGTCTTTGGCCTCGGCGTGATTCGAACCCACGCATGGTCACCACCCTCGCTTTAGTACCGCGAGTGCTCTACCAGCTGAGCTACGAGGCCACGCCGGAGAACCTTCGACTTTCTGCATATGGATCACAGTATACCCTCCCAAATTACAGTAGCACATGGCATCCACCACAGTGAACTAGCTTGTAATTTGACTGCCTACAGCAGGATTTCCCTTTGTACTAACCGGACTCCACCAGTTAAGTGCATTGGGCATGTTTACAATGTATTGATGGTTGGCAGATTTTGATAATGTTTTGAGGTGATCCAAATGTGAAAAGTCTTTGGCCTCGGCGTGATTCGAACCCACGCATGGTCACCACCCTCGCTTTAGTACCGCGAGTGCTCTACCAGCTGAGCTACGAGGCCACGCCGGAGAACCTTCGACTTTCTGCATATGGATCACAGCATACCCGCCCAAATTATAGTAGCACATGGCATCCACCACAGTGAACTAGCTTGTAATTTGACTGCCTACAGCAGGATTTCCCTTTGTACTAACCGGACTCCACCAGTTAAGTGCATTGGGCATGTTTACAATGTATTGATGGTTGGCAGATTTTGATAATGTTTTGAGGTGATCCAAATGTGAAAAGTCTTTGGCCTCGGCGTGATTCGAACCCACGCATGGTCACCACCCTCGCTTTAGTACCGCGAGTGCTCTACCAGCTGAGCTACGAGGCCACGCCGGAGAACCTTCGACTTTCTGCATATGGATCACAGTATACCCGCCCAAATTACAGTAGCACATGGCATCCACCACAGTGAACTAGCTTGTAATTTGACTGCCTACAGCAGGATTTCCCTTTGTACTAACCGGACTCCACCAGTTAAGTGCATTGGGCATGTTTACAATGTATTGATGGTTGGCAGATTTTGATAATGTTTTGAGGTGATCCAAATGTGAAAAGTCTTTGGCCTCGGCGTGATTCGAACCCACGCATGGTCACCACCCTCGCTTTAGTACCGCGAGTGCTCTACCAGCTGAGCTACGAGGCCACGCCGGAGAACCTTCGACTTTCTGCATATGGATCACAGTATACCCTCCCAAATTACAGTAGCACATGGCATCCACCACAGTGAACTAGCTTGTAATTTGACTGCCTACAGCAGGATTTCCCTTTGTACTAACCGGACTCCACCAGTTAAGTGCATTGGGCATGTTTACAATGTATTGATGGTTGGCAGATTTTGATAATGTTTTGAGGTGATCCAAATGTGAAAAGTCTTTGGCCTCGGCGTGATTCGAACCCACGCATGGTCACCACCCTCGCTTTAGTACCGCGAGTGCTCTACCAGCTGAGCTACGAGGCCACGCCGGAGAACCTTCGACTTTCTGCATATGGATCACAGTATACCCTCCCAAATTACAGTAGCACATGGCATCCACCACAGTGAACTAGCTTGTAATTTGACTGCCTACAGCAGGATTTCCCTTTGTACTAACCGGACTCCACCAGTTAAGTGCATTGGGCATGTTTACAATGTATTGATGGTTGGCAGATTTTGATAATGTTTTGAGGTGATCCAAATGTGAAAAGTCTTTGGCCTCGGCGTGATTCGAACCCACGCATGGTCACCACCCTCGCTTTAGTACCGCGAGTGCTCTACCAGCTGAGCTACGAGGCCACGCCGGAGAACCTTCGACTTTCTGCATATGGATCACAGTATACCCTCCCAAATTACAGTAGCACATGGCATCCACCACAGTGAACTAGCTTGTAATTTGACTGCCTACAGCAGGATTTCCCTTTGTACTAACCGGACTCCACCAGTTAAGTGCATTGGGCATGTTTACAATGTATTGATGGTTGGCAGATTTTGATAATGTTTTGAGGTGATCCAAATGTGAAAAGTCTTTGGCCTCGGCGTGATTCGAACCCACGCATGGTCACCACCCTCGCTTTAGTACCGCGAGTGCTCTACCAGCTGAGCTACGAGGCCACGCCGGAGAACCTTCGACTTTCTGCATATGGATCACAGTATACCCTCCCAAATTACAGTAGCACATGGCATCCACCACAGTGAACTAGCTTGTAATTTGACTGCCTACAGCAGGATTTCCCTTTGTACTAACCGGACTCCACCAGTTAAGTGCATTGGGCATGTTTACAATGTATTGATGGTTGGCAGATTTTGATAATGTTTTGAGGTGATCCAAATGTGAAAAGTCTTTGGCCTCGGCGTGATTCGAACCCACGCATGGTCACCACCCTCGCTTTAGTACCGCGAGTGCTCTACCAGCTGAGCTACGAGGCCACGCCGGAGAACCTTCGACTTTCTGCATATGGATCACAGTATACCCTCCCAAATTACAGTAGCACATGGAATCCACCACAGTGAACTAGCTTGTAATTTGACTGCCTACAGCAGGATTTCCCTTTGTACTAACCGGACTCCACCAGTTAAGTGCATTGGGCATGTTTACAATGTATTGATGGTTGGCAGATTTTGATAATGTTTTGAGGTGATCCAAATGTGAAAAGTCTTTGGCCTCGGCGTGATTCGAACCCACGCATGGTCACCACCCTCGCTTTAGTACCGCGAGTGCTCTACCAGCTGAGCTACGAGGCCACGCCGGAGAACCTTCGACTTTCTGCATATGGATCACAGTATACCCTCCCAAATTACAGTAGCACATGGCATCCACCACAGTGAACTAGCTTGTAATTTGACTGCCTACAGCAGGATTTCCCTTTGTACTAACCGGACTCCACCAGTTAAGTGCATTGGGCATGTTTACAATGTATTGATGGTTGGCAGATTTTGATAATGTTTTGAGGTGATCCAAATGTGAAAAGTCTTTGGCCTCGGCGTGATTCGAACCCACGCATGGTCACCACCCTCGCTTTAGTACCGCGAGTGCTCTACCAGCTGAGCTACGAGGCCACGCCGGAGAACCTTCGACTTTCTGCATATGGATCACAGTATACCCTCCCAAATTACAGTAGCACATGGCATCCACCACAGTGAACTAGCTTGTAATTTGACTGCCTACAGCAGGATTTCCCTTTGTACTAACCGGACTCCACCAGTTAAGTGCATTGGGCATGTTTACAATGTATTGATGGTTGGCAGATTTTGATAATGTTTTGAGGTGATCCAAATGTGAAAAGTCTTTGGCCTCGGCGTGATTCGAACCCACGCATGGTCACCACCCTCGCTTTAGTACCGCGAGTGCTCTACCAGCTGAGCTACGAGGCCACGCCGGAGAACCTTCGACTTTCTGCATATGGATCACAGTATACCCTCCCAAATTACAGTAGCACATGGCATCCACCACAGTGAACTAGCTTGTAATTTGACTGCCTACAGCAGGATTTCCCTTTGTACTAACCGGACTCCACCAGTTAAGTGCATTGGGCATGTTTACAATGTATTGATGGTTGGCAGATTTTGATAATGTTTTGAGGTGATCCAAATGTGAAAAGTCTTTGGCCTCGGCGTGATTCGAACCCACGCATGGTCACCACCCTCGCTTTAGTACCGCGAGTGCTCTACCAGCTGAGCTACGAGGCCACGCCGGAGAACCTTCGACTTTCTGCATATGGATCACAGTATACCCTCCCAAATTACAGTAGCACATGGCATCCACCACAGTGAACTAGCTTGTAATTTGACTGCCTACAGCAGGATTTCCCTTTGTACTAACCGGACTCCACCAGTTAAGTGCATTGGGCATGTTTACAATGTATTGATGGTTGGCAGATTTTGATAATGTTTTGAGGTGATCCAAATGTGAAAAGTCTTTGGCCTCGGCGTGATTCGAACCCACGCATGGTCACCACCCTCGCTTTAGTACCGCGAGTGCTCTACCAGCTGAGCTACGAGGCCACGCCGGAGAACCTTCGACTTTCTGCATATGGATCACAGTATACCCGCCCAAATTACAGTAGCACATGGCATCCACCACAGTGAACTAGCTTGTAATTTGACTGCCTACAGCAGGATTTCCCTTTGTACTAACCGGACTCCACCAGTTAAGTGCATTGGGCATGTTTACAATGTATTGATGGTTGGCAGATTTTGATAATGTTTTGAGGTGATCCAAATGTGAAAAGTCTTTGGCCTCGGCGTGATTCGAACCCACGCATGGTCACCACCCTCGCTTTAGTACCGCGAGTGCTCTACCAGCTGAGCTACGAGGCCACGCCGGAGAACCTTCGACTTTCTGCATATGGATCACAGTATACCCTCCCAAATTACAGTAGCACATGGCATCCACCACAGTGAACTAGCTTGTAATTTGACTGCCTACAGCAGGATTTCCCTTTGTACTAACCGGACTCCACCAGTTAAGTGCATTGGGCATGTTTACAATGTATTGATGGTTGGCAGATTTTGATAATGTTTTGAGGTGATCCAAATGTGAAAAGTCTTTGGCCTCGGCGTGATTCGAACCCACGCATGGTCACCACCCTCGCTTTAGTACCGCGAGTGCTCTACCAGCTGAGCTACGAGGCCACGCCGGAGAACCTTCGACTTTCTGCATATGGATCACAGTATACCCGCCCAAATTACAGTAGCACATGGCATCCACCACAGTGAACTAGCTTGTAATTTGACTGCCTACAGCAGGATTTCCCTTTGTACTAACCGGACTCCACCAGTTAAGTGCATTGGGCATGTTTACAATGTATTGATGGTTGGCAGATTTTGATAATGTTTTGAGGTGATCCAAATGTGAAAAGTCTTTGGCCTCGGCGTGATTCGAACCCACGCATGGTCACCACCCTCGCTTTAGTACCGCGAGTGCTCTACCAGCTGAGCTACGAGGCCACGCCGGAGAACCTTCGACTTTCTGCATATGGATCACAGTATACCCTCCCAAATTACAGTAGCACATGGCATCCACCACAGTGAACTAGCTTGTAATTTGACTGCCTACAGCAGGATTTCCCTTTGTACTAACCGGACTCCACCAGTTAAGTGCATTGGGCATGTTTACAATGTATTGATGGTTGGCAGATTTTGATAATGTTTTGAGGTGATCCAAATGTGAAAAGTCTTTGGCCTCGGCGTGATTCGAACCCACGCATGGTCACCACCCTCGCTTTAGTACCGCGAGTGCTCTACCAGCTGAGCTACGAGGCCACGCCGGAGAACCTTCGACTTTCTGCATATGGATCACAGTATACCCTCCCAAATTACAGTAGCACATGGCATCCACCACAGTGAACTAGCTTGTAATTTGACTGCCTACAGCAGGATTTCCCTTTGTACTAACCGGACTCCACCAGTTAAGTGCATTGGGCATGTTTACAATGTATTGATGGTTGGCAGATTTTGATAATGTTTTGAGGTGATCCAAATGTGAAAAGTCTTTGGCCTCGGCGTGATTCGAACCCACGCATGGTCACCACCCTCGCTTTAGTACCGCGAGTGCTCTACCAGCTGAGCTACGAGGCCACGCCGGAGAACCTTCGACTTTCTGCATATGGATCACTGTATACCCTCCCAAATTACAGTAGCACATGGCATCCACCACAGTGAACTAGCTTGTAATTTGACTGCCTACAGCAGGATTTCCCTTTGTACTAACCGGACTCCACCAGTTAAGTGCATTGGGCATGTTTACAATGTATTGATGGTTGGCAGATTTTGATAATGTTTTGAGGTGATCCAAATGTGAAAAGTCTTTGGCCTCGGCGTGATTCGAACCCACGCATGGTCACCACCCTCGCTTTAGTACCGCGAGTGCTCTACCAGCTGAGCTACGAGGCCACGCCGGAGAACCTTCGACTTTCTGCATATGGATCACAGTATACCCTCCCAAATTACAGTAGCACATGGCATCCACCACAGTGAACTAGCTTGTAATTTGACTGCCTACAGCAGGATTTCCCTTTGTACTAACCGGACTCCACCAGTTAAGTGCATTGGGCATGTTTACAATGTATTGATGGTTGGCAGATTTTGATAATGTTTTGAGGTGATCCAAATGTGAAAAGTCTTTGGCCTCGGCGTGATTCGAACCCACGCATGGTCACCACCCTCGCTTTAGTACCGCGAGTGCTCTACCAGCTGAGCTACGAGGCCACGCCGGAGAACCTTCGACTTTCTGCATATGGATCACAGTATACCCGCCCAAATTACAGTAGCACATGGCATCCACCACAGTGAACTAGCTTGTAATTTGACTGCCTACAGCAGGATTTCCCTTTGTACTAACCGGACTCCACCAGTTAAGTGCATTGGGCATGTTTACAATGTATTGATGGTTGGCAGATTTTGATAATGTTTTGAGGTGATCCAAATGTGAAAAGTCTTTGGCCTCGGCGTGATTCGAACCCACGCATGGTCACCACCCTCGCTTTAGTACCGCGAGTGCTCTACCAGCTGAGCTACGAGGCCACGCCGGAGAACCTTCGACTTTCTGCATATGGATCACAGTATACCCTCCCAAATTACAGTAGCACATGGCATCCACCACAGTGAACTAGCTTGTAATTTGACTGCCTACAGCAGGATTTCCCTTTGTACTAACCGGACTCCACCAGTTAAGTGCATTGGGCATGTTTACAATGTATTGATGGTTGGCAGATTTTGATAATGTTTTGAGGTGATCCAAATGTGAAAAGTCTTTGGCCTCGGCGTGATTCGAACCCACGCATGGTCACCACCCTCGCTTTAGTACCGCGAGTGCTCTACCAGCTGAGCTACGAGGCCACGCCGGAGAACCTTCGACTTTCTGCATATGGATCACAGTATACCCTCCCAAATTACAGTAGCACATGGCATCCACCACAGTGAACTAGCTTGTAATTTGACTGCCTACAGCAGGATTTCCCTTTGTACTAACCGGACTCCACCAGTTAAGTGCATTGGGCATGTTTACAATGCATTGATGGTTGGCAGATTTTGATAATGTTTTGAGGTGATCCAAATGTGAAAAGTCTTTGGCCTCGGCGTGATTCGAACCCACGCATGGTCACCACCCTCGCTTTAGTACCGCGAGTGCTCTACCAGCTGAGCTACGAGGCCACGCCGGAGAACCTTCGACTTTCTGCATATGGATCACAGTATACCCTCCCAAATTACAGTAGCACATGGCATCCACCACAGTGAACTAGCTTGTAATTTGACTGCCTACAGCAGGATTTCCCTTTGTACTAACCGGACTCCACCAGTTAAGTGCATTGGGCATGTTTACAATGTATTGATGGTTGGCAGATTTTGATAATGTTTTGAGGTGATCCAAATGTGAAAAGTCTTTGGCCTCGGCGTGATTCGAACCCACGCATGGTCACCACCCTCGCTTTAGTACCGCGAGTGCTCTACCAGCTGAGCTACGAGGCCACGCCGGAGAACCTTCGACTTTCTGCATATGGATCACAGTATACCCTCCCAAATTACAGTAGCACATGGCATCCACCACAGTGAACTAGCTTGTAATTTGACTGCCTACAGCAGGATTTCCCTTTGTACTAACCGGACTCCACCAGTTAAGTGCATTGGGCATGTTTACAATGTATTGATGGTTGGCAGATTTTGATAATGTTTTGAGGTGATCCAAATGTGAAAAGTCTTTGGCCTCGGCGTGATTCGAACCCACGCATGGTCACCACCCTCGCTTTAGTACCGCGAGTGCTCTACCAGCTGAGCTACGAGGCCACGCCGGAGAACCTTCGACTTTCTGCATATGGATCACAGTATACCCTCCCAAATTACAGTAGCACATGGCATCCACCACAGTGAACTAGCTTGTATTTTGACTGCATACAGCAGGATTTCCCTTTGTACTAACCGGACTCCACCAGTTAAGTGCATTGGGCATGTTTACAATGTATTGATGGTTGGCAGATTTTGATAATGTTTTGAGGTGATCCAAATGTGAAAAGTCTTTGGCCTCGGCGTGATTCGAACCCACGCATGGTCACCACCCTCGCTTTAGTACCGCGAGTGCTCTACCAGCTGAGCTACGAGGCCACGCCGGAGAACCTTCGACTTTCTGCATATGGATCACAGTATACCCTCCCAAATTACAGTAGCACATGGCATCCACCACAGTGAACTAGCTTGTAATTTGACTGCCTACAGCAGGATTTCCCTTTGTACTAACCGGACTCCACCAGTTAAGTGCATTGGGCATGTTTACAATGTATTGATGGTTGGCAGATTTTGATAATGTTTTGAGGTGATCCAAATGTGAAAAGTCTTTGGCCTCGGCGTGATTCGAACCCACGCATGGTCACCACCCTCGCTTTAGTACCGCGAGTGCTCTACCAGCTGAGCTACGAGGCCACGCCGGAGAACCTTCGACTTTCTGCATATGGATCACAGTATACCCTCCCAAATTACAGTAGCACATGGCATCCACCACAGTGAACTAGCTTGTAATTTGACTGCCTACAGCAGGATTTCCCTTTGTACTAACCGGACTCCACCAGTTAAGTGCATTGGGCATGTTTACAATGTATTGATGGTTGGCAGATTTTGATAATGTTTTGAGGTGATCCAAATGTGAAAAGTCTTTGGCCTCGGCGTGATTCGAACCCACGCATGGTCACCACCCTCGCTTTAGTACCGCGAGTGCTCTACCAGCTGAGCTACGAGGCCACGCCGGAGAACCTTCGACTTTCTGCATATGGATCACAGTATACCCTCCCAAATTACAGTAGCACATGGCATCCACCACAGTGAACTAGCTTGTAATTTGACTGCCTACAGCAGGATTTCCCTTTGTACTAACCGGACTCCACCAGTTAAGTGCATTGGGCATGTTTACAATGTATTGATGGTTGGCAGATTTTGATAATGTTTTGAGGTGATCCAAATGTGAAAAGTCTTTGGCCTCGGCGTGATTCGAACCCACGCATGGTCACCACCCTCGCTTTAGTACCGCGAGTGCTCTACCAGCTGAGCTACGAGGCCACGCCGGAGAACCTTCGACTTTCTGCATATGGATCACAGTATACCCTCCCAAATTACAGTAGCACATGGCATCCACCACAGTGAACTAGCTTGTAATTTGACTGCCTACCGCAGGATTTCCCTTTGTACTAACCGGACTCCACCAGTTAAGTGCATTGGGCATGTTTACAATGTATTGATGGTTGGCAGATTTTGATAATGTTTTGAGGTGATCCAAATGTGAAAAGCCTTTGGCCTCGGCGTGATTCGAACCCACGCATGGTCACCACCCTCGCTTTAGTACCGCGAGTGCTCTACCAGCTGAGCTACGAGGCCACGCCGGAGAACCTTCGACTTTCTGCATATGGATCACAGTATACCCTCCCAAATTACAGTAGCACATGGCATCCACCACAGTGAACTAGCTTGTATTTTGACTGCATACAGCAGGATTTCCCTTTGTACTAACCGGACTCCACCAGTTAAGTGCATTGGGCATGTTTACAATGTATTGATGGTTGGCAGATTTTGATAATGTTTTGAGGTGATCCAAATGTGAAAAGTCTTTGGCCTCGGCGTGATTCGAACCCACGCATGGTCACCACCCTCGCTTTAGTACCGCGAGTGCTCTACCAGCTGAGCTACGAGGCCACGCCGGAGAACCTTCGACTTTCTGCATATGGATCACAGTATACCCTCCCAAATTACAGTAGCACATGGCATCCACCACAGTGAACTAGCTTGTAATTTGACTGCCTACAGCAGGATTTCCCTTTGTACTAACCGGACTCCACCAGTTAAGTGCATTGGGCATGTTTACAATGTATTGATGGTTGGCAGATTTTGATAATGTTTTGAGGTGATCCAAATGTGAAAAGTCTTTGGCCTCGGCGTGATTCGAACCCACGCATGGTCACCACCCTCGCTTTAGTACCGCGAGTGCTCTACCAGCTGAGCTACGAGGCCACGCCGGAGAACCTTCGACTTTCTGCATATGGATCACAGTATACCCTCCCAAATTACAGTAGCACATGGCATCCACCACAGTGAACTAGCTTGTAATTTGACTGCCTACAGCAGGATTTCCCTTTGTACTAACCGGACTCCACCAGTTAAGTGCATTGGGCATGTTTACAATGTATTGATGGTTGGCAGATTTTGATAATGTTTTGAGGTGATCCAAATGTGAAAAGTCTTTGGCCTCGGCGTGATTCGAACCCACGCATGGTCACCACCCTCGCTTTAGTACCGCGAGTGCTCTACCAGCTGAGCTACGAGGCCACGCCGGAGAACCTTCGACTTTCTGCATATGGATCACAGTATACCCTCCCAAATTACAGTAGCACATGGCATCCACCACAGTGAACTAGCTTGTAATTTGACTGCCTACAGCAGGATTTCCCTTTGTACTAACCGGACTCCACCAGTTAAGTGCATTGGGCATGTTTACAATGTATTGATGGTTGGCAGATTTTGATAATGTTTTGAGGTGATCCAAATGTGAAAAGTCTTTGGCCTCGGCGTGATTCGAACCCACGCATGGTCACCACCCTCGCTTTAGTACCGCGAGTGCTCTACCAGCTGAGCTACGAGGCCACGCCGGAGAACCTTCGACTTTCTGCATATGGATCACAGTATACCCTCCCAAATTACAGTAGCACATGGCATCCACCACAGTGAACTAGCTTGTAATTTGACTGCCTACAGCAGGATTTCCCTTTGTACTAACCGGACTCCACCAGTTAAGTGCATTGGGCATGTTTACAATGCATTGATGGTTGGCAGATTTTGATAATGTTTTGAGGTGATCCAAATGTGAAAAGTCTTTGGCCTCGGCGTGATTCGAACCCACGCATGGTCACCACCCTCGCTTTAGTACCGCGAGTGCTCTACCAGCTGAGCTACGAGGCCACGCCGGAGAACCTTCGACTTTCTGCATATGGATCACAGTATACCCTCCCAAATTACAGTAGCACATGGCATCCACCACAGTGAACTAGCTTGTAATTTGACTGCCTACAGCAGGATTTCCCTTTGTACTAACCGGACTCCACCAGTTAAGTGCATTGGGCATGTTTACAATGTATTGATGGTTGGCAGATTTTGATAATGTTTTGAGGTGATCCAAATGTGAAAAGTCTTTGGCCTCGGCGTGATTCGAACCCACGCATGGTCACCACCCTCGCTTTAGTACCGCGAGTGCTCTACCAGCTGAGCTACGAGGCCACGCCGGAGAACCTTCGACTTTCTGCATATGGATCACAGTATACCCTCCCAAATTACAGTAGCACATGGCATCCACCACAGTGAACTAGCTTGTAATTTGACTGCCTACAGCAGGATTTCCCTTTGTACTAACCGGACTCCACCAGTTAAGTGCATTGGGCATGTTTACAATGTATTGATGGTTGGCAGATTTTGATAATGTTTTGAGGTGATCCAAATGTGAAAAGTCTTTGGCCTCGGCGTGATTCGAACCCACGCATGGTCACCACCCTCGCTTTAGTACCGCGAGTGCTCTACCAGCTGAGCTACGAGGCCACGCCGGAGAACCTTCGACTTTCTGCATATGGATCACAGTATACCCTCCCAAATTACAGTAGCACATGGCATCCACCACAGTGAACTAGCTTGTAATTTGACTGCCTACAGCAGGATTTCCCTTTGTACTAACCGGACTCCACCAGTTAAGTGCATTGGGCATGTTTACAATGTATTGATGGTTGGCAGATTTTGATAATGTTTTGAGGTGATCCAAATGTGAAAAGCCTTTGGCCTCGGCGTGATTCGAACCCACGCATGGTCACCACCCTCGCTTTAGTACCGCGAGTGCTCTACCAGCTGAGCTACGAGGCCACGCCGGAGAACCTTCGACTTTCTGCATATGGATCACAGTATACCCTCCCAAATTACAGTAGCACATGGCATCCACCACAGTGAACTAGCTTGTAATTTGACTGCCTACAGCAGGATTTCCCTTTGTACTAACCGGACTCCACCAGTTAAGTGCATTGGGCATGTTTACAATGTATTGATGGTTGGCAGATTTTGATAATGTTTTGAGGTGATCCAAATGTGAAAAGTCTTTGGCCTCGGCGTGATTCGAACCCACGCATGGTCACCACCCTCGCTTTAGTACCGCGAGTGCTCTACCAGCTGAGCTACGAGGCCACGCCGGAGAACCTTCGACTTTCTGCATATGGATCACAGTATACCCTCCCAAATTACAGTAGCACATGGCATCCACCACAGTGAACTAGCTTGTAATTTGACTGCCTACAGCAGGATTTCCCTTTGTACTAACCGGACTCCACCAGTTAAGTGCATTGGGCATGTTTACAATGTATTGATGGTTGGCAGATTTTGATAATGTTTTGAGGTGATCCAAATGTGAAAAGTCTTTGGCCTCGGCGTGATTCGAACCCACGCATGGTCACCACCCTCGCTTTAGTACCGCGAGTGCTCTACCAGCTGAGCTACGAGGCCACGCCGGAGAACCTTCGACTTTCTGCATATGGATCACAGTATACCCTCCCAAATTACAGTAGCACATGGCATCCACCACAGTGAACTAGCTTGTAATTTGACTGCCTACAGCAGGATTTCCCTTTGTACTAACCGGACTCCACCAGTTAAGTGCATTGGGCATGTTTACAATGTATTGATGGTTGGCAGATTTTGATAATGTTTTGAGGTGATCCAAATGTGAAAAGTCTTTGGCCTCGGCGTGATTCGAACCCACGCATGGTCACCACCCTCGCTTTAGTACCGCGAGTGCTCTACCAGCTGAGCTACGAGGCCACGCCGGAGAACCTTCGACTTTCTGCATATGGATCACAGTATACCCGCCCAAATTACAGTAGCACATGGCATCCACCACAGTGAACTAGCTTGTAATTTGACTGCCTACAGCAGGATTTCCCTTTGTACTAACCGGACTCCACCAGTTAAGTGCATTGGGCATGTTTACAATGTATTGATGGTTGGCAGATTTTGATAATGTTTTGAGGTGATCCAAATGTGAAAAGTCTTTGGCCTCGGCGTGATTCGAACCCACGCATGGTCACCACCCTCGCTTTAGTACCGCGAGTGCTCTACCAGCTGAGCTACGAGGCCACGCCGGAGAACCTTCGACTTTCTGCATATGGATCACAGTATACCCTCCCAAATTACAGTAGCACATGGCATCCACCACAGTGAACTAGCTTGTAATTTGACTGCCTACAGCAGGATTTCCCTTTGTACTAACCGGACTCCACCAGTTAAGTGCATTGGGCATGTTTACAATGTATTGATGGTTGGCAGATTTTGATAATGTTTTGAGGTGATCCAAATGTGAAAAGTCTTTGGCCTCGGCGTGATTCGAACCCACGCATGGTCACCACCCTCGCTTTAGTACCGCGAGTGCTCTACCAGCTGAGCTACGAGGCCACGCCGGAGAACCTTCGACTTTCTGCATATGGATCACAGTATACCCTCCCAAATTACAGTAGCACATGGCATCCACCTCAGTGAACTAGCTTGTAATTTGACTGCCTACAGCAGGATTTCCCTTTGTACTAACCGGACTCCACCAGTTAAATGCATTGGGCATGTTTACAATGTATTGATGGTTGGCAGATTTTGATAATGTTTTGAGGTGATCCAAATGTGAAAAGTCTTTGGCCTCGGCGTGATTCGAACCCACGCATGGTCACCACCCTCGCTTTAGTACCGCGAGTGCTCTACCAGCTGAGCTACGAGGCCACGCCGGAGAACCTTCGACTTTCTGCATATGGATCACAGTATACCCTCCCAAATTACAGTAGCACATGGAATCCACCACAGTGAACTAGCTTGTAATTTGACTGCCTACAGCAGGATTTCCCTTTGTACTAACCGGACTCCACCAGTTAAGTGCATTGGGCATGTTTACAATGTATTGATGGTTGGCAGATTTTGATAATGTTTTGAGGTGATCCAAATGTGAAAAGTCTTTGGCCTCGGCGTGATTCGAACCCACGCATGGTCACCACCCTCGCTTTAGTACCGCGAGTGCTCTACCAGCTGAGCTACGAGGCCACGCCGGAGAACCTCCGAATTTCTGCATATGGATCACAGTATACCCTCCCAAATTACAGTAGCACATGGCATCCACCACAGTGAACTAGCTTGTAATTTGACTGCCTACAGCAGGATTTCCCTTTGTACTAACCGGACTCCACCAGTTAAGTGCATTGGGCATGTTTACAATGTATTGATGGTTGGCAGATTTTGATAATGTTTTGAGGTGATCCAAATGTGAAAAGTCTTTGGCCTCGGCGTGATTCGAACCCACGCATGGTCACCACCCTCGCTTTGGTACCGCGAGTGCTCTACCAGCTGAGCTACGAGGCCACGCCGGAGAACCTTCGACTTTCTGCATATGGATCACAGTATACCCTCCCAAATTACAGTAGCACATGGCATCCACCACAGTGAACTAGCTTGTAATTTGACTGCCTACAGCAGGATTTCCCTTTGTACTAACCGGACTCCACCAGTTAAGTGCATTGGGCATGTTTACAATGTATTGATGGTTGGCAGATTTTGATAATGTTTTGAGGTGATCCAAATGTGAAAAGTCTTTGGCCTCGGCGTGATTCGAACCCACGCATGGTCACCACCCTCGCTTTAGTACCGCGAGTGCTCTACCAGCTGAGCTACGAGGCCACGCCGGAGAACCTTCGAATTTCTGCATATGGATCACAGTATACCCTCCCAAATTACAGTAGCACATGGCATCCACCACAGTGAACTAGCTTGTAATTTGACTGCCTACAGCAGGATTTCCCTTTGTACTAACCGGACTCCACCAGTTAAGTGCATTGGGCATGTTTACAATGTATTGATGGTTGGCAGATTTTGATAATGTTTTGAGGTGATCCAAATGTGAAAAGTCTTTGGCCTCGGCGTGATTCGAACCCACGCATGGTCACCACCCTCGCTTTAGTACCGCGAGTGCTCTACCAGCTGAGCTACGAGGCCACGCCGGAGAACCTTCGACTTTCTGCATATGGATCACAGTATACCCTCCCAAATTACAGTAGCACATGGCATCCACCACAGTGAACTAGCTTGTAATTTGACTGCCTACAGCAGGATTTCCCTTTGTACTAACCGGACTCCACCAGTTAAGTGCATTGGGCATGTTTACAATGTATTGATGGTTGGCAGATTTTGATAATGTTTTGAGGTGATCCAAATGTGAAAAGTCTTTGGCCTCGGCGTGATTCGAACCCACGCATGGTCACCACCCTCGCTTTAGTACCGCGAGTGCTCTACCAGCTGAGCTACGAGGCCACGCCGGAGAACCTTCGACTTTCTGCATATGGATCACAGTATACCCTCCCAAATTACAGTAGCACATGGCATCCACCACAGTGAACTAGCTTGTATTTTGACTGCATACAGCATGATTTCCCTTTGTACTAACCGGACTCCACCAGTTAAGTGCATTGGGCATGTTTACAATGTATTGATGGTTGGCAGATTTTGATAATGTTTTGAGGTGATCCAAATGTGAAAAGTCTTTGGCCTCGGCGTGATTCGAACCCACGCATGGTCACCACCCTCGCTTTAGTACCGCGAGTGCTCTACCAGCTGAGCTACGAGGCCACGCCGGAGAACCTTCGACTTTCTGCATATGGATCACAGTATACCCGCCCAAATTACAGTAGCACATGGCATCCACCACAGTGAACTAGCTTGTAATTTGACTGCCTACAGCAGGATTTCCCTTTGTACTAACCGGACTCCACCAGTTAAGTGCATTGGGCATGTTTACAATGTATTGATGGTTGGCAGATTTTGATAATGTTTTGAGGTGATCCAAATGTGAAAAGTCTTTGGCCTCGGCGTGATTCGAACCCACGCATGGTCACCACCCTCGCTTTAGTACCGCGAGTGCTCTACCAGCTGAGCTACGAGGCCACGCCGGAGAACCTTCGACTTTCTGCATATGGATCACAGTATACCCTCCCAAATTACAGTAGCACATGGCATCCACCACAGTGAACTAGCTTGTAATTTGACTGCCTACAGCAGGATTTCCCTTTGTACTAACCGGACTCCACCAGTTAAGTGCATTGGGCATGTTTACAATGTATTGATGGTTGGCAGATTTTGATAATGTTTTGAGGTGATCCAAATGTGAAAAGTCTTTGGCCTCGGCGTGATTCGAACCCACGCATGGTCACCACCCTCGCTTTAGTACCGCGAGTGCTCTACCAGCTGAGCTACGAGGCCACGCCGGAGAACCTTCGACTTTCTGCATATGGATCACAGTATACCCTCCCAAATTACAGTAGCACATGGCATCCACCACAGTGAACTAGCTTGTAATTTGACTGCCTACAGCAGGATTTCCCTTTGTACTAACCGGACTCCACCAGTTAAGTGCATTGGGCATGTTTACAATGTATTGATGGTTGGCAGATTTTGATAATGTTTTGAGGTGATCCAAATGTGAAAAGTCTTTGGCCTCGGCGTGATTCGAACCCACGCATGGTCACCACCCTCGCTTTAGTACCGCGAGTGCTCTACCAGCTGAGCTACGAGGCCACGCCGGAGAACCTTCGACTTTCTGCATATGGATCACAGTATACCCGCCCAAATTACAGTAGCACATGGAATCCACCACAGTGAACTAGCTTGTATTTTGACTGCATACAGCATGATTTCCCTTTGTACTAACCGGACTCCACCAGTTAAGTGCATTGGGCATGTTTACAATGTATTGATGGTTGGCAGATTTTGATAATGTTTTGAGGTGATCCAAATGTGAAAAGTCTTTGGCCTCGGCGTGATTCGAACCCACGCATGGTCACCACCCTCGCTTTAGTACCGCGAGTGCTCTACCAGCTGAGCTACGAGGCCACGCCGGAGAACCTTCGACTTTCTGCATATGGATCACAGTATACCCTCCCAAATTACAGTAGCACATGGCATCCACCACAGTGAACTAGCTTATAATTTGACTGCCTACAGCAGGATTTCCCTTTGTACTAACCGGACTCCACCAGTTAAGTGCATTGGGCATGTTTACAATGTATTGATGGTTGGCAGATTTTGATAATGTTTTGAGGTGATCCAAATGTGAAAAGTCTTTGGCCTCGGCGTGATTCGAACCCACGCATGGTCACCACCCTCGCTTTAGTACCGCGAGTGCTCTACCAGCTGAGCTACGAGGCCACGCCGGAGAACCTTCGACTTTCTGCATATGGATCACAGTATACCCTCCCAAATTACAGTAGCACATGGCATCCACCACAGTGAACTAGCTTGTAATTTGACTGCCTACAGCAGGATTTCCCTTTGTACTAACCGGACTCCACCAGTTAAGTGCATTGGGCATGTTTACAATGTATTGATGGTTGGCAGATTTTGATAATGTTTTGAGGTGATCCAAATGTGAAAAGTCTTTGGCCTCGGCGTGATTCGAACCCACGCATGGTCACCACCCTCGCTTTAGTACCGCGAGTGCTCTACCAGCTGAGCTACGAGGCCACGCCGGAGAACCTTCGACTTTCTGCATATGGATCACAGTATACCCTCCCAAATTACAGTAGCACATGGCATCCACCACAGTGAACTAGCTTGTAATTTGACTGCCTACAGCAGGATTTCCCTTTGTACTAACCGGACTCCACCAGTTAAATGCATTGGGCATGTTTACAATGTATTGATGGTTGGCAGATTTTGATAATGTTTTGAGGTGATCCAAATGTGAAAAGTCTTTGGCCTCGGCGTGATTCGAACCCACGCATGGTCACCACCCTCGCTTTAGTACCGCGAGTGCTCTACCAGCTGAGCTACGAGGCCACGCCGGAGAACCTTCGACTTTCTGCATATGGATCACAGTATACCCTCCCAAATTACAGTAGCACATGGCATCCACCACAGTGAACTAGCTTGTAATTTGACTGCCTACAGCAGGATTTCCCTTTGTACTAACCGGACTCCACCAGTTAAGTGCATTGGGCATGTTTACAATGTATTGATGGTTGGCAGATTTTGATAATGTTTTGAGGTGATCCAAATGTGAAAAGCCTTTGGCCTCGGCGTGATTCGAACCCACGCATGGTCACCACCCTCGCTTTAGTACCGCGAGTGCTCTACCAGCTGAGCTACGAGGCCACGCCGGAGAACCTTCGACTTTCTGCATATGGATCACAGTATACCCTCCCAAATTACAGTAGCACATGGCATCCACCACAGTGAACTAGCTTGTAATTTGACTGCCTACAGCAGGATTTCCCTTTGTACTAACCGGACTCCACCAGTTAAGTGCATTGGGCATGTTTACAATGCATTGATGGTTGGCAGATTTTGATAATGTTTTGAGGTGATCCAAATGTGAAAAGTCTTTGGCCTCGGCGTGATTCGAACCCACGCATGGTCACCACCCTCGCTTTAGTACCGCGAGTGCTCTACCAGCTGAGCTACGAGGCCACGCCGGAGAACCTTCGAATTTCTGCATATGGATCACAGTATACCCTCCCAAATTACAGTAGCACATGGCATCCACCACAGTGAACTAGCTTGTAATTTGACTGCCTACAGCAGGATTTCCCTTTGTACTAACCGGACTCCACCAGTTAAGTGCATTGGGCATGTTTACAATGTATTGATGGTTGGCAGATTTTGATAATGTTTTGAGGTGATCCAAATGTGAAAAGTCTTTGGCCTCGGCGTGATTCGAACCCACGCATGGTCACCACCCTTGCTTTAGTACCGCGAGTGCTCTACCAGCTGAGCTACGAGGCCACGCCGGAGAACCTTCGACTTCCTGCATATGGATCACAGTATACCCTCCCAAATTACAGTAGCACATGGCATCCACCACAGTGAACTAGCTTGTAATTTGACTGCCTACAGCAGGATTTCCCTTTGTACTAACCGGACTCCACCAGTTAAGTGCATTGGGCATGTTTACAATGCATTGATGGTTGGCAGATTTTGATAATGTTTTGAGGTGATCCAAATGTGAAAAGTCTTTGGCCTCGGCGTGATTCGAACCCACGCATGGTCACCACCCTCGCTTTAGTACCGCGAGTGCTCTACCAGCTGAGCTACGAGGCCACGCCGGAGAACCTTCGAATTTCTGCATATGGATCACAGTATACCCTCCCAAATTACAGTAGCACATGGCATCCACCACAGTGAACTAGCTTGTATTTTGACTGACTACAGCAGGATTTCCCTTTGTACTAACCGGACTCCACCAGTTAAGTGCATTGGGCATGTTTACAATGTATTGATGGTTGGCAGATTTTGATAATGTTTTGAGGTGATCCAAATGTGAAAAGTCTTTGGCCTCGGCGTGATTCGAACCCACGCATGGTCACCACCCTCGCTTTAGTACCGCGAGTGCTCTACCAGCTGAGCTACGAGGCCACGCCGGAGAACCTTCGACTTTCTGCATATGGATCATAGTATACCCTCCCAAATTACAGTAGCACATGGCATCCACCACAGTGAACTAGCTTATAATTTGACTGCCTACAGCAGGATTTCCCTTTGTACTAACCGGACTCCACCAGTTAAGTGCATTGGGCATGTTTACAATGTATTGATGGTTGGCAGATTTTGATAATGTTTTGAGATGATCCAAATGTGAAAAGTCTTTGGCCTCGGCGTGATTCGAACCCACGCATGGTCACCACCCTCGCTTTAGTACCGCGAGTGCTCTACCAGCTGAGCTACGAGGCCACGCCGGAGAACCTTCGACTTTCTGCATATGGATCACAGTATACCCGCCCAAATTACAGTAGCACATGGCATCCATCACAGTGAACTAGCTTGTAATTTGACTGCCTACAGCAGGATTTCCCTTTGTACTAACCGGACTCCACCAGTTAAGTGCATTGGGCATGTTTACAATGTATTGATGGTTGGCAGATTTTGATAATGTTTTGAGGTGATCCAAATGTGAAAAGTCTTTGGCCTCTGCGTGATTCGAACCCACGCATGGTCACCACCCTCGCTTTAGTACCGCGAGTGCTCTACCAGCTGAGCTACGAGGCCACGCCGGAGAACCTTCGACTTTCTGCATATGGATCACAGTATACCCTCCCAAATTACAGTAGCACATGGAATCCACCACAGTGAACTAGCTTGTAATTTGACTGCATACAGCAGGATTTCCCTTTGTACTAACCGGACTCCACCAGTTAAATGCATTGGGCATGTTTACAATGTATTGATGGTTGGCAGATTTTGATAATGTTTTGAGGTGATCCAAATGTGAAAAGTCTTTGGCCTCGGCGTGATTCGAACCCACGCATGGTCACCACCCTCGCTTTAGTACCGCGAGTGCTCTACCAGCTGAGCTACGAGGCCACGCCGGAGAACCTTCGACTTCCTGCATATGGATCACAGTATACCCTCCCAAATTACAGTAGCACATGGCATCCACCACAGTGAACTAGCTTGTAATTTGACTGCCTACAGCAGGATTTCCCTTTGTACTAACCGGACTCCACCAGTTAAGTGCATTGGGCATGTTTACAATGTATTGATGGTTGGCAGATTTTGATAATGTTTTGAGGTGATCCAAATGTGAAAAGTCTTTGGCCTCGGCGTGATTCGAACCCACGCATGGTCACCACCCTCGCTTTAGTACCGCGAGTGCTCTACCAGCTGAGCTACGAGGCCACGCCGGAGAACCTTCGACTTTCTGCATATGGATCACAGTATACCCTCCCAAATTACAGTAGCACATGGCATCCACCACAGTGAACTAGCTTGTAATTTGACTGCCTACAGCAGGATTTCCCTTTGTACTAACCGGACTCCACCAGTTAAGTGCATTGGGCATGTTTACAATGTATTGATGGTTGGCAGATTTTGATAATGTTTTGAGGTGATCCAAATGTGAAAAGTCTTTGGCCTCGGCGTGATTCGAACCCACGCATGGTCACCACCCTCGCTTTAGTACCGCGAGTGCTCTACCAGCTGAGCTACGAGGCCACGCCGGAGAACCTTCGACTTTCTGCATATGGATCACAGTATACCCGCCCAAATTACAGTAGCACATGGCATCCACCACAGTGAACTAGCTTGTAATTTGACTGCCTACAGCAGGATTTCCCTTTGTACTAACCGGACTCCACCAGTTAAGTGCATTGGGCATGTTTACAATGTATTGATGGTTGGCAGATTTTGATAATGTTTTGAGGTGATCCAAATGTGAAAAGTCTTTGGCCTCGGCGTGATTCGAACCCACGCATGGTCACCACCCTCGCTTTAGTACCGCGAGTGCTCTACCAGCTGAGCTACGAGGCCACGCCGGAGAACCTTCGACTTTCTGCATATGGATCACAGTATACCCGCCCAAATTACAGTAGCACATGGCATCCACCACAGTGAACTAGCTTGTAATTTGACTGCCTACAGCATGATTTCCCTTTGTACTAACCGGACTCCACCAGTTAAGTGCATTGGGCATGTTTACAATGTATTGATGGTTGGCAGATTTTGATAATGTTTTGAGGTGATCCAAATGTGAAAAGTCTTTGGCCTCGGCGTGATTCGAACCCACGCATGGTCACCACCCTCGCTTTAGTACCGCGAGTGCTCTACCAGCTGAGCTACGAGGCCACGCCGGAGAACCTTCGACTTTCTGCATATGGATCACAGTATACCCTCTCAAATTACAGTAGCACATGGCATCCACCACAGTGAACTAGCTTGTATTTTGACTGCCTACAGCATGATTTCCCTTTGTACTAACCGCACTCCACCAGTTAAATGCATTGGGCATGTTTACAATGTATTGATGGTTGGCAGATTTTGATAATGTTTTGAGGTGATCCAAATGTGAAAAGTCTTTGGCCTCGGCGTGATTCGAACCCACGCATGGTCACCACCCTCGCTTTAGTACCGCGAGTGCTCTACCAGCTGAGCTACGAGGCCACGCCGGAGAACCTTCGACTTTCTGCATATGGATCACAGTATACCCGCCCAAATTACAGTAGCACATGGCATCCACCACAGTGAACTAGCTTGTAATTTGACTGCCTACAGCAGGATTTCCCTTTGTACTAACCGGACTCCACCAGTTAAGTGCATTGGGCATGTTTACAATGTATTGATGGTTGGCAGATTTTGATAATGTTTTGAGGTGATCCAAATGTGAAAAGTCTTTGGCCTCGGCGTGATTCGAACCCACGCATGGTCACCACCCTCGCTTTAGTACCGCGAGTGCTCTACCAGCTGAGCTACGAGGCCACGCCGGAGAACCTTCGACTTTCTGCATATGGATCACAGTATACCCGCCCAAATTACAGTAGCACATGGCATCCACCACAGTGAACTAGCTTGTAATTTGACTGCCTACAGCATGATTTCCCTTTGTACTAACCGGACTCCACCAGTTAAGTGCATTGGGCATGTTTACAATGTATTGATGGTTGGCAGATTTTGATAATGTTTTGAGGTGATCCAAATGTGAAAAGTCTTTGGCCTCGGCGTGATTCGAACCAACGCATGGTCACCACCCTCGCTTTAGTACCGCGAGTGCTCTACCAGCTGAGCTACGAGGCCACGCCGGAGAACCTTCGACTTTCTGCATATGGATCACAGTATACCCTCTCAAATTACAGTAGCACATGGCATCCACCACAGTGAACTAGCTTGTATTTTGACTGCCTACAGCATGATTTCCCTTTGTACTAACCGCACTCCACCAGTTAAATGCATTGGGCATGTTTACAATGTATTGATGGTTGGCAGATTTTGATAATGTTTTGAGGTGATCCAAATGTGAAAAGTCTTTGGCCTCGGCGTGATTCGAACCCACGCATGGTCACCACCCTCGCTTTAGTACCGCGAGTGCTCTACCAGCTGAGCTACGAGGCCACGCCGGAGAACCTTCGACTTTCTGCATATGGATCACAGTATACCCTCTCAAATTACAGTAGCACATGGCATCCACCACAGTGAACTAGCTTGTAATTTGACTGCCTACAGCAGGATTTCCCTTTGTACTAACCGGACTCCACCAGTTAAGTGCATTGGGCATGTTTACAATGTATTGATGGTTGGCAGATTTTGATAATGTTTTGAGGTGATCCAAATGTGAAAAGTCTTTGGCCTCGGCGTGATTCGAACCCACGCATGGTCACCACCCTCGCTTTAGTACCGCGAGTGCTCTACCAGCTGAGCTACGAGGCCACGCCGGAGAACCTTCGAATTTCTGCATATGGATCACAGTATACCCTCCCAAATTACAGTAGCACATGGCATCCACCACAGTGAACTAGCTTGTAATTTGACTGCCTACAGCAGGATTTCCCTTTGTACTAACCGGACTCCACCAGTTAAGTGCATTGGGCATGTTTACAATGTATTGATGGTTGGCAGATTTTGATAATGTTTTGAGGTGATCCAAATGTGAAAAGTCTTTGGCCTCGGCGTGATTCGAACCCACGCATGGTCACCACCCTCGCTTTAGTACCGCGAGTGCTCTACCAGCTGAGCTACGAGGCCACGCCGGAGAACCTTCGACTTCCTGCATATGGATCACAGTATACCCTCCCAAATTACAGTAGCACATGGCATCCATCACAGTGAACTAGCTTGTAATTTGACTGCCTACAGCAGGATTTCCCTTTGTACTAACCGGACTCCACCAGTTAAGTGCATTGGGCATGTTTACAATGTATTGATGGTTGGCAGATTTTGATAATGTTTTGAGGTGATCCAAATGTGAAAAGTCTTTGGCCTCGGCGTGATTCGAACCCACGCATGGTCACCACCCTCGCTTTAGTACCGCGAGTGCTCTACCAGCTGAGCTACGAGGCCACGCCGGAGAACCTTTGACTTTCTGCATATGGATCACAGTATACCCGCCCAAATTACAGTAGCACATGGCATCCACCACAGTGAACTAGCTTATAATTTGACTGCCTACAGCATGATTTCCCTTTGTACTAACCGGACTCCACCAGTTAAGTGCATTGGGCATGTTTACAATGTATTGATGGTTGGCAGATTTTGATAATGTTTTGAGGTGATCCAAATGTGAAAAGTCTTTGGCCTCGGCGTGATTCGAACCAACGCATGGTCACCACCCTCGCTTTAGTACCGCGAGTGCTCTACCAGCTGAGCTACGAGGCCACGCCGGAGAACCTTCGACTTTCTGCATATGGATCACAGTATACCCTCTCAAATTACAGTAGCACATGGCATCCACCACAGTGAACTAGCTTGTATTTTGACTGCCTACAGCATGATTTCCCTTTGTACTAACCGCACTCCACCAGTTAAATGCATTGGGCATGTTTACAATGTATTGATGGTTGGCAGATTTTGATAATGTTTTGAGGTGATCCAAATGTGAAAAGTCTTTGGCCTCGGCGTGATTCGAACCCACGCATGGTCACCACCCTCGCTTTAGTACCGCGAGTGCTCTACCAGCTGAGCTACGAGGCCACGCCGGAGAACCTTCGACTTTCTGCATATGGATCACAGTATACCCGCCCAAATTACAGTAGCACATGGCATCCACCACAGTGAACTAGCTTGTAATTTGACTGCCTACAGCAGGATTTCCCTTTGTACTAACCGGACTCCACCAGTTAAGTGCATTGGGCATGTTTACAATGTATTGATGGTTGGCAGATTTTGATAATGTTTTGAGGTGATCCAAATGTGAAAAGTCTTTGGCCTCGGCGTGATTCGAACCCACGCATGGTCACCACCCTCGCTTTAGTACCGCGAGTGCTCTACCAGCTGAGCTACGAGGCCACGCCGGAGAACCTTCGAATTTCTGCATATGGATCACAGTATACCCTCCCAAATTACAGTAGCACATGGCATCCACCACAGTGAACTAGCTTGTAATTTGACTGCCTACAGCAGGATTTCCCTTTGTACTAACCGGACTCCACCAGTTAAGTGCATTGGGCATGTTTACAATGTATTGATGGTTGGCAGATTTTGATAATGTTTTGAGGTGATCCAAATGTGAAAAGTCTTTGGCCTCGGCGTGATTCGAACCCACGCATGGTCACCACCCTCGCTTTAGTACCGCGAGTGCTCTACCAGCTGAGCTACGAGGCCACGCCGGAGAACCTTCGACTTCCTGCATATGGATCACAGTATACCCTCCCAAATTACAGTAGCACATGGCATCCATCACAGTGAACTAGCTTGTAATTTGACTGCCTACAGCAGGATTTCCCTTTGTACTAACCGGACTCCACCAGTTAAGTGCATTGGGCATGTTTACAATGTATTGATGGTTGGCAGATTTTGATAATGTTTTGAGGTGATCCAAATGTGAAAAGTCTTTGGCCTCGGCGTGATTCGAACCCACGCATGGTCACCACCCTCGCTTTAGTACCGCGAGTGCTCTACCAGCTGAGCTACGAGGCCACGCCGGAGAACCTTTGACTTTCTGCATATGGATCACAGTATACCCTCCCAAATTACAGTAGCACATGGCATCCACCACAGTGAACTAGCTTATAATTTGACTGCCTACAGCAGGATTTCCCTTTGTACTAACCGGACTCCACCAGTTAAGTGCATTGGGCATGTTTACAATGTATTGATGGTTGGCAGATTTTGATAATGTTTTGAGGTGATCCAAATGTGAAAAGTCTTTGGCCTCGGCGTGATTCGAACCCACGCATGGTCACCACCCTCGCTTTAGTACCGCGAGTGCTCTACCAGCTGAGCTACGAGGCCACGCCGGAGAACCTTCGACTTTCTGCATATGGATCACAGTATACCCTCCCAAATTACAGTAGCACATGGAATCCACCACAGTGAACTAGCTTGTAATTTGACTGCCTACAGCAGGATTTCCCTTTGTACTAACCGGACTCCACCAGTTAAGTGCATTGGGCATGTTTACAATGTATTGATGGTTCGCAGATTTTGATAATGTTTTGAGGTGATCCAAATGTGAAAAGTCTTTGGCCTCGGCGTGATTCGAACCCACGCATGGTCACCACCCTCGCTTTAGTACCGCGAGTGCTCTACCAGCTGAGCTACGAGGCCACGCCGGAGAACCTTCGACTTTCTGCATATGGATCACAGTATACCCTCCCAAATTACAGTAGCACATGGCATCCACCACAGTGAACTAGCTTGTATTTTGACTGACTACAGCATGATTTCCCTTTGTACTAACCGGACTCCACCAGTTAAGTGCATTGGGCATGTTTACAATGTATTGATGGTTGGCAGATTTTGATAATGTTTTGAGGTGATCCAAATGTGAAAAGTCTTTGGCCTCGGCGTGATTCGAACCCACGCATGGTCACCACCCTCGCTTTAGTACCGCGAGTGCTCTACCAGCTGAGCTACGAGGCCACGCCGGAGAACCTTCGACTTTCTGCATATGGATCACAGTATACCCGCCCAAATTACAGTAGCACATGGCATCCACCACAGTGAACTAGCTTGTAATTTGACTGCCTACAGCAGGATTTCCCTTTGTACTAACCGCACTCCACCAGTTAAATGCATTGGGCATGTTTACAATGTATTGATGGTTGGCAGATTTTGATAATGTTTTGAGGTGATCCAAATGTGAAAAGTCTTTGGCCTCGGCGTGATTCGAACCCACGCATGGTCACCACCCTCGCTTTAGTACCGCGAGTGCTCTACCAGCTGAGCTACGAGGCCACGCCGGAGAACCTTCGACTTTCTGCATATGGATCACAGTATACCCTCCCAAATTACAGTAGCACATGGCATCCACCACAGTGAACTAGCTTGTATTTTGACTGACTACAGCAGGATTTCCCTTTGTACTAACCGGACTCCACCAGTTAAGTGCATTGGGCATGTTTACAATGTATTGATGGTTGGCAGATTTTGATAATGTTTTGAGGTGATCCAAATGTGAAAAGTCTTTGGCCTCGGCGTGATTCGAACCCACGCATGGTCACCACCCTCGCTTTAGTACCGCGAGTGCTCTACCAGCTGAGCTACGAGGCCACGCCGGAGAACCTTCGACTTTCTGCATATGGATCACAGTATACCCTCCCAAATTACAGTAGCACATGGCATCCACCACAGTGAACTAGCTTGTAATTTGACTGCCTACAGCAGGATTTCCCTTTGTACTAACCGGACTCCACCAGTTAAGTGCATTGGGCATGTTTACAATGTATTGATGGTTGGCAGATTTTGATAATGTTTTGAGGTGATCCAAATGTGAAAAGTCTTTGGCCTCGGCGTGATTCGAACCCACGCATGGTCACCACCCTCGCTTTAGTACCGCGAGTGCTCTACCAGCTGAGCTACGAGGCCACGCCGGAGAACCTTCGACTTTCTGCATATGGATCACAGTATACCCTCCCAAATTACAGTAGCACATGGCATCCACCACAGTGAACTAGCTTGTAATTTGACTGCCTACAGCAGGATTTCCCTTTGTACTAACCGGACTCCACCAGTTAAGTGCATTGGGCATGTTTACAATGTATTGATGGTTGGCAGATTTTGATAATGTTTTGAGGTGATCCAAATGTGAAAAGTCTTTGGCCTCGGCGTGATTCGAACCCACGCATGGTCACCACCCTCGCTTTAGTACCGCGAGTGCTCTACCAGCTGAGCTACGAGGCCACGCCGGAGAACCTTCGACTTTCTGCATATGGATCACAGTATACCCTCCCAAATTACAGTAGCACATGGCATCCACCACAGTGAACTAGCTTGTAATTTGACTGCCTACAGCAGGATTTCCCTTTGTACTAACCGGACTCCACCAGTTAAGTGCATTGGGCATGTTTACAATGTATTGATGGTTGGCAGATTTTGATAATGTTTTGAGGTGATCCAAATGTGAAAAGTCTTTGGCCTCGGCGTGATTCGAACCCACGCATGGTCACCACCCTCGCTTTAGTACCGCGAGTGCTCTACCAGCTGAGCTACGAGGCCACGCCGGAGAACCTTCGACTTTCTGCATATGGATCACAGTATACCCTCCCAAATTACAGTAGCACATGGCATCCACCACAGTGAACTAGCTTGTATTTTGACTGACTACAGCAGGATTTCCCTTTGTACTAACCGGACTCCACCAGTTAAGTGCATTGGGCATGTTTACAATGTATTGATGGTTGGCAGATTTTGATAATGTTTTGAGGTGATCCAAATGTGAAAAGTCTTTGGCCTCGGCGTGATTCGAACCCACGCATGGTCACCACCCTCGCTTTAGTACCGCGAGTGCTCTACCAGCTGAGCTACGAGGCCACGCCGGAGAACCTTCGACTTTCTGCATATGGATCACAGTATACCCGCCCAAATTACAGTAGCACATGGCATCCACCACAGTGAACTAGCTTGTAATTTGACTGCCTACAGCAGGATTTCCCTTTGTACTAACCGGACTCCGCCAGTTAAGTGCATTGGGCATGTTTACAATGTATTGATGGTTGGCAGATTTTGATAATGTTTTGAGGTGATCCAAATGTGAAAAGTCTTTGGCCTCGGCGTGATTCGAACCCACGCATGGTCACCACCCTCGCTTTAGTACCGCGAGTGCTCTACCAGCTGAGCTACGAGGCCACGCCGGAGAACCTTCGACTTTCTGCATATGGATCACAGTATACCCTCCCAAATTACAGTAGCACATGGCATCCACCACAGTGAACTAGCTTGTAATTTGACTGCCTACAGCAGGATTTCCCTTTGTACTAACCGGACTCCACCAGTTAAGTGCATTGGGCATGTTTACAATGTATTGATGGTTGGCAGATTTTGATAATGTTTTGAGGTGATCCAAATGTGAAAAGTCTTTGGCCTCGGCGTGATTCGAACCCACGCATGGTCACCACCCTCGCTTTAGTACCGCGAGTGCTCTACCAGCTGAGCTACGAGGCCACGCCGGAGAACCTTCGACTTTCTGCATATGGATCACAGTATACCCTCCCAAATTACAGTAGCACATGGCATCCACCACAGTGAACTAGCTTGTATTTTGACTGACTACAGCAGGATTTCCCTTTGTACTAACCGGACTCCACCAGTTAAGTGCATTGGGCATGTTTACAATGTATTGATGGTTGGCAGATTTTGATAATGTTTTGAGGTGATCCAAATGTGAAAAGTCTTTGGCCTCGGCGTGATTCGAACCCACGCATGGTCACCACCCTCGCTTTAGTACCGCGAGTGCTCTACCAGCTGAGCTACGAGGCCACGCCGGAGAACCTTCGACTTTCTGCATATGGATCACAGTATACCCTCCCAAATTACAGTAGCACATGGCATCCACCACAGTGAACTAGCTTGTAATTTGACTGCCTACAGCAGGATTTCCCTTTGTACTAACCGGACTCCACCAGTTAAGTGCATTGGGCATGTTTACAATGTATTGATGGTTGGCAGATTTTGATAATGTTTTGAGGTGATCCAAATGTGAAAAGTCTTTGGCCTCGGCGTGATTCGAACCCACGCATGGTCACCACCCTCGCTTTAGTACCGCGAGTGCTCTACCAGCTGAGCTACGAGGCCACGCCGGAGAACCTTCGACTTTCTGCATATGGATCACAGTATACCCTCCCAAATTACAGTAGCACATGGCATCCACCACAGTGAACTAGCTTGTAATTTGACTGCCTACAGCAGGATTTCCCTTTGTACTAACCGGACTCCACCAGTTAAGTGCATTGGGCATGTTTACAATGTATTGATGGTTGGCAGATTTTGATAATGTTTTGAGGTGATCCAAATGTGAAAAGTCTTTGGCCTCGGCGTGATTCGAACCCACGCATGGTCACCACCCTCGCTTTAGTACCGCGAGTGCTCTACCAGCTGAGCTACGAGGCCACGCCGGAGAACCTTCGACTTTCTGCATATGGATCACAGTATACCCTCCCAAATTACAGTAGCACATGGCATCCACCACAGTGAACTAGCTTGTATTTTGACTGACTACAGCAGGATTTCCCTTTGTACTAACCGGACTCCACCAGTTAAGTGCATTGGGCATGTTTACAATGTATTGATGGTTGGCAGATTTTGATAATGTTTTGAGGTGATCCAAATGTGAAAAGTCTTTGGCCTCGGCGTGATTCGAACCCACGCATGGTCACCACCCTCGCTTTAGTACCGCGAGTGCTCTACCAGCTGAGCTACGAGGCCACGCCGGAGAACCTTCGACTTTCTGCATATGGATCACAGTATACCCTCCCAAATTACAGTAGCACATGGAATCCACCACAGTGAACTAGCTTGTAATTTGACTGCCTACAGCAGGATTTCCCTTTGTACTAACCGGACTCCACCAGTTAAGTGCATTGGGCATGTTTACAATGTATTGATGGTTGGCAGATTTTGATAATGTTTTGAGCTGACCCAAATGCGAAAATTCTTTGGCCTCGGCGTGATTCGAACCCACGCATGGTCACCACCCTCGCTTTAGTACCGCGAGTGCTCTACCAGCTGAGCTACGAGGCCACGCCGGAGAACCTTCGACTTTCTGCATATGGATCACAGTATACCCGCCCAAATTACAGTAGCACATGGCATCCACCACAGTGAACTAGCTTGTAATTTGACTGCCTACAGCAGGATTTCCCTTTGTACTAACCGGACTCCGCCAGTTAAGTGCATTGGGCATGTTTACAATGTATTGATGGTTGGCAGATTTTGATAATGTTTTGAGGTGATCCAAATGTGAAAAGTCTTTGGCCTCGGCGTGATTCGAACCCACGCATGGTCACCACCCTCGCTTTAGTACCGCGAGTGCTCTACCAGCTGAGCTACGAGGCCACGCCGGAGAACCTTCGACTTTCTGCATATGGATCACAGTATACCCTCCCAAATTACAGTAGCACATGGCATCCACCACAGTGAACTAGCTTGTAATTTGACTGCCTACAGCAGGATTTCCCTTTGTACTAACCGGACTCCACCAGTTAAGTGCATTGGGCATGTTTACAATGTATTGATGGTTGGCAGATTTTGATAATGTTTTGAGCTGACCCAAATGTGAAAATTCTTTGGCCTCGGCGTGATTCGAACCCACGCATGGTCACCACCCTCGCTTTAGTACCGCGAGTGCTCTACCAGCTGAGCTACGAGGCCACGCCGGAGAACCTTCGACTTTCTGCATATGGATCACAGTATACCCTCCCAAATTACAGTAGCACATGGCATCCACCACAGTGAACTAGCTTGTATTTTGACTGACTACAGCAGGATTTCCCTTTGTACTAACCGGACTCCACCAGTTAAGTGCATTGGGCATGTTTACAATGTATTGATGGTTGGCAGATTTTGATAATGTTTTGAGGTGATCCAAATGTGAAAAGTCTTTGGCCTCGGCGTGATTCGAACCCACGCATGGTCACCACCCTCGCTTTAGTACCGCGAGTGCTCTACCAGCTGAGCTACGAGGCCACGCCGGAGAACCTTCGAATTTCTGCATATGGATCACAGTATACCCGCCCAAATTACAGTAGCACATGGCATCCACCACAGTGAACTAGCTTGTAATTTGACTGCCTACAGCAGGATTTCCCTTTGTACTAACCGGACTCCACCAGTTAAGTGCATTGGGCATGTTTACAATGTATTGATGGTTGGCAGATTTTGATAATGTTTTGAGGTGATCCAAATGTGAAAAGTCTTTGGCCTCGGCGTGATTCGAACCCACGCATGGTCACCACCCTCGCTTTAGTACCGCGAGTGCTCTACCAGCTGAGCTACGAGGCCACGCCGGAGAACCTTCGACTTTCTGCATATGGATCACAGTATACCCTCCCAAATTACAGTAGCACATGGAATCCACCACAGTGAACTAGCTTGTAATTTGACTGCCTACAGCAGGATTTCCCTTTGTACTAACCGGACTCCACCAGTTAAGTGCATTGGGCATGTTTACAATGTATTGATGGTTGGCAGATTTTGATAATGTTTTGAGGTGATCCAAATGTGAAAAGTCTTTGGCCTCGGCGTGATTCGAACCCACGCATGGTCACCACCCTCGCTTTAGTACCGCGAGTGCTCTACCAGCTGAGCTACGAGGCCACGCCGGAGAACCTTCGACTTTCTGCATATGGATCACAGTATACCCTCCCAAATTACAGTAGCACATGGCATCCACCACAGTGAACTAGCTTGTATTTTGACTGACTACAGCAGGATTTCCCTTTGTACTAACCGGACTCCACCAGTTAAGTGCATTGGGCATGTTTACAATGTATTGATGGTTGGCAGATTTTGATAATGTTTTGAGGTGATCCAAATGTGAAAAGTCTTTGGCCTCGGCGTGATTCGAACCCACGCATGGTCACCACCCTCGCTTTAGTACCGCGAGTGCTCTACCAGCTGAGCTACGAGGCCACGCCGGAGAACCTTCGACTTTCTGCATATGGATCACAGTATACCCTCCCAAATTACAGTAGCACATGGAATCCACCACAGTGAACTAGCTTGTAATTTGACTGCCTACAGCAGGATTTCCCTTTGTACTAACCGGACTCCACCAGTTAAGTGCATTGGGCATGTTTACAATGTATTGATGGTTGGCAGATTTTGATAATGTTTTGAGCTGACCCAAATGCGAAAATTCTTTGGCCTCGGCGTGATTCGAACCCACGCATGGTCACCACCCTCGCTTCAGTACCGCGAGTGCTCTACCAGCTGAGCTACGAGGCCACGCCGGAGAACCTTCGACTTTCTGCATATGGATCACAGTATACCCTCCCAAATTACAGTAGCACATGGCATCCACCACAGTGAACTAGCTTGTATTTTGACTGACTACAGCAGGATTTCCCTTTGTACTAACCGGACTCCACCAGTTAAGTGCATTGGGCATGTTTACAATGTATTGATGGTTGGCAGATTTTGATAATGTTTTGAGGTGATCCAAATGTGAAAAGTCTTTGGCCTCGGCGTGATTCGAACCCACGCATGGTCACCACCCTCGCTTTAGTACCGCGAGTGCTCTACCAGCTGAGCTACGAGGCCACGCCGGAGAACCTTCGAATTTCTGCATATGGATCACAGTATACCCGCCCAAATTACAGTAGCACATGGCATCCACCACAGTGAACTAGCTTGTAATTTGACTGCCTACAGCAGGATTTCCCTTTGTACTAACCGGACTCCGCCAGTTCAGTGCATTGGGCATGTTTACAATGTATTGATGGTTGGCAGATTTTGATAATGTTTTGAGGTGATCCAAATGTGAAAAGTCTTTGGCCTCGGCGTGATTCGAACCCACGCATGGTCACCACCCTCGCTTTAGTACCGCGAGTGCTCTACCAGCTGAGCTACGAGGCCACGCCGGAGAACCTTCGACTTTCTGCATATGGATCACAGTATACCCTCCCAAATTACAGTAGCACATGGCATCCACCACAGTGAACTAGCTTGTAATTTGACTGCCTACAGCAGGATTTCCCTTTGTACTAACCGGACTCCACCAGTTAAGTGCATTGGGCATGTTTACAATGTATTGATGGTTGGCAGATTTTGATAATGTTTTGAGGTGATCCAAATGTGAAAAGTCTTTGGCCTCGGCGTGATTCGAACCCACGCATGGTCACCACCCTCGCTTTAGTACCGCGAGTGCTCTACCAGCTGAGCTACGAGGCCACGCCGGAGAACCTTCGACTTTCTGCATATGGATCACAGTATACCCTCCCAAATTACAGTAGCACATGGCATCCACCACAGTGAACTAGCTTGTATTTTGACTGACTACAGCAGGATTTCCCTTTGTACTAACCGGACTCCACCAGTTAAGTGCATTGGGCATGTTTACAATGTATTGATGGTTGGCAGATTTTGATAATGTTTTGAGGTGATCCAAATGTGAAAAGTCTTTGGCCTCGGCGTGATTCGAACCCACGCATGGTCACCACCCTCGCTTTAGTACCGCGAGTGCTCTACCAGCTGAGCTACGAGGCCACGCCGGAGAACCTTCGAATTTCTGCATATGGATCACAGTATACCCGCCCAAATTACAGTAGCACATGGCATCCACCACAGTGAACTAGCTTGTAATTTGACTGCCTACAGCAGGATTTCCCTTTGTACTAACCGGACTCCGCCAGTTCAGTGCATTGGGCATGTTTACAATGTATTGATGGTTGGCAGATTTTGATAATGTTTTGAGGTGATCCAAATGTGAAAAGTCTTTGGCCTCGGCGTGATTCGAACCCACGCATGGTCACCACCCTCGCTTTAGTACCGCGAGTGCTCTACCAGCTGAGCTACGAGGCCACGCCGGAGAACCTTCGACTTTCTGCATATGGATCACAGTATACCCTCCCAAATTACAGTAGCACATGGCATCCACCACAGTGAACTAGCTTGTAATTTGACTGCCTACAGCAGGATTTCCCTTTGTACTAACCGGACTCCACCAGTTAAGTGCATTGGGCATGTTTACAATGTATTGATGGTTGGCAGATTTTGATAATGTTTTGAGGTGATCCAAATGTGAAAAGTCTTTGGCCTCGGCGTGATTCGAACCCACGCATGGTCACCACCCTCGCTTTAGTACCGCGAGTGCTCTACCAGCTGAGCTACGAGGCCACGCCGGAGAACCTTCGACTTTCTGCATATGGATCACAGTATACCCTCCCAAATTACAGTAGCACATGGCATCCACCACAGTGAACTAGCTTGTATTTTGACTGCCTACAGCAGGATTTCCCTTTGTACTAACCGGACTCCACCAGTTAAGTGCATTGGGCATGTTTACAATGTATTGATGGTTGGCAGATTTTGATAATGTTTTGAGGTGATCCAAATGTGAAAAGTCTTTGGCCTCGGCGTGATTCGAACCCACGCATGGTCACCACCCTCGCTTTAGTACCGCGAGTGCTCTACCAGCTGAGCTACGAGGCCACGCCGGAGAACCTTCGACTTTCTGCATATGGATCACAGTATACCCTCCCAAATTACAGTAGCACATGGCATCCACCACAGTGAACTAGCTTGTAATTTGACTGCCTACAGCAGGATTTCCCTTTGTACTAACCGGACTCCACCAGTTAAGTGCATTGGGCATGTTTACAATGTATTGATGGTTGGCAGATTTTGATAATGTTTTGAGGTGATCCAAATGTGAAAAGTCTTTGGCCTCGGCGTGATTCGAACCCACGCATGGTCACCACCCTCGCTTTAGTACCGCGAGTGCTCTACCAGCTGAGCTACGAGGCCACGCCGGAGAACCTTCGACTTTCTGCATATGGATCACAGTATACCCTCCCAAATTACAGTAGCACATGGCATCCACCACAGTGAACTAGCTCGTATTTTGACTGCCTACAGCAGGATTTCCCTTTGTACTAACCGGACTCCACCAGTTAAGTGCATTGGGCATGTTTACAATGTATTGATGGTTGGCAGATTTTGATAATGTTTTGAGGTGATCCAAATGTGAAAAGTCTTTGGCCTCGGCGTGATTCGAACCCACGCATGGTCACCACCCTCGCTTTAGTACCGCGAGTGCTCTACCAGCTGAGCTACGAGGCCACGCCGGAGAACCTTCGACTTTCTGCATATGGATCACAGTATACCCTCCCAAATTACAGTAGCACATGGCATCCACCACAGTGAACTAGCTTGTAATTTGACTGCCTACAGCAGGATTTCCCTTTGTACTAACCGGACTCCACCAGTTAAGTGCATTGGGCATGTTTACAATGTATTGATGGTTCGCAGATTTTGATAATGTTTTGAGGTGATCCAAATGTGAAAAGTCTTTGGCCTCGGCGTGATTCGAACCCACGCATGGTCACCACTCTCGCTTTAGTACCGCGAGTGCTCTACCAGCTGAGCTACGAGGCCACGCCGGAGAACCTTCGACTTTCTGCATATGGATCACAGTATACCCTCCCAAATTACAGTAGCACATGGCATCCACCACAGTGAACTAGCTTGTATTTTGACTGCATACAGCAGGATTTCCCTTTGTACTAACCGGACTCCACCAGTTAAGTGCATTGGGCATGTTTACAATGTATTGATGGTTGGCAGATTTTGATAATGTTTTGAGGTGATCCAAATGTGAAAAGTCTTTGGCCTCGGCGTGATTCGAACCCACGCATGGTCACCACCCTCGCTTTAGTACCGCGAGTGCTCTACCAGCTGAGCTACGAGGCCACGCCGGAGAACCTTCGACTTTCTGCATATGGATCACAGTATACTCGCCCAAATTACAGTAGCACATGGCATCCCTCACAGTGAACTAGCTTGTAATTTGACTGCCTACAGCAGGATTTCCCTGACTCCGCAAAGCTGGATTTTCAGCACAATTCAGCTGGATTACAGGCAAACCACTGGGCTTCGTACCGTCTCTCGTCGAATTTGCTTTACCAACCTTCCCCCTTCGGACCCTGAAGTGAATTGTTTTACTGATGGAAACCCTTCAGGTCCTTTCATTTTCTCCTTGATTTTTGCAACTGAGGAAAAGACATGTTTAACTGACTCTTATTAGCTAAGTTTATTAAGATTCTAGACCCTTTTAGTCCTTTTGGTTGCCAGCCATGTGGACCGACTTCCAATTGGGAATGGGAAATTAGGGCGGTTAACCACCCAGGCGTAAGTTTCGTGAGGGTGATCGAACTTTAGAAAGTGGAACCCTAAAGTCAGCTCGCCCTGAGCGCTTCCCAGAGTCATGCAAAATCTAAGCGGCGTAAGGAACTTGCTGCTCGGATAATCTACAGACCCGGTAGTCCTCCCGGGATGCTGGGGTATTTGATGACCAAGCTCCTCCATAATAGTGTAAAAGGTGACCTTCGGTTCGTCTATCTCTGCAGTTTGTCAGTGGGCCTCACTTCTAGTGCTTACGTTGACAATTCACTATGAAGAACCATCCCGTCCGGGTTCAAAAATGGGACACTGGTCACAGAGGGAGGATGACCTAGCCTTGCGGGGAAAATAGCCTCGTCTGGCTTTTGCGATAACTTGGTTGTACCCACGGCAGGAGCATTTTAAATTGCTGAGGTGTTGAGCAGCAAAGGAGGCTACATGTGGAGCGGAAACGGCGCACTCAATTCCACTGACGTCTCACCGACCGTTAATGAAGGACTACCCCAAGTTAACCAGGGGCAAAAATAATAAACGACTGCCACTACGACGGACGCCTTAACAAAAACCACCCCTTGTAGCACCAAGCCCGTTCGCAACATCGGTTTTCGGTCGGCTTGTTTAGCAGCCATTTCACACGGATCAAACAATTGGCACAAACCGTTCGGAAAATACTCAGAAACCACCCGGGACTCCGTCGGATTAAGTCCGCTGGAAAATCCGCCAAAAGCTGATCGGTTTCAGAGCCACTTTTGCCGGTTTCTGAATGATTTCCGAACGGTTTGTGCCAACGGTTTGAAGTACGTGATATGCTTCGTTACTTTCTGTCGCCTTTTTCAAATTACGATCAACGACGCTGGTTTTTACCTCCCAACTTTTGATTTTCCGAATAATTGTTCTTATTTTTACCCATTTTGAGGGCATAGAATTAAACGATTTATAGCTAAGTGTTTCAAGGCATTTCGCTGAATTTAACCAACATATTTAAACAAAAACGTCAACTAAGCGCTGCACGGTACTCCGGTAGTCGATTCCCTTCTTATCAATTCATCGCTGAATCGTGTGAAATACCTGCTAAACAAACCGACCGAAAACCCATCGGCTTTATGGTTAAAGGCCAAGGATAACCGGCCAAAAACCGATCCGTTTCGTAGGAATACGACTGTCCTCTCCTCCGTCCTTCGGTGAACAGATCTTGGAGGCCTATATAAGCGCCCACGGTTGCCACGCAGAACTGTGTAGACAGTTATGGTGGGGCATTTGGGCCCAAAATAGGGGTCTTGGGTCACGGGGAGATTCTGCAAACCCCGGTTTGGCGAATTGTTCTCAGTGTGAATAATTTGGTTTTTTAGTTGAATGCGGCTAAGTATTTTTCTGTCCTAATTGGTATACATGTAAATATATGTAAAGTTATAAATAAACATCTTTTGTCGTATTACGTTTAATTTTTAAAATGGTTTACTATATTATATCTACATATACAATGCAAGATTTATAGAGCAACTTTGGTACCGAGCTGAATTTAGCTTATTTATTCTGAGTTCTCAGCCGGTGTGTATGAGAATATGTACTTAGTTACAAATATGCAAGTATGTATCTAGCATATTATTTCCTATTTTTAAGGCTGTATATTGTGCTACAGGTGATTATATAAACGTATGTGTTATGTATATATATGTTTATATATAATGCGATATCTTCATGCAAGTATTTTTATGTGCATATACGTACCTGAATACGATGAAACATGCGTGGAGTACGTGCGAGCCTCGCTTTATGTGGCTTGTGCATATCTATGTTCACACTTAAATTTATGTATACATATACCGTATGTTATTCATTGGTGCGTGCGCTGTGACTGCTTTTGCTTATTACTTCTAGTTGTGTGATGAAGAAGTGATTCTTCACTGACAGCCGATGGGACGTCACTGGAATCGAATGTAGCAATTCCTTCCAAGTGATGCCTACGTGAAGTGTTTTTTCTGCTTCTGGAACTTAATATCAGGCAGCAAAACGAACCTCAATAAAGGGACGTGAATTTGCACCTTAAATGAACCACAGTTCATCCACTAATTAAACACGGTGAAACTTAAGACCATTGGGGATCTCATGAATTCATGAAATCCCCATGGATCTCTGAAACTCCTGGCTTATGTTTGGGAAACTGTGAACGACGTAATTTTAAATGAGGGACATATATATACCTTCCCCCTGAAAAGTGTGCATATATTTTTGCAATCTAAGCTTGCGTGTCATGCATTTTAACAGGCTGTGCCTACCAGCCATTTATGCGCGGTCACCTTTAAGAACTGCGTCTTTATTTATGGTACTTAGTAAAAAGGTATCTTCATCTACCGCCTGTATTTAGGTAGCTGGTTTCCGTGTTAAAATCAGAATAACAGGGAAGCAATCACAGATGTACTCGTTCCCTTGTTGGTTCTACTCAGTTTGGAAATCAGCATTACCGTAAAACTTGGAGACGTGTCTCAACAGTTTCCGTTGTTCGCCTTTTTGATGGGTTAGCAAGCCGCGGCTTAGACCCATTGACGTACTTGATAATTGTATTCACTAATCTGTTTCTTTTACCTTTATCGTAATATATGCTTGTGTGAAAATTGGCTTGGAAATTTTGTCAGAGATACCACTGTCCCAACTGTATTCGAAGCGAAGGATGGAGTGAATCGTTAAGAGATAAGGGATAGTGTTACCCCATCAGTTTCTTGTTAATGAAACCAATGCTTATTTTAACTGTAAGTTATTCGTTTTATTGTACTGATAATCAGGCACTTCTATGTGTTATAACATTTTACTACATGCTTAACGCAATGAAAGTTCGGTACACGACTGTTTCTAAAGTTATAGCCTGAAATCAAGGATAAACGAAGACTGTAAGAAAATATTTCCACTTATATCTGTTTGCTGGTATTGTGTCAGTATATAACTGACTGACATGATAGAAGGATATATTGTACGCTGACTCCATTTCATTGTCATTCATTTATGTATTTTCTTTCTTTCACTATTTACACCGACAAATTCTATTAGTAAAATCTAAGAGGCACGTCATCTGCAGGGAAGTAAAGAATAGATTCATTGGGCACCAAGTAAATTTGAGCTGTCTGTTCATGCAATGCCATCATATCATTTTTAGTTCCACAAGTTCGTTAAGGTATCTTTTTCAGTTTCGTGGATCACAAGCTACCCTAAACTGGAAAGACAGTAAATCGGTAACTGGCATTAGGTCCAGGTCGTCGACAGGTAGACTTGTTTTCTTCGAAACCAGTGTGGCATGCTTGCGCGGTAGATCCTGCTGAGGCAGAAAAGGATAGTAACAAGTGACACGTCCAAAAAACTCAAAGTATGCTGCGTGCTCAAACTTGTAAGAAATCCTCTAGAGCCTCTGAGCAACTTTACGAGAAACGTGAGATTCGGAGTAGATATGCTGGATGAGAACGGTACCAACCTATGACAACAACAGCGCAAACAGCGTTTCAAACCACTGCAAACAGTTGGGGCTTTTAACAGGTAATACTAAGTCGTTAGGGCTTCTACGACCATTAGTTTTGGACAAGGATCTCCCTCTTTGTGGCCATTTAAAAGAACTGTGGACTGAAGAACGGGGAAGAAGAAACACTTTTTATTTGCCCCTTTTCTGCCTCTTCGGGATTAGTCAGGAAGTTTCACAACGGTAAACATTTACGCAGACAATATCCAGCCCAACAAAGCGTGTAACGTAACTGCGTTTTCCTCAAGTAAGGTAAAGCCTCCACATCAGCATTCTGTATGGCTATTAGGAGCATGAGACATACGCGGTGTTTGTTAGCTAGTACAAGAGTACGCATCCCCCGACATAAACGTAATCTTTCCTGTCGTTTTAAGCATTTCAATCTATTACACCTATGTTTCACGTCTTCTAGAAATCGAAAAAACGGAACTCCACATAGAAGGTACAGCAGACACTTCTGATAGCACAATGGGGGTATGAGGAGCGAATACGTAACTACTGAACCACTACAAACTATCTCGCTCCTGCAGTGCTTAACCAGCAGGCCCTCGACCTGATCGCCTCCGTTGGTGGTATCTCCCATCTTCATCGACTAACCATATGAAACTACTGAAGGCGCATCTCCCCGACACCCCATCAGCCGACGGTACCATTTTCCATAGTGATGGAAACAACTCCCCCCAATTATAAACCTAACGCAAGGCCGACTGATTTTCTTGTCGATACCTATAAGAAAAAATAAGGTGTAAAATAGTACGTCCAAATCAGTTATATTCTGCTGTTTCGTATTTTCGCCGATGCCGATGGATCACCGTCGGTAGTTGAAGTGTACTGGCGGTACTTGTCTCGCCTTGTGAGCTTGTTAGCCGTATCATGCAGATTCTGTCTTACTGTGGTTTGTAGCATAATAGGCGGCCCCTAAGTGAGGCAGCACGGCGAAAGCACGTTCCAAGTCCGGATACATGAAGCCCTCGGAGCTATTCTCGGGCAAGCAAGCAACCCAACTTGCCGATCGGTAACCTTTCTTGCGACGGTGAACGTACCATAAAGTCCAGTTATTCTATAAAAAGCAGTCAGAACATGGTATGCCTTGCTTGTCAGCTCCCACGGGCATCGGGAGCTGCATACGTATCATGACATGTGCATTGCCTGGTAAATTTGTCCTGCAAATAAATTGGTTACCTTTTGGAACTCATGGAAACCTCTTGCTAAAAGCGGAATTACTGCAGCGTATCCAGACCCCGTCGTGCCAGCGAACACCATCTTACAGAACGTCGCACTGACCGAGATGGCCAGCTCAAATCTTTATACATGGCCTGCAAACCAAACAAGTGCAAATAAGGTAACCAATAATGGACAGGGCTCACTACAATCGTGGTCACACCTTTACCTTTCAACAACAGGCCGTCAGCCAAGTGGTTAAGACCAAGACCACGATAGCCCTCATCCCCTTTTCTTTATTCCACCTTGGCATTTCAACCCAGGTCCCCATCCCGGCGGCTTCTTTCAATTCCAGATCATCTTTATCGGTATCCGTTGTTTTTGTCAATATTATTGTATTTCTGTCCACTCTAAATAGCTTGCAGCCCTCATCCTCCCAAAATAGTTCCGGCGATGAAATAAAAATATTTTCACCTTCGAACGATGATCCTCTGCTGAGAGCGGCCCAGAATTAGTATCACTATTTTTGTTCCTCCAGACATCCACCTACTTGGATCTTCTCTCCGATGGCTTGTTCCGCTTTAGAGGCAGCACCGGCTAGTATCCGGCCTATAACTTCGGTTGAAAATTCAATATTTGCCAGCCACTCTATTGCTCTTCCATCCTCCTTGCACTCCATGATCCCTGGCAACCAGTTCGCAAGATCTTACACTACTCGATCTCTACTGCTACGTGACCTCGTCACTATTGCTCCTACCAATCCCATCAAGGCGTGATACGGCCAGATATGCCGCCTTGGCCGGTGAAAGTCGGGCTAGCAGGACGTCTGCGACCAGGTAGGGGCGCGCGCCTAGGATGGTGGACCGTTTCTCCTGTCACCAAAATCGGCTTTCGGGTACATTGTCTGGCGCACGGTCAGCCCCACCTGTCAGCAAGGGTTGCCGATAACAGAACACTAAGCCCGCCCATATTTCTTCAAACGTACTGCTGTCTCCTCTAATTTCATCAATTTTCCGTCATAGGCCCTTCATCATCGCCATTTTAACTCACTACGTTTTATTCCCCGCAAAGTTTACCGCCCCTGGTGCGAAGTTATGGCAAATACAAAAACCTGTTAGCATTTTTGGACTTTTTAGTGGTCTTCTTTCACAGGGCTTTACGCCTTACTATTTACCAGTCCCATCCGTAAACATGACCACCCTCCAGGATGAAACTCACAGATTTACAGCTTTTGTCGACGTATTCAAACACTGACATATTTTTCGTTTGGGACTCACTTTCGTACTTCAATCTCTAGAAGGTACGCCTCTGTTCAGGACACATTTTCCCAGGGTATCGCAGCGGCCTTTGAGCTGGTGGTTAATGATCCATCTATCAGCTCATCCGTTCGTCTACCGTGGCCGTTAAATTGCAAAATCATCATCTCACGAAGTGCCATGTCCTGTCCATATATGCATGTCTCAGAGGCGCTTGCCATGCAAACTTCTGATTCCTCGCCATCACGTGATTCACGTTTCAGGAGGATCTTCAACAGCAAGTCAACCACTTTCCATTTATTTTACCATCCGTTTTACAAGTTAATTGCCTATGCTACCGTCGTAACTACGAGCCCCACACCGATCCTTCACCCAGTTCCTATTTTCTTCTTGGAACATCATAATCCTCCCGCCTGACGGTGACCAGTTCGCTCAACCATGACCTGTTTCTGTTCGGCCACTTTTTCCAATACCACTTCAATAATTTCTCTCCCGAATTGTAGCTCATTTCACATACCACCGATTTGGCCAATATCCGAGCACTGAAAGCTGCAACTTTAATCTTCCATTTGTTTTCCTTGTTCTGTGTCCAATATTGCACTCCTGTTCATTGCCCAAATTTCAGGTCAAGGTCACCCCGACGTGAAACACAGGTTGTCTCGCTTTCTTGGATTATATCACTTTTTAGACTTTTAACTTTGTTCACCCTAGTAAATATCACTTTCTTACCTGAAATAGTGATCTTTTTGTGTAAACAACTGCGGCACACTGACGTGCAGCTGCTGGTGATTACCGCGAGTTAGAGTTTTAGATCATATTGGATATTCTCTGCTTCAATTCCCTTTGGTAACATTCTACATGACTTGCCTGGAAAATGTTCCTTGGTTCTCGCCACGGTACGATCCATCTAGAGATTTGACATCCCACTCTCTATAATCCAACTCCCACCTTATTCCCACTACGCCTCCGCCCGTTCACCTTCTGAAGCTTCTGTCCCACTGTGCCTCCATTTATTTATTGATTTCTCCCATAAAAGCGTACTCTCGTTCCACCCGGTCCATCCATCCCTTATCTAAAACGTACCTCCCCGCACAACCTGCTGCTGTGATCCAAGGAACGTTTGAGTAAATACCGTATCCTGTGTGGGTTGCATCTGTGCGTACCACTCAACAAAATTCGACTACCGCACTATCCCTCCTCGTCCTAAGTCTTGTAATCCCAACCATATTCAGTGTCAGGCAAATAGCTCACTTCCCATACCGCATTGTTGCATAGGTCTCAACTAGACCTGTGCGCATATAGCACCCTCATGGACTCATGTTCTGCGCAGACCCTTGGCTTGTCAATGTCTAGTTGGTCGAATTTCTGCTACCTCCGTACCTTCATCATGCATTTTCACTTGCCATGCCATCCCAATCCTCAACCAGTGCCCAAAAATTCCGTATCGCTGAAGTTGGCAAATCCAAACACACATCCCCTCCCCAAAACCAGGCCGCGCTCTGTCACCCTCGTTAACATAGACGGTGAAGCTTCTAATAGTCCAAATGGCCTCAAGCAGGATTTAATCCAACTTACAACCAAGGTCGAGCTGATTTATGGAAACCTTTCAAAGGTTTCACCCCCGGCTACTCGCCTTGATCCTGTAGCCGCTACATTGCCCAAGAACTTGGTTTCGGTGGGACACTTCCTCAACTTGGTATCGACTGAAATATACCAACGCAATACTAACTCCGCGGACGCAGGGGTTTTTAATGTTCCAGAACTCTTGCAGCTTCCCTTAGTGAAGCACAACACACTCAGTTCGTGCAGTATGGCTCACTACAGATGCCATTGCAGGAGGCTTGGAAAAGAGTCCCAGCGACATTGTTGTCCCCAGCTATTCCAATTCATTGACGACCTAACAGCCAGAGAGTTCATAAGCAACAAGTCGACAATTGCTGCCGTTTAACCGTAAGAGGACATTAGAATGTTCACAGATAACAACCCCCTCCAACGGGAAATACTTCGCTTGCCGAGAAGTAACCTTGCCTTGCCCATGCAGGCTAACCCCACTGGAACCGACATGAAGGTTACCCAATGCCTCATCGGCAATTAGTCAAAGGCGAGCCTGACGCCTCACCCTGCCTACCTGCAAAACGTCTTCCTAGATATGTCTAGCTCCCCACCCCCGGTTTCGCTTCCACACAGACGCCCTTTCTACCATCTCCCCAGTATCCTGCGCCTGCAGTAGCTCTCACTGCCCGACCATAGGCCTCAAGCGGCACTGCACTTCAGTAATACACCCTCTCTCCCCCATCATAGTCTCAGAGCCAAGATAAGACCTTGATAAAACTATCATCCCTTGACGTACTACTCCTAATCCGTCCTCTGAGCGGTTGACAAGTGTCATCAACCACCTCTCTCGCTCTAACGACTTCATCAGCTACCCACCAGCGGCCAGCTCAGCAATGATACTTCGTAGTTATCCTCATAAGTGCCGCCCCAATCCCCCCATGAGCCTACCTGGAACTCCTACCAGGTCCGCACTTGTTCAACTAATCACTCCACTCATCAGCCCCCACTCGCAATAGGCATTTGCTTATGGAGCACTCTCGGACCCTCCAGGTGGAAACCAGTTGGGCCACCATCCGGATTCCCCTCACTCCATCGTCCCCATAAGTAAAAGCGTCCTTCAGAGCCATGCCAGTACCACTCACCCTTCCACTACCTCTTACCCCCTTCCACTGTCTTTCACGCTCTCTGATCGAATGGGTCACACCGTTCCTCCATTTCTATTGCTACTCTATATCCTTTCCTGCCCCCCAGGCACCAACCCTCCATACTTTAGCTCCAGCATGCCTCCGCTGTTCCCTTCTGCTCCCCTTCACCAACCCTCATCTAACCCTGAAGAACCACGCACGTACCCTAGCGGATACTCCAGGTTCGTAACTGTTTCCCGCTTCCTCGTCTCACCTCCCAACCTAACGGCTTCCATGTCCCTCAAGAATCTCCAAACCTTTCCAAATTTCGCCACTCCCATCCCGCCTCCGCCCCACACCACCTCCCAGGTACTCTCCCACATACCTTCACCCCCAAGCCGACTTACCGGCCTTATACTGATTCTGCCCAACAGATAGGTTACCTGCAGCCAACGTCTCGTTTTTTCCTGACCGGTGCTTTCCGCACCCGTGGCCATATTGCTAGTCGCCCTATGGACCATATCGATAAACTTTCACAGACCTATGTTACTGATCGCCCCTCTCCCGATGTCACGTCCTTTAGTACCTTACATATCGCACTCCCTCCTGTCCACACAGCTTCGACAGATATTATTAACCCCTCACTTTGCCATATTGCGCCCCCTCCCCCTCTACCACGTGACGCCCCTCCGGCCCATATCAACTGCCTGTTGCACGCCCACCGTATTGATCACCCACAGCGATCGGTTGCGCCTCTGTCGAACACTTTGCCCACTTTCTGCCCCCACCCAACATTGCCCGCCCTCCCACTTCTATTGACGCTCGGCCCCACTAAGACCCAACTCCTATCGCCGCAGCGATCCCAACAGTCTTGCACCTGGTATTAATGCTTTTCGCGCACCGGCAATGAACTCACTCCTACTAGTTCTTATAAACGCTCGATCGATAATTAGAAAAATATCGCATCTGCGATCTTTGGCGTTTACCTCAAACGCTGACATTATCTAGTAACTGAATCCTGGCTGTCAGATGATGCCTCGCTTGACCTTGTTCGCATAGCTGGGTATCACTGCTTCTCGAACACCCGCCAGTCCAGACATGGAGGGGGCTGTTAGCCTTTGTCAAATGCACTATCCACGTTAGTGTTATGGACAACCCCTCTCCTCTTATTGAGGATTCGTTATGGCAATATCTTCAAGCCTCCGACCAGAACCTTCTTCTTGGCTGCATCTACGTCCCCCCGGGCCTGGCGCCTGCAAAAATTGGCTCTCTTGGATGTCTTTATAGCTGCGCTTGACTGATCTGCCAGCGCAACAAATATTGCGGGTGACATTTATCCTCTTTCAGTCTGCTGGTCCTCTTACACTAGCCCTCCCGCCCTCCACCTTCCTTTTCTGTGTCCATCTTGGTGGATGGACCCAAAATGTCTCTTGCCCTACGACAGGGAACAACATCTTGAACCCAGTATTCTCCATTGATGTTCTTGGCATGTCCACCCGGATTACTGGCCACTTACAGGGTAGTGACCGCCTTATTTTCAGGTGCAAGTTCAGCTGCTATAGCTGTTCCCATCCGACGCAGTCCTCCTCTCCTGTTCCGACTTTCTAGCCTTCATGTAACTGGCCCCTAGTGCCAATGATAACCGGTTCCCTTAACTAGGGCACGTTTTTCTCTCCTCTGTTCTCCTCACTATTGTGAACCCTCCCTACTCCAACCTCCTACACTGCTGGAGTACCGCTTACCCAACTTGCCGATCCACGCCCCAAGTCAAGCAGCTCATGCTGGTCAATTTTAGAGCGTAAGTTGGCTAAGCTGCAATTCACCATCGCTAGGTCACGCGACTTTACAATTCTCCTGCAAATAAACCAGCTACAACTGAAAGTGAGTAGCATGGCCGATCCACGTCAAAAAAGGCAAGAGGTTATCGCCCTAGCACACCCCAACAAAACTGGCTACCTTCCAACCCGCTTAATAAAGGCCCAATCACTCAAATCTTACCTTGCTCAAATTCCTCATCTGCGGTTCATCCGCCGCTGATACCCCAGCATCTATTTCTGAGGCCTCCAATGAGCACTTCTCTTCCGCTTTCATAAACTACCCTGGTATCCCTCCCCCCACAATCCATCCCTGCATCTCTTCCCCTCTCATCGATTCTCTTTGCCCATCTATAAATCGGAAAGTCAGTTTCCTCTAATAAACCTTCCCCGTTACCGGGCCCAGATGACTTCGCACCGGCTCTCCTCAGTTTTGGTGGTCCTGACCTCCCTTCATTGTTACTTAATGAACACACCACCCTTATGCTTCGCAGTTTCATCCCCTCTCAGGGATAAACCTCTGTCGTAATTCCGTGCTTCAAAAAGGGTGTACTACACGACCCAGATAACTATCGGCCCATTAACCACACCCCAGTATTCTGCAAAATCACGGAGAGTATTATCAAAATAATTATTCAGTAGCTCTTATCCAACAATCTGCTGAACCTCGGTCAGCACGGTTTCCTAAACACCCGTTCCTGCCCTTCCTGCCAGTCAGACTTTTTCATCGTTTCGTTGTCTGCTGCTGATGCCGGAAACTTTGTAACTGTCCTGTACATCGACATGTCTGAGGCTTTTGACCGTGTTCCCCATATGTATCTGATAGCAAAAATCCGGCCTCTTGGTGTTGCTGACCCTCTCCTCTCCTGGCCATCCTCATATATTTCTCACAGATCACAAGCTGTGCTCGCTGACGGCCACTTATCTTCCGCCAAACCCATTATTGGGAGCGTCATCCGAGGCAGTGTCTTAGAACCATTATTATTTCTTAATTATACCAATGACATTTTTTCTTCCATTCTTCACGATACCCCTTTCTTCTTTGGCGACGATACGAGAACAGTTTACTCCTTCTCCCCTAATGGCCTATCCGTGACCCTGTGCAACATACCGCGTGACTTACTCTCTCTCCAAACTTGGCGCATCTCGTGGTTCATGAAATTCTCTGCGGAGAAAAGCTTCCTCCTACCTTGCAAGTGCACTGTACCGCCCGGCAATTTTTCTGGACGGCCTATCCATCCCCATACACTCCACGGCTACCGATCTTAGAGTGCGCTACTCTTGTTCTTTTAACTTCTCAGAACAGACATCGTTCCAAATCGCTAAAGCTAAGCGAACCCTAGTTCTGATGTTTCGGTGCTTTCTACTACCGGCCAGTCGCCTCTCCATGTATCTCTCATATGTGTGACCGCTCCTAGAATATTGTCCCCTTACCTCCAGCCTCTGGCCACGTTCCTCTACTGTATTTCTGGGGAACGTTCAGCGTACTTTCGCCAGAACGCTATTGGGCGTATCCATAGCCCTAACTTACTACCAGCGCTGTGAGCTTCTACAAACTGAGCCTCTGTGGATTTGTCGCATGAGGCTCAACCTGATTTTCTTCTTTGAGGTAATCCATAACCAGGCTTACATTTCTTATCCTATCTCATTCGCTGCCCCTGCTTCTACCCCGTCCGACACCGTGCCTTCTCCCTCCTTGTCCTTCAGTCTTATCTCGGCCCGAATTCCCGATTTTTTCTGTCAGCCTATTCGAAAATTTGTAATAAGCTCCCCCTTAGCTTACCCAGTGCCTCCTCACTGTTCTCTTTTAGGCACACTCTCGTGTTATTTTTAACAGTTCTCAATGCTATATTGCTCATCAATGAGTTCGTCTCCACCAATCTGGCCCTTGAAAGAGGCCTCACAGTGTAACTTTTCCACCTCCACGCCACAGGCCAGTAGGTATACTCCATGCCAGACACTTGTCTTCTCTCTAGTGCCACGAACTACAGCCATGGCCATCGATGATCTACAGTGAATACGTCTCCAGCCTTCATAAGATAATCCTGTTGCTCATCTGCGTTCATCGGTTATCCAGCATTTTTATTTTTCTCTCCTCAGTATCCGTTGCTCCTCAGCCGGAACACACCCAGACTGCTCTTATCTATCCCTTTTCTCTTTCCAGTTATCCTTGGTGGCGGCCAGCCACTTCGGGCACTGTGCTTACCATCTCCGTGGAAGGTGCACCTGGATAATATTGCTGCACGGCCGTCTACCACTCGCTGTTTCCGTTGGCCCTGCTGCCACTGTCTCATTTCCTGGCCAACTGATTCTGGACCACAAACCCCTATCGCGGTCTCTCTTCCCCCGTACAATTATCAGTGACCACTGTTCCACTCCCAATGGTGCTGGGCGCGGTCAGATCCACCACTATGGCCGGCACACATCGGGCATGCAGGCCGTCTGCAACGATGTGCGACCGCAATGAGCTGGTAGATCACACCTCCTGTGTTCACTTCATGAAGTGTTTTTCAGGTTGCGTGTCTAGCGCACGGCCATTCCCACCCACTGGCACTGGTTGTTAATCGCACCCTCTGACTATCCTCGGACTGCCGCATCCGACACTATCGGTTGGAAATTGCGTGCTCCCCATCCTTGTTCCATCACGGTACACCCGCCTATAGCTCTTATCATCTGTCACCACTTCAATTTTTGTCTTGTTATAACGGTATGCACACCCACCCAGTTTGTTCTTGCTCCTATCGCCTTTCACCATGTCACCCCTCTATCCATGAAGTCACTTTCGCTGTACCCACTCTTCTCTATCGAAGCCCGTCAATATTTCCTTTCTCCAGCTGTGGTCACTGCCGGCTCCTAGTCTCTACTCGCTTGGTATCACCTTATGCTCGTAATGCCCGTTGATAGCATTCTTGTATTTTGGATTTTGCCTTCAATCATATCATTTGATTATGCTTTGCACAGTGCCTCGGGATCATCCACAATAAAGCCAAATTGATGTGAACTTTTGGACGGATTCAATCATAGCGCTGAATGGCATAAACAACACTGACTCCAGTTTTAATACCTTTGCAGTCAACGGACTCCTAGGGATTCGTCAGTCGATCAAGGCCAACTATTGGCACGACGTACAATCAGTTGGTAACCCGGCCGAATTTTGTACCCAGAACTTGAAAGCCCCAGGAAGACTGCATACTTAAGCAATGGGGCCAAAGTTCCTGGCTACGTCTAAGGACACTTGGCCGGCATCGTTGTGATACGGGCCTGCAGGTGGTGACATTGAAACAAAAAGATTATTGCGGGTTACGAAATCCAAGGAAGCCAGGAGCTTTTTGGAAAAATCAACATTTCCGCGCGTAGACGCATATGTTTAGAGCCGTGGTTTGGTGGATAAGATACAAAGTACTGTTAAAGATTATTGAAAACGGGTGACCAAATATGAGGCAAAATTTAGGAGCAGTACCGTCGAGCGGAAAGGACCAGGCTAAGGTAGTTTCGAGTCTACTTCAACTACAAGCCAGTCCACTTGAGACCCGCGGACCGACTAGTACCACCAAGACACCAACAGAACCAAGCTTTACTTGGCGGTATCAGAGAAACAAACGGGCTCGTTAACAGATTGTTGAGAGTCTGAGGGAGGTTGGCAAATAAGAATATAGAGTACGAAACAAACAGTCCTACAATGGTTCTTGGAAGCCGTCGCCTCTCGAAATTCATGGGAACAGAAAGAAGACATAAGTCGCGAGATGCAAGCTATTTGGTTACTCTTGTCAACTGCGAACGTAAAACGTGTCGGTATATATACATGGTACGGTAGGGGGTAAATGCAACAGTAAAGTAGACACTATCAAAAGTTCTTACAGTGCGTACGTTGGGGAGAGTTAAGTCTGTCGTGTTAACGCCAAGGTAAACAAACATTTCGGGTTACCCTTTTTTGTGCACAGATTGCTGTTTGATGCGTCGTGATTAGAACAGCTTCACTGAACGCTAATAGTTTCGGTGTTGGATTGCGCTACGACGCTTTGAAACACTGGGTCAGGTCTACTTTGTGCCCTGGTACAATCAAGTGTCTTCTAATCAAAGAATCTGGTGGTTTCTCTTTGTTGTATATTGCCCCAGCAGGTTGCATCATCAAGTTTTACAGCTATTCGGGTGTGTTCTGACAATTGTTGAGTCAAGCAACGATCCGTCTTGCCAATGTATACGTCACCGCAATTGTAAATGAACTGATAGACAATACGTGGGACATTGGGATCAACAAGACTGTTCGGGTGATTTTGAAAACATACCCTTTTGGTCGTCTGCAGCAAACGCAACTGCGCCGCTGTGTATGCGTGCCTCAGGGCTGACTTAAGGTTATAATTTATTTGACTGAACAAGTGGTCCCCTTTAAAGGATGAAGTGACAAAACTTGCTTCAACCTCACGTTCATTGTTTTCTCGCGCACAAGTCTCGGTTTCTGATGTTGTCTGATAAAGCTCTCCGGATAACCGTTGGCCAGCAGCGCTCTTTTTACGAACTACTCTTCGCCTTGTATAGAATCTTCTGTACAGATTTTATGGGCTGTGTAGGAGACAGTCCTGACCAATCCACCTTTGTAAGCCACTGGAGCAAAGCTGGAGAATTGTAAATAACGTCCACCTTACGTTGCTTTTCGATGGATTCTGCGCTGTAGAGTCCATCCTGGCGCCTGGTTAATGGAATATCTAGGGAGGATAAACTGTTATCGCGTTCTCCTTCGTGAGATACGCTGAGGTTTGGGTGAACAGGGTGAATAACGTTAACGGAAGGGATAAAACGTTCTGCAGTAGTAAAAATAAAGTATCATCCACGTATCATCTGTAGAATAACAATTGGGAAGTATCATCACGGAGCTGTTTTTCGACCATATCCAAAAATACATCTACCAAGGTTGGGCCCAGAGGGCTTCCCATAGCCACATCATCAGTTTGTTTGTAGGTTTTACCCTCAAAATTGAACTTAATGTTTACTGTGCACAAACGAATGAGTTTTTTAAGGCATTCAACAGAATTAGGCAAATAAGAGTTGGGCTAAGAAATAAAATCACATAGATAATCTACTGTTTCAAGAATACGTACCTCTGTAAAAAGCGACTCAACATCGACGAAATACATAATAATAATAATATTTAGCAAACTCGCGAGCTCAAATCAGTCTTGTTGACAAAGTGGTGCTGTGTTTCCGAATGGGGTAAGAATCTCGACGAGCCACCGAGCAAGTTTGTGATAAGCCGATTTTTGTGTGCATAACATTGGCCCCAGAAGGGACTCCGGGCTTGTGTACTTTGGATGACCCTCTCAAATGTGGCGTCTGTGTTCCAAATGGTTCCAACTTCTTGTACGTAGTTTCAGAAATGAAACCGTGTCGGAGTAAAATTTGGAGTTGTCTTGATGTTTGTTTCTGTGTCAGCATGTTGTTCTCTGGAGTAGCGTCCATTTTGAGGCGCTGCTCATCGGAAAGTATCTGTTCCATCTTTTTCATGTATTCTTTCTTTTCCATAATTACGACTCCCGATCCTTTGTTCGGCAGTAAAAACAATAAACCATTCATTTGTTTGAGTTCTTTAACCGCCATGCGGTGATTTTGTGATAAACTACACCATTGGCGTATAGGAGCAGAGAGGTATTGTTCAGAAATATCAACCAGCTTGGCCTAGAGCCAACCGGCTTTGTCTGATGACGTGGGCACTAGATCCCCAACTTGATCATAAACGTTCTCAAACTGAATGCGTGTTTGTAGTTGGCCCACTTGCTTGGGCGGCATTTTGAAATTTAATCCCGACTACAAAACCTCACGTTGCGCTGTGGTCAACTGACAACCGGAAAGAATGTGAATGAATGCGCTTGCGTCCGTCGGGAATAATGACCACTGTGGCGTTCTGCACATGTTGCCCCCGAGGCTTTTGATCGTTTTCAGTCTGCTTGTTCGCACCGCTTCTCTTGAAAATTTCTCAAATTTGATTTGACAAAATAAAGATAGCGTGCCGAGAACGGTCACGAAACGCTTCTGTGTTTCAATGAGCTTGAACGTCTCCTCACGTGCAGCTTCAACCTCAGCCTCTCCAAATGTTTGACGGATCTTCTAAGTCAAGAAAGACAAACAGGTTTGGGCCACTAGTTGAACGTCCTTCTTCATTCATTTGTGGAGTTTAAGGGACCGGCAACAGCCAAGAAAGCCATAGGCAATTTTCTACTGTTTCCTCACCAAATTGGGGTAACAGGCGAACGACGGAATGCTCCTTTTCCAGTAGTTAGTGCCCTACTGGGTTGGTTTTCATTAGTGGGGGTCCGCGTCGGCTAGTGTGGTCCGTCATTCGTGCGACAACAGAGGAGTCCACAGAAGAGATATGGCGGCCTGATAGAATACACCGTCCGGTGCAGCGCCGCTTGGATTCGGCTGGCTCGACTACCTGACCCTAAGCTTGAATTTGCCGGGAGTCACCATAATGAGTAATTTAAAACTTTTTCCTGTACCTCACTGATTGCACACATTTGCATAATCCCCTTGAACTTCGGATTTTGCTTTCAATTATCCCTCTTGATTACGCATTTCTGCATGCTTCAGGGGCATCCGAAATATGCCGTCTTTAATATCATCTCGGAGTAGTGCGTAACGTGATCACGGATTCATTATTGCGGGCCTTTAATACGTCCGTCTGCAGGCAGGGCTTTCCCAAAAGAATATACTAAGGCCATGGTTAAAAGCTTTTCAGAGCGCAGAGCGGGAGGGGTGATAGATTTTCTTAAACCCTGCTTATATAAAAAATAAAACCGCAGCTAACAAAATGTGGTAGCATTCTGACTTGCCCTGTGCTAGCCCTCACGTTGGCTTTTGGAAAGGCTGACCCATTCCTCTGGAGAGATACTGACAACCCTGGTCTCACAACATGACCTCGGAGACGCGATGCTGAGTAACCTACCAAATGAATTACAGCACATACCAAACAGTAGACCTCTAGAGCCGAGAGTCCTAGATCCCGAAGGCGAATCGGCTGTCACTGCCAATGATCTGTTGTTACTACTGCGAAATAAAGAAGCAGTCAACCCGGTAAGCGAGCGCATCACTTGAAGCAGGAGTCCTGAAAACGCTAGACAATGGAGTACTTGCCGACATCACAACCTTGAAAAAAGAGGTTCTTTAAGGGAAGGTCGTCCATACCTGGCAATGTCTCCTTCCTTGTACAGGGCCAACTACACAAAGATGAATGGCTTATCGCAGTAACCAAATATTGTTGTACGGAAATCAATGGCCTCGTGCGCACGGTGTTGGTAAAACCAACCAGTGTGAGATGCCCATAGGTGTGCTATTTTTGAAGGGGACAGTGATGTGAATGAATTAGAAGGGACAAACGAATCTCAAAGCAAGGTTACTGCAATACGTCCCCAAATTTCCGGTGCCCAATGACGGTGAATTCATATCACTTATCTCATATATGTCTCGAAATTCCTGACCATCAGCACAATGTTGTAAGTGGGTTTGCACCTCATTTGGTGCGGTGTTCGCAACTTCATCTGCAGCTGATTTAAAGAAACTCCAAATTACTGAAGTTGTCTGCGAAGTATCTGGAACTTTGGAAAGAATAGTTGTTGACGGTTTGCAGAAAAGTCGTTATTTCTGAAATTCCTCCTCTGTGATTTTGTCCATTCCATGTTCGCAGTGATGCTTGTTTGGTTACAAACATGTTCAGAAACTGAGTGAATTACCAGGACAGAAATTCCTAACGTTTGGGTATCTAATATTCAGTTCAATCCTTCGTCGAGAGTTTTCAGCTTTCATTTAACGGCGCTTTTCACTCCTAGTCAGGGAGCTTTTTGCCTGTGTTCTCCAAAATCCGTCTACACATCCCGAATGGGCCGATACTTGTGTCTCCCTATGTCGATAGAAGACCTATCATGGCCCTTTGAAAACCCAAAACCCGGAATTTTGGTGCAGACTAACAAAAACCCTGAAAGTGCCCCTGCTGCCAACCAGCTGTAGACACAGCTCATGTCAAGCGACATATATACTGACCCTGGGGTCTAGGTAGGATAAGGAAAACCTGCACACCTTCCTATCACTCGGAAGCTGACTGTTTCACGGAAGGATTTGGCGGGTAGAACAAATTGCACCTGTAAAACTCTTCCTTATCCATCGCCACATACGTGCACAGTCTATACTATGCGATTTATTGTTTGTGATCTTCACTCAGCCTACAGCATACGTCAACCATTACACTTGGGTCGTTGTTTGTGTCTGGCTCATATATGCCTTGGTAGCCCTTCGACTTGATCTCTTACTGGCGTCTAGGTCGTATCTGGAAGAGACTTTTGCTAAATGCTGGTTCCCGTCGCAAGCAGTTGGGGCTATAAAGTTGAGATTTGTGAATAATTTGCATGCGTACAATTTTTCTATCCGGCACCGCAAAATAACCGAATTAACCTTGTTTTGACTTTGAGAGTCGTTATTTTGGCTGCACTATACTGATTATCGGAATAACTTTATAACTAGCGTTTCATTCCTGTCCACAGTTCGGTTCCCCTTCCAAGTTCTTCCCATAAATTAAAAATCACCATGCTTCTTTGTATCTGTTCTGGAGAAAATTCCCTCATACAAAGGTATACGAAGTGATCATCGACTTCGCAGGATTTCCCATTCGTTTCAGACACTTCCTGCCAAATTTTATATAAATGTTTCATCTTTCTAGCCTGATCAATCTAGTTCCCATTACTTTGACCACGTGGACGGTGTAGTACGGTTCGCCCTGGATTTTGCCATCTTACTTCAATCGAGCATTTTTTTACTCATTGTAGGAAATCCGATTGCCAAATTTAGGTGGGGTGCCAAATTTATGTAGTTCGTTAGAATTACTTACTTGTACGTTAGGAATAAATTTAAGTACGTTTTCTGCTCATCGGGCCGCCCTCAATTCACTGAAATGGCTGCAATAACTGGACGCTTTCACTAAGAGGAAGCACTTTTGGGAGTCTTTTCAAATCTACCCTGATTTTGTGGGCAGGTTCTAGGGCCTTATGCAAGCTTTCGAAATTTCCAGAAAAAATTCATTGTTCTATATTATTCACGAGCCCTTGTACTTTGCAACACCACCGACCGCCTGATATTGAGTTCACTTTTGCCGGGTGCTACCACAAAAGTATCCGCTTGAAACCTTTTCCCTCACTCTACCTCGTGCGTACAATTCTCTAGATACTCCATAATATTATGCAGCTTGATCATGTACTACATCATGCCCCGGACTTACCAAGAAAAACTAACCATGGAGCCGCCAAAGATTCATCAGTTACACATCTAGGATTACGCCATACTACTTTTCACAAAGTGGCGTAATACTCGCCGATCATAACTTAAACCATTTGGCTATCATCCGCTGAGGGAAAACTGGCACTGCACGAATGACTAAAAGGCACGAAATCGTCGTCCGATCATGCCTCAGTTCACTGATCTGGATCCATGTGTTCAGCTCCGTCCTGGTCGTGCAGGACAGGTAGTTTTTAAGACTAACCAAACGTACAGAGTTCTTTCAGCGGCAAGCACAATAACCGACATTCAATGTTTTGTAGTCAGCCCACGTGTCGAGGACATTCCCATTTGTCTTCATTTCCGTTTGCTTTGCCTCCGCAAGCATCACTCACTGTGTTTTTCCGCTTTACCAATAACACCCGGACTGCTCCGCCCCAGACAGACTTTGCTTCTTGGCTCTCTTCCGCGTCCACATTTTCACTCTTGCTCTTACAGTATACCGCACTTGGAGGCACATTTGCTTGTGGGTACGAGTTTTTGCCTGATAACTGATTGATGAATAAATCGTTTTGGACTGGCGAACTCATTTGGGAAATGGCAAATCCAATACTTATGAGGCTTTCACATCACTCCGGGGGGCTTCGAAAATTTCCCCGAACGTCCGCGGCATAGCAAATATCTCCTTGTACTGGTCGCAATTTGTTCAATGGTGTTCGAAGAGGAATCAAATTTATGGCTATATCGGGAAACTGTACGTCTTTATTGCTGCATTTTCTTTCCTGCACGTTTTCTGGATTAGCATTGGGTTCCAATCCGGGTTCTGCTCTTTCTCTTTCAAGTGTCCTGTATGGAGACAGTTGCTTTCTAATTGCGTGTCAACCTGTCCTCAATATTTTATCCATTACTGCAATTGGGCTAACTCTGCTGCCGCTACTACCATACCCACTGTTCTAATGCGATGTCTGCTGCTGCAACCATGATAAACGTTTGACCAACCACCACAGTGACTACTGCCCCTGGAACCACCTTGAATCCTGCTGGTAATACTACTACAATACCACGGCGGAACTGTTTTTATCGTAAACGGTGTTTACGAATCATTTTGGAAGTATGTGTATTATTCATGACCCCCATCCAGGTTTCACCAAATTATCCATCTCATGGACCTCCGTTCGTCGTGCCCAGTTTCTCATATCCTACTCTCCAGGTACTTAGAAGCCCACCCACCGGAGTGACAGTCTTACCTTGGTAAGACACTACTCGGTCTTCAGCGTTCTCGACTGCTTACTCAAACATAATCCAGGTAATCCAACCGGCTTTACCTCACCAAGAGCTCTCACATATCCTTACGCCGTGGCGCGCAGTATTCCCTCCCGCCCGCTTACTAAAATATATATCGACTACTCCAGAATCACTGCTCTACCCCCGTGGAGCTCTTCCCCTCCAGAATTTACCCCGCAAAACAATCTTTTTCTCGCTTGTGGCGTCCGTGGTTGAGACCACTATGATCGTGCAATTTTCGCCGCAGCCTATCCATTTGCTGACGTGGCCTCATTTTCTATAGCTCAACTCACTTCTATCTATCACACAATCCTCCGCCGGACTAACTCCCCTAACTGTGGGCATGGGCTGCTTTCTATCCTCCTTTGCCGCTGAAGCCACACCACCGCAGTTTACATCTCTTGGTCTGCTCCTATCCTGCCTATGTAATCTATTGTCATTTACCGGCTCGAAAACGACTTCCCCCATTATGTCGCATCATACATTCCAACCTCCTTTGTCACGTCTCTAGCTTCCATGCCACTTCGGTCTTTAGCTTGCGCTCAGAACTCCGGAACATCAAAAAGTAGAAGACCCATGCTCCCTCAACCCCACCTAGCAACCGACCCCAGGCCGACCTTCCTCATCGATATACGCATACTGTCCTATATTTAATCCAATAACCTGCAATGCAGCCTAGTTATAACTAACAGTGAACAGCAGCGGATAGACGAAACTCCACTTAGGTTTACCTTTTTAAACCATCACTGACCCTAGAGCAACCACAACTACCCAAAAACAGGCGTCCACAGGGCTTTTCTTGGTAATATCGAGAGAGAAATCTACCGCAGAAATGTCAATTTCGAAAATGCTGTGGAATTCAGCGTCCCTAACCGATTGCCCCCGTGGCTGGTGGAACTCACCTTACTCAGAGAGTGCAACGAGGCTAAACACAAACACGGTTAACCAGGGGAAGTAAATATTTCAGAGTTTCAGCTGCCAACAGTTATTTCGCTTCACCGGCGGCTTAAGAGTTAGAGAGTTTGCCAACAGTAAACTGATAATCACCGTAAGATAGCCCTTTAAATATATCAAGATATTTCCGGATAAAGCCCCCCCCTTCAGAATAAAATGCTTTTTTTCACTTATAACTACTACTGCTTTATCCGTGCATTCCAGGCTCATCGGTCCAGGTAAAAGGCCCAATCATTGATCTGTTGACATGATTCCATCAATAAAACCAACTGCCTCCGAAGCCTGCTCGCAAACGGTTGATCTCTACGTGACTGACTCCCAGTGCCCAGGCTCACTTCTCCGAAAGTGCCCCATCTACGATCTCCCCCGGATACCAGCGTGATCACTAACCTCCACCGTACTTGTTCTCAGTCATCTGCTGAGCTTTTATCGCGTATTATTGACCGCCTTTCTTACTCGTAAGGCACAGCAGACTACCCGCTCGAAGCACTGTCACATCTGTTACTTTTTGCTGATCCCCATAAACACTCCTAGTGCCACCCTGTAAGCCTACCTAGGGCTCCACCTAGGTCTGCTTTTGACCAACTAACCACCTCACCCAAACACCGCCGCTCCCCATCGACATTCTCTGAGGGCTTGCCAACTGCCCCTACGTGAGCTGACTAGCTGCGATATTCCCAGTTCCGACTGAAACCACGAACCTTACGTGCAGGGGTAACTGTCCAGGCAGTACTCGTGTCACACACCTTATTCCCTCTTCTCCAACTTCAATTTCTCTTCTTCCTCTTGATAGTATTTATTGGGCTAACCACCCATCTCCTCTGCCACCCTGCATCCCCTCCTAACCCCCGACTCCATCCCCCCGTACAGTAGACCCAGCATGCCTTCGCAGTTTCTTCTTGCTCGTCTTCGAAAGCGGTCGCCCAATCCTGAACTACCGCTTACATGCAATAACAAAGGATCCAAAATTTGACTTGAACTCTATTTCTCCAATCCTCTGGCTCCCAAACAATTCATCAGCTCCCAATCTTTCCCCGTGTGGCTAATCCTGTACCCAAGCAACCTCCCACAGTTTCACAATAACTCACTAACATCCAACCCCCCTACCCTTCCCCATTGATCTTATGCTGGTCCGGTTCACCAGGTAGGTTATCGGCTGGAGGATGACTATTGTTTTTTCACGGTTGCCCATCACACCTCTGGCTTCATTGCCACTCACTTGAGAACCCGTTTCACGGTTCAGCCATAAATATCGTGGTCTTGTCGTTTCCTGTCTTTTCATTTTAGTCAATCAAAGCCCGTTCGGGCCTTAGACAATTTAATATGTAACTATTCACCCGGTTCCTCCGAAGGTCTTAACAGCACAGCTCTACACACAGCGCGACTGCGATCAATATTTTCTCCCCCCGCCACATCTCTCATCAGTTCTTGAAACGTTCTACACATATTCCATCTCCAAAAGAATGAGCTTCCATTGATTTCATTCAGTTCCAGTCCATTTTTGATAACCTTAGCTCCGAGCGTCGATACATATTTGAGTCCTGATGTCATTTTGCAACCAAAATCTGGCTCACGGGAAACAAGCTCGCAAGCAACATCCTGCCAGAGAGGTAGGAAGCTTCTACAGCGGGTGGAAGTAACAGGCCCTAAGGTGGGTAGCTGGGGTAAGTAAAGAGTGCTCTCCGAGCATCAAATATTGAGGGCATCCTACCTGACTCAATTCAAAATTCTCTATGACTTACAGTCCAACCCTCCTTTTTTGTCATATATATTGCTAGTACCCGTTACCCGCCATTATCTACAAATGAATTCACTCCCTTAAAAGGGTCTCTGGTTAGCATTCACTACAACTTGCAGCCGAGCCGAGGCCGGTGAATTCGGTTGGACTAAAACATCCTGGTCCACACTCACAGAACCTCTGGACCCATTGGAATTAGTCTCCCGCACTTACATGGGGAGCTGGATGCAACGTGGCGAAACTCCCGCCAGAAGAGCCGCCATTTTGGGTCTTATCTTCAATCGCAGCCTCTCCGAGCTTTCGGTTCGCGTCCTATATAGTCTTACAAACAGCGGCCAAAATATAGTGGCAGAGACGATTTCTTTCTACACTCGTCCATGTGGCCACCTGGCTCGAACCAATAACTCTCACTCTTCGAACCAGAACCCCTTGCTCAACCTCATCCACAGCCCTAAACTGGAGCAATCTTCCCCCACAGCTGAACCTGAACACGTGACTGATTGTTTGGATCCCAGCGTGGGCAGGTGCCTCGAAGCTCAGTCCGTCTGTACAAGGCATCTCTTCTTGAAACTCAAAATCAGTCCCCCAGCAAAGGGCGTTTAGATGCGAAGGCTCAAGCACTTTACCCACTAGTTTTCTCTCTTTCTAAGACTTACTCATCTTTCGCGATATTACACGAACCCAAGAGTAATTAAGCCTCCTAATTAGGAACCTAGTGCTCAGAGCAATCCAAACAAAGCGCTGAAATCCTCAATCATCCATATATTCGGCAGCCAGCAAACCAAGACCAATGTTTGATTTACTGCGTAAGTTATAAGAATCGCAGTTCCAGCAAAGCGTAGCCATTTCAAAAGAATCCGGAAGCCAAAATTAGAGCGATTTGTAGTTCCTCCATACTCATCTGAAAATGACAAAATGTACAAGTATAAACAAAGCGCAGGCATGCGGCTGACGGGGCTTACCAGTAAAAACCGAAAGCTCGACCTTCCGTGGTCCAAGCACGACTGTCGGAATCCGTTCAAGCCCAAATTCAAATGTCTAGCACGAGCAAACAACCTTAAAAAAGAGTTTTGTATGGGTGGACTTAGCAATTCACTGTTGAGTGTAGGCAAATTCAAGAAGCACTGTGCCATTCCACTCCCGTTTGTTGCCGTCTACCTGAAGGCACTCAGTTATCATAACACGACCTGGGAGGGGTCTTTCTGAGAATTTTGTAGTTGCCGTTCCATCCACCGCACCTTTTCATTTTCAGAATAATGGAAAATATTGTTGAAGACGGCACGACTGCTCAGCCCCTTTGGCCCCTTCATTCGCAAAGACGGGAACCGGCGGTTTCTCAAGGCACATCTATGCACCACATACTACTTTGACATCCCAAGCCTCATTTCTATGCAGTTAACAGCGGGAAGGAGCTGGTCATTGCCCTACCCGACATGTCAAAAGCTCTCGATCTCATTGTCCAACTGCTTTCAGTTAGCATCACCGGCCCACCCCTTCCCTGAAAGCACTCACATCTCTCCCACCTCCTCCGGGAGATCCACACCAAAGGCTATACATCGAACCCTAGAAGTGTTACAGCTGGCTTTACACAAGACGGTACACTGGGTTCCCTTCTGTTTCTTATGTATATGAACGACGCATCAGACCTAGTGCTTATTGGCAACCGGAGTCTATTTGCGGATGATATCAATATAGTCTGCTCTTTCAAGCCTACTGGAGCTATTTTCATACCCAGTAACATTTCCACGGACCTGTCCGCTCCTGACTGTTTGCGTCATTTATGGATGATTATATTTTTCGTGGACATGTGCGAGGTCCTAATCTCTCAATTCCAGTTACCGCATATATCCTCAACCCTTGGTGGGTCACCAAAAGCCTGTCATCCCACAGTCTGGAATCTGGACCTTAGCTACTCTTTCCCTCTAAAATTTTCAAAATACATCCATATCTAAGCCGGTAATCTGGAAGAGGTATGCTTCTTCTCATCGGCTCTTCCCGTCTGCCGGGCAGTGCCAGTCGCAACCGCAAGTCACACACCGGACCTTTGCTTGAGGATTGTCCAAAGATTTTCAGGCGTGTAGATGTCCTCCGGTTACAATGGAAGGCCTACGGAGGTGTTCAAATAGAGAGTAACCTGTTTAGTCTAGGTCTTCAAGCTACAAAGACCAAGGCCAACACCTGATTCTCGACTTGATCTGGCTCAGCCACTGTGACTTAACTTGGTCTTCTTGCCTAATCTACTCCATGCCCGGCCTCTTTCCTGTGACCCACTAAGCTCCTATGAAACCCCGCACCCACCTCAGCTAAGGTCTCCCACCATCCCTCCGCCATGGTCAAATCGACTCTGCCATCACATTTTCTCCTCCTCGCCCACGGTGATTTCTGCATCAACCTACCCGCCAGCATTCCAGTAGCTTGAGGTCCCGGTTTTTATCTTTGCTTGTCCAATATTGTGGCGCTGCCCGTGCACTTTAGCTACCTAAGGTGCATATACGAGACAGCGTACGAAAGGGACATCTACTTCTAAGTGCGGCCAGCTACTTCGAAAACCTTCTCCCACCTTGTTATGGATGTGTTGAAAACCAGTTTCATATCTGATGTGCTGCGCATGATTGGCACTGGTCTGGAGGTCTCCGCATTGGAGACTCCACCCTTCCTTATCCCGTTCTTATCCCACCTAATTCGCAGGTCGCGTTTCCCGGCCGCCGGCCCCAGGTTGGTCGCAAACCAGCAGATGAATTATTGGCAAATTATTATATAATAAAACAGTGTGGATAAAGATAGCAAAATAAAAAAGTAATATATTCTTACCTTCTATGTGCACTATTTCTCTTACCTCTCGTGGTCTTGACCCTAATTAAGCTCGGTCCGATCTTAGGTTTGTTTGCCTCCATCCCACCGACCATTTCCAAGGGTCCACAGGCTAGATGGGTTTATTTTCGCCTGTTACCCTTGATCCTCAGCTAGGAGTTTATACTGCATTCTTATATTCTCCCATCTTCCAGATCTCCATTATTGTGCATCAGTCCTTCGGTGATTATCAACGCTTTTTAAGCTAATACCGGCTCACAGCCTGGTCTACGCATCAGGTTGAAAATTTGAATTTCCAAATCACCCAATAAATTTATTACTGGAGTTGCTGTCCACTATCCCTCGTGGCCTGATAGTACTCCCGAGGACAACAAGCTCTCTTCTGCTACGTGGCTTCGCCAGTATAGTTGGTGCTAATACCAATGGGGCGAGTCTTTTCCGGATCCAAGGCATTGACGGACTCACATCGGGTTTTGGGAACAGAGGTTGATGATCCTCTCCAATCTTCTACGCGCTGCGTGTATGTGACTGTATTTGATATTAAATTGGTAAGTTCACCCATACAAAACTCTTTTTTAAGGTTGTTTGCTCGTGCTAGACATTTGAATTTGGGCTTGAACGGATTCCGACAGTCGTGCTTGGACCACGGAAGGTCGAGCTTTCGGTTTTTACTGGTAAGCCCCGTCAGCCGCATGCCTGCGCTTTGTTTATACTTGTACATTTTGTCATTTTCAGATGAGTATGGAGGAACTACAAATCGCTCTAATTTTGGCTTCCGGATTCTTTTGAAATGGCTACGCTTTGCTGGAACTGCGACCCGTGTAACTTTGAGTACCTAAATGGAACCCTGAAATGAAGTGTCATTGAAAATGTTCAAACGAGGAAGCAGGAACTTCTTGCAACAAGACGAAGTATTTTGGCAGATCTCTGAGAAACGTTAGTACTTTATTGGTTCCATAGATAATGCTAAATTAATCACTTCTCTCAGTGCCCAGCCACGTATTTCCAGCCATGAAGCTAATGACAATGTTCGAGTTCAAATAATGAGAGCGATAAAATTAGGGAATCAGTCGCGGTTAGTCGAAATGGAGACAGAGCTTTCCAATCAAGAAACTGATCTCAGCAGTCCAGCAGGAAGACCAAGTAGTTCGCCATATCAACATCCAAATGCAGTGAAGACAACGAAAATGAACTAACAGGTATAAGCTTTCATCTGCTAAGAGCAGAACTGGCCCCTTTCGATGGTCATCCAGAGAAGTACCTTATACCCATGAACCAATTGGAGAACTTCGTCCAGTGCACACTTGCCGGTCCTGGGCAAAGGTTTTTGTATTTCGTGCATTACTGCTGTGGGAGAGCCAAAGGAGCTACCGAAGGCTGCTCGATGCCTGATCCACCAGTGGAGCACATCAGGGCATGCAGACTCCTCAAAGGTTTTTGGTCAACCATCCAAGGAAGCTAGAGGCTTGGCTGGCAGTGTTTAATCGAAGGTAAAAGGAGTAAGGGCAACGCTCAGTGGTTGTCATATTTCGTGATGAAAATGCAGAACTGCTGTATAGCACCAGAGCATTTGGAATACTAGTCCGACCCGAATGTGATGCACACCCTGGAATACATTTCCCGGTGTCTACCCATTGATTTACAGGGCCTACGGGCAGAGGAAGCCGAGAAAACAAATATTCTTGGGCAAGAATCTACGTTCGAAGATGTGCGACGGAGTTCATAGGCCGTCAATCCCCCTTTGCCAACAACCAATTTGGACAAATCATGTGCGAGAGTTGCAGGCTGGCGCAAACAGAATCAGCTTCGGCTCGAATTGTAGGGAAAGACTGTAACCGAATCCAGTCTTTGACTAGCATGCACACGATAAATCGAGAGCCCGAGAAGTCAACTGAATGCAAGCTACACAGCTCACTACGTCGGTTACCAGATTGTCCCACCTTTATGAGATGAGCGTACCCGATCGGTGGTCCGCAGCAGAAAGGATCGCCTGAAGCTTTGTGTGTTTAAACGACTCTCATCGAGCCTCTGAATGCCGCTTTAGAATGAAAATTGACCAAGACGGGTGCATGAGTCGTCATCATCCGTTACTACGTGGCCCCTAGAAGAGTAGGCTCACTCATCCGAATGAATCCAGGATTACCCGTTCGACAAGACAAGTTGATTGCAAGCCTGTGGGATCCGGCATAGTGCCTGTCAGCACCGGGACACCCAGAAGAATGAGAGGGGTCATGGCATTTCTGGACACGGGGTCAGATATCTTGCTGATTACACGCTAGCTTATAAAATGCGGTGAACCAGTTGAAGAGAACGTATCCCTTAGGATTAGCACGGCTGCAAGAGGTCATGTTGCCAAATCGATGAAACTTACTCAACAGTTAACACCGTTGACTGATGGAGAGACTCTAGACATTCCGGAAGCCTTGGCAATAGAGAGTTAAGCAGTGAGACCAGCCGATTCTTCGAGAGCAATCGCCAAGTGATGATCTCATCTCAGAGACAGCGTTCGAAGAAGTGTCTAGCCCCCAAGCTGATATACTAATTGTGTGCAAGGTGCCAGAGTCTCATTCGGAGCTTGAACAGGCATAGGCAATCAAAAGGAACCGTTCGCTACTCAAACGACTGGGCACTTCTCGGACCACTGACGAGTGATGCTTATTAATCGGCATCAGTATACTGCTTACCATACCTGGATGGAATTGTGTGGCGGGCGGGGCAACGAGTTGCCCTTTTCCAGATCGACTAGTACTGAGTTGAATTCAGTGTTTAGTAAGGGACGCGAAATGACTGCATTATTATTGGGTCATAAGATAGCGAGAGCGATGAGAAGGTACTCTACCACCACCAAGCTGAGCTCCCCAAATTGGACAGATTCTGCAATTACGTTACATCACAGGAAAAGGAGAAAACGAGAGTATGTCAAAAACATTAGACGACCTTATCCGCTCCTAAGACGAAACAGTAATATGCTAATGGTTTAAACTGAAATCTATGTACTAAAAGATGAGATCGTCTTTATTCTGCCTCGCGCTGGGTGGTTAAGGGTTTCATTTCGTTTTATCCCATACAAGTATTGAAACTGACCTATTTTTCTTAAAGAACGGCGAACAAGTACTGAGTTTCAGTCCTCCGCACGAAGCCCACCGAGGCAAAAGAGGAAAATTCGCCGAAGTTTCACTTGAATAGTTCAAATGGGGCTTATTAGCCAAAGTGACATCTGAATTTTTCCCGGAGTTTGAAGAAAAACTTCTATTCACACTTTATGAAATATTGTTTTCCACTCAATTTTACACGGAAAGCTCTGAAACTGTCAGATTTGTGCTACCGTTCGATCCGCTGCATTGTCCATGTGCGTTCTAACACTCTTCGCCGCACACATGTTTTCGAAGCTGAATCGTAATCGGAACCGATTTCCATTACCTCCTGAAAATTTGGAGAGGTAATTTTTTATAATTCCACCGCTTTTTGACCTTCCAATGATGCGCAATATCTCTGTCCTTTGAGTATTACATATATTTTCACTCTCTCAGAGCAAATCTTAAACAATATTAGTTTAACCAGTAGCTGCAGTAGTATTCCTTTCGAAAAATGTGGTTCAAGTTCATGCAGCAAAATGTTTCACTCCAAGAAGGTTACATTCTCATTGTGCGTCTGAATGTGTGCGCCCAACTTCCGAAAATTGTACCAATCTCGAATTGATTATTCACTATGAATCGTGTAAACGATGACTAATAACGAAGCCTGTTGTACACATAGCCAAAGCAGAAGGCCAGTACCGCGGGCAGTGACAGAAAACGATATATATGTAGGGTGGGAACCATTACCCCATACTCAATGTTAGACAGGGATTTTCGCGGGAAGGTATTGGCCGGAGGTACAAACGACGTATATGGAAAATCCTCTCCAATCTTCTACGCGCTGAGTGTATGTGACTGTATTTGATATTAAATTGGTAAGTTCACCCATACAAAACTCTTTTTTAAGGTTGTTTGCTCGTGCTAGACATTTGAATTTGGGCTTGAACGGATTCCGACAGTCGTGCTTGGACCACGGAAGGTCGAGCTTTCGGTTTTTACTGGTAAGCCCCGTCAGCCGCATGCCTGCGCTTTGTTTATACTTGTACATTTTGTCATTTTCAGATGAGTATGGAGAAACTACAAATTGCTCTAATTTTGGCTTCCGGATTCTTTTGAAATGGCCGGGCTTTGCTTGTGTTGCTACTCTTTACTTACATCTTTGGTACAAAACACCTGGGGTGACTTGCGAGCCCTTTTTTTTGCTAGATCATACATCCCACCAACAAAACGCGGAGTTCATTTTACATGTGCAGCTCGCGGTTAGCCGGAATAACTAGCACCGGTTGGGTTTCCTCTACTCGTGTTACCGCAAACATGGGGCTGTCTCCTTTGACCGTCCTGGATTTTCCATCTTGCTCTCTGTCAGTATATCTACTCTAAAACTGACCGCGGTTTACGCCCAGCAAAATGTGCTGTTCCGTTTGCGTAACACTCAGGACATAAATATTCAAACTTTTCCCCCTCAGTGTACTTTGAGGACATCCAGATAATCAAGTGCAATTTAGCTTATTTTTCTTTGCCTGCTATTCTGAAATTTCATGCCAGTTTATTTGCCAATCTCCTCAGCAGTAATAACCGTCTCCCTGAATAAATCTAATCCCTTCTACGGATATACTCGGCCATTGACACATTTGCTATTGTTGTCCACTTCATAGTAAAATCACTATACCGCACCTCAAAAAGGAATATTTTTCTAGAGTATCCAGGCAGCCGATGACTTGACTGGTTTTTTCTGTTCCAAATATTAGTCCAAATGGGGTTCTTGATTCTCAGAATTCTCACCTTAAGAGGAGCCATGTCCTCTCCGTGTTCGCATACATCAAATTCCGTCGTCAAGCAATTTCCTTTTTGTCATTATCACATAACCCATCTCACAAAACGAATATCAACAGAGAGACGTTCACTTGTCATTTTTTTCTATCATCTATGTATTCTATTCCCCTTCGTTATCATGGACGTTACACTTGCTACGCCAGCCTACCAGGTAGATTCCGCTTCCACGTTGATATATCATGACCAGCTCATCAGAAGTAAAAATTAGCTGATCTTCGCCAGTCTCTCTCTGACCACTCCTTTTCCCATCACTCTGTAAACCACTCCCAGAAGTATTATTGTTAAGCTGCCACAAGACTGACTCCTCCAGTATCCACCCACAGAGGTTTACCACTGTGTTCGTTGGCAGATTGTTTTTTTCTGTATTCAAATTTCATTCCTTTTCAGCATTTGATTTTCCCTCTCAGCCTCTTTCTTACACTGTAGCCCACCACTGCTCCTTAGCTTCCATGTCAGAAGAGTTCCCTTTTTTACATAGACAGACAAAATATCCGCCAATACTGTTGTCTTTCCCAGTTGCTACGGTCCACCTTCTTGCGATTTGTGTATATATTCCTTACGTCAAGCCAGTCGCTTTTGGTCTTGGTCGGTCTGATTATCTGATCTTGAAATTCACTTTTTCGGATTCTGTCAAAATAGTGTTAGTTGGCAACTTTCTTCCACACTCCGTCGCTTTCACAAGTCTGCGCAATCACCCAGAAAACCGGATTACATCATCACTTGTCCAATTTGGCCATGCACTGCAACAAGCCTCGCGTCCCCTGTCAATCCATCGGTGTTATTGTTACCATTAACAATAAATACTTGGTCACAATGCCTTTTTAGTGTTCTGTTATTTATCCAGAGTGCTTCGGACTTTCCCCATGAGAACCAGTAGCATTAGCACTTTGGCTAAGCTGAAGAAGGAAAGAATCCTAATCACCGGTCCATAGCCCCTCACCATTGTCTCTTTGGATGGTCTTTCCCATAAAGTTCCCGTTATCACTGTTTTCCGTCTCAGCCCCACTCCTGCTACATGGCTTGCATTTTCGGGAGGTCACACTGCTCACTTCAACATACTGTCTGTCCGTACTGGTTTTTGGTAGTCTCGCAACCCTTTTAATATTATTTAGCATTGTTTTAAAGTTTTTTTTATTTTAACATTGTTATCTACCGCTGAGCTTTCCCATCGAGAGACCTTTATAAACGTCTTCTGTGGTAGCTACACAATGAGTCAGCGCAGTTTGCGGGGTTCGGCTTTGCATATCCACTTGTGTAAACCAACAGTGAAACTCCGGTTTTACCTTTGGTTGCACACAAGAACATAATTGTCTGGCCTGATCTAGTTTCCGGAACTAATTGTTTCCATTTGGAAAGCCGGACAAGAATACTGGGTTTACTATTTCCAGAACTCTATTTCCCCTACTTAGATTTTTGACCCAGTTATGCCACCCTTTGAAGGGACTTTGATTTGCTTCTTGGGAGCGTGTCTTTTTCGGGTCCCAAAGCGAACTACAAACGAAACTCTTCTGTGGAAACAACAAAGATCCTTGTTTGTATAAGGCCGTACGCCATACCAACAACTCCGGCGTCAGGTAGCTGACAGTGAGTGAGGCATCCGGAAGGTAGACAGGTAAGTTTTTCCGTGACGAAAAATGTCAGAAATCCAACCGGGCCAGAAAGTGGACTTTGGCCTCAAAGTTCTCCTAATCTTGTGGACCAGTAGAGCGAACCATATGGCGAGGTTCCGTTGAAAAGAATAGAGACGGAAAACTAGTGCAACAACTGCAGTGGGTAAAACAAGTGAACAGCAATAACCAGTAATTCATGTCATACCATGTGGAAAAGATAAACACAAAGGGTGCTACTGCAACACACCACGGTAAAGATCGTTTGACTTGGTGGCCCAAGCGTGTTGGGTAACCATCTTCCGACTCTCAAGTGAGTAGGAAGCCTACTTTGCGAATGTGTTTACGGAGGGTACTCTGCAGACTTGCACGTGAGATGACAGTCTCGTTCGAAGCCTTGACAGTATCAACCGGTTGCTGGCCTGAAGGCGAGGCAACGGACTGGTTCAAAGCCACAGCGAAAAAAGCCCATGGCAGGCCCCGTCGAGACACATCTTTGCCACCGACCGGCAGCGCGGGGTTAAAAAGGAATCTCACGTCAACGGGTGGTGAACTACTACTAAAGTTTGCGTCTCTGAGACGGTCGATGCCAGCGGGGTCGATGCATCTGTGTCGATTAACCCACAAGAACTCACCGTGATGGAGAAATCACTCGGAAAGGGCCTTCGTAGGGCGTTTATATGGGTTTCGCCTAAAGAACCACACGAAGTAGCAGCTGCTTTCATGTTTTGGAAAGAGAACCTATCGCTACTGCATTCGAGTCAACTCAGGTGCGAGGTTTTGCGTGAACATGGGCAAATCCATACGTAAATCTGTACGGCAAAAGAATCTGCACTCAGTCGCGTAGAGGATTCTTCAGACGGTCGCACAGTTGCGTCGTAGAATATTTCGGCCACGGAGCCTTAGAAGTTTGTTTTTGAGTAAGTCCCGATATCAAACAAAACCAGCGGTAATGTTTTATACCAGCCGGGGCTCTCAGGTGCTCCAAGAGCCGCTTCATTTTGGCGATGGAAACATTCGGCTAAACTGTTCAATGCCGGATGCTGCGCGGTCGAGCAAGTGGAGCGCACAGCCAGCATAAGAGCCAATGAGGGAGCAAATCGGCTCAAACCTACCCTGGTTTCCTAGCAATTGTGGAAGGAAAATCGTATACAGTTATACGTCGTTCTATTAGGTGTTGAGCCATCGATTTGTTCGTGGAGACGGAAGTAGAAGTGGCTTCATCCACCCCGTTAATCTATCGATTTACTTCGGTAGATAAGCATACTCGTGTGACGGGATCAGTTGACCCAGAAAGCCGGGGTGATATGACCGAAGCGAGAATTAAGAGTTGCGAGAACACTGATGGGCGAGGCCAAATGCCCATGTGCTTTAGGTCGTTGATACCGTAAACTTTGTTTTACCACTTATGCATAGCTTCTTCCATGGACGGCCAGACGTGTCGTGCTGCAGCTGGTCGGGTGTAAAAGTGGACGCACGGTAAGGAAAGCGAGAAGCCGATATGACAGGAGTAGGATTGGTCGGGATAAGCCAGTAGAAATGCCGCGGAGTATAATACCGGCCCTATTTGCCAGCTTTGAGGGCGGACTCCACACAACCACGGCTGAACAGCTTCCGTTTGTGACGTATAATGTGCCAGTACTTCAGCGAATGAAGGGCTGTCTGGAACAGGAGAATTGGTAGCATTATGCGGAAGTCTCGACTAAGCATTTTCAACGCAGCTTGACTCACCTTCATCGCGCAGTTAATCGGAGATAAACTGAAAAATGCAGCTCAAGCTTCTGGCTCGCTGTTAGGGGTAAGCTTTTGGCTAAGTGCATGAATCAGGAGCTTGTGGTCGGTGAAAAGGATAAGATATCGACCCTCCACTGTGAGGTGGCATTGTTTGACGGCTTTGCTTGTCCAGAAGTTACTGACCAAGAAGACCATATTTTGTTCCTATGTAGTGGGAGCGTTGATACAAAAATCTGAGCTGTTGTCAAATACCAGAAACAAATTGTGACAGGACCGCCGTAACGAACAGATAGCGAAAATCATTCCAAGTGTTCTACCTGCCTCGTGAGTGTGACTGCAGTTGTATTACTCTGATGAGGTAGTCCATACACCTCACTTTTGCACCTTTGTTCATTTGTGTGAGACATTTGAATCTGGCCTCGAATGGATTCTAACGGCCGTGCTTTAACTACGGGGCTTTGAACCTTTGGGTTTTACTGTTGGGTCTATCTGGCCGCATGCCATAGATTTGTATATATTTATGCTTTTTGTGGATTTCAACTTGGTGAAGTAGAAACTATGAATTAATCAATCTCTGATTTTGGGAATCGTTTGAACTGGCTACGCGTTATTCGACTCGTGAGGATCGACTTGCAACGGCTGCGATGGAAAATAAGACAAATCCACCACAAATCTTGGCATGGTGAGTGGGACTGGGTGCAAACTTCGCTCTAATGTCCTTTAGCGCTCTTTGTGAGTCAACCGTGAGTTACTACTTACTTGGACTACCACGAATTACGTAGTGTTTTGGAGGCTAACTCCCAACAGCACGAGATGTTGTTCTCGCTAGGTTTGATACCCTCTGCGGTGGTCTTGTGACCAAGGGGCACGGTTTTCGTTTTACTAGGTTCAAGTTTGACGGGTTTGGCTGCTGACCGATATTTAGGTAAGCGTGAAAGTAGCAAAGCAAATGTTGGACATGTTCATTGCCACAGGAAGATGCAATTAGTAAATCACTCACACAGATGTGAATAAGTTTCAAGCCTAGTGTAATTCCATCGATACAACTCCGGAGTGTCTGAGCTGCATTTCGCAAGCCGAAAGACACAACTAGACGCTCGAACAGACCAAAGATGTGAGAGCGGTTTTTTTAATATCTGCAGCGGAGACTGGGATCTGGTGATAAGACAGTACCGAATCAATCCCAGAGAATGCGGTCTTGGTGTGTATTGATGCTGTGATGTCGTGTACTTTGGGTATGGGACAGCTATTGTAAAGGGAACCCCAGTTTACCGCACGATAGTTGCACACACGATGGCCAACGAATTTCGTTCTTTGTGAGAACTCCATGTGAAAGCAAGGCCCATTGGCTGTGAGGAGGGCGGTCATCACCATGAGAAAGTAGTGTCAAACTCATCTGGCGAGGAATATCCAGATTGATGATGTAGGGAGTGGCCGCGGAGAAATGACTAAACCTTTGGCCGACCGTTAGCTTTGAAACAGGAGGATCATGCAGTATTAGCAAGGACATGGGAACCGGATGGTAGATCGGTATGTTATGCGTGGCGACAGCCATATCATGGGGTATTAACTTGAAAAAACGATTGTGGAGTAAATGGCATGTAATTGTTTACCAGTTGACGTCTAATTCGAAAGGCGAGCGGCTGGAAAAGGACGGAGCTGCAGTGCCACGCGTCTAATAAACCTGAGACGGTTGGCCCAAACATAACACCGGAAATGGAATAATAAAAGTCTGTCAACAAGCATAGCTGTGAGATTCTGTGAGTGGACTTCTAAGAAAACAAATGTGTACAAAATGAAAAACTCGCTGGGAGAAGATTACGAGAGTGATGATCAAAGTGCTGGTTGGGGATAAACCGGTAAACTTCGGATGAAATTTCACTCGTGAATAAATCAAGCAACTATAACTTGAATGTAGAAGCCGTTCGGTAGATCGACAAGCCTTCCGTGACCACGGCAATAGCCTATACAAGTACCTCCAGGAAGTGGTAATAAGATCATCGCGGAGTGATGGTCACCTTCCAAGGTAGATCGGGTGCTTGGGACAGAAAGATGTTGCTAGTCGAATGCAATAAATATATGCAGATACGAACAGGATATGACACATTGCAAGATCAGTGTGATGAGATGAAAAAGCTTCTGTAAACGATAGCTTGGACTTATAAACGTACCAAGTAATTTGCAACCAAACCTCTCACTGCCGGAATATTTTGGAAGACTATTTCGCAGACATGTAGTTTGGTGGCTGAAGTGCGAACTTAGATGGCAACAGTAAACGAGACAGTGGATGACGAGACTTATCTTGTAGAATGGCAAAGTTATGGGTGGAGCCGACGAGTGGATTGTCACGTAACCTCGGGAGATAAGGTGATGAAGGATAATCTATCATTGTCAGTGGACACTTGAAAGAGCTATTATTATATACCGAGGAAAAATAGATAGGAGATTGAATAACACTGGATGGTGCCTTGGTGGTAGTAAACTTTGCTGGGCTGAAAAAAGGTAGGTTTTGGTGATGAAGTTAAAAGCAAGAATAATGGAAATTCAAGGAACGAAAGAGATATGTAGAAGTGGCCATGTTTGCAGGGAACTGAGCGGAGATAAGGAATTTTATAATCGGAAATCATTTTCAGTGGGTGGGGATGACCGCAAGCTCCACACCTTATCTGAAAACCTATTTTGGCGAAGTATGTGTGATCCACAAGATATATTGCGCTCTCACACCATTTTAGACGTCCTGCAAGCCGGCAATGCACTAGCCAAAGTGCTGGGCCTGGCCACATTCAGCTCTGTTGTTGCTGACGCCAGTGAAAAATAATGGCCTTACAAGGGTAACACTGCGTAACCGGTGAGGCAGCGTGGATTAGATCGCGTTGCTGAATAGTTAAGTTTCCCGTATAGGAGGGCCAGAGGGAGCAAGGTTGTGTGGGAGATCTGTGGGTGATTTGGAAATGGAAAAATAAAGAGCGGACGGCCCATTAGGTCCCATTTGGGGACCAAAGGTAAAAGCAGTTCGGGGAACAGTCTTTGCGGTGAAGCCCTAGAACCGGCCGGGTGAAAGTGGAAGATATAGAAAACTATAACACATACAGTGCCAATCGGTAGGTTTGCGCAGCGCGCTGCAAGGGAAAAGGAGATCTTCATACCAGCGTAAAGCCATTAAACGGATGAGCTGCTGATCATGGTGTGTACATCCGTCGAATCGTAGCGAGGCTGCACGTTGTGTGAATTGAGAAAGAAAAATTACAAGAACTGTAAATGTTTGTTGACTGAAACGAGGGCCGCTATCTTGTATGTTGAAATGTGGTTTAAAAAGAAAGGTCTATGCGGTAAAGTTTGCTCTTGATGACTGCTTTGGGCGTTTTCGGGATAGAATACAAATCGGGGGATAAAACGCGCATTTTATTTAGGACTAGTTCGCTGTCGGTCACAAAGTGATCCAGCCTACTGAGCCGGGGCTTTACGCAACTTCGAACCACAAAGAAAACTGTGTGGCAGATTGAAATTTGACGTCTCATGAATTCGGTGGGTGGGCTTTTAAGGAGCGTCCATTATCCAGGTAGGATGAAATGAGATCTCGGATTTGTGAAATGTGGGGAAGCGAATGCCGGTATCTGAGTTGTTTTAAGTCCGGAAGCTGCGGATAACGCAGTGACTGGCTATAGGACCCATCGAAGTTTGGCCGAAAACAAGGAGCTGATCGAAATGGTACGATGTAGCAGAGTTGTTCGAAGTGTCACGATTTGCAATTGAGGGCACCTTTTAAAAGACGGTCTATTGAAACATATGCACCCTTTATGTTGACCGAGTTGGGTGATTTGAATTGTGCATCTGAAGCACGCTTGAAGCGAGAGAGGTTTGTCAAGCGGTGTACATCAATGGAGAGTTCATCCCCTTCATTACTCTAGCAGATGAGAAGGGAAACGAAATTGACTGGCGGGCACGAGGGCCGTACAAATAAGGATGAGTCGGTTTCATAGAGAGGTCAACAAAGTGTAGCTGAAGTGTGGGGTAATTTTGTCCGTGCCGCACCTCATGTAAGACACACTTAAGCGATGCGTGGCCAAATTCGCAACGGATCCCGAAATCAAAAAGCGATTATCCATGAAATTCTACGATACTAGATTATCAGCTAAACAGTGACACGAAACAGATACAAACCTCAATTATGCAATAACAAGGACTCAAAAAACGAGAACCGAATTGCGGCGTGCGAGAAGGGAGCACGTGCATCACGCAAGATCCAGAACAAGGATATGACAGGGCAACGCGCCGGGCGCGAACAAACAAGCGTCCGTAAAAAAACAAACAGTGCGTAAAGCAAGTCAATAGTGTAAATAAGTGAGTGATGTTAAGGAAACATGGGGACTGCAGTGGTTCTTGGGGGATTTTCCACGACCGGTCGTCACACCGTTCACCAAAATCCTCCGGAATCTTAGCAGAATCAAAGATTAGGAATAAGGGTACTGATACTTCCTACCTACCTAGACCCTGCTCTCAGTACGCGTACCTAATACCTTGTCGTCCACTTTCTACTCACGTTCGCTCTCGATCCGGTGGCCACACCGACGCGAGGTTACTCTACGTCGTCCATAAAAACGGCTGATCAATGGCGGCCGTGAAGGCGAAACATAGTTGCTGTCCTGGGGTGAGCCTTTGCCCCTTGGGCGCGTGTGTTCGTGTGTGTGTGGGTGGGTGGGCGGGTGTCATAAGTGAGCACTCTGGTACATGGGCGGATAATGGCGACCATCACTTACGGGGAGATCTTCCATAATGTCAGGGATAAAAGGGGACCATCAGCCCTGCGGCGTGCTTTGATGGAGGCCATGAAGTACAAACGTGTATAATGTAAGTGTGATTGGTGTGTGTCCGGGTATATGATGGAATCACAGCTACCACTACGTATGCCAAAGGCCCCCCGTAACGTCAACGAAAAACGGCCAGCACTGCAACGTGTTTGGTGGAGGTCATGAATTATAAACGTGTATGATGTAAGTGTGTGTGTCACGGTAAACGGTAGTTTATTACGTCAGTAAGTCGTGAATGCCCCCACATATGGGGGTTCCTTTAACTACCTCGAAGACGCATGAGGGATGGTTTACTGCTTTTCCTTGTTATCGGCTTCTCCGTCTTCACTCCCTAGGAGGCTGATGCTGCGCACTCCGCGGATTAGCTTTCCGCGGACGGCCTTCGCCCAACATTCCTCAGCATTTCGACGAAGCTTTCGATGGTTTCCATAACCACGCCCAAAGATCAAGTGCCGAAGTGCCCGTGTTCGTCTGCGATCATCACGACATCCCAAACCCCGGATGGTCTTGTTTTGACCGGCCACTTCTGTCGAGCTTTCAGAGCCGGTAGGTACTCCCGAAGCCATCGCCTCCAAAAACCTTGGCAAGATAGTTGGCCTGCTTCCATCCATGGAAGTAGCCCTCGCGAAGGTTTATCGGCCCTTGGAAACCCTCGTTCGATCTTAGCATCAATAAGTCGTTCGGGGTGAGCGTCAGATGGATGAGGTCTCCGTTGGTTACTGGAACCAGTGGGCTGTGGTTCAGAATTATCTCTACATCGGTCATGACGGTATTCAGCTTCTCGTAGGCGGGCGGCTGTTGCTCAATGATTGACAGCAATATTTGCCTGGTAGACCGAGATGACTGGCCTGCGAAAGATTGAAGTGCCATCATACGCCATAAGCCACGGTTCGATTCTGCAGTTCGTCCCTGTTCATGTTTTCGTGCCAAAGCCGCAGTTCCCGTTCAGCACCCACGAAGTTCGACCCATTGTCGGAGTATATATCTGCCGGTAAGCTTCTTCGGTTGATAAAGCTTTGCAAGGCCCGTAGGAAAGAGTCGGGTTTCATTGAATACGCAACTTCCAAGCGCACCGCACGTGACTTCATGCGTGCCATGATACACCCGTATCGCTTTTCCAACCCCCTCCCATACTTGACCCACGGGGGCCCGAAATGGCCCAACCCGGTATCGCCGGACGGCCACCAGCCTGGAATCACTCTGCGTTCTGGCAACCGAGTCATGTGTTGTTTGCCCGCAGCGGCATTGGGTCTTCTACAATGTACACAACGTCGAATTACGCGTTTTACATTCACTCTTCCTCTCCGCAACCAAGGAGCCTCCGGAATACGCTGGCCACGTTACTTTCCCCGGCATGTCTCTCCACGGCGTGGACGTTTTGGATCACTAGCTCTACCAAAGGTTGTCGAGCCGGAAGCAAATATGGGTTATTTCGTGTCAAAGCCCAAGAGAGAGTTGGTCAGCCTGCCGTCCACCCGTAGTAGTCCGGTAATGAGTCTGGGGTTCAAATGCCTCAAGTAACCTCTCGGAGGTGATATCCCTTTGTCGATTGGTCCTCCTTCTTCCGCCCTCTCATCTTACCGGGTGAAAGCCTCACGTTGCACCATCTTGAACATATCGTGTTCTGTGGCTCGCAGTTCATCGGGACTTGTCGGACCCACTCGTACCCGGCCGGAGGGGCGGACCCCATTCATGACTAGCAAGAGTCCCTCGAACCTAGCCAACCAGACTACTGAACGAAGTTTCTTCATCCAGGAAGAAAATCTGACTGGTCGTGACAAAATGAATGACGCTTCGACGACCGTGGCCGTCATCACCACTCCCTTGACATCCAGTTCCAATTCCGGAGGGTTTTTAGTTCATACTCAGGCCAGTCCTGTTTGGGCACTTTTAGGAACTTCGGTCCTCCCACCCACGTGTCGAACGGCTGGCAGTTGTTCGCACCCCGTGTAAGTCGAATCTCGCAAATCGAGCAACGCGTAGCCAATTCAAACGAATCCCAAAACCAGAACAAGATTGATTCGTAGTTTCTACGGTACTAAATTGAAATGCACAAAGGATACAAATATATACGAACCTCAAGTATGCGGCCTAATAGACTTCACAGTAAAACCCAAAGGTCCAAAGCCCCGTGGCTCAAGCACGACAATCAGAAACGGTTCAAGGCCAAATTCAAATGTCTCACATGGATAAACAAACGTGAAAATGTGTGGTGTATGAGCGAGCTTTCCAAGATAATGTTAAATATAGTCAGATTCACAAAGCACGTTGAACATTTAGAAGGATTTTCAGTATTCGTTCGTTACACCGCCGGCCAAAATCCTTCCGCGAAAATGGTTGTCTAAGGTTCAGGAAGGGGTCATGATTCTCACCCTATCTACCTTTAACTTATTGTCAGTGCCTGTGGATACTAACTTCCTGTGTTATCTGAACGTGAAACAGGTTTTTGCCGTAGTCATCATCGCACAATCCATAAGGAATCAATTCCAAATCCCGCTGCACAACTTGAGATTGACATATTCATCAGGAGACCAGCGCATATAGTCAGACGCACGATGAAGATGAAGGCTTCGCAGAGTGAAGTGTTTCGCCGCACGAAATAAGTCTAAGCATCACAAGCAGTAACCCATTGCAGCAACTGGTTAGACTAATTTTGTTTACAAGCATGAGCGCAGAAGTTGAACGCAGGTGCAACGCCTAATGAGATATCGCGTAAAATTGACAGGTCACGAACCAGTGGAATTACATAAAATTAACGCACCAAATCTTCCGAAAGAAATGAAAACCGGTTTCTGATTATGAATAAATTTCGAAAACAAGTGTACGGCGGACAGTATCGAAATACACATGAACACGGAGATTGATCGAATACTGGCATCTATCAGAGTATTTCAAAGTTTTTCTGTGCACAAAATATGTGACAATCAATATTGTATAAAATGTAAATAAATGTTCTTCTTTAAAGATAATAATAGTTTCACAATGTGCTCGCAGCTAGTATGCCTCACCTGAACTGTTCAAGTGAAATACTGGTGAATTTCTCCTCTTCGCCTATGTGCACGCCAGATAGAAACTGGAACTAAGTACATTTGCAACCTTTCAGAAAAAATGGGTCCAGTTGATTAGTTGTAGGGCATGAAATGCAATAAAGTGCTGAGAAACTCGGAGCGAGGCGATCTGCGAGCTACTTTGTCTTTTGTATGTGGTTTCGAGCTCGAATCATCAACATTTTCCTCGCTGTTTCCTGCTACGAGTGGATTAACTCTCTGATGTCTCGAACACGTTCTTCGTTTCTTCCGTTTCCTGTAATGTAACACAACTGTAGGATCTGTCCAATAGGCAAGGCTCAGTTCGGCGGTGGTGCAGTTCTCTTTTAGCATTCGTGCTACCTTAAAACCCAATACCAGTGCAGTCGTTTTGAGCTCGTTTAGGGATACTGACTTCAGCTCAGCAATTTTTGTTTTGGCAAAGGGTACTTTGTTTCGCCGCCGGCCATGCAGTTCCACCCAGGTACCGTACACTGTCACTGGGTCGGCAAATTTCAAGCTGCTTTGGGTGACCTGCTGGTGTCCCTTTTTGAGATATTTCAAAAGCCTCCGGGCAACTTCTCCTTTTCTCAATAAGTGACTTGACGGTGGTATCTCGGGTATAGCAACTTCATGTTGCCCACTGTGAAGTCCCGTCTTTGAATTCGCCATCAAAAGCACCGACTGATCCTTCGAGTGAACTTCGCTTTCCTGAGATGGACCGTTGGATTCAATATCGAAAGGCTGATCGTGTTCTACAGAGGCACTTCTCTCAGCAACATTTGAGCAATTTATTGATGCCGATTGTTGAAGTTCGCTCGTCAGTGGTCCGAGAAGTGTCCAGCCTAGTATCGTTCGCGTAGCGAATGGTTCTTTTCGATTGCTTATGCTCTGTTCAAGCACCCAGTGAGCCTCTGGTACATTGCATCCAATTAGTATGTCGACGTGGGGGCTAGAAACTTCTTCGAACTCTATGTCCCTGAGATGAGACCATCTCTTGGCGATCGATCTAACAGAGTCGACTGGTCTCATTGGCAAGCTGTCTATTGCAAAAGCTTCCGGAATTTCTACGGTCCCCTCATCAGATAAAGACGTTAACTGCAGGGTCAGCCTCTTAGAATTGCTAACATGACCCCCTGCAATCGTGCTGATAGTGAGCGGGGTAGGCTCGCCTACTAGTTCACAGCTTTCTACAAGCTCGCGAGTAATCAGCGAGGTATCCGACCCCGTGTCCAAAAATGCATTGACCCTCCTCAGTCCTTTAGGTGTCACGATACCGACAGGTACGATGCCTAATCTTGCCGGTTTGAAATCATCATGTCCCGTTGAACAGACAATTTTGGGTTCATCTGGATGAATAGGTCTATTGTTGAGAAGGCCATGCAGTAACGAGTGATGATTACCCAAGCATCCGTCTTGGTTGCATTTCACTCTTAAGCTGCATTCAGAGGCTCGATGAGAGTTGTTCAAACACATAAAGCATGAGCCAATCCTTTTTACTGCGCACCACCGATCGGGTACACTCATCCCATGAAAGGTCGGACAATCTGGTAACCGATGCAGGGAGTTGCATAGCTTGCATTCAGCTGACCTCTCGGGTTCTTGACTTATCACGTGCATGATAGCCAAAGACTGGGTTTGGTTACAGTCCTTCTCCACAATTTGAGATGTTGGTTCCCTTCGCGCCAGTCTGCAACTTTCGCGTACGATTTGTCCAAATCGACTGTTGGCGATACGGGATTGACGACCTATGAACTCTGTCAAATCGTTGAACGTAGATTCCCGCCCAAGCATATTTATTTTTTCAGCTTCCTCTGCCCATCGGCTCTGTAAATCAATAGACAGACATCGGGCAATGCATTCCTGTGTGTGCAATGCATTCAGATCGGACTGGTATCCTAAGTGCTCCAGTGCTATACTGCAATTCTGCATTTTTATCACCAAACTCGACAGTGATTCAGCCTTGCCCTCAGTCCTTTTCGCCTCCAATAAAACACTATCAATTAGGCTTCTAGCCACCTTGAATGGTTGTCCAAACAAATCTTTCAGGATTCTGCGCGCCCTGATGTACCCCATCGGTGGATCAAGCATCGCGCAGCCTTCGATAGCACTTTTGGCTCTCCCACGACAGTAATGTAATAAATACAAAAACCTTTGACCAGGATCTGCAACTTTGCACTCAACAAAATTTTCGAATTGTTTCATGAATATACAGTATTGCTCGGGGTGCCCGTCGAAGTGGGATAGCTCCACTCTCGGCAGGTCAAGAGCCAAAACCTCGGTAGTTTCAGGCTGTCTCAAGGGTTTATATTCGTCGATCACAGTGCTTTTTCGATGTTGACATTGTGAACTACATGGACTCTTTGTTGGCTCTCTGAGACCAGTTCCTTGTGTAAGGGGCTCTGCTTCCTTTCTGGCTAACCGCAGCTCGTTTTCTAATTCTATTACTCTCATTCTATAAGTACTAATATCGTCAAACGCATCGCGGTTAGAGATAAATGACCTGGCACTGACAGAGCTAGTAAACTTAGCATTATCTAGAGAATCAATAACACCCGAACCATCCCCAGAGACTTGCCGAGTTATTTCCTGTTGTCTCAAAAGGTCCTTGCTTCCTCGTCTGGGCATTTCCAATGGGTTTTCTTGTCCAGGTTCCACTTGAGTACTGTAAGTCGAATCTCGCAAATCGAGCAACGCGTAGCCAATTCAAACGAATCCCAAAACCAGAACAAGATTGATTCGTAGTTTCTACGGTACTAAATTGAAATGCACAAAGGATACAAATATATACGAACCTCAAGTATGCGGCCTAATAGACTTCACAGTAAAACCCAAAGGTCCAAAGCCCCGTGGCTCAAGCACGACAATCAGAAACGGTTCAAGGCCAAATTCAAATGTCTCACATGGATAAACAAACGTGAAAATGTGTGGTGTATGAGCGAGCTTTCCAAGATAATGTTAAATATAGTCAGATTCACAAAGCACGTTGAACATTTAGAAGGATTTTCAGTATTCGTTCGTTACACCCCGGGAGCACAGATCTCCTGGGCTATCGCCAGACCTGTCACGCTTTCACTGGGTAATGGCCGATTCGTCGTTGATGGTCGTGAGCCGGCTAGCCACGAAAGTAATAAAAGGCCCCTGACGTTTGTAATGTAGCACAGTACTATTTTCGAGTCCGTCCAAAAACTAGTTCACCAAATAAGTGAATCGAAACGTCTCTTTACGGCAGGTACCGCCCTGACCGCTGACACGGCTGCGCTGAGTTCAAGGCGCGGGATCGAAACCGCTGTTACGAACGTATTATTAAGGTTTGTATATTGTTTACGATACTAGATTATTAAAATAAACAATGACGTAAACAATATACAAACCTCAATAATACGATCACAAAGTCTCAACAACGAGAAACCGAATAGCAGCGTGTGAGCAAACAGCACGTGCGTCACGCAGGTCCTGAACAAGGATGTGCCAAAATAGCGCTCTGGGCGCGAACAAACAACAATTGGTCCAGAAAAACAACCAGTTCGTAAAGACAAGTCAATAGTGTATGGAAATGAGTGATGTTGGGAAAAACACTGAATCGCGAGGGAAAAAGGGGGATTTTCCACGACCGGCTGTTACAACCGCCTTCAGTGGGGCAACGCGAGCTTTGGCGAACAGGATCCTCGTAGCATACTGGCCATCCCCCGTGCACCATCGTCTTTATACCACGGCCCCGTACCCGACTTCGAAAGCTCCCGAAAATAAGTGAAGCTCTCCTGCTCGTGTTATATGACCAGTTGATAAAGCCGTGGAATCCATATGTTCCCTAGTTTATTTAAGGTGTTCAGAAATTCTTCTCATTCCAGCCGGCCTTCTCGGTCCAGCGGCTGGTCCCAATCGACTTTCTAACGAGAAAGCCGCTGCAGCAGGATCTTTCCCGGCAACAGCCAAGGAGAGACGGAACCGAGTGGATCGAACAGACTGGAGACAGCAGATAGTATACCACGAAAAGTTACTGGGTGGTCAGGAACTTTTATCTTGAAAATGAATTAGTCCGTTTCCGCGTTCCATTGTGTCCCTAGAGAACGTTCGGCAAAGATTGGAGAGCCGTCCAAATCTCCAACCCTTTCGGCCCTCTCGTGGTACTGGATGGCTTTGAGCGCTTCCGAAGCGTCCGACATCCATTTCGTAAGATGGAAGCTGCCCTCTCCCAGCAATCTTGTTAGGCCCCCGAACTGCGCTAGGGTCAAGTCTGCATCACTGAGTGGCTCAAGATAGTCGTCCACGTAGAAGTTTCTGCTGACGCTATCTACTACCGACCGACGGATCAAATCTCTAAGTTTGTTCGCTGATTCTCCAAGGGCGTAGTTCGCACAAAACGGTGATGATATGGCTTCGGAGGGATGGACTGTCATCTTGCAATTTATCGTTGCCTTGCTCCGGTTGTTCTCTTCCCACCACAGGAAACGCAACGCATCTCGTTCTTCTCCCATTATTTTCACCTGGTGAAACATTCCCCTGATATCGGCGGACAAGGCCACTCTACCTACTCTGAAACGGCACAAAACTTCGCTCAGTGGCGTGGTCCAGTCCGGTCTTTGTAGCAGACGATCACTTAGCGACCCGCCTTTGAACTTGGCTTCGCAATCGAAAACCACCCGCAATTTTCCGGGTTTCATGAGGTTGCTAACCGGGTAGTGAGGTAGATAACAAATCCCATTTCGGTAGTCGGTGGTAGCAGGCACCCTTTCAAAGTAGCCTAGAACTTCGCTTCGCTTCATTAATTATGCATACCTTTCCCACAGATACTGGTCGCGGACGAAATAGTCTTTGTAGAGCATAGTTTCTTTGGCCAACCCAAGGGTCACCTAGTGTGTGCCCTGGGAGGGGACCTCGAACTGTTTTTAAGGCTCCTAGTTACTTGTCGCACTGTTTGCAGAGCGAAGTGGTCCCCTTGCGACAACGGTAGTCTCACGTCTCCGACGTCCCGAAACTTTTTCTCATACAGCTACCGCAATTGATACTCTATACGGTTCATTTCGGCTGATACGTTATCCACGAAACTGCGTCTCCCCACTGGGCCATACAGCATCCATCCCAGAGCTGTGCGTACGGCGTAAGGTGCCTGGCGGTTGCTCACTCTGTGGTCAAGTACCCAATGTGCCCCTGGCACTTCTCAGCCGACGAGGAGGTCCACTTTGTCATCTTCCCAGTCTACAACGGTTAGGTCCCGCAGGTGGGGCCACCTATTCAAAATTGTGTTCGCTGACCTTGGTGCTCGCACGAGGAGATCAGCCAGTGTAAATGCCTCCGTTAACTCGATTTGCTCGTTGGTGTCTAAGGAGATGAGCTGTGACCTCAACCGTCCGGAGTCACTACTTGCTTTCCGCTCACCGTACTCACTGCTAACGACATCGCACCTTTAGCGAGCCCGTGTTGGTCGGCAAATCTTTCCCTCAACAGGGTTGTGTCCGATCCACTGCCAACGAACGCCAACGCTTTGGCCACCGCAGTTGGGGTCATCACCCCCACAGCAAATACCCCCCAAAGCACTGGTTTACTGGTAGACCGCAACGTTGAACAAATAACACTGGGCTTGGTGTTCGTCTCTGGTGTAGCTTCCCTCGCCTGGTGCAATAATAGATGGTGTCTGCCAGCGCAGACCTCGTGACTACATCTGGTCCTTGTTCGGAAAGCTACTGCCCGGTGCTTGGTTTTGAGGCATATAAAACACGCTCCTGTCGACCTCGCCATTCCCCAAAGTTCGTCTATTGTGGCACTGATGAACTTGGGGCATTCTAATAGCCCTTGGCTAGCGTCACAGGTGTTACGAACGTTTGAGCAATGCGTAGCCAAATTCGCAACGGATCCCGAAATCAAAAGACGATTATCCGTGATATACTACGATACTAGATTATTACAATAAACAATAACATAAACAATATACAAACCTCAATAATACGATCACAAGGACTCAACAACGAGAAACCGAATAGCAGCGTGTGAGCAGACAGCACGTGCATCACGCAAGATCCAGAACAAGGATATGACAGAGCAACACGCCGGGCGCGAACAAACAAGCGTCCGTAAAAAAACAAACAGTGCGTAAAACAAGTCAATAGTGTAAATAAGTGAGTGATGTTAAGGAAACATGGGGACTGCAGTGGTTCTTGGGGGATTTTCCACGACCGGTCGTTACACTGCAGGATGTTGGGATCCATAAGGAATAGTATGCGGTGGACGATAAATCATACTCGCCGGGACAGTTTCTGAGGGACAAGTTCTAATCCTCCCCATAAAGAGTTAAAAAGGGGAGCTTGCGAAGGAGGAAAAACGAAATAGGAAGAAAAACTTTAGCTGAAATACTGGTGCACCCCGCCGGCTTTGCATTTCAGGGGGTCCTTTCTGACTGAGGTGTCCCGGGAATGGAAGTTTCACCGTCTGGACTATCTGGGGCTAGCCAAGTTCCTCTGACTGGCGGAATCTGAGGAGTGTCATCAACCGCCAGCTCCCAAAGTTCTAATATCCTATGGGAGATGCACGGACAGTTGTTAGAGATGCATCTCAGCGCGTACTCAGCAGATGTCCCAGAAGATTGAGGACTACTTTTAGAGGGGTAAACCCGATTTGGGATCGTTTGACAGCTCTTCGTTGTTTGATTCCGACAGCGAAGCCCTTTGCGGGGCTTCGCCTTTTATGAGGTCACTCTTTTCTAGGGCACGTCCGAAGACATGTCTGTGTTGAGGTTGAGCCAAAAGGATTACGAGAAGAGAGCACCTTATTGGGCAGTTGTGGGGTATTATGAGGCGAGGTGCGCACCTGAATTTCCCGCAGAGGCCACGCTAGTTTTAGAAACAGCGGATACTGTGATCGCTAAAAAATGGAGTTACTGAGGGATTGCCCAACATTCCTAGCCCACTTCGCTTGAATCTCGGAGGCTTACATTTCCTGATGGCCCGGCTAGGATTGACAGGGCAGGAGGTGATGCTTTCTTCACTGCCTGCCTGTTCTTCAGAGGCTTCCATTGATCCATGCATGGAGTCGACGACCTTTGTTTGCAGCTTGCTATCTGATTCTCCCAGGTTCACTTTCTGGGTGATGAATGCTAGAGTCCCGGCTGAAGCCTGAGCCTCGGAGAAAGGACAAGAGACTACCGAGAGGGCATTAGCAGATGCTAATTCCGTAGGTTCGACTGTTAACTTGAGCTCGATTTCCCTTTCAGTCTGACTAGCGAGGAAGCTCGGAGTAGCCGTTCTTCCCTCGGGATTCCCCTTTTCCATATCGAGCACTTTTGGCCTGCTTCCTTTTCGAACGGATGTGAGTAGATCTGTTTTGTGAGAGTCACCTGACATGCTTGAGTGTCTCTCTTATCACGCTTGTTCGTGTGAGTGGTTTCTAGACAGTAACTTTAGAGTTGAATTCCGAGATAAGCCTTGATGTATCTTTCATAGGCTTCAAAAGCGCCCAAGTCGTCTTAGCTGGGTTGGGAACTTAAATAGTCAGGCCTCCAAAAAGAGTTTCGGCCTGTTCCACTGGGTTTGGGATTCCTCTAAAAATGACCCCAATTTACTGCTCATTTTGCTGATTCGGATATCTTGCTGATTAAAACGGCTGTATCCGCTGGGGCCCTCTGGGTAATTGACGGTGCTGCGGGAGCTGCAGGGAACAGCGCCGGTTAGACGTGTCAGGTGGACAACCTCAGAACCTGCAGTGGACACCCCAGCCCATATCCTCCACCTTAGTTGTTGGTTGGCCAGGCCGGGGCAGCATCAATAAGTGGTCAGGGTCAAAACACTTGGCTCCTAGTCTAGGCACATGGGAAGGGTAGACAAGCCCAGGTTTGGGACCGAGTTGATACCAATCGCTTAGTCAGAAGGGAATTAAAGACACAGTACACTAAACTGGGCGAGAAAAACGAGAAAAATTGGAGGCAACTCAAAGATATGCAGCAACAATATAAATGGCGGGAAAGGGCAGCAGAGCCAGTTCGTATTCAGAAGTACCGCCTAAGTTCATCGCTGTGCCTCTGCTGGAGTACGGTAGTCAGGCAGTGCACTCTGGTCTTGTCTGAGATCGTGAGATCCTAAGAAGAGTTCAGAGGGCCTCCGCCAAAGCAGTAAGTGGTCTATCCCACCTACCTTGTCCCGTCCGCCTCTCACTCCTCAACCTCTATCCCCTTGACGTAAGACGCGTAAGAGGTGATCTGTTTTTGATGTTCTATCTTTTTGAATCAGGTCAAAGCGATGACTTCTTCTACGTCTGTCCAGCCTCTTCTCTCCGTGGTCACAGCAGAAAGGTTTTCAAACCGAGGCCACGCACTTCGCTAAGGATTAACTTTTTTAGCCATAGGGTTATTACTATGTGCAATGCACTTCCGGAAGACATTGTTCTCTCGTAGAACAAAACTATCTTCAAAAAATAGCCAGACCTCTACCTGGGTCTCCCCCAATAATTCCTGATCAAAAAAACGAAATAGATGTCTTTTATTACGTACATGTTCATGAATGTCGCACCCCCACTCAGCTTAAGGCACAGTGAGACACTGCATGATGTTATGTGTATTTTGTTTTCGCTGCCACCCCCGCCATCCCCCCGCTTCTTTTTACTCTCGTTTCAGCTCGGTGAATGCGACGGAAGATCAAAGATTTCCTCGCGAACCGGGACAATTGGGCTCAAAGCCTCGAACCCGTGTAGTACTTCAAGACTTCAAGACTACCACAAGCGTCGGGGGAACAATTGGCTCACCTGCCGCATTCGTTGTTTGGACTCTGTGGAGATGTTTAGAAAAATGATTATTCAAAACTCCTTAGGTTTCGTCTGGGGAGCCATGAACTACTTCGAAATTTTTATTTTATCTTGTTTCAATGTTTCAAAGTGCGTTGGTCTGCAGCCATTTTAGGCGCTCCTGGCGCATTTGTCGCTTGCTGATTGACTGTGGGGCGTTATGTTCCGGATGTACGAATTGTTGACACGTTTGGACCTCAAAAACACAGCATCAAAGAACCTTGTGTTTCTCATAGTTTGATTTGAACTTCTGGCACCCGTGAATCTCGTTCTACCATCGATAACATGAGTGAAATACACCATTCCGATAGGAAAAGCATGATTCAGTATGTTTCAAGTCGAGAGAGGGGCGCGTACTCTTCTGGATGCAGGCAGACTATACCCGAAGTCTTGACATGTGTGCGGCGGATGAAGCCGGTCATTGCTGCAACCCCCTCAGATTGTCGGTCCACCTACTTGCTGCGACTCAATCTGGATAACAAACTGCTAGCCGCAGCACACGGGGACCGTTCGGTGGCCGTTTACTGTGCTTCAACAGGTGCTCTTCTAGCCAAATGTGTAGGACACGAAAGGTCACCATGGACTTTGGCCGTAAGCTTGTTCTCTGCAGTCCTGTCTTTACCCGACTTGGTTTTCCATATTAACTATGTTGTGTTACACCAGTTTTTGTTCCTTTATTGTCATGTCCCAGTATATCGCTAGTTCTCGTTTTGTTTGTGCTCGGGGTCATATATAGACTTAATCGGCGCTATGGTAGTTATTCCTTTACGAACATTGACCAACAGTGTGGTGAGTAATTATCCAGGTAGCACCCACGCGAAACCGGTGTCGGCAAGTCGTAGGCACTATCATTAGGGTGTCTGGGGAGCTGTGTCGGGGTCCATATGAGCATACCCACACCTCAGAAAAAAGTGTGCGAAAAATTAGTGTGGCTTTTAATCCCCCATTGTTCTTGTTCGAGTAACAGCTATACTTCTTCCATTCTGGTGATTTTAAGCCACCGCTTTCCAAAAGCAGACTATACTCTTGCAGCACCCAGCCCGTTCGTAACATCGATCTTCGATCGGCTTCCGGTCGGTTTTTGGTCGATTTGTTTAGTAGCCATTTTACACGGATGAACAATAAATTGATACGAAGGAAAATGAAGACTGAAGTAATGTACAATGCTCCGTTGGTGTTTTACTTGGATGTATTGGTTTAGTTCTTCGAAATGCCGTGAAAACCCCGGTATGGATCGCTCTATTTCACTCCCTCGAAATGGGAGAAATAAGTATAGTTATTCGAAAGATCATGATTTAGGAGATAGAAAAAAGCACCGTAATAGGCAATTTGGGTTGTTGGGACATATTAACGAAGCATATCACGTATTTCAAACGATTCGCTAAAACCGCTCGAAAACCGGCCAGAAACCGATCGGTTCTCGGCCGGCTTGTGGTCGTTTTCGTATCGGTTTTTACTATTGCGCCGATCGGTTTGCGACCGATTTTTTGGACGGTTTCTGAACGGTTTCCGAGCGGTTTGTGTCAGTCATTTGCAGTACGTCACATGCTTCGTTGATTTATTTCAACAACCCAAATTACGTATTACGATGCTTTTTTCTATCTCCTAATTTACGATTTTCCGAACAACTGTCATTATATCACCCGTTTCGAGGGAATAAAATAGAGCGATCCATACTGGAGTTTTCAGGACATTTCGAAAAACTAAACCAATTCATCCAGGTAAAACACCAACGGAGCATTGTACATTACTTCGGTCTTCATTTTCCTTCGTATCAATTCATTGTTCATCCGTGTAAAATGGCTACTAAACAAATCGACCAAAAACCGACCGGAAACCGATATGTGTAATAGTAAAAACTGATCGGTTTCGGAACGGTTTTGTTCTCAAGGTAAGTTATGTAGCAGTACAGGTCTATATTGTGAGCCGACGTACATCATGCGTCCATTTTCGTCAGTAATCAGTTAAAATCAGATGCATTTATTTTCGAAGTTGGTTTTTACTTTCCCATAGTACTGGGCAGTTAACTACTCGGATTGTAGGCGCCATATCTCCACTCTATATTCCGTTTCGATCGAATGGACGGTTTTGACTCATTTATCCTCCCAAACTAGTCTTTTGTCGAGCTGTTTGGTTCTTAATTACGGTTGAAGTAGTAAACCCCATAGTTGGGAAACACTAGGAGAAATTTGTAGGGAGCGTCCAAGTTTAAACCACTTTGTTGAATTCGCTTTAAGAAGAGGTTTTAGATGAGTGGGAATAAAGAGTGGAAGTGTGCCACGGCAGCCATCCGGAGAAAAAAAGACTGAAGGGTCTAAGCCCGAATCGAGCGACAGAGACCTGGCAAGTGTGACTAGCTGCTTCTGCTCGGGATTAACGTTGAAAACTAATGAGAACGTGAGCATCCGAGACAAGTTCGGAGGAACAAAACCCAAAATAAGTGGTAGAATAAGGACAGTAAAGTAACTCCCCGACGATGGGCAAGTGACTGCAAATTGGATGTTAAAACTGGGTCATCTACCAAACGAATGGCTCTACGTTGGCTGATCGAGAAGAGAATGAAGAAGACGAAGCTCCACCCCACACGTGCCAGCAGTGTTCAAGTTTGGGGTGGATTTTAGCTTTGTTCAGCAAGAGGAGGTAAGTTGGTTTTAAGGAAAGTCTACCTCAGAATAGAAAGAAACCACGAGAAGCTAGCGAAAATGTGCGTATGAAGATGAAGATAGATCCAGGGGAGTCATCGAGTTGGAGGGAAACGGGATGAAAACAAGGAGTGATGTTTAAGAGAAATTGAGGGAAGAAATGTTTTAGGGGCAATAAAGGGGACATGATTTTGAGAGCCTCAACATATCTGTCTAAAGTCCAAACTGAGTACTGTTTGAAGAGCACAACGGTCACGGTCACTGTTGGGGATGGCATGGCGGGTAGCGGCCAAGAAAGGGAGTAACGTATGGTAGCATAATCAGCCAATGCTTGGATAGGATTAGGGGTGAAAAGTAAGCGGTCGGTAGTGAAAAGCAGGAGGGTGGGTAAGAGTAAAGAACCCTGGGGAACACCGGTTTTGACGGGAAATGGCTGTGATTGTGCTCCATCCACTCGAACGGAGATGGACCCGTTATCGAAAACTCAACGTCCACGAGACAAGGGCTGAAAGAAATCCAAAAGTGAACCCTTTAGATTATAGTGCTTTGTGCCAGACATGGTCAAAAGTCTTCGAAATGTTAGTGAGACCACGCGTGTTTTTGCGTAGTTATTGTGTACTGCCGACCAGGAGTGCAAGATCATACCTAGGAGATCACTCGTGGGATCCGTATTGGCAACCGCTTCCCAGTCCTTCACATTCGAGGGACGGTCGCAGCTGGTCGGAGTTTATGGTCTCAGTTACTATGGTAATGGTAAGTTAGAGAAATCTGAAGGTGGTTGCTCAGACTGCAAAAGTCGCAGTGTTAGGGAATAGGAAAAGTTGCGGCTTCTTTCCGTGGGACAGGAAACGTATCAGACTAAAGAGGAAGGCAAATAGGCTGTCAAAATTAGTGCTGAATTGACACATTTTCAGCACGATTGTTGGGGTACCTTCCGACCAATCGGCTTATTCTGGTCGAGTGTTCAAGGTCTGGCGTATCTTCCTGGCTATGACAAGAGGAACAAAAAGACGACTAGTAAAAGTGGTTGGAGGCGAAAGAATGAGGGAGTCGGTTCAAGTTGAATTAGAAGCAAACCAGGAACGAGAACATCAGCTTTCTCATGGGATTCACAAACTAGAAGGCCGACGGAGTTAGAGATGGAAAAGCAATTGGAGGAGTGAAAAAAAAGGGGGGGGGAGGCGGCTTTGGAAAGAGACCAAAGTGATCAGTTACCAGTAGCGGAAGAAGCTAGATGCTGAACTTTGCAGCGGATGAAAGGAAAGCAAGCATTTGTTTCTGACCTGCACGAAGAAACGACGAGGTTGGGAAGTAGCGGAGCGGCACCACCGTCTGAATACTGGGTTCTTCAAGCGTACAGCGCTACTACAGGCGCGGGTAACCCAATAAGGAGAGCTTAGTTTGCCGGATTTGGAAGTGCGCAGTAAAAATAAGCATGTTTTAGAGAACAGCCTCAGTAACGTTTGAAACGAAGGTGGAAACATCAGAGATAGAACAACAGTCATCCCAGAGATAAGGGGTCAAAAAATCACAAAAACGATCACTGTTGGCCGAATTGTAACGTCAAAAGGTGCGTCTGGGGTTGCACATAAAAACTGGGCGAGAAAAGCGATGGAGGAGATAAGACAGTGGCGTGGTGAGCCCAGTGGAGAATGGGAGGTAATAACAGAGAATAAAGAGGGAAGGAAGGTAAAAAAATTGAGGGTCTGTACTCCATCGCCAGCCCGATTGGGAATGCGTTTTGGGAAGTCAACGAGTTGACTTAGATTGTTGACCAAAGCGAAAGCTTCAGCTTTGCGCCATACCCGTAGTAGTAGACAGTAATCTACTGTCGTCCGGATCGTTACCACACCTGACCTATTAGGACCTTATGTAGTTCTTCGCCACTCCAAGTCTCAGGGTCTGGTTCCAGGTTATCCCCAATAGTGCAGTGGGCCCTCGTGGCTATGGGGTACATACCCCTTCCACTGCACTCATGCGTAAGCATGTAATAAAAGTGTCAAGAGTGCAAAAGCCATTTCTTACTGCCGACATTGGTCACCAAGATTGATGACTTGGTAATTGGAGCCTGATGCAGGCGACTTCTCAATGCCGGAAAACAATAAATTAGAAGGTGAGGGATGGCTGTTGCTGGGAAATCAATGCACGGTACAGAAGCAATAGTTTACAGAAAGAAACCGGATTTTCAGCCACATCAGTTGGCACTCGTTGAAAAAGTCCAAGTATGTAATACGGGAAGTGGCGACAGGTTGTTGGTGTAGGCGCAGATGCCGACTTCAGATGAAAATAGGGGATGGAAGAAGTAGTTCGGAAACGATGTAGTTGGTATCCAACGGGGGAATTCGCGCCTCAGTCAAGAATGAGGCAAGAGGGGGAAAGGGTTGGAGATAGTGATGCACAGAATGGATATCGTGGTTCGAGCTGAAGGTGCCGATGAGAGCTAGGATTTTATTGAGTAGACATGGGTAATGGTTTTCTGAGTTGTACATTTCTCGAGTTTCTTGGTGAAACCGGAAACGTAATCCTGTTGCTTGGAGTAGTGAACCACACAAGGCTCCCAAAGGAAAAGCGAAAGTACTGCGCCGGGCGTCGTCAGAATTGTGTATCACCCGTAGGTCTCCATAATTTTCCGTTGGGTTGATGTGAGTTAAGTGGGTCGGTAGTTGAAAGGTTGGAAGGGATCACCACTCTTTGGGATGGGAAAGACACGTCCAATCTTCAAACATGAAGAGAAAGTTATTTTGTAATGACTGATTGAATAAACAATGAAGAACGGTGGCAAATTATGGTGCACAGTTCTTTAAGTGAATGGTGGGGAATGCCGCCCGGGTCGGGAGATTTCGATTCGCTAGGTGAATGCAGAACTGACGTTACTGGTAATGATTTTGTCAGCAAAGAGAGGCACACAAAATGTCGAGGAAGAACGCACGGCAGGCGTGTGTGACAGTGGAGTTGGACGCAAATTGACTGCAAAAACTTCGGCTTTTTCCGACATTAGAATCACGAATGATCTGCTCGTCCACTTTATCGCAAACTTATGTCGAAAGGCATATCCGACGTTCTCGTAAGATTTTGGCTGAAAACACGCCCGTTCACCCCCATCTTAGCATACGTATGTCAGCATTTGCCGCTGGATCCCATTACGAACATCTCGCACGGTACCTCAGCAACCCGAATTCTATCCACTGATTTCAGTAACTCGCTCTGTTAACTTTTATTGATGAATTTTGCGAAGCAGTGGTTATGTAGCAGCCAAATATGCTCATGCAAAAGAATCGCATTTGACATGAGATTGTTTCCAACACGCTGTTTCTTTTCCACCGAAATATTTCACTATGCGTTCTATGGATTGGTGGTCAAGTATAATGTGATATCACGTGGACCTAGAACGATCTTGAGGGTTCCAATGTGGTTCGCTGGTTTGCGGTCCACTCAGCATGCATTCATTCGGGTTGTGCAGAGGCTAGAAGCGTGCCGTCGATAAAAACCGAGTGACTGGGGTCGTCTGTTGTAGCAAACCCATGAGGCTTCATGAGCATCTCATCGTGAAGCCGGCTTATCCTCTTCAAGGAGCCGGCCGCTGTAAAGTAAGCTATCCTAAATGGGGCAAGATTCGCTAGGACTCATCGGGCATCCTCAACTGGCAGACCGCGATCCAAAAAGCGTTTAAACCACTCTTTCAGTCACCGGCTCCCAACACAAATTTTCTGTTACCCAACAGATAGTGCTTGGTCGCTACCTTGAACAGAGGGCCCAGTACGCTGGGTACGCCACTCTGTACCTAGTTCCCAACACTTCATAAACGGTCCCTCTACACACCGCTTATAAGCAAGTCCCATTCGGGACATCCATCAAGCCCACTTTTGCCCTCGCAGGAGCTAGCCGCATAAAATTATAAGTAACCAACGAAGATTTGAGTTCATGTACTGAAGTTCAGCGCTGTCATGTTTGGCACAGCAGTGATTGGTTCTTATAGTCATTGCTGTTTATCTTTCCAGTCCTGATGTCCTTTATTTACAAACGCATTGGAACGCGGTGACTTTCATCTTGCCATTTCCAGTCGTTATTGGACAGAAAATCCGAATGCGCGTGTAGTATGACATAGAATAAATTCACTTGGTTCTCTTGAAAATTGTAGACGTTCTTCGCCGAGGCGCTCACATATCCCGCTAATAATAAGTAGGTATCTAAACCTCAGAAGATACAATTTTAGTCAGTGGTGCCCCACTCATGTATATATATATATATATATATATATATATATATATATATATATATATATATATATATATATATATATATATATATTACATCGGCGTGAGAACAAGCATAATGCCAGCGCAACAACAACAAAGCAAAATTACACAGTCGAGGGGTGGGGATGAAAATCCAACATAAAGACTACCGAACACGTTCTGTGGATTTTTTTGTCGGTTTTTCAATTTTGCATGCGAAACCGGAAGTCTACAGACAGGCCATACAGTATTCGCGCCACCGGATTCGGTTCTGAGCCATATCTCAGCGCTTCTAACCAGCGGCAATCCTCATCTCTTGGGTCCAACCAGGAAGGCGCGGAGCACCAACCGAAGCTAACTTCATGCCCCTGCGCCAAGTCATAATCTGACCGCCACGTCGTTTCTTCCAGCCTTGCCCAGCAGGTGCGGAAAGTGTACGATAAGGTAAACAATAGGCAGACATACGCAAATCGTGCCCGAGCCATCGGAGGCAGCGTAGAGCGATTATTTCTGCCAGAGTGCCACTATCAGCACCGAACACACGACGACGAACCTCGTCATTACTCACTAAGTGTTCCCACTAGACACGAGCAGTGCTTTGGAGACACCGGTGGCTGAATACAGAAAGCCGCCGGGCATCCTCAACGCGGAGAGGCCACGTCTCGCAACCGTAAAGAACACTGCTAACTGTGGCATTCTACACAGTTCCCTTGAGAGAGAACCAGATGTCAATGTGACTCCACAAATGACGCAGGTTCGCGAAAGCTGCTCTGGTTCTCGCAGTTTTTGATGTGCTCTCCTCCTCAACACCAACACCGGCTGTGATCGAGCTCCCTAGGTATTTATAGCCATTGACTATCTCTAGCTAATCATTACCAAGGGTGAGTGTAGGCACAAGCTCCTCCTAGTCTTGGACAGGCACTTTGAAGGCGCAAAGTATATAGCATATCGGGACACTTCAATCGCCAAGCGATTCAATTCGTGTTGAATCATCTGTGCACTGTCGCTCAGTAAGACGATATCATCGGCACACTGCAAGTCAAATCTTTGTTCACTGGGAGGAGTTCAATCCCACTGTTCGGAAGACCGCACAAAGCGTTGCGTAGAACATCCTCCATAGCAAGGTTGAAAAGAAACGGGGATATTGGGCAGCCTTGTCGTACTACACTGGAGACGTCGAAGGGTGGCGAAAGCTGGCTATAAGCCCTAACCCGACCTAAGGTATGACGGTACAACTCTTTGAGGACCGACACACTTCTCAGGTACTCCGTTCCTTAACGAACAGTGCCACAATGCAGACCTATCGACGGAGTCAAAGACCGCGCGAATGTCCCGAAACAACGATCGTTGGTCTTTGGAAGGCGTAACTACTCTAACAGCTGTCGGAGGGTAAAGATTTGATCGATGCATCCACGATCGGTACGCAACTCAGCCTGTTCCTCGCGAATTCGCCCATCACGTGTGTTGTATAACCTGCGAAGAATGAAAGACGCTATCAGCTTAGACACTATCGGGATTAGGCTTGTACCTATATGGTTGGTGCAGTCATTGTGCGAGCCCTTCTTGAAGATCGGACAACGGCTAAGTCCCCCACGAGAGGGATCTTTCTCAGAGTGCCAGACTTCGGAGAACAAAGCTTGAAGTTCTCTAACAAGCTCCATCCCACCATGTTTAAATAGGCCATCGAAGCTCTGGGATTTTGTGACGTTCTAGGGCTTGGACCTTCTTTGCGGATCTCGGTCTCAGAAGGTGGATCTGTCGAAACAGGCCGCAGGATGTGCCAGAACAGCCCTGGAAGAGGCTGACGCTGGAGGCCAGCTAAACTGTGCTTTAAAGTGCTCCGCCTAGCGTACAAGACGTCGCTGTAAACTGTAGATGGGCAAACCGTGAGCTTCGCAGATCGTTTCACTCTCACCTAATGGCTTCCTACCAGTGACTCGGGTAAGATAAAACAGCTTGCGGGAATTTCCCACAGTGACAGCATGTTCCACCTCTGATGGTTTTTGAGACCACCAAATTTCGTGATCCATAAGCAAACTTGCGTTGAGTTCACGTCTCGTTGTGAGCCGTGCTGCATTATGCTCACTGCCAGTCCGGATGGACTGGTGTGCATTAAGGAGGCGTAGAGACATCAGAAATCCAGGGTGTAGTGATACGACGAGTCAGGCCACAACTCACTTGGCCAGCGAGATACAAAGCATTCATAATGAGCGACCAATGCTGGTTGGTGTTGTCTGGTAGCGTTGATCCCAGCTTTTCAGCTAGATTGTTTCAGAAACTTGAGAGGCAAGACGGATCAGTGAGCACATCGTAGTCTAACCGCTGTTGCATCGTACGTTTGACACACCCACCGAAGCACATGGACAGCTTACTGCAGACTAACGAGTGGTCTGAGTCAAGAGAAGTTCTTCAGTACGACCGGCAGTCTTGTATGCAACCCCGCCATTTGTAGCTAATTACGACGTGGTCTCTTTGGGTCCATTGCTGACTCGTAGAGGGCGGACGCCACGTAGCAAATCGGAGGTTCGAACGCCTGAAGTTCGTGCTGGCGAGAAACGGGGGGTGATCTGAACGCAGCCAACAACCGTCCCCCGTTTTCTGAACGACGGGAATTGAGGCAAAAAACCCACCAAATGCGCCTCGTTCAAAGACATCCAACCGACTATGACATCCGTGTCTCCAGCTAAAGCCACGATATCACCTCGTTTAACATTATGCAGGAGGTCGTGTAATTTTTGATAGGAGGCATCTTTCGTTGCATTTTGGGCCGCAATCTTTAGGGGCGTAAGCCGAGGGGACAAACAGATAGCGTCTATCGGGATGGCACTTGTTTACTTTGCACGAACCTCTAAGTCTTACGAAGCACAACCGACTGTCAACTGAGGTGGAGTCAAGTAGAGCAGCGTCAGCCCTCTCACTGAGAGCTACACCTGCACCAGCAAGACCAGCGGCTGCAGCCTAAGCGTCGCCAGACGAGCCTAAATGAGACGTTGCAGGACTAGATGAGGGAGTTAATCGAGTGACAGAGTTGGAATCTCAAGTGCGAGTCTGCTGAATACAACACAGTGATTGCAAGGTCTTCAGCGTACGAGCTAAGTGCGCCTGTTGTCCTATTCGCAACGTCGTTCGCACATTAAATGTAGCAACTTTATAAGGACACCCAGGACGAAGAGGAGAATTAGCTAACGGAACCGGGTTCGGTGATACTTGGGTATTAGACGTAGGAGGGCGCGAGAGAACACGAACAGGACTTCCCTCAGAGACAGTACCGTAATTACGGCCGACTGCAGTTCCCGAAGAATATGAAAATGTTCGTGTTCAGGGATGAGGTGTGGAAGTAGGGAAATCAACGTGTGTACTGTGTGAGAGCATCAGAGCGAGCATGTTTGTCGAGAGTAGCGAGCGTGTAATAAGTGATCCATCGATTTCATTGTTGGCGTTGTGGGCTGTTGTACCACTCGGTCACCCGGTCCAGAGTAAGCATTTTTATTCGAGGATGCATCTCTAGCCTTTGCGTAACCAAGCACATCCTGCAAGGTAGCGGTGTTGGTCCAAATGAACCAGTGACCAATTGCACGGTTCATTCACCTCTTCAGGGAATCTCTGGGAGCCGGTGACTGGTTGCTCAGTTCATGCGCCATTCGGATGAGGCCAAATATCCTGGGTGCCCGGTACACCACCCTGCCATAGATGCCGGTGAGCAGTGTTGTACGCTTCATACGCCATCCATGATTGGTTTGGAATCAGGGTTCAGCCAACTCTCCTAGACTGACTACTGGCCAGTCAACCCGGTGGAGAGCGCCGGGCGCTCACCTTCGCCCTCACGCCTTTGTGAAAATACCTCCACCACGAGATGACAGTTTGCAGGACTTCTGCAGATTTTATGTTGTACGCGAGGTCATTTGGGAGCATTTCGAGAGGCGTTCAGGGGGAGTAGCCAATTCGGAGTCTGAGACACCCACCGCCGACCGTACTAAGGCGTTTTGGAGGCCCGCAGAAATACCGAGTCCTGCAAGTAAAATCCTGTGCTCAGGTACTACGCAGCGCTTTGCGATTATCACACAATAGCACCGGTGGTGGTCAACTGGTTAAGAGCATTTGATTACCACCTCGGAGGTCTGAGGTTCGAATCCCCGCTGTCACCGGTTACTTGGGTGGTATACAGTAATCCATTGTCTTCCGGGTGGTCATCACACCTGACCCATTGGGACCTCATGTGGTTCCCCACTCCAAGTCTTAGGGTCTGGTCGTGGGTTATCCCTAATGGTGCAATGAGCCTTCATGGCTTGGGGTATAGCCCTTCCATTGCACTCATGCGTGAGCCTGTAGTAAAAAGCAGCTTAGATTCGTTTTTACCTTGGAACTGAATCGACACTCAGTTCGTGCATGTTAGATCACTAGTTGGTTCAAAAAACAGTCCGGTTCTTCTACTCTCATACTCCCAATAACGATGTTCAAGTGGTACAAGTCGCTGGCAAGTAAACAAGTACATCACTATAGACCAATATCAGCAATAAACAACTCCATTTTCGGTCATCGCACTACAAATGACCCCTTTCGGCACTATGTGATTCACCTTAAGTATCGTGGTCGAGGTTGCTAGGTCTTCCTAACAATCATACCTTGTGTTGTAAATGCGACAGCGACAGTAAATAGCAGAATCGATCAGTTCTCTACTTGACTAACAACGAGCGTGTAGTGGCTGAAGTGTAAATAGAGAAAATGGTGGGTTACACAAAATATAGCGGTTGGTAATATTATGACACCTGGCTACTTTGATTAACCCCTTTATCATGCACATGCAAGACTATAAATAGAGGACAGAAATGCCAACCCGCGATATGGCAGGAAGTCACGGAAATGTTGGCCAGAATACTTGGTCTCGTAAAGTTTGGTGTCATGAAATTACAACTCACGATGCAGTCACACCTGACAAATGTCGATATGTTTCCAATTTGTAAACATCTATACATTCCTGGAATTTTCCGGAAGAAACCGTGTGAGATGTTATTAGTTACCTGAAAAAAACTGACCATGGTTAACTGATGAATCCTGGGTGCTCCATACCCTAGTTGTGAGGATTTTGTTGATAAGTAGCTTTTCGATGTTAACTTATTAGTTCAACCTGAATAGCTACCACGTCTAACATATTGAGATCCAAAACCCCACAGAAGTTCTCGACATTATGGTTGCTGATTTCTCCTGAAGGTATGGTAAGGTCTTCTCTGGGATGAGCCGCTTCCATTGCACCAGCGCATATTCTTAGAATCAAAAAGAACGGGCAGATCTAACGCTGCAACATGCGCCCTTTCATAATTTGCTTACCCACTTTCCACCTGCTTTGGCTTGGGCAACCTGGTAGTATCGCGCCCGCAAACAAATCATGGACTCCAACTATCTACCTCTTCCTCCCCAATTGAACCATGTTTTTTGGCACAGTCTGAAATCAGGCGGGTGTAGGATGTACATATATATATATATATATATATATATATATATATGAAATGTTTTTCAAAGTTCCAAATTCACTGTTGTTCACTATCGTTTCGTTTTTTAATCAATTACTTTTCTCCGTTGTTTTCAGTTTCATCCATGTCAACCGCATTTGCTTGCTAGTGGTTGTCTCGGGGGTAATATTCGGCTGTGGAATTTGGAGTGTCTAGCAAATGTCGACAGCGCTGCTCAAACCGAAACGCAACAGATTTTATCCACCAGTGTCTGGAAGCATTCCGGTGCAATTGCCTCCCTTGCATTCCATCCTACACATCCGATCCTTGTAGCTGCATGGTAAGAAATTCACGTTGCCAAAACAGTAATTTGTTGCCATGCTTGAGAACACAGCAAATAGTTAAAAACAGTTAATTGATAATTTTGTTCGAGAAATTTTTGACTCATTCCAGTTTGCATTTGGTTGTCATCTATTTTCAAGGTCTCAAGAGGTGGTCTTTTACGACTGGGTCTCCGGTCGAAAGTTGTCCGTTTGGCGATTCGTATCGAATCATTCACGTGTTCGATGGGTGCGTTTCAGTCCAGATGGGTCTCTCCTGTACACCGCCACAGCTAACCCGTCAGCTGTTCACCATCAACTCACAGATAATCAGGAGATACGAAGTCAAGGCCCAAGTAGTGGTTCCTGTTCACACAACACAAAGAGCGACAGGTCAACAAAAGGTAATTTATGAGACAATTTGGTTACGTTAGTTTACGGCGTTTTTATCGAGTTGCGTTCTCAAAATTTTTTTAATCTACTGTGGTTGTTTCTGAATATTTGGTCAGAACACAATGCGGCTGCAGTCCAAACCGCTGAGATTCCACGAGACGCCCTTCTTCGGTTCCTTGTCAGTCGACCAGATTCGTGGTTCCAACAACTGGGCATTTGCAGCGTGTGCTCGGTCCGGTTATGTCGCTGGGCTGGTACTTTAGGACCAGAGTTTCCCTCCCCAAACGTTGACTTATACCGCGGACTTGCTGCGGTCACCCGAACGGCACAGTCGTTGGCATCGAGTATGCGTCTCAGTGGTCTTCCACTGTCCCACGTTGTTCAAGAATTGCTACCTACAGATTCACCGGAAATTCTTTCGGAAACAACGCACTACCTCCTAGGTGATGCTAACCCGGCTGCTGTGGCTATTATCGAGGATATGCCAGTCCGTGAATTTTTGTTGTCTCGCGGTAATTATTGTCCTAACCCGTCTACTGTGATTGGTGAGGCTGGTGTATGTTGTGGTGGTCACGCATGCGATTTGGTCCTCGCCCACCGGGATCTCATGAGATATTCCATCTGTCGATCGTGCCTTGCGGTTTTTTGGCGTTGGGCAAGTCAACACGTGGCTTGGTGGCGCTGGTACAACAACACTGCTGAAGCTCATCCGTTACGAAGAGCAAAATCTAGTGCATACGCCCCTACGACCCTCCAAGCAGACAGTTTGAAAAGTACTGAATCATCTCAGGTTAGTGTGTTGTTTTAAGTGGTTCATCTTTTGATAATATAAAGTATTCTTTTTACTTTATTTATACAACAAAGTATAACATTCCAGGGAGAGGGAGGCGGTGACAGGAATCAAATCCGAGTCGTTATTTGTCCAGAATCCATGATGATAACGATCTGACCACCATCGGTGTTCATATCTTGTTAGAATTACATGTGAACGGAACAGTACAAAAATAACGACGATTTTGCTGCTGATTGTATTGAGCGGCATGCGTAGAGATGAGTAGTAGATCACCCAGTCCTTATATCCTTGTTTTTCTCCTCACTTTTCACTTGCTCTGTTTTATGTTTCCCCCGTTATGGCAGCTCGATCGGGTTTCATCACGGTTCAGGTTGGATATAAAAGAGTAATTTAATATTCAGTACCTCGCAGTTTTCTGGGGGCTCGTTAGCCATTGATCCAAAAAGCCTTGATTCTCGTACGGATTTGTTCGCGAGCTTGTCCCACACGCACGGGTTTGCTGCGTAAGGGATACGCGAATGCAGGATATTTCCAAGCAAACCAAGTGATGCGCATGCTCTAACTGTGGCTCGCTCTCGGGGCAGTGGTGCTGACAGAAATGCCAACCTGCTTTCATGAGGTTGATTCCAATCAGGCCAGTTTTGACGTGCTACTCAGGAGATTGGGGTTTACTGGCGTAGGATAAACTATTAGTACTGGACCGTCATTTCAGGCGCATCATTTTTCAGAAATTGCAGGAGCACCGTATAAAAAGTGATGAAGTCAGGCTTCGGAAGCTGGTAAGCAGAGGTTAGTCCTCAGACCGAGTAATTCTCCCGAACGGATTACATTCATCACAAAGAAACTTTCCGCCTTATGCGATGGATTTCACGCTTCCTTGACGATTGATAGATGACTTCGAACCAGAGGTTCATTCAAGCTCATAAGGTCAACGGATTGAAGCCAGACAAAGTCCATCCTCCTGTCTGGTCGTCGGAAACCTAAATAGTACCTATCCAGCTGCTTCCACGAAAAATGACTAACCTGCCTTTTATCTTTTGCACCTATTTTCTTTCCCCTTCTCAAGGCCCATCCTGACAACTGAATCACCGTAGGCCACAGGTCGCTGTCAAATAGCGTTTGATGTATGCTGCGTGGGCGGACTGTGAATTTGAAATACGAGCAGTGTGACTGGATAGTCCTGTAGCTCCTACGACGTGTTTCCTATGCACATTAGTTGATTAAGACGTTCGTGCTGTTGGTCAATTCTGTGTGAGAGTTCTGCTCGCTCACAAGGGAAAGTTCTCTCTAATATGTTGAATTCCAGTTATGAATCGCTTGTGTGATTACAGTTTCAAAGATCAGTTAGCTCCTGAAACGAAAGCCATATTTAAGTGCTGTGTTGACATGTGCACCGACTAGAAGCAGTTCTGATTCACAGAAGGGCGAATTTTTAGAAGTACCGAGCTTATCCGAATATGGTGGTATTTCAAGTGATAACAGAATCAGGGAAACTGGATGCATTTTCATACTGATTTGCTCTAGAGTTTCATGACATTCATGTCTTTTTGCGCTTCGAAGAACTTGATTGCAGCATAGCGTAAGCAAGGAAGCTTTTTTATATGTTGCATCTGCTTACCATCTACCAGCACAATTTTCTACCTGAGACGCAGTCCAAATGCCTTTCACCAACCACTCGGAGCTCACATCTTGATAAATGTTTGCTGATTGAATGGATCCTAATATGAGTGTCCTCTGATGTACAGCAAAATATACAAGTATATACGGATGCTTTCTCTACAGTTTAGCCGTTTTCGAGTGACTGCGATCGAGTAATTTACTCGACTTTCAAGTCGTTTGTTTCAATGAGCGTTGAGTCTTCACGAATTTAATCTATTACTTGTGCACAAATATATATTTTGGCCAACGTAACTGAACTCGTTCACTTCCCCACGAAAAGTCAAGGATTTCAGAATATTTTGATAAGGCTCCATCACTACCAAATAAGGTGCTCAATTCATTGCCAAATGTCGCTTCCCTTCTATAAACGCAATGAGCCCGTATTCAGTTATCTGGGTACCAGACGTATGAGGTACTCTGTGAAGCTTTCCAGAACTTTACTATTGCTGCTATTCTAAACTGACTTCATCAAAGTGGTTGGGTTGTCATGATTACTGAAAATAGTCGGTTACACAAACTCGACCCCCTTCTGGCTGGAGTCTCGCTAGTTCAGTGCACCACAGCATGCCTACGTGCAATATGCACCCTTTGTGCGCGAGTACCTGCGCTTCATATAGATGCTTGGTCAGCCTTCGTGACCCCAGTTGTGCTTGTTACCATGTCTGCGTGCTAATCATTCAATGGTTCGTCACCCAAGCTAGTGGAGTGATGCATGTGCATAATCCATGAACTTTTCACCTTTCCGCTCACTGATCGAACAGTCGTGTCGAATTATCATATTCTGCAGTCACGTACTGGTTTCACTATTGCCAATTGCGAAATTCTTTAGCACATTCTATGGTCGGTACAAAAGTCACCGCCTTTGTCTGTTCGCGTGACCTTTGGCTCGGATGTTACTGTGTGTCACACGACTACCTGATTTGATTTATTTATATGGCGTTACTCTTGTTACCGTTCTGCAGATAGTCGTAATTCCTATCTGAAACAGGCAGCTGGTACATGAATTCCACTGATCTGAATAAGTTATCCGTGGTGCATTGTTTGTAGTTTCTCGTTGTCCGATCACTCCGTTGATGTTGTAGCGGACATCATTCGTGTTCGTCGGTTGCATTTGTATCGATCAATGTAAGCAGTACGGTCTTTGAACTTGGAACTTCAAAACACAATAGATTCGAAGTGTACGTTCATTACGAGGGTAACAGACTGTACGGTAACTCCATTAATTTTGAACAGCTGTTACCATTTGCTGCATATATATATATATATATATATATATATATATATATATATATATTCTGTTCGGACAACCATCAGCCATGCACTGGGTGCGGTGACTTTGGTTGCTATCCCCTAGCGGCAATCTCAAAAGGAAATAATGAAGAAGAAAATTGTATGGAAGGAGTAAGAGGAGAGTTACATTAATGGAATTAAGTCGATGAAGAAAGTTTGTCAATGCAAGAGTGCCACTGATCGCGGCATCAATCCATATCCCCCAACGTATCTAATCATTGAGTGGGAGGGTCTCTTGGGCCCCACCCAGGATGTCTAAGACGCCCTATATGGCCAAGTCCACTAGTTAGGCTTTTCATACCTTTCTTCCCTGCCATGGACTGACCACCCTTACTCATCTAGCCGGTACTCGCCTCAGCAAACTGAAGTCGTGAATGCCACATATATTGATGGCAAGGGACTCGAGCGTACCCACCTGCTGTCCTATGCACACTAGGGTTCGCACGTTGAACGTGGCTGGTTTAAACGAGCATCAAGGACGAAGGAAGATATCAGTCGGCGGTAGCGTGTTCGGTTAAACTCAGAAGCTAGTCGAAGAAGGACGAGAGAGAATATAGCCAGGATTTCCATCAGTGGCACTGCAGTTGACACAGTCGACCAAAGCTCCCGTGGAAAGTAAACACGGTGTAGCAGACCGATTGTGCGTGCAGGAGAAAATAGTCAGTCATTGCTTTGGTCATGTCCTTTATGACTTTACGTTGTAGACTGTGGTACTACTTGGTCGCCCGGCCCATAGTTGGTCCTCTTCCAGGATGCACCTCTCGCCTTTGTGCGAAGAAGCGCGTCCTGCAAGGCAGCAGCATTGATCCAGATGAGCCGATGGCCAGTTGTATGGTTCATTCGCCTCTTCTGGGGGCCGGCGACTGATAACTTGGTTCATACACCCTTCGGATGGGGGTAAACATCCCGGGTACCCTAGTACACCTCACCGCCACAGATACCGGTGAGCATAGTGCTGTACGCCCCATATGCCATGCGTGGTTGATTTGGGATCTAGTCATCTCTCCTAGATTGGCTACCAGTCAGTCAACCCGGTGGAGAGTATCGAGCAATTGCCTTCGTCCTGACACTGGTGAGGACACCGCCTCTAGAAGGCAGTGAGTAGGACTTTCTCAACAGCTGTTTGAAACGCGAGGTCATTTGAAAGCATTTCGAAAGGCGTTCAGGACGAGTAGTCACCTTGGGGACTGAGACACCCACCCTCGACCCCACTGAGACGTTTTCTGTATGGATAATCAAACGCGCACATAAAGCAATATCCATAATAACCGCGCTAAGCACGATGGAGTAATGTGGCAAGATCGCTAGTGAGAAATAAACAACAATCTTAGCCTTAGCCTTTCAGTTTACGCAGTGAACTTTATTGCGGTGGTTTTTGTTATCTCATCAAGAACGTCACCCAGAAACCAGAAGATTAAGTAATAGTAAAGATATTATTAGGTTGTTGGAAGTGCGTAGGTGAACGAGCACCAGTGATCGCAGCCTTTAGTTCAATCTTTTTATTTTTGACTCGACGATGCTGGAAGGTAGTAACCAAAACGGGAGAGCAGAAAAGCGAGACTAATGATTGAATAAACCAAACTTTAATTCAATCTCCCATTGCATTCAGCGGTTGCGTAGAGGGATCGCGTTGGTCTCAGCCATGAAAGCTTAAGGTGCTGCAGGTCCAAATCCGCCAGTCGGGTTTATCTTGCCATGAATTTGTTGCTGTTACTCATTTTCAGGTCAATATCCACCGCAGAAAATTTTCTTCGTTGTTGCGGTATACTCAGCACGCTCCATTCATAATTTTTTTATAGGAACACGTCGCTCTTAGACGGTTAATTTGAAGAATTACCGAGCGTGGAGTGGAAGCTTCGTCTCAGAATAAACTATCAAATTACTAATTGTACATGTTACAACGGAAGTGTAAGATGAAATAGGATACATTAAAATCGAATAACGAACGCGGACAGCAGAAACGAGTTCACAAAACTGAACAAGCCCATTAGACATTTTGATCAAGGTTGCATAAAATAAATACATCGACGAATAAATTGATTTTGTTCTTTAACCTGGATACTAGTATAGTCCCAAATTGCGCCCAGTTTCCCAATGTGCTTGATTATTGGTCACCGAATGATGACGTAGTACCCTTCGTGGACACAACATAGTCTTCAAAATCCTTTTGTGGCGCCGCAGATTTGTTGTCATTCATAGCACATCTGCCTATTAACGACGGCTCCTAAGGTCGAGAAAGTCCCTTTACGTTGGTAAGGCCATTGAGGAGGAACTCCTTAACGCGATATGTATCACATTAATTGGGGGTTTTCTTGACTGCTAGGACTTCGCGCCCTAGTGCTGTAACACAGGGTCGCTTGATTTCGTCAACAATGTGTCAGGAGAGGCTACCCGCGGTCTAGTCGTCGCTGTCACGTCAGAGTTCGGTAGTTTGACCTATCACTGATGGATTCGCTCAAGACCGATTTCTAAGCTGCGTCACTTATACGAAGGGCAGTTAACTTAGTCAAAAGGTTCCCTGTTTCTAAAATCTCGGTTCTTTTCTCGTAAAGAACAGTCAGTTTTTGTAACTTAAATGAAAGTCCAACCGACGATTTTTCTGTACATTTTGGATTTGTGGTAGTGTAGCAACCCAAACCAGTATTGGAAACCCGTTTTAGCTGCAGTGAGTCAGGTTTCGTCCAGCATTGTCATCTGGCGCGACAAGTATTCTACGTTTTATCCTTTGCGACTTATTGCGATAGCTCCCAGATAATGTCGCTGCCTATCGTTGTTGATGGCCTATCCAGTTCAGTTCAGTCTATTCAGCCACCAATCTCGCTGTTCTGTGCTCTGGTTTCGGTTGCTATCTTCCAGCGTTGTCCAGTAAAGAGCAAAAATACGCGAAGTATAAAGTTAAAATAATCAAAAAATCGAAGTGATAAGCAGAAATCACAAAGACAAACGAAGAGCCCGAATACAACCATGGTGCTGGTCTCCGTACCTACCCATATCACACTGTTTCCAACCGTTTGGTGGGTGGGTCACGTGGATTCCAACCCGGAAGTCTCGCACGTCCTACTGAACAAGGTTTTCAAATTTTTTTACCATGTCATGGACTGACCGCCTCGATCTACCTTCCAACCATTACCTGCTTCAGAGAACAGCGTACGCCGAGGAGCTCCTTTGGTGGACAAGCGTAACAAGTCCCAGTCACCTTAGCCCGTCCAGATTCAGTCCTTGGTCCAGACTGACCTCTGGCTCCCAACTTACTTACTTTTACTTTTACGCGACTATCTCCTGCGAGAGGATAAGTCGGCTCCATGGATATCACGAACCATTGCTGACCACGCGCGGCGGTCGGAGGCGAGCTACGTACAGATCTTGATCCAGTCCTTTTTCCATCGCCGGGCTCCATAGACTGACCGAAGGCCTAGAAACTCTACGTCTTTCTCGATTGCACTGGTCCACGTTTTGAGCTGCCCACCAAGGCGACAACGCCAACCAAGGCAGGGAGTGGGGCAGAGTGTTTGCTTGGTTAGCTCCGACTCGGGTCGCCGAAGCGTACGGCCGAACCACTGAAGTCGTCGACGTTGGAGGAGGACGGGGAGAGCATCGATATCACAGCATCGTCTCCTTACCTCGTCGTTGGACACCCTGTCGCGCCACTTGACTTTGAGGATTTGCCGCAGGCACCAGTGGTCGAAAACCTCCAGCCTTCTGGTATCTTCAGCTCGAAGTGGCCAGGTTTCGCAGCCATAGATGAGTACGGGCCGGATGGCAGCACGGTAAACACGAACTTTGGTTCTTAAGCTGATTTCACTGCGAGTCCACAGCGTTCGTCTTAGTTGAAGAAAGGCTCTCCTGGCGCTGTCGATCCGTAATACCACTTCATCTTTTGCCTGGCCGTTCGGAAGCAGAGTTGAGCCTAGGTATTTGAATGAAGGGACGTATTCGACTGGTTGGTCATTGATCGACAGTTGTTGAATTGTCGGGCCCAGATGGGTTGTGAAAGCCTTTGTTTTGGTCGATTTTACTTCAAGTCCGATGGACCTCGCGAAGGAATTGATTCGGTCGAGGATTGGTTGTAGCGTAACGGGAGAGTCTCCAAGCACGACAATATCATCCGCGAACTCCAGGTCCGAGATGTATATTTCCTGGCTAAGCTGAACGCCAGGGTAGTTGTGTAATGCCTGTCGCATTGTCCAATCGATGGCGTAGTTGAACAGCACCGGTGAGAGGGGACAACCCTGCCTAACTCCGGTAGTGAGTGTGAACTCGCGGGACTCTTCACCGTACATACGAACCCTAGCACCGGTTGTCGAGTAGTATCCCCTTAACAGCCTTAAAAGCTTATCGGTTATCCATCGGATTGGATTATGGTCCAAAGAGACTCGCGGTTCACCGAATCAAAAGCTGCCCGAAAGTCGATGAAACAAGCTACCGTCGGCTGCTGGAACTTATAGCGGTGCTCCAGTATTCGGCGCAGTGTGAAGATTTGATCCACACAGCCTCTGCCACGGCGGAAACCCCCTTGGTTCGGGCGAGTGCGCTGGTCTCTTGCCTTGGAAAAACGGGTTAGTAACAACGAACCAAAGATCTTTGCGGCCACATCGATCAGGCTGATCCCTCGGTAGTTCTCGCATGCCGATTTATCACCTTTCTTCGGAATGGGCAGCAGTATGGACATTCCCCAGTCGGGTGGAAATGCTTCCGCTCTCCAAATGGAACCAAAAAGTGTACACAACCTGTCAATCAATGACGATGAACATGCTCTATACACTTCTGGAGAGATGCCATCTTCCCCAGCAGCCTTTCTGTCTTTCAGTTTGTTTATCATCTCCGTGATTTCTGCGGTGTTTGGCGGGTCACAGTTGCTTTCGTACTGGGCTAGAGGGGTTTATATTGGTTGGTCCGTCCGGTGGTCCGTAGGCCGGTTGAGCAGCTGACTAAAGTATTCCACCCATCGGTCCATTTTCTTGCTCTGTTCAGGTATTAAGTTTCCTGCCGTGTCACGAAGAAGGGAATCTTGCTTACAAAACCTATTAGAGGCGCTGCGAATAAGGCGGAGCAGTTTACCGAAGTCACCAATTCCGGACGCGGTCTCCATTTTTTCGGCTATTTCTATCCAGTATCTTATGCGATCAGCCTTGGCGGAGCGTGTGGCTTCTCGTTGCAGTCTGCGGCGTTCGTTACTACCTGCCAGTCGCGCTTCGTGTGCTCTGGTTGACAGCTGGAGCGTGCTCTCCGAGATCCAATCCTTTGTCCGCCTTTTCGTTCTCCCGAGTACTGTCCAAGAAGCTTCCTTGATTGTCGTCATCATTGGAGTCCACTGCCCTCCCACAGAAACTTCATCTGCCTGTGCATTGGTTGCGCTGGTTAGTCGGGCTGTGATTGCTCGTGACAACGCTTCTCGCTTCTCTGGATTTCCTAGGGCAGCAACGTTTATCCGAGAGGGTTCCCAACACCTTACGCCTGACCCCAGCATTGCTTATACGGCGTTCCCACCGTATCCGCGCAATGCTACGGAGACATCGGTGTTTAAATACCGAGAATCTTCGTGTATCCTCCACCCGCGGTGGCCAAGCTTCTGAGCTACACAGAAGAACTTGTCTAACTTTTGCTTAGTGGTTCTGAGTGACAGAATACTATGGGCAACATGGGTATTAGTTATGCGCCTTTAGGGCTTAAGGCATCAGTAGTTCATGTTTTTCGGCGATTGGTTCAGTCCCATTTTCTGATACATGGCTCACTCAAGTTTACGCCGAATTCGTATTTAGAAATATATGAACGAAGCTTAGCGTCGTTCAGTCCTCAAGGAAGTGCGCAGAGCTGCCCTGTTTCCATATACGTCATTGGTGTTAACTTTTTACCCAGATTCGTTAACAGATAAATCCTCCGTAAATTGCTGTAAAGCATTTTGAACCGATCTCATGTCTGTTGGAAGTGCTTTGTTGTGAAATAACTGTTTCACCCTGTCTGTTTTCACACACAGATCGCTAGAAATCCCAGTAATCAGAAACACGTTGGACCAGTAGATTTGTCTGAATCACAACCTGCAGTCGGTATATGTATCCGGTGTCGTGCTAAAACTAACGCAGCAAACAGAGATGCTCAAAGTGACTTTCTGCCATTGAAATTAAAGGAGTCACCACTCGATACCTCGTCATCAGAAATCAATCCGCGATGCATTCCCGTTGCCGCTCTGGAATTGCTCCAGTCGCGCCTCGGAAACGCAAACGATGTGACTCAAGTCACTTATATGGCATCTGAATTGGTGTCTGAAGGTGCAGTGTCAAAACGAATTGACGATTTACTTCGGACGCAGCCGTTGTTGAAAACAGTTGTCAAACCTCTACCGGACATGTTTCTCTATTTGCTCCAGCGGGCTACGCTAGCCAATAGCTTTACATCGATGGGGTCTCCTTTGTCTAAGGTAAATACGGTTAGTTTTTCCTATCTTGCTTTTTTTCTCTCTTCGTCCCATGGTTTTTTCCAAGCATGCTTTACACTCACTTTTATATGTTTTTTTTGTTCAATGTTTTGCTTGTTTCACCTTTACCGGGGTCGAAAAAAAATCGAAAACTAAAGATGAAGCACAGTTGTTGTGAAGACGCAAAACGCAGCGGGAAAACGGACCAATCACCCACTAGTTGGAAGCATCGGTAACGTTTACTCGGAACCTACAGTTGTGAAATACATTCGGTTCTCGTCTGCGAAATATTCTTTTGAAGTAGACGGTTTTTTTCTAACGCGTGTAGCTTATCAAGCATATGTACGAATCTAGTTAATTGTCACTTCATTCAGATGAATTACCGCTGAGATTTTACGCTTTGCGCTACTATTACGCACGTGGACTTTATTTCGTGGTTTGATTCACAGCGTCGAAGAATGAACGTACTGGATGGTGTGGAGTCGGAGTTCACGGAACACATCACCTCAGACTCCTTGTGCCATGGCAATGTGACTACAACTTGGAAATCACCGGTTCATATAAACAGTGGGTTGTCTGAACAAGCAGCCTTGTTTGGTCATCTCATGGTGAATGTCTCCGATCAGCCGTGGAACAAACCGTGCTGTGTGGAGATCAGAAGCCCGCCTTCGAGAGGGGAAGAAAAACCACCGGCTTGTTTGGAGTTGTTCCCTTATGTGCCAACCGGATCCCGTCTCTTGCGTCCAACAGTGCCCACAAAAGCTCACTGTACTACGCCCGAATCTAAACGGATGGGTATCTGTTCAATATCCTCAAACTTCGTGCGTCTAGCACATAACGGAAGTGAAGATAACCTGCGTAACATTGAACAGTCAGCGGACGTCGACGGAGGTAAATGAAACTTGTTAGCATAATTTTCAACTGTCATTTTTTGGAGCCCATGAAATTCCTTTGTCTTGTACCCATCATTTCTGTCGATTAGCTTATGTTTGCGAGTGACGCTGAGGACATCTCTTGTACCAAACACTAACGAAATTTCAGGGCTGTGTCATCATAAAGCGGGCTTATTCTCTTCAAGGAGCCAGCAGCAATAAAGTAAGTTTGCGAGATATAACGACAGGGTTAGATAAAACAAGTCTCCAATAAGAGACACCCCGCATATGAAGCCATTGTCCGATTCCCCTTTAGTGTCCCCATAAGAGTTAAGGACGCACCGGGCGTATCTAAATAATATACAGTTCATAATGTCCTTTGGGATGAAATGACCTCTATGAGGGACAGTGCGCGGAGTTATGACGACGTTGTTTGACGTAGAAACGAACATTATTTGCCTAGTGCCCAGAAATGCACTGAACTTGTTTACCAGGAAATACACTGTTTCCCTAGAGTGTGTGTGCGGACCACCATGTTATCTGCTCGCTCATGTTTCAGAGGAGTTGGCCGGTTGACTGACAATAGTCAAATGCACCCACCAAACACAGCTAACGTTCTGGGACGGTCTGGTTATCTGAACACGTAACATACGCGTTTGCAGAATCCTTATGGAAGAGACACCTCGCACTTAGGGACATTTTGGTCATTCTCGTAAGTGCCCCTTATTAAGAGATTTTTCTGCAATGGGACAAAGAAGTTTATATTGCCTTATCCCATCCTTACAGATAGATCCAGTTTTCGCGAAATCCATCCCCAATGACGCATTGATCCGTACTCGCCGTTGTCTACACTCTATGGTCGTTCCAGCGCAAATGCGTTGCTGCATCTTCGGGTTTTTCCATCGTTTCTCAGTTGTCCTACACTTTTCTGAGTCATTTAGAATTTCAGCAAGCAAAATTGTTCTAACTTTACTCAGTAGTAAAGCGCCTAGGAAACCATCTTTGTACACTAGGCAACCATGCGGTTAAAAGTAATAACTCAAATGTACAAGTTGTACCTTATTCACGACGGACCAATAAGTTGACGTTGTATCCTGTACACGAAAGTTCAGTCAGTGTGGAAAACTATGGTGGCGGTGCCACTGTGAACTGATAGCGCCTAGCTAACAATGGCTCAGCACTTTTACTGGATTTCACGAAACTCCTCGGTTTGATATGGGATAGGGAACAAGTTCCAGAGTTGGTGTGAATCGGTGATCGTACCGATTTATAGAAAGAGTGACAGATGCTCCTGTGAAAACCACAGGGGATTAAGTCTGGTTAGCATCTCATCCAAACTGCTCGCTGGTATTATTCTCCACCGCTCACCTAACACTCGCGAACAGTGCTCGCGCGAGAATCAAGCTGGGTTTAGACTTTGTTAGGGTTGTATTGATTGCATCTTCACTCTTCGACAAAGTTTAGAACATAAACACACCTTCCATAGGACCACTATCCCCGTTTTTCTTGGTCTTAAAGCGGCCTGCGACTCAATTAACCGCAGTTCTCTCCCTCGCTTGTGGACTTGGCCATATAGGGCGTCTTAGACATCCTGGGTGGGGCCCAAGAGACCCTCCCACTCAATGATTAGATACGTTGGGGGATATGGATTGATGCCGCGATCAGTGGCACTCTTGCATTGACAAACTTTCTTCATCGACTTAATTCCATTAATGTAACTCTCCTCTTACTCCTTCCATACAATTTTCTTCTTCATTATTTCCTTTTGAGATTGCCGCTAGGGGATAGCAACCAAAGTCACCGCACCCAGTGCATGGCTGATGGTTGTTTGAACAGAACAGATGGCGAACTGTCGAAATTGTGTTGTTTTTATTAGTCCAAACTGAGTGTTGTTTAATCTCGAGGAGTAACTATTTTTGCTCACTCGTGTTTTTCGGGGTATTGAGTTTCGGTACATATTATAATCGGAAAAGGCCGAAGGAATTACTGGATGAGCCATAAACCATGAACTGTGAAGACGGATTAGTGTAGGCGTTTCTCACCTCGGTGTTAAGAGGCACATTGACGGAGGACAGCAGTCTGCTGTTGTTTGGCTTGGTTGTAGATGGATGGGGAAAAAGATTGAAAAATAGAAGTATGGCATCTAGGGACAGGGACTTGATAAAGATAACTAGTTTGTCCGGGTACGTGATGTTCGGGAGAAAAGTTTTGGGAAGAGGAACTGCTCAAACAAGTTCAGAAGAACAATATCCAGAATTGTACCGGTAGAAGAGGGACAACGAAGCAACAACCCGACAATGGGCTAGTGACTGCAGACTCGAGGTTGAAGAAGGGTCGTCGATCAACCGGATGGCCTTTCGTCGAACCCGGTGAAGAAGAGAAAGAGAGGTAGACGAAGCTCCACCCCACACGTGACTGTAATATTCATGTGCGGGGCTGATTTGAGCTTTGTGCAGCAGACAATAAGCTGGTGTGATAAAGCGTCAGGCTCGAAACAGAAAACCAACTTCGCGCGCAGTACGAAAGGCGAGCTAAGATATGAAACCGGACAATATAGTGAAGAAGTTGTAGAGAAGCCAAGGAGAAAGATAGAATCCGTGGGATGCAGCACAGTTGAATCAAAGGATAACTGAAGGGAGAATGAATGGTGTTCCAGTTAAATTGAGAGACGAGAGGTTTTGGGAGCATTAAACGCAACATGATTTTGGGATCATCAGGTGAGGATGTGTTCGAATTCGGACTCTAAATATACACTGGTTGCACTGCGATCCCGATCGATGTCGGTGTTGGCACGGTGAGGAGTGCAGTAAAAAGGAAAGAACGAAGGGTAGCGTCAAGGGCGAACGAATGAATTGGGTTGGAAGTAATTGATAGAAGATCAATAATAAATGATAGAAATAGGGTAGACGCAAGTACTAAACCTTGGGGAACACCAGCGTTCACCGGAAATGGCTAGGACAAAACCCCATTGACTCTGGCGGTTCGTTTACTGAAGAAACTTGATGTTCACGGTGTGATAGTGGAGGAAAACCCGATCGTGGGAAGTTTCGCCAGAAGACCGTGTCAAACTCGGTCAAGGGCCTCAGAGATGTCGAGTGAGGCTAGAGCCTGGATATCACCGGTAAAACGGCGAGGTCAGAGCCCGTATTGGTTTTCACCCAGTAGTCCTTCGCATTCGAGAAACAGACACAGTTGGTCGGAGATGACAGTTTCGAATACTTGGAAATAATAGATGTGAGTGGAATAAGACGTTTGATATTCGGGCCAGAAAGATCACCTCGTTTAGGAAAAGGGGAAATCACGGCGTGTTTCCAGGGGGATCGGGAAAGCAGAAAGAGAGAGAGAGGGCAATCCAGGGGCGTCCGGACCAGGTGCTTTGCGTACGTCCAGAGAATGCAACGCTTGGCGGATCTTCCTAGTGCTAACACGAGGTAAAAATGGGACATAGGGAAGAAGAGGAACTGGAAGATTAGGATAGAAGAGTAAGGTGAAGTTGGAGGCAAGTCGGGAAACAAAAGCCTCAGTCTTCTCGTGTGGTTCACAAGCAAGATCACCAGATGAGCTACGGGGGGGGGGACAGAAATTGCAGGAGACTGCTTTGGTAAGGGACCAAAATGTCCGGTTACCAGTGACAGAAGAGAGTAAGCACTCGGCTTTCCAGCGGACGAAGCGTTCTTTGGCTCTTTGCATGGTTGATGAGCATCTTTTCCTGGATTGCATGAAGTGGCGGTGGGAGCCGGGAGTGCGCGAGCACCGAAGTGTTGCACACTTCAGGTGTACAACACGATCACATGCGTGGTTGAACCACTCCGGGGATTCGGGTTAGCCGGGTTTGGAAAACTGAGGAATGAAAGCATTCATACCTTGAAAACCAGTGTCAGTAGAGGCGGCAATCATTCCAGGGATAGGAGGCTAGGAAATCGCGAAAGCCGTCCCAGTTGGCTGGAGTGCAGCACCCAAGGAAGTAATTCGAGATGGGTGGAGGATCTGGGCGAGTGACATTGATGAAACAGGAATAATGCAGTGGTCAGATGAGCCAAGCGGTGGAAGATCAGAGATGCCTGTGAACAGTAAAAAAAACGGAAATGAGAATAAGATCAAGAGTATGGGCGCAATAGCCAACTCGATCGGGGATACGTGTGGGGAGGTCAGCAGTTTAGCACAGGTTGATGACCACGGCGAAATGTCCTGCTTCGCGCCCCAGATCCGAAGTGTCCGATGAGTGAATCAACCAATCTCGATTGTAAACTATGAAATCCCCTGACATGCTGATATGACAGTTGGGAGCCGTAGCAAACAAGTGCTCAATGTTCGATGAGCAATCAAACCGATGAGTCGCTACCGTTGAGTAAACAGTGAACAACACAAGTGGTGATCAAATAAGGCAGTCGGAGCTTCCGCCACATCAAATGAGATTTTGGATTCTGGAAGTGGGGACTGACTGGTGCACAAAAGCATGAACACTAGCTTTCGGTAAAAGAAAGTTTGGAAGGTATAGTTGGGAAGTTAGAGGTGGATGATGCGTGTTGGAAAGACGATCTGAGTTCCGGTCAGAGAAAGAGCGAGAGGAGAAGATTGGACGAACTGGTGAACGGTATGAATATTTTTGTACATTCCAAGAATCATCTTGATCATCGTACAGCGTTAAACAGAAGGACAAGCCCCACTGACCACTGCCTTTCTCGCCATGTTGCACGTTGAGTTGGAAAGTATGAATATACAAGATGGACAGGGAGTGGATCTACACGGGTGGGGAAAGGAAAGAATGCCCTAGCAGCCAACACGGAATACACAGTCTAACTGTACAAACGCGCATCGATCAATCATTCTGGTTCGACAGAAAGCGACAACACGATCGCCACTGTTCACGGTTCGCTGCCATATCCTTCAGTGTCTCCAGCCAACTGGTGGACGGTTCTTTTGGACCCCAACCACGAAGATATGAGGCACTTACTCTTCCTAAGTTCGCTGTACATTTTCTCATTCCTCGCTGTCACGTCATCCGTTGACCTTCACATGGTTTCTTCCACTCCTGAGAAGGAACGGGAAACAGGGCAGGGCACGGTAGACGTGTGTTTGCCATACGCAACACGTGCCTCAATCAACGAAGTCTACTAAGCTGAACACACTGTGAAAGAATACTCTCTGGACTAGTACCCAATACTCGATTTCTGACCTCAGCATTGCTCACACGGCCCTCCCATCCAATCTTAACCATATTACGCAAAAACCGATGGTCGAAAACCTGAAGATGACGGATATCTTCCTCACACAGACCCAAAGTCTCACAACCATACAACAAAACTGAATGCACCGTGTCACAGAATACACGACATTACAACTTCAGGGAAATATCAGGTCGGCGCCATAAGTGCTGCAGTCAAGCGTGCGCCGCTCGATCCTTGTATATACATGCGCGTGTTCACCTCTGCTACCGTGCTCCCATCCGTTGTCACGCTGCTTCCGAGGTAAGTGAAGCGGTCGACGTTGACGTCCAGTCTTGCAACAAATCTCTACACTCTGAAGGTGCAGCGTGCTCTCGAATGGAGCTACAGCTCTTGTGTCTACCTAGTGCACGTTCCGTACATTCTTAGTTTGATGTTCACATTCTGGTGATCTCGCAAGACACTCTCCATTGCGTCGTCCACGACGAAGTTGAACAGGAATGGAGACATGGGACATCCTCGTCAAACACCACTCGTCGTTTTGAACCAACTGGACAGTCCACCGTAGACCCTTAAGCGGCCAGAAGTATCAGAATGCATTGATCTCAGTAGATGTCCTCGTATTTCATTCATCGTACAGTTCGAGAGATGACACTTTTGCTCTATTATACTCAACGACTCTTGCGAAATTCAGTGTCTTTGATGGACATCGGATCTGGGACCACAGACGAAACCTGCTGCAACGTGCACTGCCTGCTGGATGTGGACCCAGCACTCATGTTCATTATTGTTCATTATGGATCCTGGTTTGGTAGCTTAGTTTTCTCCCTAACGCGCATGCGTCGCCGATCTGCTATTTCCCTTAAGTGGTAAGGTCGTGTATTCTGTGACACGGTGCATTCAATTTTGTTGTATGGTTGTGAGACTTTGGGTCTGTGTGAGGAAGATATCCGTCATCTTCAGGTTTTCGACCATCGGTTTTTGCGTAATATGGTTAAGATTGGATGGGAGGGCCGTGTGAGCAATGCTGAGGTCAGAAATCGAGTATTGGGTACTAGTCCAGAGAGTATTCTTTCACAGTGTGTTCAGCTTAGTAGACTTCGTTGATTGAGGCACGTGTTGCGTATGGCAAACACACGTCTACCGTGCCCTGCCCTGTTTCCCGTTCCTTCTCAGGAGTGGAAGAAACCATGTGAAGGTCAACGGATGACGTGACAGTGAGGAATGAGAAAATGTACAGCGAACTTAGGAAGAGTAAGTGCCTCATATCTTCGTGGTTGGGGTCCAAAAGAACCGTCCACCAGTTGGCTGGAGACACTGAAGGATATGGCAGCGAACCGTGAACAGTGGCGATCGTGTTGTCGCTTTCTGTCGAACCAGAATGATTGATCGATGTGCGTTTGTACCGTCAGTCTGTTTAGTCCTTGATCTCATTTCCCACTCCATGTCCTCTTTGAGTTTTCAGTGTTTTTTTAACTACGTGGCGGATCATGATGAAGAAACATGACTCGCATCCGATAGCAACAGATTGCGTGGAAAGATAAAGTTCGTCGTCGTGTTTTTGGTTCTGGCCGGTCTCTTTGCCAAAGGGTCATCTTTTAGTGCCGATTTTACATGTTCAACCATCGATTTTGTTGTCGTGCGCTATTATCTAGTTGAGACTATGCGGAGGTTAGTTTTTAACTTGACATATAGGCCTGAACAAGCTGACGTGGGTGTTGACCTGCATTGATGCGTCCAGATTTCCTGATTGGTGCAAAACAATGGAACTAATTGCCGGCTGCACGATATTTCTTGGAATTAAGTTTAGTGACGCGCATCATGCGGTGTGCTGAGCGAAGTTCCTATTAGACGTACTGTTGTTGTTCCAAAACCCAACTCCGAACCTCATGAGTGTCTTTTGTCTCGCGTGTATAGGTTCACGCCACCCAAAGAAAACTCAACATTCGTTCTTATCTTCATCGTTGTGTTTTTTTTATTGCTTGTCTACGTTAGGCTATGGTTGCATTAGACTTTTCTGTGTACCACATCACAAACCTACTGTACCCCAGTTCGTTTTCCTTTCAAGGGGATCTATAATGTGCATATAGTGCCTGATGTTTTTGTGTTCTTGTGACTCTTGAATCCCGCTTCTTATACCTATCTACTCGTTTTTCCAGTTAACAGCCGCTTCATGACAGCCTGTTGCCGCTGTGGTCACATTGTACCGCAGACATTCCCCATCGATCCGCAATCTAGCTTAAGCGCCGTGGTTTGCGAGAAATTGGTGCTGTCTGAAGATCAGTATCATTCAACAAGCGCTTTATCTGCTCGCCAGCAAACGATTCCACGACGTCAACCAGTCTCACCACATGGGTCATCCTCAAACGTAATTCCAAACAACACGAGCTGTTTAACTGCACAGCCTCGAACTGTCGATGGGATTGTCAACCGTGACATTTTATCCACCACGAATAGTAGTGTTATTCGCACTTCATTCCTGTCGTCCACGGTTGAGGAGCCTATGGCATCGACTCAGCCACCGACATCTCATGGCCTTAGTTCTAGTAGTATGTTCCATCTGATCAACCATACGAATTCAGACTCAATGATGCATGCAGTAAATCGCAGTATCACAGAAGTCATCGCTGGCTTATTCGTCAACATGGGTGAACACGGATCTGCTACCAGTCTGCAAGTGAGTCCAGTCTAAATTTCCACTCGCAGTGATTTTTTCAATGAATGATTTCGAAGAGAAATTCACCGGTTGATGAACAGTATGATCCCGTGACACTACGTCATAGCTATTAGTCATTCATCTGTGTTAAAGCTGTACGTATATCGTTGGTCGGTGGCGGTCAAACGGTTATAACGGTGGACTTTCAAACCCTTCTGTCCCCAGGTTCGAATCCGCCCTCTGCCTTCGGTCACTTTCACCAGTTGGCCGCGATTGCTTTCCTGAAATACTTGTAACGGTAATTAATAATAGAAGGGAGTAACTAAAAGGGAAAGAATCATTGAGATTTGCCGTCACACTCCTAAGAATAACGGCGCTTCAGCATAGCTGTTTATTGAGACGGTGCTGATGGAGGTACTCTTTATTAAAAAAAGTGACTAAACGGATTTCGCGATGAAACTACGTTTGGTTCTTTCCTGTAACAAAGCGAATGACAGTTAAAGGAGTAAATCCCATTATTTTGGAGGGGTTCACGCCAAAATTATTTAGTTTATCATGCTTTAGAAAAAAGAAGAATTCCTTTGTAGATGGGCGGAAAATCAGAAAAAGGGGTGTTCCTGAACTTATCGAATCTCGAAAAAAAGATTGATGGATTGGGATCCGACCTCTAGGAACAGGAACCTGTTAAGGATGACCGCCTTTCTATTCTCGGTATTGGTGTTGAAAAACCAAAATGATAGCAGTAGAATGGGGACAACAAGAAAACTGCCCGGTGATGGGCAAGCGATTGCAGATTGGATGTTGGAGCTGTGAGTTAGCAACTGAGAACCAGAGTACAGAAGTGTGAGGTTTGCGGCTGAATGAACTGAACTGATCATTTATCATTTAAGTAGCTCTACGTTGGAGCGGGTCGAGAAAAGGAATAGTGTTTGAGGGAAATTAAGGGATGTTTTAGAAGTATTGAAGCGAACAAATTTCGGAGCCCCAGGCGAACTGTGCAAGGTCAGAGGTGAATGGTGTAACAAAAGTATAACAATCAGGATCAATGTCGGTGGTGTCCTGGTGGGAGGTGGAGTTTTTGAGGGAATAATGTAGGGTCGCATCGTGAGTGAAAACGTGAGCAGTGTTAGAAATGGTGGATAAGAGATTATTTATGTCAAGTTGAGAGACAATGAGTAAGAGTACTACACTTTGAGAAACCTCAGCATTTGTGGTTAGAGGCTGTGATCGTGCCACCATCGGATGCAAATGGTCCGAATACCGACAAAACTCGGTGTCCACAAGGAAGGATGGAAGAAACCCTCAACGTGGCAATTTCGACAGTGGGCCCTTGAGCCAGATGCAATCTAATGAGACCTGGTGTGCTTATGTGTGGTTTTCAAGTGCTGTTGACCAGTTGTCCTGGACCAAAATCAATAGAGCACCCGTGAATCGATGAGGCCGGGATCCGGTCACTTAGCAATCCTTTACGTTCAGGGAATGTTCATAAATTATGGTCTCCATAACTCGAAACTACAGAAGTTAAGAATAAAACCGTAGTTTTTTAATCGGGAGTCGCCATGAGACAAGTAACGTATCAGATCGGAAAAAAGCACAACACTACCTGAACTTGGTGCAGACTCTTGGGCAAGCATTTCAGGATAATATAAGGAATACCGTCTATAACGGTTGGCTTGTTTCGGTCGAGCGATTGTAAGATTTGGCGGACCTTTCTGGTTGTGATTTTGGGAACAAAAGAGCTGCTAGTGAGAGTTCAGTTCAAACAACTACTAACCATGCATTGTATGCTGTAGGTTGGATCGCACTCTCAGCAGCAACCCCAGCCAGCAATGATGAACGATAAAACAAGTATGAAAAGAGTAAAAACAGCTACAAACAGCTCCATCTCGACAAAGAAAGCTTGTGAGTACATAAGCGATACCGAGACACGTCCTCCAGCGTACCTGACCGCTGAGTAGAAGCGATCTGTTGAACTGCACCCAGGAAGCCTAACATACCTTACATGACCAGGTCCACTGGTTTTTCATACCTTTCTTCCATGTCATGAACTGACTACCCTCACTCGTCTTCCAAGCAATACCTGTCCCAGCGAACAGTCAACATCGAGGAATCCTATCCGAGGTCATGCACAGCTCACGTCCCAATCACCTTCGCTTGGTGATCTGTGGTTTTTCATCTAACGATTTGATTCATGCCTAATACTCTGCGCTCAACGTGAGTATAACTTGTACAGCGTTCCCACCAGACTCGAACAAAGCTTCGAAGACAGCGGTATTCAAATACGGAGAATCTCTGCGTATCCTCCACCCACCGTGGCCAAGTTTCTGAACCATTCAAAATCACTGGTCTGACTGCTGCAGCGTACATTCGACTCTTGATAGATGAACAGGTGTCATGTCGACGCCACAGAAGGCCGAGGTTAGCAAAAGCCAAACGAGTCATCTGTATGCGCGAAAACGCTTCATGGAATAGTGAAGGTGATGATGATTTTTATGCTGTCTCATCGGTTAAAGGTCACCTGATGTGGTTGCGCACACATTTCGTAAGACTTCGCGATTTGACACAAATACGGGGTTATAAATCACCAGTATTCCTTTTACCTGTTAAGAAAGAATTCGGCGGTGGTTTAGTAGTCATGAGACTCAGGTGCATGGTCTCGCTACTCGTCACTACCTCTTTATCATGGGTGTGAACATATTCGCTATCGCTGTTAGTTGTCGCGTCAAGTTCATTGCGCCCGTGTGTGGTTTATTGCCCTAAGTTTCGGTCAGGCACGGGTTTTCAATATTGCATTGGTTATAGCTGTTTTTCCATGCTTAAGTGTATAGTGAAGTATAGTCTAACTTATGAAGTCTGTTGTAATCATCCACCATTCACCATAGGCTTGCGATCGCATCACGGTTTTAATAAGCCTCCATAATTCTTGACTCAACACTGTCTTTGGTGTTTCCACTGAACAGTTACGGATGTGAGTTAAAATTACGGTAGAATAGTTTTCGTGGTTCATAGTTTTTCTTGGTGCTTTGTGTTTTTCTGCTCCCAGGAATCTACTTATCGCGTTTGCCGATGGGAGCTCAATCTATGTGGACCCATACAGACAGACTGTGCTCACTGTTCTCCTCGCAAATCCGGTCATACAACAGACGAACTATCACTGCCTCGTTTGTTCTTACCAATGCCGGCCAATGTGGCTGTCTCCTACAACACCAATAGCTTGGTCATTCCCCATGCCCGCTTGTTTAATGACTCTTCTATCTGCCTTTCGCCGGATGGACAAATGCTGGCAGCTTTTGTCGCCCCACGATCTGATTCCAGTCGTGTGTCAGAATTGCATCAGCCTACGAGCGAAGTTGACAATAGTGAAACCTCACTGGATACAGTGTTAGCTGTCTATCGGCTACAACCGCGATCGCAGCGTGGTCAGTGTTTGTTCGCTCGGCGTTTCAGCACGTGTACACCGGTGTGTCTGGATTTCTCACCTCAAAGTGAATATCTGGCAGTGGGGATGGCCACATCAAGATTACCATCCGCATCGTTGCCAGTTTCTTCTTTGCATCGATTAACTGGTAGTGGTCTTATTGTCGATTCCGTGAATAGTCGAAATGATTTCATAGGTTTGCGCGGGCCTCATGTTGCTGGAGTTATCGAAACACCACAGTCTGTTACGCCATCGGAAACGACCCTAGTTCCTGTGCGCCACGCATTTGTCGGTGAGTTTTCTATATAAGCTGTATTAGCGATAAATACTTGTGCTACCGTTGGTCTCGTATACGAGATGAGATGTCCACATCGCTTAGAACAGCGTACTCAATTTTGTATAGATTGTACGGACGCACGGCGATTTTTTTAACTGAATGCCCTCGGTGTCTGATACGTTCGTCGTACTGACAGAAATTAGTGTGCACATTTAATCAGTCGATATGATAGTTTTCGATTGTGTAGATCGTGCATGCAAAATATTTCACCAGTCGATCGTTAGTTCGGACATGCTTTATTGTCGATTGGTAGAGCTAGTAAATAAAATCCTATGGGTGGTCGGTCACGAGTTATTTTATGTAATCATGAGAAACTATTTTGCCAGGACATCTCGCAACTGAGCCGTCATTGATTTCTTCGTGGTTTACTTTTCTATGCCGCTACCTGTTTACTCTTGATTATACTTACCACGTTTTGCTGTATCGAATTGCCAATCGGTTTTTTTTTCACCTGAATCGTTGTGCGTGGTAGCTTGGTGATCTAGCTGATCAACGATAACTTAGCGACTGACTTTCATCTGTTTTCTTATCTGTGCCGCTGGGCTACTTGTTTTTTCTCTCGTCTACATCCGTTCGTCGGTACATCTATCTTGTTCAGGCCGCTCCCGACGTTTTCCATGCAATCTTCACACCTAGTTTTGTTAGAGTAGTTTTACATAAGTTACAATCTTCATGCGGATTGTCCAAACACATCGAAATTTTGGATGCCTACAGTCACTCTCTTTTATTTAGCCTTTGTCTTCGTCTCTTCGCTCCCTCTATCCACCCATAATGCTCCCACTGACAACACGCCCGATACTCGCAGCCGTTCATTGTCAAATAGTGTCGGGAATAATTCACAACCGCATAACTCACTTTCTCAGGCCTCATCAGCCTCTGAATCTGGGCTCCTTTAACGTGCGTACTCTCATGCAGGCCGGTCAGCGGGCGTGCCTAGCCCTCACAATAAATTCTCTGAAGATTGATGTCGGCTGCTTAAGTGAAACGCGTATCCAGGATTCGAGCAGTGTAATTCAACTAACTGCTCCTGGTATCTCATCGAGGTATTTTCTACGCACCTCAAGAGACGAAGCAGCTAGAGCTGTGGGTCAACGTGGTGTAAGAATTGTCTTGAGTGACAAAGATGAGGCTGCCCTTTTACACTGGATCCCTGTTAACAGTCGTTTATGTGCTGTGAGACTCCAGGGATCAGTTGGCATTCGAAAGGATAGTTGTGTTGAGCGCAATTTGTTTGTGATCTCGGCGTACGCCTCAGCGGACTACAGCTCTGACACGCAGAAAGATGAATTCTATGATGAACTCACCACTCTCGTTCGCAGCAGTAAATGTTCCTACATTGTAGTGCTAGCTGGTGATTTCAATGCACAAGTTGGCAAACTTAGTGCCTCAGGAACTTTTTAGGTGGGTGTTGTGCTTTACCCGCTGTGCGTAGAGATAACGGGGATAGGCTTCTCCAGTTTTTTGGACACAATCGGTGAGTCCTATCCAGTAAAAATTTCCGACACAGCTCGCGTCGTACAGCGACATTGTGCTCTAACTCTACAGGTACTTCGAGTCAGATTGGTCATATCGCAGTAAGCTACCGGTGGTGCAGTTCTGTTCAGAACTGTAGGTCTTACTATTCCACGTACGTAGCGTCGCACCATGCGTGTTTTATTGCGATTATCTCCAGCTCTATGATCATCGACGCAAACCCGGTTAGCCGTGCAACGCATATGTGATCCAGAAGTACGCATCCGTTATAAGCAGAGGTTAGCACATGAGCTGGGATGTCCGACGAACAGTAATGTAGATGAACACTGGGTCCACATCCAGCAGGCAGTACACGTGGCAGCAGGTTTCGTCTGTGGTCCCAGATCCGATGTCCATCAAAGACACTGAATTTCGCAAGAGTCGTTGAGTATAATAGAGCAAAGGTGTCACCTCTCGAACTGTAAGATGAATGAAATACGAGGACATCTACATAAGCAAGTTACGAAAAGCCTTAAGAATGATCGCGAAAATTGGTGGGTCAAGCTAGCCGAAAGAATGGAAGTAACAGCTGCTTCAGGTAACGGTCAAAGACTGTTCAAACTTATTCGCGACACTGGTGGACGGCAAACCCCGATCAGTGAAACGATGTGTGATAGAAATGGAGAACCTATTCATAGTAAAGAGCAAAGGTTGGAACGTTGGACCGAATACTTCAAGGAACAGTTTAGCTGGCCGCGCGCCAATGTAGTTACTCCTCTGTCAACAACCATGATTCTTTGGGGATTATTACTTGAGCCCCCATCGTAAACAGGAGCAGAATCGTGCATTCGATTACTAAAGCGAGGGAAAGCGGCGGGTCCTGACGGACTCTCTTCAGTTCTTCCCAAAATCGGTGGTAGTGCATTGATAAAATCACTTACCACCTTGCTCCGTGACGTTCGGAAAGAGGAACGTATCCCGCCATAATGGAGCGAGTCATTGATTGTACCCGTCTTCAAGAAGGGATCACGCTATGACTGTAGTAACCACCGTGGAACTAGCTTAATTACGATAGTCACCAAGGTATTGGCCTCGATTTTTCTGCGCCGTGTCACACCGACAGCGAGAGGAATGCTCACGAACGACAGGTCGGATTCCGCCCAGGCCGAGGATGTACCGACCGGATTTTTACTCTTCGCCGACTACTTGAAACGCGTCACGCACACCGTCGACCGACAATAATGGTTTTCTTAGACTTGAAAGGCGCCTTCGATTCAGTCAGTCGAACAGCGCTTTTCAGTGCTCTTCATCGGGAAGGTATGCCCCAGAAGTTCGTGAATCTACTGAGATCAATGCATTCTGATACTTCTGGCCGCTTAAGGGTTTACGGTGGACTGTCCAGTTGGTTCAAAACGACGAGTGGTGTTTGACGAGGATGTCCCATGTCTCCATTCCTGTTCAACTTCGTCGTGGACGACGCAATGGAGAGTGTCTTGCGAGATCACCAGAATGTGAACATCAAACTAAGAATGTACGGAACGTGCACTAGGTAGACACAAGAGCTGTAGCTCCATTCGAGAGCACGCTGCACCTTCAGAGTGTAGAGATTTGTTGCAAGACTGGACGTCAACGTCGACCGCTTCACTTACCTCGGAAGCAGCGTGACAACGGATGGGAGCACGGTAGCAGAGGTGAACACGCGCATGTATATACAAGGATCGAGCGGCGCACGCTTGACTGCAGCACTTATGGCGCCGACCTGATATTTCCCTGAAGTTGTAATGTCGTGTATTCTGTGACACGGTGCATTCAGTTTTGTTGTATGGTTGTGAGACTTTGGGTCTGTGTGAGGAAGATATCCGTCATCTTCAGGTTTTCGACCATCGGTTTTTGCGTAATATGGTTAAGATTGGATGGGAGGGCCGTGTGAGCAATGCTGAGGTCAGAAATCGAGTATTGGGTACTAGTCCAGAGAGTATTCTTTCACAGTGTGTTCAGCTTAGTAGACTTCGTTGATTGAGGCACGTGTTGCGTATGGCAAACACACGTCTACCGTGCCCTGCCCTGTTTCCCGTTCCTTCTCAGGAGTGGAAGAAACCATGTGAAGGTCAACGGATGACGTGACAGCGAGGAATGAGAAAATGTACAGCGAACTTAGGAAGAGTAAGTGCCTCATATCTTCGTGGTTGGGGTCCAAAAGAACCGTCTATCAGTTGGCTGGAGACACTGAAGGATATGGCAGCGAACCGTGAACAGTGGCGATCGTGTTGTCGCTTTCTGTCGAACCAGAATGATTGATCGATGCGCGTTTGTACAGTTAGACTGTGTATTCCGTGTTGGCTGCTAGGGCATTCTTTCCTTTCCCCACCCGTGTAGATCCACTCCCTGTCCATCTTGTATATTCATACTTTCGAACTCAACGTGCAACATGGCGAGAAAGGCAGTGGTCAGTGGGGCTTGTCCTTCTGTTTAACGCTGCACGATGACGATGATGATGGCATTTATTCGTTTCGGCCTAATTTTTGAGGTTATCTTCGCTGTCTTATATATCAATAACTTTCCGCAATTTTGTATTACAGCGAGAATCTTCCGTCTTGAACGCGCGGTTAAGAGTTGTTTTCCTGGTCGCAACGCAAACCCTGTTGTTCGCCAGCTCAAAGAAACAGTTCGTGTCCAGCATCCAGGAATGTCAGATTCGGTGCCCGCCTTTTCTGTGAGATCACCAAGCCAGTCTTCTTTGGATGATGTGCATAGTCGATGGCATCGTTTACTTCTGTCCTCTCCTACCGGTATTTCTCTCAACACGATCGTTTGGAATCCTCACGGTGGGTTGTTCTATGGAACTACAAAAGGGCTTGTGATACTTATGCAGTCCGAACCAGACACCTGTCAGTCAAATGTTGACTTGATTTTGGGGATCCCTTCTATGCTGTCCACCAAAGATGTGGAATTTGAAGAGGACAATTTGTGCACGAATTCACAGACGAAACGCAAATATTTTGTCCATCGTCCGACTCCCACTGCCCGACGTTTTGTACGTCTTGCTCAACACAGTAGCTTATCTCCGTGAATACCACCCCACCCCTACGTGTGTTCTTTTATATTCCGATCCATAGTTTCAGTTGCATTTACTTAGGTTTCAATCGTCTCAGTCTGTTGGAATGCGGAATTTATGCAACATGCACGTTGTAGTTTCTCCAGCTATCCACCTCAATCCCCGGTCAACCCTTCATCTACTCATTAAATATGTTCATGTTCAGAGTATCTTCATCCGATCCTTTCGGGATCCGGCACCCCGGTGGCAGTTTCGTCGAACAAATTATTATTTTTTATATGTACTATTCCACGTCCAAAAATTCTTACAAAAGCCCTGACTGTGTGTATCCTCCAGACATTTGCTTACCGGTGTTTTAACTTTTTTTGTCATACTGGTTTATTTCGCTAACCGGTAGTCTTACACTTTTCCCCTTGCTGGGAACTCTACTTGCTTACATGGATTTTACTACCTCAAATTGATGCACTGTGTTTTAGGTTTATTTTTTCTCTTATTACAAACTATCCTTCTTTGTCTACTTTTCTTTAATTGATAAATTAGACGTCGAGAGGGGTTTTAAAAAATAAGGTAAAATGCTTCTCAGGTTTCTGCACATTTGTTACCGTAAAGTTCATCAATCTGGTTTGTGGGTGAATCAGAACAACTGAGGCGAGTCTTTCACCAAGCGTTTCGCTGCTCAGGGTTTATCTGCACACTACCGCGTGTGGTGTGACATCTGTTTCTGGACCGTAATTCTCTTCTAATCTAATTTTATAGATTTCATTCTAGTTTCCCTCCACTTGAATCCCGTTGCTGCTGACTTTTGTCTCCATTCCCAACAACTCTGGCTCGATCGTCTGCTTGCTTAAAAAACTCGGATCTCTATTGCTCCGCTATGCAGTATCAACCCATTTGGTTTGTCGTAGACTCCTCTTTCACCGGTCATACTTGTGTGTATTTTTGCATATCCACGCACACTTATTCACTTTTTTGGTACCCCTCCCCATTTGTTTGTTCCCTTTTGCCCAGTGCATAATGACTTCGACCACATTTTACAGTGGATTTGTTCAGTACGAATTTAATTGAAAGTGCTACCGAATACCCACCGTCTCATTTTTCCTCGTTTCTTTGATGGAATTTCTTATTCGGGCCGAAAACGTTTTTGAGGGAGGGGCGGAATTCCGTTAGTTTGCGAAAACCATCAGCGGATTAACGACAAAATCAATATCGCGATTGGTTACGAGCTACCGAGCGAGAGTTTGTGTGGTTGGTGTGCATGCCACAGAACGATGCTGGTAGCTTAACCGAACCTGTTTGGCCTCAGTCTCTAGATGCGGTGCGATGTGATGTGCGTGTATGTCACTGGACTGCATGGAACGCCGATTGACCTGGTTTAGATTAGTCCACTCGTGCCCGCTTTGTCTAAGCATGCACGTAGACCACCACCTCATCAGCCTGGAGAGCGGTTCACACAACCCGCAGTCATGATGGTGTTGTCAGGTGCACAGGTCACCTGAAGGTCTAGCGAAAATACCCAATGTGGAGTGTAGAGTTCTCTTGGATGGCGTCTTCGGCACTTAGGTTCCCTGTGAGTATGTTTCGTTGTATCATAATTTTCGTTCGGTCCTCTGGTGGTGTTAAACCTGCTCCGTCCTGGATTTAGCTAGTCGTACATTGCACGGTGTTCATGGTTTTTGGATTCGCTGAATACGCGTGATGATACTGACTTTGGTTTTTACTTCATGTAGAGCGTTGTTTTTTTGTTGTCCACCCATGTTTTTTATAAATCAGTACGATCGAAGTGCCGCGCGTCCCTATAGTTATGTTGATACAGACCCGTGATGGTTTGGTTTTGTCTGACGAAAACATCGTTGTATGACATTGTCAATTAAAACTGTGTTTCATCATATCGGCGGATTTTCGTATGTATTCCTAATCAGGTCAAGGTTTTCACCAAACTCGTTGATTTATACGAGAGAACAGTTCTATATTGCGTATCGTACAGATGTTCAGGAATAGCTTTGAAACCCATTTGCCTTCTCGGCGTCTGGGAAACCAGTTTGTCTGAGGGTGGTTGCATCTGACAGTTCCGAATGGTCGCTAGTGTGTTGTCTTGGTTATTATCTCGCTAACTACTTCGGTCACCAAGTGACGAGTTGCGCAGATTCCTCGTGCAATCGATGGCAGCGCGTGCAGTTGGTGCATCAAATAACATCCGTAACTCCAGTGTTGTTATGGTTTTCGTGAGTTGTTCTGTCCACTCAAGTTACAAGTCGGTTCAAAACGGAAATATAGTAATTAATAAAATGCCAAGATCGCCCTCACGAAAGTCAAGCCAACTGTATCTGTGCGCAAGCAATGGTCAATGAAGCCTACTGACCGAACGGCTCGGAATTTCTCGTCTCGAATGCTGTGATTTGCTACGCTCAGTTGCTTGTCCTTTGGACTGTTTGAATCCGATTAGCCACAATCAACGTGTCATTGTGCTCGTTCGCTTCTCAACTTTGCCCGGCTGGAATGGGCGGAGACCGGAACCAACGGCTAACTATGAACACGCAGACAGGTCCGTGGTGCACACACACAAGCTCGAAGCCGCTGCTCGGGCAGTTGTGCGGAACAAAGGATGCTTGCTGTTGTTGTTATTAGGTCAAAGGTCACTCGGCTGGTTCTGTTGGCTATGTTGAAAAGACCATCAGGCGTGTTTGTCGGTTGCGTGTGCGGCTGGCCATCACTGGCCCACCGCATGCGTACGGTCGTTGGTAATCCTTGTGTTGGTGCTGATTTCGATGCGGACATTGACGAGACTGATGCTGCATGGCTGGTAAAACATGGGTAGACGATTTTAAGAGATAGCAAGTGTCCGTAAATTTGATTTCTGTAAATACAACCATCTTAACGGAAAACGAGGGTTGATTTCGGCTGATAGTGAGGTAGCTGAAATGCTGTTAATCTACGACTTCAGTTGACGCAAGTTAAAATAAACCAAGTAGAGACTTCAAACAGTGCGTTGGCTTTAGTTATTCCTGCGAATAGATTTCTAGCCGGAAAACAGAAAAACATGATTAATTAATGGTCGCATACAAGTATCAGACTACATTTTACATAGCATGATTCTTTATGCAGTGTCAACAGGTGAGAGGATGAAACAGCTGCACAGTGCTTCAGTGGTTAGTGGAGCATTGGCGATGGATGTGTGTAGTGAAACATGGCCGAACTTATTCGGGGAAAGAAACAAGCTAACCAATTCTGTCAACCTGTTGTGTTGCCATTAAACGTTTATATTTGAGCGGAAAGATTTACGTTCATTGTCTTAATTGAATATATACGGAAAAGTGGACTAGGTGAACATAATTTAACGTGGAGTAGTTGCTGGATTACGATTATTTCATTAACTGTAATTATGCACTGCAGGTATTAGATTTCTGTATTTACTAATTCGCAGAAGAATGGGTCGACTGCGGACCAGATGGAATAATGAAATGGGCATGGGGAAAAGTAAGCATTAAATTTAAGTTCGTGCAGGTAGGTGAGTGAGCCGTTTTTAGCTACTTAGTAAGCATCGGAATGTCTTGAAATTTTTCATCAGAAGACCAGCGAAAAGAACTCAGGACCAGTAGAGCTAGGCGGGAGGGACGCATCAAAGGACAACAGTGGTAATAAGAGTTCGTTTAAGTCGAAACCTTTTAATTTGAAAGGTTTATCTATTCTGAACGGAATTTGGTAGGATTGATGAAGACTGATGTCAATGATGACTTGACGGTGCTTGATGCAGTCCATTCTGAGTAGACAATCAGCCCTAATCACCAGTATGTTAGGTGATATTTCCTACTTGTCATTTTCAGAAGCTAGTTAACGAGCGATGTGTTCAAATATCTGACTTCAAGCCTATTAATTGCTGAGAAGTGCTCATCGGCCTTAAAGCTTGAGATCTATTAGGTGCTTTTTACCTTTTCAGTTGCTTGAAGGTGGTCCCACCATTGCAGGCAAATAAAGTCTCATAAAGATTACACAAAACGGCACCCGCAGCATTGGTAAAGTAATTGACCCTGCGATGTAGGGTCAAAGGAAGTTACGAAAAGCCTCGTGCGGAAAATTTCAAGTATTGTCTGATGATTTGTCTCCAAGCCGGATGTTTACCCGACTACTTGGTATTCATTATCGCTCGAACGATATATGCGGACCCGATTCCTGTCCAATGAATAAAACGCGCAGAACGATATCAATTAATGGATTTTTGTAGTTATATTGGTTATCCAGGAGATGGAAAACTGAACGAGCTAAAATGCGTCTTATCTCTAGAGTCGCGTGGACTGAGATGTGTTTAATAGAACCGTTGATATGGTTAGTAAGCACTTTGTCTAAAATGGAATTCCCTCTGGTCAGATAACTGTTAAACCAATGAAGATAATAGGTGTCAACACATGAGTACAGTCATCTGTGAACACAGTAAAACCTCAATTAAGAACGCTCCCCTAAAGGGACATTTTTTGGTTCACCGTCAGTATCCCCATAGGTTCGGAAAACTCCCATAGAAAGAACATCCGGCACTGAGGGGCATTTTGGTCACCCCCTTGGGCATCCTATATCGAACTCTTTTGTAGTAATTCAGCAGGCATCGCACTGGACACGGTCCGGTATAGCTTCGTTTCTACATATGCAGAGGAGCTCCTGCGAATCAAAATGGCCATGGAAATGTAAAACAAAAGCTCGCTGTGATTGGTTAAATCTTGATGTACCAATTGTTTCCGTTGATATGGCATATTTATAAGAAAAAACCAATGCCGCAATAGAACTAACGTACCGTTCAACGGCCTTGGCCTTCTTGCTACTTCATTTTGCCCAGTTCTGGGCTGGAACGATTCCAATACATTCTCGGTTCAGGTAATGTGATTAGTAAAGTTTCACTCCTTGTGTAGACCATCGTCTCACAGTGGAACAAGGACAAATATGAACATATCAAAGCAAAACAATGCTTCGTGTGGAGTCATTATGGTACCCTTGTGACGGGAGAGTCAAAGAGCCCATATGATGGCTCACAAGTACATTTTCGAAACCTGTCTTTGTAGGCAATCATAATGAATTCTGATTGTTCGTCAGCTTTCTTGCAGACTAACCTCGACTCTAATCAGGAAATCAAGGAAAACTCAGGTAACCTAATCTTTTATGCCCCTCATTCCCTTGGATTTCGTCTATATTTTCATCCTACAGTGAATGAGGGACCACCCGATGGACGAAAAATCGGTCGTCATCTGAATGGTCAAGTTGTCAGCTTCGTTGGGATTAGAACCCACTCATAGGCGGAGCCTACCCTTTAGAATCGAGAACACGGGAGGGTTAATGGAAGCAGCTGATCATCATCACTTGGGCTACAGGATCACCGAGGTTAAGGATCCTTAACACTTGGACCAATTCAACATCCATCTCTCATTGTATATAACTTTTTTCTTGCAGCTGCAAGAAAGCATACGTTGGCAGAACCGACCGATCATTGCAGATCAGAACGACCGAATAAGTTCAATACTTGTTAAATCTACCAAACTGAATTTCACTACCGAACGGATCCGTCTACTCAGATGGTGAGCACCGCTTGGTAGATACAGAAGTACTTCGATAGTCAATCAAATAACTAGCTTATAGTGGCTAAAACCGTGTGCTAACGCTTTTTGAGCTGGTAACCGGGATGCTACATTTGTGAAATGTCCCAGGCTCACAATGTGTCCTTAAAACCCAAACAGTAGAGTGCACACGATGCTAAAGAGTGGATTCGAATCTCACAGAGGCGATCGACTTCTAGTTTTTAATTCAATTCATAGTCTGCTAGATTTTCGGAACCGTTTTTTTTATCACCATGTAGTTTCTGTCGGAAATCGTCATCTGATCACGTCTGTAACTAATAACTGGAACAAACCGCCACCTGATGGAACTGAGAGAAAATCAACGCGTTGTCTCTCGATTACCCTGGAATGCGACACTGGTACCCCTAACAGTTTTGGTTCAGCGACTGACATCAGGTAGAATGAACGTGAGCATTCCGCATTTCTTGGCTTCAGTACGCATCAGCATCGGAGGAAGATCTCCTTCTGTTGGTTCATACTCTGCATATGATCGGGCAGAAGGCGTTGGAAATCAGCTCCATTCCTTAGTTTACCATTTCGCTCTACTTGGAATGCTTTGGATCGTGCACGCCTGATCGGGACAAGCTGTCGAGGGAGAGAGAACGAAAGAAAGAAAGAGATGTCTAGTAATAAGTTCAGAAAAGACTGAAGTTGCTACACGCTGGATAAATCTACAGTCTACGTATTAGTTTCAATCACTTGTGCTGACTTGGTGGCTAGACCAGTTAAGTTTACACAGTGATTCCATGCTCTGATTTTGGTCTTCATGACTACATCGCTGCGAATGAAGAAACCGAGGAGTGAGGAACAAGTTAGCAAATAAGAAAGGTAAAAGTGAAAATTGTGCGCGCAAAGAGTGAGTCCCCAACTATGGCATCTGCTCACTTTACGTAGTATCTTTAACTGTGTAATAGGCGATTTCCGTAGGTCTGCACCCAGAAATTCAACACGTTTTACATATCCATTGGATAGGGCCGTCCTGTATTGGACTGATTGCTTTTATCCATCCTCTTATCGCTACCTGACCCAAGAAACAAAGTACAACGAAGGAGGCTACCCAGAGCCATGTATAACACGGGTTTGAATCACCGAAACCTGGTTAGATTAATCGTATGGTTTAGATGCGGACCTCTGTTCTCAAACCCCGAAATCAAACTTTGGCATTTCTGATGGGGTGTCTGTCTGTCTAATAACACAACCAGTAAGTCGATGTTTAAATACCGACACCCGTCGTTTTTTCTGCCGGTAACGACCACGTCTCGGGGTGGCATAAATCAACGGTTAAAACTGTAAACATATAAGTCTGATTCCTAATGGACAAGCGGACTTCACAGTGAAGCTACTCATGGCTTTGTGTCGTAAAACAAAACGCCCCTTCTGTCAACATTGCGATAATTCACCTATTAGTCTAGACCAACTAGGCTTCGATCATCTGGCTGCGCCAACATGGGGAGGGGATTGGTTTCCCGAATAACTAAAATTAATATCCGGATATGAATGGAAATCCAAACCACGGCTGGCCTAAGCCCATCATGATTCCGTTAGCTAGGAGTTTTTATACTGAGGTTCTTGTGATTTTTTTTACTATTCGCCGTACTCGGACTGATAGAACGTACTGAAAACACTCCAGCCCCGAGCTGCGCAAACCGAGATAGCAAAAAGGTCAATGGTGTGGAATTGCTCGTTAATTCTACTGCGGAACTGTTTTTTATAAATATATTAAATGAAATAAAATGATAATTCGTATGTCACAGGTTGACCACTCACAGCAAGTCTTTGCTCCATCTGTTAACCGTGATTCTGACTGGTTGACGTTCATCGGCTTATACAGCCACAAAGCTGTGCCGAGCTGTGTCCCCGTGTGTTGCTTGCTGAATCACCACTACCTTCCCCGCTTAAGAGCTCCTTGTCAGTTTGACTCGCCCGTCGTGCTGATCTTCGAACCGGAGCTGGTGGCTTCGGTTGGCTTCTTCGGTAGTCGTCTCCACTGGTGGAACAGGTGAGTCACTGAATTCAACACAATCGTCGTTCGGACCCTCGGTTGAAATACTGAAGTAGAGCACATGGGATACTAAAGCGTGAGTAGAAACCACGCGTGGGTTCGAGTCCCACTGTGGTCAACAGCTTTTAACATTTAGATCATTTCAAAAAACTTTGAAGTGGACTTGACTGAGGTGACGAAAATGTAATGATGCACTATTGTGGTGATTCAGCAGCCGTCACACTTGATACGACCAGTTAAAGCTTCGTAGCTACGCACGCGGATGAGCCTCAGTCAATCAGGATCACCGAGGACAGGTAAGAAAAATGCTACCTGTGATTCGTTAACTTCTACTCTACCAATTATTTTCCCTGGGGTTACCTTTTTATACATACTAATTCTGCAATACAAATAACGTGCCATTTAGCAAAAATGATTTTCTTACTACTTTCTTTCACGTAGTTCTGAGTGGGAGCAATTCCAATACGTCCTATTAGTTCAGTTTATTGTGAATACTGCAAACTATCAGGTCCCCAATCTCACCCGTAGATTAACCAGGTTGTCTGGTAGTGATTCTTCGATTTGGTCGAAGTTTGTTACCTCTGAATTACGTGACATCACTAGAACCAAGATAATTCAGCGACGACCGCAATCGTCTCGACTTGAATATCACGGCAGAACCCCCTTGGTGGTCGAATACCCCACGCTTGCTATTGCTGCAGGAAATTCCCGAGGGTCGCCTTCGAATCAGAAAACCTGATGTTGGTGCACTTTTCCCAGAGCCCACCTAGTTTTCTGCTGTATCGTTAGAGTGTGGGTGGCGCAGAGCTGTATGCAGATGCCGACATCCGGCGATGTCAAGCCAGCTTTTCAGCTCCACTACACCGAACTGCAATCCATTATCGGTGACCAGTACTAGTGGAATTTCTTCTCGTCTAAAGCACTTGCACAGTATCTGAATTAGGAGGGAGGTGATTGATGAGCTTATACTTCTTGCCATTTAGAGAATGAGCAGATCAATTCTAAGGCATGGAATCGGTTCAGGAATGAACAGTAGAAGTCAGCATGGATCCCCGCCACGGAATGTAGCTTACGGGTCATGGGTTCCATTTGTTAGGCCTCGAATGGATTTTGTGCAAACGCGCGTCATAGTTCTTTGCAGTAGTGCAAACATCCGCAACCAGTTCCGGCCATCAACTAATTTGTCTAGCCAGTGAGTTCACTTTACCTACGCCTGAGTTATTTTCGTGCAGTCCAGCCGAAACTGATCTGTGCAATGAATGAGGAATGACAAGCCGGTCACCTCGACAAGGGATTCCGTCCAGTTTTATACTGATTTCCTCTCGCGTTAAGCAGAACTGAGGAAAATCCCGTTTCACCTCGGGTTGCCACCTCTTCCCGGTGCTGAAGTTATGGAGAGTAGCAGAGTTTTGTCCGCTTCTGCGTTTATTCCTTCGACACGGGTGCAGTGGGCGAAAAAGTAGCACCTTCCTGCAGTTGCGAATGGTGATTATCGTGAAAGGAAGTCTACGCCCGGGATAGTCATGGCGGCTGTATGCAGTATATAGCAGTTATCGGCAGCCAAAGCAATGCTCCTTCGCTGAGTCATGGTCGCCGTAAATTTGGTGATGGATTTGTCTCAGTTACGTAGAAATTGAAGAGCTCGAGAGTCGGTGACAATCTCAAACTTCAGTCAAAATAGGAACTTATTCAGTCGAGGCACTGCCCAGAAAACGGCCATAGTTTCCTTCTGTGTCTGGGAATAACGTCTCTGTGCTGCATTGGGAAGACGCGAGATGCAGATTACTCAACATTCATCCTGTACCAGAACTATTCCAGTCCCCACCTCGGACGCATCGGTGATGAGTATGGTTCGTCCAGACAGGGTTCTATTTTTGGTCCGTTGATTATATTTTTTATAAGACTTCGTAGTGTCTCCTTACACCGTTAGTCCCACTACTATACATACGATGACTGGGCCAGGAGCAGTGGTTGAGCTCGTGTTGAAAAGCTTGGAATGAGTCTGGAGTGGTACTGCAGCATCCAAGAACTGACCGTGGGTTTTCCTGACTTTTATGTGACTCAGTTTTGTCAGTGGTTTGAAACGATCTGGATCCGACTGGTGTCCTTCTGCGTTAACATGGGAATTGCATCTGCCCGTACAAATGTACGTAATGCAATGGCTCGTACCCGAGCTATGCGCACTAGGAAACAACAAGACCAGTCAAAGCATAGGTTTGTGATGTGAAAATTCGGTGTCATTGAATGGGATTTCCTCGGTTTCACGGTTAACTGTAGTGATTTGGATGCCACCACACGCGGTTCATTACGATACAGCTTCGCTTCCAGCATCCAACCGGCCAGGTAAAACCGGATCTTGACAGTTAGATCTTGTAGATACAACGGAATCGCTCTGATTGTTCAGTACCTTATCTGTCAATAACTGTATGCCTCCATTTTTATATAAATGAGTTAGTATCAACCAAATCTGACAGAGTGCATTCCCGCTGTTCTTGGATAGAATCGAGCAAATCAGACCTCCAGGACTGCTTGACAAGAATATTGTCTGCCATTATAGATAACGTTCACGAGACAAAGCAACAGTTTTAGCTTCGAACTCATGTATCTATGTTTTTGAATCAACCTAAGTATTATTGACTGCTGATTACCCAGAAAAGTTTCTGAAGGATAAGGCAAGGCTAGTGGTGCACTTTTGCAAAGCTGACGGTTGGTAGCTGTGTTTTAGAAACTACAACTGATTAACTTAGTATCCATTTATTCATCAAGCTAGACGACGGCATTGCTCGATTATTATCCTCTGCTCGCTGTAGGCTCGTAAACACGGAACTACTTAGAATTCTGGTCACATTCGTCCCGCAGCATGGACAGTTTTTTCAATTATTAATTGAGTAAAACAGTAGAAGATAATTTTTCACGATGCGATATTGATGTTCAGTTCATTCTTGAAGATTCATGCGAACATTGTACGGTTATTTCGTATGGCACGTTAAGAATCGTCCACTCCCCAACCTCGTCTTGGAGGGGTGGGGGCGAGGGTGGGGGTGGGGGGTAGAGTGCACTGTGCATGTTTATCGGCTATCCGGGCAAGCTCTCAACATCTCTTTTTACGTCAGCACTGTATGGTGTATCAGCACTAGTCCGTCAATCTCTTTCGCCAATAATAAATGACCATTGACACAGCTATCCCCCTCCCCCTGTTACGGACACCTCGATAGAGGCCTTGATGAAACAAAAACAAAGATTACTTACAGATCACGGTTACCTAAGCCCAAGTTCCATTTACTGTTGGACTATTTAAACCAACTTTGTATTGAGACAGTTATGAACAAACCAGTTTTGGTCAGCTTCAGATTTTGTAAAAGCTACAAAATGAGGGATTATTGCTGAGCGCTTTTAAATCACTCATGCCCAAATTCAACCATTTATGGTTTTTAATGCTTCTAGAGATAATTCTCAACCTGTTTGTTGGTTGTCGTTGGTTCTAGGCCAAGACATCTAGTGACTTGATCAATCAGTTTTCGGATCAAACTGACGGATTATGAAACCAAAACGTTACTGCTTCCATTTTTACCAAACTCCGAGGCAATCCGCTTTGGGCTCGCTCTGAGGTTCTATTGTGTTTGAGATTAATGAACTTGGTGCTTGGGTAGCAAGCGTCTCACCACCAGTCCAGGTGACTAATGAGGCCACCCCTCGGCTGATGATGACGCGTTAACAACCCAAAGCTCTGAGTGATTCACCACGTAGAAACAAAGCTGAACCCCCTATTGAAAATCATGGAAGCACTGTACAACTGTTTCGTCCTTGTTAGGAGTGATCAGCAGCGCGCATCCACTGGTCAACGACGGGGACTCATTATTACATATGCCAACAAAACGCGTTGTTTCTACTATCACGATAAAGAATATCCAGTATGAGGAGTGCTAACTCACTGCGAAGTCAAGCGATATCGGAAGTCACCTTAGTGCTTATCACTCTTGATTCGCGGCTGTGATATTTAATCAAAACTAAGACCTAATTGATTGAATCCTGTTTGAGGACCGGAACCATAGTGTGACCACTTGAGCTCCACGCAAGCGAACTGACCGCCATTGTGTGTCATGCGATTGACCATGGTCCAGACGGTAACCGTGTCTGTTCGAAACAGGCCAATCAGAACACCGGAAAGCTAACGTGTTGTGTGTCTGTCTGACGCGCGTAATAAATGTGTTGGTCATGTGGGCTGACCGGCTTTGACCCCATCTATCCAGTCTCACCCAGTGAACCGACCATGGGTTGAAAACACGACTACTAAAATTAGTAATTAGTCTGCCTCCAGGTGGCCAAAGTTTTATCTCTATCCATGGCAATGTTCGATACAAAGCTATTTCTGTTCAATGAGCACTGTTGACCAGTGGTCAGTGGACAAGAGAGGACAGAACGTGAAAGTCTGAGAAATGAAGCTTGAATGGCGAACGAATGAATCTGAAGATACTTGCCGATAAAAATTGATATGGATAAAAAGACAAATGAGTAGACTGATCGATGAAAGCTTTATAAAAGTGTTGTGCACTTGAGAACCACATATGGGGGACATGTCATATATTTATTGGGAAAATTGAGGAGTCAGGAAAAAAACAGTTAAAATGTGGTATAGGATTTCCGATCAAGACTTTCTGATGAACGGCCGTATACCGAAAGCATATATATATATATATATATATATATATATATATATATATATATATATATATATATATATATATATATATATATATATTCTCTATCGCATACTGCCTACGTACTCATCTTGTGGGCTCTGGTTTATTCGCAGAGAAAGACTGCGTGAATCAGTCAGAAAATAAGTACGCTGCAGTTAATACTCTATGGTAATGTAATTTGGGTTGGTAACCTGTACGATCCATTTGCGAGATGTTTGGAACTCCCAGTGTGGCCTAGGAGCTCAACCAGTAGAACCCCCGAGATACTAGATTATGTATACAAACCTCACTAGGGCTGACAAGTTCTCCATTTCGAATCACGTCTTACTGATTACTTATGTATTTGTGACATTCACCCTTATTTTTTACTTCTTCTAATCTCCATACTACAGCTGTAAAATGTTTAACGACATGGATTTTGTCGAATGAAGGCAGTACACACGTTTTTCCGTCGATGAGGGGTAAAATGCCTAGTTCGCTTGAATCTACTAGCGATGCTTTTCAGAAATTGCTTGGTTTACAGTTTCTGTTTCCGGATTGGCAGCGCTCATCCTTCGTGTAATAAGGCCAAATGATTGCAAAATGGACAACACTGACTGTGTCAACTTTATCGTTTAGATGTTTGTATTAAAGGACAACAGACAACGCGCACCTATCGGCACTATAAGTGCTGTGACTGCTCTTGGAATTAGATTCGTTCTTCCATGGTCCAAAGAGATGCTTCACGACCGATGATCGGTTATATCCAGTTTAGTGTATACCATGTGGGCCCAGCTCTAGTCAATCAAACTCAGCCGCGCAACGAATCACGGTGCAAGAAGTGAACACGCGTTTTTCCAAGTTTTGAGCAGGGCAAACGAGACTGAAGTAATTTTGATGTTTACTTGAGACTTTCTAGTTTAACCTACACGGTGAGCAGCAGTGAGGTGATGTTCCCTAGTGTTTGACTCGCATTAGATTATATTTCGTAATATGTCAAACTAAGTGGACGTCACTGACTGGGACACAAGTAACGGACAGGAAACCATTCGCAGCGTGGTGAATCATTTGCGATTTCTGTGTGTAGGTAGAAAAGATCACACACGGACACATGCATACGGACAGACAAAGAGACAGAGGTTGATAAGTAAACTGAAGAAAAGGCATGAAAAATTCTATCAAGGGATCGGGAGTGAACGGTTGTTGCATCTCGTTATCCGGGTCTGTTTTCAAAGCTGGTTGGAAATATCAAGAGATGCGATGGCCAGCCGTGAACTGCAACGACCACTTTTCACTAACTATCAAGTCATACTGTACAGGAATGCATGTAAGTACTTACACAAATGGTTAGACCACGCATTATAGACGGTGGCCAGAGTGGTACTTCTTTGTTATTCATCCTCCTTTTAAAGGTCACCCAGTTCTCTGCACAGCATTCGATGAGGTACGCGTTACTGTCCTTCTCGGTAGCACGGCTATCCCTTTTGTATGACAATGACTCCGTTGCTGAAATAGCCGAAAGTGAATGCCTTCTGCCGTCTGAAGTTGACTTCAGTCCATATCATAATTTATTCGTTCACACATGTATTTGTTCAGCAAGAAACCATTAAAAGAGTATCTCGAAGATAAGTTCTTCCTACCCCTGCAATTATTTTACTCAGCACTCTGGGTATCCTTTCTCCTAGTCTAATACATTGGTCAGTCACGGGAACTTTGATTGAAAATTGTGAAAAATAAACGGAAATTCAGTAGTGAAAGGTAGTTTGAGAAAAAATCATACATACATACAAAGCGAAGTGTATCTTAGCGCGTAATCTTCGCCTGAGACATTGAATAGGCGAAGAGCGTTGACTCGTGTGCTATGGGTGTTACGAAACGTTCTTCTTATCAGTAACTGAGGCAATTTTATGAAATAACTCTACAGAATGGGTTTCGAATCTGGGAAATGTACTAGCATTGCAAACGAGATTAAGGAATTCCTAACGATCAGCCCTAAGGTCCGGTCAGCTTGCTGAATGTTGTTTTATAAATGGAGTAGACAATAGATAGAACTAGAGTACAATCTACTACGGTTCTCCCCGACCCCCTGGAGCGTGTTCCGAAGAGCTGTCACTCCCTCCTTGTGTCACATTATCCTGGCACCGACTGCGCTTACTATTGAAATCCTTCAAGAACGAACATGGACATCGGCTCGCATGCTTTCTCAGCGAAAGAAAAACAACACTTGATCCTCTACTAAAGAAAACTTTTAGGCCTTTCTGTTGTGACAAGGTTCTGTTTCAGTTTATTCAACCATTAACCCTTAACTTCTGTGTTCTGATTTCGGTTGCTACCTTCCGGCGTCGTCCTGAAAAAGGGCGAAAAGAATAGAAGCATAGTGACGATGATCCAAAAAGTCAAAGTATCAAGGGGAAATCAAGACGACAAGGAAAGAGTTCGAATGCAATTGCGCCACTGGCTGCGACACCTAGTCATATCACCTAATGCCTCCAACCACTTGGTAGGCGGATTACGTGGACTCCAACCTGGAAGTCTAACACATCCTACTCGGCCAAGTCCACTGGTCAAGGCTTTCACACTTTTTTGCCATGTCGTGGACTGACTACCTCAACCTACCTTCCAATCACCACCTGCTTCAGAGAACAGCGTACGCTGAAGAAGTCTGTTGGCTGCCATGCGTAACACATGTCCCAACAGCCTTAACCTGTTTAGATTCAGTACTTGGTCCAGAGAGTGAACTCTGGTTCCCTACACAAGTGTTGCTTTTGGGTATGTATGTGTGAACATCGTAGGCCCTTTATACAGCTTGCGGAAGATCATCAGAATTACTTTGCAAAAGGTGTCAGTGAATATTCAGGAATTCCGCGTATACTGTGTATTGTTGTGCTCACTGAGCTGTTTGCTACAGCCATTGATACATGCAGTTATGGCTACCATAAGTGTAAATTTAGCTTTTGATCTCGTAGCTGGTATGCCTGCTGGGTTCACATAATATAATCGCCTCAACTTCCACATTACGGCAGTAAAACTCGCAAACGTCCATAAACCGTGACGGAACGGTGAACGAGAAAGACACTCTTGAACCTTGGTGATAAAGTAATCGTTAATACTTTGCACAAGAACGAAGTTCCTGTAAAGTGGATTACAGCCTAGTTTGGCTTTGGAAGGACGCACGTCCTTCCGTGGCTGTGAGAAACAACCCCAACATCAGAAGAGTTGGGGTCAAGGAGCTCCAAGCCAGTGAAAATCTCGCACTCAGCTCTCGGTTGCTTCAGTGATGTCAACAGCGCTGTGTGTAAAAGGTTGCTCACTGCTCGTCGGAATCATCTGCCGGTAACAGGAGTGTCGTTACAAGAGAAGACAATGGAGGTGATTTGTACTACGTAGTGCAGTGATTTTCGTGCGAGCGAGGTCTGATTGTACAAATTCCAACAACGCCATAATATTACCAAAAGACTAAGGCCTATGAGGTTACTATTGAAGAGGTAATAGGTTAGCTGGAAAGCTTTCCTACGTTGTACGAAGATTACGACTCAAAGAACATTTTTAAACATGATGTTACCAGTCTTTCTTTTAGAGGCACTTTAACACTAGCCATGGTTGTAATAGGGATCCACGCAGTGGCATTCAAAAGTGTAAGAAAGTAGACAACAAAGCAGGGAGCAATTAACAATGGATTCCCTCCCGATGAAATAAATTGCTACTGAAAGTTCGTTTCGTGTCTTATTTCAAGCATGATAGTGCCTACAATCTCTCTTGAACCTTTTGGGAGTTCGTTGGAAACTGACAATCTGAATTCGTGCTTTTACCATGTTTTGTGCTATTTTCTGAACGTCCCTCCAAAGAGGGACCACCCTCCAGGAGCGAACAAATTTTGGTCGATCCCAAAGATTTTCCTCTAGCGGGAGCAGAGCACTGCATTAAAAATAATAAGTCAGTTAGATTTAACATCCAGACTCACACTGAGACTAAAACAATGATACTTAGGCACACCATTTGACATGTTCTCGTTAAAAGCGGAAACAAAAATTTTCTTCACAGTAAATAGACAGATGATGCGAAAGCTACTTATACATAATAAAAGCATAACCTGTCTAAGCAAATCCAAAATGCTGAATTTACAGCTGATCAGTCTGATTATACCAACGGCATATTCATTTTTGGCAATCAGTAGCTCTATTGCAAATCTCATGTCAACTTCCATTACGCCGAACCAAGTTACTACTTGGTAGACTGCCAGTGAGACCATAGAATCGCTGTGATCCATTTGTGATCTCAGTAAGGCCTCTGTGGTTTCTTACACTGGACCGCAAATTTATCCGGAATTGTTGGTCTATTTGTGATTGTGGTGATAGACCACGACCGTACGTCGTTCGTCACTTTAACCTGTTATGCTAAACGGTCATCTTCAGGTAGCCGTACAGCCAAATTCACTGAGCTGTGAGGGAACAGAAATTTGGTTGGATATCACATGACATCATGGCTTTCATGAATTTATGGATAGTTCAGAGTATCAAGCTATCGAGAAAAACTGTATCAACTTAGTCGATGGCTATGGTCACAATATTCATGTAGAGGTATATAGTTACGGATCGAATGATGGCACGCTGGTCGTCAAAGGATAGGAGTCACTAGCTGTGGATAGTTTATGGATTACCTACAGAGCACGAACCGATCAGGAGGGGCTCATAAGAGCGCATCCCACTAGGGGATGAACCAGGAACAGCTTGGTTCAGAGCGATAAAATAAAGTTCACACAGAGGTGGCAATAGATTTGACGATTGTCACAAGTGAATGCAATGTCACTGTATCTAACAATCAGTTATCATAAAATAGTAAACATTTTATCTGGAATCAAATCAGTGTATTTAAAAAGCCGTCCTCCGTAGTTTATATATTCCGTTCCACCTATTACAAAAACGGGTTTTCTTTAGCTTTTTCATGCATCCTACTAACTCTAGTAAAAGGCCTTTTCTGCCCGCGAATCATCTTGCTTTGTTAGTGTAAAACATAACGAATGTATAGGTTTTTGGTCCATGTACCCACTCGTTGCACACAGTTGGTCCGACTGATGTGGGCAACCGAGCCTTGAGGCTTAAACACCGCTGATAGGATTTATCTCTCATTCTATCAATCCATGCCATCGATCGGATATCCCGTCGCCAGTGGTTTCGTGGGTTTGGTACTGGGTAGGTGCTTACGCAATTAGCCAGTGAGACCAAGCTTTCCATAGGATGATGTGTGAGACCATATAGGAAATTGCCTTCCTTCACTGAGGGGAGATTATATTTCTGATAATGCTTTTCGAGCAAATACGTTCACCACTTGGTAGCATATGTGTTCTGACAGTGGTGAATTAAGTGGTTTGCATGAGCGGTGTGCTAACCTGCTCGGGTTCAGTTGATGATATACGGTCCTCAGGGTGAAAGTAGCCTAGATAATGACACGGTCAAATTGCGGATTTTAGAAGTCAAAGATGTCTTCATTTTCACGCCGTCATCAGGTGTTGAAACCATTTGTCGCGTGTGAACAGTGTCACAATAGTGTGGTCAAATTCGTTGGGATCAAGGCCGATAATCTGGCAGGGAAAACTGAGGTGTTATTTGATGCTACTGACACTGATGTAAGTAGACAAACTACGAATATGATGAGATGAAGCAATGCTTGTGTTTCATTCTTCCTCTTAAAACAGTTTTCGTGATCCGGAGGAGGCCTGCTCCATCAAGTGCAGCAAGTCCAGAGCCTTCATTAGTTTAGTTTTATATGAAAACTGCTCCATTCCAGACTGCGTTGGCGAATCAGATCTTGCCCAGTGTCGAACGGCCTCGTCTGGCTTGATGCGATTAGCATACGCTTTCACCTGCACACGATTCTGACTCATTTAGTTAGTTGTTCGCATTTTGCTTATGCGTTTACTCACCTGCGCACAGCCCCGCTTTGTACCCAACAATTTACGAACGGACTGAGTGCAGCTCATACTTGTACCACTAATAACGTAGAAGACAACATAAGCCAATGTACAGCATCACACCAGAGAGTGGAACTTATGGGTTTGAATCCTTATACAGAGGGATGGAGACAAACGGGAGGACTTTGTCACTCACTGTAAGAGTGCAAGAAGGGATGCTGTCCTGAATCATGTCCGGGCAGCTTTCAGTTTCCTTTAGTTGGAACTAACCGATAAAGTAGATAGCGGCAGCCACATGACCAAAAAGGTGTGTATGCGAAAAGTCGTTGTCGTTATTGAGAGGACTCAAACATCAGATAAACCTTTTTTTGTTATTCCAAACTAGGTCATGAATATACTGGAATTGCATTGCTAGACTAACAAGGCAAACCGTCAACCGTGGTGCTGAGCTATGGAGGGAAGAACCACACAAGTTCCCAGGACAGATCAGACGCGGTCGGTTCACTGCGTGTAATTGGTGACAAGTAGAAAAAACTATTAGTCCCGTGCTATCGTATGTTCGGCCTTTGCACTCAGAGTGATTGTATCAATAGCCGAAAAGCATTTTAACAGTAATCAAACCGAAGCTAGGAAGTAATATTATTCATATTGTGGCATATGCAAAATACTGGACTGATTTTTTTGTTATCCGTGGCTATTTTGATGTTGAACCTCCAGGATCGTTGAACTCAGCCCAAGGAACTGGATACAAGTTTCCAGGGTGTAACGAGCGCGGAAGTCGTTGGCACATCTTAGTGTCTACGTAGTTATGAAAACAATGAACCTCGTACTATCACGTTGATGCTTGTTCAGAACTTTGTTGTGTACTCCAACTCCTCCACTGTTCAAACATCATTTCCAAAACTTTGTCTTCGACATAAATTGAAACACAAAGCTAAAATAAATAGGACGAAAAATTATGAATAAATTACTATATAAGGCGAAAAATTATGCAAACAAGCTAAGTGTCCAAACGTAAGTGCTTCTCTCCAAATCGCTTAGTGTTTTCAGACATTCGGCACTCCAATTTCGTGGGCTTGATCATTGATATGTAACACGTCCTACGCTATCAAGCCCATAGGTTATTGTTTTCCTATCCCTCTGTAGCGCAGTGTTGGCAAATCCAACTAGTTTTCAACATTCACCTCAAGCAGCAAACCCAAAGTTTACCTAGTCAGGATAGGACTAGGTTGTCCCATCGGAACGTTGATCTTCTCATTGAAAAACGTTGGGAAGCGGTACTAGCCCCCAATAAAGGTAGCGTTGAGCGCTTTAAACGCGTGGGGAAAAGCCCGCAGAATTGACTCACCCTTTCTGCTATCTACTCGAAATCCGTTTCATTGTTCCATCTGATGTTATTACATTCTCCATCCATTACAACTTAACCATTAGGTTATCAGTAGTTGTAAAAAGAAAAACATATTGCATTAACGGAAGGATGTCTATCATATAAAAATATGATGTGCACGTGTAAAATACCCGACGATCCTCGTCTTCTACACGATGTTCTACATTTTCCCTCAACTCGTGGTCTGTCAAAAGAAAGTGTGAGTGTTACATTAAGTTATGTAATTGAAATGGAAATCTGTATTGTTTAATAATGGAACGCGATGAAATAGCATCAGATTGATGAAAACAAAAGCCATGAAAAAGTATTGTAATTCCGATTAGAGAATATTGCACCAGAGATTGGCAAAAAGAAGGGGGAAAATGCAACTGAAATGCGATCATATATATATATATATATATATATATATATATATATATATATATATATATATATATATATAATGACATGATATTTCGACGATGAATGGAGCTCTGACCTTGCATTCAGTAATCTTCACGGACTCATCTTCCTGAGGCGAAGGACTGCGACTTTCGCTCGGTTTCCGCCGAAGAGTATCGTGTTGACGCTATGCGCGACGCATTTATTACTGGACAGCAGTCTAATAGTATTCGGACAAGATTTTTGGAACAACCAATACCAAAGTTTAGGGTTGCTTACTACACGGCTAGATCACTGAAGCAGCTCAGAGACAATCACAATCTTATGGGACTGAAAACAATCCTGGGGCATCCGCAACCCCTATGACCCCCAGCCCCGACATACAACTTGCACCTACCCCAACAACTGGACTCGAACCGAGCACATCGGCCTTACCTAAAGCCATATTTTATTTCTGTGGTTACTCCCAAAACTCCCGCAAACAATACCCCACTCGAGAAGCGGTTTGCAAGAATTATGGAAAGACAAATTATTTTAAACGTGTGTGCAAATCAAAGGCGGGCCTTCCTCTGTTACCTCTGCCCTCACCCCACTGTTATCCCCTGTTGTAACGGCCGCCCCAGTATTGTCCGGAGGTGGGTGTTTCAAGCCTAAAGTTGGCTACTCGTCTTGAACGCCTCTCGAAATGCTCCCGAATGACTGTGCGTCTGTCACAGACCCTGCTGAGGAAGTCCTACTCACTGCCTTCTCGTGGCGGAGCTGCTTCCACCAAAGGGAGAGGACGAAAGCGAATCCCCGGTGCTCTCCACCGGATTGGCTGGCTGACTAATAGTCAGTCTGGGGGAGATGGCTAAACCCTGAATCCACACCAACCACAGGTGTCGCATGAGGAGCACAGCACTGTGCTCACCGGAATCTGTGGCGGAGGGGTTTACTGGGCACCCAGAATGTTTCGCCTCATCCGAAGGGCGAATGAACTGAGCATTCAGTCACCAGCTCCCAGTGGTTTCCAGAAGAGGCGAATGAACCATACAATTGGTCACCGGCTCATCTGGACCAATCCTGCTGCCTTGAAGGACGCACAAAGGGAAAATGTGCATCCTCGAACAAAAATTTCTACCCTAGACTAGGCGACCGAGTAGTACAATAGCCTGCAGTGCAAACAACTGCAAGATGGTGAGAAAGGCAGTGGTCAGTGGGGCTTGCCCTACTGTTTAACGCTGTACGGTGATGATGATGATGAACACAAACAACTATGACACACTCTACCATTGTGATTAACTACCTTTTCATGCGCAAGAACGAACACTCGCCTACACTGTACACAACTCGTTCTCCCATTTCCACTTCCTTCCCACTTTCTGTTCTGTTTTCACACCTCATGGGATCTTTGGTCTACCGTGCCTGCTGCAGTGCCACTGATGGAAATCCTGGCTACGTTATCTCTGCCCTTCTTCGACTAGCTTCCAAGTCTCACCGAACCCGCCATCACCAAATGATGCCCTACCTCGTCCTCGATACCTATTCAAACTAGCCATGTTCAACGAGCGAAACCTGGTGCATGTAGGACAACAGGCGGGTTTAACTCGCACGCTGGAACCCCTTGCCATCGATGTAAGCTGCACTCAAGAGACTCGAATTCAAGACTACAGTTCCATAAGTCGACTGACGGCCCCATCAACTCCTTCCGTGAAGTATCACTTACGCCATCCTGGGGATGCTGAGGCGGAGGTTCGAAAGGAGATTCAGGCCTTAGGACATTACAGATCGCCGGGCTCCAATGGCATTCCCCCAGCCCTTTTTGAAGATGGTGGGGTGCAGCTCGCTAGAGAACTTCATGTTTTGTTCTCAAAAGTTTGGAATTCTGAGCAGGTTCCGTCCTTGTGGGGGAATCGATTGTTGTTCCCATCTTTAAGAAGGGCTCCTGCACTGACTACGCTAACCATAGGGGTGTAACCCTTATCCCAGTAGTGTCGAAGCTGCCTGCGTCTGTCATACTTCACAGGTTGTGCCAAACGCGTGAACAGCAGACTCGTGAGGAGCAGGCTGGGTCTCGTGCCGGTCGTTGGTGTATCGATCAAATCTTCACTGTCCGACAATTGCCAGAGCACTGCCACACTTTCCAAAGACCAACAGTCATCGTGTTCCTGGACATTCGCGCGGCCTTCGACTCGATCGATAGGATTGTGCTGTGGAACTGCTTGTTGAGAAATGAAGTACCTGAGAAATATGTATTAGTCCTCTAACAGTTGTTTCGTTGCGACTCAAGTCGGGTAAGGGCCTACGGCCAGCTATCGTCCTCTTTTGTCGTCTCCAGTGGAGTACGACAAGGTTACCCTATATCCCCATTTCTCCTAAGTTTTGCCATAGAGGATGTTTGGTATTCCGAACGGTGGAGTTGAATTCCTCCCAGGGAACAGTTTTCGACTTGGAATATGTTGATGATATTGCCTTGCTGGGTAATAATGCACAGACAGTGAGACATGCTTTGAACCGCTTGGCGACTGAGGTATCCAGATGTGGAATGCATTTTGCGCCTTCCAAGTGCAACTTGCCTTTGCAAGATTGGCAGGAGCCTGTGCCTGCTTTCACACTTTGAGGTGATCAGCTTGAGTTGGTTGACAACTTTAAGTACCTTGGGAGCTTGACAACAGCTAGAGGTGGTGTTGGGGAGAAGAGCAAATAACGAATGGCGAGCTAGAGCAGCTTTCGCAAACCTGCGACACCTGTGGCGCCGCCTTGACATCCGGCTCTCTCTCAAGGGACAGATGTACGTTGACACAGTTAGAAGAAACAACCTTTCCCCGTCACAAATTTGAAAACAGAAGTCAAAAACATAGATTGCACGATGTATCCTGGATCATTTCGCTGCATCTTTACAAAGTGCATACTGCGGTCGAAGTGATTATTTTTATAGCAAAATAAATGAACGAAATGTTTATAAACAAAGGCAAAATCACATGACGCACACATTCACACACGTCAATCGGATGATCACACAACAATTATCACACGTCATTACCACGGCAATGATAAATTGATTACAAGTTCGCGTTGTTTGCAAAGTTCAGGTTTGTGTGCACGGATCGACAGGGCCTCCATGTATCTTAATAGTTTGGTGCTGGTGGTCGAGTAGATCACTTTGAACGCTTGACTTGCGTTGACGCAATGTTTAGTCTCGTAAATATGCCGAGCAATTGATGATCTGATTGACCTTTGCTCGGTTGATGATGCAATTGTGGTAAAATCGTTGCTCATTGTCTTCTGAAGCCACACTGGAATGTGTTCAGCCATTCGATGACGTAACTGCCTTTCCGTTCTGCCTATGTAGGTGGCTGAGCACTCACATTTAAATTGGTATATGCAGTTTGATTTGGCGTGGATAGGAAAGGGTTCTTTCATCGATGGCCTAGTTAACCGATTAGTTGTGAATATAATCACCGGATCGGCTGCATAGTAGGTGCGGCTGACAGCTGATTTCAAGCGTTTTTTGATCAACTCACTCACATTGTCACCTTTGTAGGGGAGTTTTAGATATACTCTCATCTTAGACACTGTGGTTGAAATATCCTTTCTTGGTTTCAGGTGACGATACTTTGTCAAAAATGATGTTGGGTATCCATTTTCCGTCAGAATTTTAGTGATGTGATTTATTTCTTCATCCAAAGTGTCCGCCGTGCAAATCTTCTGTGCTCTGCAGAACAGTGTTTATCTTGTACTTTATCGGGACGAAGCTGCTGAAGTGGAGATATTGCCCCGACCAGGTGTCTTTTCGATAAACGGACCTCCTGATTGAACCATCTTTTCTGCGGAAAATGTCAATGTCTAAGAAGCTTATGGTGTCATTGTCCTCATTGTGGATTGTCAGCTTTATATTTGGGTGTAGACTATTAAGCAAGGCATGCAGCTCTTCACCTTCTTGTTTGCTCTTTGTGATGACAAAAATATCATCCACGTAACGGCGATACAGTACCATGTCGGATATTTTGTCCTCAATCTTGTTTTCTAAGTGAGCAACAAAAATATCCGCCAGAATAGGGCCCAATGGACTGCCCATGGCGACTCCGTCAATTTATCGATATCCTTCATTGAGAAAGCGGAACTTCACATTAGATGTACATAGCAGCAGTAAACGTGTCAATTCGGTATTCGGTAGTCCGATATGAATATTATGCTTGTCGATTATTTGGCATATAAGATCGATAGTTTCTTCCAGTGGGATATTGGTAAATAGTGATGTAATATCCATAGTAAGCATATGTCGGTTTTGGATATTTTCTTTTTTCAATAGGTTACACATTTCGAAACTGTCCTTCACTGTATGGTTCGCAACCGTGTCTCTGACTGGCTTCAGTAACTTGGCTAACCATTTTGCCAGTTTGTGTTGTGGAGAGTTGACCATTGATGAGATTGGCCGCATTGGTATATCTGTTTTGTGTACTTTTGGTAGGCCATACAGTTGTGGTGTTTGACTCCCTCTGGGTCTCAGTGACTTGGCTGTTGACTCGCGAATAAGGCCCGCTTGAACTAGAGTTCGCAGTTCCGTGTTAATTCGCTGTTCTAGTTCACTTGGATCATCTGGCGTTGGGTCCTTCCGGAATTTTGTTTTATCTTCTAAAATAGTTAACAATTTTTGCACGTATGACGATTTATCCATAATGACAACTCCCGATCCCTTGTCTGGACGCAGGATTACTATGTTAGAGTTCTTCTTCAATCTGTCGAGAGCTTCAATGTGCCGGTTCGTTAACAACGATTGTTGTTGTGTTGTTGTCGTTCGATACTGACATTCCAAATCAACCAATTTCGCCTTAAACCAGCTCAACGTATCTGCATTTGTTGGCTTCAAAACAGACATCTGTTCGAAGAACGCTTCAAAGTTTGCTTGTGAAGAAATGTGGTTAATTTTCTTTGGTGGAGTACAATAGTTAAGGCCAAACGAAAGTGCCTGGAGTTGTAACTTGTCTAGTTGGTAAGAGGATAAATTTCGAACAGATATTTCCACGGATTATCCGGAAATGACGGTACCAACATTTAATGATTTAAGGATTTTTTCAAACGTTTGAACTCACGTAAGCGGGTTTGACGCACTCTATCAGCACAGAAATTCATAAACTTTATTCTGCATATCAAATTTAACCGATCGATGATGAATGACATTTTTTGCATCGTAGTCTTTGTTTATAAAAACATTTCGTTCATTTATTTTGCTATAAAAATAATCACTTCGACTGCAGTATGCACTTTGTAAAGATGCAGCGAAATGATCCAGGATACATCGTGCAATCTATGTTTTTGACTTCTGTTTTCAAACAGTTGGAAGAGTTTTACTCTATGGTTGTGAGACTTGGCCACTTCGCGTTGAGGATGCTCGGCGTCTTTCCGTGTTCGACAACCGATGTCTCCGAAGCACTGCTCGCGTCTGGTGGGAACATCGAGGGAGTAATGGCGAGGTGCGCCGTCGTGTGATAAGCACGGATAGACGCCCTCTGGACGAAGTGATCGCTCTACACCAACTCCGGCGACTCGGTCATGTTTCACGAATGCCTGCTCATCGTCTACCTTTCCGTGCTTTATTTGCACATGATGGGCAAGGCTGGAAGAAGCGATGCCGCATTCAGGCCATGGCTTGGCGTAGATGTATGCAAAATCTAGCACAAACATTGGCTTCTGTTGGAGCTTTCCGCCCCCCTGGTTGGGGCCCAAGAGATGAGGATTGTCGTTGGTTAGAGACTTTGAGGGACATGGCTCAGAACAGAAGTTCGTTGCGCGAATGCTGTGCGGTCTCTCTCTCTCCCCCTGCAATCACACAAACGTCATTCCGAAAAACAAATGGATAAAATTACTTGGACAAATGTACGGTGAAAATGGAAAAAATCGGCAGTTTCTCTTTCTCTCTCTAGCCAACTATCTGTTTTACTGTATTGTACACCCCTCCTCCGATCTTGTAATTGTTGTCGTTGGGCTGGCACCTTGGTTGATCTCAAGCCAGTGTAAACACATATAAAAGCGGGCGCTCGCGAAATAGACGAAATTCGTGTGAATAACGTCGATCTTCATGCTCTAATTGATACGGGTAGCTCCGATAGCTATGTATCTCAAAAAGTCGTCGATTAATTTTGTTGGCCAATTCATCCTTGTGACTCGAAAATCACTGTGGTGACAACGTCACTGTCCTGTGTCATCTCTTAGTACTGCAGCGCAATAGTTCGCTACTAACATATAATCTACGAAAACGTCAAACTGTCAGTCATGCAGAATCTATGCTCTGACGTTCTACTTGGCCATGATTTTCTCGGGTTACATGGGAAGTTCGACATATCATTTGGAGGAACATGCGGTACTTTCTTACTGTGCACTCTATCTTTTGGAAAATCCAGCTCCCCCCCCCCACTCCCTGTCCGCTCATGTCTCCCGACTGTAAGCCTGTTGCAACCAAATCCCGCAGACGCTCCTTCGAGGAGGAACGCTTCATTAAGGCAGAGGTACAACGCCTCTTGAACAATGGTCTAATCGAGCCATCGAACTCTTCGTGGACAGACCAGGTTTTGGTTACTAAAAAAAGCGAACCATAAGATGAGAATGGTAATTCATTATGGTCAAACGATCAACCGTTTTACGCAGCTCGATGCATATCCACTGACACGTATAGGCAATATGATGGAGAACGTCACCCGCTACACTGTTTACAGCACCCCAGACCTCACCTCACCACATCCCAGTCGCGGAAGATGAAAAGCCATATACAGCTATCAAGGCAGCAAACAATCTTTTTCAGTTCTATCGAATACCTTTTGGGGTCACCAGTGGCGTCGCATGTTTCCAGCGCACTAGCGATAAAATCCTGAAGGCAGAAAGTTTGAAGGATGCTTTCGCCTACGCTGACAATGTAACTGTGTGTGGCTTGACAAAGACGGACCACAACCGGAACCTCGAATGTTTCTTGAAAGCTATCACCAAATACGGCATAACTCTGAACGATGCGAAGTCATGACTGCAGTCACGGCTGCCACGGAGATTCTACTCCTTGGTTATCACGTAACATAAGGCGTAATCAAACCGGATCCTGAACGAATGAAGCCTTTGCTTGGTGTTCCACCCCCGACCGACATGAAATCACTGCGACGCGTGGTACGTATATTTGCTTATTACTCTCAATGGACGCCAAACTTTTCTGACAAAATTAGCCCCATCGTCCGAAACAAAATCTCCCCCCTACCACCGCGTGTGAGAAAAACATTTGAGAATCTGAAAGTAGCATTGGAAGCCACAGTGACTGTGACGGTGGACCATAATGTACCGTTTGTTGTCGAAACGGGCGCATCCGACATAGCTATAGCGGCTTTACTGAGTCAAAACAATCAACCGGTAGCTTTTCCCCCGTACATTGACCCTTAGCGAACGACATCGTTCCGCCATCGAAAAAGAGGTTTGTGCGATCGTCGAAGCTATTCGGAAGTGGTGTCACTTTCTCCTTGGTACTCATTTTAAACTAATCATCGACCAGCGATCCGTCACCTTCATGTATGGCAGCACACAAAACGGAAAGATCATAAATGGTAAAATCCAGAGATGGCGGCTGGAGTTATCTGTATATCACTACGACATAATCTACAGAGCCGAAAAGGACAATCAGATTGCAGATGCTTTGTCTCGCTGTTCGTCTGCTTCCACTCTTGATAGGAGCACCTTGAAAACTCCCCATGATTCATTATGTCATCCCGGAATAATTCGTGTGGTTCACTTCGTGCGTCTCAAGAAATTGCCATACTCGGTAGAATCCAAAAACGTGATTTCCATGTATACCGTCTGTGCTGAAATGAAGCCACATTTTTACAAACCGCCTGCAAGCCTTCCCGTCAGGGCCACCTAACCATTTGAAAGATTCAGTACTGACTTCAAAAGGTCACTGCTTTCATTAAGCCACAGTCGATAGCTGCTCATTATTATCGACGAGTACTGCCTGTCTGGATATAAAGTCCACTTCGGTCATCGGTTGCCCGTGCCAATTGTTTTCGATATTCGGAATGCCCTCCTATATTTGTTCTGATCGAGGATCCTCATTTATGCCACCTAACCTGTCTCAGTTTTTGCGAGACAAAAGAGTAGCGATCAGTTATACAACAGTCTACAACCCACAAATCAGCGGTCAAGTGGGACGTTTGAATGGCACTTTATTGAAAGCCATCCCGCTGGTTCTACGAACGAGAGATGTTCCAATCTCACGATGGGAATCAATTCTTCTGTATTCACTCCGTCCCATCCTTTTTTTGCTTCATACCGCAACGAACGCAACTCCTCATGAACATCTTTTCTGCTATATCCGGCGCTCATATAGTGGATATCCTATGCCTAGTTGACTGACAACTCCTTGGTCTGTGTTGTTCAAACGAATGGGTCGATCTTCCAAGTATGACCTCTTGGCAAATGAGGCAGACCTCATCAGTTCCAGTCCATATTACGCTCTTGTGAAACTTCCTGACGGCAGAGAACAGAATGTTTCTGTTCGTCGTCTGGCCCCTCGGGGCGACATACCAGCATTAACACCCAAATCGTACTCACCTATAACAGTCATCCGAGACATGCCACATGTAGATTATTCATTAATACCAGAGTCTGACAATACCGTCATATATAATACAGACGGCACCCAGTCACCCACCACCCCATCGTCACAGAACTGTCACAACGACGACAGAGAACGCGTCCATACTTCTTACGAAATCGAGAGGCCTAGGCAAACGACTTCACAAGTACTTGAAATCTTGCTACAAAAAAATATTTCGTAAACCCCAATTTTCTGGCCGGAGTGAATGTCGTGTAATTTTCCTTGTTTGATTACCTCGTTTTGTTCACATGTCTTACATTGTAACAATTTCTATTTCAGATCATGTGTCGCCATCATTAGTTCAGTGAAGCACAACACTCCTATCAGTGAATCTCGTTCTTACTGACAAAGCTATCATCCTCTGTCGTGAACTTCAGACCCTGGTTATTGTTGTTCTTTATGCAGTGGCGTGAGAGCAATAAATATTTTCATTTTCTTGTACTTCATCCATGGCAGAGCTTCCACCGTTCTTTGTGTAGCATTCGCTTTGAAACACTGTGTCCGATGGAAGCTTTCAGCGGCGACATGGAGAGTATGTTCTTGGAGGCTAGACAAACTAACCTGCGTTCGTCCGGTTTCGTTATCTTTTGGACGACCCGTTCGCTTCTTAGGCGCACGTCGCTCGTTATATTCCAGATACTGTCGTGCGACGTTTCTCGATCACCTGCATTGTTTGGGGATCTTATACTAACTGAGTCCTATTTGGTAGTACGCAGAAATTTCACCCTTCTCAAAATCTGTTGGTTTCTTTCCGCGTGGCATTGCGCAGACAAAATTCGGTGTGATTTCTGTCAAGTGCATATGTAATACCAACAGTAATGAATAACTAGACCACTATGATGTACCACGTGCCATGGTGCACATGGCTTACGTGATTCTGGTTCTTATGGATTTGTCATTCCTTAAATCCCCAGACCGAACTAATCAGCCTGTTGCCAGGCTCAATGGTCCGTCTGGTTCTGAAATTTTTTTAAGGGAAAGCGCAACGGAATAGGGGGCCCTATACACTTATCATCTACGTTTTTTACATTTCTTGCTCTAATTAGCATTCAGTAGATAGATTTTCCTGAAATTTGGTATTCCGTATAGTACCGTTCATTGTCATTCCGACCAGACATGGTTTCCATGAGAAATACTGAATCGGAAATATGCGGAAAGATGAGGGAGGTCCTATAACTTGTCGCGCACTGTATAACCAATAATCGTTATCCCAAGAATCATGCAGGATGGCAATCAATACGCATTGATTTTCTTGTTATCTTTCCCTCTCCCTCATTCCAGTCAGTACTGTCACCCTATCATTTCAGTCCGCATCAGTCATTCTTGCTGTACTATGATTCACCAATAGACCGACGTTGTTTGCTACTTCCAGCCTTCAGCTACGGAGTTCATTGACAGGTACGGTGTTTATCGTAGTGCTGTAACATGCGTGACCAACGAACGCCGTCACTTTTATGGCCGTCTCGATCTATCTCTAGCCTTTTATCCTCCAGTCGCATAGTGGACTTCGTTACCATGTACAGCCTTAAAAAAGTGAACGACCAATCGATTAGTTTGTCGATCGTACTTGTCGTACGTATCACAGTCACTGCAGCGTTCGCAACGATGACTCGACAAGGCCTCTCCCCTCCCCGCAGGTCCCACCACAAATTTACCAATTAGAATGCAGTTTATTTGCGATTGAAGTCAACATTGCGAATATGGGTTTTGACGGCGGAGGCGATTTCGTGAGCAGCTGGCGGGTGACCATTATCAAGTCAACCACGCAATCATGTTATAAGAGCGATGCAACTTGAGACCCAACATGAAGCTACAACTGCTTAGATTAAAATTAAAACGGTATGGCTGTACATCGAAGTAACCCCCAATCAAAATCTAAATGAAACAAAACACTATAAGTATGATTACAACTACATAGGAAGTAAAACTATGTTGCAATACGAGGGCGTCACTGGCAGCATCACGCGATTACGTTGCCCATAGTATCCAAACATCCGGTAAACGAATCTCGTGAACCCCAACCCGGAAGCATGACATATCATAAGCGGCCAAGCCCACGTTCTTATATATTTCCGAAAGCCGTGTGCTTACCGCTACATGCGCTGGGGGACAATGCACACCAAAGGAATCTATCTACAGACATGAGTAGCACATTTCCCAATCACAATAAATTGTTCAGGTTAGGCGCTTGGTCCGAAAACTTATCCCCAGTACAGAACCCCCTACATCTAACCTCATTATTTCTGACTCGGTGTTTTCACCACTGGTTGACCCAAATACCCAGTATTCATGCCTTCTACTAGCGACGGTAAGGTCTCAGGCCTCTATACGAGGACCAATTCAGCGGGCGCAGAGAACACTCAGACGCCAAAAGCGGCTGCGAATCGTTAAACTAAAAATAACTTTATATATACCCGAAGATACTTTATTTTATATTCAACTACGATGTAACATATGGCTGACGTGATATCTACCACAACTCATGCTTCCCTTGGTGGAATAAGGTTTGCTGTTTGACCAACTCCTTCCTGTAGTAGCATCTTGCAAGATGAAGATGCAAAATGCATACCAAGCATTGCTAAACTGTTGTTAACGTTATATAAGAAGGATTGTGACTTACTCGAGTCTTCAATGGGGAACATGTTGTTTGTGTGTTCTAGGTCAAACAATTAAGTTCGGTTGGAATAGTCATTAACCATGCCCTGAGTGCGGCGGTTCTAGTTTCCATTTTGCAGCGAGAACCTTAGTCGGAGATCAAAATAAAACTAAAGGCATGGATGAAACAGGAAGAGGACTACAAATATAAGCATGAAGTCAACAGACAGTTTTGCCTGAACTAAGATCGAAGTCAATTTTCCCACGATGCTAAGATGGACACTATTCCCTGTGCCAAACGTGGGTGAAAAATCGCAGTCAGAACGAATTCGGCTTGGGCCGTTTATATTCAAGGAATTCTCTGGCATATCGTTTGATAACAAATAGCGCAAAAGAACATTCGGCTGAATCGAAAGACTATGCTATTAGGAGAAAAATGATGGCAATAGACTCCCGAAGGGTATCTGTTCTAAAATCTGCATTTGATACGGATTTGTTCGATAAAATGCCGACCAGGTCAATATTCTCACGCATGCGCTGACTGCGAGCGCTTGAAAACTGACGGAGAATTGTTCCGGCGGGATGTTTGGATACAATTTATTGCAGACTAGTTACTGTACGATTTTCACAAGACCGGCCATCTTTTTCGTAAATCGGTAAGACGACCGATCCATACCACACTTCAGGGATTCGTTCAGATTCCCATAGCACCCTATGGATAAAAGACGATATATATATATATATATATATATATATATATATATATATATATATATATATATATATATATATATATATATATATATATATATGATTAGGCAGCTGATTTCTGTACAAAGTATTTCGCGGATAGTTCTTCTCTAGGGGGAGGCGATAACAACCTTCGTTGTTTTACTTGTGGATACTATCTAAAGGTATGCCTTGGATATACAACAATCGGACTGTTCATTATTGTCCCATTCGATGTTAAGACAACGCTTCTGAAAGTAAACCAATGAGTTATCAGATGCCTTGGTTACTCCACTTACATCTATTTTTCGTGAGCCGCCACTTCTAGTCCGAAGTGAAGGATTGCGGTCATTGTCATTCGCCACAGCCTTCTGAATTTCCCTTTAATTCACTACTGAAACTGTAGTCTTGTGTGGTATTGCACCAGCAGTCATTTGTTGCAGGTCTTCATTGGGATACTGCCCTAGTGGCACACTGCCCATAGCAGCGTTTCAGCGACATGTCGGTAATCGGTGGGCAAAGACATAATGACCAGTTATGAAAAAACAACTATAAGGATGGTCCCGGAATGTTGTTAATATTATGTCAATTTTATCGAGTTGTGCTTATATCACGTGCATTTACCATCAACGATCTTGTTAAGAGTGTAGGCAGAAAAATCTGAATACGGAGAATGTGATTTATTAATTGGTGATTGCAGATGGAGACAAATTAGGCGTTACAAATCCAGGAATGCGATTGAGTACGTGGATCTTCGCTTACCGCACAGGTGCCGATAGCGTTTTCGGAAGATCGCCTTTAGTATACCAGAAGCGGTGTGCTACTTGGGTGGGTATTTGGCTTCATCGATAATTTGGTAAATAGTCCCGTCCCGAAAATAAGGGGTTTTGGGACAGGTTATGCCTTGAGATTAGTCTCCATTAGCATCTTTGAAAACGGTGGCACTTGATATAAAAGTGAACAACTTGATCTAGCTGAGTGGCACCAGTGACTTCTTTGAGGCAACTGGAGGTTGTTGCACAGGTAGTGCAGTGGTGCATTGAGAAGACCAATTTCCTTGATCCAGTTGAGTCCTAGTAGGTTAGGACTTGGGTGGTCGGTAAGGTAATATGCACCTTTGGACTGTACGTCCTTGAAGGAAAAAAACACTCTTGACCTTCCCCCGTGAGCACAAGTGGATCATCCGATTGGTTCTCAGCAGCTTGTTCCGGTCAGGCTACTTCAGGCCTTCTGATCACGTTCCAAATATGTTTTGATAATACAATGATACTGAAAGCCGTATCAATTTGTAGGCGCACCAATGTGCCATTGATCATAACGTTTTTCCCACGAGCGTCGAAATCTGAATTGAACGTCGTCATGACGCTGTGAGACTTTGGGTTGAAGGTGGCACCAGGATGCCTGAATTGCCTTGGTTTCTTTCTATATCTCTTAGGGCCGAAAGCTTTTTATCCGCAACAATGATCTTCGGGACACCGCCTGTACTATTAGTGGCGGGTGTTTCTAGAAGGAGCTGAATCGCGCGAAATGCCAGCATACTGTTGGTGGTTTGCTCAACAAAGGTATTTTGGGTTGGCGGACCGGAGCAGATTTTCACATTCGTGGAAGTATACGTATGTCTGCGATGCCCCATACTTGCAGAATAGTGCTACAAATATTTCAGCCACTGACACTTAGCAACGTCCGCAGAGTCGCATCGGCATTTTGTTCAGTTCTACTGTGCAGGTGAGTTCTCAGTTCTGCATTATGGAGCCATTTAAAAGCGCAAACAAAAATCCGACACTCGGACTGGTTTTCTGACATTGTGATTAGTTTGAACATTTAGCAGCCGCGATAGACTTTACTGGTCAGCATAATAAAAACAGCTGCATTGTGTTTCATCCGCGTCGGGAACTGGAAACGAGTGCTGAACACGGATGAATCCCCCCGAAGATGTCGAAGATTTGTATTATCGTTCTGTCAAATGAGAAATCTCGAGGGCACACTAGTAGGATCACACTGCGGTAAGGTTCATGTTCCTTGGTACCCAATTTTTGCACCAAAAGACGCACTTTCCAAGCGCTATCAGCCTTGTAAAATGCTCTCCCATGAAGCATGTGATATCCATGTCTGAATCATACTGAGATTATGATAATAGTCCTTTTACGGTGCGGGTGGCAGCAAAGTATGACCCGCTCAGAAACAGGCTACTCTCGGTAAAATTCCAGGAACTCTCAAAATATGTCTGCTTATACAAGACCCCACTTCGATGATCACTCTTCGTACCCCAGATGGAACCTCAGCCTCTGGCTTCAATTATCGTGAGTCGTAGAATCCAGTATCTAGTGCTCATGGTCAGGCTGATGTCGAGAGTGTTCTACGTGTAACACTGGGCCGAATTCCAGCCCACAGCTGTTTATGTGCAGTTTGCCTGGACGTTCCCGCACTTGTCAACAGCAACAGACTGAACTGTCGTGCATGTTTACGCGCCCACTGGCCGCAGTTCCTTTACGACCACGGATGAATTTTTATCGCGATTTGTCACAGCTGCTTCAAAGCGTGCGTTCAATGCTGTTCATTGTTGAGGATTTCAACGCTCAAGTTGGATGTCTGGGGGGATTCCGAAAGGCATATGAGATCAGTTTGCTATCCCGGTTGATCGTGCTGCCAACAAAGATCATTTCATCCAGCTGTGTTCTGACCGCAGATTGCTTCTGGCGCATACAAACTTCTGCTATGAGAAGCGGCATATACTCGCGTGGTGTCTTCCTACGCCTTCACAACGTTCGACTCAGGTTCACTATATTATCATTGGTTACCGCTGGCTTCGGATCAAATGAAAACGGCAATTCATTTTGGTGTACGCATGAGCACTTAGATCACGCCTTGATGCTTGCTAGCTTTTGTTTACTTCTCGGCTATGGCCGCGCCAACACTAAGCTCGCCCACCCGTACAGTCGTTTCTAGACGATAACCAACAACTTGCTTTCCAGGTAGAGCCTTCTACACGGTTATCGATGCATCCAAATGAATGCTGGCGACAGATCAAGGTTTGCGCACCGTTTCCGATGCCGCGCAAGAGGCAAGACTCACAAATGACGGATGTCTTCAACATCAGTTGCTTTGTTAGATGCTCGCATATCCATCCTTACCGATGCCCCATTCAACGAGGTGAGGAAATCCCCGAAGCGCCAACTGACTAGGAGTTTGAGAAATGACCATCAGTAGTGGTGACTCACTAAACGCAGGGAAACTGAACGGGCTGCATACGCTGACAATGGTCGCAGCCCTTACCGTTTGATTAGAAGTACCGGTCGCGGGGGACAGATGCGAGAGTTAACTACGCTGCATTCGGGTTCGTCCATCGTCTCCAAGATTTCCGCCCATTATTTTGTTTTCAGCTCTTTCAGTTTATACTTGTGTTCACTCTACCTTCAAGTGGACGATGCAATAAAGTAGGAACCAAAATCAGAGCATAGAAGTGCGATTTTAGTGGTGGAATGAATTGAATCAAGGAATTCGACGGCTCACTGATTCACTCCTAAGAACGTCGTCTGTACTGCTGAGCGGAGCACTTCAGTAGTAGACTTCCGCAGTGAATTTTTTAGTGACACCTGCAACGGAAGCGATGCTGGTAGATATTACCCCCACATCAGAAATAAGAGTTTTTCGACAGATGATTTACTTTAGAGGTACAAAACTGTTGGACCGGGTGGGTTGTCTCCATCCTGTCTGGAGAACGGAGGTAAAGCTTTAATCTCGGAGTTACCAATGCTCCTTCGGGTAATCTCAGATAGTCAGCAGATTCCCAGGAAATGGTGTGGATCGGTGATTGCACCCATTTACAAGAAGGACTACGGGTACTCTCGCGAAGACTACAGAGGAATTAGACCGGTAAATACCGCATCCAAACCGACTGCCGGGATTATTCTTCACCGCTGGCGAAAAATGCACGCGTGAGAACCAAGCCGGCCTCAGACCTCGTCGGGGTTATATCGACCATATATTTTTACCTTGACACAGACGCCCCTTCCGCAGGCTCACAACCTCCGTCGTTCTTGATCTGAAAGTGGCACTCAACCCAGTCAACCGCGGTGCTGCCTTTCACTGAAAGGTTCCAGAGAAATTTATCTGTCCTCTCCAATGCTTTCATTTGAACAGTCAAGTCATAGTTCGCGCTTATGGTGATCGTTCACCCGAATTCACTACAAGTGGCATCCGTCAGGAATGCTTTCTATCAAACTTCCCACCTACACCCGCATGAAGTCAAGCATGGTGCCAACACAGCAACATCATTTACAGAAACAGACGGGAGTAGAACGATAAAAAAAAACAGTTGGTACAAGCCAACATATTTCGTGGTCTTTTCGTTTCCATTTTATACTGTGATTAACCGGAGTCAGGTTGAACAAAAGTATCATTCACATGGTGAGCTATGCTATCCTACGCGCACGAATGAAGACCTTTTTTTTGCGAGGACGTCCACGTTCATCCTTAGCATATAAGACAACCAACGTTTTCTATACTCAGCGATTTATTAGACCGGAAAATAAAACAGTGAGTGCAATGTGACATCATCAGAATACAAAGATGCAGTTAAATGGTACATGTAACTGTACAAGGGATGATAACAAAGCCAGCTGGGCGCGAACAAGTCGATCGACTCGAAATTCACGTTACAGGACAATTTGAGTTTTGTAATGCTTCGATAATTCAATCAGCTCCACCGGTGCAAACTACAGGCAGGTTATGAGAGATCCTCATGGGCCTTTGGGCTCCAAATCACAGTCGACAGCGAGAGAATTTAATACATATTGGTTTTCTTCATGATCCGAAGAAACTCCTGCTCATTAACTTCTCCATCACCATCACGATCAGCTTCTTCAATCATTTCCTACTAGAATGAGATGACAAAACTGTTCTTTACTTGTAATTCCTCGTCTGTGATATTTTCCCCTAGTTCTTTGGCCACGCGTTTTAAGTTCTTAAACGATATTTTCCCGGTCTCATCGTCGTCGAATAGCTTAAATGCCTTCAAAATTTCTTCTTTTGCATCTTTGTCCTGCATTTTTACGGACATCATTTTCATGAAGTCACTGAATTCGACTGTTTCTAACTCAGCAGAGATTTGGGCGCTGCTTGAAATTTTCACGTACCTTTCGAGTCACAGTCAAACTCAGTCAGCAACTTTCTTATCTCTTCCCGCTTCGGTTCAAAGCCTAAGGCACGCATTGCTACTTTTAGTTCCTTTACATCGATAGACCCAGTTTTATCCGTGTCAAATAAGTCAAAAGCTTCGCGGATTTCTTGTTTCTGATCCTCGGTCAGCTCATGTTTTGCTCCCTTAGCTAGAGACTGAACCTTCGATTTGTTTGCTGACTGTAAACCGGGATTTTTCTTTCCAACGGAAGCCTAACGAATGAACATCAGCAGAAACACAACAGCATTACCATGGTGAACAACAACACAAACCACCTCAAGAGGCGCGCCAAACGCGTCCAGCTCAGTTCAGTTCAGTTGTCTTGAAGTCTTGAAGTACTACACGGGTTAGAGGCTTTGAGCCCAATTGTCCCGGTTCTTGAGGAAACCTTTGATCTTCTGTCGGATTCACCGAGCTGAAACGAGAGTAAAAAGAAGCGGAGGGGGGCGGGGGTGGCAGCGAAAACAAGATACACATAACATCATGCAGTGTCACACTGTGGACAGTGCCTTAAGCTGAGTGGGGGTGCGGCATTCATGAACATATATGTGATAAAAGACATCTATTTCGTTTGTTTTTTGAAAAAGGGAACTATTGGGAGAGACCCAGGTAGAGGTCTAGCTTTTTCTTGAAGATTGTTTTGTTCTGCGAGAGAACAATATCTTCCGGAAGTGCAATCCACATAGTAATAACCCTATAGCTAAAAAAGTTAATCCTTAGTGAAGTGCGTGGCTTCGGTTTGAAAACTTTTCTGCTGTGACCACGGAGAGAAGAGGCTGGACAGACGGAGAAGAAGCAATCGCTTTGACCTGATTCAAAAAGATGGAACATCAAAAACAGATCACCTCTTACGCGTCTTACGTCAAGGGGATAGAGGTTGAGGAGTGAGGGGCGGACGGGATAAGGTTGATGGGATAGACCCCTTACTGCCTTGGTGGAGGCCCTCTGAACTCTTTTTAGGATCTCACGATCTCGGACAAGACCGGAGTGCACTATCTGACTAAGCGCCGAAAATTATGGGGAAATCATCCTTAGATATGCGCGGGAAGGACCTCCGAATCATATTTAGGTCTCAAGAGGCAGGCCTGCTTGCAAGTTGGTGATGATTAGGGAAGGATAAGTTACAATCTAACCAGAAACCGAGCACCTTGTGTCGGACAACCCTTGGCTGTGTGGTTGCTCCTTTAATAGAAAACGTGTGACCAGTCTCTCTGCCGAAAGACATGCTCACGCATTTGTCATCATTTACTGGGAGGTCCCAATCCTCGGACCAGCTTTTCGTTTCATAAACTGCAATTTGCAGGTCTTTACTTCTTGAACTCCAGAGGGACACATCGTCTGCGTACGTGGTAATGTTCTCAGGAAGGGCTGTCGGAAGGTCGTTCATATAGATCAAGAAAAGAAGAGGACCTAAGACCGACCCTTGGGGGACCCCAGTTGTTACTGGGGAGGGTTGAGACAAAACATTCCCGACTTTAACCACAAAGGTGCGGTCGGTAAGGAAGCTACGTAGGATGGCCAACATGGAGCCTGTGATCCCGTATGTCTGCAGCTTATAAAGAAGAGGGGCATGGGGGACCTTATCGAAGGCCTTAGCAAAATCGATGAATACAGCGTGTGAGAGCTGGCCATCATCATAGGCTTTCGTTAGACTACCCATGACAGTAAGCATATTGGTGATGCATGATCTGCCAGGAAGAAACCCATGTTGGGACGGGGAGAGGATCTTATTTCCATGAAGATGGGAAAGAGTCTCACTCCTCAGAATTCCCTCGAAAATTTTGTTGGGGATGCTAGTGAGAATTATGGGTCTGTAACTAGAAGCAAGCTGTCTACTACCCTTCTTATAGATGGGTGCGATCACTGCTTTTTTCCAGTTACGGGGGAATACTCCATCGTCAACACATTGCTGAAAAAGCGAGGCATAAGGAGCAGCTGATGTATCCGCTGCTTCCTTGAGAATACGGGGGTGGATTAGGTCAGGACCCATAGAGCAATACTGGTTGAGCCGTCGGAAACCTTGAGCGACTGCACCAATGGGAATAGTGACGCGGTTAAGGGTAGTGGTCAGAGGTAACGGGTGCATGGTAGGGTGAGATGATATGGGTATGGAGCTAAAAATTGTACAGAAGTAGGAGCTGAGTGCCTCGGCTACTTGGCTAGGGGAAGTGATTGGAGGTCCGACACTATCTTTGAGAGCTAATGGCGTCGGAGCTGTACCCCTAAGACGGCGCATGTACTGAGAGAAAAATGCCTCATTGGTCCGTGCTCGATCAAGTACAGATCGTTGGACTGCATTCTGATAGGACCTAATCTTGTCTTTGCAAATGTTCTGTATGATCCTGAAGTCTTCTGCATCACGGACAAGGCTTGTGGTTTTATATCTAGCAAAGAAGCGTGCGCGTTCTTCTAGAATGCGCCTAATGGGGCGAGAGAGGGGTCGCTTAGCGGTCTGTGGGCGACCAATTCTGGGGACAAAAAGCCTATCAGATAAGGAGATTAACTCTCTGAGATTCTCTGCCATTTCATCCGCAGAGTTACCTGGGTTAGTTGAATTTAGCTGGAAGCGAAAAAATGCACAGACTTGGTCAAAATTGTTCCTTTTGAAGGACCTCCGAATTTTAGTTCCTGAGGAAAAAGGAGGCCATTTCACGATATAATCGAATCCAATGAGAATGTGATCACTTTTGCCGAGGGGCGGCAATTAATGCACCACATCTATTAGGAACCGATCATTGGTGATGACCAGGTCTAGTAGGGACGAGGCGTGGCCTGTGCGATATCTAGTCGGTTCTCTTACTTTCTGCGCCCATGAGTTTTTCAGTACGAGATCAAGGAGGGGTTTACCGAAAGTGATATCCGGGGCATCAGCTCTTTGCCAGTTTGTACTGGGAGAGTTGAAGTCACCAGTGACTAACAGATGGGTGAAGTCTGTGTAGCTTTTTAGGGAGCCTAATAAGTCTATGAGACCTAGGCTGTCAGTTGAATTGCATGCGGGAGGACGGTAGACAACACCAAGCAATAGGGTGTCTGTCCTAGAGAGGTTAAACACGGCCCACAAGCAATCAACACATGAAAAGGTTGGGGTTGTCAGTAAGGTGGGAGGGGGGATCGAATCGTAGTAGTATATGATGACCCCGCCGGCATGACTTCTACTGGAGTCCTGCCTTACTGTGAAGTATCCCGGAATGGATATTTCGGCATCAAGTATGTCAGGGGTGAGCCAGGTTTCTTTGAGGGCTATGATCTGAGGCTCTTATCCACTGCAAGCTGCCGAAGCTCCGGGATCTTATTCAACACACTCAGGCGATTGCTGTAAAAACACTTGAGCACATGCTAAGGAGTTGTTGCAGAATCGCCAGAGGCAGCTGGTTTTGGGTTTGAGGAGTGGGAAAGAGGGGGGTTTGAGGTTTGAAAGGAGGTCCTGGGAGAGTCGGGGCTGAAGATATTGGGGGCTAGAGGGTAAGCAGACTGCTGGGGGGGGACCGGTAGGTTTTGATGTCTAGTAACCTGGGAGGTATCAATCCAGGCGGACGGTCTACATCCTTCGGCTTCCGAAAAGGGTGGGCTGCTTTTTGTGGTTTGCCCTTCTGCGCACTGCGAGATGCCCTGTTCTGCGTTTTCTTGTTGGTGAGCTTATTTTTCATGACAGCACCATATATATTATCTGGTGCCTTACCCTCCTCACTGCTTCTTTCAGTAGAAACAGGTTGCAGGTTCATGTCTGGGCTCAAGGATTAGTGAGTCTCGTCCAGTTCAGTTCAGTTTGCACAGGACTTGGTATGGCTGGAGTTAATCGTGTGTCCAGATAGTCGTGTTGTCGGCGCGTTTCCGTAGCTCCCAACACTGAGTGATTTTCTTTTCCTGAAAGGCAGAAACTTTGTGCAGTATCAGCCCGGGCAGAGTAAGGTGGAAACTATAAGTAAATTGCATCTGACTCTAAAAGCTGCTTAACATAACTCGGGGTATACTGCCACCCAACATAGGTCTACTGCTTGCTTAAAAGCCTTCACTGTTGTGGTATTTATGACCTCCTCTGGGAGCTTATTCCAATAGGGTACCACTCTATTTGAGAAGTACTTCGCCCTAATTTAGAGCCTCGAATGCTTCCTTTGTAATCTAAGGCTATGCCCCCTTGTGCCTCTCTCGAGGATCAAAGAGAAAAGGTCTTCTCGTCTTATTCCTGACGGTCCCTTCATTACCTTGAATGTTTCTATCAAATCCCCGCGAATGCGCCGCCTTTCCATCGAGAACAGGTCTAGGGTGTAACGAACGAATACTGAAAATCCTTCTAAATGTTCAACGTGCTTCGTGAATTTGACTATATTTAACATTATCTTGGAAAGCTCGCTCATACACCACACATTTTCACGTTTGTTTATCCATGTGAGACATTTGAATTTGGCCTTGAACCGTTTCTGACTGTCGTGCTTGAGCCACGGGGCTTTGGACCTTTGGGTTTTACTGTGAAGTCTATTTGGCCGCATACTTGAGGTTCGTATATATTTGTATCCTTTGTGCATTTCAATTTAGTACCGTAGAAACTACGAATCAATCTTGTTCTGGTTTTGGGATTCGTTTGAATTGGCTACGCGTTGCTCGATTTGCGAGATTTGACTTACAGTACTCAAGTGGAACCTGGACAAGAAAACTCATTGGAAATGCCCAGACGAGGAAGCAAGGACATTTTGAGACAACAGGAAATAACTCGGCAAGTCTCTGGGGATGGTTCGGGTGTTATTGATTCTCTAGATAATACTAAGTTTACTAGCTCTGTCAGTGCCAGGCCATATATTTCTAACCGCGATGCGTTTGACGATATTAGTACTTATAGAATGAGAGTAATAGAATTAGAAAACGAGCTGCGGTTAGCCAGAAAGGAAGCAGAGCCCCTCACACAAGGAACTGGTCTCAGAGAGCCAGCAAAGAGTCCACGTAGTTCACAATGTCAACATCGAAAAGGCACTGTGATCGACGAATATAAACCCTTGAGACAGCCTGAAACTACCGAGGTTTTGGCTCTTGACCTGCCGAGAGTGGAGCTGTCCCACTTCGACGGGCACCCCGAGCAATACTGTATATTCATGAAACAGTTCGAAAATTTTGTTGAGTGCAAAGTTGCAGATCCTGGTCAAAGGTTTTTGTATTTATTACATTACTGTCGTGGGAGAACCAAAAGTGCAATCGAAGGCTGCGCGATGCTTGATCCACCGATGGGGTACATCAGGGCGCGCAGAATCCTGAAAGATTTGTTTGGACAACCATTCAAGGTGGCTAGAAGCCTAATTGATAGTGTTTTATTGGAGGCGAAAAGGACTGAGGGCAAGGCTGAATCACTGTCGAGTTTGGTGATAAAAATGCAGAATTGCAGTATAGCACTGGAGCACTTAGGATACCAGTCTGATCTGAATGCATTGCACACACAGGAATGCATTGTCCGATGTCTATCTATTGATTTACAGAGCCGATGGGCAGAGGAAGCTGAAAAAATAAATATGCTTGAGCGGGAATCTACGTTCAACGATTTGACGGAGTTCATAGGTCGTCAATCCCGTATCGCCAACAGCCGATTTGGACAAATCGTACGCGAAAGTTGCAGACTGGCGCGAAGGGAACCAACATCTCGAATTGTGGAGAAGGACTGTAACCAAACCCAGTCTTTGGCTAACATGCACATGATAAGTCAAGAACCCGAGAGGTCAGCTGAATGCAAGCTATGCAACTCCCTGCATCGGTTACCAGATTGTCCGACCTTTCATGGGATGAGTGTACCCGATCGGTGGTGCGCGGTAAAAAGGATTGGCTCATGCTTTATGTGTTTGAACAACTCTCATCGAGCCTCTGAATGCAGCTTAAGAGTGAAATGCAACCAAGACGGATTCTTGGGTAATCATCACTCGTTACTGCATGGCCTTCTCAACAATAGACCTATTCAGCCAGATGAACCCAAAATTGTCTGTTCAACGGGACATGATGATTTCAAACCGGCAAGATTAGGCATCGTACCTGTCGGTATCGTGACACCTAAAGGACTGAGGAGGGTCAATGCATTTTTGGACACGGGGTCGGATACCTCGCTGATTACTCGCGAGCTTGTAGAAAGCTGTGAACTAGTAGGCGAGCCTACCCCGCTCACTATCAGCACGATTGCAGGGGGTCATGTTAGCAATTCTAAGAGGCTGACCCTGCAGTTAACGTCTTTATCTGATGAGGGGACCGTAGAAATTCCGGAAGCCTTTGCAATAGACAGCTTGCCAATGAGACCAGTCGACTCTGTTAGATCGATCGCCAAGAGATGGTCTCATCTCAGGGACATAGAGTTCGAAGAAGTTTCTAGCCCCCACGTCGACATACTAATTGGATGCAATGTACCAGAGGCTCACTGGGTGCTTGAACAGAGAATAAGCAATCGAAAAGAACCATTCGCTACGCGAACGATACTAGGCTGGACACTTCTCGGACCCCTGACGAGCGAACTTCAACAATCGGCATCAATAAATTGCTCAAATGTTGCTGAGAGAAGTGCCTCTGTAGAACACAATCAGCCTTTCGATATTGAATCCAACGGTCCATCTCAGGAAAGCGAAGTTCACTCGAAGGATCAGTCGGCGCTTTCGATGGCGAATTCAAAGACGGGACTTCACAGTGGGCAACATGAAGTTGCTATACCCGAGAGACCACCGTCAAGTCACCTATCGAGAAAAGGAGAAGTTGCCCGGAGGCTTTTGAAATATCTCAAAAAAGGACACCAGCAGGTCACCCAAAGCAGCTTGAAATTTGCCGACCCAGTGACAGTGTACGGTACCTGGGTGGAACTGCATGGCCGGCGGCGAAACCAAGTACCCTTTGCCAAAACAAAAATTGCTGAGCTGAAGTCAGTATCCCTAAACGAGCTCAAAACGACTGCACTGGTATTGGGTTGTAAGGTAGCACGAATGCTAAAAGAGAATTGCACCACCGCCGAACTGAGCCTTGCCTATTGGACAGATCCTACAGTTGTGTTACATTACAAGAAACGGAAGAAACGAAGAACGTGTTCGAGACATCAGAGAGTTAATCCACTCGTAGCAGGAAACAGCGAGGAAAATGTTGATGATTCGAGCTCGAAACCACATACAAAAGACAAAGTAGCTCGCAGATCGCCTCGCTCCGAGTTACTCAGCACTTTATCGCATTTCATGCCCTACAACTAATCAACTGGACCCATTTTTTCTGAAAGGTTGCAAATGTACTTAGTTCCAGTTTCTATCTAGCGTGCACATAGGTGAAGAGCAGAAATTCACCAGTATTTCACTTGAACAGTTCAGGTGAGGCATACTAGCTGCGAGCACATTGTGAAACTATTATTATCTTTAAAGAAGAACAATTATTTACATTTTATACAATATTGATTGTCACATATTTTGTGCACAGAAAAACTTTGAAATACTCTGATAGATGCCAGTATTCGATCAATCTCCGTGTTCATGTGTATTTCGATACTGTCCGCCGTACACTTGTTTTCGAAATTTATTCATAATCAGAAACCGATTTTCATTTCTTTCGGAAGATTTGGTGCGTTAATTTTATGTAATTCCACTGGTTCGTGACCTGTCAATTTTACGCGATATCTCATTAGGCGTTGCACCTGCTTTCAACTTCTGCGCTCAAGCTTGTAAACAAAATTAGTCTAACCAGTTGCTGCAATGGGTTACTGCTTGTGATGCTTAGACTTATTTCGTGCGGCGAAACACTTCACTCTGCGAAGCCTTCATCTTCATCGTGCGTCTGACTATATGCGCCGGTTTCCTGATGAATATGTCAATCTCAAGTTGTGCAGCGGGATTTGGAATTGATTCCTTATGGATTGTGCGATGATGACTACGGCAAAATCCTGTTTCACGTTCAGATAACACAGGAAGTTAGTATCCACAGGCACTGACAATAAGTTAAAGGTAGATAGGGTGAGAATCATGACCCCTTCCTGAACCTTAGACAACCATTTTCGCGGAAGGATTTTGGCCGGCGGTGTAACGAACGAATACTGAAAATCCTTCTAAATGTTCAACGTGCTTTGTGAATTTGACTATATTTAACATTATCTTGGAAAGCTCGCTCATACACCACACATTTTCACGTTTGTTTATCCATGTGAGACATTTGAATTTGGCCTTGAACCGTTTCTGACTGTCGTGCTTGAGCCACGGGGCTTTGGACCTTTGGGTTTTATTGTGAAGTCTATTTGGCCGCATACTTGAGGTTCGTATATATTTGTATCCTTTGTGCATTTCAATTTAGTACCGTAGAAACTACGAATCAATCTTGTTCTGGTTTTGGGATTCGTTTGAATTGGCTACGCGTTGCTCGATTTGCGAGATTTGACTTACATAGGGCACGGAGACGCTCTGTGTAGTTAAACCCTCTTTGCTCAGCCACCATTCTAGTGGCTAGCCTTTGCACTTTCTCCAGAAAGTCGAAATCTTTCTGGTAGTACGGTGCCCAGGCCTGCACGCGGTACTCCACATGCGGCCTAACTATGGCCTGATATATCGGAACGAAAATCTCCGGATCTCTACACGACATAATGGATCTAACTCGAAAGAGTTCCCTCCTGGCCGTATTGGCTGCTGAGGTGCACTGCTTTGACGGCTTAAAGCTGTTGTCCATTATAACGCCTAAGTCTTTGACCTGCGAGACCACTTGCAACGAACCCACACCATTCCCACTAGCCCATGTATTTGTGGTCAAGCATTGACACTTGGTGGGGTTTAGTGGAAGGTCCCATTTGCGTGCCCAGTTTTGTACTGCTAACACGTCAAGTTCTATATCTACTCCAGCTATCTTGACGTCATGGGCAAACATAAAGGCGGGGTTTGTAGGCTCACGTGTTAGATCATTGATGAAGATGAGGAAGAGCAGAGGGCCGAGCACCGAGCTCTGTGGCACCCCACTTGTTACACCTTCCGGTTTTGAAACATGACTCCCCACCTTAACACTAAAGGTTCGCCATGCTAAAAAACTACTTATCCATTGTCTTGTCTTCCCAACGATTCCCGTAGACTGCAGTTTGACCTCCAAAAATCTGTGGTTCACAGAATCAAACGCTTTGCTGAAGTCCAAGTAGCAGACCGCAATCGATTGGCCATCGTCCAGACGCTTGGTTACCTCATCGAGGAACAGCAGGTGATTCGTCAGACAGGATCGCCCTGCCACAAACCCATGCTGAGCATTTGATATGAGGTTGTGTTGAACCAAATGCCTAGAGATCTGTTTCCTGACTATTCGCTCCAGGCACTTACACAGTACTGGAGTTAAGCTAACCGGCCGGTAGTTTTCGGCCTTTTGCCGGGGTCCACTCTTGTAAATGCCTACCACTGTTGCTCTCCCCCAGTCTCCCGGACAATTCCCTCTCTAAGTGACGTTTCATAAAGCTTCGTCACCGGAGCCTTCAGGACCTCGGCCAGAGGCTGAATGATTGCTGGATGAATCCCATGTGGACCTGTTGCTTTATTTCTATTCAGCTCTTGCAACTCCGCGTACACTTCTTCTTCTCCTACAGTATGTTCGGGTATTGGAGGCGCCTGTGGGCCCTCCATTCTTTCCTCCAAACTATTTTCTGGCCGATATATGCTCTTGAAGAATTCCAAGCGCATGTCAGCCTTATCTTCGTCGTTTAGAGATAGTCTTCCCTGTGCTCCTTTCAAAGTTGCTACTCTCTCTCTCATACGTTTGTGAGATTGCACGTAGACGTAGAATCGCTTTGGGTTTGTGTGGGCCGACGCAGCTAACCGACGCTCGAAGGCATATTTCTCCACTCTTTGGATCTCTTGAGCTCTGTTCCTAGCCATCTTATAGCTATTCCATGCCCTCTGAGTTATGTGCAGCTTGTACGCCGCCCATCGTTGCCTACGAATAACTATGGCCTTGCGGACTTTCGACTTCCACCATGGGTGTAGATTTCTACTGCTTGCCACCCTTAGGGGTGCGAACTCATCTGTTAGTTCCAGTAGCCCCATCTTGATGGTCTCCCAACGTTCCTCTACGGAGGCATTTGTGTGTCTCGGTGTCCACTGAATTTCCTCCGCCGCCCTCTTTAGTTCACCTATGTTGATTCTCCCATAGAGCCGACGTAACACGATTTCCTTCCGCGCCTTGCTTAGTCTTAGTGTGACCCTCAGGACTACATGATCACTTTTTCCAAGTGGCTGTTCCCACTTAATTTCTTTAACGTCCTGATGGTGCCGCGTTATGATTAAGTCAAGGAGAGACGGGTGCGGTCCACCTCTTTGTCTAGTGGCCTGTGTCACATGCTGCGTAAGTGCATTTAACTGGACCCACCGCAGAAGCTTGTCGCCCGTTGATCCCCTTGAAGCGATCCCGCTTTCCCGGTTAATTTCGGGTAGGTTGAGACCCCCTAATAAGATGGAATCCTTTGTCTGTGCCAGCACCGCATCCAGCATTTGCAAGAGCTCAACGTCTTCCTCCTCTGTGGCTAGCGGTGCCCTGTAGATATAGATAAAGCATACCGCTAGCGCCTCGATCCTGATAAAGCAGGATCTGGCCTGTAAATTACCGGAGACTAAGTTGAACGAAGCCTCCCAATGGCCTATGTCGGTCCGTATTAGAAGTTGTAACAACCGGTCTTGGAAAATCTCCCTTTAACCCTCGCGATTCAGTGTTTTTCCTAACATCACTCATTTGCCTACAGTATTGACTTGTTTTTACGAACTGGTTGTTTCTATGGACCAATTGTTGTTTGTTCACGCCCAGAGCGCTACTTTGGCACATCCTTGTTCAGGACCTGCGTGACGCACGTGCTGTCTGCTCACGCTGCTATTCGGCTTCTCGTTGTTGAGTCATTGTGATCGTATTATTGAGGTTTGTCAATTTTTTATGTCATTGTTCATGTAATAATCTAGTATCGTAGAATATCGTGGATAATCGTCTTTTGATTTCGGGATCCGTTGCGAATTTGGCTACGTATTGCTCAAACGTTCGTTACAATATTCAATAGATCAATTTGGAACGAGGAAAAACACGCAAAATGCCAAGAAAAGAATCGAAATCATTGGAATGCGGACAGGAAGTAACACGGCAAGTCTCTGGGGAGGTTTTGGGTACATTTGATTCTTTAGTTAGTGTTAGATTGCCCAGTCTTGTTAGTGCTAATTCATGTTTTAATGAGAGCAAAATGGATCGTAAGGATGTTGGTTTATATAGGCTGAGAATACTGGACCTAGAACAACAGTTACTATCGGCTAGACTACAGACCCAGGAAGCACAACAGAAGTGTAGACAGAAAGAGCGAGAGCACGAGATCAGCGGCTTCGACACTTCCGATAGATCAGGGTGCAATAAGAAAGGGAACCCCTCGACGGTCGCCGACTACAAACCACCATCGATCGATTTGCCTAGAGTGGAACTAACGGTTTTCGACGGGCGAGCTGAGCAATACTGCAAGTTTGTCAAGCAGTTCGAGACGTTTGTTGAAAATAAGGTAACCAACCCCGGGCAAAGGCTTCTCTACCTTACTCACTACTGTCGAGGCCGAGCAAGAGAAGCTATCGACGGGTGCACCATGCTCGACCCGGAACAAGGCTACACAAGACCAAGGAAGATTCTAAGAGACTTGTTCGGCTAACCGTTCAAAGTGGCCCGTAACTTAATAGAGGGCGTGACAATAGAGGCAAAGAGAGCCAAGGGCAACGTCTACATAATGACCGGCCTGGTGATTAAGATGCAAAATCTGCTCAATAGCCCTCGACCATTTAGGTGACAGGGCTGACCTGGATGCTATACACACTTTGGAGAACATAGTCCGTCACCTTTCTCCCGAACTACAGGGTCAGTGAGCGGAAGGAGCGGAACGGATAAGCCGAAGCGACAGGGAAGCTAACATCGAAGACCTGACCGAATACTTGGACAGGCAAACCAAGGTAGCTGACGGCAGGTTCGGCCGACTCATCCGGGACAGCAACCGAGCAAACAAGCCCAGTACTAGCCAAGTCCAAACCCTTGCACGGGGACATCGAAAATACCAGCCTTGGACCAATACACATGCCATTTCACGCGGTGCTACGGCGCAGCCCAATTGCAGATCATGTGGTACTGGCCATGGCCTACCAGAATTCCCTCAGTTCGGCAACGCCACAATAGACGAACGGTGGGGAATGGTGAGGATTGCAGGAGCGTGTTTTATTTGTCTCAACACCACGCACCGGGCAGCAGCCTGTAGGACAAGGAATCGATGTGGTTACGAGGGTTGCACGGGCAGACACCATCGGCTGCTGCATCAGGCGAGAGTAACCTTACCCGAGACGAGCACCAAACCCAGCGTTATTTGTTCAACGTCACGATCTGCCAAAAATCAGTACCTTTAGGCGTAGTCGCCGTGGTAGTAGTGACCCCAACAGGAGTAGCCAAAGCGCTGGCCTTCACAGACGGTGGCTCGGATACCACTCAATAAGGAAGGAGTTCGCAAAGCGATATGGGATTAGAGGAGATCAATCCTCATTAGCAATAAGCACAGTAAGTGGCACCGAAGTCATCCAGTCGACCAAACTGCACTTACAACTCGCTTCCTTGGTCGCAACGATAGAGCAGAAGCCCTAGAAGCATTCACTATAAAGGACCTGCCGATGAGAGCGCCTCAGTCAACGCAATCGATACTGACTCAGTGGCCGCATCTAGACGGGAGTACGATTGAGGAGTGGCGGGGTAACGAAATTGACCTACTGATCGGCTGCGATATACCGGAAACGCACGGGGTCCTGGACCAAAGGATAGGTGGCCGCAAAGCACCCTATGCAGTACACACCATATTTGGTTGGACTTTATATGATAGTACGGACGGCAGATGCGGCAAGCAAATCAAATGCATTTCGGTGGAAACGACGAACATCGAACAGACATTCCAACAATTGTATAACACCGAATTTGCCGACCTGGCCATGGACAGAGATGCCCCATCACGAGAGGATAGGTTGGCTTTGGAAATGGTAGCCGAGAACGTCAAGCACTCAAAGGGTCGTTCCGAGGTTCCTATCTCGTGGAGATCCAACATTTAAACCATGCCAAACAGCCGAGAAATGGCTTTGAAAAGATTAGGCTTCCTCAAAACCAGGCTGCTCCGGGAACCACAATTAAAGATAAAATACACGCGAGCCATGCAACATAACATCGACTTGGGTTACATGGAAAGAGTAGATACAGCGGTTACCAGCGCAAATTTGAGGTGGTACCTACCCCGTCACCCGGTCGTGAACCCAAAGAAACCGGGGAAGGTCAGAGTGGTTTTCGACTGTGCCGCCAAATGCCAGGATGTGTCACTGAAAGACCATATACTACAGGGCCCAGACTGGACGTCACCACTAGTCGAGGTTTTATGTCGTTTTCGGCTAGGAAAAGTGGCCGTCTCTGCGGACATACGTGAAATGTTTCTACAAGTGAAGATGCCTGTTAAAGATAGGGACGTCTTTTGTCTTCCATGGTGGCCTGAACACGACGCAAGTCGCGCACCTGATGAGTACAGGCTGACCGAGCACCCCTTTGGGACGGTCTCATCCCCCTTTTGTGCCAACTTTGCCGTCCGTGAAACCCTCAAGCGTTTCGACGGCACCAGCAGCTTGTTAAGAAGAGCAATGGACCATTCCCACGTGGAAGATTTTTTGTGCTCCTGTGACGATTCAAACGCCGCTATTCTTTATATGACCGAATTGATCGCCACTCTAAATGCCGGAGGTTTCAACCTCACTAAATGGACTTCGAACAACCAAGAGGTGCTCAATGTTATACCGAAGTCCGGGAAAATGGAGTGTAAGAAAGAGCTTTTGGGATCCTCTTCACAAACGGAGCGCACGCTTCGGCTTCAGTGAAAACCCAGAGGGGACGAATTCATTTTCACCCTAGACCTACCCAGATGACCAGCCACACGAAGAGGAATCCTATCAGCAGTCTCAAGCCTCCATGACCCCCTAGGTTTTGTTTCGCCATAGTTGTTACCGGGAAAGTGCTTGCTGCAATCGCTGTGCCAAAGAGGGACGGGTTGGGACGAACCTCTCCAGGATGACGACGATAAGCGATGGCGCGACTGGCTGCACAGCCTGGAGCAACTTGGTGAGATCAAAACACAAAAATGCTTAACGAGAATCCAGTGCAAAAACAATGCCCAACTCCACCTATTTCCGATGCATCAGAAATAGGCCACGGGATAGTGGCTTACGGCCGCTGGTAAACGAAAATGGTGGGCGGCACAGCCAGATACTAATCGCAAAGGCGAGAGTGGCTCCACTGAAAACGGTGCCCATTCCAAGGCTGGAACGGATGGCAGCAGTACTGGCCGTGAAAGCCACGGGGCTGATTAGGAGAAGCTTCGACCGGATAAACTGTGAACCAAATATTTGGACGGACTCAGCAACGGTACTAAATTACATAAACAACATTACCACTCGTTTTAACACTTTCGTGACCAACAGACTCACTATAATCCACGAGTCGACTAAAACCGATCAATGGCGCTACGTACAAACCGTCAGTAACCCGGCCGAATTCTGCTAAAGCGGCCTGAAAACACTAGAGAGGTCGTGGATGTGGACAATGGGGTCGGACTTCCTAACAGGGGCTAAAGTGATGTAGCAGCGCTACTAATACCTAAGCCTGACGATGGCGATATCGAGACCAAAAGACTGATACTGGCTACAAACTACACGGGAAGGGTAAGCCTGATAGAAAAACTGTGCCACTTCCCCGATCGGATAAAAATGTTAAGAACCGTGGTCTGGTGGACACGATACGAAGTACTCATTTTGATTTTGAAGGGCACAAGACCATAGAACACAATAAATGTAGGGACGATACTACCGGGCGAGCCGAACCAAGCCAAACTCGACGTTCTACGTCTACTACAACTAGAAGCTTTCCCGTTCGAGGCCGGCGAGCTAGCCAGGATAAACGATAACACCAAGAAAAGCAGGCTGTTGTACAGCAATATCCAAAGACTAAACCCTGTGCGAACCAACGGACTACTGAGGGCTGGAGGGCGGCTGACGAATTCAAATCTAGAGTACGGAACAAAGAACCCCATAATAGTCCCCGGTGACTACTACTTAACGAGATGTCTGATAGACCATATACATCGAGAAGAGGGACACGCAGGTTTGAACCACTTATTGAACAATATACGTCGCCGATTTTGGGTGACAAAGGGACAAGCTACGGCCAAGCGAGTCATAAGCAACTGCATTACTTGTCGTCGCCGGAGAGCGATAGCAGGCCAACAAATGATGGCCCCCTTTCCAGCCTTGAGAGTCCAACCGGGATGGTGCTCGTTCGTGGAAATCGGCGTCAACTGCTTTGGCCCGTTACTCGTACGACATCAAAGGAGCACTCAAAAGAGGTACGGCTGCCTGATAACATGCCTACAATCCAGAGCAGTCCACCTCCAAGTAGTGCATAACATGACAACCGATTCATTCCTAATGGCCCTCTAAAGGTTCATCGCCAGGCGGGGCTTCCCCAAGAATATATACTCCAACAATGGATCGAACTTCGTTGAGGCTCATAAGGAGTTAGAGAAATGGTGGAGCCGCTTGGACACCGCCAAAATACAAAACCAGACCGTAGCAAAGGGGATAGAATGGCACTTCAATCCACCTTATGCCAGTCATCATGGAGGCGTTTGGGAAAGGCTGATACGATCGACTAGGAAAATACTCACAGCCCTGGCCTCACAACAAACCCTCGATGACGAGACGCTGACTACTTAACTAACAGAAGTAGAACGCATATTGAACAACAGACCCCTGGTGCCGATCGTTCCAGACCCAGAAGGCGAACCGGCACTCACCCCCAACGACCTATTATTACTCCGATCAAACGCGGGCGTAACCACTCCGAAAACCCTGCGCGGAAAGTACGTTGTTGGATGGAAACAAGTGAACCACCTGGCACAGGCTTTCTGGAAACGATGGACGAGGGAGTATCTACCGAAACTGCAGCTTCGGCAAAAGTGGATCTCCGGACAGAGGTCGTTCAGACGTGGCGATGTAGTCATCCTCGTAGAGAGCCACCTACATAAAGACGATTGGCCGGTTGGAGTGATCAAGGATTGTCGTATAGAAATCGATGGTCTCGTACGCACGGTGGTGGTGAGGACGAACAAAGGAGACGTATTGCGAGATGTACGTAAAATATGTCTACTTGAAGGTGACAGCGACGCGGGCGAGGCCGACGCCACCGACCAAGCTACACCCATGTCTGCTGATACCAGATGAAGCCGAATTCACTTAATTATCCCTCATGTATTCCCCTGTAGGACCCAACCCCCCACCGTATTGATGACCCACAGCGATCGGCTGCGCCTAATGCTAACGCTTCTCCTACTTTCCGTCCCCCACCCAACACTGCCTGCCCTCCCCCTTCTACTGACGCTCTATCCCCACTGAGACCCAACTCCTATCGCCACAGCGATCCCAATAGTCTTGCACCTGGCATCCATGCTTTGCGCACACCGACACTGAACTCATTCCTACGAGTTCTTATTAACGCTCGCTCAATAATTAGAAAAATATCGCACCTGCGATCTTTGGCATTTACATCAAACGCTGACATTATACTAATAACTGAATCCTGGCTGTCAGATGATGCTTCGCTTGACCTTGTTCGCATAGCTGGGTATCAATGCTTCTCGAACACCCGCCAGTCCAGGCGGGGAGGGGACTGTTTAGCCTTTGTCAAATGCACTATCCACGTTAGTGTTATGGACAACCCCTCTCCTCTTATTGAGGATTCGTTATGGCAATATCTTCAAGCCTCCGACCAGAACCTTCTTCTTGGCTGCGTCTACGTCCTCCCGGGTCTGGAGCCTGCAAAAATTGACTCTGCCGTGGATGTCTTCAATGCTGCGCTTGACTACCCTGCCAGTGCAAAAATTATTGCGGGTGACTTTAACTTTCCTTCAATTTGCTGGTCCTCCCATACTAGCCCTCCCGCCCTCTCCACCTTCCTTTCTTGTGTCCTTCTTGGTGGATGGACCCAACATGTCTCCTGCCCTACTAGGGGGAACAACATCTTGGACCTAGTATTCTCCATTGATGTTCCTGATATGATCACCCAGATTACTGATCACTTCCCGGGTAGTGACCACCGTATTGTCAGGTGCAAGTTCAGCTGTTCTCATCCGATGCAATCCTCTCCCCCTGTTCTGACTTCCTACCGTTCCTGTAACTGGCCCCTAGTGCCAATGATAATCCGCTCCCTTAACTGGGACACATTTTTTCTTTCATCCGATCCCCTCACTGTCGTGAACTCTCTCTACTCCAACCTCCTACACTGCCTAAATACCGCCAACCCATGTGTCGACCCACGCCCCAATTCCAGCATCTCACACCTGTCACTTTTAGAGCGTAAGCTGTCTAAGCTGCAACTTACCTTCGCTAGATCACACGACTTTACAATTCTCCTGCGCATAAACCAGCTACAACTGAGGCTGCGTTGCATGGTCGATTCGCATCTGAGAAGGCAAGAGGCCATCGCCCTAGCACACCCAAACAAAACTGGCTACCTGTCCAACCTGCTTAGTAAAAGGTCCAAGCAATCCAATCATATCTCGCCCAAGTTCCTCATCTGCGGCTCATCTACCGCCAATACTCCTGCATCTATTTCTGAGGCCTTCAATGAGCATTTTTCTTCCTCCCTTATAAGCTGACCTGGTATTCCCCCTCCTACAATCCAGCCCTGCTCCCCTGCCTCTCTTTCATCGATTCCCTTCACCCATCTAGAAATTGAAAAATCAGTTTCGTCTATTAAACCTTCCTCGAAACGGGGACCAGATGATCTCCCACCGGCCCTCCTCCGTTTCGGTGGTCCTGACCTCCCTTTATTGTTACTTAATATGTATACCACCTCCATGATTCACAGTTTCGTCCCCCCTCAATGGAAATCCTCTGTTATAGTTCCGCGCTTCAAAAAGGGCGTATTACACGACCCAGATAACTATCGGCCCATCAATCACACCCCAGTAGTCTGCAAAATTATCGAGAGAATTATCAAAAGACACATTGTCCAGTACCTCTTATCTAACAACCTGCTGAACCCTGGTCAGCATGGTTTCTTAAACTCCCGTTCCTGCTCTTCCTGCCAGCTTGACTTTCTCAATGTCCTATCGTCTGCTGCCGACGCCGGCAACTCTGTAATTGTCCTGTACCTCGACATGTCTAAGGCTTTTGACCGTGTTCCCCATATTCATCTGTTGGCCAAAATCCGATCTCTCGGTATTACTGACCCTCTCCTCTTCTGGCTATCGTCCTATCTCTCTAACAGATCACAAGCCGTGCTCGTCGACGGCCACCTATCTTCCGCCAAACCAATTACTAGCGGCGTCATCCAAGGCAGTGTCCTAGGCCCATTACTATTCCTTATTTATATCAATGACATTTTCTCTTCTATTCGACACGGCACTCCTTTCCTCTTTGCCGACGATATAAAAATATTGTACTCTTTCCTCCCTAGTGACCTATCCGTGACTCTATGCAACATATCGCAGGACTTACTCGTTCTCCAAACTTGGTGCGTCTCGTGGTTCATGAAATTCTCTGCGGAGAAAAGCTTCCTCCTACCGTACAAGTGCACGGCACCACCCGGCCAAATTTGTCTGGACGGTCTGCCCATCCCCATACACCCCATGGTTACCGATCTTGGCGTGCGCTACTCTTGTTCCTTTAACTTCTCAGAACAGGCATCATTCCAAATCGCTAACGCTAAGAGAACCCTAGGCCTGATCAATCGGTGTTTCCTAATACCGGCCAGTCGCCTCTCCATGTATCTCTCACACGTGAGACCGCTCCTAGGATATTGTCCCATTACCTCCAGCCTCTGGCCACGTTCCTTCATTGTATCTCTTGAGAACGTTCAGCGTACCTTCACCAAAAGGCTGTTGGGCGTATCCCTAGCTCTAACATACCGCCAGCGCTGTGAGCTCCTACAAATTGAGCCTCTATGGATTCGTCGCATGAGGCTCAACCTGATTTTCCTCTTTAAGCTAATCCATAACCTGGCCTACACCTCTTATCCCATCTCATTCGCTGCGCCCTGCTCCTACCCCATCCGGCACCGTGCCTTCTCTCTCACTGTCCCTCATTCTAATCTCTGTCTGAAGTCCCGATTCTTTCTGTCAGCCTATTCCAAAATCTGGAATAAGCTGCCCCTTAGCTTACGCAGTGCCTCCTCAATGTTCGCTTTTAGGCGCGCACTTTTGTCATACTTAACAGTCCCCAATGCTATATTGCTCACCAATGAGCTCGTCTCCGCCGACCTGGCCTTTGAAAGAGGTCTCACACTGTAACTCTACTACCTCTGCGTCACAAGCCACTAGGTACACCCCGCGAACTAAGGCCATTGCCTTCACTGATCCACAGCGATCCTACCGCCTGTCATCATAAGGTAACCTAATTGCTCACCTACGTTCATCTCTTATCCATCACATTCACTTTTTTTCTCCTCAGTATCCGTTGATTCTCAGCTGGGGCACACCCAGACTGCGCTTCTCTATCCCTTTTCCCTCTCCAGTGATCCCCGCTGACGGCCAACCACTTCGGGCAACGTAATTACCATGTCCCTGGCAGGTGCATCTGGATATTATTGCTACACGGTCGTCTACCACTTGCTGTTTCCGTTGGCTCTCCTGTCCATGGTCTCACGGCTTGGTCAATTGTTCCTGGTTCACGCAACCCCATCGCGGTCGTTTTGTCCCCTGTACAATTATCCATGATCACTCGTGCCACTCCCAACAGTGCGGGGCGCAGTCAGATCCACCGCTATGGCCGGCGCACATCGGACGTGCAGGCCGTCTGCAACGATGTGCGAGCGCAACTAGACTGGTGGATCACACCTCCTGCGTTCACTTCACGAAGTGTTTTTCAGGTTGGGTGCCCAGCGCACGGCCAGTCCCACCCACTAGCACCGGTTGCGGGTGGCACGCCCTAACTTTTCTTGAACTACCGAATCTAATGCTGTCGGTTGAAAATTGCATGCTCCTCATCGTTTTTCCGCCACAGCTTGTTCACCTAGAGCTCTTATCATCTGTTTCCACTTTCCGTTTTTGTCGCCCTACCACGGTATGCACACCTTCCCGTTTTGTCCCACCTCCTATTACCTCTCTCTACATCAACTTTCACTGCTTTGAGTCACTATCGTCCTAACCACTCTTCTCTGTCGACGCTCGCCAATAACTCTTTTCCCACCTGCCGTCGTTGCTGGCTTCTATCATCTATGCGCTTGGTGTTACCCTCTGCTCAGAACGCCCATTGATAGCTTCCTTAAAACCTGTCGCCCTGTTAATCCCTCCTCGTGCCCCATGCCATGATGCACCAACCGCACCCTCACCCATGCCCAATCCGCATATTAGAACTTGCCGCTCCAAACTTCGCATCCTTTACAGTTGTATTTATTATTTAAACACCACCACCATATCTTCCTCACTTGGCCCCGCGATTCCTCTGCGGTTCTTTCCAGTGTCCTGATTAGTATCCACCTGTTCAATTGTCTGCCGGCACTCAGCTCTCCAGTTCCATTGCCCCAACTCCTTTGCGCGTTCGTTTTCTTGTGTGGCCGTTTTGCTCTATTACTGGTCCACTTATCTCGGGGCTTCCCGATTCCTTGTCCGCCCCCTTCGTGTTTCATCTGCAGTAAAATGATCTGATTGGTGATTTCTTACCTGTGTCTCCTCGGTCATTGCTTTCATCCCTTGACCCGTTTATTGCTCGCTACAGGCATTTTTCTGTACCTTCCAGTGTGGTCCGCTTTTCCATGTTCCACCATTGTAATGACAATGTTACGTCGTGACGTTCTTTTACAGTTCCAAATTGTTTGACCTGTCACTACCCGATTCCTCTGGTCCGTCACTACATCTCGCACCTGCATTGATCAAATAATTAGACCCATTCTTACCTGTTTTCCTTGATCCTGTCTTTCATCTTCACTCTTCCATGAACTGCTCCTAACAGTCTTCATCACTTCTGTGCTTCCACATTCTATTTTTCTCTCCGTTGGGCTGCCACGTGCACTTGTCATGAAGTTAATCCACCACGAAATTCCAAAGTTAATCCTACGACAAATTGATCTAACATTACCTACTCCTCCTATTGACTGATAATTTCTTTCTAGGACCCCATTGTTATTGCTCCTGCTTCTCTTAAACCTATACATATATATACAATTAATATATATATATATATATATATATATATAAACTTACGCATATATATCTATGTGCACGCGCTCTGCATCTTGTAGTTCCTCACCTGCCATTTCTCTTGCTATCATCCCAACGACCGTCATCATAGGCATCCATCAACTCTACATCTGTGCCTCACATCTACCGTATCCAATCCTTCTAAATCGTTTTTGTCATCTGATCATCCCTCTACGTCTTGCATTGCTCGCTGCCTGTTTTACGGGGAGTTTTGTGTCCTGTCCGCCGACAATTCACTGCAAAGTACCAATGCTTCATTGTCATCTAATCCACTGCAATGCACCTCACCTTTTTCTCCATCGTTCCTCGCTACTGCAATTCTTTATACCGATTTCCAGCCTTTCTCATGTTTACCAGTCTGCCTCCATATGTAATTGCCCGGGACCAGCCATTCAGTCCACCTGACCTTGAATTTCAAATTCACCGGGCTTCCATTCAAATCCGCTCTTGAGCTCATTTAAACTCCACACAATCTCTATGGTGTGCATACGTTTATACTATTTTCATCCTACCTTATTCACCCTTCTGAGCCTTTTTACCCAATATTTTAATGAGAGTCTCCATATTTCCATGAATTATATCTGTCCATTCCATCACCTGTATCTACATGATCATGCACATGGCATGCTTCGGGCGTTTCCGAAATAAACCATTAGTATTATTATTATTATAACATCTTTGAACTATATTTGTGTTTAATTTCATACAGCATTTACGATGTACTATGGAGCTAATTGTCCAAGCCTTAGCTCACCAGACGACACGACAATGCACATAGAAGTAACGGGGCTTAGGTCACGCACACATAACAACATTTTACGCGTTTTTGCTACACAGCCTCTTGTTGACATTGCAGAAAGTCCTCCTTTGATGTGCAGTCATACCTGTGATTCCATTGTACACCGCGGCACGTACACACACACACATACACTCAATCAAGCACATACATCCAGGACAGGACGGCCTCTTACAAGGACAGCATCTATGTGCCCCCTTCACGCCAGCCATCGGCCATTCGGTTTTGTGGAAGATGTAGACTAGCCTCACCTCTATGCGGCCAATGGGTTAGGTGTGACCAGTAGTTGAACGTTGACGACGGGCAATAGGCGCGCGCACTGATGGCAGGGCCTAGGTAGGTAGAAAGAATCAGTACCTTTACGCCGAACCTGTGACTCTGCTAAGGATCCAGGAGGATTTTGGTGGGCGGTGTAACAACCGGTCTTAGAAAATCCCCCTTTAACCCTCGCGATTCAGTGTTTTTCCATTACATCATTCATTTGCCTACATTATTGACTTGTTTTTACGAACTGGTTGTTTCTATGGACCAATTGTTGTTTGTTCACGCCCAGAGCGCTACTTTGGCACATCCTTGTTCAGGACCAGCGTGACGCACGTGCTGTTTGCTCACACGCTGCTATTCGGTTTCTCGTTGTTGAGTCCTTGTGATCGTATTATTGAGGTTTGTATTATTTTGATGTCATTGTTCATGTAATAATCTAGTATCTTAGAATATCGTGGATAATCGTCTTTTGATTTCGGGATCCGTTGCGAATTTGGCTACGTATTGTTCAAACGTTCGGTACAGAGGTGCCACTCCGCCCCCTGCCTTCCATCTGTTCTATCCTGTCTGTAGGCAGAGTATCCCTGGAAGTACTTGTCAGTATCTGGCTTTATCCAAGTTTCCGTCAACGCAACGATATAAGACTCTGCGATCCCATTCGTCAACTCCCCTCGTTTTCCCGGGAGACTTCAGGTGATGGTGTACCACATTGACGGTTCCCTGGTCCTAGTTACCGACTCCATTGCTAATTCTAGGGCTAGGGTACCCTCGGGCGCGATCTCCGAAGTGATGCCCCATTTTTTGCCTCTAAAGGTGTCGGCGGTGCAGCATCTTGGATATCAAGTGATACTCTGAGTTTTGTGGCTTTTTTTTCCACCCGTCGACTCGGTGTCAGGCTCAACAAGCACAAAGGATGTTACCCCCTTTTGAGTCGCCATACCGATGGCCCCGGATGGTCTTGCGACCACCTCAGTCCAACTGGTTTCCTCGGCTTTTCCCTCTGATACCTCCAACTTCGCTGTTGCACCAGAGAGGACTTTTGGGGAGTCTTCTTTAGAATCGGGCTGGCTGGCTGCACCTTCCCAACACCAACCGGACTGGATGCCCTGTGAGTCCCCTTCTTTTTGGTCTTTCGAAATTCCTGATCTTTGGCGTTTGTATACCGGAGCCTGAAGCCACCTTTGGTACCTGAATTACTCCTTGGGCCTTAGGTGTTGACTTCCCAAGAGGGGTCATCTCCAGTTTCGCTGTATGTAGCTTCCGCCTCTTAAGGTCAGGTGTGCCCGTTCTCAGCGAGACTATGGCATTCATCGGTTTGACAAATGCTGGGCTGTCAGGTGTAACCCTAACTATTCCCTGCGTGCTGCCCTCAACTGCTTCCGCCCTGGACAGCAGCATATCCCTCCAGTAGACACTTTGGAACACAAATACCAGGGGACGTGGTGGCGCCGGTTGTGTTCCACGCCATAGTCCTATTCGATGGCACTTGACTATTGGTGTCGTAGGAGGTAGGCCAGCCGTCCTAAGAACCTCAGTCACATGCCGGCGGTTTTCCTCCTTCCTGATTCTACCGTCTTTTACGATGTTCTCCCTAAGGTTGTGAAGTAGCAGTCTTCTACTTCTGTCTACCATGACCTCGGTGTCACGCTTCATGCGTTGCACTTCAACATCCAGGCGTTTGACCTGCTCCTTGAGGGATTCCACTTCCGTCAGGGGGCTTTTTTCCACATAAGTGAATCCTGCTACCTCCTTGCTTCCTTTACCAATTGGCTTGGGTTGTCTTTATCGTTCTGCTCCGGCACCCGGTTTTCCTTTCCCTCTAGGCTATGGATCGAACTCGCTCTCTCTAGTCTTGGCTCCAGCTTCATGTTCGTGTCCCCTTTCCCTAGTTCGCCTCGACTTATGCTCGAGCACTCGCTTGCAAACGCAAAGCAGTGGGCGCATGTCCAATTGAGAGACGCGTAACTGATGTGCAGCTCGAAGTCTTTCTCTTCCAGCTTGGAGCACTTTTGATGATACCGAATGCAACACCGGCCGCATTGAACTCCCTCATGTTGCACCAGGTCCGTGCATTCCTTGTTCCCACAGTCTACTGCCCGACCAATGGGATCAACCTCTGACCCATTCATTTCGGCCGTGATGGTCGAGTTTGCTTAAAAATACCGTCTCGAACACCAGTAGGATAATAACACGACCTTTTAAACAGACAGAAACGGTACACTAGGGCAGGTGCAACAAACCCGCACACTACAAAATTCCACAAAAACGGTATACTAGAAAAAGCGCCACAAAAAGATGTTATCCGGTATCAGTTGCACTGACACCAACAAAAAACACCAAAAAGAACACCAAAAAGTATATCCAGTTTTTGAAGAGAATAAACTCTTCCGAAGAGAGTGAATTCTTCGAAAAGTACGCGTACCGAAATACTAATTACGATAAGTTAGTTTGGGCGAAATAACGTGTTATTCCACCAAATAATGCAAAAACGCTTATCGCTGAGAGCAATTTGAAAATTAAAACCACGCTGCAACTCACAAGGATCTTGTACTTATCTTCTTTTAGTTGTGCCACAAAACTGAGAGAAGCTGGACAGCATGAGACGGCAATCAAGCTCAAGAACGAGGAGCGATTGGTTAAAAAGGAAAAAATAAATACACATTTACTCATGACTGATAGTTCTACTTTATTGCATTTTTAATAACTTTTTCTAGGACTGATAGGAGGGAAAGAAGGGAGAAAAAACAACCCGAAAGCATGACTCACTACAGAGGTAGATTAGTTTGGGGTTAGGCCGGGACCTAACCCCAGGTGACGATCCAAAAGAGCCTTAGAGGCTGCTTTGGATGATGCTTTTATTATTTCTTGTGGAAGATTATTCCGCAAATGTATAATTCTGCAGGTGAAGAAGTTCAGGAGTGCGAATGAGCAAAGACGGGGCTTAAACAGTTTCTTACTATCCCCACGTGGAGTTTCTAGGCTTGGACGAGTAAAAATTGCCCCTCTATATCTGCGGAGAATAAGTTTTAAAAAAGGAGAAAGATCCCCTCGTATATATTTTATGTCTAAAGGATAGAGATTCAGTTCAGTCAGACGAGCTGGGTAGGAGATATGTTGCAAGCCATGCACCATTTTCGTTACCGTTCTCTGAATTCGTTCCAGCAGGTCTCGGTCCCTCGTAAGACCGGTGGGTACCACTTGACTGTCATATTCTAGCACAGGACGGACGGACGTTCTACAGATTAGATGGGAGTTTTCCTTTGATACGTAGAGGAAGGAACGCTTAAGCATACAAAGACCCCGGAAGTCGACTTTGCTGGCTTTTCCTTAGTGAGAAGAAAAATAAAGGTTTTTACAAAGCCAAGATCCTAGTAATTTGTGCTGGTTCACACTTCGGATTTCAGTACCAGTAAGGATCCAGAAAGAATGGTCGAGAATTCTGCCAGATGTCATTGACACACTTGTAATCATTCATTGGCAAACCCCATTTAGAAGACCAGCATTTTGCTACAACCATGGCCGCTTGCATTTCTATTGGATCAGATCCCCATACTGTCACATCGTCCGCATACATTGCTGTGTTGACGGAGATGACACTGGGCGGGTCAGTAATATAGACAGTAAAGGGAAAGGGTCCAAATAATGGTCCCTGAGGCATTCCGGTGACAACTGGGGATGAAGAGGAGTAAAGTCGGTTTATGCTAACCGCGAAAGACTGATCTGTGAGAGAGCTGCGGATAACCAAATGTAGCTAACCCGAAATGCCATACCTTTTTAACTTTACCAAGAGGAGATTATGTTGCAAGCTATCAAAGGACGACAAAGAAAGCATGGGATATCCGTCCATCATCAAATGGTTGTTTGGTTGTCCATCACAATCAGCATATTGATGACTCAAGGTCTGTGAGGTAGGAAACCGTGCCAGGAAGGGGCAAGTAGTCCATGCCCCTTAAGATGATCTAGGACGACAGTTTTCAGAATGCTTTCAAAGACGTTGCCGGGTGTGACAGTGAGACTAATTGGTCCGTAACTATCCGGAAGGTGAAGGCTTTCTTCTTTAAAATAGGAGTTGTTACTACTTCCTTCCAACTATTGGGGAAAATACCCATGTCTAGCCATTGACGGAAGAGCAGAGTATGAGGAACGGACATAACCTCGGCTGATTCTTTAAGGATTCGAGAGTGCATTATTCCCGGACTCATGGAACTATAAGAATTAGGAAGACTGCTTTTGTGTGCATCGGTGAAAGAGATTTCAATGTGTTGCCGTGGTGGGTGAAGTACTGGGTTTTTGAGTCACTGGATGAACAATCGTGGAAGAGGCATTAAGGACGGAGCTGAAGTAAGACCTAAAAGCTTATGCCCTTTGTTCTGGAGAGGTGATTTTAGGGCCCCCTGGCAGTTGTAAGACGAGGGGAAAGTGCGAGGTCTGCCGGGCACCCTTGAGGTGTCGTTAAGCCATGGAATTATTACTTCGCTCTCGAGCAAGGAGATCTCTTTGCTGGCTCTGAAAGTATTGCCCAACCCTAGATTTGCTATGAAGTTACTTGAGTCAGTATTTAGATCTGTGTGTAAAGAACAAATACTGTAAATCCCTCCAAATGTTGTACTTGCTTTGCAAAGTTGAATACATTTGACGTTACTTTGAAAAGCTCGTCCATACATCACACATCCATGTGTGACATTTGAATTTAGCCTTGAACCGTTTCTGACTGTCGTGCTTGAGCTGTGGTGCGGAAACCTTGTAAGTGTGGCTGCTTATATCCTCAAGATATACAACCGCTGACCATACTGTATATACGTCTCGTATCCTTACTTCTTCCTTCCAGCTTCAAGAACAACTGCGACCATATTGGACGCAAATTCTGATCACCCCTGACAACTCAGTTGACTAGTAAATACTTTTATATCTTTATATCTAACGTATCGCTGTATTAGGTACCGCATAATATGGGCTGAATTGCTGTGAACCGGACTTCTGCATATACCACAACTGGCGGCCCTGCTATCGAACCACAGAGAAACTCAAAAGTATGCTGTCATATGGTCATGTGGGCAGAAAGATACAACTCCTCTCACAGAATCTCCCAACAAGAAACCGGCAGACAGCCGTGAAGAAGCGGTACCTGTACCGGTCTCTGCATTAGATTCCCTTAAAGATGCCATTAAATCCATGAGCTTCAATTTACAGCGGAGTTCTCGTCGCCACCTACATATTCCCATACCCACCAAACTTAACCTGGGCGACGACTGTCGCCATTGGAAATGACAAGTCCGTAGATATCTCAAACATTTCCCACCCGACCAGAAATCAGATCTGCTGCTTAGTTTGTTGGATGGACAAGCGTACGCCCGCTTCATTGACGCTAGAGTGGTCCCCACTACCATTTCCGACAGCACCTCCGGAGACATCACAAGTGTGTTGGACCAGCCTGGGCTACTGGTAACGCGTCAGCGCGAGTTTCACCTTAGAGCACAAAGACCGGGATAGCCGATTTTGGAACTTAGCACTGCTCTACGCAGTCTCGGGGAGGAAGCGTTCCCGACACACTCAGGCCATGAACTGAATAAGTTGGTGTATCAACAACTGATAATAAAGATAATGATGATAATAATGATAATGGTATATTTTTGGACCCTGGTCGAGAGGCACGCATGTAAGCGTGGTCTGAGTTTACTGGATGAGATGGAAAATTCACAAATTCCAAAAGGAGATTCGCACATCACAGCAACAATGAAATAAAGCTGACGGGAGTTCAAATGAATCAAAACGACCAAAGAATACACAGCGGATACGAATTGATTTCAAGTCAACTGCGGCAATAGTAATGAATCGGCCGGATGTGGGAGTGTTCACACGGACATTGGCTTAGAACGCAGAAAATACAATATTCATAAGACTGATGCAGGAAAAAGGTCAATAATGCATATTCATGTTCACTTAAAAAGATAATTGGTGTTGAGACAGAGGAGGCAAGGAAGAATTTCATGAAGGTTCAGAGAAATACTAATTTTCATAGATTTGCGGATATGAAAAGGAATAGTATCCCCGAAACGGTGAGACGATTTCCACGAGAGGCAGTGTGCGTCATCTGGTGTCGGCAGTTCGCAGCTGATGAAAAATGGACGAAGTTCCAGGAAGGAATAATCAGCAGTCGGAATGCCGTGTCCACGAGAAACAAAACAAGGCAAGACAAGGGTGAAAACCTTTGCAATAGACAATGGTATGCTGGTAAATTGGCGAATACATCATTCTGTTGAGTTTTCTGTGGCTTTTCTTTGTCCGTGTTGGGCTTTTTGGTCAAGGGTTGGCTGCAGTCTTTGTTCGCTGTTTCATCATGGGAAGGAACCCGGCATAGCCAAATCTGGACCGATCACTATTTAATCAGGAGGCTCGCTCGGTGGCTTCCATATTGGGAGGGTCTTGTAGTGAGAATTCCTCAAACAGCCCCAGAGGAGCATATGCAGCAATGCCAGGACTTCTTTTGGGCTAAACCCGGTGGCTAGATCGTATTCGCGGTAGCCAGCCTTTGGTGCGGTTGTAGACGGGCGGAGAAAATGATAGGCTGTCTGTAAGATATATTAAAGCCAGGCATCGTGATGGCCAAGTGGTTCTGGAATTGAAAAAGGGAGGAACGCAGTCTGGGAGATGTTCTAGCTGAGGGTTAGCGTGAGGAAAATAACAGATAACAGTACGGAGGTTGGAAATTAGGCACAGTGGTCTTAGTCAAATGAGGAGTCGTTGGTATTGTGATTCGGTGTTCGTGAGGGCTAACTGGGTTTACACTACTAGGCAAAGTTGTTGATTGCCGATTCGGCCGTTCACCGGGAAGTCTTATCTTTAGGGGTTAATAAAGCCGTGGAGGTGCATTCGGACTATAGGGTCTGAGGGCTACGTGAGAAAGCAGCTGGGCAACACGAAGAAACTTGAACGGCGAGTTTGCCTAATAGGTCTGGGGGATATAAGACAAATCCCACAGTGGTGTTTTACAGGTCACAAGGAAGCAGCTGGGACACACTAAGAACCCAAATGGCAAGTTTATATGATAGATCCAGAGGATGTATGACAAATCCTATCGTGTGGTATCTACAGGTCTAATGTTGCAGGCTGCTGTTGGGTAGGGCTGTAAATTGGAGAGTAGGCTGGATTCTGGGACAAGAGGAACGCCGCTTTCTTACGAAAAGGGGGAAAACAGATACGTGGGCGAAAAATACGGGCGCTTTTCTCTACGTTCTTACATGTATGTTTATATATACAATAATATCTACATGGATATAATTAGCGCTTTGATGGGACGTGCCTGTCGCCTGATGTAGCGACTTTCTGTCCAGAGCCACAGTGGATTTGTGGCTGATGTCAACAAACATGCCAGGCGTGCACGGGAGGGTACGAGGTGATTGAAAATCAGAGCGGGATGTGGGTAAGCATATGAAGAGAGACCAGTTCGCTATCACCAACGAGCCAGCCTCTTGCGTAGGAACCAAAAGCATGTCAAGCGGACAAGAGCGGTGTGGGGTTTTCGCTTTTGCAGGGTAAGGTCTGAGCTGATGGGAGACACCCATGATTGGAGGTTGCCCATTTCCTTCACAGCCCGATATTAATGGTATATATATAGATTAAATCGGTCCCACTAAGTCTTTTTTGTTCTCCACTTTTTTCTCTAACAGAGGGGTGTTTGAGCCCACATGGGAACTTTCCATAGCCCCTCCGCCCGACCGTAATTTTCCACGTGTGTGTCATTTTTTACAACTGCTGTGGGTGGTCTGGTTCCCCCACATCCAGACGCAGCTATGGTGAAAATGCCGTTGACATCAGGGGTTCCGCTTGCATGGGCTGAGAAAATACGGAGTGGAACTAAGCAAACACATAAAGTAGGACAACGAGTGTTGTAATGTATGCACCTGAATATATGTTTCGGTCAACTACAGCGCCAGACCGTGCCTAAAACTGCCAGAGGCCGTTCTGGTGTGGTTGAGTTAGGCTGCGCCAGTAGATGTTATTGCACATACGGAGAGAGGATAGCAGTCCAAGTTAGGTGATGGATTCAGAAATCTTGGCAATGCAGACAAGCTTTCATGTCGGGAAATATAAAAGTAGGAAATTGAGGCCAACAGGTAGCTGTTGGAAGGTGGATGTATGGGATGAAAGATTTTTCTACCGGGATGATTAAGAAAAGCGAATTACGGCCGGACAAGGAAGCTGAGAGGAGCGGAAGCCAGGATAAATAAGAGAAGATTTGAAGTATCAAGGAATGAATCAGTGGGTGATGGGACTTAATGTCTTAGGATCCAGCACCACTGAAAAATATGGTGCTAGGGGAAAACATCAATGGCTAAAAATCTTCAGCTAGAGGAAAGTTGTTTTACATGGCTGCCCTAGTACTATATAGCGAGGGAGGCAGTAACTGCTTGGACATAGTTGTGAAGACCGACTAGTGAATTAGATGAGGCAGGGTTATATGAGAGTTAGACGACACTAGGTGAACGTGGGTGAGTAGCAAGAACCAGCAGGCATCTAGCTCGTTATAGTTGTAAACGACAAAACTGTATCCTTCTGCAATGTGGGTTGTACATGAAAAGTGATAATAAATGGTAAGCCTATCGTCTGTCGTTAGGCAGAAAATGGTAGGTTTAGGATATGGTGCCATGATCTTGGTAGTGGAACCCGTTTTTGAAGGCCAGCTCGACGGATAGCAGAGGGCGGGAGGAGAGGCTGAAGCTAGGGTTCTAAAGTTCGATGCCTTCTTCATAGGCCGGATCCTCAGATATGCTGGCGTTAGTCAAAGATAACATATGACCAATGGTAAGTTGTGATTTAAGGGCATGACTGAACTGGGTTGTTGACGCACATTTGCGAATGGTCCCGGGTAGCTTATTTCAAAGCTTTGAATATTTAATGAGAAAGAAGTTGGATTTTATTGCCAGCCTGGACTGTGGGATGGTCAGACTGAAGTCTCTGTGGCGCAGAGGGTAAGATGAGGGTAGCGAAAACCGTATAGAGTTGATAGAAGTGAACGCAGAACGATGAATAACTCTATATAGAAAATACAAGTTAAACCTGACATGTCTAAGCCATGCGGGGTCACGTTTTTGTAGAGTGAATTGCTCTTTATAGCTTAGTGGCGAAGAATATCCTATCAGCCTCTTGGTGAAGGTGCGCTGGACTTTCTCCGGGCGTATTCTATCCGATTTAGACATTACAGAGAAGGTCCTAGGGCAACATTCGAGGTGGGGTCTAGCATGGGGTTGGTATGTAAGGAGAATACTATGTTTCATCTTAAATTATCTGAGAACTAGGCCTGTTATCTATCTGGCCCTGGCCGTCTGAAATGAGACATGTTCCGAGAATCGTAGATTGTTAGTGTATCGAAGCCCAAGATCCTTCACTGATGAGCTTGGGACGATGGGTACTTGGTTCACTGACAGAGTGCCGAGAGGGATTTGACATCTGTAGGTTGTGTAGAAGCTTTTAGATGTCGAGAAGCACATCTGCCATGAAGTGCACCATTGATCAAGTTTCTCAGGATCATACCTATTTCAGACAGCGCGGTGCTCAAATCTTGGTGGTGGAACTCATGAACGATTTTGATGCCATCGGCGAAGAGGAAAGGTGTGCAGTGTTGCACAATCGAAAAAATGTCGTCAGTATAGAGTAAGAAAAATAGCGGACCAAGCACACTTCGTTGTACGACTCCACGATTGACAAGCACTGGTTGCGAAAGATGACCATTAGCATAAACAACCTGGGTCCGATCCGACAGGTAGGAAGTGATCCATGATAAAAGCGGGTCATGGATATTATAGGCCCGGAGTTTTGTTAACAATCGGGAGTGAGGAACTCGGTCAAATGCCTTGGTCATATCGAAGTAGATGAAAATCATAGATTTTCCGTCGTCAGCTGCCGTGGTCAGTAGGTTGAAGAAATCAAACTAGCTTTTGGTGCAAGAAAGTGACTTTAGGAAGCCATGTTGACCGCAGTGAATGAGGTTATGGGAAATGAGATAATCGGACAGCCGCTGTTTAAACAAAAGCTCCATTATCCCTGAAGCTAAAGGAGTATGGTTAATAGGACGATAATTTGAAGGGTCATGCACAGGACCATTTTCGTGGATGGGAATAATGGTTGAAGTTTTCCAGTGGGATGGAAAAATGCCACTTTTGAATGATAAGTTATAGAGATTCATAAAGATAGCAGCGACGTCAGTTCCACCAAGATGAAAGAGTGCTGGGGGGATGCCGTCATAGCCAGGGCGGGAGGAGGGTCTAACAAACAGCAGTAGGTGGGCCACATCGTTCAAACTGAATTCAATGTCAGAGAAAACGTGCTCGGTTGTGAGGGGTACGGGTGGCGGATTTAAAGTGGCGTCAATGGCCATGGATTCTAAAAAAAGAAGGTATTGAGCGCCCCAGCGATTTCGGCTGCAGATTTAATCTGCGTGTTGTTTCCCAAAATCAGGTAGGGTATCTCTGAAGGCTCTCTCTGATTTCTGCTTTTTAGATGTCGGGACAATCAGTACGGTCTGTCGAAGGAACTCAAAACCGAAAGCTCCTGCTTCCTTCAGCAGTTCATTAGTCCGAAGACTGATGGTTACAGAGAGAGTGGAGTTGCAATAGTATGGAGAATTCTTTGGTTTTATTATAGATCTGCAGTTTTGCATGTTTATTGAGCAGCCTTGTTTGGTAGGAGCTGCGGGCTTGAGAGCGGTTTGTCCCGATGGTGGTGATTGCTGACAAGCAGCTATGTAGCTTATGGTAGAGTACGTCACTGGCGAGCTGAATGCTGTGCCGTAGGAAGTAGTCATTCCAGTTGAGGGATCGAAGCGTAGGCTTGAGGTTCATCCGGTTGATCGTGTGCAAAGACTGTTGAGATGAGCTACATTTGGGGTCTATGGGTCCGGCTGTGAATCTGCAAAATACCATTTTATGGTCACTGCTTGGGAAAAGGTTGAAGGCGGTAGTCATCACATCCGATAAGCCAATGGTAAGTATCAGGTCAAGTGTGCTGTTACCTCTGGTTGGTGTCATTACGTGCTGGACCCAGCGCCCTGCGCGTATGGTCGAAATGAAGGAACGAAAGACGATGCCAGGGATCCACGAAAAGCTTGTCTTGAGGCCACCGCCAGCCCTTGAGGCAGATCTGGGGATCGCGGCTAAACTGGGATCCTTGTACCCGGAGTCTGGACCCGTGGGGTGCTACATGAGCAGACCATCCTGTGGTTGGTGCACGACGCGACGCTATTGACCCGCGAGTCGACGAAGCCTCTCCGGATGGGGACAAAATGCCGGCTGGCAGCAATAACAAACGCAACAGTACCATCAAAGCCGTGGTGAAGAACGCCAAGGGGACAGAGCATCCCGGCAACCACGGCTATGGACACAGTGTGAGCCGGTGCCTACGTCCATCAATGCCTCATGCTAGTCTCTTCCCGATGATTCCAATCAGGTTGGCGGACAACTAAGTAGAAGGGTTAGTAGACAGGGACGGCCCGCAGCTTCCTGAACCAGCAGTGGCTGAGGCTCCAGGGTATAAAAAGCCCTCGGTTCCGTGACTTGAGGGAGACTTTGTGCAGGGTCACAGGAAAACCTTTGGCGATCGCAGGCAAGGTAGACCTCGAGGTCAGATTGGGAGGGACACATCAGACTCACAAGTTTGTCGTAGTTTGCCATACGGCTTTAGGTGTCATTATTGGAATGGACTTATTAACCTTGGTAAACTGCGCTATTATTCTGATTCAAAAATTGGTACAGACCCCCAGAAGGAATTTCGGATTTTTAACGACAATAATCTCTGTGCACTATCCGACATTGTATGTGTCAATCGAGGGTGACCATAGCAAAGACACTGACAACTTGATACAGTAGGCGGACTCCCCACCACCAAAGATAAAACAACTGAGAAATCCCAATAACAGACATATTGATGCTTTCGCCCGGGATGGCACAAAATTGAGTCGGGCCGATGTAGTGCGCCACGCTAGTAACACTGGTCAAGCTCAACCTATCAAAGTGCACGCCAGGAAGATCCAGCCATGTCATGAGGCACCAGTAAGAAATATGACCCAGGAAATGCTGGATAATGACGTGAGTCAACCTACCAAGTCCCTTTAGGCAACGCCGGTCGTGCTGGTAAAGAAGAGAGACGGTGGACTTCGTCTTAGTGTTGATTATCAAAAACTCAATCAAGTGACCAAGAAAGATTCCTCCCCGCTACCAAGGATGGGCGATTCACTGGAATCACTGAAAGGATCTTAGTGGTTTGGTACTCTCGACTTGGCCTCTGGGTACTGGAGGGTGAAAGTAGAAGAGATAGGTCGTCAGAAGACAGCTTTTCACTACCAAGTGGTCTGTATGAATTCCAAACATTGCCCTTGGGTCTGACGGAAGCACCAGCCACCTTTCAGCCTCTAATGTATACCGTTTTGGCAGATTTAGTCTCAAAGCGCTGCTTAGTATACTTGGATGATGTAACCGTCAAAGGCGAGACACCGGAGAAACATTTACACAACCTAGCTCTTGTATTCGATAGAATGCGCAGCCTCGGCCTCAAGTTGAAGCCGTCCAAGTGCCACATGTGGCAGCGACAGGTAATGTGTCTAGTGTATGTTGTGTCCCGCACAGGCTTTTAGACAGATCCTGCAAAAACAGGGTAAGTCAAGAGCTGGCCGACCCCGAAGACTACCGATGAGGTTTGGAGTTACTTAGGACTGGTGTCGTATAACCGGAAGTTCATCCACAACTTTTCCACCATGGCTGCTCTGCTAAATGCGTGAATTTTTTTACATGATAAATGTATATTTCGGATGCGCCCGAGGCATGCTAGAATGCATGATCAGATGATTATAGTGATGCTGGAATGACAATTCACAAAAGGGTACAACACGTGCATGCAGAGTATCAAAGAGAGTGTTACAATGAACTAAAACTGTAGTAATGCCCAGCAAATTTGAAGGTCAGGTTCGAATGATGTCAGTTGAAGGTCTGGAGTACATGCATAAGTGGTAAACGAAATAATTACCACTAATGGATATTCGAACATATTCCAAGGATATGTTTTTGGTGCGCTACAGAATATGAGAAGCATATGGATAGAAATCTCGTCGAAGCGTTCGGTGAATTATTCACTTTACGACAGGTATGTCAAGAAGTATTAACATGGAAATATTTCAGTCTGCAAAGATGGTAGTATATAAAGTGGTGGCTGTATACTGGAGGAATCACATATGTGGCAAACAATTGCGTATTTCTTGGGAGAGATACTACCAGAGTGATGGTGGCAGGGAACAGCCGGAGGAAAACAGGTGAGCGTGCGGCAAGTTGTTAACTTAATATAGGGTTGGTATGAAATGTCAAAGCGGAAGTGGAAGACTAATCAATATTGACCGTGTGGTTACATCCATTATACAGGTGTTCAGTTCTGCGAGAGGAAAGGTAAAGTAATCCACAGATAAGTGTACGTCAATAGATGAACGCTGTGTGGGGTGTACCATACAAAAATGACGGATCAATAAAACTGCCCAGGTATATCGCGGAAAGCGGCAGTGGATCAACGAATATAGAAATAAAATGTATCAGCCGGTGCAGATAGTGGTGTGATTTAGGGGCTGGATATGGGGTCAGCTTTGGTAATATAACACGAATGCAACATCTGGAAGATCAAAGGTTGCAATAACGGTGGTGGTATAGTAAGTAGACGGTGAGTGTCACATTTCTAATGACCAATTTGACAGGTGTAACAAATGATGGGAACGGAGCGGCGATGCAGCATGGGAAGTGTATCGAAGACGTTCAATCGTGGAGGGAACGCAGTGATCTGCAGAGCCCGAACACTCGATGCAACAGCATTGCGGATGCGATTGGATGGACCGATGAAGAGTGCAGGTGGTTACTAGTTACTTCGCTGCCCACTGGAGGACTACTGAAAGATATGTCAGCGCCGGACGATTTTTTGGCGACCGATGAAGCAATGAACAGTGACAATAAAGGTGCCAGTGTTTGAACAGTATTAGCGGGTTCTAACACGGAAAGGGCATAATGACATATGGGATTAAATTGAGTTGTATGAATGCAGTGAGACCGAGTAGTCCAGGTTCAATAAGTCTGATGGTGGGAATCTTGGGGAAGGCGGTCGTGAGACGGGCGAAAATTAAGTCGTGTGTAAATCTCGTTTGTTCTGTCCATCAAGAGAGGTTCCAAGTTATTCCTGGGATAAAGAAGGCGACAATCGTCCTTAGGGTGCAGGTTCTGAAAACAAAACGGAGAAGGCTGCAGTCTGGCAATTCTACCAGCTGTGGGTTAGGAGAGAAAGATAGAACACCAAAATCATGCCAGTAACAGAAATGGGTGATCGCGACGTTGAGGTCTGGTTTTTTGGATTAAACAACATACGGAAAACGAAGAAGACCGGTACTAGCGACTGATTATTGTGAGGCTTGGTGAGAATTACCAAAATGCAAGGAGGCGAGAATAGGCGACACTGGAGGCAAATACTTATGTGTAGTTCGACGAATGGTTTATGGAAGACCACATCGATTGTGACGGTTCGTTCAGCAGAACGAGGCCTGGAATCTCGTGTGTTGAAATAGGGTCTCAATGAGTAAATAGTTGAAGCATGGATGAGACTGGAACCTTGAGGACAATATTATATATGCTGCTATGTATTTTCTAGCATTATAAATGCTCTTATACCTGGCAGCAGCTGATAAAAATAAAAAGAACCCAACCGACTATGGTAAAATCTGACAGCATGAAAATAGAATCACCGGAGTGGCGGTGGCCAGTAGGGGGTCGTGGTCAGAAGCGTTGAAAATAGGAAGTGGCTAAACAAACACGTGGAGTATGTTGTTGACAGTCATGGAGTATAGGCTGGACTGCTTTTATTTGCTAACTATAATATAGAATGCTCCTTACTATCCGTCGGTAATAACTGTCTGTTGAACAAAGTTGTTAAGCTTTTGGTTAGTATCCCAGGCCCAGTTTCACTGGGGTGAAGACCAGCAGCAAGCATTTGGAGACATCCCCTATGTCAAGCACCAGCATTAGCATCCTCAGACACCACAGAGAATGCTGGAGAATTCATATTGGGCACAGAAGCATCGGAAAAGAGTAATGGAGCGGTACTTTTACAAAGCGATCCGGACGGCATGGAACACGAGGCATCATATGGAAGCAGAACTTTAGGCAAACGCAAACAGAACTATTATACTACAATAAAAGAAATGCTGGCTCTGGTGTACCTTGTTAGATACTTTCGACGCTATTTTCTGGGACTTCATTTCTTCATCGGCACAAATCATTGAGCACTTCTGTGGCTTACCAACTTCAAGAACCCGGAAGGCCGAGTGGAACGATGGCAAGACCAGTTAGAATACTCATACACTTGCCGGCACCGACCGGGGAAACGACATAGGAGAGCAGACTCCATGTCGCGGAGACCCGATCGAAACCATTGTGGCTGCCCCTCGTACAACTCCCAAGACGTGGCTCTAGTCAACCCCGACACTAGTTCGGAAGGCTAGAGAAGGATACGCTCTGAGGATCCCGAATTGGCCATGTTGTATCAATGTGTGAAGGAAGGAGGAAGAAGACCAACAGGAGAAGAACTGGCGGGAACGAGCTGTGAAACCCGCTACTTATGGTCGCTGTGGGACAAAATTAAACTATACGATGACCTACTTTTCCTCCAACAAGGGCCTAACTACCTCAGGCGATTAGTAGTCCCGCAATCGCAAACGCAGGCTGTCATGGAACAACTTCATCACGACTTGAGACATCCAGGTCAGAACAAAATGTATGACGCAGTCCGTGCTAGGTACTAGTGGCTCCATCGACGGTGTGACGTCATCAGCTTCTGTAAGCTATGCCAACCATGCTCTGCTTGGAAAGATCCCAATTCCGGATGCCAAGCACCACTCAAACCCATACAGGCAGGATATCCGAACGAAATAGTCGGAGTCGATATTATGAGCCAACTACCGGAAACCCAAAGAAGAAGGAAACATAATCGTGATGATCGATTGCTCCAATAAGTGGGCGGAGGCTGTCGCAGTCCCTGTTATCGATGCGACAACCCTCACGAGAACAATTCTTGAGAATTGGGTCTGCGACTGGAGGCACTAGGGCGATTTCATTCAGACAGAGGGAGCAGCTTCGAAAACAGTACTGTCTATGGATCGTGCAAACTATTGCAGGTTAGTAAAACTGGGACAACTGCATATCACCCTAAGGGGAACGGATTGGTTGAACGGACGAACAGCACCGTGAAAGGGCTACTGAATGCCTTCTTCGAAGGAACGAAACACCGGGATCAACCGTTGAAGTACTGCTTAATGGCATACAAAAGCACTGCACATCGATCGACGGGACGGACACCGCTCCTCTTTTGGACGGAGGGAGAAAGGGCGTCCCATATGATCTACGAACACTTTACGTCGGGAGACTGCCTCGACCAGTAACGGACTACGTAGCGGAACTCAATGGAAATCTGATCACGAGGTATGAGCTAACCCGACGAAACTTATGAGCCGCCGATAACAGAAAAAGTAATACAATAAGAAAGCTCATGGATCGCCGCTAAAAGTAGGTGATACTGTGTTGTTGCATTCCAACGCATTATCGATGGACGTTCCAGCTAAACTGCATAAACAATGGACGGGGCTTTCCTTCGTAGAAAGGATTATTTCTGAAAACGTTTGTTCTATTCGCGACAAGACCGGTCGACTCGGAACGTTCAATTGTCATTTCAATCGGTTAAAACCGGTGTTGGAAACAAAGAGCTTCAGTCATCCAACAGATGGTAATGAAGTCCAAGAAATGGGCGCGGAAGTAGGAGTACCCAGTCAAGGGGGCGTTGCCAGGCACCGAGCAGGTTCCTGATCAAGAGGGGTATGGTGTAGCGTAAGAACCTTGTAAGTGTGGCTGCTTATATCCTCAAGATATACAACCGCTGACCATACTGTATATACGTCTCGTATCCTTACTTCTTCCTTCCAGCTTCAAGAACAACTGCGACCATAGTGGACGCAAATTCTGATCACCCCTGACGACTCAGTTGACTAGTGAATACTTTTATATCTTTATATCTAACGTATCGCTGTATTAGGTACCACATAATATGAACTGAATTGCTGTGAACCGGACTTCTGAATTTACTAAAGAGCCACGAGGCTTTGAACGCTTGGGTTTTACTGTCGATTCTCTTTGGCCGCACACTTGAGGGTTGTATACACTTGTACCTTTTGTGGATTTCAATTTAGTAAAGATGAAACTACGAATGAATCTTGTTCTTCTTTGGGATTCTTTTGAATTGGCTTCGCGTTGCTCGATTTGTGAGAACTGACTTGCACTGTGGACCTATTAACTGCAAGTAGTCATGCTCGCCCTTCTCATGGTCGACATATTCTTCTGGGAAGTGGGCGTATCTTTCCATCAGTTTTGCGAGATTTTTGAACAAACAGATGTTCAGCAGAACCAAGGTCTCGTTCGATTAGCCTACCGCTCCCGTCAGTTTCTAGTTCCCAGTTGATACTCTCAGACTGGATGAGTAGGTGATTCCCGATCTGTTGAAAATCAGTCCGCTCTAAGTACCGAACGCTCAGATTGGAAAATTCAAGCTTCGGCCATCTAGTTACGAAGTAAAATTTCAGTACTACGTGGTTACATTTCCGAAGTGGAGGGAGAAGAAGGGCCACGATTATGAAATGACTCTCGTTTGTGATGGCGAGTTCTAAATGAGATGAGCCTTGTCCCAATATGTATCTGGTGTCAAACGGGAGGTGCTTTGTCCAGTTACATTTACTTTCAGCTTATTTAGAGATTCCACGAAGATGCCGTCAGAAGGGTGAAGTCTAGTACAGTTCGCCCCAGGGTCATTAGAAACGTCTGGTAATAAATGAAGCGTAAACGAGTGTTGGGTTCTTATTTCACTCATTCTTCTATGGCCGCTTTGCTGGATTCGGCAAAGCTCTCAGCCAGGGGCAGTACGCGACCGGAGATGCCGTACATCCTGAGTTTGTACAGAAACTGAATATGCGGGACACTATCGAAGACTCCGGCAAAATCGATTAATGCTGCAAAGGATATTTTGCCATATTCGTGGGCCTGTTTCAAGCTATCCATAGCGGTCAGCATATTGGCGGTGCATAACCTGCCAAGAAGGAAGCCATGCTGGGAGGGAGACAGTAAACTACTGTTTCACGAGTGTGTCAAGATTTCGCGTTTCATGATGCGCTGGAAGACTTTGCTGGGAACACGGGTGAGGCTGATCGGCTTACCTGCCGGATTCTGGGCACGTATAGAATATCTGCCTTCAGAACACATTGCTCTAATAACCTATTGCGTTCATCTGTGTCGACGTTGTCCGTTATATCGCCTAGTTTGCTTTTGACGTAGGACCTCATTATTTGGAAATCTGTCCTCTTGAGCGAAAGAGATAGTCTGTGAGGGGAGGACATAGCTGGCTGCTTCAGTATATAGTCGAAGGGGAGGACTGAGTGGTCGCCCCTTACTTAGCTTTGGTAGAACGTTGGCAACATCTACGCTGTGCTCGGAACTAGTTACGACCTGACCTGGAAGTTATGAAATTTGACCCTTTATATACCCGGTGGGGCAAGCCACTTGCTGTGTCCAGGATTGATCGGCCGGTAGATCTAATATTGCCTTGTCATAATGGCTCTCACTGCCAAGGCTTCTCCGGTCCACTCAGGGGCTTTGAATTCTCCCGTAAGAAAAAGGTTACTAAAAAGATGAAACGATTTCAGTGTTTTCAGAAGCTGTACCATCAAGGGCGAACCTGCCTGTGATGTAGAGGGGGTGCAGAAAATCACGCCCAGAAGTAAAATAGTGGAGGGGCGGGAGTGAAAAATTACCCAACAGGAGTCCCTCATGGCTGATGAGATATATCGAGGGGATACTCCCAGGGGTAGGAAACCGCTGATGTAGGAAGCTTATGCACCAGCACGTCCTCGTCCTGAATCACAACGGACAAGGAATTGACACGGTATTCTCACTTCACCGCCTTCGTTGTCTGGTGTGAGCCAGGTCTCTATGGCGGCGATGATGTGGGGTTCCGTGTTTGTTGCTAGTTTTCTTAGCTGCAGCATATTTTCGGTAGACTGAGACAATTTGTATACACAAATTCTAGTGCCTGCTTACTGGACACAAAAGGGATTCTACTGGGAAGGGGTTTATTGTAAACAGAGGCGCCCTCATAAAGAGCGGTGCCGAAGTAAGGGCTGGCGGGGACATAGATGGGGTGTCTGAGATGCCCAACCCGGCGCGTAACAGGGGGAATTGCCCTCTGGTTGTAGGGGTTGAGATGCTCCTTTGAGAAAATGGCTAAGTTGTTGGAATCGATTACTGTGTGGGACATGCGGAGTGCAGTAGTTTCATTTGAATGGTTTCCATTTCTTATCCGCCATAGTTTGGGCTTCTTTTTTAGATGGTTTGGGGAAATTGGGCTGGGATGACCCGAGAACACCTTCCTGTTGGTTGGGTTTAAACTTTGGTTGGAACCACGGCTTCTTCTATGGTGTACTTCAGGAGTCCATCCTGTTTTTTAAAAATTTAGGTTGACTTGGATAATTGCTTTGTGCATATCTTTACTTTTCCCAAGGCTGTCCGTAATGAATGAGCTAGAGGCCGCTGGGATTAGGAGGGATCTGGAAAAATTGTGCAGATCGTAGTGTCTGCAGAGGAATCTGACCAGCTGGGACCCCCAAGGTTCGATTTTCCTGTGGTTTAAGGTCTAGTTAGACAGAACACTGAAGAAAATCGCAACTGGGGGTCTGCCGTTACGGACGGGGCAATCCGCGGCCTTGCCACCTGATGAGCTTGCCGTGGGCAGCCAAGTGCTACCCCACGCACCCAAGGATAGGACTTTAATTCATTGCTTTTTGAGCGATTGGGTTTGTTGCCGGTTCCTCCGAAGAGAATTACAGGACCAAACCGGATATCTGTTTATGTCATTTGGAGATAAACCAGGAGCATTTGCAGGGTTTGGGGGTGACCCCGAAAATTCTGATTGTTTTTAAAGCTAAGTGCGTTGGACTTGCACCTGTAGGAGCTCTGCCCCATATAATTACCCGTTTAGCGCTGGCAGCCTATGTAACACACGTTTGAGCAATGCGTGGCCAAATTCGCAACGGATCCCGAAGTCAGAAGGCGATTATCCCTGAAATTCTACGATACTAGATTATTGAATAAGCAATGACACGAAACAGATACAGTCGTCCATTATGCGATCACAAGCATTCAAAAGACTGGAACCGAATTGCGGCGTGCGAGAAAGAAGCACGTGCTTCACGCAGGTCCAGAACAAAAATATGACAGAGCAGCGCGCTGGAAGCGAACAAACAAACTTTGGTCCGTAAAAACATACTGTGCATAAAATAAGTCAATGGTGTAAATAAGTTAGCGAAGTTAAGGAAAACACGGAACTGCGGTAGTTTTGGGGGGATTTTCCACGACCGGTTGTTACAGCCAAGGCTTGCAACTTCTCCACGGTATCTAAAATTAGTTGTTCTGATACCGCCATAGCCTGGCAAGCAGCTGACATTTGGAAAGTGGTTTTAATTAAAGTTTCAAGACCGACTATCTCCACTTCAAGGGCTGCTGTTCTCGTCCTCAGCTCCTGTATATCCACGGCCTTCGGGGAGTCCCTCACAACGGGGCTAGGACACTGTCCGTTCTATGCTGAGCTCGCTATCTGGCTCGTTGGCATGATTTCATCATATCCGGTGATGTCACACATTTTACCAATGAAAATGGGCAGACAAAGGAACACTAAAGTGGGAAAAGCTACACGGTATATCGCTTAAACAAGAATACGATCGAGACGGAGAGGAAACCCGAAAATTCGGATGTACCGCTGAAAGTGACCGGGACCAATCGAGCCTCCAGAATTCTTTTAGTGGCGTACACAGAGATCGACAGCCACTAATACGACTTTGTTATTTCCTTCCAATTTCTTTACACAAATGGATATGACCCTTCAGTGGGCTGAGGAAATGAGTGAAAGAGCTCTTCCCATCATCTAGGCGAGAGACAACAATGGCGTTAGCGTTCTATCTCTCTTGGTGCCTCGGATGATAGGCGCGGACACAGGCTACTGAGGAGTCTGCAGTAAGTGACCATTTCTCCCTACCCCTAAGTACTTTACTTCTGTGAATAACTCGTCCCACTTAGCACCGAGCATCCTTTTGAAATGCTTTGCGCAGTGTGCACTAACTATTTCTTCAGGTAGTCTATTCCACACTGTCATTACTTCATTGTTGTAGACTTTGGCTCACACGTTTAGCCTAGAGCTTGGCCCCCACAGTTTTATACTATTTCCTCTCGTTCAGTGATCAGGGGCCTGTCTAAACAAATACCGTGCAATTATACCCCACAAAACCCTCCGGACTTTAGAAGCTGCAATAAGGTTTCCCCGAGTCTTCTTTTCCCAAGCGAGACGAGTCCCATATTCTTTGCCGTTGTTCATGTGGTCTCCCTAGTTGTCCCTCAACTACTCGAATGGCTAGTCGCCGAACCTTTTCCGACCAGGCTGTATCCTTTTTCGAAAAATGTGGCCAAGCTTGTACATAACGTTCCAAAAGTGGCCTCACTACTGCCTTGTACGTAGGTTTAAATACTTCCACCAGCCTGCAAGAAAGTGCCAACTGCAGATGAAAAAGCAGCCAGCCTGCACTGTTCAGCACACCTGAATTCCACAGTCATTTGGTCACCGATGTCCCTTGATGACTGTGCCTCCTCATCTGTGAATGGGTAATTTTAGTCCTTGATCGTCACTCCCACTGAAGCTCTGGTTAGCTAATGACCCTTGTTTTCGCATAAGGTCATATCCCATCGGTTTGCCCAGTAGACTACTTGCTTCAGATCCCTTGCTTGTTCATCGCGATCTCCTGATTCCACAAATTTTGCTTTGTCTGCAGAAATGGAGCGCGGCAGTAATAATCCTCCCAATAAATCATTTACGTGGAGAGGAAAAAAGTGGGCCGAAAACCGATTCTTGAAGTACTCCGATGATTATCTCTGCTGCTTTTGACCTGCCTGTTTCCACTCTAAAATGAAACGTCCTATTTTTTAGGAAGGGTAGTAACAACTTAAGTGTTCGCTCTTCCATCCCAAACGTCTTTAGTTTCCCCACCAACAGGCAATGGTTGGCTGAGTCGAAAGTCTTGCTGAAGTCTAGGTAGCAAACTTCGACCATCTTGCCCTCGTCAAACTGGTTCGTGACTTCTTCCAGGAATAGTTTAGGGTTTTAAAGACTAGATTTGCCCTCCAAAATCCGTGCTGTACTTTACAGTGCAACCTATTGCTCCGTAGATGTTTACGTAAATGTTCCCTTACCAGTCGCTCTAAACACTTGCAGAGGAAGCATGTGCGGTTTACAGGACTGTAATTTTCTTCATCTGACCGTAACTCTCCTCTGTGGATAGTCACCTATGCAGCCAACTTCCCGTCCCACGGTGATGCCCCACGGCTAAGTTTGGCACGGTGTAGACGGCAGAAATGTCCACTGATCACGGCAACCGGTGGGTGTATGGTAGTTGGGTGTATAACGCCAGGTACTGCCGACTTGTTCATGTTAAGTCCTTTTAGTAGTTTCTCTGTTTCCCGTTTCTCAAATGGCAGTTTGGGAAGGAAAGGGGCAATCATTTGCCTTTCGGTCAATTCTTTTGCCCCTAAACGGTCTTTGAACATTCGCGCTGGATAAGCCTAAGGCATTTGATTTGCTGTGATCTTCATGATGTATTTCACCCCCATCCTCCCAGACCATCGGTCCCATTGCATTCCAAAGAAAAGCCTTTGAACGGACATATCTGTAGCAAATTTTTGGGTTTCGTTTAACTTCTCTGGCCGGTGCCAGCCCAGAAATTCTTTTAGCCCCTCTTTGAATTTTACAGCGAAGTTTCTATCCTATTTGTACCGTGGACAGGCTCTTCGGCCACCAATGACCTTGGAGGTTTGCCGACCTATGCCCCTTTTTTCGCCTACTCGTCGAACAGCCCACGTCCATCAAGCTGGATTGCCTTTACTTTTGCTTTCATAGAGTGGGACTAAACTGTCCTGCAGCTTCAGATGATCTCACTCGACCCTCTGCCACACTCTCCCAGTTCCACTTTCCTCATCCTCTATTCCCAGTCTAGTTCTGTAGCCCTAGTTATGAGTTTCCTTATGTTTATCCACCGAAAATGTCTACGTAATTTTCCCGCGGCTTTCGCAAGCCTGAGACAACCGGGAAACTTTGATGGTGACATGACCGCTTTTGCCCAAACGTGTCAGCAAATCTCACCCGTCTGCCTCATTTTCATGCCTTGTGCTCACTAGGTCAAGGAGCGAAGGCTGTTGTCCAGATCTGTACCTTATGTTCCCTTCAATGTACTGAACCAGAGCTCCAGTACGCGTCCAGTCAAAAATGTATTCCTCTGATTTACTCCAGATGCATTTACCTGCAGTTCGGTGCACTCCGGGCGGGCTAGAGTCTCCCCCATTAGAAGGGCGCTTGCTGACGCCTGGAGCTGCTGTAGTGAATTCATCTATCGTTTATCCCCGTCTAATGTTGAATTCTGGCTTCTGTACACGCGTTCAACTGCCGTCTTTCTGGTGTGCAATCTTACGATGATGGCAAACATGAGAGCCTGCTGTGCACAAGCACTTCTGATTCCATGTGCACTAGTCTTTCTCTGGCTATGAAGGTAACACCTCCACCGGCTGCGTCATTTCCCCGGTCCAGTCAATAAACGAGATAGCGGTCTTGCATTTCCCATGGGGTATAGTCTATCTGGGACAACCAAGCCCCTGAGACTGTGACAATTTCAGCATTGCACTGAGCTTCTGTAGCGGTCAGTTCCTCCCATTTGCTTCTAATGCTGCAAGCATTGCTGTGTAACACTACCTTGGCTTTTTCGGTCGACATAGCATTTTTCTTCCTTATTCTGAGTCTTGCCTTGGGTGTAGTGCCCAGATGGCTGCTACATTTTTGCTTCCAATGCGCTGGACATCGTAGTTTGCTGGTTTGCCTCTATGACCAGTTGTTCCATCAGGTCGGACTCCTGTGTGGGCCTCATAGGAGTTACAGTATCGACTTTCGTTTTGTCGATCCGGAAGCTCTTACGATAAGCAGCCAGGGCTATTTTAATCTTCCACCAAGATCCCCCAAGGTTCGTAACGCGGTACGTCTTCAATTGCAACCACTGTTTGACTGTACTTGTTCGGCCTGCTTCGCAGGATGTATGTCCCCACCGAACCTCTTTGTTGAGGCAATTACTGTACTGGACTTCCTCCTAGGTTGGGACTTCCTCGTGCCTTCGTACCCGTTTTTGGAGTATGAGACAAAGTACGATATCCTCTCCATGGTGCCGTGGAATACCTTTCCGCTCTTGCTGGCAGCTGGCCCGGGATATTCGGGTTTACGAACTCAACCAATACTAAAATCGCTGGTCCTGTATGTAATTCAGGTCGCGGTTGCTTCCATATCTCCACCCCATGAATTTCCCTCATTCTCACCACTTGACCAAAGCCTACCAGCCTTAGCAGATCCCCACTCTCCTGTCAGCAAAGTTCCCCTTGTTTTAGATTCCCTTATGGTTGGTTCCGCATGATTCTATATGAGAACTTTACGATTTCTCATTGCGCTGTGTTCCCCTCCAGCCCTTATATTCCCCCTTTCTCTTTTATTTCCATCTATCTGGCTCTTCAGGCCTCTCAAAACTGGGCACGCTGTGTTGTCAGATGCATTTGACACCTGCGGTTTATTTTCGGATTTATTTTTCCTTGAGGCCGCTTTCGCTGCACAAGCTGAATACGGTATTGAAGACAGAGGATTTGCAACTTTTAGCCTGCCTTTGAGCCCCTCTTCCCTAGTCACTCTCGCCTCTGTACTGCTCATCCCTAGTTCCTCCGAGAAGGAGATTTTGGAACGTTCCTTTGCCTCCAGACTGCCACAGCGTCCCCTGGTCCTCAAACTCCTGTCTACCCTCAGTTAGTTCGCGTACGACGGCAAATTGAAAATTCTGCCTGGCGGCGATCTTGCGGTGAAAGCACATCTATTCAATCCACTTGTTTTGGCGGTACATCGAGTAATGATCCTCCGGAATCCCTGAGCACTTTGCATGTGCCTATCTTCGACAAACTTCGTAAGCAATCCCACTTTGCACTAGCATTTTTAACGAATAATAAATAATAGTTTATTTCAGATAACCCCGAAACATGCTGCAATGCAAGATGAAACAGTGCAGCTGAAAGCTAAATCAGGGTTTCGGGAGGATTGTACAATAATGTGCACGCGACTGAATGTAAGAGGGAGGATCTAAGCCATTTTTTGTGGTAGCATCCTGAAACTTTCAACTCAAGGTCAGGTAATAATAATAATGGTATATTTCTTGAGCATGGTCAAGATACATGCACAAGGCATGATCAGAGAGCACAGCAATTCACATTAATGTAGGGTAATCACAATTTTGAAGTTCATGGTTCACACAATTGCAGTAATGGAACAATCAGATTGGACGGTGTTTAAGTGAACTAAAGAGAGGAGAGTAGGCGCGGCCATTGCGAATCGGTTTTGAATTCGGAACGGGGACGATGCTGTTAGCGGGATGGGCGTAGGAATGCAGATAAAGCGATACTGAAGAAGGGTAAAAGTGCAGTGTTTGCAAGAACCCATAAAGCAACTGGTGTCGGACATCACAACATGAATAGGGAGTTGAGGCAAGAATAATGCACAACTTGCCTTATGGTTGCCGATAACTGTCTACGACGGATCCGGTGGTCTAGAATGGATCACGGCGATCTACGGAATTTGGTGTGCCGTCGATGAAGATAGAGAGCGGTGGAGTGAAAGAGATTCAAAGAATCGGGAAGTGTAGACGAAGTTGCGGTCTGGCACCAACTGGATATTTGAGGAATCAGAATTGAGAAGCCGGTTGAGAGTGTTGCCAAAAAAAGATTAAAAATAGAGTTAACATGGTGTTATAAAGGTGCAGTTGGAGATGCTTGCAGGATATAGAGAAGATTGACTCTCCATTGGATAACTCATTGTGGGGGGATGCCTGTGATACAAATACAAGTGAGTCAAAAGGGGTAATCGGATAGGCCTTTCTGTAGAGGTAATTGCGATACTATATGGAAAATCACATGGAGACAGAACCCCTCACCAGGACTGCAGTGTGCTTCTAAGGAGCGTGAATGGTGAATGGACACAACTGGGAATTCCAACAAGCCATCGAGGAAGCACTGTTGGGGGCAAACGATGCTGATGCAACCAAGAAAATATGCACAGGTGGCGAAGAGGAAGGAAGACTGCGGTGACTAGGAGAGGCCAAACCCGAAGGAACAGAGGAAGTTGAGTGTAAAAGTGAGATTTTCTGCATACGTGATAAAAGAATGAATAACCAAGTGGTTGGTATTTTGTTTCACAAGGACATTGGTAGCTGTTAATGGCAGGTAGTGCATGATGAGGGCAGCAATCAAAAAGGGATAGGCTGACAAACTAGGGAGAGTAGGTACGGAACGCAACGGCGAAGGCCAGACTTCGGTCCTGCACACAGAATGAATGGAACTGTTCGTTTGGAGTACGGGAAATGGATGCTGATGGGTGATGCCAGGAATCCGTCTGGCGGTCTGGTGAGACTATCATGAATGATTGTAATCCTGGTTATGGGATTGTGATCACTGGTTGGCCATGTAAGGTGCTCTATATAAAGCGTCATCCGGTGTGAGTATAGGTTTAACAACGGTCAATCTAATCGATCAGATCGGTTAGTCCATTAGGTTATCCAGGGATAACGCCGATTTGGTTGACGGGCTACCCAGGTCACCAGTGTGTTCTGGAATAGAGGATAAATGCGGCAGTCTGGAGAATTCTCCAGCTGGGGGTTATGATTAACAGCTTAACGAAAATTAGAGTGATAGTGCTACTTGATGGCCAGTGGGCCGATCTACGAAGGATTAACTGGCTGAGACTGGTATTTTTTTTAGGGCATTTAGTTGATGATGGAGATATTGAGCGCCTGCTTAGCCAGAGTGCAAAATGGTTAGGCTGATAGGTGGTTTAATGTTGAAAGGGCCCAGATGAGGGTAAAAAATAAAACAGTGGAAGAGGGTGGGGTCAGAAATGGGAATGAGAAAAGGAGGACGGCAGCCAGGTTGTTGACCCGGTCGTAGGTGAGGGCGAAGAAATTATAAAAAGAAAAGGAAACGCTCAGAGATAAGGTGAGGCTTTTTTATGTGGATGTGAATGTGCTTGTTTTTCGTGGGGTCATGGGTAATCAGATACATACGCTTGCTAGGTGGAATGGGGTGCTAACATACCGTGAGCAGACACGCTAATCGGTGAGTATTGGTTATCAAAGGCTGATAATCAGCATGGTAGGACTGGAGTAACGGAGGAGTGCAAGAAAAAGGACGATGAGACCACTGAGTTATAGCCTGGGACAAGAGAACTAAGTGAAGGTAAGCACCTATCAATAAAGCAATAACAGTTTACTAAGGGAATTAGCGTCAGTAAGAATTTTGGTTTTGTAACTGAGTCAACGTGGTAGCAGACAAATCATCGCTGACTTTGGACAATGTTATTAGTGCTCGGGCTCTAGGGGAACACAGAAAAATGAAACTGTGGAAGGTAAATTATAAAAGTGCGATGATTACATCCCTCGTTCTGACAACCAATATAGAGGATGCTTTGCCCATAGCTGCCAAGCGTAGGCGTATCAATGCCGGGGTGTCGTCAGAGCAGAGGTCGCATAGTATAACCATTCCGACCGTGTATCGACTACTGTAATAAACAACAGCAAGCTGGTCAAGGATTTTGCAGGGAACCCAAAAGGGTTGAAGCTGAGTAAGGCGGGGTCGTCAAATATATGTGGAGAGCTCGAACGGCGTGCTGTCATCCCTCACTGGTCTAGAAAAAAGGAACTGCAAGTTAACTCGAAAGCGTGGGGTTTCCTATATGCAGAGTCGGGTCTAGGCTGGTATCAGAAATCCACCTGTAATGAAGGGGGCAGAGAGCATTAGCCCAAGACCTTTCCAGCCTGAAGTGAATTTGTTCGTCTTTTCATTGAGAAGAGGGAGGGCGAATTTACGCCGTAGGGTAAACTTCCCCTTTCTCCTTGACCCGCCCTTCTTTACACGTGGCCCATTGGGTCCGAGACTGATAGGGACGGCTGTTTCCCCTTATTGTGAGACCTCTACAGACCAGGTGTCGTAACCTTCAGGGGTGTTGCTGCCACAAGCAGTGAAAGAAAAAGGATAAGATGGCAGCATTCCTGGGGCTATCACGTAACAACTTGCTCTTGCCAATAACGGAGTCGGACGGGTTCCAGTATGTGTGCGAGCCATCTGGGGAACGCACCGCCGATTTTGATGTGCAGGGCAACTTCACTGGAACGACGAAATTGTGGAAAGGTATCACCACTGGCTTTGCAGAGGTTGACCGCTAGTTAGTGAGTGGAAACGGGTGATTAGGACAGATAAGCTAAGGATTTTCGGTCAAAAGGCGCACGCTGAAGGTGAGAACTGATGAATTGTAAAGATCATGGGATTCAGTAGGCCTAAAACTGGTAAATACGGGGGGGGGGGGAATTAGTTTCGGTAGAAAATTGGTTGTAGGTCCGGATGAAACAACTTCTTGATCAGTCGCGGGTGAGTGTTGCTTAGAAAACTAAAGCATTGTATGAGGAGCAGATTGATGGTGGAGAGCTATCTCAAAACCCTGAGCCCCGGGCGTAATAGTGAGTCAAAGTCAGGTGACGTCTAGCGGGTTAGTGTTGTCTTGATGGTGCTTTGAACTTGATTTATAATTGCGGGCTAGGTATCCGTATGCAAACTAAAGTGTAATATGGCAAGGTCTGATAGGGGGGAGAAGAAGAGTGAGTAGATGGATGTCGAGAAGCAGGTTGGTAATAGCCATGCCGTGGCTATGGGAAGAAAGATGAGAGGATGGGAGGAGCTGGAAAATTATTTGATGCCAGATTTAGCAAAACAGATGAAGGTGGAACAGAATTAACGGAACGAAGATAAAACCATTCTGTAGGAAATGGTAGAACAAGAGAAAGTGAAAGTTACAGAATGGAGAGAAAGGAGAAGAACAAGAAAGAAAATGCTGCCGTAACTGGAGCTTGAGTCCAGTTGGTGCGGCACTCCAGAGAAAGTTCAATGCTGTGCCTGTCGGACTTTGTCGAGGGAGAAGTAAAAACGTAAATGGCAGGGTCAGATGCGGAACAAAAGCAAAACGAATCGGTGAGTAACACGAGTGGAGGGATCAAGCGCGGCTATGGCCCAAAAGACAATGGGGTCCACAAAAAAGGGAGTTCGAAAAATTTAGAAACCTCATCCAACTTCAAAAGTCCTTTCTTCACTTATGTACGGATCTATAGGTTGGATTGCAGTTTTTACTGTGAGGTACTTGCTTATGTGGGCCTTAAAAGCCTTAGATGGCCTTATAGAACGTATATCATGGGGTAATTAGTTCCATAAAGCTGCATACTTAACCAGGAAGAAGTTAAATCTAAGATCAGTTCTAGAAATGGGAAGAGTAACTGTGTTGTCTCTCAGTCTTAAAGAATACTATGAGTCCGTTAGGTTTCTGACCTGCGGTGCTGATTCGATGGTTCGCTTTGCAACAACACCATGGAAGAATACGAGGTGATCGAGCCGGCCGATTTCATGTGGAGCGGATTGGAAATGGTAAAGATACACGCAAGTCCGACGGAAGGGAGTCTGTCCTGCCGGAGAAGCAGACTAGATTGACGGATATTTGGTTACCGTTAAAAGGAAAAATTTCCGAAGGAGACGTAATCAAGAAAAACCGCTTTGCAGTGTATGAGAGGGGTTAGGATGTATAATGAGACGATGGAAGGAGGTGATGTTGCGGATAAAGAACAAGAAACATCAGTCGGGGAACAGATGTAACGTTCAGTGACAGTGTATCGGCTGAGCCAGTTATATAACGAAAGGACAACACTTCTGGACAGTGGCTGACAAATTGGTGGTGGGTGAAGGGGCCGGATGGAAGCGTGTAGACTTTGAGCAGATTGTTTGCTTTTAGAAGAAAAGAATATAAAGCATCAACGTGAAAATGGGAACTGGTGATGAATCGATGTGTGGTGCGTAACTACAACAGTAGCAAAGACACAGCTGGAAAAAAGGAAGTAGTGACCGACAAGAATCTATCAATTTATGATCTTTATAGCAGGTAGACGACTTGATGGCGACGGAACAGAACTCTGCGGTACAAGAGCCTATCAGATATGCATGCGTGGGATACGGTACTAAGCAAGATGAGTGTATTGCAGTCCAACGGCCCTAAGCGGGCGAACCGCGGAACCGACAGAGAAAGCAAACAACCACAGAATCGTCGAGCATTGGAATCTCCAGAGATATACTTCGCAGTGATATAAACTGTTTGAAGTTTGTGGCACAAAAGCGAATGTCAACAATAAACGCGTTAATTTTTGAATGTATCGGTAAAAGTAGCAAAAAGTGAGCTTTGTCTTGGAGAATGGTTAAGTTTACGAATAACAGTGGTGAATAGTTTAGCATTAAGCCACGGGGAAGTGAACCGGGAACAATGAGTCGAGAACGTTGATGGGTTTTTCAGTGTGCGATAATTATCCACCAAAGAAAGTAAATTTTGCCGGAGGTAACAAGCGGTGATTTGTGATGGCCTATTTGGAAGCGAGCATGATGGAGAGTCCATGTTAATTAGAGGGGGCCGCAGCATATTTTGCGGCATTTCAAGTCTGTGGATGGTGCTTTTTGCTTGCTTGTTTGCTTTTCTAATCCGCTGACGGGGCTAGTGGTCGAGGCCGAGCTTATGATGAACACCCAACCTGGAAGCCACTTCTGGAGGCAGGAGGTGCCATCCACCTACCTAGCTGCACTAGCACGTCGTTGCAGACGTCCTGAACGTCCGATTTTCATTGGCCAAAGCGGTATAACCGACCGCGCCCCGCGCTGGCGGAGATTGTATAGGTGATGTTGGCGATAACACATAGCCGTAGGGATGGGGCGGTTGAGGAGATTGAGGATAAATATCAAGGGATCCTGGGTAACGGGGTCAAGGAGAGAGCGATGGAATGATGGACGGGTATCAGAGTTTCAGTCGGAAGTGCATTAGTCAGATAGTTCGCTAGTAATATCTCTAGATCATTCCGAGACGTCAAAAGGGCGATGCGCTCTAGTTGGAGTCTAGAAACATAAAAAGAGAGGATCACTCTGGGGTGCTCCCAGGTGAGGGCCAACGTTCGACGGTGAAAAGAAACATCCGGTAATTTAGACGCAGACTACTTTGGGAAAAATGGGGCTGTGAGATATCGAGAGTTAATGGGAATACAAAAACAGGGACGAAAACTAGGAATAAGAATGATGATTTGGAGGTGAACGGTGGTCGCCGGAATAGAATTTCGGTTTGGAATGTCGGTGCAAAATGAAGAGGAATAAGGCTAGCTTGGACCGAGTAGAGCGAATTAAGTACGATGGACAGAGGTGAGAGAAATTAGAGCACGTGAATTAGGGAAAATTTAAAAAAGAGCAGTGTCAGTGATGTAAGTCATTCTAAAGGATTCTAGTATACTGGCAATAAAGAAGACATATGGGGTAGGTGATTTTGGAGTTGCGAAGGATGTTAACCTGGTCATGCTTTCTTTATATATTCAGATATCTAGGCCACCCTCACAAGCTTGTTCCAAAGTGGTGCACGTACGGGTTAATTGCAGCGCTTTGGTGGCATCTAAATATTTCGTAGGGACAATTTTGAATCGGTCTAGTGTCTGGCAGACCCGAATGTTTTCAGGCAGTCTGTTCCAAACGAGGGGAATAGGAGGTGATGAAAGCTTTCCCTCTAGTTTCGTTCTGGGGCATGGAACAGTAGTAGAATGATTTCGGTTACGAAAAGGGTGCGGTGCGTCTTAAGCGAAACATAGACCAGCGATGGAGGTATGAGCTCTAAAATGTAGGAGGTTGATTAGAAGATAAAGATTAAGTTCCATACGTTGTAGCCACAAGGGTTAAAGTTCCAGTGCCTGGTTTCTCTCCTTCTAATTCAAAGGAGATGAAGAGCCGAGTAATTGCTTGGTGAAGGATCGCTGGACTCTTTCGTTGGCAAGTCCATCAGATTTGCGCACCGCTGTGTATACCGGAGGGCTGCACTCAAGCTGCGGCCCGGTGTAGGACCTGAAGATCAGAAGCTGGCTGCCGCGCATTCTTAAAGTTCTGCAAACAAGGGCCGTCATTATTGTAAAGTCCAGCCACCGGAACGTTCGAGCGATGCGTAGCAACCAATTTCGATACAATTCAAAACAAAGTCGATTCCAAATAGCTACGGTACTATATACAACAAATTAATTAATTTTACAATAATCGAACCTCAATAGTGTTCCTTCTGGGCTGTTTCGCTCCAAATTGGACAACAAATCAATAACTGCAGCTGGGTTACAGCAAAAGGTTAGATACAGAAGATGAGATTACCAAATACAGTCACGAAGAAATTCAAGCTGAGCGACTCTCGCTCGACGCAACGGTAGGAGTCCGGTTTGTGACAAAGATTTAGAGAAATAAAACAAACAATCGGAATTCCAGAAAAGATAGTTCATACGAATGATAAATGTCGTTTGTAATATGGATGCTAACGCATGAAACGTGGTTTCCTGAACTCCTTTACAATTATCTTAGCCTTAGCCACCCAGTAGGTGGCTTGTTCTCGAAAGGTGAACGTGCAGGGATACTGTAGTCCGGGATCTTGTACTTGCGGAGTTATAGGAACGTAAGAACAGTTTAAGGCAGGAAATTCAGGAGGAATTTGGCTACTTTACGTAAGAACTGTACTCTTAGCAGCGGAGAAACCCATTTTCCAAGTATTGCACCCTATGTCAAGGGCATTCAGGTAGTCAGCTATCTCGATGATGGCGTAGGTCCAGGTATGGGAGTCAAATGGACTGACAATTTTGATATAACGGGCGAACAGAAACGCGGTGCCATGGCGATTTACTTTGGATACGTCGTTAGCGGAGGAAGAAGCAAAATTGGCCCCAGCGCACTGCCTAGTATAAAACAACTTGTGACTGGCTGGGGCGGTAAGAGGCAACCCTCAATGTTTACTGCTAGCTACCTCATGATAATATAGGACGGAAACCAAGAAAAGAGTAGGTCTGTTAGGCCTTAAGATTTGGTTAGCAGCTGAGCATGAGGCACGAGATAAAATTCTTTTGTCAAATCAAGGAAGATGACGATAAATGCCTTCCCTTAGCCAGCGGACGTTGAGAATAGAAAAAGGCAGTCAAGTTGGCAGGACAAACACGACTCAGACTTTAGGAAGCCGTGTTGGCTGTTATTTAATAACCCGCGGGTGAGGATAAAATGGGCCATCTTACCTTAAATTACTCGTTCCATTATCCTAGATATAATGGGAGTGTGGTTTATGTGGAGGTATTTGACAGGGCCATGTGAGGCTCCCTTTCTTTGAAGGAGAATGATGATGGATGTCTTCCACTGGGATAGGAAAGCACTTTGTCACATGGAGAGGTTAAATAAGTTCAACGAATGTATCACGATGCTCGGGCCGCCAAGAAGAAACAGAGCCGGAGGGATACCATCAGTTCGGGGGTGAGCCAGAGGCCGGACGTTATTTAAAACTTATAATTTCACTAGCTGAGAATACTACGGTTGACAAGGTACCTGTAGTCAGGGGGTGAGATCCCGGGTTGGACTGTTTTGGTCTGTTATGGAGGCAGAGGAAAAGAAATTACTGAGTGCCTACAGCGATCAACTTTGGATGGCTAATATAAATGTTCTCTGATAAGAGGAAATATAAGGTATTTTGTTTGCACAGTGAGGATGTCCAGTTTCATTAGGGCCGTGGAAGTGAGCTATTTTATTCGGCTGGTTGGGAGCGTCCAGTTCTTGCTTATTCGGCTCGTCTATCCTTTCTCTTAGTGGCTGGCGTGAGAAATGGATGAGGCGGAGGAAGGTTGGGAGGTCGTTTGTCATTTTGTAGATGAGTTGCGGCTTCCCAAATTTACGTAGCATTTTTTGTAGCCGGAAGGTTTGTATCAAACTGACTTTGACTATCTCGGGAGAAAGGACATTTAGAGAGCAGAATAAGCTAGAGTGCATCATATCCGACTTCAGCTGGGGATCAGGGGTTAGGAAAAATTCGTCCCAGGTCCGACTGCGCTTCCAACGGGCTTCAGACTAACAAGGATAAGACAGTTTCCGTATGGTTTAAAAGAAACAAAAAATAGTGCACTGACACTGACTCGGCAACACGGGCAAAAAACTGGTTCTCTGATGGCTGAGAACCACACATGATTTATGGATTTCAGACAAGTGCTTGTAGCCACCCGAAGACGGCTCAGAATGGATGCGTGAATTCGTGTTTAAAATTACTACACACAAAACTATACAGCTGGTACTTACCTCTGAGCGGTCTGCATGTTGTTCAGTGCTGCAGAGCTGCAGATTTTTTGCTTTCTTGCCGTGGGTGCAACTGGATTTCGCCACTTGAAAAACACGCCATTGCTGCTCTGCTTGCGAACCGGTAAGCCTTCAGCTCTCTCATTTAGTATCTTGTCCGGTGTCGTTACGAAAAGTAAGCATGTTGATCGCTGTTTCAAAACGGACCGTCCTTCAACTATTCCACCGACTTTTACCGTCATTTGGCTTGTTGTTCCTCTCTTGGATTATTCTCGGTATCTAGTTAGTGCCTGGCATACGGATTACTTTCGGTTCATCAACAGATATACCAGGTGCCCGTCCACTTCAGTTAAGCTCAGCTCTGTTCATAGGAAGTGTACCTTGGGGCGTCAAAATTATCCAGTTTCATGCCCTGCGAGCGGCTTAGACATTCTGGCTCTGCTACTGACTGAAAGTTCAGGCCCTTTTCAATATTATTTTAGTGAAAAGCGGAAAAAAGATCTTCTTGTACTATGCACCAACTTGAGGTATGTAGAGTATACTTGTTGCTAGCTGCTAGCAGCTAGTGGCCAGTTATCCACAGGGCCATGAGTTACAAGTAGGCACTGTAGGCTAACGGCCCAAAAGCGATAAGGTAGACGAAACAATAAGTTAGATGGCAATAGAGGGGTACGGCTGAAGAGGGGAGTGAGGTGAGGTGAGGGGTGTCAGACAAACGTATAGCCACCTAGTGCACCATTTCCTTGAACAAGCTGCTCTAACTTCCATCGAACCTTTTCTTCAAATCCTCCGCTGTCGATGCTGCAATCAATTCATCCGGCAGTCTATTCCGGTAGTTCATTACACTTATGGAGAAACACTTCGCTTTCGGTTGAGTCATTAACATCCCTTCCGTAGCTTAAGGGCATTTTCTCAGGCTACGGTGTTGCTACTGGGCACCAGTAATGGCCTCATTTCTCCACTGACGTCAACAGTTACTCTTATTATTGTGAAGGATTCTATTGGGTCACCCCAACGTCTTCTACGTTCCAGTGAGTACGTGCTCACTTGTCCCAAGCGCTGCATCTAACCCAGCCTCCACAGGTAAGTCAACCATCTCGTGAAACCTCTCTGCACCAGCTCCATGGTCTTAAAGTCCTTCACCATGTGCGGCCGGCAAGCCCGGACACAAATTTCCAGGTGGGCACGCACTACACGTCTCCGTAGTAGCAATGGTACCTTTGGTTTAGCTCTTTTTCGCTGCTCTTTTGAGTTGCCAGGGCGCTCTGGAAGCCTTCTGGGCAGCCATGCGAAATTGTTCGCTTAGTCTGAAATCACCATCGATTAAGGTCCCCGGTCCTTTTACGGCGCTTGCCGGGATTGTGGCCTCTTACTACCGTAGTCCCAAGTGACTCAGCGGGAGTGTCCATCTGTCATTCGCCAAATGACGGCATTGGTTAACATTCAGTGGCAGACCCCTTTCTACACACTCCGGTATACCCAGTTCAGATCTCCCAGAATGGAGTCATCCGACGAGGAAGCAATCACCTTGGCGTCGTCTGCAAACACGAAGATGGGGTTCTTTCGGCCAACAGCGGGGTGGTTTACAAACCGTCAGCTCTTGGGGCTCCACACAGTAGGAGCAGCAGTCCCCAAAGTGTCCTAAGAGAGTCCCATTTTGGCCCTAAAAGATTTTCAATTTGGCCTCTTTTGAAACGCCTCAGGGGATATTTTGGGACCATGTGCGAACAAATTGGGGATGAGTAGACTTATACGCTTTACATTTAATTTCGGTAAGCTGTATTGTATTACTTCGCCCTGAGATACTATTTATTGATGTTTTATTAACTTTTGCTTGAGAAAAGAAAGGGGTTCGTGAATATCCTCAAAGATTACTTGGCACAGCTCGGGTACATTTCGTTTCCTAATATCCCCGAAAACGTAACAATTTACAAAGAAGTCAAGTCACACTTGTATGCCTTGAACCGTTCTTAATATACAGAGGAAAAATTCTCCAACTTGTACCGCATCATAAAATAAGTCCTAAAATGCCACCCGACGGACTTATTTGGGAACTCATACTCTCTTCGTGCCGACCGGATCGCTAAGTTGCAGTGTTGCCTAATAAAGTAAAACTATTTTTGTGTTTTAGGCCTTTCCAAGTTCAAGGAGGAGACAAGAACTCATCTCGAACTAAATGATAAAAATGATCTCCTAGGGACATTTTTAGAAATTAAAATGCACCTCTTTGCTGGCTTGGTGCATTCCTGCATAAATCTGGAGTTTACCCGAAAGTCGACACATTGCTGCATCGAACAGTATCCTCTGGCAGTTTTTTCCATGCTACCTTATTCGTAAAATGTATCCCGTGTGTCCAGCTTTGAGTGCTCCCTTCTTAGCCTAAGACTATGTTCCCTAGTGTCACGCTCCGGGGCAGAAACGAACTAGATACTCATATTTATATCCAACGGGCCCTTTATTATCTTAGACGCTTATCTTAAGCTACCTCGACCCTTTCCATCCCGTAAAGAGAAGAGATAAAATGTGACAGACGCTGGACTTAGGACTTCTCCCACTGATCGGTGTTCATTCTGGCGGCAAGTCGTAGCACCCTCGCCAAGCACTTACTATCCTTGCGATAATAAGTAGCCCATGCCTGCTCGCGGTATTCCAGCGGAGGTAGCAATAAAATCTTGTATAATGGGGCGGAGGCTGTAACAAGAACCCTCTTCAATAACCCCCTGACCGCATTTGTAGCTTTCTGACATTGCCCTTGGGGGCTCAGAAGCCTTGGTAACTATCTTTGGTGATTCAGCCGCCCTCACACGCGACACAGCTTGGTACAGCTCCGTGGCCACGCACGTGGATGAGCCTCTATCGATCAGGATCACTGAGGACTGGTATGACAAAAGCTCCTGTGATTGGTTACATCTGGTGTACCAGTTATCTTCCCTGACTTATTCTGCTTATACAAACCAGTTCTGTAATACAGTTAATGTGCTGTATAGCAGCTTTGGTGTTGCTGCTTTCTTTCGCGTAGTTCTGAGTGGGAACAATTTCAGTGCTCCCTAACGGTTCATTTCATTGGGAATGTTACACCATCTCAAGCATGTCCTTCACCTCTGACATTCTTCAGAACGCAATACTGCTCGTTCCCTCTGGGTTGGTAGTCAGGGTTTGGCCTAAAGCCGGATCTAAGGGTGAATCCTATCGGTCCGCCCATCTGTAAACAGCATATATCCCGCATTAAATGGCCGCTCACCTTCGTCGTATCATCTGATAAGATGGAACACGCGTTACTCAACTCTTTTGCTAGATCTCTTACGCAGAGAAAGAAGCTTAAGGGCCCCCATACCAATCCTCGGGGCTTGTCACCGGTGACCTGCTCCTACGTCAAGAGATAGCCACCCACTATGGCACGGAAACTAAGAATCCCAAGCAAGTGTGCTAATAAGCAACCTGCTTTTCCGAGCATCCGGAAGGTCTGCAATTATTAGTTTAGTAAACGATGACTTATAAAGCCGAAACCTTCACTTGAGTCCAAATAACTAACCTCCACTAAGGTGCCTCTACCCACCTGCCGTGTTCTCCCGTCCAAGAACATCAACAGGCTTGTCTTAGAGTCTTGAATTCTTGAAGTAGTACACGGATACTAGGCTGAAGCCCAAATGTTCCCGGATCTTGTGATTATCCCGTTATCTGAGTACCGCCATTGGGCTCAAAGACAGTTCACTGGATAATGGGGCAATAGGAGAAAGAGAAGGGGTTCAGAATACAAACATTGACAGTATCCAGCGTCCGGTATTGCCGGTGAACAGGCAGTTAGACCACTGGAAAGCGTAAAATGTTACAGGATACCAGCCTGAGAAAAAGTTCCAGGCACTGACAGAACGCTAAAGTCAGGCTGAATGGTCTGTAGTGTCTTGCTTCCTGCATGAGCCCTCACTAATTTAGGGCCCCAAATGCGGATCACCACTTTTCCTTAGCAACGCTCCTCACAGTTGGTCAACAGACCTTGGTAGGTCGTCCCAATGAGGCTCAACAGTCACCGGATGAATCTTATCCTGTCCGGCCACTTTGTACTCGCACAGCCATTTAAGTTCCAAGGGCAACTCGTTCTCACTTACCGTAAGCTCCTGCAGCTCTGGCTCACCCCTTTTCTCAGAGTCCTTCACAAAATGCAACGAAGGCTTCCTCCTTGTCGTTTTCATCGGGGGCAATGTTTCTGTGGTTTTCTTGGGCTGTGTATAAGCGAGAATCTTCCTAGAAGCTGCCTCCACGTTTTTGGCTAGCTTCCCATTCTGATACTTCCCATCTCGTCGCAGCTCTTGGGCCCCTTTCCTGGCTATTTTGTAAGTGGCCCAGGGATAGTGCGTACTGTATAGTTTGTGATGATCCCATAGCTTTCTGCAAACTGGCACCACTCCTGCTGTCCTCGGACTTCACCAAGGCTGCTGGCGCTTATTTCTTTGCTGCTCCAACGGAGAAAATAAGTCTGTCAAGTTCATCAGCCCGATTCCTACTGCCCTCCTCCTTCCCTCCACATATGGCTCCGGCACCTCCGGGTAACAACATATGATTTGGGCTCTTACCCTTCGTTCATCCTTGGTCAGTGTACAGGTCAGTTCAGCTTCGTTTGCAAGGAGCCGGCAGTAGCGGAGGCCTGCAGAGCGCTCGGTTTCTTTACTAGACAGACTGTTATCCGCCGTATTTTTAGCCGACCAACATAAGTGTTTGTGCCTGGTGATACACTTTCGAGCATTGGTTCATGGAATCCCTCTTCCCCTTCGAGTCTTTGCAGACTGAATGCGCGCACCTCCACCTGGGATGATCACTGGTCTTTTATTACGGCGGTATGCACCGGAGTTGCCACCAGCCGTTAACAGTATTTTAAGTTCAAGTCCGTTCCTTTTGGTAGTCTTGAAGTCTTGGTGTAGCATACGCGCACGAGGCTGAAGCCCAATTATCCCCAGATCTTGCGGTTACCCAGTTATCCGAATGTCATCATTGAGCTGTAAGGCTGTTCACTAGATAATGGAAGGGGAAATTTAGTTCAGATTGGGTGGCGCAAACAGTTTTGCCTTGAAAAATCCATTGGCTAAATCCTCCACGAATCCAATTTTTCTGAAAAGGGAAAGAATTGAGGCATTTCACCTTCCGGGAGGCGGGCAAACGTTGTGAGCAATACCTCGCAAGCGGCAAGTCCTACTTCGGTCTGCAGGACATCCGAGACTCTTTAGCCACAGAGTTCCATTTGGTTCTAAAAATCTGCCTCCGGGATTGTCTCCGGCCTCTTATTTTCTACCGGTTCCACGGTCAGGCTACTCTCACATGGAGGCTGGCTCTCATATTTAGCTTTGAGTGCGACCATAGAAATTTTATGCCTTTGTCTCGTTCAGGGCCAACACGAACATAACCGCGGTTTTTACTGCCGTCGGAGTTTTGGATCCCTAAATGCTTCAACAAGGTCCCTTTCTTAGTCTTTTCACTTCCAGAGAAAATAGTCTCTCAAACAGCGGCCTCTGGTTGTCCTTCTTTCCTCGCTGAACCTCAACCACCCCAGTGGCTGACCAAGGGAAAATACAAGGCGGCGGCGCCTTTTTGTGGAAAGGTACACAAGTCTGCGCACAAAACTGGAAGTAGGCATCCTGTGGTGATGCTCTGTTAATTTTTGGCCATTAATCTCTTCGTTGCCAGCCTAGGTATAAACTCTGTCTTATCAGTTTAAAAAAAGGCTATTCCTAGTTTGACCGCCAATATAATACACGCCCTTTTAAGTCCTCCCCGACTGCTTCTCGCTCCGTGCTCTTCGCTCCGCAAGCTCGGATGAAGATCACCGTGGCTGAAATTTGATTTTATGACTGCCATCGAAGCATCACTTGATCCGTGGCAGTAGTCATCCTCCGAGTCCCTACTTCACCCGTCCCGTTAGCTCTGCTCACTAAACTTCATCACGACCTAGTACGGCTGTGGGAACTCACTTGCTTATTTGCAAGAAATCGTCGACTTAAGTCCAAGTTGCTCCTTGTGAGCTCCGCGGGCATCCAGCTTGCTCTGCTCCGCCCATCTGAGTCCCCCAGTCATAGCAACGCCTGATTAATTTGTTTGTTGCTACTCGTCAATGGTGAACGGTCCACTTTCCCCCGTTAAAGGTAAACCCACTGAAACTCTGGCTAGTGATGAATTATGTCTCCATTTAAAGGCATGTCCCACGTGCTCGCCCATTCAGAGGCCTCAATAATATCTCTATATAATAACTCCTGCTGACCTGATCCGGGCGTCTTAATGTCGTCTGCAAATACTAAACGCCAGAGCTCCAAAGCTTCAGCCAAATGTTTTATACAGCGAAAGAATAGAGGTGGTCTCAAAACTGATCCGTGCGGCACTGAGGTTGCCATACACATTGGGTAAGCGTTTGCGCCTCCAAACCCAAGACAAAATATCTCGTCAGTTAGTGAGTCGGCGGTCCAACTACATAGTTATCGGCCTACCCACCGGTCTTAATTTTACCCCACAGCGGACGGTTATTCACGGAGTCGAAGGGCCAGCTGAAGTATAGGCAGCAAACTTCCGCTATTTCTTCTTATTACAGTAGTATAGTGGCTCCCTACAGGAACCTGTGAAGGTTTTAGAAACATCATACACCCTTTAAAATCCCATGTTGTGCTTCACTGACGGCTTGTGTTTTGCCACACATTATTTTAACAGAATTTCTAATAGTACCAATAAAGGTTTACCTTCGGATGAGCCCGTGACATGCTGCTAAGCTTGATCCAGTGATAAAAGTGATGTTAGAATCAAAGTTTGCGGGAGGATGAAATAAGTTCACCTACAAGGTCATGAAAAAGAGTTTCAGTTTAGTTCACTTCAGTTCAGCTTGTACAGGACAAGTAGTGGCCAAGACCCATAGAGCTTCCAGAATCCTTTCGATGACTTGCTTACCAGTTATGCTCCCGCCGCTGCACGGCGTATTTCGTAGAATCCCCAATAAAATGACAGGAAAAAGTAAAACCTCATCATACGTCAATTGCGGGAGACAATATGCATCGTGAGCGTTTATTGAGACTGTAGACATCAAAAAACATCGATTAAAGCACACCTCACATGAACCACAGAGCTACCCGTCTTCCATCTGGTGAACGTGCTCAAAGCCCACTACACGAAATATTCTCGTACTACGGGCATCCTATGGCACCCTCGAAGGGCCGCGCTGTCCGCAGGTCTATCATTCCACCAGGCGGAACATTCCAACTGCCAACTTCACTGTTGCTAAAGAAGTGCGATCTGGTCATCAGTTAAGCTCAAACTTTCGTCAGCTTCCCTTTGTGTCCCGTTTTTCTGGAATTTAAAGCCACCTGGAGTGGATTATCTTGCCCAGGACTAGAAAGGCTCTCCGTTACCTTGACCATTTCTGTAAGATCCCTTTGACGTCTCCTCTCTGCCATAAAAGATCCAGATCTCACGGTCTCTGTTCAAACATCTTACCCCTCCGCCTTTCGACCATTCGCCACGCGAGAAGCTGAAGTTCGTCTAGGAAGGCGGAGTCCTTTTTGCAGCAGGATGACTATACCTGCAAGCAGCTTTCTGAGTGAGGTCGAAACACAGCCACGTAAACGGGTGCAAATGTTTCCGGCTGCCGGCAAGACAAAGGTGATTGCGGTCTAAAGAGCTCATCACGAGCCTTTTATTCAGCAGTGGTGCACTGGCCTGACCATTTAAAATCATTGCTCACGATGACCAAAGGGTTCTTAACCTCACTGGCTGCTTCCATAGTAAACAACCATTGGTCATAAGCCATGGTTAGGCTTTCTATTGGTCTTGAAGGAAGGCTTTCTTCCAGCATCAAGGGGTTATTCTCACTTGTGTGCCCAGTCGAAGACGGCTCCTATATCCCTACATAAGTTGGCCCCACCCTCTGTAAATCAATTCTCGCAAACTGAGCAACGCGTAGCCAGTTCAAACAAATCACAAAACCAGAACAAGATTGATTCGTAGTTTCTACGGTACTAAACTGAAATTCACAAAGGGGACAAACATATACAAACATCAAGTATGCGGCCAAATAGACTTCACAGTAAAACCCAAAGGTTCAAAGCCCCGTGGCTCAAGCACGACAGTCAGACATATTTCAAGGCCAAATTCATATGTTTCACATGGATAGACAAACGTGCGAAAGTGTGGTGGATGGAAGTATTTTTCAAACTAATGTCAAATATAGTCAAATTCATAAAGCATGTAGAATATTTTGGAGGGTTTTCAGTATTTGTTCTTTACAGAAAGCACAAAAATGAGTAATCCAGTAATAGAACAAATGGCCCAAGAAATGAATGCGCGACGGAGTTGGGGCAACGAAACTAGGGAGCTGCTTGCCAGTAGTCGACTTGACAGGTGGATTGAGCAGAAGGATGCCAATCGGGGCACTGCCCCATGGAAAAAACCACAGAGGAATCGCGGAGCCGCGAAGGGACAATATGTTGGTGGTGGTCAGATAAAAAGTGTGACTGTAAAAGATGCAAAGTTTTGAGCGGGGAGTTGTAATATGAGGATTGGTCATGGGTGCGGGTGTGACTGGTGCATAAAGGCATAGGGCATGAGAAGGAATTTAACAAAGCGGCAGGCAGTGAGGTACAAGAATGCTATTAACGGGCATTACGAGCATAAGGTGATACCAAGTGAGTAGAGACTAGAAGCCGGCAATGACCACAGGTGGAGAAAAGAAATATTGGCAGGCGTCGATAGATAAGAGTGGGTAGGGCTAAAATGAAGTCATGGATTGGGGGGTGATATGGTGAGAGGCGATAGGAGCAAGGACAGACTGGGTGGGTGTGCAAACAGTTATAGCAAGACAAAAATTGAAGTGATGACAGATGAGAAGAACTATAGGTGGGTGTACCGTGATGGAACAAGGATTGGGAGCATGCAATTTCCAACCGATAGTGTCGGATGCGGCAGTCCGAGGACAGTCAGAGGGTGCGATCCAGAACCGGTGCCAGCGGGTGGGAATGGCCATGCGCTAGGCGCTCAACCTGGAAAACACTTCGTGAAGTGAACACAGGAGGTGTGACCTACCAGCCTAATTTCGGTCGCACACCGTTGCAGACGGCCTGCATGCCCGATGTGCGCCGGCCATAGTGGTGGATCTGACCGCGCCCAGCACCATTGAAGGTGGCACAGTGGTCACTGATAATTGTACGGGGGAAGAGAGACCGCGATAGGGGTTTGTGGTCCAGGATCAGTTGGCCAAGTTGTAAGGCTATGGACAGCAGAGCCAAAGGGGACAGCGAGTAGTAGACGGCCGTATGGTGATGTTATTCATGTACACCTGCCGTGAAGATGGTCATTGCAGTGCTCAAACCGGTTGACCGTTATCGAGGATCACTGGAAACGGCAAAGGGATAGAGAAGCGCAGTCTAGGTTTGCCCCGGCTGAGGAGCAACTGAGGTGAAGAAAACACTGAAAATCCTCCAAAATATTCTACATGCTTTATGAATTGACTATATTTGACATTAGTTTGAAAAATACTTCCATCCACCACACTTTCGCACGTTTGTCTATCCATGTGAAACATATGAATTTGGCCTTGAAATATGTCTGACTGTCGTGCTTGAGCCACGGGGCTTTGAACCTTTGGGTTTTACTGTGAAGTCTATTTGGCCGCATACTTGATGTTTGTATATGTTTGTCCCCTTTGTGAATTTCAATTTAGTACCGTAGAAACTACGAATCAATCTTGTTCTAGTTTTGTGATTTGTTTGAACTGGCTACGCGTTGCTCAGTTTTCGAGACCTGAATCACAACAGATAGTCAGGATAGTAAGAAAACCAAAATGATGGAAAGCAGATGAACGTGGGCGAGAAGCAGGTTCATTTTATGACAGCAGGAGATAGGTTCGCTGTGGATCAGTGATGGCAATGGCCGTATTTCTCGGCACTGAAGAGAGCGGAAGTGTCGGGCATGGGGAATACTTATTGGCCTGTGGCGTAGAGGTAGTAGGGTTACAGTGTAAGACCTCTTTCAAGGTCTAGATTGGTGGAGACGAACTCACTGATGAGCAATATAGCATTGAGAGCTGTGAAGTATAACACAAGCGCGCGCCTCAAAGCGAACAAGGAGAAAGCACTGCGTAAACTTAAGAGGAGCTTATTCCAAATTCTGGAATGGGCTGACAGAAAGAATCGGGAAGTCAGACCGAGATACGATTGAGGGACAGGGATAGAGAAGGCACGATGTCGGGCGGGGTTGGAGCAGGGGGCAGCGAATGAGATATGATGGGATGTGTGGGCCTGGTTGTGGATTAGCTAAAATGGGAAAAAGAGGTTGAGCCTAATGCGACGAATCCACAGAGGCTCAAGTTATGGGGGCTTACAGTTCCGGCAGTATGTGAGGGCTATGGATGTGCACAACAGCTTTTTGATGAAGGTACTCCATACGTTTTCAAGAAATACAAAAGAGGAACATGGCCAGAGGCTGGAGGTAATCGGACAGTATTCTGGGAGCGGTCTTACACGTGAGAGATACATGGATGGGCGACTGGCCGGTAATGGGAAACACCGATGGATCAGCCTGGAGTTTGCTTAGCTTTAGCGATTTGAAACGATGCCTGTTCTGAGGATTTAAAGGAACAAGAGTAGCGTACGCCAAGGTCGGTAACCGTGGGGTGTATGGGGATGAATAGACCATCCAGACAAATAGGGCCGGGTGGTACAGTGCACTTGTGAGGTAGGAAGAAGCTTTCCTTGGCACAGAGTTTCATGAACGACTAGAAGCACCAGACATGGAGAGAGAGTTAGTCACGCGATATGTTTCACAGTGTCACGGCTAGGTCATTGGAGAGGAAGAATCACATTGTTAGTATATCATTGGCGAGGAGGAAAGGGGTATCCTGGCGACTCGAAGAGGAAATGTCATTGGTATCAATAAAGAACAATAATGGGCCTAAGACACTTCCTTGGATGACGCTGCTATCAGTGGATTTGGCAGAAGATAAGCGAACAACAACGAGCATGGCTTGTGATCTGTGAGAGAGATACGAGGATAGCAAAGAGAGGAGATGGTCGGTAATACCAAGATGCCGGATTTTGGCTTAAAGATGCGTATGAGAAAAACGGTCAAAATCCTTCGATATATCGAAGTTCAGAGGACTACAGAGTTGCCAACATCGGCAGCAGAAGGAGGAAAACTGAGGAAGTCCAGCTGACCGAAAGAGCAGGAGCTAAAGTTCAAGAAGCCATGCTGACCATAGTTCAGAGGGTTGTTGGATAGGAGGTACTGAACAAAGTGTTTTTGATAATTCTCTCCATGATTCTGCAGACTAATGGGGTGCGGCTAACGAGCCGATAGTTATCCGGGTCGTGTAGTGCACCCTTTTGAGGTGCGGAGTTATAAAGGAGGTTGTCCATTCAGGGGGTCAAAACTGCCGAGCATTAAGGTCGTGTATACGTTAGGCAGCAATAAGGAGAGGTCAGGACCAGCAAAACGGGGTAAAGCCGGTGAAAGAGCAATTGGACCCGAGTTTGGGGAGGGCTTATTAGAGGAAACTGATTCTTCAATTTCTAGATGGGTGAAGAGAATCGATGAAAGAGAGGCAGAGGTGCAGGGACGGATTGTAGGAGGGAGATGCTGGGGCAGTTTGTAAGGGAGGAAGAGAAGTGCTCATTGAGGGCCTCAGAAATAGATGCTGGGGTATCAGCGGCAGATGAACCGCAGATGAGGAATTTGGGCGAGGTAAGATTTGAGTGATTAGACCTTCTACTAAGCAGATTGGGCAGATAGCCAGTTTTGTTGGGATGTGCCAGAGCTATGGCTTCTTGCCTTCTCAGACGTGAATCAGCCATGCTACTCAGCTTCAGTTGCAGCTGGTTCATGCGCAGGAGAATTGTAAAACAGCTTGATATAACGAGGGTAAGTTGCAGCTTAGCCAACACACGCTCTCAAAGTGGCAGTCGTGAGCAGCTGGACTTTGGGCGTGGATCGGCACATGGGTTAAAAGTACTTGAGCAACGTAGGAAGTTGGAGTAGAGAGAGTTCATAACAGTGAGGAGATCAGAGGAGAGGAAGAAGGCGTCCCATTTAAGGAGACGAACTAACAATGGTACTGGTGGTCAGTTACACGAAAGGTAGTTCACCACCCTATCGGTGGAGAAGTGAGAAATGGCTTTCAGCCTGGGTCGAAGTTTCAACTTTTTCTTCATGTGCTTTTAGTTCGGGAATCTTAGGCCATCTGAAAGGGGCTGTCTGACTCAAGCTCAGAGAAGTTCATCACCCTCTGGTAAATCACTCCGGTGGGCTTTTTTCCATTGTCGAAAAATCCGAGGTCTTGGGGCCTCTATTTGTAGGCCTTAACTATCCGCCTCCAAGTCATACGCTTTGTGATAAGCTGCACCTTCTACAATAATACTTCTTCGTTTGGTAGAATCGTGATCGTGCTTGCATGAAATTATCAAAATGAGTATAAATCTAGCCCTATACATGGATGTGCAAACCTCTGGCGGTGGGTGGGACAAACCTGATCCAAATCCGAGGAGCTCGGAGCACGCCCTTTGTGCAGAGGCTGCCCACTGGTTCGACTATCTAAGCTAGTAAGTCACCAACACCCCAATGTATCCAAACCTATCTGCTACGTCCACATTGGATGGACCTTGGTCATGTACTACCGCCATGCTTGTCACTGTCCTTTAAAAAGACTGGCCTTTTCCCGCATCCAGGGTAAGAATCACCTGCTCGCCGAGTTTAGCGCGGCAGCTACGTCCCTGTTCAGATGCCTTTGCCCCTCAGCCCCACTAATTTCAAGACCCCCGCAGTAGGGAAAGCTGGTGACTATAGAACTGGGGCTAGATCGTTCAACAGTAGAAGAAACGGAGCCCAGCAAGTATCTGTGGGGTATTTCACTGTTAACTTTTACCACAGTAGAGTTCGTATAACCCACTTTAATGCAAAGTATCCTACCGGCGAGGAAGCCTTCAAGAAATTCGTGAATTTGTCCACTCAAGCAGATGATACAAACATGAGTTGCAAAGGCCGATGGTTCGCCAGGCCAGAAGCTTTGTTAAAATTAAAATGACGCGTCTACTTGTTTATCTTCACCAACTCTGCCAGTGGCTCCATCCAGGAAGCGCAAGAGACAAGTTAGGGGAGACCTACTTTTAGGAATCCGTGCTAATCTGGGCAAGGTTTAGAATTTTTTAGTGGACGCCGACAGAAGTGTGCCCAGATGATCTCCTCTGGGATGCTGGCTGGGCCAGCCGGTCTATGAATTCCCGTTTCAGGACGGAGCCCCCTTTTGTGCAGCCACCACTGCCGCGTTTCTCCGGTCTCCTATCACAAAATGTGGATGCTGGCTTACCCAGGTCTTCTAAAATATTGAATTTGATTCTTATAGGATCACTGAGTGCTACAACAGACGGAAGAACGGAGTTACATTCGGCGACTTGGTGAGGGTAGACCAGAGAGGGAGGACCGTCGGCCGCCGTACCTCGGTCCAAGAATTTGTGGAGGAAGACAAGTAACAGGTGGTGAAACGAATATGCAGGAAGGCAGATTCAAAGGGTGGTGTAGGGGCACTATAAATGTAATGAGTAATGATGAAGTTTCGCTACCGAACAATGAGAAGGACAAAAAAAGGCCGAAGACAAAGGGTGACCGGGACATCACAAAGGCGACAGTGAATAAGAGAACTGAGTAAGGATAATAGGTAGACAGTTTGCCTATCTGTTGGTTTCGGCAAACTCCGTCCCGTCAGCAATCCAGCAGAAGTTTGAACTCCACCACTGTTTCAGTCGTTATTGCTTCGGTCGAGAGTCGAATCCAATAGCCTGCAACTCCGACAGCGAAGGGAATTTCTCGCAGGCTACTTTTTACTCCCACTTTCAAACACACTGAGTTCCATCTGATGACCGTACGGTTGACGAGGTTCGGCAATGCTGGAGTCAAGCTATGGGGACCAAGGAACCCTTGAGGGAATTTAGCACTTCTATTAGATTACCCTATCCCCGGCAACCAAGCGAGAGAAATCCAATGCCTCTAGTCTAAACACTTAGGCAAGGCCTCACAGGCTGGAAAACCACCCAGCGAAGCGTCGTCGATCCAGCTACAGTCTCTGTACATAGCCAGATTATCTGGACACCGTTCCCTAGAGCCGGTGAAGTGAGCCAGAGGTATTTCGGGGATTGTGTAGCAGTGCGCTCCTCATCGAAAGTTCCCCGGTAGGGCCACTTCAAAGCCCCTTGAAGCTGTGACTGGTGATTCCAGGGTGCACAGTAGCTTATTTTAGATACCCAGTCAGCTGAGGTTTATTTTTATCTTCTAGACGAAAGCACTCAAAAGCACCTAATGCTAAGCCCCAGGTTACTGGCCAGTTTTGCAGTGTCCAGACCCCGTTGTACGGAACCTGGACTGAGCATCGGGGTACTTTGCTCAGCAGGCTCCCTTCCTGGGATATGCCATTCTCCACATTGACTCGAAAGTACCACTCTTGATTGACCTTTTGGCCCATTGAACGGTTACTAGAAACAGGCCAAAGCATTCAACTTTATCAACATTAGTCTGTGACTGGTGGGGTCAAAGGCCTTCTGGAAGTCGGGCTGATGGGCTTCTATTCCTCCCATCTGACCAAAAGTGTGAGTAAACCCATCCAAAAGTAGATAAGTTTTGACGAGCAGGACCTCCGATGGTCGAATTCACGCTGGTTCACCATGATCAATCTGTGGACAATCGCGTAACGGACAGTCATGTCTCAGAACGCCAACTCAACCACCTTCAATAAAGCCGCAGTGGGATAAACAAGCACATAGTTGAGATAGTTTTCCCTATCCCCGTCGCTCCAAGCCATTTATGCGGCAGGCAACGTTCGTCGAGAAAAGCTCTGAATAGCATAATCAGCAAACGCGACGGAAGCTTCGTAGGAGTCTGAACGATTGCCGGATAGGTACCGTCTGGTCCCGCTGCTTTAGCCCCTTCCAAGATACTTAGACTCTTCAGTACCAAATTTATGTTGATGGCTCCACCTGAATTTTGAGCAGCAGCCCCGGTGGCGAACGACGGAAGGCTTGAGGTCCCTGGACCTCTTCTATACACCAGCTGGAGAAGCTGATGAAGGGGCTTTGCCTTCTCCAGGCTGTTGGTGGCTGCTAGACCTCGGAAAACTCTTAATTTTTCAACTGCCACTCCTAGAGCCACCTCGGACTGTAATGCTTCCTAGAGTTTGTTTTGACGTTTTTGGCTAAAAGCCCCTCGTAGTTCCTTCTGCATTGGTTCTGAATCTCACGTGACTCAGCTCTTTTTGCTAAATACAACAGGCAACTTTTCTGACCACCACGGCTTTGGTACCTGACAAAGTAGATTTCTGCCCCTGGATGGCTTTCGAGACCCGACTTGTACTCCAGGCTAGGCGGGCCTCCGAGGAAACTTTTTGAAGGAAGGCCCTCTGTCGGTCACCGGAAGCTTTCCATTATACGCCTCCACGGAAGCTCCACTAAGCCACCACCCTGTCCAACCTGGCTTTCGACCTCAGACCCTAGATTCTGTAGCAGTTTCTGGTTCAGGAGGCCACGGCTACGCCTTTTTGTCGGGTGGCTATAGTCTATCCAAACTGATTATTATGCGGAATACCACGTGATCAGTATTTCCTGGCGAAACCTTTACTTGAGGGTCTAAAACGTCTTGCAGGTGCTCAGCAATCACAGTGTCCTTGCTGAATGGACATCGCCCTTGCCTCTATCTGGCCTCGTCGGTAACATTTTGTGTCAGGCCCTTCCAGCTTACTTAGCCTTACAGAATGCGGCTGAGTGGTCCCCTAGGAGCCGGTTCCTCTACCCAGTCCCTTCTCTGGCACTGCTATCTATTATTATTAGGACTTTTCCCCAAGCTTACGAGAAGCCGCAGTTATTGTGCTAGCTAAAGAGCTTCGGTACATGCCAACAATTCCCAGTTTTGGGAAGTAGGACACAAAGGCACACTGGGTAGCTTGTGTATGGCGTTAATGTGGCTCGGATTCCTCTCGCTGTTGGTAGTGCCGTCCCATAAAAACTAGCACAACTCCCCGCTGTCCTTGCGGCTTTTCCGAACCATCGACTACAAAGCTGGTATTTGATGTCTGATATCCTCTTGGAGCCGAACTCAGGTCTCGGTGGCCCCGGCTGCATCTCCACCTTTTGCGGAAGCTTCAGGTTCCGACCACTGGTTTCCATACTTTCTGCTTTCACGTACGTAACGAGGAGTCACCCAAAACTCGGTTTATTGCTTGGATTATCAAAGAAAGCACCGGCTGACAAATCTAGTCTGAGCTACTTTCCCGTTTTTCGGGCTTGGTTTCAGTAACCTCGCTAATATGGTGGCGCTCTGATTTTGGATGGAAAACCCACGTTGTCTTTCAGCTTTCTCGGCGCGGTTTCCCGCTCAGCTGTGGTTTTCCCGCATAAGCCCATGGCAGCTAGGGATGCCGAGTTGTCCGAAACCAAGGCAGGGGGAGAATAGCTGTGTTGAAGTCCTGGGGGAACTGAGTGGGGCCTTCGACCGGTCTGCTTTCCGAAGAGGTGCCTCGCCTGGTTGAACCTGTGCGGCATCCCTCATGGCTCTCTTGACCTCCTATTCAGCCCCTAAAAATAACCCCATGTGTTGGGCCATCGAAAGCCATGACGCCTGGCCACAGCCCCCTACCATTACTCTCCCGGATATTCTTCTACCCTCCAAGACTGAGGATGCCCATTGTGGCTGTGCATCCCAGCCTTCGTACCATTCTCAAGAGATTAACTAAGTGGAACCTCTTTGCTCCTTCCCTTCATTTTCCCCCTCCCACTACTGGTGTTACAATCCACAAGACTTGACCGGGTAATGAGCTGCTATTTGGAACTGGCTCGTTCAAACATCTTCAAAACTAACCGAATGCTGCAAATATGTTGCTTTGCGAAACAGCTTTCCTGTCCACCTAAAGACTGTCACCAGGCAAACAAAGGAGCAGTCATGTGGTTTGCATGTCGTCGTCCACCCTATTGCTTTAAGTCCTTTGGACAAAGCTTCCATCCGTAGTTCCGTTTTCAGCGGTCAACTACTTACCAAATAGGATATACTCTCCATCACACTGGTTTGAAGGTGCACCTAACCACCACATTTTTGTTTCTTCCGAAAGCAACGACCACCACTTGCTGTCTGACCCGCGGCTGAGGGAAGATTTCCTTGTCTCTAAGGCTCCAAGAGCTTGTTGCTCAATCCAGTGGGTTCCAGTATTGCAACTACATCCACCGATGCATCAGGTGATGGCAAAGCGACCGCCACTCTTCGCTCCCAAGTTCTGGTGTCTGCCTCCGGTCAAATACTAAGCTTCAAGTTTGACCAAAGTGGGTCATGGTTTTTTCTCTTTCATTCATAACCTCTGGACTGCCGGTGATCGGCGGGAACATTTCACAGCAGCTTTTGACCCCATGCTCTGGAAGGGAAATAATAAACAGGGACAGCCTGGGTGTGCACCTAGCAATGGTCAAAAATGGGCGGAAAAGGGTACTTTTGGAAGGTGGATGCAGGAAGTGGTTGGGCCTAGGCAAAATGCACCAAGGAATGTGATACACCGTTAAGGAATAAAGTACTGAGGAATAAAAGGTCACTATAAGATAATCAGTTAAAAGCCGGCAAGTGGCAGTGAGAAGACCTAAAGATGGGAGGCAAAACTCGTTTTCCTATATGCTAAAATGTCATCAACGGGAACGTCCAAAATGGTGTTGCCAGATTTCAAGGAATAGATTCAGCTAGCTAGCTCGAACAAAAAAGCTAGAGAATATTGATGACAAAAGATAAGGAGCTCTCATTGCTGAAGGTTGAATTCAATTTTGGGGCAAATCATTCAAAGTGTTAGGACAAGAATTTCCGCCGATTAGTGGACAGGATTAGAAACAAAAAGGTGAGACCTTATGTGGAAGGCAAAGTTAGCAGATGATTGTCAAGAAGGTTCGAAAGCGACGGCTACGCTGAGATTATGGGTCAAGAGACAAGGAACGTGGTAAAACGCTGAAAAGGCTGAGGGTGGAAGACTCAGTAATTGGAGGAAGAGTGAACCTAGAAACACGGGCTCAGTAGAAGGAATTATATCGGAGGCGGTGGAACAGATAACAATATTGATGTATTAAGTTTCAATAACGAGACCAAGACTGGACCCAGAGTTGCCACTTTGCAGGAGATAGCAAGCATCCATGGAATCATGGAAAGAAACAACTTGGAGGACAGTGTATGGAAGCAGAATCAGTGGCTTTATGACTAGAGGTTGAGTCCAGTATCTGGAGCACATGGAATGAAAAATATTTGGGCTGAATTTCACATCAAAATTTGTTGAGGTGTCTAAGAGCCTGCATAAAATAAATGTTCCAGAACAGAGGGAGTTCAATTAGATGAGTGAGAAAATAGCAAAGAGGAGGCGACGCTGTGGATTTGGGACAGGAGAATAGACAAGGGTCAGCTGATGGAAAAGTGAATACTACAAAACTCGGTGGCAAGGTTGAGATATGAACTGGGGTAATCAGCCGGAAAAAGGCACCGGGCATAATTCTGTGGAACAAAAGAATCGAGAGAATATCAAGTGGGGGAAAAAGGTGTCGTCATGGATGAAGATCGATCTCAGTGAATGAAGCCCATCAAGTCAAATTGCTGGGGCAGGAATATCCGTGATACTTGTTGAAAATTGGGTAAGAACCCGTATTTTGAGACTGAAAATTAAGGCAACTGGAATGAACGCACAAAAATCGAAAATGCATGGAGGCTATGGCCATGCAGTGCCTATGGTAGATGACACCAGGAACCGCTTCGAGCAGGAGGGCTTCTCTATGAACATCAAACGGCTGCCAAACAGTGGAGCTGTAAGGGTGATCCAAAAATTAAAGGCATTTATTTTGCAGCTCCATCACAGCCTGCTATCCGGCCGCTAGAAAAGGCGGAGCCACTTCTGGTGGTCGACCGCAGCTCTCACACCCTGACCGAAAAGTGTGCCGCATGTGAGGGCCTCGACGGAAATAGATCAACCACATCGGCCTTCCAACAGCAACACATCTCCTGGAAGACACGCTTCGCAAGTGGCAGGGAATGTGTGCTGAGGTGACAAAATGATGGGATGTTTTTCCCGCTCTTTTATGCCAATCCCTTCTTTTTTGTTATTTTGCCGTCTCACTGAAGGTCAGCCCTGTGTAAGGAGACAGCCACTGCTGGGAGGTCCCAGCGGTTTGCCGCGACAGCAGTTGCCATATTCGTGAAGTAGGGAGCACCAAGACGATTCACATGAGAAACATTGCGGAGGCGGGCAGAGTCCACTACAACCTGAAGTCTTTGATGAGGTACATGTTCACTGAAACACAAGTTGGCACAAGGATGAGGCTCCACTTGCAGCCGGTAAACAACAGAAGTTCAGGAGATATTTCACGGAAGCCCAAACGTGATCCCGGTTAGTGGCAGGGAAAGGTTAGAACTGGAGGCCTCTTCCTAAGGCCTTGTCGGTAGTTACAATGTGATTTCCTGACTGCACAGCAGTGCACATGGTGAGGCATTCATTCATACTACACTGAAACTGCGTAATGAGTTGCAGCAGCGTATGCTAGCGGGAGGTTTGTTCTGAATCTTACTACATAAGATAATGAAAGACTTAACTTGATTGAAAAGCATTGCCCGCCGGATGGGCGGAAAGAAAACTCTGTGCAGAATAGGATAAATGCGATTTTCAGTGAGGGTTATTCGGACAGAAGACCATACATTGCGGCACAAAAGCTTCTACAGGAGGGACGAGTGTGACTCGATGCTGCGTGGCTACAGTGAGTGAAGCCACTCGAACTGGCATCCCTGTCGGTATGTGAGATTGGCAGATGCACCCATTAACCTTTCGGTAAAATGGACCGTTGGATAATTGGTAACTAGATAATAGTGAATCACAACAAGCTAGAAGCAATAACCGAGCGGTATTCAAAGAAGGGTCTGGCAAGGGTACTGAAGACCAGGAGTGGGTCTTCACTGAAACTGAGACATCAAAGCAAGTGATCCATCATGCGCTTTATCAGCTGTTTGGAAAGGCGCCTGTTCAGAGGGGTTTGGCAAACATTAGCAGTGCAGCCCTGGGTCTCAAGCAAAGGGGTAAACTGGGACTGAGAGAATATTGACGGCTAGATAACCAACGGAAACATTACATTTGTAACGTAGTATATTGCTTTTTTCAAGAAAAAATTCATATGCCGAGCGGAACACCAGTGGCTAAAAACATCGGATCGTCTTGTACTTCTTCTAAGGGGACGAGGCGATTTTCAGCGTCAAAGACACAGGAGTTTGCACCAACACTGATTGGTTTAGAGGACGATGGGTGGTGGCCGAAAAGAGCCACTTGGGAACGATCGGGTATGTTTGGGCAAAGAAAAGAGTACAAAGGACCGACTTTGCTGGACGAATGAACTTTAGAAGAAAACGAGCGTCAGGTGTGCGATCAGATGTTTTGGTCATATCAGGGAGAACTACTACGGCTGATAGACCCTGATCAATGAAGTTGATGCGACGGTTGAGTAAGCCAAAATAACATGAGGCACAAGAAAGCATCATGATGAGTATTTGCTGTTTGAGGTCGGGACGTCCTGGACTTTAAATTTGACCAGGCTCTCTCTGGGTCTGGACTTCGAGTAGGGTTTCTGGTCAAAATATGTTTGGATGGGGAGGCAAACGTTCACAAAACGGGGAACAACGGCTGAGGGCTCCCACTGTTTGTGGAAAGTTCGGTTCATCGTAGAAGGCGCAAATAGGTTGAGAAGCATGAGTCCATTTAGGTGCAACCTTGGTGGATAAGTATGGGACATAATTCACCCAGTTTTGGCTTGGTGGAAGCAATGGTACCGGAGGTAATCAGCTTGTATTGCAAGAGTGAAAAGTAATGAGGGAAAGTCCAGCAATAGTGGCAGGCGAAAGTACAGGAGAAAGAGTGTGAGTTAAAGCTAATAAGTATGAGAAAAGCTAAACTTTGGATAGTTCCGCAATAGCCACAGTTGGTTTAGCAGTGGACGAGCCGGAAACAATTAATTTTAGGATATGGTGATTTAAACGAGAGGACCTTTGAGAAGGTAGCCTTCCGGATTTTCCCGATATTGAAGGATACTCAGAGGCTTGAGTTCCTTGGTCCAAGGGTTATTGTGCCTTGGCAACCAAAACAGAATTGCTGAGGTGGTGTACGGGTGGGATAATTTAGTATCCAAGAGCTACTGAGTAATTACTCTGTAAAACAAGAACCTGTCTTTCGATACGGGTTACCTCCCTCGAAATGTGCCCTCTGGAGGAAGTAAAAATTAACTGAGACATACAAGAAGACTTTTGTGTAAAGAGTTAGTTGCCGTCTGACAGATGAGCGTTTGAAATTGTCCCATTTGAGGGATCGAATGGTGTCTGGAGCAAGCGACTGGTTTGCCTAAGGAATTAAAGTATTGGATGGAGCAGGGCTCGGGATAAACGTTGGAAGCTTGAATTTACAAGTGACCAATAAATGGGCATGTAGAATTAGTATCTAACCGGTTAATCGTATTTAAAGCATAACTTGTATCCGGACTACGCGCACTGAAAGAACGACAAGACCAGACAAGATCAGCAACGGTGTATTCTGTTACACTTGTTTGTTGCTCGCTCGTTTATTAGCGTATAACTTCCTGGCCAATCATGAGGCGATGTCACTGCACCTACATGATCTTGCAGTTACGACTAGGCTTTGCCCGATCTGCCGGATACTGTAGTTGAAGATGTAGCTCACTGAACAGCTTGTTGAGACTGTTGAACTATACAGATCATTGCCTGGAAAGTAACCTGGGCCCCCAATAGAGTTCTCCGAGAGGCTGTAGGTGAAGAGGTGTCCAAGATACTCACCCTCCGGTATGAGTGGCCAGATTTTCGGTCCGATGTCCGGGAATGATACAAAAAAGGATGTCAAGGGAGCTGACAGGGTCAGACAGTGAAGACCAATGTATTTTGGGCACTAAATTCATCGGCTGTGATTTTGAACTGCAGGGGAAGTCAGGTGCGATGTTTAAGTTTTCGAATACAGGATTAGGATCGAGCGAGTCCCGGCCGGGAAGGCCGTGGCTGGAATCTACTATTATGCCCTGAAGGCCAAATTAGAGTGGTGGACAAACAAAGTAGCAAGTGATAACTAGTGAAGGATGGTTGATGACGATGTTCAGGATGTTTTGACTGAAATGCACCGAGCTACTCCCACCAAATCTAGCTCGACAGGGTTTAGGAGTATGCCGAACCCAGCAATGAAAACATCGTCGGTTGAGGTACTCTTAGTGTCGTAGGTTCCGGTCACCCTTATTAAGTCCGGGTTTAGTAGGGCGGCCGGAGGTCCCACGGAGTTAGCCATATCCGAAAGAGAGCAGAAGTTCACCAGGAGAGGCAAGTGCGCCGGCTTTTGTTGATATGGCCACACTCGCGGTAGGATGACGCAATGACGTAGGTTTATGGAGCTTGTGGGTTTTTTCGCGTGGCAACCTTGACAGTAGTTAGTACTGTGTTTAAGGGGCAGATCTCAGAAGGTAGGAACTCTCGGGGTGTAAGATAACACCCTGAATCTCAACGACTGCAAGTCAATGCGGCTAGTTCAGGTGGGGTGGAGAAAACGTCAGTAGTAGGTAGAAGGGGTATAATAAGGTAAAGGAAACACGTAGTGTTGTGTAATGCGCACATGGCCTTCAGAGAGATGTAAACGGCTGACAAGATGACGGTTTTGGAGAATGTTTCGAGGAGGTGGAGAAAACGCAGAGATTCTGAAACTGAATGCTACAAAGTGGTGGAGGTTTGCTCGAGAGGGGTGGGGGAAGTATCCTTTGCGATAAAGGGCTGTAGTGGGATAAAAAGGGTGGAAATACTGAAAGGTTTGAAACACTGATAGAGCCGGTGGGACAGTGGGTGGAGGCATGGAAAGGTTTGGGAATTTTACGCTGGTCATCCTCAGAAAAGAAGAGCTGCGTAGTGGACTACAAGCATCAACCGCGTAAACGAGAATAGTGGTGGAATTTCGCTGAGAGCATTTAGTGTTTCAGAAGGCTCCTAGTTCGGAATCAGAACTTACAGGCACTCACTTTGGTGGCATTCTACCAAGGGATTTGTTTGGTTGCAGTTTTGCACGACAATCGTAGTATGAACTAGAGATGGGGAAGGTTACTTTCTAGTGCACTGGACTTTGAAGCCTTAGGTGGGGATGGACAGTGGGCTGACAAGTCTCGGGTTTGAGGCCGGAGGTTCCCACCGGTGCCGTCAATTGGCGGTGCGGGTCTAATGTCAAGCATCACCAGCCTTCGATCAAAAGTTGACGAAGGAGATCGCAATTAATAATGTGTCATTAGGGACGCTGCTCTCATGAATATGGGATGTGGGGGTGTGTACAGGGTACTGAAGTGGCAGCTTCAGTAGAGAGTTATTCAGCCGTTTCTGTGCGATCGGACTAATAGGATTAAACCCCGACTAAGGATTGGGGGGCACAAAGTTGGAGCCCCGGTTTATCTGTCGCCTTGGACACTCAGGCAGGGTTTTGTGGTTGAGCGGGTCCCAAGGCTTGGGCTTCCGTTAATGAGGCTCCAGATACGGCTGACTGGCAGGAATTAGTGGTTCTGGGCCACAAGAACCAGCGACGTCACCTGTCGGTTTACAGCGCTTGGGCACTGAGAGACTGAGGGAATGCCCAGGCGTGCATCAAGGTCCATTTGAAGTAGTTGCTGGCCCATAAGGGTGGAAGTAGAAGAGTAGATTACCGGGATTGCAAAGTGAACGTGCCCCAGCGGTTTTAAATATTGGCGCTGGTTGTGACTCTGGTTGTCGGCAGCCATGATGTTCTGATGGCTCTGCTAGGCGTTTAGAGGGAACACTTGATCACTGAAGGAGGTGGCATCCTCACCACGTGTGATCTGCTGGCACTGAAATTTGCCTGTATAGGCGTGTCATGCATCCTGACCTTTGGCCCTCGTAGAAGAACCTGCGCCTAGAGTTCGAGGTTTGTTTCCCTCTTGGTCTCTACCAGCTTGGCCCTTGACCTTTGACGATTGACGTTCCTGCTGGGAAGATTGACTTCTTGCGCTCTGTGCTGTTGTCTCCATTTTTGATATTAAAAGCCTCCATAATTCAGTTCCGGAGATGTTTCAGTGTGAAAATTTCAGATTCAATATTCCGGGCCGCATGATGCTGGCCCGCTGATTCTACACTTACCGCAGTTAGTTGAGTTGCCTTCGTCCTCGCCCAATTGTACACTTGGTTTAATATAATGTGTCTGTTGATCGAATTATTTGAAGAGTACCAGGCTCCTGAAAACTCTCCTGCAGACTGTGTGGTTACCCAATCCAGAATTTTGACCTTAACCAAATTGAAGTTTTGTTCTCCTTCATCTCCACGGTCCGATATGATAGAGGCTGGGTCATGTTTCTTCGTAGCCAGGTTGTGTTGATGCATTCGAACAAAAACACTTCTTCATGTTACACCAAAATAGCGTTTACCGCAGTCCATAAGTTGACCTGATATATAGTGTTTCTTCTTTCCTCGGTTTCAAATCGTTCTTTTGTTTTTGACGCTAACCTTCTCACGGTTTTGGTTGCTGCATGAGGAACCGTGGTTCCTTGAAATTGAAATAATCTTGCAGCCACTTCGGGCACTTTTTTGTTGTATAGTAGAGTGACCTTTTAGTTTGGTTGTTTCCGTTGGTTTGTTTTCCATTTCGTTCCACAAACTGTTCATCTTCTGAAGATTTTGGGAATCCTTCGCATCAGATTAACTGGCAGAATTACTTGTATCCCTGCATTCTGAGTTCTCGTTCGTTTCAGTGGGTTTCAACTCCGTTAAATAAGCTCCAAATACTTGAAGGTGAATTTTGATTAGGGTTGTTAGTGTGAAAGCTTTAGATTCGACCTTTGTGTGTTTCTTAGCAAACACGGATATCTTCCGTGTACCGCTGGTGCTTCCCCTCACTTCCGCGTTTAGGAATACCAATTCTCCATTCTCCTCCGATTCCATGATGAACTTGATATCTTAGTGGACCCAACTGATTGTTTTCTGTGTTGCCCATATCGAAGCTTTTTAAGATGACTGAAAGATCATCCATATATCCGACTCAAAGTTTTGGCCGGACCTTTGGTGGTAGGATGTCATCCAGGGATCCATTTCAGTTTCAGCAAAAAGCCTGGATACGTGTGAACCCAGTGGTGTTCTCTATTTTGGTCATACACTTCATCAGCAAACCCAAAAATGTGTGCAGGCATACCCACAACAGTCGGCAGATTGTTTCCGCTTCCATCGGTCTTTCCAGGAGGTGGACTAGGGGGTTTTCAGAAGCCTGGTACTCTTCAAATAATTCGATCAACAGACACATTATATTAAACCAAGTGTACAATTGGGTGAGGACGAAGGCAACTCAACTAACTGCGGTAAGTGTAGAATCAGCGGGCCAGCATCATGCGGCCCGGAATATTGAATCTGAAATTTTCACACTGAAACATCTCCGGAACTGAATTATGGAGGCTTTTAATATCAAAAATGGAGACAACAGCACAGAGCGCAAGAAGTCAATCTTCCCAGCAGGAACGTCAATCGTCAAAGGTCAAGGGCCAAGCTGGTAGAGACCAAGAGGGAAACAAACCTCGAACTCTAGGCGCAGGTTCTTCTACGAGGGTCAAGGTCAGGAATTGTGTCACACCTATAAGCAATAATTGTGGTTAACTGCGAATAAACCCGAAGAATGCTGGTGGCGTGATCGTACGGTAGAAGTAGAAAGGGGTTCCTGGATGTTTAATTTTAGCATACGTGGCACCAAAATGAACTTGATGGTCAGATGGACACCGCCCAGTAATGAGTGAAGTGGGTTCTTTGGTTAGGACACGTAATGGAGTAAAGCAGGGACGGTAGAAAAACGAGCAAGAGTTTGAAAAGTGTCAATGTAAAGTGGCAGAGGAGAGTATACTGATAGGAAGGTTTTCGAAGTGACTGTTACGAGAAATTGAAAAACTTGTCGGTGATGACTGATATGCACTTGAACCCACGCCGCAAATGACCCGGGAAATAGCGAAAGTTTAATATCAAAAGGGTTGCAATGTGTTCTCTGAGGAGAGAGGTTGAGTAAGTGAAACAGAAATTCCGACTTATCATGGCCTCATTACTTGATACCCAGCGTGCGGTTGGGAAAAATTCATTCATAATGGGTGTATGTAGATACCCGAGGATGGGAACTTGGATAAGCATAACGAGGAAAGTTGGCAGGTGAGTGGAATTTGATTTAAATGAAGGGTTTGTTTAAGAATAATTAGTGAACCCAAGTTGACAAAAAGGTGGACCGAAGGGAAGTTGATATACTGTAATCTCAGGAGATAATATAAGAGTCAAGCGTAAGTGATACCGCCATAACATGCGGATGATCGCATAACGGGATATGATGATAAGAAACCGACATGTGCACTAGGGAAGCAGCTGGACAGTCAGTAACCCGGCATACATATTGCTCATTTCCAGTATAGGATTCGAGAGATTACCTTCAGAGTGGTACTCGGCGTAGATGCGCAATCGTTGAAAATTGATAGAAAAAGTAGCCTTATTTAAAAGGTTAGCGAAATGGTGTGCAACTGTTGGTTTCTCTTAGGTGACTCCGAGACTTACACATGAGAAACACGGGTTTACAGTGAATTGAGCATAATAGTGGTATATACGTTTGATATCCGACAAAATCATCTGGAAGTATTGCATTATTGAAACTTGCAAAAGGCGCTGTGACTGGCCACATTATTGGAAGTCCCAACTCAGATATTGGGAAAAAGCAGTTTAACGGTGGCCTAGATTATGGGTAGTTGAATTCCAGCTAAAGATGCAGAAAGAGTTCGCTGGATCGCGGCACAGGTTTCCAACCGTGATAATTCGGTATAACAGTGACAGAGGTCAATACATTAGCAAAATTTGACACAGTTATGGATTTGTCCGGGCTCTTTGGTAAAAGGAATGAGGGTATCAAGCTTCGGCAACAGAGTGAACGTGAGAGGCGAAAACACAGTGGAGTGATAGTCATTTGAGAGTAATTTATATGAGGAAATATCAGCTAGATAGGCTGAAGCAAGTCCGACGTGGGAAGCCGGGGGAACAATCAAACGATTAACATTAAGGATTGTTGATAAGTCAATACCAGAGCTACGGCCAGGAAATGTATACCACTAAACGACTGGTCATGCAGGCGAAGGATCAAAGTTACACGGAAGGACAAATTGCTTTTATCAATCTGATGAAGCATTGGAAGGAGGACCACTCTTTGCTTTGTAATATTGTTGGCCGGTGGTAAAAATGGTATCCAAAAGATAATTTTGTTTACATGAATCGAGCGCTGACAAAAAGTGTTCGGTGCATGAATGATCTCTTCAGAAGTTTATCCAGAATGGCGACGCTCCTAATAAAGAAATCTGAACGGTGAGACCGTTGTGTGTTTCGAGGTACAGAACCCAGTAACTGGAAGGGGTGGAGTTAAGGTACAGTAGGGATAGATTCAGATAGAAAGAAGGCCAGTCGATGGAGATAAATGTTGGTGGTAGCAGGTAGTAGCGTAATTTTCCGAACCGATCCGAAATTCGTGCATATATCGATTTGGAAAGTGACCGGGTGTGCGGTTGATCTTGTTCGGGAAATTTGGAGGAGGCAACAACTGACAGCAACGTTATGTAGGGGAAGGCATCTCTCAATCACCTACTGGTGCTACTGTGTGAGGCTGGCCGCGCTTTGGACACCCAACCTGAAAGCCACTTCTGGTGACAGAAGGCGCAATCCTCCAGCCTAGTTGAGCTTGCACATCGTTGCCGACCGCCTTCATGCCCTATGTTACCCGGCCAAGGCGGTGGATCTGACCGCCCCCCGCACAGTTGGGACTGGTATGAGTTTTCTTGGTGGGGCCAAATTGCCGCAAATATAAGGTGGTCCAAGATCGGGCGACCAGGAGTCACGGGATCCCGGAGAGTAAACAAGGGATCGTCGGCTGGGTAACGTACTAATGACCGAGCCACAGGTGGACACATAGGCCAGGTTAGTGACCATTTTGGTCTCCAGAGCAATAAAGGTCATCGATAGAAAGATGCATTCGAAGGGAGGTATGGAAACGCAAAACATCAATTGCAGAAGCGCATTTGTTGTGATGATGTCACCTCGGTTGGTGACGGAAACGTTTTGCGATTTAAGTGTCAAGCTCGGCCATCAGGACATTATGGCATACGAAGAAGTAATCGTGGCGGGTTCCAGTACTAAACTCTTAAGAGACTTTAGCTTTTTAGCCCTTCATTTTCTAATGGAGTTTTACCGTAAGTTATCCTCACGTTCTTGTATGGCTAGTTAATGGGAATACTGTTCTGTTTTTGAATAGGCTGACTGACGGTCAGCTCGTCCAAAATTAGAAAACGCCGGGAGCATTGGTTTCGCTGTGTTCGTTTTCTTAACCTGATATAACTGCATGGTACTCGGTCCAATTTAGCCTCCGAAAGCTAGTTACCACTTATTATGCTCCGACAGCTAGTATCAGGTTTGTATTCTGTGTCAGCTTGGAGGCTTCAGAAGATATATTTTCAATGAAACCCCATATGTCGTGACTATGACGCCGTCCACGGCTATCATAGATTGCTCAAGCAACTGCTTCCGAGGCATCAGGCATCCAGTGACTCTGTTCAGAAACTTTGTTGACGACTCGACTAAGCTTACATGTTGTACGAAGTTATGAAACATGCTGCGCACCCTACCCTGGATGTTGGGTAAAGAGACTCAGCGTAGCGAACTGGCTGACGGGCGTAAGACTACTCTTGTCAAGATGTCACCGGCCGGTCTGCTTCTTTGAGCCTTGCACTTTAATGATGGCCTTAGAAGGACCAACTAGTTCTGTTGTCTGATATTGCGGAAGTAAAGTCGATGTGAGTAAGTGTTGGATAGTTAGGGATTAAAGAAGCCTGGAGATTAAGAATATGGTCGAGGTAGAGATTTCAGAGGTATGTATGAGGACCAGCTGGAGCAGAGCGGGCAGCGAAAATACAAGTCAAACCTAGAATAAATGCTATTGGAGAAGAATCAAGAGCCTTAGCTTCAGAAGTCTAATAGGTGGAGATTCAGGAAAGAGAGGCGATGAACAGGTATGAACAATAATAACTAACGTAAGTGTCATGGCCTAGCTCTGACTAAATGGGGTACGATGCAGGATAAAATAAAGCGAATTATGCACGGAAGAAGTGGTAACAATAGAGTCTGTAAACGCCTTCAGTCATACAAATGGTTGCTATAAGCTTTGCAAAGGTTTCTTCTGTAGTTCCAAGAGACTTTTCCCTAGGGAATGCAAAATACTTCGGTTTTAAACCTGCGCAATCCAGGTTATTGGAGCGGAGGTCAGGCAGATATTTAGGGAGACTACCTCAGGAAATATGGAGGGAATACTTTTGCACAGGTGTTAGAATAAGAAAAGCAGTAACAATCGGTTGCAATTTCCATTTTGGCTCTTTTGCTTTTGTTATGCAGCCTGCCTTAGTGACTTTGGTTTTTGGGTATCACCCTTAAGATCATTACATCGGTTGAAGGTGGGCTGTCTAAGAGATGTGAAGACTTCGTTCAACTCATTGACTTGGTCCACCTGTGTAAGCCCCGCATTCAGTGGTCTCCGGCAGTTTGTCCAGCTCTAATCCAGACCCCTTGCGGGTAGATGATGCCATGAAGCGTCACCGTTAGACCCCTAGGTTTACCACATTGGATTGCTATTTATGACCCACTTCTTGGCCACTGGTTTGTCATAGTAATGGCTGGATAGAGAATTCTCTTCTCGCTTGCTACTACTTCCGATTTTCACGGTTATCATAAATGCAAATGAGCAAAGAAAGGAAAAGGGGTACTCAATAGTGTGGGATATCGAGATATAAGGAAAAGGAATAGACTACGTGCTGCTACCTCTACCATTGACGTTATGTCAAGAGGTCACAGGATTTCGACCATTGCATTTAGTTCGGTTCACTTAGAGCTGGTCGGATAGGATAGCGTGATACGAAGGTCTCAGCGGAATTTCAATTCTGTTTCTTGTACCCCATGCTCCTGAGGTCCTTATGTGCTGCAACGAAGAATTAGAACACGGGGTTCCTGTTTGTGTTCACGACTTTGCCGTAGATTTCCAATTGTCGGATCACCTGCTTCAGCTTCCCGAAAGTAAAAGAACCCTGAAGATAGATAAAACAACCACAGGTCTCTCCGAGAAACCAGGAAAGGCAGGACTACAAAACAACCAGCTTCGAAGTGAGACACTGATGATTGTGTTCCTTGTCTCTTCCTTAGCTACTGCTATGTTGCTTGCGTAGATGATGCGGAAAGCTTTCTGAATTTATACTCCCTTTGCAGACTAGACTAAGAGATGTGGTAGACAACTCAAAAAACACCGAAGGCCGTGGGAAAGGGGGAAAGAAATACAGTGACTTGAAAACTGGCCGTAGGTAGCAGCTATCAACTTTAGCGGAAGTGAAACTGGGCCAGCTTAAAAGCCAGACAGAAGGCACTCCGCCGTATGAGGGCGGAGTGGGCAATTCCACTGGGACAAACTGCTGTTACATATCCAGCTCGAATGTGAACGGGTTGAGAACCAGCTGTGTTGGGTAACAGTGCGTTGTACGTTGTGGAGCACTGCGATGACAGAGCCACGCAAACTTTTGCCTGGGAGCTGACCTCATTTTTACTGTTCTTTGATTCCTTAGCACCAGGCTTTCCCAGTGTCCTCCGAGCACTTTTAAATCCATGCATTTTTCGGGGGTATCGTAACTCTTCTGTTCTTGATTTACGCGTCCAGGGCTTGAAGGCTGCCTTTTGCAATTTATTTTGACCACAATTAGCTAAATATAAGGTCCATCTGAAGCATACGCAAACCAGCACCTGTTCTTTGGTTCTTAGGGGCCTTCAGCTGAGCCAGTAGACACTTTTCCACTACGGTGACAGTAAAGTTGATGCACGACTGCTCTGTATTTTAATTTATACCAATTTCTTCCCGTATTGTCTTGTTCAACTTGTCCCAGCGATTGGGCTACGTGCGCAGCCCTAACCATTTTAATCCGTATAGGCCTCGGGTAAGTGTCCAAGATATGAGAATATACGCAGACACGACTAACCTGGGTGGTCTTCCAGGAGTTGAGTTTTAGTTTGCCACTTTAAGGAAGCCGGGAATGAGTTGTCATTCAGCATCGTCCAAACTCGGCCGTCACTGCACCACCCAGTTTCCTTATTCACCGGTGGAAAATGCTTTAAAGGTGTAGTTCAAAGTTTATCTTTCGGCTACTCCGGGGTCATGAGGTACTCTGCTTTTCTGGACTGGGTTTTGAACACGTTCCAGTAGACATCTGACATGCCGAAAACCAACAACTGTCCGGTCTCCACCTCCGATGACCAAGGGTTATTCCATCGATTCGCCCCCCGCTACGCGGAGGAACTTGTCCCATTACCTTACGGCTACAGCATTCGACGAGCTCCAGGTTTTGCTCCTTGGGCCACTCACGTATGCCTTTCGGGATCAGTTGACGTCCTCCCAAGTCCGCCAAATCCATAACAGTCCTGAAAGCCTCGGCAGGCTCTCACCTTACCCTCCTTAGTTCCGGAGAGAAAAGCCCAAGCACTCTAAGCTTCTCTTCCTTCGACCGGCTTAAGAGTCAAAGAAACAATCATGAGAACCCCCCCCCCTTTACGCTTCCGAGCAAAGTACTCCCACCAGTGAGGCTGGGAAGCTAAGCCTAAATGAAGCATTTCGGAAGTAGCCTTAATCGGGTTGTGCAGAAAGACAGCAGTAGTCACGGCTTACGCTTGGCAAGGGTTGCCGTTAGCCTCGAGCAGGTGTTGTCAGATTTCTCTGGCCTTTAAATACCGCCGCCGGTGTTTGAAATCCGCATTCATAAATGTCCCAGATCCTTGACAGAAAAGCTCCACTTTCAACTGACTCCGGTGTCTCAGTCTCTTAGTTCCCTCAAATTGACTAAGAGAAGTCCTCAGTGAGTTGCCTGCTTTTGTTTGTGTCCAGCTTGAGCCTCCGGTGTGTTTAACGCCGACACCTAATCGACGTCGCCCGGCAGGATATTTTCTCCAGGAATTCCAGCCATTTTGAAGCCTTTGGCAAAAACAAATTTTGGGCAGTTGGTAAGTGAGGGCAGTGGTTAGTGTACAACAAAAATCAGCTGAACATTGCACCGGCCTCTGTGAAAACCCTCTGGCAACCGTTTTCATGATATGCCTGTGTCATTGTGTCTCGACAAACAGGCTGCTTCATCCGAGATACTCGGACATCCAGTCACTCACCGTCTAAAACCTTGTGCACCAGTCCCCAGTGGTTTGCTGAGTCGATTGCTTTCCTGAAGGTTGGGTAAAAACCTCCACTTTCTGGCAGTTGTCAAACTTCACTGAAACTTCACCCAGGGGGCGAATGCGGCCCATCGAGCACAACTTCTTCCGCATGAATCCACGTTGACGCACCCAAACGACCCAGCTCTCGGATAGGCCGGCAACCACCTTGTTTCTAAGAATCTTTTCCAGGACCTTAATTGAAGTGCATCAGAATTATTGGTTTGCAGTTAGCAGCCTCCTCTCCTCTCTCACGATTGTAAGAGGCACCACTAGCACCAGCTTCCAGTCGCATGACAGCTGACGGTCACCAGGAGGTTGACAAATTAGCTGTGAGGCCCGACCTCGAGAACTTCAGGGCTTTTGGGCTATCCGGGCGGCCTGCCTAGAGCAACTTCCAAAATCTCGTCAAGCAATTTCAGCTAGCCCAACTTTTACACATCCGAATCAACTTCCTTTGCTAAATGACCTATCTTCCGGCTCGCCGGCACTAAGTGACGCGAGATGCCATCAGGCTTAGCACTGCGATCCCTTATCCACCGTTCCATTATCTCATTATCCAATGAAATACCTTCCAGTTCACCAGAACCATTCAGATAGCACGATGGCCGCAAGATCCGGAGGAGTTTCAGCTCAGGCCTCGCACACGTGTCTTGCCTCATGACTTTCAAACTAGGGGCCTGTTAGAGGCTTCAGGAAGGCTGGGGACGGTTCATCTGGGCCGAAAGCCTTACCTGGACTTAACCCATCTAGTTCTTGTCCAAATGCCTCTACCTCAGTTCCGATGGATGACATTCCTGTCTCGCCGAATAGAAGGGAACTAAGTTTGGTCCCACCGCTTTGGTTTCTATCACAGTCCCAAGATGGCGAGGAGATACATCAGCCTTGCCCGCGTTGGTCGTGGCGTTTCCGCCCCTCGAGCCTTTAACGTTACAAAAAGTAAACTGTAGGGTTGAGTTTGGCCGGACTTGGTTGAAACATGCTTTTGAGTAACTTTTCCCTCTTCTAGCTATTCACTCTAAGTGCTGGTGTCTACACTCCAATTAAGTTTCCAAAGCCTTCCGCGAGGCTCAATATATTCTACTGGCTTCCTATCGCTTCCCTCCCCCTAAACCTGCACCAGGCTCTGTGTTTTCTGGCTTGTTTTCTGTGATCCGGACTTCTGCTTTAGTATAATACCCTTCCGTTCAGTCCTCTTTAGCGGTGCGAAGACACTCAGAAGTGCCATTAGGTTTCTATTGGCATGGGTCCACTTTCCTTCCACGTTACCACCAGCGACCTCCCAGGCTGAGGCATTAACTCAGAAGAACGCGGAGATATACTGGCCGGCTTGGCGACTACAAGCTCTACCGGTTCCACGTTTATTGTCCCTTGATTGAAGTTCCCTAGTAGAGCCATGACAGCCACTGGGCTTAAGTCCACTTCTTAATTATTGCCAATGCTTTTCCTGATGCGCGTTTTACGCCAGCGTTTCCTTTTGAAAGACTCACAGCAGCGTATCTTCCGAAAACCTTGGTGCCTCTTCCTCCGGACCCCAACCTTATTTTGGACCGCGGAATTTCCTCCTTGTGATCACCATTCTATCTTTACCGATTGCGTCAAGTGATTCTGGCTGTTCAGCGTTCTCCATTTTGACTCATGATCGGCCTCGGTAAGTGCAGGGAGTCGCGGAGTTCCCCTGCACTGCACCCGTACGGCCCACATTATTTCATTGACATTAGATATCTTAACCGGAACTCCAACGTCTGTCGCAAATCCGACCTCACCTCCGCGTCGAGCTTGAGTCGCCCAGCTTGAACGTTTATGTGACTATATACAGTAGTCTCATCTTCTGTTTCTAAACTTTTGCCCTAATTCTGTTTCAGTTGTTGACCTGCCGTGCATTTTAGAGCGTAAGAGCCAAGAAAGAAGATTATTGAGGTTTGCTTTTTGTAAGTTGCCTAATTTGTTGAGTATAGTACGGAAGCTATTTGTAAGCGACTGTGTTTTCGATAGCGTCAGAAATGGTCTCTATGCAATGCTCAAACTTTAGACTGATTAGGCCTTACCATCAGTCTCTTTCCTGAATTTGCAAGCTTCTCTTACGGGACGTCTCGGCTTACCTTCGCCTTTCGAACTTTCACCCCTTGGAGTCCCTGAACACATGCTTCTTCATATTGTGTCTTGTTCAGGTAGGCAAGTTGGACGCTCGAAAATTCCAGCCCCTACCGTTTATTCCGTTCTGATTTATGTACGGATTTTGCATTCCGTTTATTGATACATTTCCATGTCTTCGTCAATAAAGTTCACCAAATGCTTTCAGTTTCCCATTCTGTTGGCAGAATTGCTTCCCTTTCCCAGTCAACCCTCCGATAGTTTTCCCTGATCTTCCAGTCCGGTGGTGACCTCTGGAGCAAATCCCCATCGTTTACAGGTCCAATCGCCTCGGTATCTCGTTCGATGGACTGGTGTTTGCCCTAGACTATTTCCACAACTCTTAGTTTCTACCCTTTCTTTTCCTTACTTGGACCTATTCCTAACTTAGCTGTCTTTTTCAGTCGATGGCCTTTCTTATCCTATCATTTCTCCGGATTTGAGCACTTGTTTTGGAGATGCTTGCGGAAGTCTAAGTTATCGCTGTTTTAAATTCTCTTTATCTTCACAAGTCCTGAACCAATACCAGTCATTGTGCTTTGGACCCTACTCAAAATCACTTCGGATGCCTTCGCCTTGCATGAATATCATGTACCCTGCCAGTGGTTCAACGGAGTGCTCTGCGGTGCCACCGCCTGCAAGCTCCGAAGAGTGAACATACACCTTCTCCATCCTCCCCACAGACATCGGTTCCAATTTGTGCTGAACCTTTCATTTGGCTATCCTATCCCTTTCCAACCGTCCTCGTGATCGAATGCGCCGTCTTTCGCACTCGATGGAAGTTACTGAGACCAATCCTGCCACCGGATCGTTGAGTTTTCGGCGACTGTCTCTGGCCCCAATATTGCTTGCAGACTGCTTTGATTGAAGTGTAGAAGTCATCGGAGGGTGTCGTTTTCATCAGAAGTGCGTTCATTGACAAATCCATGGGCTCAACATGTCAGCCACATGCTCCGTGCAGCCAATTCCGGGAATGGTTTTTTCATCCTCAACCTAGGGCTTTACTTAGGTTGTGGCAACTCCACATCCACTTCCGGTGGTCATCACCTCTATTAGCACACCCTACACGTATATCCCCATGCTGTTCGTTTTGGCTTTTAGGATTCGATGGTGGCTCGTTAAATGAAACTTTCGCACCGGCACAGTCTTGCTTCTTGATTTCGAGTATACTGGAATTTGTAGTCATTAATCATTTTAGAAGCTCCCACTGCTGATTCTGCAATTTTCCACGATAAACCTGTTAAGACTTCTAGCCAAATTAATTGTGAATCGCCCTGATTGCTTCTGATCCTTCTCTGACACCTGCTGACCACCGTTTTCTTCGTGCGGATGGCCCTATTCGTCATTGTTCATTTCACATTTTGGGCGTGGTATCTTTGGGTACACGATTTTGCTCACTTCACAAGCATCAGATCCTTTGTTACTAGTTCATGTTTTTTCTGCACCCCGGTCGGAGTTCAATGCCGTTGATGTTGGCACTGCTGGGGCATTATACGCTGCTTTTAGCCTAAACCTCCACGTCATTCTCACTTGCTTGATTTGTCGCGCACTGGCCGAGACATACCACCTACCAGATTATTCATGAACCCCCGGTCCTCCGGTCCGGTTCACTTGTGTGCATCCGACCACCACTGTTTGACGGGTTCCCACTTTAAGTTGAGCGTCACTGTAATCCCTGCTCTACGCATTCGTACAACGTGATAATCGTGGACATCTTTTGCCTGACCGCCGGTGACCCGGTTCATTGGCTTCCTTGGCGAAGATAAGCACCCTCACTTATGCCCATCGACACGGCCGCAGCTGCCTTTGTTTGACACTCTGCAATCGATGGTGCCTTTTGTCACCGTAGACAGCCCCTTTGGACACAGGTGCGTGCCATCTTATACCCGCCTGGTACGTTGTACAGTTCAGTTCATCGTTCGCCCATTGGACGAATTACCCTATTTCGGAAGGAGCATTCAACGACTACCATATTCGTGACACCTCACGATTCGAGGTTTGGATTATCCATCAGTTTAATGAACGAATATGATTTAACGGAGCTGCTTATCCAGAGAGTCTTTGAGCTCACAATATTTGGTCAGGGCTTGACGCGCATCTCGTTCGCCCGGTTGCCCAAAGAAAGGCCATCCCACTTCAATTCCGTGATTTGAATTGCCAGTCCGCACAAAATCTTTATCGATTTGGTTCATGGCCGTTAGGCCTCGGAAGGTTAAAGAACTGAAGACATTCTTCGAAGTTGGACCGTCTATATTTTAGCAAGCCGGTTAACAAGAGGAAAAGCTTACGGATGCCGTTGATAGCTGCGGTAACCAATCAAATGGTGCCTTGCCGGAAGTCAGAGGGCCGCAGCCGCAAGCCGCGGAAGAAGTTCGTGCGAATTTGCGGTGCAAAGAGTACAGGGCGAGGAGTGATTAGGTAGGAGTGGCAGAGAAAGTGTACCACGCTGGCCGTCGAACCAGTAAAAGCCTTATTTGGGGTGAAAAATGTAATTTAGATAAGGGTTGACAGTGAGCCTGATGCTGGTTGGAAATGAATTCGGTGTCAGGACCTTACCCCATCCCTTCTCGTAGAACACTGAAGGCTGAGTCTTCGAAAAGTCAAGCTGCCATGATGTTCATTTCTACTGAAAGTGTCACGATTGGGGTAGCATTAGAAATGATTCTTGCACTAAATGAGAATCACTAGTTTTTCTTGCGCTGAAGGTAGTGGGAAAAGGTTTCAAAGGACATATACATGTGGAGCAGGCTTTAGAACAAGCGTGGTGCCAAAGTAACAGAAAAGAACGACGAAATAAATAGTTGCTAGAAGAGTTGAGATTTGCTACGGAAATCCCAAAAAATGAGAGCAAGTTTTCCACCGTACTGGTTTCATAAATATTTTGAATCTATTTTTTGGTTGTCTTGAGCAAAGAGGAGTCCGCAAGCAGGCCATAGATTGTTTGCGCCTTAGGTTTAAATTTCAAGAAATATGTATCAGCATCTCTAACCAACGGCCGTCCTCGTCGCTCGGACCCCAGCACGGAGCGCGGGAAGCAACAACCGAAGTCAAAGCTGAACTTGAATTTGTCATTCCGCTAGGCCAAATCTTAGTCTGACCACCACGCAATTTCTTTCAGCCCTGCCCAGCAGGTGCGGAAAGAGTACGAAAAGGTAAGCAATAGGCAGGCATACGCAAAACGCGCCCGAGCCATCGGAGGCCGTATAGAGTGATTATCTCTGTCAGAGTGCCCCTATCAGCACCGAACACCCGACGACGAACCTCGTCATTACTCACTGAGTGTTCCCACCAGACACAAGCAGTGCTTTGGAGACACCGGTGGTTGAATACAAAAATCCGCCGGGCATCCTCAACGCGGGAGGCCACGTCTCGCAACCGTAAAGAACACTGCTAACTGTGGCATTCTACACAGTTCCCTTAAGAGAGAACCGGATGTCAATGTGACTCCACAGATGACGCAGGTTCATGAAAGCTGCTCTGGCTCTCGCAGTTTTTGATGTGCTTTCCGTCCCAAAACCAACACCGGCTGTGATCGAGCTCCCTAGGTATTTATGGCCATTGACTATCTCTAGCTAATCATTACCAAGGGTGAGTGTAGGCACAAGCTCCTCCTAGTCTTGAACTGGCACTCTGCACTTTGAAGGCGCAAAGTGTATAGCATATCGGGACACTTCACTCGCCAAGCAAATCAATTCGTGTTGAATCATCTGTGCACTGTCGCTCAGTAAGGCGATTTCATCGGCACACTGCAAGTCAAAACTTTGTTTCCCGGGAGGAGTTCAACCCCACTGTTCGGAAGACCGCACAAAGCGTTGCGTAGAACATCGTCCATGGCAAAGTTGAAAAGAAACGGGGATATTGGGCAGCCTTGTCGTACTCCACTGGAGACGTCAAAGGGTGGCGAAAGCTGGCTATAAGCCCTAACCCGACCTAAGGTATGACGGTAAAACTTTTAGAGGACCGACACACTTCTCAGGTACTCCGTTCCTTAACGAACAGTGCCACAATGCAGACCTATCGACGGAGTCGAAGACCGCGCGAATGTCCCGAAACAACGATCGTTGGTCTTTGGAAGGCGTTACTACTCTAACAGCTGTCGGAGGGTAAAGATTTGATCGATGCATCCACGAACGGTACGAAACTCAGCCTGTTCCTCGCGAATTCGCTCATCACGTGTGTTGTATAACCTGCGAAGAATGAAAGACGCCATCAGCTTAGACACTATCGGGATTAGGCTTGTACCCCTATGGTTGGCGCAGTCATTGTACGGGCACTTCTTGAAGATCGGACAACGGTTGAGTCCCTCAAGAGAGAAGGACTTTTCTCAGAGTGCCAGATCTCGAAGAACAAAGTTTGAAATTCTTCAACAAGCTCCATCCCACCATCTTTAAATAGGACTAGGAAAAGGCCATCGAAGCCCAGGGCTTTGTGACGTCCTAGGGCTTGGACATCCTTGTGAATCTCAATCTCAGAAAGTGGATCTGTCGGGACAGGCCGCGGGATGTGTGCTAGAATACCTCCCGGAGAGGCTGACGCTGGGGGCCATCTAAACTGTGCTTTGCTGTGCTTCGCCCGGCGTAAAAACTTCACCACCGGATGTGGATTGGTGAACTGTCAGCTTCACATGTCGCTAAACTCACATCCAGTGGCCTCCTGGTGTTGACCTGTATACAGAGAAACAGCTGGCCATAATGTTCCACGGAGGCAGCAGGTTCCAACTCCGATGTCTTCAGAGACCACCAGGTTCCGAGACTCTCACACAGACCTGTTTTTGTTCACTTCTTTTTATATGTGATGCTGCAGTATGCTCACTACCAACCGGGATGGACTGGCTTTCATCAAGAAAGCGAAGAGACTCAGCAGGAATCCAGGGTGTTGCGAAACGACAGGTCAGGCTGCAACTCGCACAGCCAGCGGAAATCCTATCATCCTTAGTGAGCTGGTAATGCTGATTGAATTCATCCGGTTGGGTTGGTCCTGGCTTTTGAGTTGGAGTGTTTCGGAACCCCGGGAGGCAAGACGGATCACACAGCATGTGGTGGTCTAGTCGCCGCTGCATCTTACGTCTAGCACACCAACCGAAGCACATGGACAGCTTACTGCAGAATATCGCTTGGTCGGAGTCAACAGAAGTGCTTCAGTACGACCGGCGGTCTTCGTAGGCCATTCCGTCATTTGAAGTGAGTTGCAAGGTGGTCCGTCTGGGTCCACTGCTGACTCTAAGAGCGTGGACGCCAAGCGGGGCACAGCTGATTGAAACATCCTAAGTTCGTGTTGGCCAGAAGCAGGGGATTGAGTAAACAGCCAACAACTGTCCCCCATCTCCTGAAAGGTCAGAAGGGGCCCTCTTTTGCATCCCATCCGAAGACAGCCAACCAACTGTGGCATTCGTCTCCGACCAAAAACACGATTTCACCTCGTTTTTCTTCATGCTAAGGGCCTTGTAGTTCTCGGTCAAAAGCATCAGTCACTCGATTCAGGCTGCGACCTGTATGGGCACAACCCGGGACGACAAAAAATTGCGTCCACCAGGACAGCTTTTGTTTGCCTGGTGCAAACTTCCAAGTCTAGCCGCGCACAACAGGTAGTTAACAGGGATCCGCTCAAATAGCAAGTCCTTTACTCTCTCTTTAGGAGCTACTCCTACGACAGCTAGATCGGAGGCAGACTAAGCGTCGCCGAACGGACTCATGTGACACATTGTGGAAGTGCTGGATGGGTACATCAATCCAGTGCGGAGCTGGAGTCTCAGATGCAAGTCTAATGAACAAACCGCAAGTTGACTTCAAGGGTCCCCACCGAGCGAGCTAAACGCATCTGTTGTCCTGTACGCATCAGCCTTCACACAGTAAATGTGGCGTTTTTAGGGGTACATCCAGAACGAAGAGGTGCTTCAACTAGCGGAGGCCGCTGTGCTGAGATTTGGATAGTAGATGAAGGGAGACACGATAGAGCAGGAACAGGGCTTCTCCACAGTGGCCGCCCTGAGAATGGCCTACTACAGTTCCCGAAAAATATAAAAACGTGCCTGAGGGTGATGTGTGGAATTACAAAAATTGGAGTTCGCGTAAGGTATGGAAACATCAGCTGAAGCTTGTTTTGACGAGGGTAACGATGGTTTCACAAAGTATCCACCAGCTGCTTTCATTGCTGACGTTGTGGGGTATTGCATCACTCGATGTTTTAGTCCAGTATGGGCATTTTCACTGAGGGATGCATCTTCAGCCCTTTCGCAATCAAGGTCGCCCTGCAAGGCAGGACTTTTGGCCCAGCAGAGCCTGCTACCAATGGTGTGGTTAGCTCGCTGAGAATAACGATCACTTCCCAAATTTTAGATGTTGAAAACCCCGGGATGATTTTGGTGAGAGGCGTATCATGCGGTGTCACTCCAGTGTAGGGAATGCTTACCAAATATTTCTCACACATGCCCACTCCTGAATAAAGTGAAGACGTCACTGAATGTCGCGCGCTCAGAAGCATGCACCATTCAGCGCATTTGAAAACGCTTGTTTATATCGCACCTTCTCCTAAACTGTAACTGACTTTCAGATCCGTTCGTGTTAGTCGCTCTTAATATTGAACAACGTTTAACTTTGGTTTCCGTTTGGTAATCGTTTTGGGGGCGTAATTTTGGGTTTGTACTTGTCTTTACGCCTAGGTCTTGCCAACCCTCTACCGTGGAGCACCGGGATGAATCTCGTTTTGCCTTAGGATCTGCTCATTTGGATACGCGTTACTTAATTTTGGATTGATGATATACAGTCTCTTCTGAGAACCCCTGAGAAGCGGTGGCTGACTGCATTTTGTGGGCAATTTGGATGCGCCTGGATGCCCCTGGCGCCCTGTTCAATCCTTCGCTGCATATGACGGTTTGCATAATGTTGTGCGGTTTGCGTAACGACCGGTGGTGGAAAATCCCCAAAAAATCACTGCAGTTCCATGTTACTTTGGCATCAATCACTCATTTACATTAATGACTTGTTTTAATGCATTGTATATTCACACGAACTATCGTGTGATCGTTCGCCTCCAGCGCACTGCTCTGTCATATTCTTGTTCTGGACCTGCGTGACGCACGTGCTCCTTTCTGGCACGCCGCAATTTGGTTCCCGTCTTTTGAGTGCTTGTGATCGCATAATCGAGGTTTGTATCCGTTTCGTATCATTGTTCATTTGATAATACAGTATCTTAGGATTTCGCGAGTAATAGCCTTTTGCTTTCGGGATCCGTTGCGAATTTGGCTGCGCGTTGCTTAACGGTGTCATATAGCCGTCACTGGCACAACCGTCTAGCAATCAATTGGATATGGGTCGAGTCGCCTGCAACTTCTCTCTAGTCCGGGGCATCGCGACATCGCCCACTCTCACAAAGTCCCCCTCTCAGGGCTCGATCACCAGGCCAGAAATCGGTTCGTCATCAACTTGGAACAAGAAACAATGCACCATGCCAAGAAAAGGATCAACGCAATTGGAATCTGGACAGGCAGTATTACGTCAAGTCACTGGGGAGGACTTGGGTACTTTTGATTCTTCACTTGAGGCTGGGTCACCTAGTCCTGTCAGTGCTAGCTCATGTATTACTGAGGGTAATATGGGTTGCAAAGATGTCGATCTATTAAAGCTAAGGAAAATGAACCTAGAACAACAACTGTTATTGGTTAGGCGACGGGCCCAGGAAGCAGAAGAGAAGTGTAGACAGGAAAGGCGTGAGCAGAAGACCAACGACTCTAAACAAAATTCTCTCAAATCCAGCAACGCGCAGCCAATTCAACGAATCCCAAAAACCGGAACAAGATTGGTTCGTAATTCCTACGGTACTAAATTGAAGTTCACGAAGGGTACAAGTAAATACACACTTCAAGTATGCGGACAAACAGACTCCACAGTAAAACCCGAAGGATCAAGGCCCCGCGGCTCAAGCACGACAGTCAGAAATAGTTCGAGGCCAAATTCAAAATGTCTCACATGGATAAACAAACATGTAAAAGTGTGGTGTATGGACGAGCTTTTCAAAGTAATGTCAAATATGGTCAAATTCACAAAGCACGTGGAACATTTGAAAGGATTTTCAGCTTTTGTTCTTTACACCGCCTGCAAAATTCCTTCTGTGAAAATAGTTTTCTTATGTTCAAGATGGGGTCACGATTCTCACATTTCCTACTTGTAAATTATTGTATGTGCCTGTAGGTACTAAAGCCCTCTGTTAGTTGCGCGCAAAACAACTTTCCTTCTTAGTGATCATTTGCACAATCAATGAGGAATCAATTCCAAATCCTGTTGCACAACTTGAGATGGGCATATACATCAGAAGACTGACGCACACAGTCAGACGCACGATGAAAATGAAGGCTTTGCGGAGTAAAATATTTTGCTGCACGAGTTCACTCTACGTACCTCAAGCAGTAAACTATTGCAGCAACTAGTCAGACTAAGTTTGTTTCCAAGCATGGGCGCAGAAGTTGAAAAAAGATGCAACGCTCAACGAGACATCGCGTAAAATTGAAAGATCACGGAACAGTGAAATTACATAAACTTACCATGCCAAAGTTTCTGAAAGAACTGAGAACCGGTTTCTCCTCATAAATCCCCCCAGAAAACAAGTGTACGACGGACAGTATCGAAACACACATGAACACGGAAACTGATGGAATACTGGCATCTATCAGAGTATTTCAAAGTTTTTCTGTGTACAAAATATGTGACAAACAATATTGTATAAAATGTTAATTATCATTCTTCTTCAACGACAGGAATAATTCCACAATGTGCTTACAGCTAATAAGCCTCACTCAAACCGTTTAAGTGAAATTTTGGTGATTTTTTTCTCTCATCTATGTGCAAACTAAACAAAAACTGAAACTCAGTGCGTTTTGCAATTGTTCGGGAAAAACTGGTCGAGTTGAATAGTTGTAGAGCATGAAATAGGACAGAATGTTGAACAACTCTGCGCGAGGCGAATCGCAAACTATTTTGTCCTTTGTAAATGGTTTCGAGCTCGAATCATCAACATTTTTATCGCTGTTTTCTGCTATGAGTGGATTACCACTCTGACGTTTCGAACACGCTCTTCGTTTCCTCCGATTCCTGTAATGAAACACAAATGTAGGATCTGTCCAATATGCAAAGCTCAGTCCGATGTTGGTTTAGTTCTCTTTTACCATTGTTGCTACCTTTAAACCCAATAAAAATGCAGCCATTTTGAGTTCACTTAAGGGTACTGACTTCACCTCAGCAAATTTTGCTTCCGCATAGGGTATTTTTTTGGCCGCCGGCCATGCAGTTCCACCCAGGTACAGTACACTGCCACAAGGTCGGCTAATTCCAAGCCGCTTTTCGTGACCCGCTGGTGTTCAGCTTTCAGCAGGGTTTCTCGAAAATGTCCTTTTTTGAGATATTTTAAACGCCTCCGGGCAACTTTTCCATTTCTTCATAAGTGGTTTGATGGTGGTCTCTAGGGTATGGCAACTTCGTGTTGACCATCATCACCATTGGAAGCATCGAATGATCTTTTGAGTGAACCTTGTTTTTCTGAGATGTACCGATGGATTAAATATAAAAAGTTGATTGTGTTCTACATAGGCACTTCTGTCAACAATAGCTAAGAAATCTATTAATGCCGACTGTTGAAATTCGTTCGTCAGGAGTCCGGGGTGTGTCCAGCCAAATATCTTTCGAGCATCCAATGGTTCTTTACGACTGCTTTTGCCCTGTTCATGAACCGAATGAGCTTCTGGTACATTGCATCCAATTAGTGCATCAACTTCGGGGCTGTACAGTTTTCCAAACAATGTCTTAGGGGTGAGACCATCTTTTGACCGTCGATCGAATAGAGCCTACTGGCCCCATTGGCAAGCGGCCTATTGCGAAGGCTTCCTTAATTTCTACTGCCCGCCATCTGTTAAAGACGTTAATCGTAGTGGCAGATTTACAAGATTCTAAACACGACCCCCTGCAATCGTGCTGACAGTGAGCGAGGCAAGCTTGTCAACTAGTTCACGGCGTTTTACTAGCCCGCGTGTAATCAGCGAGGTGTCTGACCCCGTGTCTAAAAATGCACCGACCCTCCTCACTCCTTTAGGTGTCACGATGCCGACAGGTACGATGCCTAATCTCGCCGGTTTGGAATCCTCATGTCTCGTTAAAGAGGCCATTCTGGGTTCATCCGACTGAATAAGCCTATTGTTGAGAGTGCCATGTATTGACGAGTGACGATTACCCAAGCATCCGTCCTGATCGCATTTCACTCTTAAGCTGCATTTAAAGGCTCGATGAGAGTTGTTCAAACACATAAAGCATGAGCATACCTTTTTCACTGCGCATCAACGATGGGGTACGCTCATCTCACAAAATGTTGACAATCTGGCAGCCGATGCAGTGAGTTGCATAGCCTGCATTAAGTTGACCTCTCGGGCTCTCGATTTACCCTGCGCATGTTGGCCAAGGACTGGATTCGATTAGAGCCCTTCTCTACAATTTGAGCAGATGTTGGTTCGGTTCGCGCCAGCCCGCAGCTTTCGCGTAGGATTTGTACAAATCGGCTGTTGGCGATACGGGATTGACGACTCATGAACTCCGTCAAGTAATTGAATTAGATTCCCGCTCAAGCATATTTATTTTTTCAGCTTCCTCTGCCCATCGGCTCTGCATATCAATAGATAGACATCGGACAATGCTTTCTTGTGTGTACAACGGATTCAGACCAGACTGGTATTCTAAATGCTCCAGTGCAACACTGCGATTCTGCATTTTTATCACCAAATTTCACAGTAATTTAGCCTTGCCCTCAGTCCTTTTTGCCTCCGATAAAACACCACCAATCGGACTCCTAGCCACCTTGAATGCTTGTCCAGACAAATCTTTCAGGATTCTGTGCACCCTGATGAAACACATTGGTGGGTCAAGCATCGTGTGGCCTTCGATGGTGTAACGAACGTTTGAGCAATGCGTAGCCAAATTCGCAACGGATCCCGAAATCAAAAGACGATTATCCGTGATATTCTACGATACTAGATTATTACATGAAAAATGACATGAACAATATACAAACCTCAATAATACGATCACAAGGACTCAACAACGGGAAACCGAATAGCAGCGGGTGAGCAGACAGCACGTGCGTCACGCAGGTCCTGAACAAGGATGTGTCAAAGTAGCGCTCTGGGCGCGAACAAACAACAATTGGTCCAGAAAAACAACCAGTTCGTAAAAACAAGTCAGTAGTGTATGCAAATGAGTGATGTTAGGAAAAAAACTGAATCGCGGGGGAAAAGGGGAGATTTTCCACGACCGGCTGTTACACCGCCCACCAAAATCCTACTAGATCCTTAGCAGAGTCAAAGGTTCGGTATAAAGGTGCTGATTCTTTCTACCTGCTCAGGCCCTGTTGTCAGTGCGCTCGTCTAATGCTGGTCGTCAACGTTCTACTACTGGCCGCACCTAACCCATTGGCTACATAGACGTGAGGCTAGTCTACATCTTCCACGAGACCAAATGACCGATGGCGGGCGTGAAGGGTCACATAGACGTTGTCCTCGTAAAGGGCCGTCCTGTCCTGGATGTATGTGCTTGAGTGTGCGTGTGAGTGTGTGTGTGCCGGGGTGTACAATGAAATCACAGGTATGACTACACATCAAAGGAGGACTTTCTGCAATGTCAAAAAAGGACCGTGTGGCAAGAAAACGAGTCAAATGTAGCATGTGTGTGTGACCCAAGTTCCGCTACTTCCACATGTGCAAGGGGCATTCGGTAACGTCAACGAAGAGCCAAAACGACGAACACTGTCACATGTTTGGTGGGTTTACGGGATATAGAGTGCGTCTTGCACGTGTGTATGTATCGGGATATACAATGGGATCGCACTCATCAACACATATCTGAAAGAAATTTCTGTAATGTCAAAGAAAGACCGTGAGCACTGTAACGTGTTTGCCAGAGACCGTGTGGTATATATGGTGTTTCTTTATCCGCCTCGATGACTGGTGTGAAAAGGTTTACTAGGCCTCAGGGTTATCAGCTCCTCCGTCTTCGCTCTCGAGTAGGTTAATACTGCGTATGTCACGAATGAGCACTCCGTTAGCTGCCTTCACCTTCACCGTTCTTATCATTCCGTCAGTGCTTTTGATGGTTTCCTTAACTACTTCCAAAGACCAAGTGCTGAAATGTGCGCGTTCGTCGGCGATCATAACCACATCCCCAACTTTGAATGGTCTTGTTTTGGCCAGCCACTTCTGTCGAGTCTGCAAAGCCGGTAGGTACTCCCGCAGCCATCGCCTCAAGAAGACCTTGGCCAGATAGTTCGCTTGCTTCCATCCGTGGATCTAGCTCCCGCGAAGGTTTACCGGCCCTTGAAAACCCTCGTTTGACCTAAACGTCAATAATTCGTTCGGGGTGAGCGCCAGGTGGGTGGGGTCGCCGTTCAATACTGGAACCAGGGGGCGGTTGTTCAGGATTCTCTCCACCTCAGTCATGACGGTGTTCTGCGTCTCGTCGTCGGGCGGCTGCTGCTCCATGATTGACAGAAATATCCGTCTGGTGGACCGGATCATGCGTTTTCATACGCCGCCTCGGTGGCTGGCCTGTGGGGGGTTGAAATGCCATCGTATGCTGTAGGCCAAGGTTCGATCCTGCAGTTCGTCCCTGTTTATGTTCTTGTGCCAAAGCTGCAATTCCCGTTGAGCGCCCACAAAGTTCGATCCATTATCTGAGTATATATCGGCCGGTACGCCTCGTCGGTTGATAAATCTTTGCAAGGCCCGTATAAACGAATCGGTCGTCATCGAATCTGCGACTTCTAGGTGTACCGCACGTGACTTCATGCACGTCATGATACATCCATATCGCTTTTCTAATCTATTCCCGCACTTGATCCACAAGGGCCCGAAATAGTCCAACCCGGTGTCACTGAACGGCCACCAGCCCGTAGTCACCCTGCATTTTGGTAGTGGGGCCATGAGTTGTTTGCCTGCTGTGGCATTGCGTCTCCTGCATTGCACACACCGTCGGATTACGCGTTTTGCAGTCTCTCGTCCTCTCAACAACCAAAGACGCTTTCGGATGACGCTCGTCACGTGACTTTCCCCGGCATGTCCCTCCATGGCGTGGACGTGTTGAATCATTAGCTCTACTACAGGTTGTCTCGCAGGCAGCAGTATAGGATACTTTGTGTCGAAGTTCAGGTGGGCGTTGGTCAGCCTACCATCCACCCGCAGCAGTCCGTCGATGAGTTTGGGGTTTAAACGCTTCAGCTCGCCTCTTGGAGATGGCATGTCTTTATTGGTCGGCCCCACTTCTTCCGCCCTCTTGAGTTCTCGGGCAAAAGCCTCGCGTTGTATCATTCTGAAAATATCGTGCTCTGCCGCTTGTAGCTCATCGGGACCTATCGGGCCGACCCGTATCCGACCTGAGGGCCGTAGCTCTTTCATGACTAGTAAATTTCTCTTGAACCTGGTCAACCAAACTAGCGAACGAAGCGTCTTCATCCAGGAAGAAAACCTGACCAGTCGCAATAGAATGGATGACGCTTCGACGACGTTGGTTGCTATCACTACGCCTTTGATCTCCAGTTCCACTTCCGTAGGGGGTTTTAATTCGAACACGGGCCAGTCCTGTTTGGGCAATTGCAGGAAGTTTGGTCCTCTCGTCCACGGGTCCAGTTGCCTGAAGTTGTTCGCACCTCGGGAGCACAGGTCGGCCGGATTATCGCCAGACCTGACATGACTCCACTGGTGCGTGGCTGATTTATCGTGGATAATCGTGAGCCGGTTAGCAACGAAAGTACTAAACCGACCCCGTACGTTGTTAATGTAGTAAAGTACTATCGTTGAATCCGTCCAGAAGCTAACCGACCAAATGTAGAGATCGAAGCATCTCTTGACCGCTTGTACCGCCCTGACTGCCAACACGGCTGCGCTGAGTTCAAGGCGTGGGATAGAGATCGACTTCAGTGGAGCAACGCGGGCTTTGGCGAACAGGATCCTCGTGGGATATTGTCCATCTCCTGCGCACCATCGTCCGTACACCACAGCTCCATAACCGACTACGGATGCATCGGAAAAGGCATGTAGTTCTCCAGTCCGTGTCGTATGGCCAGGGGTCAAACATCGTGGTATTCTTATGTCCCCTAATTTCTTCAAGGTGTTCAAAAATTCCTCCCAGTCCAGCCGGTCCCCTCGGTCCAGTGACTGGTCCCAATCAACTTTCTTACGGCACAGCCGCTGCAGCAAGATCTTTCCGGGCAGTAGCCACGGTGAGACGAAACCGAGCGGGTCGAACAAACTTGAGACGGCAGATAGTATGCCACGACGGGTTATTGGCAGCTCGGGAACGTTCAGTTCGAAAACAAAATCGTCCGTTTCCGCGTCCCATTGTATCCCTAAAGTGCGCTCGATAGGAAGTGGAGAGCCGTCCAAATCTCTTACCCTTTCGGCCTTTTCGTGATACGGGATGACCTTCAGCACTTCTGAAGCGTTCGACATTCATTTAGTTAGATGGAAGCCGCCCTCTTCCAGCAATCTCGTCAGACCCCTGAACTGCTCTAGAGCTGATTCCACATCATCGAATGACCTAAGGTAGTCGTCGACGTAGAAGTTCCTGCTGACGCTTTCTACCACCGTCCGATGTACTAGATCGCCATGTTTGTTCGCTGATTCTCGGAGGGCGTAGTTGGCACAAAATGGTGACGATATGGCTCCGAAGGGGTGGACGGTCATCCTATAATTCACTACTGCGTTGTCCCGGTCGCTCCCTTCCCACCACAGGAAACGCAAAGCATCTCGTTCTCCTACCGGAGTCTTCACCTGATGAAACATTTCCCTGATGTCGGCATACAAAGCCACTTTACCCACTCTGAAACGGCATAAAACATCGATCAGTGGTGTGGTCCAGTCAGGCCCCCGTAGTAGGCGATCGTTTAACGACTTGCCCTGGAACTTGGCCGCACAGTCGAAAACCACCCGCAGTTTATTGGGTTTCTTGGGGTTGATAACCGGATGGTGAGGCAGATACCAGATACCCCTTCTGCTGTCGGTGTTGACAGGCACCTTTTCAACGTAACCGAGGGCCTCGTTTCGCTTCATCAAATCCGCGTATCGTTCCCACAGATTCTGGTCTCGAATGAAGCGTTCTTTTAGTCGTAGTAATCGTTGGAGAACATAATTTCTGTTGTCAGTCCACGGGTCGACCGGTGTGCGCCATGGGAGGGGAACCTCGAACTGTTTTTTGAGGCCTCTAGTGCCTCGCCGCACCGTTCGTAGAGCGAAGTGATCCTCTTGAGACAACGTCGGTCTTTCTTCTCCAATGTCATGAAACTCCTTTTCATACAGCCGTTGCAGATGATACTCTGTGCGGTCCGTTTCGGCGGATAAGTAATTCACGGAACCGCGTACCCCTACTGGACCGTATAACATCCATCCTAGAGCCGTGCGTACGGCATAAGGTGCCTGGCAGTCGCCCACTCTCTGGTCAAGCACCCAATGCGCCTCTGGCACGTCGAATCCGATGAGGAGATCCACTTCATCATCTTCCCAGTCTACAACGGTTACATCCTGCAGGTGGGGCCACCGAGTCAAGATTGCGTTCACCGACCTTGGTGCTCGCATGGGGAGATCCGCTAACGTGAATGCCTCCGTTGGTTCAATTTCCTCGTTAGTGTCTAGAGAGATGGGTTGCAGCCTTAATCTACCGGCAGTCATTACCTGTGTTCCGCCCACCGTGCTCACTGCTAACGACGTCGCACCTTTAGCCAGTTGGTGTTTGTCGGCAAACCGCTCTTTCACTAAAGTGGTGTCGGATCCACTATCAACGAAAGCCAACGCCTTGGCTATCCCAGTCGGAGTCACTACTCCCACGGCCACTACGCTAAACGTACCGGTTTACTGGCAGATTGTGAAGTTGAACAAATCACGCTGGGCTTGGTACTCGCCTCGGATATGGTTACTCTCGCCTGATGCAGCAGCCGATGGTGTCTGCCCGTGCAGCCCTCGTAACCACATCGATTCCTTGTTCTACAGGCTGCTGCCCGGTGCGTGGTGTTGAGACAGATAAAACATGCCACTGCCATCCTCGCCATTCCCCACCGTTCGTCTATTGTGGCGTTGCCGAACTTGGGGCATTCTGGTAGGCCATGGCTAGAACCACAGGATCTGCAATTTGGTTGCGCCGTAGCATCTCGTGAAATGACGTGTGTATTTGTCCAAGGCTGGTACTTTGGATGTTCCCGTACAGGGGTTTGGACTTGGCTAGTACTGGGCTTGTTTGCTCGGTTGCTGTCCCGGATAAGTCGGCTGAATCTGCTGTCAGATATCTTCGTTTGCCTGTCCAAGTATTCGGTCAGGTCTTCGAAGTTGGCTTCTCTGTCGCTTCGGCTTATCCGTTTTGCTTCTTCCGCCCACCGACCCTGTAGTTCGGGAGAGAGGTGACGGACTATGCCTTCCAAAGTGTGCATGGCGTCTAGGTCAGCCCTGTAACCTAAATGGTCGAGGGCTATTGAGCAGTTCTGCATCTTAATCACCAGGTCGTCCATTGTGTAGACGTCGCCCTTGTTTCTCTTTGCCTCTACCATCACGCCCTCTATTAAGTTACGGGCTACTTTGAAAGGTTGGCCAAACAAGTCCTTTAGAATCTTCCTTGCCCTTGTGTAGCCTTGTTCTGGGTCGAGCATGGTGCACCCGTCGATAGCTTCTCTTGCTCGGCCTCGGCAGTAGTGAGTAAGGTAGAGAAGCCTTTGCCCAGGGTCTGTTACCTTATTTTCAACGAACGTCTCGAACTGCTAGACAAACTTGCAGTATTGCTCAGCTCGCCCGTCGAAAACCGTAAGCTCCACTCTAGGCAGATCGATCGATGGTGGTTTGTAGTCGGCGACCGGCGAGGGGTTCCCTACCTTATTGCACCCTAATTTATCGGAAGTGTCGAAGTCACTGGTCTCATGCTCTCGCTGTTTCTGTGTACACTTCTCTGCTTCCTGCGCCTGTAGTCTAGCCGATAGTAACTGTTGCTCTAGTTCTAGTATTCTCAGCTTATATAAATCGACATCCTTACGATCAATATTTTTCTCAATAACACATGAATTAGTACTGACAGGACTAGGCGATCTAGCATTAACTAAAGAATCATATGTACCCAAAACCTCCCCAGAGACTTGCCGTATTACTTCCTGTCCGGATTCGACTGCTTTTGATCCTTTTCTTGGCATTTTGCGTGTTTGTTCCTCGTTCCAAATTGATCTATTGAGTATTGTATATTGTTTGTCATTGTTCATTGTAATAATCTAGTATCGTAGAATATCACGGATAATCGTCTTTTGATTTCCGGATCCGTTGCGAATTTGGCTACGCATTGCTCAAACGTTCGTTACAATACTCAATTCTGCATTTTTATCACCAAATTTCACAGTAGTTTAGCCTTGCCCTCAGTCCTTTTTGCCTCCGATAAAACACCACCAATCGGACTCCTAGCCACCTTGAATGCTTGTCCAGACAAATCTTTCAGGATTCTGTGCACCCTGATGAAACACATTGGTGGGTCAAGCATCGTGTGGCCTTCGATGGTGTAACGAACGTTTGAGCAATGCGTAGCCAAATTCGCAACGGATCCCGAAATCAAAAGACGATTATCCGTGATATTCTACGATACCAGATTATTACATGAACAATGACATGAACAATATACAAACCTCAATAATACGATCACAAGGACTCAACAACGGGAAACCGAATAGCAGCGGGTGAGCAGACAGCACGTGCGTCACGCAGGTCCTGAACAAGGATGTGTCAAAGTAGCGCTCTGGGCGCGAACAAACAACAATTGGTCCAGAAAAACAACCAGTTCGTAAAAACAAGTCAGTAGTGTATGCAAATGAGTGATGTTAGGAAAAAAACTGAATCGCGGGGGAAAAGGGGAGATTTTCCACGACCGGCTGTTACAGATAGCTCTTTTGGCCTTTCCACGACAGTAATGCAATATTGCAAGAATCCTTGCCATGAATCTGCCACTTTACTCCCAGCAAAAATTTCGAATTGTTTCGTGAATGCTCACTGTGGTTCGGGGGTGCCCGTCGAAAGGGGATAGCTCCACTCTCAGCAGGTGGAATGCAAATCCTCGGTGATTTTAGGCGGTCTCAAGGGTTTATTTTCGTCGGTCACAGTGCCATTTCGAGGTTGACATCTTGAACTACATGGACATTTTGCTTGCTCGATGAGACCAGTTCCTTATTTTAGAGGCTCTGCTTCCTTTCTGGCTAGCCGCAGCCCCTTCTCTAACTCCATCACTATCATTCTATAAGTACTTATAGAAGCTAACTCATCGCTATTAGAAATATAGGACCTGGCACTGACAGAACTAGTAAATTGAGGATTAATCGGAAATTCAGTAACACAAAGCATCCCAAGAGACTTGCCGAGTTACGTCCTGCTATCTCAAAAAACCCATGCTTTCTCACCTGGGCATTTCCAATGAGTTTTCTTGTTCACGTTTTACTTGAATACTGTGAGTAAATTCTCACAAACCGAGCAACGCGTAGCCAATTCAACGAATCCCAAAAACCGGAACAAGATTGATTTGTAGTTCCTACGGTACTAAATTGAAGTTCACGAGGGGTACAAGTAAATACACACTTCAAGTATGCGGACAAACAGACTCCACAGTAAAACCCGAAGGATCAAGGCCCCGCGGCTCAAGCACGACAGTCAGAAATAGTTCGAGGCCAAATTCAAAATGTCTCACATGGATAAACAAACATGTAAAAGTGTGGTGTATGGACGAGCTTTTCAAAGTAATGTCAAATATGGTCAAATTCACAAAGCACGTGGAACATTTGAAAGGATTTTCAGCTTTTGTTCTTTGCAACGACCACTAACTTTCTGGCAGATAAGGACAAATTAAAATAGGAAACTCTGCATTGTTGGTCAAAAATAAAACGGCAACGCTACCAACGATCGGTCTGCCAAGAATACAAGTGACAGTTTTCGACGGCCAATGTGCACGTTACTGCAAGTTCATCCAGCAGTTCCAAACTTTCGTCGAAAACAAGATGATAGATTCGGGGCAAAAGCTTCTTTACTTGACTCATTGCAGTCGAGGCCGAGCTATATATGGGTGCACCATACCCGATCCAAAACAGGGCTACACACGAGCAAGGTCGATTTTGAGGGACCTGTTCGGCCAGCCATTTAAGGTAGCCCGTAATCCAATAGACGGCATGATAGTAAAGGCCAAAAGAGCCAGGGGCGACTTCTACACAATGGCCTACCTAGTGATCAAAATGCAGAACTGTTCAATAGCCCTCGACCACTTACTTTACAGGGCTGACCTCGATGCAATGCACACCTTGGATGGCGTTCCCCGTCACCTGTCTCCCGTACTATAGGGTCGGTGGGCGGAAGAAGCGGAACGTATAAGCCAAAAAGACCGTGAGGCTAACTTTGCGGACTTGACCGAACACTTGGACAGGCAAACCAGGATAGCCGACAGTAGATTTGGTTCGACCATCTATGGCCATTCCCGTAATGAATGAACGCAATTGAAAGGCCACTATTTTCATCTACTTTGCTTTCACCTTCTCCCGTAGCCTCTGTCACTCTTGAGCCCCTTCCCCCATTGGTTTTTATATGCCTCCAATAACCGTTAATCCACAGCAGGGGCACGCCGTGACTGCTCCTTCTTATCTGTTCTCTCTTTCCAGTTCTCGCCTTATGAGCTTTTCATCCTCAATGTTGGTATACGCGCCTGGATAACGCCGTTGATTAGTCGGTTACTAACCGCTGGCGCCGTCCTCTGGAACCCCTCGCAATCGGGCCGTCCGATGGCTGACTTTATATATCATGCTTTCATAGCTGAATTACGCCTCACGTGCATAACCATCAATGAACATTAGTGCCTTTCCCAACGGTGCGGGGCGCGGTCAGATCCACCGCTTTCGCCGGAGAACATCGGGCATGCAGGTCGTCTGCAACGATGTGAGAGAGCAACTAGGCCGGTGGATCACACCCCTTGTGTTCACATTGAAGTGTTTTTCAGGTTGGGTATCCAGCGCACGGCCAGCTCCACCCACTGGCACCGGTTGCGGATCGCATGCTGTAATGCTGTCAGCTGCAGATTGCATGCTCCAACCATCCTTGTTCGCCACGGTACGTCCACCTATCACTCTTGTCATCACGCTTATCACGTCAATCTTTTCGTTCTTCTAAGGTAAGCACACCTACCCGTTCTGTCCTTGCCCCTATCGACTCTCACTGTGTCACCTCTCATTGCTCGTCACTATCCTCCTACCCGCTCTACCCTGCCGCCGACCGCCAACATTTTATTTTTTCACCCATTTCGGCGTTGTCGGCTTGTAGTATCTATTCATTTGGTATCACCCTACGCCTATGAAGCTCACTGATCGCATTCTTACGCTTCACTACCTACCGTTCTGTCAAACCCTCCCTCGTTCTTCCTTCTCATGCTAAATACCACTACTCACCAGCTCCACCGCACCCATGACCAATTCTCATATTAGAACTGCCGTTCCAAACTCTGCATCTCTCACAGCCACATTTATTATCCAGTCACTATCACGCTTTTTTTCTTGCCTGGCTCCGCGATTCCTCTGTGGGTCCTTCCACTTGGCAGTGCTCCGTTTAGTATCGTCTGGTTGCATCCACTTGTACAATGGCCGGCATGTACGCAACTGCCAATTTCCATGTCTCTGACTCCGATGTGCATCCATTGTTCATGCCTTATGTTCGTCCGCCGGTTTACCTGTCCCGGTGTTTCTTTCCAATCTGCCTTTTTCGTGTTCCATCTGCAACGAGACGATCTTACTGGTTATGTCTCACCTGCCCTTTTCGGCCCGTTCTCACGTCTCTCGTTTCGTATATTGCCCACCACAGACATTTTCTGTGTGCCTTTAAGAATGTTCCGCTTTTTCACTTGCCACCTAATGTAAAATAACCGTTTCATCGTGAGTCCCACTCACGGTTTCAGTCCGTTTGATCTGCCATTACCCGATTCCTCTGTTACCCCTTTTGCTTATTTCTCTCCCACCCTGTTTGCCTTCACAGCTGCTGTACCTTGCACCACGGACAGTTTCACCTCCCAGGCAACTTTCTCCACTTTGTATGCACAATCGCTCTGCGCTGCTTAGCCATTTCTATCGCCACCATCTTCCTGCCAATTTGCTAATGCTTCTCCCATTCTTGACCGACACCACGTATCTTACCTACATCAATCACATTTTTAGATCCATTCTTACCTGTTCTCTTCGATACTTTCCTTCATTTCCCCTGTTTTAACTGCTCCTCAGTCGTCATCTTTTCTGTGCCTCCGCATTCTCCACTCTCTCTGTTGATCCGCCGAGTTCACCCGTCATGAGGATAATTCGACGTGATATTCCAAAGTTAATTCTACAAACATTCGACCTAACCTAACCTGCCCCTCCCAATAAGTGATAATTTCTTTCTGGGACTCCATTGTTATTGCTCCGGCTTCTCATATGTATATATATGTATATGTATATATATGTAAACATGCGCACATGTGCACATATGCATTCGCTCTGTATCCTGCAGTTCCTCACAGGCCATCTCTCTTGCCATCATCCCACTGACCGCCATGATATACATCGATTCCTAAGATATCTTTGTCTCACATCTGCTGTGTCCAATTCTTATGAACTTTTATTACCTTTACTTATTACTATGCTTGCTCCCTGTTTTACAACGCTTTATGTGCCTTGTTTGCTGGCCACCCATTGCAGAATACCAATGTTTGGTTGCTATCTAAACATTTGCAGTGAATCTCACTTCTTCGCCATCTTCTCCCTCTAACAGTTTCTTACGCCGATTTCTAGCCTTCCTCTCGTATATCAGTCAGCATTCAGATGTCCCCACACGGATCAGCCGGATCCCCCACCCGACCATGTCTTTCAAACCCACCAGGAGTACATTTGAATCCGCCTATGGGTCCATTTAAACCCAGCACATTTTCTTTGGTGTGCATACGTTTGCAATACTCTCATCCCACGAAATCCCCCTTCTAAGCCCTTTTACACAAATTCTGTCATGTAAATTTCCACTTTTTCAAGGGTTTTATGTTTCTTTTCCATCAATTCTGAGCAGTTGATTATGCACCTGGCGCGCTTCGGGGGTCTCCGAAAAAACCATTATTTTTTTAAATTATAATTATTATTAATTTCGATACAATTCAAAACAAAGTCGATTTCACATAGCTACGGTACTATGTACAACAAAATAATTTATTCTGCAATAATCAAACCTCAATAGTGTTCCTTCTGGTCTCTTAAGCCCCAAATTGGACAACAAATCAACAATTGCAGATGAATTACATCAAAAGATTGGATACAGAAGGTGAGATTACCGAAAACGGTCACAACGAAGTTCAAGCTGAGCAACTCTCGCTCGAGGCAAAGGTGGAAGTCCGGTGTGTGACAAAGTTTTAGAGAAATAAAACAAACCATCGGAATTCCGGTAAACATAGTTCATGCGAATGAAAAGTGTCGTTTGTAACATGGATGCTAATGCATGGAGCGAGGTATCCTGAAAGCTTTTACAAGCTCCGCCAAACACATTGCGGCGCTCAGCAGTTTTTGTCTACATTACAGAAGGCTTTTGGCTTGTGTGGTAGTAGCTGTGATTCTATCATGCACCCAGAGGCACACCAATCACACTTACATAATACACTTTTATACTCAATGACCTCCATCAAAACACGCCGCACGGCTGATTGCTCACCGTGTACCACTGATATTATGGAACATATCTCCCCCAAGTGATGGCTGGTACTATTTGTCCGTATACCAGAGTGTGACCTCGCCCATGACAACCGCACGCACACACACTCACATAAACACCTGTGGCTCAGGCATAGCGGCTCTCCAGAGGAAAGCACCTGTGTTCCTCCTTCATGCCCGCCATCGATCAGCCGTGTTCACATGACGACGCAGAGTAACCTCGCGTCCATGTGGCCACCGGATCATGTGCAATCGTGAGTAGAAATTTGACAACAGGTTATTAGGTACCCGCACAGACAGAAGGGCCTAGATGGGTGGGAAGAATCGGTACCCTCATTCCAAATCTTTGACTCTGCTAACATTCGGGAGGATTTCGGTGGGCGGTGCAACGACCGGGCTTGGGGGATGCCCCCAAAAACAATGCAGTTCCATGTTACTTTGGCATCAATCACTCATTTACATTAATGACTTGTTTTAATGCATTGTATATTCACACGAACCATCGTGTGATCGTTCGCCTCCAGCGCACTGCTCTGTCATATTCTTGTTCTGGACCTGCGTGACGCACGTGCTCCTTTCTGGCACGCCGCAATTTGGTTCCCGTCTTTTGAGTGCTTGTGATCGCATAATCGAGGTTTGTATCCGTTTCGTATCATTGTTCATTTGATAATACAGTATCTTAGGATTTCGCGAGTAATAGCCTTTTGCTTTCGGGATCCGTTGCGAATTTGGCTGCGCGTTGCTTAACGGTGTCATATAGCCGTCACTGGCACAACCGTCTAGCAATCAATTGGATATGGGTCGAGTCGCCTGCAACTTCTCTCTAGTCCGGGGCATCGCGACATCGCCCACTCTCACAAAGTCCCCCTCTCAGGGCTCAACTACCAGGCCGGAAATCTGTTCAGCATTTACCTCTAGCTCTCGTATTGGTTCTTCACTAACCACCAAAGGAAACACTTTCAAGGATAAGCTAACCTCTCCCCAGAAAAATGCTGGCAACAAGATGGCCAAAGCGGGCAATGAAGCAGTTATCCATTACAAGTCGCAAAACTTCCCGGGTGAAAACCTTCCTGTTACTAAATGAGATTTACTAACCAGGGACGACCGCTTGGGCACTTCTGGCCGTAATCAACATTTTGCATTTTGGTATTCATTTGTACGGAAGTCCTCACTTGTATCTCCTCAGGTTGTGCAAGAGCATGACTCAGGGCATGTCCTATCAAACACACAGTGAAACATTACTTACCCCAAGACCTCAGCCTTCCCCATATACCATTCCCTCATACTCAGTCTTAAGCTCTCGTGTATATCCATCTTATCCGGTTTCCCTTAAAAATTACTACCTTCGCCAGGATCAAGTCTTTTCCAAACTAGATTGGCCCTCCAAGTTTCCCATTAACCGCTAAACCTAATTCCACCTCCCGGTTAGAAGTCCTTTTTTCGTAATGGATTCAGCTTACACTTATCTTTCATGTGCTAACCACACAGTCGTTGGCCTGCTCTATCAGGCTTTGCAGTGAAGTTATAATTTATTGCACACCTAGGGCTCTTCAACCTTCGAAAGTACCTCCGTTGTAACGATCTACAGCCTTGAATTGTTGAAATACAACGGTTTTCGCCAATTTTCGCATACTTCCCGGTGTGTTATTCTGTTGCCTTTAGTTTGGTGTGGGACAAACCTATCTACACCTTCAAGACGATTTCCATCTCCGGCATTGCCAGTCACCAATGATTATATATATTATGGGGTTTTAGTAGTATTCATACTAGTAAATTCCAAGCTGAGCTTCTATTTTCATTGTTACAGAATTCTCGATCAGTTTTGAACGATACACTCTCAGTGCTTCTCATGGCCCTTACAGGAGATTATTATTTCATTTTATTAACTGAAACATGGTCAGATGACAACGCCCCACTGAAGACACTGCTGTGGTAGGCCACTTGGGCTGCGGGCAAAATGGATCAGATCGGCGTTGTGGGGCTGCTTTTTCTACGTAGTGGTCTACGTTCGAACGCGTCGCTTGCGGTTTTTGCTACACACGTACTATTATAAACACCGAAATCCTATTTCATTACTGAACATTTATTCTTCAGGTTGTCCTATTCCTAAATTCGAAAAGCATCTTCGTACTCGTATTAGCATGAAAAACACGATCATATCATCTAAAAGAGATGCATGTCCCCCAGACCGTTCACAGTTGCAGAGCTCCGAATCGTATTGGTTTCACAGCATATCAAGGGGTATTTGAATTACATGAGCGTCACAGGACACCTAGCGTATTTATAATCATGTCCAATTGTTACAAAACAGCTGAACAGCAAATAATTTTGCCGCTGCTGTTGTTTTGCAAAACTCACATATTTGAAAGGACCAGTTAGTTTGCTCTATCCCTTGTCGCTCAAGTGTTTATTTACTTCATGAACCTATCCAGAACAGGCAACGAAAAACTAACGATTCATCAGCAGGCCCTTTTATGGTGCGGTTCGTCCGTTCCATCAATCCGTCCCCTTTGGAGTGATAGGTGGTTGTCCTGGTTTCACCAAACTCCAGCTATTTGCACAGTTCACAGACTGTACCGTTTTCAGAACTGCTTCCTCTGTCTGAGTGAAGTTGCCCGGATGCCCCCCAACTGAAGACCCAATTCTCAACAATTGCTCACACAGCGGATGCCCCATCGATAAAAGGAACTGCTACAGCCTTAGCCCACTCCGCCAAGTAGTCGACTATAACCGTGATATATTTATTTCCCCTTCGGGTTTCCGGTTGTGCTCCCATAGTATTGATTTCGAATATTTCGTTCGGATATCCTGTCTGTATGGGTTTGAGTGGCGCCCGGCGTCCGGGATTAGGATCTTTCCAGGTAGCTCCTGGTTAGCGTCGTTGACATAAATTGGCGACGTCAAGTCGTTGATAAGGCCACCAGAACCTGGAGCGGACTGCGTCATGTATTTCGTTCCGACCCGGATGTCTCAAAATAGTTCAGTTCAGTTCAGTTCAGTTTGCACAGGACAGGTAATGGCAACGGCCAATCGAGCGTCCAGAATTCCTTCGATGGTGTGCACACCAGTCATGCTCCCACCACTGCCGAGTGTATTTCGTCGAATCCCCGCTAGAAATGAGAGGAAAACGGAAAACCTCATCGCACGTCAACTGCGAGAGACATTATGCATCGTGAGAGTTCACTGAGACAGTATGCAATGAGGGAAAAAGTCTGCTAAAACATACTCCAGAAGGACCACAGTGCTACCCGTCATCCATCTAGTTGATACACTCAAGCTCACTACAAGGTCGTTGTGAAGTCACTCCAGGACGGTCTGCCTTGGCGATTGCGGGACTGCTTATCGGCTGAGGTAGTTAGGCCCTTGCCGGAGGAAGAGTAGAGCATTGCATAGTTGATTTCTTCCCACAGTGACGACACACAAAGGGATCATAACTTGTGCCAGTTAGATCTTTTCCTGTTAGTCTTCTTCCTCCTTCCTTCCTACATCGATACAAGATGGCCAGTTCGGGATATTCAGCATGTATCCTCCTCCAGTCTTCCGAACTCGTGTCGAGGTTGACCAGTGCCACATACTGATAGCTACACGAGGGACAATGGCCATGGTTTCGGCTGCTGCGCTCCTATAGCCGCTCATATTTTGGGGTTTTCGGTATGACACGTGCTTCCGACCCGGGTCTAGCACCCAAGTGCGGAAAACGTGTGGTAAATGGTATAGAGTGCGAGGTATGCAAGAGATGGGCTCACCCAAGGTGTTCAGGGATAGCAAAGGACATCTATGTCCTTTTTAAACAGAACCCATGGGCTGAATGGGTCTGTGCCCCTTGCAAGGAGGCGGCCAGTCTGGCCTTTAAACTGCAGGCCCAAGGGCAGGACCAACGCCCACCAAGTAGCACCTCGGTTGTAAACCCCAAACCACCGCAAGCAGGTTGTAGTAAGTCGTTTGCGGAAGTAGTATCAACACCCGAGAGGACGATCATCCGAGCGAATGGACCAGTTCCGAGAGCTTGCCAGGCGGTCGTTGCCTCCACTCCTTTGAAGAAGACCGACGAGGGCCAGTGGACGGAGCAGAAGCCGAGAAGGGCGAGGCAGGTCAAAAAGAAGGGCGACTGTAATAGAGCGAAAGATGGGTTGGCTAGGGTGGATGACCCTGCTCTTCTGGTATTAGAAAACAAGGTGAAGGACCTGCAGAGGCAGATCTTGTTTATGGACAGGGTCTCAACCCACAGGCTTCTGATCCTAAACCAGGAAGAACCCTTTATAAGGGAATCGAAGGCCAGGAGAGACATTGACAGGAGGAGAGTCTGCGACATACTGCGAATCGCAGGTGTTCCGTACCCCCTACTCTAAGAAGGGTGCACAGAGTGGGGACATGGAAGTCACCTCTGGGGAACAAAGGCGAACTTCGTGCGAGACCAATACTGGTGGAGTTCGCTGATGAGGCTACCCGGGATAGACTACCGGCGAGGGCGGCGATAGTGGCTCAGATTACCAAGGGAAGGGACCAGATTGTGCCGGACGAGCATAGGGTAAGGCTTGGTGATCTAGCCCCGGGAGGTAACCTAGATAGACCAGCCACGGCGCTGGTGTGAAACCTAAAATTTCAGCGGAATGCCGTACTCGGCTCTCAGGCTCCGACCCCGACAATAGTAAAGAAGCCACGTGCGGGGTCGCAAATAGTTGTTATTGAAGATGCGCTGGAAGGCGAGAATTGGCAGTACTGTCCGAAGATTGATGACAGCGCGACCCCTGCCAGTCTGGATGTTGTGGCCACTTCTATAGAGATGGATTGGGAGTCGTCGGAAATTCTGGACCATAAGCCGGCTCCATGCACCCCAGTGGGGACATCCGAAGCAAAAAACGTGTCATCATCTCAGGCGTTGCGCCTGAGAAACAGTCAGGAATGAATAACAAAAGACACCTAGGCGACGGAGCAAACGCGGTGGTGTTATATACTAACGCGTGTAGTATTAGAAACAAATGGGCGGAACTTGTCAAAACCGCTGACGAACAGAAAGCGTCAATAGTTGCCGTCAGGGAAACGTGGCTTTCTGAAGAAGACCATGTGCCGGGCCTAATAAGTAACGGTTTTGTAGTCTACAGGCAGGATCGGGAACAAGACCGCCTTGGTGGTGGAGTAGCCATCCTCGTTAGGTCAGGTGCAAACCACCTTGAGTCCCAGACCAAGATGTGCACTCGCAATATCCAGCTATGCGCCGTTACGATCGTCCTTCCAGGCAGAAGGGTTAACGTCGTCTGTGTCTACAGGGCACCAAGCACTAACCACGAAGAGGACGTTTGTTTGCTGCGGACTTTGACTGAACTAGTTAAGGACGCACAAAAGACCTTCATAGTGGGTGACTTCAATCTCCCACACATCGACTGGGTGGTTGAGGTCTGCGTGCCGGGATCGGAGGAGCAAACCTACTTAGAATGGCTGCATGATAATGCGTTGCATCAGCATATTAGGGAGAATACCAGATATAGGACTGGATGCGTTCCATCCTTGCTGGATCTAGCTATAACGAACTTCCCCAACGATGTGGCTGGACTGCATTACTGTGCACCACTGGGAAAGAGTGACCATGTGTGTGTGTCAAAATAGTCCTATGCATGCGGCAAGCGAAGGTACCCCCAAGGCTGGTAGGGAATTTCGGTAATATGGACATAGATAGGCTTCGTAATAGGGCGATGGGTTTGACCTGGGACACGGCAGAGGAGGCTACTGTCGAGGAGCGCTGGAAGACCATAAAGGGATGTCTGACTGCCCTACAGGAAGAGTTCGCACCCTTAAAACGAAGGAGTGGGGAGAGCAAACCCATGTGGAGGAAGGCTGCAATAGCCAAAGCCGTCAGACGTAGAAACCGCTCTTGGAACCGGTACAAAGCTTCCGGCAGTCAGCTAGCCTGGAACCGCTATACGAAGCTGAGAAACGAGACTGTAAGCCTTTTGAGAACTTCTAAGCGGGAATTTGAGCTCAAATTAGCCCAGTCTGTAAGACAACAGCCGAAGAAGTTCTATAGCTATGTACAGTCTAAAGGCTCAACAAGAAATGCCGTAGGTCCGCTATCCACTAGAGACTATGGTATTGTCACTGATGACCAGGGCAAAACGGACGCCCTGGGGGAATACTTTGGTAGTGTACATAGGATAGATAGTGGGGTACGAGTAGATCTGGCCCTGGTGCATCCTCCTAAGTTAAACGAGCTAGATCTCTCAGAGGAATGCGTGCGTAAGTACCCACAGGAGTTAAACAGCCACAAGTCAGCGGGCCCAGATGGCATTCATCCAGTTATCATCAAGCCGTTGGCGGATATCATAGCTCCATCGGTATGCAGACTGTACAGATCCACGTTGGACCAGGGTAAGCTGCCTCATGACTGGAAAGTCGCGGCAGTCGTGGCAATACATAAGAGTGGGCCTAAGTCGGATGTGCAGAACTACAGGCCGGTAAGCCTAACTAGCATTCTCTGTAAAGTCCTGGAGAAGATCATCCGTGCCCATACCTGCCAGCACTTACTGGAGCACTCCATGCTAAGCCCGGCGCATCATGGATTCCTGAAAAATAGATCTTGCCTGACCAATCTCCTGTGCTTCTTAGATGAAGTAACTCGACGACTGGACGAAGGTAAGCAAGTTGAGGCATGCTACCTAGACTTTAGCAAGGCGTTCGACTCCGTTAATCATCGTCTTTTGCTACGCAAGATGGAGACTTCCTGTATAGGTGGGCCAGTATATAGGCGGCTGGAGGACTTCCTCTCCCACAGGACGCTTTACGTCAAAGTGGGGGACAGGTGCTCCTGTTTGGTGAATGTCACCAGTGGTGTACCTCAGGGATCCGTCCTAGGCCCGGTCCTATTCTTGTTATTTATTAACGACCTAGCATCCACTCTTCAGTCGCCCAGCTTTATTTTTGCGGATGATGTGAAGATTGTTGGATCTAAGGGTAGGGCGGACTTGGGCAGGGAAATAGGTACCGTTCTGAACTGGGCATACAAATGGGACTTACCTCTGAACGCTCAAAAAAGCCATTTGTTGTCAAGGGCATCGCTCGTGATCAAGGGCTGTCCACCGTAGAGGCAGCCAGTAGGGTTAAAGACCTGAGGATCATCATGAAAAGTGACTTCAAATGGTCGGAGCAGTGCAACGTTGCTGCGCATAAGGCTCGTGGGGGGCTCTTTAGACTGCGATCAGCTTTGTCTTGCCGGAAGCCGGAGGTATTTGTACCTATTTACATGGCTATAGTACGACCTCACCTAGAAGGTAGCATGCAGGCTTGGTCACCCTTCTACAAAAAGGACTCCGCCTGCATCGAGAAAGTCCAACGTCTCGCCACGCGAATGGTTGAAGGGCAGAGGGGTAAGACTTACGAGCGGAGACTCCGTGACCTGAATCTCTTCTTGTTAGAAAGGAGGAGACGTCGAGGGGATCTCATAGAAACGTTCAAGGTAGTGAAGGGCTTTTCAGGCCTAAGACCAGATAGTCTATTCCAGCTGGCACAGGAGATTGGTCAGGCAAGATCTACTTTTCAGGAATCCATGCTGCGCCGGGCTTAGCATGGAGTGCTCCAGTAAGTGCTGGCAGATATGGGTGTAACGAACGTTTGAGCAATGCGTAGCCAAATTCGCAACGGATCCCGAAATCAAAAGACGATTATCCGTGATATTCTACGATACTAGATTATTACATAAACAATGACATGAAAAATATACAAACCTCAATAATACGATCACAAGGACTCAACAACGAGAAACCGAATAGCAGCGGGTGAGCAAACAGCACGTGCGTCACGCAGGTCCTGAACAAGGATGTGTCAAAGTAGCGCTCTGGGCGCGAACAAACAACAATTGGTCCATAGAAACAACCAGTTCGTAATGACAAGTCAATATTGTATGCAAATGAGTGATGTTGGGAAAAACACTGAATCGCGAGGGAAAAAGGGGGATTTTTCACGACCCGCTATTACAATGGGCACGGATGATCTTCTCCAGGACTTTACAGAGAATGCTAGTTAGGCTTACCGGCCTGTAGTTCTGCACATCCGACTTAGGCCCACTCTTATGTATTGCCACGACTGCCGCGACTTTCCAGTCATGAGGCAGCTTACCCTGGTCCAACGTGGATCTGTACAGTCTGCATACCGATGGAGCTATGATATCCGCCAACGGCTTGATGATAGCTGGATGAATGCCATCTGGGCCCGCTGACTTGTGGCTGTTTAACTCCTGTGGGTACTTACGCACGCATTCCTCTGAGAGATCTAGCTCGTTTAACTTAGGAGGATGCACCAGGGCCAGATCTACTCGTACCCCACTATCTATCCTATGTACACTACCAAAGTATTCCCCCAGGGCGTCCGTTTTGCCCTGGTCATCAGTGACAATACCATAGTCTCTAGTGGATAGCGGACCTACGGCATTTCTTGTTGAGCCTTTAGACTGTACATAGCTATAGAACTTCTTCGGCTGTTGTCTTACAGACTGGGCTAATTTGAGCTCAAATTCCCGCTTAGAAGTTCTCAAAAGGCTTACAGTCTCGTTTCTCAGCTTCGTATAGCGGTTCCAGGCTAGCTGACTGCCGGAAGCTTTGTACCGGTTCCAAGAGCGGTTTCTACGTCTGACGGCTTTGGCTATTGCAGCCTTCCTCCACATGGGTTTGCTCTCCCCACTCCTTCGTTTTAAGGGTGCGAACTCTTCCTGTAGGGCAGTCAGACATCCCTTTATGGTCTTCCAGCGCTCCTCGACAGTAGCCTCCTCTGCCGTGTCCCAGGTCAAACCCATCGCCCTATTACGAAGCCTATCTATGTCCATATTACCGAAATTCCCTACCAGCCTTGGGGGTACCTTCGCTTGCCGCATGCATAGGACTATTTTGACACACACACATGGTCACTCTTTCCCAGTGGTGCACAGTAATGCAGTCCAGCCACATCGTTGGGGAAGTTCGTTATAGCTAGATCCAGCAAGGATGGAACGCATCCAGTCCTATATCTGGTATTCTCCCTAATATGCTGATGCAACGCATTATCATGCAGCCATTCTAAGTAGGTTTGCTCCTCCGATCCCGGCACGCAGACCTCAACCACCCAGTCGATGTGTGGGAGATTGAAGTCACCCACTATGAAGGTCTTTTGTGCGTCCTTAACTAGTTCAGTCAAAGTCCGCAGCAAACAAACGTCCTCTTCGTGGTTAGTGCTTGGTGCCCTGTAGACACAGACGACGTTAACCCTTCTGCCTGGAAGGACGATCGTAACGGCGCATAGCTGGATATTGCGAGTGCACATCTTGGTCTGGGACTCAAGGTGGTTTGCACCTGACCTAACGAGGATGGCTACTCCACCACCAAGGCGGTCTTGTTCCCGATCCTGCCTGTAGACTACAAAACCGTTACTTATTAGGCCCGGCACATGGTCTTCTTCAGAAAGCCACGTTTCCCTGACGGCAACTATTGACGCTTTCTGTTCGTCAGCGGTTTTGACAAGTTCCGCCCATTTGTTTCTAATACTACACGCGTTAGTATATAACACCACCGCGTTTGCTCCGTCGCCTAGGTGTCTTTTGTTATTCATTCCTGACTGTTTCTCAGGCGCAACGCCTGAGATGATGACACGTTTTTTGCTTCGGATGTCCCCACTGGGGTGCATGGAGCCGGCTTATGGTCCAGAATTTCCGACGACTCCCAATCCATCTCTAAAGAAGTGGCCACAACATCCAGACTGGCAGGGGTCGCGCTGTCATCAATCTTCGGACAGTACTGCCAATTCTCGCCTTCCAGCGCATCTTCAATAACAACTATTTGCGACCCCGCACGTGGCTTCTTTACTATTGTCGGGGTCGGAGCCTGAGAGCCGAGTACGGCATTCCGCTGAAATTTTAGGTTTCTTACCAACGTGTAAGTCAAATCTCGCAAATCGAGCAACGCGTAGCCAATTCAAACGAATCCCAAATCCAGAACAAGATTGATTCGTAGCTTCTACGTTACTAAATTGAAATGCAAAATGGATACAAATATATACGAACCTCAAGTATGCGGCCAAATAGGCTCCACAGTAAAACCCAAAGGTCCAAATCTCCGTGGCTCAAGCACGACAGTCAGAAATGGTTCAAGGCCAAATTCAAATGTCTCACATGGATAAACAAACGTGAAAATGTGTGTTGTATGAGCGAGCTTTCCAAGATAATGTTAAATATAGTCAAATTCACAAAGCACGTTGAACATTTAGAAGGATTTTCAGTATTCGTTCTTTACACCGCCGGCCAAAATCCTTCCGCGAAAATTGTCATCTAAGGTTCAGGAAGGGGTCATGATTCTCACCCTATCTACCTTTAACTTATTGTTAGTGCCTGTGGTTACTAACTTCCTGTGTTATCTGAACGTGAAACAGGTTTTCGCCGTAGTCATCATCGCACAATCCATTAGGAATCAATTCCAAATCCCGCTGCACAATTTGAGATTGACATATTCATCAGGAGACCGGCGCATATAGTCAGAAGCACGATGAAGATGAAGGCTTCGCAGAGTGAAGTGTTTCGCAGCACGAAATAAGTCTGAGCATCACAAGCAGTAACCCATTGCAGCAACTGGTTAGACTAATTTTGTTTACAAGCATGAGCGCAGAAGTTGAACGCAGGTGCAACGCCTAATGAGATATTGCGTAAAATTGGCAGGTCACGAACCAGTGGAATTACATAAAATTAACGCACCAAATCTTCCGAAAGAAATAAAAACCGGTTTCTGATTATGAATAAATTTCGAAAACAAGTGTACGGCGGACAGTATCGAAATACACATGAACACGGAGATTGATCGAATACTGGCATCTATCAGAGTATTTCAAAGTTTTTCTGTGCACAAAATATGTGACAATCAATATTGTATAAAATGTAAATAAATGTTCTTCTTTAAAGATAGTAATAGTTTCACAATGTGCTCACAGCTAGTATGCCTCACCTGAACTGTTCAAGTGAAATACTGGTGAATTTCTCCTCTTTGCCTATGTGCACGCTAGATAGAAACTGGAACTAAGTACATTTGCAACCTTTCAGAAAAAATGTGTCCAGTTGATTAGTTGTAGAGCATGAAATGCAATAAAGTGCTGAGAAACTCGGAGCGAGGCGATCTGCGAGCTACTTTGTCTTTTGTATGTGGTTTCGAGCTCGAATCATAAACATTTATCTCGTTGTTTCCTGCTACGAGTGGATTAACTCTCTGATGTCTCGAACACGTTCTTCGTTTCTTCCGTTTCCTGTAATGTAACACAACTGTAGGATCTGTCCAATAGGCAAGGCTCAGTTCGGCGGTAGTGCAGTTTTCTTTCAGCATTCGTGCTACCTTAAAACCCAATACCAGTGCAGTCGTTTTGAGCTCGTTTAGGGATACTGACTTCAGCTCAGCAAATTTTGTTTTGGCAAAGGGTACTTTGTTTCGCCGCTGGCCATGCAGTTCCACCCAGGTACCGTACACTGTCACTGGGTCGGCAAATTTCAAGCTGCTTTGGGTGACCTGTTGGTGTCCTTTTTTGAGATATTTCAAAAGCCTCCGGGAAACTTCTCCTTTTCTCGATAGGTGACTTGACGGTGGTCTCCTGGGTATAGCAACTTCATGTTGCCCACTGTGACGTCCCGTCTTTGAATTCGCCATAGAAAGCACCGACTGATCCTTTGAGTGAACTTCGCTTTCCTGAGATGGACCGTTGGATTCAATATCGAAAGGCTGATTGTGTTCTACAGAGGCACTTCTCTCAGCAACATTTGAGCAATTTATTGATGCCGATTGTTAAAGTTCACTCGTCAGGGGTCCGAGAAGTGTCCAGCCTAGTATCGTTCACGTAGCGAATGGTTCTTTTCGATTGCTTATGCTCTGTTCAAGCACCCAGTGAGCCTCTGGTACATTGCATCCAATTAGTATGTCGACGTGGGGGCTAGACACTTCTTCGAACTCTGTGTCTCTGAGATGAGACCATCTATTGGCGATCGATCTAACAGAGTCGACTGGTCTCATCGGCAAGCTGTCTATTGCAAAAGCTTCCGGATTTTCTACGGTCCCCTCCTCAGATAAAGACGTTAACTGCAGGGTCAGCCTCTTAGAATTGCTAACATGACCCCCTGCAATCGTGCTGATAGTGAGCGAGGTAGGCTCGCCTACTAGTTCACAGCTTTCTACAAGCTCGCGAGTAATCAGCGAGGTATCCGACCCCGTGTCCAAAAATGCATTGACCCTCCTCAGTCCTTTAGGTGTCACGATACCGACAGATACGATGCCTAATCTTGCCGGTTTGAAATCATCATGTCCCGTTGAACAGAAAATTTTGGATTCATCCGGCTGAATAGGTCTATTGTTGAGAAGGCCATGCAGTAACGAGTGATGATTACCCAAGCATCCGTCTTGGTTGCATTTCACTCTTAAGCTGCATTCAGAGGCTCGATGAGAGTTGTTCAAACACATAAAGCATGAGCCAATCCTTTTTGCTGCGCACCACCGATCGGGCACACTCATCCCATGAAAGGTCGGACAATCTGGTAACCGATGCAGGGAGTTGCATAGCTTGCATTCAGCTGACCTCTCGGGTTCTTGACTTATCATGTGCATGTTAGCCAAAGACTGGGTTTGGTTACAGTCCTTCTCCACAATTTGAGATGTTGGTTCCCTTCGCGCCAGTCTGCAACTTTCGCGTACGATTTGTCCAAATCGACTGTTGGCGATAAGGGATTGACGACCTATGAACTCCGTCAAATCGTTGAACGTAGATTCCCGCTCAAGCATATTTATTTTTTCAGCTTCCTCTGCCCATCGGCTCTGTAAATCAATAGATAGACATCGGACAATGCATTCCTGTGTGTGCAATGCATTCAGATCAGACTGGTATCCTAAGTGCTCCAGTGCTATACTGTAATTCTGCATTTTTATCACCAAACTCGACAGTGATTCAGCCTTGCCCTCAGTCCTTTTTGCCTCCAATAAAACACTATCAATTAGGCTTCTAGCCACCTTGAATGGTTGACCAAACAAATCTTTCAGGATTCTGCGCGCCCTGATATACCCCATCGGTGGATCAAGCATCGCGCAGCCTTCGATAGCATTTTTGGCTCTCCCACGACAGTAATGTAATAAATACAAAAACCTTTGACCAGGATCTGCAACTTTGCACTCAACAAAATTTTCGAATTGTTTCATGAATATACAGTATTGCTCGGGGTGCCCGTCGGCAGGTCAAGAGCCAAAACCTCGGTAGTTTCAGGCTGTCTCAAGGGTTTATATTCGTCGATCACAGTGCCTTTTCGATGTTGACATTGTGAACTACGTGGACTCTTTGCTGGCTCTCTGAGACCAGTTCCTTGTGTGAGGGGCTCTGCTTCCTTTCTGGCTAACCGCATCTCGTTTTCTAATTCTATTACTCTCATTCTATAAGTACTAATATCGTCAAACGCATCGCGGTTAGAGAAATATGACCTGGCACTGACAGAGCTAGTAAACTTAGCATTATCTAGAGAATCAATAACACCCGAACCATCCCCAGAGACTTGCCGAGTTATTTCCTGTTGTCTCAAAAGGTCCTTGCTTCCTCGTCTGGGCATTTTTAATGAGTTTTCTTGTCCAGGTTCCACTTGAGTGCTGTAAGTCAAATCTCGCAAATCGAGCAACGCGTAGCCAATTCAAACGAATCCCAAATCCAGAACAAGATTGATTCGTAGCTTCTACGTTACTAAATTGAAATGCAAAATGGATACAAATATATACGAACCTCAAGTATGCGGCCAAATAGGCTCCACAGTAAAACCCAAAGGTCCAAATCCCCGTGGCTCAAGCACGACAGTCAGAAACGGTTCAAGGCCAAATTCAAATGTCTCACATGGATAAACAAACGTGAAAATGTGTGGTGTATGAGCGAGCTTTCCAAGATAATGTTAAATATAGTCAAATTCACAAAGCACGTTGAACATTTAGAAGGATTTTCAGTATTCGTTCTTTAAACAGCTCCCTGGCTGGTCGAGCCAGGTTACCTCCCGGGGCAAGATCACCAAGCCTTACCCTATGCTCGTCCGGCACAATCTGGTCCCTTCCCTTGGTAATCTGAGCCACTATCGCCGCCCTCGCCGGTAGTCTATCCCGGGTAGCCTCATCAGCGAACTCCACCAGTATTGGTCTCGCACGAAGTTCGCCTTTGTTCCCCAGAGGTGACTTCCATGTCCCCACTCTGTGCACCCTTCTTAGAGTAGGGGGTACGGAACACCTGCGATTCGCAGTATGTCGCAGACCCTCCTCCTGTCAATGTCTCTCCTGGCCTTCGATTCCCTTATAAAGGGTTCTTCCTGGTTTAGGATCAGAAGCCTGTGGGTTGAGACCCTGTCCATAAACAAGATCTGCCTCTGCAGGTCCTTCACCTTGTTTTCTAATACCAGAAGAGCAGGGTCATCCACCCTAGCCAACCCATCTTTCGCTCTATTACAGTCGCCCTTCTTTTTGACCTGCCTCGCCCTTCTCGGCTTCTGCTCCGTCCACTGGCCCTCGTCGGTCTTCTTCAAAGGAGTGGAGGCAACGACCGCCTGGCAAGCTCTCGGAACTGGTCCATTCGCTCGGATGATCGTCCTCTCGGGTGTTGATACTACTTCCGCAAACGACTTACTACAACCTGCTTGCGGTGGTTTGGGGTTTACAACCGAGGTGCTACTTGGTGGGCGTTGGTCCTGCCCTTGGGCCTGCAGTTTAAAGGCCAGACTGGCCGCCTCCTTGCAAGGGGCACAGACCCATTCAGCCCATGGGTTCTGTTTAAAAAGGACATAGATGTCCTTTGCTATCCCTGAACACCTTGGGTGAGCCCATCTCTTGCATACCTCGCACTCTATACCATTTACCACACGTTTTCCGCACTTGGGTGCTAGACCCGGGTCGGAAGCACGTGTCATACCGAAAACCCCAAAATATGAGCGGCTATAGGAGCGCAGCAGCCGAAACCATGGCCATTGTCCCTCGTGTAGCTATCAGTATGTGGCACTGGTCAACCTCGACACGAGTTCGGAAGACTGGAGGAGGATACATGCTGAATATCCCGAACTGGCCATCTTGTATCGATGTAGGAAGGAAGGAGGAAGAAGACTAACAGGAAAAGATCTAACTGGCACAAGTTATGATCCCTTTGTGTGTCGTCACTGTGGGAAGAAATCAACTATGCAATGCTCTACTCTTCCTCCGGCAAGGGCCTAACTACCTCAGCCGATAAGCAGTCCCGCAATCGCCAAGGCAGACCGTCCTGGAGTGACTTCACAACGACCTTGTAGTGAGCTTGAGTGTATCAACTAGATGGATGACGGGTAGCACTGTGGTCCTTCTGGAGTATGTTTTAGCAGACTTTTTCCCTCATTGCATACTGTCTCAGTGAACTCTCACGATGCATAATGTCTCTCGCAGTTGACGTGCGATGAGGTTTTCCGTTTTCCTCTCATTTTTAGCGGGGATTCGACGAAATACACTCGGCAGTGGTGGGAGCATGACTGGTGTGCACACCATCGAAGGAATTCTGGACGCTCGATTGGCCGTTGCCATTACCTGTTCTGTGCAAACTGAACTGAACTGAGCTGATGCAACGAAGGTCGTTGTGCCGGTACGTGTCCATGTGTCACCAGGGTGTGTGTAACGACCAGAGTGGAGGCCGCCATCTTGTTGTTCGTTTAATGTAAGTGTTGGTGCCGTTGATACACTTACTGAGCCTCGGCTCATGGAGTTTTTCCCTTTTGTGCTTTTGCAGATCAACCACGCTCACCCCCCGGCGGAAGATCACTGCTGCTTGCGTGTTACATGTGTAATAGTGGGTCTGATCTAAATTAAGATCAGATCAGATCAGATTACAGGATATGGAGGTTTGTGCCACATTTGCTTCCAGTTTATTGCACCTGAGGCTCCAGAGATCCTCACGTGCTGCAGTAGAAAGGCGAAAATATTGCACTCGTTTCAGTGGTCGCGATAATGCCGCAGGTTTCTATGGCAACCATAGTTGTCTGACCATCCGTTTCCTCTTCCTAAGAACAAGAGAACCCCGGTAGAAGTACAGTCAAACTCGGACCACACTGAGCTATGAGACATGGTAACAGTACAAGCAATCTTCGTCGAAGAATGAATGAATGAAGGTGAGACCTTGACGGTCATATTCTTTGGTTCTCTGGAGAGAACCAATTGGTTCGGTTGGGGTTGCTACATGGGTCTCTAGATTGTCGTGGTGGTGCTTACTTGGATGATACTGAAGACTTTTTATCTTTCTACTGCGTCTGCAAGCACGAGTGAGAGTGTCCGTTGTAGATAAACCGCTCGGAAATCGATCGGTTTTTGGCCCGTTTTTGAGCGGTTCTTATCATTACGCCGGTCGGTTTGCTTAGTAGCCATTTTACATGGATTAGGAATGAATTCATACGAAGATAATCGACGACCAAAGAAATAAACAATTTTTAGTCGGTGTTTTATTTGAGTATAAATTGGTTCAATTCATCGAAATGCTCTGAAATACCTCGGTATAGATCGCCCTTTTTACTACCTCGAATTGGATAAAATAAGGACAATTAATCGGAAAATCATAAATTGGGAGATGGGAATTGGCATCGTAATTCGTTATTTGGTAAAAGTGGCAGAAATTAACGAAGCATATCGCGTGATATACTTCGTTAAGCAGAAATCATTCTCACGAGGTTCGCTAGAGTTAGTCCGGAAATACTGGGAAAAACTAGGGCGCTTTCTGTTTCGATCTGAAATTTGGGTTATCCCAATGAAGCCCCAACTGGGAACCCATTGGGGCACGGTCGGAATGCCTAGCAAATCGATTTGCACGTAATTAATAATTTTTTCGTCACTTTCCCCTACCATTTCACAGGTCAGTTGAAATTTCCTGGAAGAAAATAGAAAAAGGAAGAATTCTCTTGATTTACATGTACATTATCTGACTACTTTGTTACAATACAATTTCACGTATGCATTTTGCCAGTTGGTTTTCTTCTTTCCAGTGTTATTCGAGGGAAAGTACATGAACTGGGAACCGTAGGTCGTTTGCCGAGAATCAATTAACTGGGTTGGGAAGATTTAGGGAAGCATTTCAAGACTACCAGGAAGTTGGGCTATCGCCATCGGGAACCCATCGGGACCCAATCGGGATGCGTTTCCTATCCCAACCTTTAGGCTAGGGTGTCCCAACCAAAGCCCAATGCATCCCAACCGAATCAAAATCAAATCCCAATGGGGGCCCAATCGGGATTTGATTGAGATTGCTACATAGGACGTAGTTCCAGTGATTGGCACGAACCGCTGGGAAACCTTTCAGAAACCGTCCAGAAACCGCTCGAAGACCGATTGGCATAATAGTAAAAACCGCTCGGTTTCGGAGCGGTTTGTGCCAATCGTTAGAAGTACGTGATATGCTTCGGTAATTTCTGTCACTTTTACCAAATAACGAATTACGATGCCAATTTCCATCTCCCAATTTATGATTTTCCGATTAATTGTCCTTATTCTTGGCCGTGTCTTGTAGCCACTGTCGCACAGCCGTGTTCACAACTTCTGGGTCTGTGAAACCGATGTTCCTATCACGTATGGCGTCTAAGGCCGTTGTAGGAAGATTTATGGCTTACCAACCACGAGGTCATGGTTTACAATTCGCTTGAAAGCGAACTTACCGTGGGCCCCGGAATAACTTATGTCAGTTGTCAAACTGTTACGCAGTATTCGGGGCATCACACTGCGTACAAACTTCTCCACGGAATCCGCGTTTATGGATTCCTAGGGAAATGGTCTAAATATAAATAAAAGACATACCAATTAATTGCGAATGCCGGCAATGGACATACTTCTGTGTACTTCGCGCAGCTTTTCCAATGTCGATATGGAAAACAGGTAAGCCACATCTTCGTTACCGTTTGCCAAAAGCTGCGGCATGAACGCAAGCACTTTGGCAGTATCTTGTGCAACACATGCAATCGTCGCTGTCAAATCAACGTGTAGACATCTGATCTCTTCCAGAAATGGCCTGACAGTGTGACATGATGCATTGACTGGGGGTGTTTGAGAATTGGAGGCTGCGGGGGTCATATATGACAAAATACTCACTTGACGGTCTGTTCGATGATCTGAATAGCAAGCGTGGTGGGGAAGTCACAGGAATATCCACTGCAACCATAGTTTGAAGAAAACTGAACGGTACCTCCTGGCAACTCGTAACGTGGCATTCGCGCTTTTGCTGGACAGTTTGTCAATTGTTCCGTTGTTGGTCGACTGGCTGCTGCGGTGCAAAGTATTATAATGAAATGAAACGTGGCTTACCCTGTGCTTCTGATGGGACCACCATTGGTCTTCGTGTGTCCGGTTCCTCGTCCGAGGTGGACCGCTGCGCCAGTCATTTCCTTCGAATTTCGATTACTTGTGAAATGCTGTAACAACTTACGAAACCCGTTTTGGTAGACCCATTCGAATGGTTACGTCGCTGGATGGCAACTGCTTATTCAGTTCTATCCTCTGTAATTCACCACCCGGTGAAATGTTTGCCCTTTGACATTGGGGATGACAGCAGACTTCTCATCTGCACTCAGCCAAGTCCGACTGATGACACACACATCTTTGTTGTCGTCGTCCAAGATGACGGTGAGGAACATGGATTGTGGTAACACCTGGAAGATTTAACAGTCGAAATAGTGGTTAGTAATTAATCAACAGGAATCGTAGTCTGTGTCACCCATTAATGGTGTGACACAGTGGAATGTTACATTCAACCCCTGAAGGGGTGGCAGTGGATGTGGAAGGCCAGAAAAAAGGAAAACAGAAAATTAATAATGATAATGAAGAATAAAATAATAACACGTGGAAATAGAAGAATACGAGGAAGAGAAGTTCAATGGTTTGAAAATTGGTTAGAAGTAGCAGCGAGAATGAATATGTTCTAGCTTAAGATGTCAGCTATAGAACAATCCACTTTACCAGGACTCCACCTGCAACGCGACACAGGCCAATCTCTGCTACATATTCAGTTTTATTCCGAAACAGGTTAAGGACCAGTTGTGTTTTGGGTGATGGGATATGTGTTGCGTCGTGTTTTGTGATGGCAGGGGGCAGATCCCTGCACCCCTTGCCCAGGAGCTCTTAGGCTTCCTCAATGCCCTCCGGGACTCTTTAAAAATCATAAGTTTTTTGGCAGTCTAGTATCGTACCTCATTTTATTTGTCGGCTTCCGCGGTCGGAGCTCGGTGGCTCCCTTTATCAAATCACATTCTGACCGCACTTAGTTAAGATAGGAGCCAACCGGAGAAGAGAACAAACCAGCCTTTGTTTTTTGGTTTTGTAGGAATCTTCTGTCAGGCCCAGGATCACGGCTTCTTTATAGTGACCTTTTTGGGGGCGGGCAATAGGGGTAGTGTTTAGCCGCCTTGTGTTTCGAATAATACCACTCTTTTCCCCTATGGTCGTGCCTAATGTCGCAGCGATTGGGCTGTTTGCGCGGCCATAGGCGTTTTAATCCGTAGTGGCGTCGTGCAAAAGTGTGGAAAACAGGGATGACGATAGGTATACTCAATTTTGCCTGGCTAGCCTATAAAACGGTTTCAGTTTACCCTTGTAGGTTAGGTAGAGAATTTGGATTTCAACATCATCCACTGTGCTGCAGCTTCAAGCACTGCGTTTCCTGTTACTCAGAGGGTCACGAGGTAGTCTGCCGTTCTACACTAGGTCTCCAAACAAGCTGTCCCAGTGGGCATCTAACTTCCTCTTGAAATCAGCGACCGTCTTGGCCTCCACCACCGAGGACGGAAGTTTATCCCATCGACTTACTACTTGCTGGGAGAAGAAACTTGCCCTAACTACCGCATTGCAACGGCAGTTCACAAGCTTCAGCTCGTGTCCTCTGAGCCTATTATGTGTTTCTTGGGAGCAGCTGAAGTCCCACGGTTGATTCAGTAAAATGTTGTGTAATGGAAACATTGGGTCAAAGGCCATAGCTTACTGAAAAACGCATTACTACCTTGTGCTTGTACTCATTATCTCTGCTTTATTGCCCTTGGGTCCTGGACGTTGCCATTGTCGGTGTTTATGCCCAGTCAGCGCAGGGGTGCGCATTTTAGTCCCAAAATAGTCCAGCGAGGAACTGTTTTTTAGTAATTAGTTTGAGAAGAAATTTTGTCATAGCGTTAGAATTGGACAGGTCTAAAACGTGGAAAAATAATTTTATTTTATTGAGAAACACTGGTTTGCCCTCCTGGTCAGCACAGAGAGAGAGCATTTGGTCCCCAAAGAGTCCCTCAAGGGACTAATTAGGGACTGTTTTAATAATGTGGTATAAGTTGAAGAATGTCGTCCGTTGCTTGAAGTACGTTTCATAACATGGAAGTACACCTTGACTTCTTTGTAAAATGCTACGTTTTGGTAGGGATGTTGTGCACCAGAAAGTACTCGGGTCGTGCCAAGTAGTTTTCGAGGGTGTTCACAGATCTTGTTATTTCCCCTCATAGGAAATAATGAAAGTTCATTAACTGGTATCTCAAAATGAAGTAATGTAGTAGAGCTTACCGAAATTTCAAAGTAAAGCACGTAGGCCGCTGCATCCTCGATGTGTTCAAAAATAGTCCCAAAAATGTTCCTGGGGTGTTTCAAACTAAACTGGAACCATTTTTGGACTAATTTTGGGCTACTTTGCTGACTGAGTGACTGCTGATATCCCACTATCCTTCCTTTCCTTGCTGGTTCACAAATAACTATCCCTGGGACTCCCGGCGCCCAGGATGTTAAGGGACTTCTGCCTAATATACGCTCTCTGCTGGTGTCTCTGTTCTTCCTGTGTATGAGCTGCCAGAGAACGGGTGTTATGGACGTCGGCCCAGTGTTTGTTTACCAAATACTAACACCGAGTCTATCTCGGACTCAATTCAGACCGATCGCCATCTCGCCTGTTCCCCCAGATCCGCCTTGCCCATTACAGTTGCAACCTTCGGAGATCGTTGTGGAAGATACAACAACTAGCACCTTTTTCAGGACTGCGAATACGTTTTGGAGGTGAAACATAATAAGAGTATTTTAGAAGTCTAATGGGAGGGGGTCATTCGGGACCGGATAGCGTTGAACCTCAAGCAAAGCAGTCTTGTCCCAGGAATCCCAGCACGGATTCGTACAGAAACGCTCGTGTCTGTCCAATCTCCTGTGCTGCCTGGAGGAAGCGACCAGGAGAATAAATGATAGGGAGCGAGTTGAGGTCTTTTACCTGGACTTCCAGAAGGCTTTCGACTCAGTGAACCACCGTCTACTTATGCAGAAACTACTAGGGTTTAGACTGTCAAACCGAGTGATGACATGGGTTGGGGGATGTCGTTTTGGCAGGACCTTCCAAGTAAGAATAAGGGAAAGCTTGTCTCCGACGAGAGGCATGCACAGTGGAGTACCCCAAGGGTCGGTCCTCTGACCCCTGCTATTCCTCCTATATGTAAATGACTCAGAACATGGTCTAGAAAACTCGTGTTTTAAATTTGCCGATGATGTGAAAATAGTAGGAATAGTCAACCACGGATCAGTTCAGAGGGACTTGGGCAGCAAAGTGGGACATGCCACTGAACACGCACAAGTGTGTGGTGATGAGGGGTTACCTCACAGATCAAGGGTACTGGAAGAAGAGGACGTGAAAGTAACAGTACCGGTAAAAAGTGTGGTACAGGACTTGGGGGTCATGGTGAGGGCTGATTTCCAACCCAAAACCTAGTGTAAAAAAGTAGCGAAAACCACTTCTAGGGCACTGTACCAGCTCCGTCGCACAGTCAGCTCTAGGAGGCCATCGGTGCTTGTTCCACTGTATATGACTGTCGTACGGCCTCTCTTTTGGAGAACTGTGTCCAGGCCTGGGGCCTATATCTGGTTCGAGACAGGCAAGTACCAGAGAAAATCCAGAGGCAATCTATCAGATTCTTTCCCGTGTTAAGAGGAAAAACTTATGAGGAACGCTTGGAGTACCTCAACTTATTCTCCATGGAAAGGAGAAGGGAACGAGGGGACCTCATAGTAATGTACAAGATCCTCACCGGCAGGATCAACTTGGGGACTCGCATGTATACCCTCCTGCCGCCGGGAGAAAGCCACAACATGAGAGGTCATGCCTTCAGGCTGAAGAAGAACAGGACACGGACAAGACTTCGGGCCCAGTTCTTCACGCAGCATGTGGTTAACGACTGGGATAAACTGCCAGAGGAAGTGGTCTAGAAAACCACAGTGGCTGAGCGCAAGCATCGGTTGGACAGGGCATGGACCCTAGTGTTCCATGATGGGCTACAATGACCGATAGCAAAGCACTGCGCGGATTGGCGATAGTTCGTTAGATCTTGTATTTACTAAGTTTCCATTCTGTCCATCTTTTAAGCTCCTGTACTTACGCTGCCTACTGCTTTCCTTCTACTTGTCCATTCGTTCTTTCCCGTCTGTAGCCAGTTCTCTCCGCATACGTGGTTTTCCCTTCACCCTCTACGTCTGCACGCACTACCCTCCATCATTACTTTTGACCTTATCTTTTTTGCTCCATCATCTGATCTATCTTCTCCGCTTCCTTTCTCTTAAACCTAACTGACGGGTCTGCCTACGTGGTTGTCCACTGTCACCAACTGTAAACCCTACGTGAGTGGATACTGGAACTGAAGCTCGAGGGACTTGTCGCTCCTATTGTCACAGCGCTGGGGATCCGTAGAGCCCACCTGTACAAGAAACTAAACGTCTCGGCTATCTGCCGTGGAGTCCTGGAATCGCCCTGAATCTGAACCTGAACCTGAAGCTTTGATGACCTGCAGGTAATAGTAAACGGCACTCAGACATGGTCACAGTCCTTGTCTGTCTTCAGCCGCCATGTGTGATTCGTTTCCACCAAAAAACTCATGATTGAGTGCCAATGAACGGGGAAAAGTTCCACGTTGATCTTTGTGCCTTTCATGTGAGTTTTAACGACGAGAGCTGCTTACAAAGTCATCCCGCTTATCTCAATGAAGTTTGTCTTATTTGTTTCCTAGTGTGTGAATTCTGTTCACCTTAGTTTTGGGGACCGCTGATAACCTAAGACAGGCACGTTTAATAGAGGTAAATTGTAAAAATGGCACGCTGAAAACTCCACGATCAGTCGGAATAGTTCACCGATGATTCTCTTATACTGCATCGTTGTTAAGAACCTTCTGTTACGACAAACATTTGTTTGCAACAAATTTAACCATTCTCTAGTAAGAAAAACTTCATTCTCAATTTTCCGATTGGAGATTACCATTGTTGGAGTCGACTGAGACAGATCTGTTCTTTGGCAGAATGCGATTGCATTGGCCACATCAGTAGTCATTTCTGTTGTTTCACTGTGTACAAAGATGACACTTATTGTGTAACTTTTACTATTTAGATGCAATATATTCGTTGAGGGCGTCCCCAAGTAACAAATCCGGACGGGCTTCAAATGTCTTTGGCCTGGGATCAGAGCGGGCGAGCGGGCTGGAAACGGGCTTCGGCTGGGCTCGGACCGGGTTCGCAACGGGGACCCGGCCGGATTTCGACCGGGCGAACCAAGCTGTAAACCGGCGAGGCTTCGGCTGGGCTAGGAACGGGCTCCGGCTGGGTTCCCTTGTAGGTTTATCAGGCATCCTACCTTTGCCCGTTATATTACGCCAAAAAATTCCCGCCTAACGATTTCAGTTTACATCTAGTCGTATGCAGTGCTTACGTCCCATTCCATAATATAAAAATTAAAAAACCGTTAAAAATAATGTCCGTTCTATTTATACTAATTGCAAGATGCACTGGTGGTTCGGCTTTTACAATTTACTTGTCCGTATTGATGTCATTTTCACAATTCTTTTCAGTCCTGAAAGAAAAGAGTAAATTAATTGCATCGTATACCTAGGCAATAGTTCATGAGAGATGCTGGACGGGTACTGCTAGGGTGTCCAGCCACAAAGCAGGAGAACGATTAGGGTCCTCATCCAAAGCCTTTAGTTCTAACAAGAACCTATCCGCAAGGTAGCGGGATGGCTTAGTGGAAGCCCATTTGCTTGGATCAATTTTACCGATTGAGTTGCCAATTGAAAGTGACATTTGGAACGAGAAGCGTATTCCGTTAATATGGAGCGAGTCGTTTATTGTTCCCATCTTCCAGAAGGGAACACGCAGTGACTGTAGTAATCATCGTGGTATTAACTTAATTCCGATAGTCACCAAAATATTAGCTTCGATTTTGCTGCACCGTCTTACACCCACTCGCGAGAGGAATGCCCGCGAACAGCAGGCTGGATTCCGCCCAGATCGAGGATGCTTCGACCAGATTTTTACTCTTCGCCGACTACCTGAAACGCGTCACACGCACCGCCGACCGACAATAATGGTTTTCTTGGACTTGAAAGGCGCTTTCGATTCGGGTGATCAAACAGCGCTTTTCAGTGTTCTTCATCGAAAAGGTATGCCCCAGAAGTTCGTGAACCTACTGAGATCATTGTATTCCCATACTTCTGGCCGCGTTAGAGTTTACAGTGAACTATCCGGTCGGTTCGAAACGACCAGTGGTGTTCGACAAGGATGTCCCATGTCTCCATTCCTGTTCAACTTCGTCATGGACGAAATAATGGAGAGTGCTTTGCAAAATCTTCAGGATGTAGGCGTCGAAATAGGAAATAGTGGAAAGCTGTGTGATCTAGATTACGCAGACGACGTTGTCTGCTTGTTCGAATCCACGGAACATGCTCAACGTGCACTAGATAGACTCTGAAGAGCTGTAGCTCCATTCGGCATGCGCTTTGCACCTTCAAAGTGTAAGTTGATGTTACAAGACTGGACGTCAACGATTCCGAGCTTGATGCTCGATGGGGAGGTGCTGTCAGTTGTCGACCACTTCAGTTACCTCGGCAGCAGTGTGACGACGAATGGGAGCACAGTAATAGAGATGAGCACGTGGATATCCAAGGCTTGGGCGGCATACGCTGGATTGAAGCACTTGTGGCGCCGACCTGATATTTCACTGAAGTTGAAAGGTCGTGTATACTGTGGCGCAGTGCGTTCAGTTTTGTTGTATGGTTGCGAGACTTGGAGTCTGCGTGCTGAAGACATTCGTCGTCTTGAGTTTCTCGACCATCGATGTTTACGTAGTATCGCTAGGATTGGGTGGAATAGCCGAGTGAGCAATGATGAGGTCAGAAAGCGAGTATTGGGTATTAATCCGGAGAACGTTCTATCACAGCATATCCAGATTAGTATGCTTCGTTGGTTGGGGCACGTATGGCAAACACACGTCTACCATACCGTATCCTATTCTCGGTTCCTCCTAGGGAGTGGAAAAAACCACGTGGAAGTCAACAGATGACGTGGCAGCGAGGAATGAGGAAATGTACAGCGAACTTAGGAAATGTAGGTGCTTTACGTCTTCGTGGTTGGGGTCCAAAAGAACCGTCTACCAGTTGGCTGGAGACACTGCAGGATATGGCAGCGAACCGTGAACAGTGGCGATCGTGTTGTCACTTTCTGTCGATTCAGAATGATTGATTAGTGTGCGTTTGTACAGTTAGACTGTGTATTCTGTGTGTTGGCTGCTAGGGCATTCTTTCCTTTTCCCTCCCGTGCAGGTCCACTCCCTGTCCATCTTATATATCCATACTTTCTAATTCAACGTGCAAGATGGTAAGAAAGGCAGTGGTCAGTGGGGCTTGTCCGACTGTTTGACGCTTTGCGATGATGATGATGCCTAGTCAATAGTTGATTAAGAGCGATAGAAAATCGTGTAATCAGTCACCTCAAATTGAAGAACAATATGGATAACGAAGTGTGATATGTAAAGAAAACGAAATTGGGTAGTACCTTTTATACCAACCTTCGTTTTTCAGGACTGTGTAAGCTATGGAATAATAAGAAAGCAAAATGCACAAATTCATGTATGCTCTGAGTTATTTGTTATGTGGCAGTCAGAAATGGATAAAGTAATCAAAAGGAAATGTGTACGTATATAAAACAGGTGATTATTACGGATTTCGCGTGCGAAACGTACTTTCTATGCTTCCCTGGTTCTCTGCGATCTCTTGCGTTTGCAAACCAACGCATGATGTACTTGTCTATTTCGCACAGTGGTTGGTTCCCGATTCTCTGGGAGGAAGTGATTGCATCTACGGTGTATTGAATATGTAACGATTTACCTCTTACGGCTGAAGTAAGTCTTTCGCATTTTGTGATGCACCTTTGTTGCTAGTATTAGATACATGTAACCGGGTAAATTACGATTAACAGCGTCGGAAATTCGTTGCGATGTTCCCAGAGAGTGGCATCCGAACAAGTACGACATTTCGTATCCAGCAATATTTTCCTTTTCATGCGATATCTCTGCTAAGAGGATGTCGATGGAAATGGCATGTTTTAGCTGTCAATATTGACGTACGTGATACATATGTATCATAATTTAATACACAAAACCATGGCATTACATAATATATATTGTCAATTATTTTCACATTAAATGTTTATGAAATATATAGAGTAGAGTAGTGGCATAGTACAGTGGTGTGCATGTCGAACCCATTAAGGAACCCAGGGCTGATCGCAGCTGGGTCCGCCTGGTTGAAACCCGGTCCTAACCTAGCTCCAGCCCGCTCCGAACCCGGTTGGTCAACTAATAGCGCATAAACCTACAGTGAGAGGTCACAGGTGGTCCAAAATAACATTACATGACACAACTGGTTTATCTTTTGGAAAATGTGACTCACCGTAAACGATTATTTGGATATTGTTATAAATATACAGACTGTTGCGGTGTATGCGACCAAAGATCAGAGCTACGCAATGGAAGCCAAACGCTGATTTAAACAAACACCTCTGATATTTTAACGCAATCTCTGACAGCCATACTAGAAAATGCTTATATTTTTGAGTTCTTTAGAAAAAGTTATGACGATCTGTATAATTATCTATCATTAAAATTGTTGATTAACAAACCCTTCCTAAAACCGTTCCAAGCCCAGACCATCGAACGAGCTGTGTACTACATGGGTTATAGGTTCGTGTGACGAACAAACCCGGTGCGGGTCAGGTGATTTAGGGCGTTCGACTGCCACTTCGGAGGTCCTAGGTTCGAATCCCCACCACCATTGATAACTTTGATGGTAGATAGTAATCCACTATCGTCCGGATCGTTACCACACGTAGCCTGTTGGGACCTTATGTGGTTCTCCACTCCAAGTCTGGTGATCTGTTTGCCGGTTATCCCTAGCAGTGCAATGGGCTTTCGTGGCTATGAGGTGTATACCCTGTCCACTGCACTCACACACAAGCATGTGATTATATATATATATATATATATATATATATATATATATATATATATATATATATATATATATATATATATATATATATATAGATGCGTCGACCCACACTTTCTTAACCATAACCCACAATCCTTTAGCCATGCGGCTGGTCAGTCAGATCGGAAGCATCGAAATATTGTGATGTCAAGAAATGTTGGGACAATTTATTTTGTTTTACGAAGGTTTCCGTTGCAAAGCTGACAGAACAATTCAGAAAGTGTGGCAATCAAATGCTGCACAGTTGGCCGTGGTAACGGTATTAAATGCTACACTGGAAATTGATTAAAGAGGGTCGAAGTGATGCGCCCGTATCGTCAATCTGGGTGACACAGCCCGTATGACTGTTGCATTTTCAGTGATGGTAATGGTGTCAAATGTTGCATCATAAGTAAACTGATGACAACGGCACAGCATACGATCGTCACACTTTCTAATTTATTCGGTCAGCTTTGTAACACCAATCTTCTTAAAAAACAAATTGTTCCAACATTTCTTGACATCATACTATTTCGATACTTTTGATCCGACTGGACTGCAGTGGCATGGCTCAAGGTTGTGCGTCAAGGCTAAAGGTCCGTGGGTCGTGACTAAAAAATCGTGGGGTTTGGCTGAGGCTTGATAGGAAATGGTGTGGACGAACGTTTGTGAATCATGTGCCATTTTTATAGGTAAAAGTATACGGAATCGTAATCGCTGTGACAACTTTACATCCGTGATCTGATATTTTGATAGTTACTGTAAGCTAGGATCTGTTGAATGTAAAGTCACGCCGCTTTCAGTCTTAAATACACACGTATTATCACTTTGGACAACACTTTCAAAACCAAGATTATCATGTCGCTTTTATTGTTCTCGTGGTGTCATATTCTCCATATAAGCAGCTGGATAAGTGCTTTATCAGAACCCTCTGACTAAGATCTGTCTGTATATTGGATTAGTCTGTTTATGTACATGGCTATTGGATGAATAGAGAAGCTGATTAGTATGAAAGCCGGAAATCGGTAACCTCTCTTGTTACATGCTTGTGAAGAAATAGAAGGAATAGAAGCATGAAATGAAAAGGACCCGAAAATAAGGTCATAAGCGAAAATCCTGAGGACAGGGAAAAGCCCGAATGCAATTAAACAACTAGCCGCGACACTTAGCCATGTCAAATAATGTCCGTCCGTCTGGCAGGTCTAGTGGACCCCAATCCGGAAGTCTGACACGTCCTACTTGGTCTAATTTTTCATACCTTTTTGCCTTGTCATGGAATTACGACCTCGACCCCCCTTCCAACCACTACCTGCCTCGGTGAAAAACGTACGCCGAGGAGGTCCATCGATGGGCATGCGCGACACATGTCCCAACCACCTTAACCTTTTTAGATTCGCTACTTGTTCCAGTGAGTGACCACTGGTTCCCAACACCTTACGTCTGATCTCGGCATTGCTGATACGGTGTTCCCGCCTTTTTCGAGCAGTGCTACGAGAAATCGATGCTCCAACATCAACAGTCTTCGCCCATCTTCTACTCTTAATGGCTGTATTTTTGAGCCGTATAGAAGAGCGGAACTAACCACCGCACTGTCTACTCGACCCTTGGCAGACAACCGGATGTCACGCCGGCACCACAAATGACTGAAATTGACAAAAGCTAGTCGCACCCTCTGTATACGGGATGACAGTTAATCCGACATTTGTCCATCTGGTGAGATGTAACTGCTCAGGTAACAAAATTTACCCACCTCAGCTAGAGCTTCCCCCTCCTCCCGCCGCTGACATAAGATTTAGAGTAGAGCAAACCCAGTCCTGCAACAGCATTTTACACTTTGAAGGTGCAAAACGCATTCCAAACATTGCAACTCTGTTGTTCAGGCTATCTAGAAGAACTTACAACTTGCTTGGATCTTCATTCCAAAAAACAGTGTCGTCCGCGTATTCTAAGTCAGACAGTTGACTGCCTTATCAAAGATTGGCGCCGCTGTTCTCACACGGGGATAGAGGTGTCTCGTGAACCATTTGAAGTACAAAATTGAAGAGAAAAGGCGATAAAGGAAAACCCTGGAGAATACCACTTCTCCTAGTGAACTCGGGTGAAAGACCGCCGTAAGCACAAACTCGGCTCCGGCCGTTTTGCGTGCAAGCATTCGAGAAGTGATATAAATTTATCTGGCACACCCTTTGATAAGAGGCAGTACCCAAGATCTGCGAGGTCGACTGAGTTGAATCCCGCTTTCAGATCAAGAATGGCAGAAGTTTTTGGCCTAAGGAAGGTCTGTCTATGCTCTAAAACTTGTCGGAAGGTAAGGATACGGTCGATACTACTCTGACCGGGTCTGAACCCGGATTGATTCTCACGCGTACGTATTTCACGGACGTTCGATAATCGACAAAGCAGTTTGAATGCGATACTTACCAATCTAATTTCTTTGTGGTTTTTACAAGAAGGCCTGTGGCCCTTATTCTTAATCGGTCCAACCACCGACTCACACCATTCCCTGGGAATCTGTTGACTATTCCAAATTACTCAGAGAAGTTTTGTTAACTCCGAAACAAAGTTTCTCCTTCATCCTTAAAACAGGATGGAGATAACCCATCCGGTTCTTCGGCTTTGTAAGATTCCTCTCGGGTAACCTCCAGTTCTGATGGAGTAATGATATTTACCTGCATCATTTCTCCAGGTATATTCGGAAGGTCCACTGTAGAAGTAAGCGACGATTTTAAGAGTAAATCAGTGAGCCTTCGGATTCCTTTATGAACTCACACCGGGCTTCCACGGACCATGGACTGCCGGCAACCAAACTTCAAGACATGGAGTAGAGAAGCACGCAAGGTCTAAATTGGCGGGTGTCAACGGGGTTGATTACAGTAGATTAATACCTACCACCGAAGTGACCGGTAGTGGCGAAATCCAAGCCTCTGACCTCCGGGGTGGAAAGTTAGCGCCCTGAACCACTCAACAAACCGCGGTCGTTCCTTCTTCTTCCTAGCACCTGACATAAGGCCAAAATAATCTTACGGTATACATACATGCATACACATATATACATATTTTGTATCTGCCATCTTATGCAGTAAAATATTTTATGAGGGTTTTTCCATAATTGGTGAAGTGGATTAATATTCTATGTATTCTTCAGAATTTACACTCACTGTAACCGCAGTACATTAATACACACGTGTATTGTAAACTTATTCAAACTAAGTGATGTTCTTGCAATTCAGATCCATAACTTAGTTTCGTCCTATAGTGCTACGGGGGCATCATATTTTGCCATTAGCAACTAATGACTAAGGTTATTATAGAAATTGGAATAATTATGAGCATTTTATGAAAGCTGATTGACTCATAAGGACAGGTAGTAAATGACAGACTGAGTTGCTTATTGTGCCTCCGTTTTTCATTGTAGTCTATGGTATTAGGCTCTGAAAATCTTCCTGGATAACATGAAGCGATCTCATAGCCTTCGTTCCTAACTTAGGTTGGCAAAACAACGAAAACATTAGGCGGTAGACATAACCGTATTTTAAATCAATACAATTAAAATAAAGGAAGTTTCCATAGAAAATTCAATCATGCACTTTCTTTTTCCCTGGGTTGTCCTTAAACTTCTGGAATAGAAAACAACAGGTTATAATTCAGAGTTATAGCAATACAATTGATCAACATAAAACAACGGACAACTTCAACATCACAGAGCAGCGGTTGTTTTATGCAAGTATATGCGAGCAAATAGCGTGGCGGACAAGCTCGTTTCCAGTTATTCTTCGGAGTGGCAATGGGATCACTTTTGTAATCTTTTATTTGCTGATATCTTCGTGGCAAAACTCAACTCGAATCCATAATCCGAGATTTTACCCTGTACAAACGATACGTAGGCGCCATAATATGTGTGACAGACACCAGTGTGGACATAAACCTACTTAACCATTTTACCGCTACCCATCTAAATGTCAAATTTACTTTGAAAAAAGAAAGGGGTAATAGTCTGTCGTATTTAGATGTATGCATAAGCTGTTGGAGTGACTGCTCAGTTCGGTTGCCAGTGCATAGAAAAGCTACGCGGAACGGGCAACACACCCATTTTCACAGTTTTGTACCCCTCAGAATAAAGGGAAATCTCACGCGGCTTGGTTAATGGAGCAGGGAAAATGTGCTTCAAAACACGATGAGAAATGAACTTTTTCTGCGGAGTGTTTTCTTATAAAACGGCTATTCTGGACGGTTTATTGACAAGACGATGCAAGGCAATGAAGAGAGATCAAAGGTGCCGCAAAAAAGCCTTTGTGTGCGTTTGCCACCCAAAGGCGATACGGAAGCCGAAATTATTCAATGACGATTATCAGGAGTAATCTATAGAACATTCTACGATACGCAATTGCAAATTCTGTTTGTTGCGTATTTGATTGTGTGGTTTCGATTAAAGAATACAGTGCTGAATTCCGCAACCTCTTTTTGTGTGCATCAAGTTACCCGTTCCTGTGGAACTAGTTACATTAGTCGCTCGACTAGGCGCTTATTCGAACGCGTTCGTGAACACCACCCGGCTTGGCTGAACACGAGAGCGATGAAGACAATTACGAGTGCTGTGCTTACATTTTGTTGAGTCATACCACTCAGTGGAGGTGACAAACGCTTCTCGCATCGTTTACAAACTCCGGGGAAGGCAGTCAAGTGTCGCATCTTAGCCACAGCCGAAGCCGTGAGTATTTGCCTCTCCAATCTTCCCCCTGTGTGCTCAGAAACAATTTGTGCAGGCACTTAAGCCCTCTTGGCCCACGTTTTGTTCCCGAATACGTGTGCAATCACTTGAACATTCCGCACTACGATCAGTTTTACATACACACACGTGCAGAGACAGATTTGGATCACCATTCCCCTTTATCATTTTGTGAGTCATGGTGTTAAGTAATAATATGAGTACAAACAACTGAAAACGAGCTTGTTCGCCACTGTCTTCAATGTGTTCTGCGGGATTTTCCAGACAAGTATATGTATCGATAAATTACCGTACAGTGAAAATACAATGTATTTATCTATTCACACCTGTTAGTTATGTGCACTATTGGCGATGACGTGCATTAATTTACAATTGAATTTTATGAACCTCATTCAAATGCGGTTCTTCCCTTCAACTTCATACGGTTGTACCAATTGACGCAGAAAGGGAAATTAGTTCCGACAGCTTTTGTCAATTTCGCTGGCTATTACTATGCTATTGCGGTAGCACATTGTGTCACATCGTCGAGGATCACCACCTGTCTTGAGTGCGGCGAAATTGTGTAATGTAAGCGAATCTTCAGTTTACGGATTGTTAGTAAACTAAAGACAGTGAAGTGCACACGAATCACTAGTACACCTTACCACCATTGGTAGATGGAAGAAAAGTGCGGCACTGGCCCGAGTTTTTACACAGTATAGCAGCTAGTGAGATCTCAAATCAGGTGACTGGCGAAAAATGGTGTAAGTACACAGGTTGCTCGCAACATTTTACAGCCCAATTAATTTGCAAATTTCTCCCGTCTTTGATGCTTATATCGTCCCTCGGTATGGTACCCCCTAGTAGAACCGACGGTTAATGTACATGGTCTATACACAGTTTTGAACATACACAAACACGCGTGATACCGCGCAGTACAACATCAGTGTAAAGATTCAATGAGGTTGGACATAGAAATTCAGCTCGACATATCAAGAGAGTCCTTCAAATTGGTTGAGTCCAGATCCCGTGCTATCCACCACAGTTTATCTCGTATTCACCAAACACTTCGTTTGTTTCCCATGCGCTCAGGCCACTTATTTTTACGCAGACCGCCACCCTTGACGTCCACACCCGCGTGATAATTTTTTGTCCACTTCCATCGTATCACAACTTTAGCATTGTTTCTGTAACGAGTGTTGGCTGACTTTAACCAGTATGTCCATTTGTTGGATTTGTATGTACGTATGAAACTGTGATTCCTAACAAATTTTATGACTCACGTAACCTGTCTCCCTCGTTCTGTCTCTGTTTGCACTGACCCACTGGTATCCACGACTCGCTTTGTTATTACGTCGCAATTGTCTGAGTTACTTCACTAGGCCCCACCAGAGCGTAATTATATATATATATATATATATATATATATATATATATATATATATATATGTGCCTCCCACAAATAATGACTTCCTCTGTGAATCACTTGACTCGCTCTTATATCGCCGTTTCGAACGTTTCTTGTTGATGCCTACAACTTTTGGTACGTTATTTTCATTGCTTGATGATTTGTCCTGCAGTACACGCAATAAAGCGAGCTTGTGTTCTCTTCTGCGAGACTTGGTGTTTGTTTATTCGCTAGTCACTCAATTACCTGATGGTGTTCCTGTACATAAGTGACATTCGAATAAGTCCTTCTCCGGCGCAACCTCACTTTCTGATTTGGATCACCCTGGATTTTATTCAACCAGTGATCGAGCTATGATCATTACGATTTTTGGAAGCTTTCATTTGGACGACCGGTATTCGTCCCTATACCATCTCGATCTTGACGTTTATTTTGACATTGGACATTCGGTACCCTGGTTTCTGCAACGAGGACTGAACAGTAGTGCGTTCGTTTCGTACCACATGTTTCATTTTCTGTCTGTTCATCTGACCATACTTCTCTGCCTATTTTCCTTTACTACTATCATCTCATTGTTTTGACACTGACATAATGTGCCCTTGTATTGACTCTGAAATTTCTTACCTACGACTCTGCGTCATCGAACAACATAAAAACGGCGTAAAACTAAGTACAAATTAGTTATGTTAATCTAAGTTAGTTTTTGCTGGTGATTTTATACAAACAAACCCAGTCACCTCCAGGTCTCTGCAGTTTCACGAGGAAGAAAGGTAATTTTTAAGGGTATGTCAGAATGGAAGCACACGATGAGTAGCACGTGCTCGAATCTGAAGGATAGAGTCATTTTGCTTTCGGATGCCTTTTCGTGACCTGGAAGTGACTACAATATCTTTTACCGTTCTCTGCATTCTTTACCACATGAACTATAGAAGAGTGAGTTTACTACGGTAAAAGGATATAATCTACTCATGAAGGAAATAATACATAAAACACCGGCTGTCACACAGAATGTGCAGTCAGATGATACACATACATAGTCATCACCATCAACGTTGTACGACAAAAGAGACGTTAAGAGGGCTTCATCGAACGGTGTGCTGCTCACCATTGATGTGAACTGAGGATGACAGCTCGATTAATTTGATCGTGCCTGTATATGCTCAAGCATTCCGATTTGATAGAACAGGATACCTTGATCGCAAGTACTAACGGCTCGCCATCATATCTCTTAGTTCCCGTAAACAAACCAGTTATAGGATCCTTTCAGCGATCAAGAAGGAATATTAGTAGAACATACTCTCCCTAGTCTCTCCGCGTAACTTCTAGAAATCGTGTTGACTTCTGTGGGGCCGTTCCACCCTGAAGCAGGAACCGGAAACAATGGGCAGTGGTACAGGTGGATTCCCGCCATGTGTCCCAGTTAATACAGATTATTTTCCTGTTTTCATGTTCACGTTTCCAAAGAGTTACTCTAGAGAACGCATGCAAAACGAGTGTTGTTGACGACCTGGTATTTTGCCCATAAATTTCTCCACCCAGTCGATATCAGGACTTTTTAGACTCCCCTTAGGGATGACTCGATGAACGAGACTGTTTTAGTATTTGGACCTCCTTTTATATTTGGTTTTCATACAGTATGTTGGCATCTGCATTATTCCACTCATACAGAGGAAATAAATGTTGATAGTACACGCTGTGGTAGTTGATCATTTGACATGAAATTAACAAGTAACGGTCAGCATAACCTTCCTGATTTTACTTTTGTAATGATGAATTTTCGGCCGACGCGCTATCAGTCACCTGACACCAGTTTTCTAGCTTAACCACCAATGGTTCTAAAAAGTGAATTCCCGGTTGGTGGATATCTTTTACAGAAGTTATAGTTCTCCCGCTGATGGAACAGCGAATCGAACTACCATAGATCAGAAGACACCTTTGTGAAGTCTTACGATGAAGGTTAGCTTTTCCTGCCCAATACCTGAACTTATATCTGCCCAACTTTCTTGTAGGATTATCATCATTAGGCCCAGGTGTGCCTGGATATTTGAAAAGTTCAACTACCATTGAGGATCAAGCTCAGAGTACATCGCAAGAACGGCATATACTAAATGTGTGGAACTTACCGTCAGCCGTCAGACGGCATCGCTACTCTTTTCCCAAGGATTGGACGTTTAACCCTTTATATACTATTAAAGAATTCCTCTTCTGCTCAATTTTACTTAGCCGGATATTTTATATTCGCCTGCATCACACCACGCTGACCATAAATTTCCTAGTTTGCTCGCTAAAGAGTTTAAACTTATTCGTATCACGCAGTTACTTGCGAGTAGTGTGTGGGATTGATGAATATTTGTTTAGCTGACTGTCCTTTGGACTCCACCTTCCTCGCAGTGCAGGTTGGTCAGATGACCTGAGGTTTGTGCGTGAAAGGTAGAGTCCAAAGGACAGTCAGCTAAATAAATATTCAAGCTTATTGTTAGATCCCTAAGGTATTTCTGTGTTCAGCTCGCCCAACACACAGTATCAGAAAACCATCACATCTCTCTGAATTTTTCGTCAGAGCTACTGGATAACTAATGGCATTCCTTCTATCCAGAGCGGAGTATGTGTTTCAATGTCTTATAATAAGTCTCGGTATAAAAAGTTGTCTGTCCCTATCGGCGGTTACAAATCCTCTACAATTCCGTATCTTCCAAGGTTCCTTACAAACTCAATTACTATCTCTAACGGAATGAAAACAGATTACGCCGGGTACCCCCTTCATTCATGTTTGGAAATTTTTATTATTATCGGGAATGTTTTAGAGTGATTGCTTAGCTGCTGAGTATTCATAACCGGGTGTATACAACGTTTTGCTTGACTAACTGACTGAAAATGCACCCGCAAAGTCAAATATTGCACCATGAGTATAGGTTACATGTGTAGATTTATCAGCTTGCTAAACAAATGCCATGCATTCACCATATGTTTGAACATGAATTGAACCATTTATTATCTTCGAAATATCCAAATTCCTAGTTTCAAATAGTAAATAAACTGATGAAGCTTGAGCACTGCAAAAATCGGTGTTCAAACCCCGCTGTAGTCAACCCCTATCCACATTTGGATCGGTTCATCTTCCACCTTGTTCTACCTATCTAATTTTTCAGCATCTGGAATGCATCCAGTTTCCTGAAACAAGAACCTGTGACTTCCAGTTATGGTTTCTCGACCCGTCGTTAAGGGTATGCTGCAAAAATGTGCCTGAGTAATCAGTTTTGTTTTTCAGCACCGGATATTGCACCTTTGGAATCACTCAACTGGTTAATTCACCATTCGTTTACACACGCCCAATTTATTCAATGCAAAGAGCTCATCTCTGGTGCTCTTCGTTTGAGTGGGATGCCTTTAGAATACCCGTTGTATTGCTCGGGAATGATTTATATGCGAGAAAGCAACGCCTTGGATGCTCTCACTCAGTTTCAAGCTTGTGCCCAACGGAATCCGACATCAGCCAACTATAAGAAGCAGTGTGCTCGTTGTCTGTGAGTTAAACCATTCCAAATTTTATTCCCGATCATCCGTTCGCCTTATTAGTATGTAGTATTTAGTTGACGAATAAGTCATTGCGGTTCCTAATTGACGACGATGACCATGAACGTTCTGGCCGTCCCGTTAAGTTTGATTAACACCAGTCGTAACACTCCGTTCGTGTTATTCCATTTTCCGTGTTTTGCTACCGACTACTATCTCAGTAGTCAGACTCTATGACTGGAACGCGCGTTCTCCTTATTTTTATTGGTCAATTCTTCTGATCTCTGCTCTGACCGGTCGGCCATCTTGAATCCGGTCATTTTTACGCATGGACCACCAACAGACAATGTTTTCTGCTTGAGACCGTTGGTAGTTCACCTCGAATGTAGGTTTCGCTCTTGTTATCAGTTTTCATTGTTTGTTGCGCCATACATGACTAATGTAATTATTTTATCATTACAGAACCACTAACACGTAATATTTACCGAGAAATTCGACTGTCTTCTGACATTATATCGATCTCGAGTGCGTCTGTTCGGGTGACAAGCCAGCGTAGATCGCGAACAAATGATTTGCCGTCTGCACCAGTTGGATCATCTTCATAAAAATTCGCGCTCATGAACCGGAGAACTGGGTGGACGATTGATGTGTGATCAGAAGACTGTTATGAATCGCCTTCATTTACTGGGAAAAGTTGGAGAGCTCGGCATTTGGGTTCGAAAACTTTTTAACCTTAAGGATGAAGTGGTAAATAAAACGAAGAGTACATCTTACTATCAAATATGATCAAGTTTCCTTCTATTTAATGAAGAAATCCAATAAAACCGCAATGAAGTATTCCTCACTTCAATTGTATGGTATTGATAGACGCTTCATTATACCACAACTGTCGGAAAGAACTCAGACTGAGTCCAGTGTGATGAATTGTTTTGAAAAAATAGTGCTACCACTTATGTCCACTGGTCGCATCACAGGATGAAACTAATCCATTTTAGTTTAAATTTTTAAGTTAGTTTACCTACATTAACTAGTTTTAGATACACAATTCCCATATCATTATATTGCACGTTTAGAACAGAATGTTTTTCAATAGGACAATCGCACGTCGATCGGTCATGATATCAATCTTGAATGGTTGTTTTGATGTTTCTCAAAACATTTTCATCAGTCAATTTCAGTAGAGAAAAATTTGCTTTTTTTCAAAATTGAATCACCATATAGTCAGTATTGGCGCTCCTCCAACTATAGACGATTTGGGAGGTTGTTTGACTTAGTAAGCCAGGAACTATCATTGGTGCATATCTAGCAAGTTCGGTCTTGCTTGATAAATCTGCTTTCGGACGGTGTTATCAAGCAGTGTGTTGTCTGCCTGTTGGGTTTGAAGTAGTCTTATGGAAATTCTGTGACCTCCTTGATAAGAGTATGCCGGTGAATAAAATGGTCATATCACAGGAGAAAATTCGTCGTCTAGTTACATCCGGTGGGTTCATAATGTCCATGCTTTGATAAACTGATGTCAAAGGGTTCGACTGAGTTCTTCTTGTCGAGTGTAAACCTCAACCGCTGTTTGGAAGAAATGCATCGGTGATAATTCCTACGTTAGACGAGAAAACAACTCAATACTTCCATGGTTTTTGACCAATTTAGTCTAACTTCGGTACGGCACGATCAGTTATATTCTAACTAACCTCAATAATCAGACCGAGATCGATAAAGCCCAGCACGGTTTTTCCAATAAATCGGAATCTATCATATGATTCATCATGCAGTATCAACGTCCAGCTCGTCATTGAAAGCCACGGACGCGCCGTACACTTGTTTCATTCTCGTCAGGATTCATCAGCAATGCAAACCCACCGAGTCGCTATTGGGTCTCGAACCTGGGATGAACTGTTGTAAGAGTTGCATACCCTGCCACCCGGCTATCCGGTCCGGCTCTCGACGGTTTGTTTTAGATCAAAATTACACAACACACAGTCATAGAGTCATAGTATATGCAAATCAGACCGCTCGCTGCGTATATTAAGTCTAATTTTTTCTTTCGATCACGAAATTCTGAGGTTCTGGAGGGTGCAAACTCTTTGAAAGCATTTTCCACAAGTTATTAAAACAGTTCCATAGTGGACAGTTGTCGGAAATACTTGAACATATCACCTTCTGCGTATTGTAAATGAAATTGGTAGGTTGCATCAACGCTTAGCCTGGCCCCGCTAACGTCGCGAGGTAGCGCGGACTCGAAAGAGCGGATTTTGAGCAGATAAACTTCAAAATTCAAATGGACGAACCGTCACTTGCCATTCGGCCGTCGGTCCCAGTATCTATAGCTATCTTACTCAAGGCGGAATGGTTCATAAACAAACAAAGCGAAGGAAACGTTGACTATTTTGAATGAAGAACGTGACCAGAAAGAATATGGCCTCTTGTAATGTGGTCAGGTTGATAAAAAAACCAAAGGGCCAGCTTAGGCGGAAATGAAGAGATGCACTAGACCAAGAATGGTCACTTCTTAGTCCCATGGACTCAGTTTCTACAACTGGAACTTAGGTTATCTGACCAATCATCACTTGTACTTGAATATGCTTGAATTAAATCAATGCCACTCTGAACAAAATTCAATGTAATACTGAGCGCAGTCCATGCAACACGTAGATGCCCAACCCTGTTTAAACCCGTATCAGGATCGTGCCACAGGTGTCGCTGCACTCTTCTTCATGCGCATTCTCCATCTATGAATGAATAAACCTAAAGCTAATTATACCTATTCATATAAGAAAAAGATCCATCTCTCGCTCCTTCAGGGATGCCTGCCAGTTTAATCACTTTGATATCAGGCTAACATTAGTCAGCTAATGCCGTCCAGTGTTCTCCCATGATCAGCGGATTCTTCGTCAGATTTGATGTACGGCTTTTTCATTGAACGGAGTAGTTTGGACGATAATCTACCAGCGGTTCCGCGTACGGCTGGTGTCGATGGTGCACCTAGAATTGTGGCTATTTCATGTGGCTTTTTGAAAATGACTTGAAATTATTTTCCCATGTAAAACATGACGTACGGAAATCTACAGAGATAGCAGCCAATTTCAACACGGTGAAGTTGACTCCTCAGATCTTACTTGAAAATACCCGCATACTCTGTTTGCATCAAATAGTCTCTTGCTACTGGTACCGCAATATGGACATGGGGCAATATTTTATGGTCTGCTTTTCGTCCCTCGGAGTTTAGTGGTCGGAAATGGGAATAATCAGTGAAATGGCCCATCAGATTTTCACCCCGATTTCGCGAATATATTCGTTGGAAGGAGAAAGAAATCATATCGAACACTAAATGTAATGGCATTAAACAAGACGGCGAGTGTCACTTCTTTTGCCGACAAATGATGCATACATAAAACAGTGTCGTTGATGATAGTCACTATCGACATCATCGTCATCATATAACGGCAGACAATAAAGCGCAATTTAGTGCACTATGCACTCCACCCCCCACCCCCTCTCCACACACACACACACACACACACGCACTCCTCGCTTTCCCTGTCGATACAGGTGAAGGGTAACTTTTCTCGGTGATGAGGGCGGATGAGGAAGGAATATCAACGAAATTCCACAGTAATTACCCTGCTAGGTACACGACCTTACCGTGTACCCATACGAGCGGTTTCATATATTGTGGTGTAGACAATGAATATGGTGACACCCTAGGGAGGTCGAGCTTCTCAACTTACTACTCAAAACCTTGTTAGTAGGCAAAATCATGCAGATACCACAAAGTAAATAATGATGTCAGCTGGAAAGTGTGCTCGAGAATTGGATGACAGAAGCAAGTTAGCAGACTTTACCGATATTTAATGTCTAACAATGGCTCTAGGCTCCACACTAACAGTAAACAAAGAGTCCATAGATGGTATATTCCTAAGTATGTGGGGTACTGATGAAGTGTGCTGAGGTCAGTAGTACAGATGAATTACCCCCAAGGGTGCAAACTGAATTTGCTCTCATTTCATCGTCAGCGTTAACATGTTTACACAGTGAACTTTTGTTCCGTGAGAATTCCACGGGCTATGCTAGAATGGCATCCTGACGCGAGTGCATGTTAAGTGCCTGAAAGACATTTGGAAGACTCTAAAAACGATCACCTTGACTGAAGTGCTTGCTGGTAAAGATGCAGCGAAGTGCCCCGAAATATGTGCTATCTAATGCTCTTGACTTCTGTGCTCAAAGACTATTATTGCATCAAACGTAATCTGAGATGAGTACGACTGGCCCGGCCAGCTTACCATCATCACTTAAGTGTCCCATTGAATGTTGTTGTCATACAATATTTTGTTTTTCACTCTGTAGGAAATGTAAAGTTGTTGGTATTTGTTCTCGGGACTACAATGATGCATTCAATTGTGTAACGACAAAAGTTTTTCTGAATATATTAGGTGTAGATGGTAGCCCGTCGTCTACCGGAGGTCATTTATCTGACCTCTTTACCAATCGCAAATAACTAACACGTGGTCGTGGTCACAACGTCTTAAGTGCTTTCAACGACTGACTTACTTCGGAGTATCACTCAATCACTGTTTCTGTCCCACGTAAACTACTTCTTAAAATAGAGTATTTTTTCGACAGTGAGTAACTTATTGACCGGTCTGTTTTCTTTCTAAAACTGACATAGTCGAATCATTTGAACACTATGTTAACCTTTCACGTGGTTCGCCGCCAGGCATTTCTCATGATGCTTAAAATGAACGCGTCGAACTACTTGACGTGGTTGACATCATTTAATAAATCTGAATAATGATTCACATCAGTATCATCATGGAATTTTTGGTGCACTGCTTCAGCTTAAATATAGACTTTTGATGGGGTGGATCTAATCTGCCGTTGGACACAGAAATAGTTCCCACAGTGTAAGGGAGATGACAGCTTGCTTTCGGGCTGCTGGCAAAGAAAGCAACACAAATATGGAGTGCCTAATTAATAAGAGGGGACCGTGAAACAACAGTTATGAGGGATCTACCAATATGAGACATTCTTGGCTGCGAACTTAATGTTTTGGCTCTGCCTTTGTTTCATAGGTATATCCTGAATATATCCTGAGTCTCGATAGTAGGAGAGCATGCTCACTGGTGGAAACAGAACAGCATATAACAGAACGGCTAACCAGACTGTGTAGATCTTCTAGAATACTGGTTAATCGTTCGCCGGTTTTAAAGAGAACCAGTGTATCGTTTTCCACTTAAGATCTGCGCCGTGTTTTCTGTTACAGTAGGTGGCCATTGCTGAACCCCCGTCCTGCACGGTGCCCACAAAGACACTCATGAAACCTCTATAGTGGTGCATCGACCCTAGTTTTTGAAAGACATGGTGATAATTTTTTCTTATCGTATGGTCTACGTACAATGTATTTTACAATGAATCAACCTTATCACCACCGTGTATGATCAAGCAATTACCGCTTTACATGGTGGCGGGCATAGATATGGCTAAATAAACACACTCGATTAAGTGCCCGAAAGCCACCCAAAGACGTTTCTCTGCCTCCAGTCTTCGAGTTCGTTTAGTGTTAGTCACAGCGAACGGTGATTATCGTAGTGCTTATAAATGGCAGGAGATGGAAACATTTTGTTTACGTTTATCCGGGCAAGATATTGTTTTCATTCTGCTATCCCAATGGAACCGCTGTGTCGTTGTCTAACCGTCATCTCCCGGACAACAGCGTTTTACTATCTACCACCAAAGATGACCAGATACATCATCATTTTCCCCAGAATATTCCACCGCTTTCGATTTACTGCATACTCCGTTTTCTGCAGTTTTCATCCGGAGAAATAAGTATAGGAGGCTTTCATTCAATCTAATAAACAGTACTGGCTGAGAGTCAAAAAGAAATCTCACGTGAAATGTTACAAGGATTTCCAGATTTGAACGCGAGATTCCATAGGTTATATTTAGTTGAGTATGTTCTTTCTCATTGATTCTCAGTATCATGTAAATAAGACACGACGGAGTCGTAAGTGTGTGCATCGGCGTATTGGATGAACTGATCAGGGCGAAGAATAATCCACAAATGAAACGTAAATAGAGAGACTAGACTGTTTATTTTCGACCGTTTTTTTGGCGGAAGGGGTAACAAGCAGTTGGGGCCACAACGACGTGTTGTGAAACAGTTAGTTCGCTGGTCTCTGGCTGAGAGTGGGATACCGCTTGTCGTTGTGGTATGTAGCAGGTTTTCTTACTAGCTCAACTGAATCCATCAGTTTATCAACAAGCTTATCATGACACATTTGCGGTTTCCGATAAGTGACAGAAAATGTATGGCATTAGAGGGGCTACAGGATCCGAATCGATGTGTTGGTGGTAATACTCATAATGATTCACATCAACGATCTTTTGCAATAAGACTTTACATGCCTTCAAGGTATTTTATACCCATCACACGGATCATATTCTGTCAAGATTGCGACAAATCCAACTTCTTAATTGTCTGATATATTCAGACGGAATTAGTATTGATAACGTTAACTTGTTGCAGCATGCATTGAGGCTGTCGGAAGACAATCCGGACCACTGGCTTCAAAACATAGTAGGCTTCCGAGGAATTGACTATATGCTTGTCAAGGAGTCTTAAATCACCCCGAAAACACGTCATCAGCGAGACTGCAGTCCGTATTCTTCCAACCCACGGACAGGAGGCCTTGGAAACGCTGACCAATAACGAGGGCGGCATATCTCTATCGTATTTGTGTTGGCACCATGCTTGTTTTCAAGCCGATGATATATATATAATATCTCACAGCAGTGCAGTCGTGACGCGTGAGCCCATGAACCAATCAGTCCATCACACATCACTGTTCACATAGATCATCGACAGATAACCTATTGTTTGCCCTTCACACCAACCCGCCAAGCAATCAGACGTGTGAAACACTATGATCCGACTTGACCAATCACATTTACGCATCACACTGGGCAGTCAATAACAACTCCATATGTGTCCATGCATTCCTTGCCTCATGCTATCTAAAGTATGCATTTTTAGTCACAATCTAATACAATTCCCGCACTTGTTCGTGGTTACTTATCCGTTGGAATTGGTCGATCGAGGAATCACTGACCGGGGATAATCCAGAGATTTGCGCACTGACACAACAGTGCTGATATGTGACCGTCGATAATCCTCGTTTCACGGCAACTTTCACTGACAAGAATTGTGCCAGTATGCAAAAGTATGGTTTAGACAAAGAGGCCGGACGCTCATAGCTCAACTAACAGGCATAAAAGTAGTCCGGTGAGAAATGCAGTTTACATGGGGTTAGACAAGACACGCCTTAAAAACCACTGCACTTGGGATGCACGGATGCTATATTTTAATGATAACATGAACTCAAACATATTGCGCATATTCTTTACACATACGCAAATATTGAACACATCTCGGGAGAAATTGCTGTCCAGGTTAGGAATTAAAAAATCCAACCAGCTGTTATACAACACGGCGGAGTGCCAAGCTATTTCCTTAGTTAAAGTAATTTATACATTTTCATCTCTACATCATGTGTATGAACCGAATGCTGTTTTTGTTCAGGGACCAGCATAAAAACTCTGTCTCTAATTAAGCGCGTTTAAAGCAATGCGTCGTCGTGTCCAACTGTAGGTTGAGGGAAGTTTTTGGTTCTCTGGCTCAGATCACATGACCCCACTGATCCACCGGATCAACATCTGTCCGTGAGCGCTACAAGTTTCATGACCGAAGGCTGTGCCATTTTTTGCACGGAAAGAAGATGAGAACGCAGGCGGTGTCAACGGCCAGTCGTCGGACAGAGAAGCTTGTGGCCAGTGAATAATGCAATGCACTTTAGCTATGTGACAACCAACCACTGCGTTTGGCTCTCAAACTAAACTTTTAGTTTTCCGAATCTATGTGATAATTTTGCAAATCAGTGTGATAGTTTCTCAAATGAATCCTAAAATGGTATAGTAATAGTAGGTGTTCCAAGACCCGTCTAGTGTTATTGAGTCACACCCCACACAGTCTTCCTGTATTCACCGTGCACCGTGTAGTGTTCAGTCAATGATCTTATCCACATTAGCGAAGCAGTCGCATCAGTCAGTTTTAGGCCACTGCACACATTCACGTTTTGGTGCAACTGGTTTTCTGGCCATACACTTTACGGCGCATGGAACTCTTCCAAGAACTGGATTTGTCCGGCTATCCTTATTGAAATAGTCAACTCGGTGCACATGTTTTGCCTTATTGAAACAAAGGAACGACCTTTGAGTTTATCTGTGCCTCGGATCGCACGTGATTGACAGTCCCCATGTTGATACTTATCACGGCTGAGCTGAGATCTTCACGATAAGTGCAACACTTCACCTAGGAGCCGGCAAAGCGACATTGTGTGAACACAGTCTTGTCACAGATAACGAGCATGTTCGCCAGTCTTTGTTCTCAAAATGTGCTCACTGGGAATAATCAGACATGAAACAGGCCAAAGACCCGGGCATATTAAGAGAACTTAACAAGTACAGTAAGTTCTGTACGAAACTGGCACTGGCGAGAGTTCGCGTTCAGTTCCTCGAAAAATGTATCAACGTGTTTGTACTTCCGAAGCAGAACTTTTCTGTGTTGAAAAAAAACTCGGTATTCACATCGGACGTGTCACTTCAGTGCCAAACGCTTGATGAGCCAGATACTGTGTGTAAACATATCGTGGATTTAGAACGGACATTTGTGTCTTCTCGTGTTCTTGATCAGTTAACATTAGAATAAATGTAATCCTTTGAGGAATACGTCCAGTCAGTTGTGCAAAAGCAAGTGAATCGGAAACGTCAAATATTATCGAAATGGTTAGGAGGGTTGAAACCAGCGAGTGAGTTCCCACGGAACCCTGAATGTTTTGTGCACAATTTATCTGACTTCCAGTTAGACAAAATATTGCTCGAGGTGTTATCCTTAAGACCCAAATTGTGCTTCCCAAGCGACCAGAGTAAACAACTAGACTCGGAGGTGGAATTCGAGAATTTTTACACTAAGTTGTCCAGCTTACTTACTTCGTCACCGTTGGAACTGCAGAATTTCAAATCAACCTTAGTGGATACGTGTTGCCTATGTCATACGGCTAAGCCATCAGCAAGTGGGCTGTTAAGGACAGAACATATAAAACGTCTGAGAAAAATACAAAACAACGGTGGCATCATTATATCGAAACCAGACAAGAGTGCAGGTATAGCACTCCTGAATAAGTCAGACTGTATCACAGAAATGGAAACCATTATCAATGACACCTGAACATTCTCGAAAATTATAACAGAGAAGTACGACCGACAAATAGAGAAGTCCCTGTCTGACATTTTACGACATCTTAAACAAAAAGACATAACAGACTCATCTACTTTCGAACGGAAACGGCTTACAGAAACCGTCATTCCCAGATTGTATGGATTACCAAGGATTCATAAGAATGCAGTCTACTCATGACTTATCCTTGACATATGCAATTCTTCGTACCATGCAGCGGCCAAACGGTTGACAATTCTGCTTGAACCGGCTAGACAAAAAATACCAAAACAGCCTAAAAGATACATTATCACTATATCTTTACCCTACACCAGAAACGAACACGTACGGCTATCATAACGAATAAGCTCAACGGTCGTTCGTTCGCTTCCAAAAGGCACGAGTTGGCGGGGCTTTTGGGTTTGGCCGTGCTATTTTGTGCTCTTTACTGCTTTGACACTTTTATGTCATAGTATTTTGCAATTTTTCTTCCCCGCATCAACGTTGTGTCCTCGATGCTCAAGTATAACGTGCATATTGTGATTTCTGTACGAGATAATGCTGAACCGAAGAGAAACTCAGAATCATGCCATTTTTCTCGTTCTATGAGGACTAAAGTGAAGAGAATCAAGCAGTATGCTGCTGGAAAAACTCTTAAACATCGAGCTGGATGGAAGGTTGCTTTCTCGAAGAGGAACATTAAATCAGCGTGTGTCCCGTGGATCCTGTCGTCTAGTATCCATTCAATCATATCTAAAATGCCTGATATCAGCTACTTGATGAAATCTTTGGAACATGCAAAGTGTGCTGTTATTTTATTTCAAGAATCGTGGCTTTATTTGGCGATAGATAATGAGGTTTTTAAGCTTGATGGATTCACCAGCCACACGCTTGACAGACAGCCAGACAGGAAGTCCAAACGAAGAAGTATTGTTATCTACCTACGTCATGTTTGGTGTCGTTCATCCTCATGCATATTTACTTACAACACAAAATGTTTCCCGTCGAACTATTGAGTGCCGGACACGCTTTATCCCCGGACGCTCTTCTGTTGTTGTATCTAATTTATACATGACCCCTAACTAGTTCCAAGAAACTGGTCAACTTCCTGGATTCATTTTATTCCTTGCTAACAAGAGGGATTGACAGCTCACTTTTTATTGTGGCTTCAACAGATCTGATTAGGCATTCCACGGTCACACGTCCCCTATAACATTGTTAATTTCCCCACGATAGATGTTGCTTGTGTAGACTGCTTCTTTGTAAATAAGTCATCTTTCTTTCATGCTGTGAGCCGTGCCCCCGTGGGAAATTCCCACCACTGTATTGTAAAAGTTCTTCCTGAAATATTTAGTAAACACAATCACCAAATTCTAATAAAGAACCCAGTCCGGAAGGTGGATTTACGGCACCATGACGCGCTCAGTATTCATTTACTTGAAAACTTGGATTTATTCTATGACCCTGGCGTGCCTACACATTGTGCTAATATTAAGAGCTGTTTAAAATTCTGTTACGAAACATGCTGTCCACAAACAAGGATTATTATGCATGCAGACCGTTTTGCTTCGGAGGAGCTAAATAAATCGCGGAGGATGAAAGAAAAAACATCGTTTGCACAGTAATTCTGTAGTAAAACTGGTCAACCTGTACACCAAAGAAAAAGTCTTGTCTTGACGGATTGTACATGAGTACTTCACACAAAGACAACTTTTCCTGCCAGTTATGGAATGGGCTGAAAATGGTATGTGGTCGTGCACCTCAAGCATATTACATAACGCATGATGTCGAAAAACTCAACGGGTCTTTTGTAACAGAAATAATTCAACCGATTCATTGCACAAATTACCTGGAACCCTGGGCGAATTGGGAAATCAGTGCTGTCATCCGAATCTTGTTTGCAAGGAGTCTAAATCGACCAGTTCAAATAAAGCCTCCGGATCAGGTGGCATCAGCTTGGTTATTCTGAAAAATTAAGCTGCCTGCTTGATCTCTGTGTTCCGGACAGTTCTGTGTCGGGTCGCCTTAGTATGTAACCGAATCACCGCAAACGAGTGCGTTGAAGAGGGACGGAGAGTTTGTCAAGGTCGCAGCATTGTCTCCTTATTTCGCCGTTTGATTGCATTGCTTGCCAGTTTATACGAAGAATTCGGCGCAGACACCAGTGGTTGAACACCTCAAGCCTCGTGGTATCTTCAGCTCGTAGTGGCCAGGTTTCACACTCGTATGTAAGCACGGGTCGCCTGGCGGCACAGAAGACGCGAATCTTCGTTCGAAGACTAATTTCGCTCCGACACCATAGCACGTGCCGAAGCTGAAGAAACGCGTTCCGTGCATTGTCAATCCTTGACAGTACTTCGTCCTTCGCCTGATCATTCGGGAGCAAAGTTAACCTCAGATACTTGAACGATTGTACGTAGTTGACTGCCTGGCCGTTGATGGAGAACTGCTGAGCTGACGGTCCAGGGAAAGCGGACGAAGCCTTTTTTTGCTGAATTAATTTCAAGACCAGTAATCTTCGAGAAGTAGTCGAATCGGTCCAGAACTGGCTGAAGTGTGGCGAGAGAATCTCCTAGCACGACAACGTCGTTTGCCAACTTTAGGTCCGAGATGTGCACCGTTGGACTCAATTGGACACCAGGGCAATCAGCCAAAACTTTGTTCGTTGTTCAGCCAACTGCTCAACTTTTGTCTTCTGTCCACAACCACCCCTCTTTGCCCCATCTATCCACCCATAATGCTCTCACTGATAACACGGTCGATACTCGCAACAATTCACTGTCAAATAGTGTCGGAAATAATCCTATGTCTGGCAACTCACATTTTCTCAAGCCTCGTCAGCCTCTGAATCTCGGCTCCTTCAACGTGCATACACTCATGCAGGCCGGTCAGCAGGCGTGCCTAGCTCTCACAATAGATTCTCTGAAGATTGATGTCTACTGCTTAAGTGAAACGCGTGTCCAGGATTCGAGCTGTGTAATTCAATTAACTGCTCCTGGTATCTCATCGAGGTATTTTCTGCGCACTTCAGGAGACGAAGTAGCTCGAGCTTCGGGTCAACGTGGTGTAGGAATAGTCTTGACTGAGAAGGCTGAGGCTGCCCTTTTAGATTGGATCCCTGTTAACAGTCGTTTATGTGCTGTGAGACTCCAAGGGCCAGTCGGCGTTCGAAAGGATAGTTGTGTTGAGCGCAATTTGTTTGTGATCTCGGCGTTCGCCCCAACGGACTGCAGCTCAGACTTGCAGAAAGATGAGTTCTATGATGCACTCTCCACCCTCGTTCGCAGCAGTAAAGGTTCTGCCATTGTAGAGCTATCTGGTGACTTCAATGCACAAGTTGGCAAACGTAGTACGTCAGAAGCCTGTTTAGATGAGCGTTTTGCTTTACCCGCTGTGCGTACAGATAACGGGGATGGGCTTCTCCAGTTTTGTGCAGACAATCGATTGTTCTTGTCTAGCGCCAACTTCCGACACAGCTCGTGTCGTACAGCGACATGGTGCTCTAACTACAGGTACTTTGAGTCAGATTGATCATGTCACAGTAAGCTACCGGTGGCGCAGTTCTGTTCACAACTGCAGATCTTACTGGTCCACGTACGAAGATTCGGACCATGCATTAGTTTTATTGCGATTATCTCTCCAGCTCCATGGTTATCGTCGCAAACCCGATTAGCCGTGCAACGTTTGTGTGATCCAAAGGTACGCACCCGTTACGAGCAGAAGTTAGCACATGAGCTAGGATGTACGACGAACAGTAATGTAGATGAACATTGGGCTCATATCAAACAGGCGATGCACTTTGCATCAGGCTTTGCTCGTGGTCCTCGATCCCTTGTTCATCAAAGACACTGGATTTCGCAAGAGTAGTTGAGTTAAATGGGGCAAAAGCGTCAGCTTTAGAACCGTAAGGAGATGAATAAGATGCGGAGAAGTCTGCAAAGGCATGTTACAGAAAGCCTTAAGAAGGATCACGAAAATTGGTGGGTCAAGGTAGCCGAAGGAATGGAAATAGCAACTGCTTCAGGTAACAGTCAAAGACTGTTCAAACCTATTCGTGACACCGGTGGACGGCGCATCCAGGTCTGTAAAACGATTTGCGATAGGAATGGAGAACCCATCTGTGGCAAACAGCAAAGACTTGACCGTTGAGCCGAATACTTCAAGGAACAGTTTAGCTGGCCGCACGCTAGTGTAGTTGCTCCTGTGTCAACAACTGCGACTCCTTGGGTGGTATCACTTGAGCCCCCATCGGAAGTAGAAGTAGAGTCATGCATTCGATCACTAAAGCGAGGGAAAGCGGCAGGTCCCGACGAACTTCCCTCAGTTCTTTTCAAACTGGGTGGAAATGTTTTGATAAAATCACTTACCGCTTTGCTCCGTGACATTTTGAACGCGGAGCGTATTCCGTTAATTTGGAGTGAGTCGTTGATTGTTCCCATTTTCAAGAAGGGAATACGCAATGACTGTAGTAATCATCGTGGGATTAGCTTAATTCCGATAGTCACCAAAGTATTAGCTTCGATTTTGCTGCATCGTCTTACACCGGCTCGCGAGAGGAACACCCGCGAACAGCAGGCCGGATTCTGCCCAGGTCGAGGATGCTTCGACCAGATTTTTACTCTTCGCCGACTACTTGAAACGCGTCGCACGCACTGCCGACCGACAATAATGATTTTCTTAGACTTGAAAGGCGCTTTCGATTCAGGTGATCGAGCAGCGCTTTTCAGTGTTCTTCATCGAAAAGGTACGCCCCAGAAGTTCGTGAACCTACTGAGATCATTGTATTCCCATACTTCTGGCCGCGTTAGAGTTTACAGTGAACTATCCGGTCGGTTCGAAACGACCAGTGGTGTTCGACAAGGATGTCCCATGTCTCCATTCCTGTTCAACTTCGTCATGGACGAAATAATGGAGAGTGCTTCGCAAAATCTTCAGGATGTAGGCGTCGAACTAGGAAATAGTGGAAAGCTGTGTGATCTAGATTACTCAGACGACGTTGTCTGCTTGTTCGAATCCACGGGACATGCTCAGCGTGCACTAGATAGACTCTGAAGAGCTGTAGCTCCATTCGTCATGCGCTTTGCACCTTCAAAGTGTAAGTTGATGTTACAAGACTGGACGTCAACGATTCCGAGCTTGATGCTCGATGGGGAGGTGCTGGCAGTTGTCGATCACTTCACCTACCTCGGTAGCTGCGTGACGACGGATGGGAGCACAGTAGTAGAGGTGAGTACGCGGATATCCAAAGCTCGAGCGGCGTACGCTGGACTGAAGCACTTGTGGCGCCGATCCGATATTTCACTGAAGTTGAAAGGTCGTGTATACTGTGCCACTGTGCGTTCAGTTTTAATGTATGGTTGCGAAACTTGGAGTCTGCGTGCTGAAGATATTCGTCGTCTTGAGGTTTTCGACCATCGATGTTTACGTAGTATCGCTAGGATTGGGTGGAATAGCCGAGTGAGCAATGATGAGGTCAGAAAGCGAGTATTGGGTATTAATTCGGAGAACGTTCTATCACAGCGTATCCAGATTAGTAGGCTTCGTTGGTTGGGGCACGTGTTACGTATGTCAAACATGTCTACCGTACCGTGTCTTATTCTCGGTTCCTCCTAGGGAGTGGAAAAAACCACGTGGAGGTCAACAGATGACGTGGCAGCGAGGAATGAGGAAATGTACAGCGAACTTAGGAAATGTAGGTGCTTCATGGTTGGGGTCCAAAAGAACCGTCTACCAGTTGGCTGGAGACACTGCAGGATATGGCAGCGAACCGTGAACAGTGGCGATCGGGTTGTCACTTTCTGTCGAATCAGAATGATTGATTAGTGTGCGTTTGTACAGTTAGACTGTGTATTCTGTGTGTTGACTGCTAGGGCATTCTTTCCTTTTCCCTCCAGCGTAGGTCCACCCCCTGTCCATCTTGTATATCCATACTTTCTAATTCAACGTGCAAGATGGTGAGAAAGGCAGTGGTCAGTGGGGCTTGTCCGACTGTTTGACGCTGTACGATGATGATGATAATGATAATTGAACAACACCGGTGAGAGAGTGCGTGTCTGTCTAACTTATAAACGACCTGAAAGAAATGCTTACTTAATCACGACTGTTGTTTTTCCATCAAGTTCTTTAATGTCGAACAATGCGTGTTGATTGGCACGATTCAATCGTCACCGGTTTTTATCGCTACCACGCGTTTATTACCATTGTCAGAGCATGTAACCGATGGTTTTTCAATGAAAATTCGCTTTTTTCGAACAAATTAAACTCATCCTTGGCTTGACTTGATGTGTGCGTTCGTATGCGGTCTGTGGTTACCTCAGAGACAAAGCATGAATTTTTCGATTCACAATAACCGATAGAAGTCTACAAACCATGGTTTGCAAAAGAAGGCGAAATAAGATCATACGAAAAAGAAATGAAAACAGAATGGCTTTGTGTTATTTATGTCACCTCGACAATACCTTTAAAACCGACTAGAGGTATTGAAATTTGCTCTTATGTAAACAGGAATGAATTAAGTAGCTCATTATTACTTTGTGCTAAAAAATATATCACTGCCAATGGGTTTACTTCACTGGTTTTCACATCAGTTGGCGATTTTTATTGTTTTGATTTGCACATCACCATAAATTGACTTATTGTAACCATCAGTTTCTGAAAGCGAAGTACAAAAGCATCGTGTATGGTGTGCCGAATTCGACCTGTTTTTTATCACTGAAGTTTCTGACACTTCGCTTCTCGTCGATGCGTACCCAGTGAAAGGAATGCTGCATTTACTGCAGGTCGTATTTACATCGACCGGATGGCAACAGTAAATTAATTGTTCACATTGTGGTACGCGCAGAAGTCACTGTCCAACCAACTGTGCTGCTTTCTCTTGAAAGGATTCTCGAGCAGGTTGACCATACTTCTGGTAAATCTCCTGAAGATTATGTCCATGAGGTTGCTATATTGTCACAAATCTAGTTGAATAAAGACCCACGGTTAACCTTTTGGCACGTTGTGACCGCGATGTCGACGAGTGCCATAGTTTGTCAGATCCAGTTAGCTTTGTCATGAAAAGCGGCCCATGGTGCCTTACCAATTTCATGCTCGGAGGTCAAATCATGAATCTCTACAACTTATCATAAGCTGACGATATCTTTTTCGGGTTCTTACGTACTGAACAGGCGCAGCGTACAACCTGTAAACTCCTTCCGAAAACACTGCATATCGGTCAAATTCCAGTTTCTACCACTGACGGAATTGCCAGCAGCCAAATATCACATAACAGCCGTGGATCAGACGACAAATTGAATACAGTGTACTCGCGATCGGATAGTCAACAATACCATTTCGTACCGTTTTTCTGTCACGCATTTCTTCCAAGCGGATAAGAAAGTGTTCGCAGATTTCCGTACCGCCACCGGGCCTACGGTTTTTGTGAGCTGGTCTGCTACTTTAATTCAATGCACTGAACGTGGTAGAGAATTGACGCGTCAGATAAAAAATTAGTACCTCATCCACAGTTGAGTTCCACTTTCGCCGATTGCTGAACCAGACACTGCTGTTGTCGTTCTAATCTCCCAGCCTTTAATTTCGTTTGGTATTTTCTCTTTGGTTCCATGATTCTACTCCGCTAGATGTGTGAATTTCAGTCGTTTAGGTTTCATTGCGAGGATGAATGATGTGGGATGAAAGTAATAAAGCACATCATTTCGGTTTGTACTTTCATTTTTCCGTTCTATGCAAACCCATGTTTTCAACCAACCTAGTTATTACTTCCGAAGATTTTGACGTTAAACCAATTCCATCGGGGCATCCTTGACAACAGCCGATCAAGGTATTTCGACATGGGAGTGCCCGAGCATCAGTGTTTTTCCTTCAATGAAAAAATAGCACACACACACTCCAATAAAATGTCAGTCAAGTATATATATCCCATATAGTTCATTCTAACCATTAATTGCAAAACAATCCTATTAAACTTGTAGATGCATATTTTATTAGACTGAACTGCAAGTCGTCCGAACTCCCATTATTTGAATCTCACGCACTTCGAGTTGCTATGATTTCGCCCTTTGTCCCACATCTGAGTTATCAATCTCCCGTTTGGCTCCTCCGGAACTGCAATGTAGTGTGCTAACGTCAAAAGTATTTTCCATACTGTATCAACCATAGAAGAATAAGTGAAATTTCTGTTATTCTTCAAAACATTGTGAGTTATGATGAACAAAGTGATCTTTTCTATAACCCTTTTTTCTGAATGTATCTTCACCCCGTCTCGATCATCGCCCCCTAGTGACCAGTATACTACGCGAAATATCCGATTACCCGGAATTGAGTCTATTACGTACCTTGGAGCGACGATAAGCACTGATATTCTCATGTCAATTGTATGCGTGGATTTTGCTGACCTATCTTTCTAATTCGATAGCTTAGGCGATTCTGCATGATAATTATCAACATACACTATTTCCCGTGACACTGATAGTACTGCAACTATGTGGACAAGACATTGTCATTTGTTATCACCGTGGTTATCAGCCTTCTTGTTCTTTCCTCTAATATCCTAATTTGAGTGCCTGAAAAGTGTGCGGTATGTAGCCGGTTGTGAAGCACCAAAATCAATTTTGTTCTCTACCTACTATTCAGGCTTTTCAATCTAGTATTGTAAAATAATTCTGCGGCAAATCTACACCCAACGCGTTTTACAAAACCTCAATTTCTTCCACGTAATATTTTCCATGTCATCGATACAGAATCCGAGGTATTCATGTAGTCAGTTGTATATATTCCAAACCGTATATTTGTGACTAAGCAAGAAGATATGTGATTTCAAAGTAAGACGGAATAACAAATCCGAATCTCACGTCACAACGGACCTACCAAGTTTTCCACAGATTGTAACCTGCGAATCATTCATCTTCTTGCTCAGTCAAAAATATACGGCTTGACGCGACAGTCCTCTCTCATGTTCAATGCATTGAATTAAAGCAGCAAACCAAACCGCAGAAACCATAGGCCCTACGGCGGTATGGAAATCTGTGCACACCTACTTATCCGCTTGGAAGAAGTGGCAGAAAACGTAGTACACCATGGCATGGTTGTCTATTTGTCTCCTGATCCACGGCTGTCACATGATATTTGGCTACTGGCAATTTTCTCAGTAGTAAAAACTGGAATTCGATCGATATGGACTGTCATCGGATTCATTTTACACGCTATACACTGGGTAGGCTCGCATCGAACAGCGAAGAGTAATGAGCCTGTAGTCATCATGTTTGAAAGCGCACTTACGCACTACTAATACGTGCATTTACTCGGCATATGTGTTGCTGCACAATGTAACGATCAACGAAATCAGCATTTACCGTGGTTCATCTCACCGTTTTACCACAATTCTGAACGTGTAACTATGGTTATCGAAAAAGTTGTCGTTTTGGTTTTCGAGTTTGTGGCGTCGTCTTCGTATCTCACTGAAATAAAAAGACGATGTGTGCTGCGTGCAGTTCGATCAGTTCTGCATGAAAATAGTGATACTTGGATACTCTTAGAGAAGATTTTCGCCGACTGGCGTTTTTCCAGCGCTGCTACCCACGCAACCTAGTAGAGGCGTAGTAGAGCGGCATAGGTAACAACAACTAGATAATATACCTGAGTTTGGTTCGAATTTGAATAATTTATTACTTCATTGAATCCATTTGAGTTGTTTGTGCCGGTTAGGACTCGTACTACACATGACAAGGGACCTTTTGTTCCATCACGCAATGTTTACAACTGCGTCAGATTCGTAGAAAATCTACGGAGATTAACGTATGATAAAGACAAAAAACGTGAAGTGTACGAAAAGGTAAGAGCCTCTCGTCTTCTTCATTCGCTTTCAAAAGGTTCTATTGCGGGTTCGTTGGGAAAATTGGGCGGCAGTGAACCGTACAAAAAGATGGCATTGTTTTTATTTTGTGTCAGGTCGGTCTCTTTGTAAAGTATTTATAAGTATACAATCGAACCGTGAAGTCAGTGTGGTGGTCAGAGTGATGCTTCCTTCTCGTCACATCCCGGGTTAGGGGCCCGTACTCTCCTCACCTAAAATATTGGCTCTTCAATTTTGTCAGTGTGCAGCAATATGCGGTTCAGTGAAGTACAGTTCGCTGTCGTTGGCTGCGCGATGATGATGATAATCATGATTCTGCTGCCTAATGAATGCCATCCTCCTACCGAAACCTCTTAGTTCACTTTAAATTTCGGCATCGGTTGTAGATAGATGATGAGACCATTATAAAAGGTTTTGCTGTATGAAAAAGAGCTCTCGCGTGACCTCGTTAGCGGTAAATATATATGAGAATGAAAACCGATAGCCGTCATACGTGTTAATAAGACCTTATTTGTTGTATGGGGTTGTGAAGTAGCCTGCTGAGAGCTATCCCAGATAGTCTAGTGGGAGAGTATGGATCATAGTAATGCACCTCTGGGCCAAGTCCCAATAAGGACTCAGTGAATATGCGCTACAGGTGACTGTCGAAAAGGATGAATCAGGTGTACGGTTCTCTTGCTTTTTCCAGTATTGGTATCACCTAGTGATATATCCAATACACAATTTTATTCTCCTACTATTTAAATTACACCAATAGCTGGTGATGGGTAAAAAATAAGACGAATATCGTAATAAAGATGGGATTGTTGGAGTACTTACTTCTGATCGTATTCCATCACGAACTTGAAGACCGCAATTCGTAGCTACACTGCTCCCTGGAGAGCGAACATCATCGGGATCGCCCAAATTTCTCTCCTCGAAGGAATGTCTAGAAAATAGCATAAGTTGTCTGCACTCAACACATTTCCGAAATGTTCTAGTGAGCTTTTTGGTGCCTATCGCGTGCTTGTGCAAATGAATAACCTTTATACTACCACCAATATTTTTTTCACCATGTATGGGATCTTGCGAGTTCTGCTGTCGCTGCCGTGATTATATGAAATGAACCCAGCAGGCTTGCTAGCAGTAGCCACCACCGCAGGTGTCAATGGCTGTCGTAAGCGACTGAGCGGGCACAGCAACGCAGTTTACGCGGAATTTTCAAATGCTCACTGACACTGTTATTCGAACGATCCCAATGACCTTCCACGAACTACCTGATAGGCCTACAATGTTCACGCATATGTTTGATACTTGTCACAATTGAAGGATCTGCGCGCTTTATTTAGTACAGGATCAATTGGCATTTTCTTTCGGTGTGCAGGCATATGGCCCGCTGGCCGTATTCACTCGAAGGTGCTAAATTAAGTCGGGACCGCTACAATATGTTCGTACGAAGAGGGTGACGCCTTCTCAGGAATACGATAAAGGGTGGGGGAGCATTATATTACGTCTCGAGGATATTGTTTATTGTCAAATAGTGGATTATTGGAAAAGACCTAATTGGGTAAATGTAATGTTGAAGTGTTCGTGCGGTATACTGATTTGTTGGCTACGTAATTAAACATTTTGCAGAATCATTAGGGTGGGACAATGGGAGGGCGGAGGATGTACGATAATTGTATTCAAATAAAAGTATTCATGTGTCACAGTAAAAAAATCTACGAACTACATTGTGTTTCAATATTGTTAAAAGTGTGCTGTTCATCAACAGGCTTATTCTCGGCCGACATGACGAGGCTCTTCGCTATTATGCCGACACGGCCAAGATTACCCCAAACGATTGGGTAAGTTAAACGATGTCAGAATTTAGAAAACAAAATTTCTCAGGAGGTCTATGCGGATCAGGGCCTGTGCCATCAGTTTAAAGGTGACAACATCATGGTAAGTTTCCAATATTTCTCTCTTCGTGACATTTGTCACTTTAGGCCGAGGAATATTTCTTGGAGGCTTGCAAGCATACAAAAGAAGGTTTGCCTTTTGAGGCACTTGCGAAACTGCGAACTGCACGAGGAGATATTGATGGTGCGATTGAGGTTCTGAAAGACACTCTGAGGTAAAAAAAAATAGTGCAATAATTCTTCCATTTTTATTATACTCCTTTAAAACGGCGATATCTGACCAGGTAGCCCTTCGCATGCCTATCAGGCTGAGGGAATTATTATATTTTTTTATTTTAACGTTTTGGTAAAAGGTCGTTATTTACCACCGGTTCCTCAACGTAATGTCAGGGTCATGCACAACTTATTTGCTTTACCTTGGTCTGGATTAAAGTAACGGTGTCTTTCGAACATGATCCGGTCTTCCTGAGTTTCCGACAAGCTCATTGTAAGCATTATCGGAAAGAGGAACTTTTAAACTTTTAATGTCAAAGTGAGATCTGAAAAACACTAAAGAAGCTCGAATTAAAGACCACTGCGCTTCGCTAAAGTTGTGAGTGAAGATGTATATCATGAAGGAGGACGCGAAATTTCTTCCTGTTAAGTATCACATCTTTTATCTTTTGATGAAGCATTTAATGAAGTCACGTAAGCTAACTACAATTCTGAAAAACGACGATGTACGTTGAATGCTAATTTCGCAAGACTTTTATGATCACTTTTCAGTGCACAAAACGGCTTGGGATGACATATTTGTATCCCCACGATCAGTTAGATGTTCAATAGTTTCCAGAGTGTATTCATACTGTTTTCAGTCAGAATAAAGCGCAGGCACATAAATGTGAACTAGTTTGAACCATATCATTCATTGCAAAATGCATACCAGTCATAAGATGATTGAGAATACTCGAACAAAGAGCGAATGGTGCGTATCACTTCTGAATATGCGGAGTATATGACATGGTAGAAATTGGACATGAACACCTATCAACAAAGCACGTTGCAGCTCATCACCTCTGGGTATGCGATTTCGGGTTGTGAAGATGCCTTTTGTGCTTTTATAACATTCCATCCAATTATTTACAAGACCGAATAAATTTTATTCATGTTTTACAGCTATCGAAATGACCAGCCGGATTTGCTTACTCAGTTTGGCATGTTGTACTTGAAAAGGGATGCGGAAAGTCAGGCATTCGAACAAATTGGTACCGCTTTGAGCTATAGGCCCAATCATTTTGAAGCAACACTGATCGCTGCTAGTGTTATGCAGGCTCATGGAGATTACGACGTGGCAGCGAGTAAATATCGTGCAGTGTTACGTGATGCACCGGAGGACGCCGTCTTATGGAACAACATAGGCGCGGCATATTTTGGTAAAAAGAAATTGTTGTCCGTGAGTGATGGTGTTCGTCAGGGTTGCCCATCTCATAAGTTCGTCTTAATTCTGTGATCGAGCTGAACCTATAGCTGTTCTTGTTTTTGTGTGAACGGTGGCCTATTTATTTGTCCGAACCTCCGCATTTAACCACCACAGATCACCAGCCTCACTGCCGTTCCTTTACCTAAATGAACTCGTGTTTTTCACGAGTTATCACAGTTCCTCCGCCTGTCTTGTCCTCTTCTAGCCTTCCAACAGTGTTTCTGCAGAAAAATGTGCGGAGGAAAATGAAGCACGAAATCCCACAAACGAGTTAAAAAAAACAAGCGTTTTGGATGCATTATGCGCGAACCTTCAGATAGTATTTCCACTGAAACGTTTTGTTATTTTGGTGGCTGACCCAGTTTTAGTCTAAGTGTGTCGCCACCGTCTTGTTGACATACCATCAACGGTGGCTCTACTTTGAGTCACCATGTCTCTGCCATTTCGATGAAGAACCACGACGCCTATAGCTTACTGGATGTGAGACATGGAAGTCTCCTAACAATCGATTTCTTATCTCCAGAAGAAACCAATTTTTTAGGCGATTATTTAGCTTACCTGTAGTAAAACAAGGTTTTTGATAGAATACAGATTTTCATTGAGCTACTGTGATCTCTGTGTATTTCATGTGTTGGTATCCCGCAGGTAAACAGATTCCTTTTACCGATTTCGGGATGTCTTTGTTAGCAGACTGGTATTTTTAACATAATTACCTAAGCGGATGAGTGCTATATTTTAGATTGTGTTCAGTGATTCCATGTTCATCCTGCGAATTACGGATTCCTGTTTTGACTACTGATAGCGGTAGTAATAGTTAGCTGGTCAGTTTTATCGAAGTCAACCGAAAAACTTTGTATTGATACGAATGAATCCGTTAATAAGCATCCCAGGTAACCTAGTAGTAGTGTGATTCACAACCTAGTACCACGGATTTGATTTCCAGTTATTAATCGGTGATGACCGACATAAACGAAACAGCTGTGCAATGCTTTCATGGCTTTCAATGACGAGTTGAGTGTAAACTTTGTGTGATGAATTACTTCGTAAACAATTTGAATCTCTGACTGCCAAAACGATTCGCGTGATATGCTCAACTTATGGTACAATTTCTTCTTCCCCGTGTTGTTTTGTGTGTGCGTGTGTTATTTTCAGAGTCTGGTTTGTCTGAGACGAGCTGCATATCTGAACCCGTTGAACTGGGTCATCACAGCCAACAGAGGTGTGGTTGCGCTTCATATTGGTCAATACGCTTCGGCCGTCCACATGTTCCGCTCGAGCATTCAGTTATTTCGACAGTCGGATGAAATAACCAAGGGGAAAGCCAAACAAAGTCGAGGAAGCTATAGCGAAGGTATGCTCCAAGGACTGCTGGCATTGGCGTACATTGGTCTTGATGACCATGAAAGGGCGCGGGCAGCCAATTTATTGGCTTGCAAAAAGGACCGGTAAATTCGTTTTTTTCAATATAGAGTCCCTCAAAATAGGGAGAAAATTATTCTCATTTTTTGTTCAAAAACTGTGTATTTCTACGAAGACGTAACTCGGAAACAGAAATTGAATCAGTATGGTTGACGTTATTGTCTACAAATATTGTTATACGCGTCACATATAACAAACGGCAGGAGAATCCCCTACATGAATCAGTGAAAAGTTGATCGCCAATAACAGGCACTTCTCAGCCTTCGCAACCTCAAAAAATCGAGGAGGATTACAGAATAAATGTTAAAAATGTAAATATTATCAGTGTGCAATCCCTACGAGCTATGGAGAGAAAACGTGGAAGAAAAAATGGTCTCATTTCCAATAATTTCATTCTCTGACTGATGCAGCCGAATATCATGTAATTTAGTACATAATGGGATAGTGTTTCTCAACGAATAGTGTGTGCTGTGTTAATTATAGCACTGCCTTATCACAATCGTGGCTATTTTTTAGCTATGGTAAAGGGTGCAGTTGTTTCTTTTCTTCGTTTGGAAAAGGACCAACGGACATATTTAGAGTATGAACGGTTTGTGGAAGGACGCGCTAACTCAGCTTTGATGGACAGCTACGTCACATTGACATTCGGCAAGCCCAAGGCTTGAGGCAACGGAATCTCGGATGACAGGACAGCTGATCGGTGGAGTGAATCGACGGGTGAAAGATGAATCTTGTTGACGTTGTTTAAGCCTTAAGGCGTGGTTGACCACACCAGTTGAAACAATGCATTGTGTGCAATGTGTGGACACGTGGGGAAAAAGCCTATCTACTCTCCGTTTTTCGTTTGTAAAACGAGGTGGTCCGAAGTAGAGGAGTTATCTCACTAGGGCCAGTGGGACGGAGCAGAAAGGTTCTTTTCAGTTTAGTTCAAATAATCTAATCCCGCACTACGTGCGGTGATTTTGGTTGCTGTCATAGCGGCAGCGTCTTAAAAATGAGGCGAGACAACCGTATGAGAAGAGTAGTAAGTGAACTACGAATAGTAGTATCAAGTCGATAAAGGTAGTTTTTTAGTACAAGAGCACCGTTGATCGCGGCAGCGGATCATATCCTACGATGTACCTAATCGGTGAGTGGGGGATCTCATGAACCCTACCCAGGAAGCCTAAACTGCTCTACATAACCAAGTCCATTGGTTAGGCTTTCCGTGTCCTGACCGCCCTTGCTCATCTTCCAACCGATATCTCCTCCACGCCGAGGAATTCTGTCCTGGGTCGTGCGCAACTTATGCCCCAATCACCTTAATTTATTGAACCTGTGTTCCATCCAATGATTTCGTCCGTGTACCTAGGACTGTCCGCCGTATCTCAGCATGGCTCATGCGGCGTTTCTCACCATATTCGAGTAATGCTACGAAGACATGGATTTCCGAGTAAAAAGAGTCTTCGTGTGTCGTCCACCCGCAGCAACCATGTTTCCGAACCATGATTAATAACTGGCCTGGGTGCTGCAGCGTACACTCGACCCTTGGTCGATAAACGGGTGTTATCCACTACCGGTTTTGGAATCAAGACTGGGAGAGCTGAATTGATGTGACAGAATGCTTCTGAGAACAAAGCATCCGTTCATTGCTACCACCATCGCTATCACAAAGTGGCATTGACGTGCCAACTTTTATACGCTTGCAGACGATTTACACACTCGATATGTTATATCGTTCGTTGAATGCTCTCTATCTCCAAGATGCCTCACGAATGCATTGGAGATGATTCTCACGGTTCCCGTCCTCAGCCAATTCGATCCGTGCTTCTTGATTCTTTGTAGTAGTTTCCATGCATTTTTATCTAAACAGCCGGCCGAAATTGACAAATATGTTTATATGAGAAAGGTAAGGACAGATAATAAACTTTTGAGATCCTTGGGAGTTATTGTATCTCCAGGCTGGTACAGTAGCTGCGGGGGCTGTTATTATCCAATAAGTTCGTTGTTAAACTATAGATAAGGTTCTGCGAGATACAGTAGAAATACCACCGATCGACCGGCAATATTTGAATCAAATCATTATGATGTATGAATGTAATGTTATTTGAAGCACAAGGAGCGTGCATGGATGGAGTCCATTGAAAAAACACCAATTCGGAAGAATCTATAAAGTCGTTTATTTAAGTCTATGTTGCGACTAATTTCATGTCTAAAATGAATGTAGGCGAAAGGCTCCACTTTTGTGATATGAACATCACTAAAAACAACGGCACTCGGGCACTGATGGCATTGTTTCAGCTAACGTGGGATGCGTTTACAATCCACTTGGTGGAATCGGTGAACTAACAGATACCAAATTGACGAACCCCAACTTATTCTCGGTTAATACTCACGTGGATTATTTATTGGGGTGACGTACCCAGTTTGCCAAAAACGCCACGCTGATTTTCTGTTGATAAAACTTTAAAACTTGGTTTTTTACTCTCAATGATACCAAGTGTAATTTTCAACAGCTAACAGTCCCTAAGTTTGCCGTTTAGGTTGTAAAGGTTTCTTCATCAGTCGAGGTAACATCGTCAGTGCCCGAGGGAAGGTCCCCGTACTCATTTACATGTATGCGGAGCTTGCTCCTTGTTTTGACCTTGATCCTGGAATGTTACTGTTACAGAAACTTGAGATTTTGACCTCTCGGCCCATACTTCTAAATTCAGTAACTTAACCTTCCGCAATACCTTATAGATTAGGAAATGTGACTTTCATGCTGTTGTCGTTTTGTCTTTTTCACTAGCTCTAGTAAGAAGACTTTCTTGGCTTCGAATCTTTTCGCTTTTTTAGCATATATATAAATATATATATGTAAATATATAATAATACTTTAATAAAAAGAATACGGAAGAAAGCTTGGTCCGCTAGGAAGGGCAGGCTGCGTGTTGGCCACGAATAAACCACTACCCTCACATCCTCCCTCTGATAAGAGCGTCCGCTTCTGGTTCTTCCGGGCTCATGTGGTTTTTTCCACTCTTGGAGACACTGGTGTTTCGCTTGCCCATGTATCTTCTGTTTCTGCGTTTAATTGTGTTTTGTTTCAACATCTTACGGTCTCTTTTCTCCGAATTTCTCTTAACGATTTCTTCTTCTGAGCCCTCATTTTTCCCACTCTTTCGGCACTGCCAGGTCTTGTGCGCCATTATGCCTAATATCCCGGTTGATTTTACTAATGATTTCATCGCTTCGTTTCCCCCCCCAGACTGTAAGTGCTTGGTTCTTCTACAGGCTCAGAACTCTTCTTCTATGTACAGCTAGTTTCACATTCTGCGGGGCATCTTTCATAACGAACTTTGGGTGTGGGCTATCACTATCCTCAAAAATCGAAGTGTTCGTTTCATTAGCCTGGCTCAAAAATAGTCGTGCATTTTCTGGTGCGCTGTCGTTCTCTTTCTAATTACAATACAGAACAACCGCCGAGTTAGTCCAAAAGAAACTCGTTAAAATTAATCTCAAATCCCATCCTCATTGTCCCGGCTATTTTAACCGCTAAGACAACAGCAGTCAGTTCCAACCGCTGGACAATGGCTATCTTCATTGGGTCCACTGAAGAATTGGCCAATATCAGAGCAAACTTGGATTGTCTAACGTTGGATACGTACCGGAGGTATGCCACAGCATTGTGTCCCACATCGGACGCGTCACAAAACAAGTACAACTCGACCTTCCCATTAAGATCCGTAACATCCTGAGCGTACCATCTTGACAAATGAGTATGTCTCACTTCGTCGGAAACTCGTTTGCATTGTCTCAATCTCTCCATGGTTTCTCGTCCCAGTGGTTGGTTTCCTGGAAACCCTTGCCTGCTCACATGCTGAAACGGAACCTTCATTGGCTAGAAGGACAACGGTCAGATGCACAGGCAAATGCTTAGAGTGACATTTGTAGAACGAAAATGGTATGTTAGTCACCGGTGAAGTAGAATAAAGCTCCATTAGCAGAGGTACTTTACCTTTGGGGATAAAAACTGAACAATACAAATGGGCTCACAGGTTGTGTAATAAAAGTTATTTTCAGAATGCGGAGTGTAAACTGTTTCAGTAACAGAGGGATCCCTCACGTCGACCAGTTTCATTATCTAACGCGTTTACTGATCTCGTACGCCAGACTTCAGCAAAATGTCAAATTTTGGAATGCGTGCGACATTTATCGTCTTTCGCAAGGCATTTAAAACTGCTCTCTCGATGAGTCGTTGAGCCAAAACAAACGCATCCGCCTGTGGGTTGAGAACGGTTTGGTGGTTTCATTTTTCGGATGCCCGAAACATCCTGTGATGCTTTGGGAAGTGAATCACACTGCGAACGGATCCTTTGATTGATTCGTGCCAATTCACACGCTTTTTCTCAGGATAATTTTCATACGTCTGTTAAAAAACACCTGCCAATTTTGTCACTTTTCACACCAGCGATAAATTATGGAATGAGCATGATATCTACGAATTTCTTGGCAGATACGGGGGAATAGTTGCAGTCATTAACTCCCGGAATTAGGCGCGATATAGGGCCTTCTGAAGACTACTGCTTTCTTGGGCAATACTTCAAATACTGAGCCTTGGTCCAAAATTTCATCAATCATTTGAAATGCTTCGTCCGAAGTGGTTTTTTGACGTAGAGAATGAATATCGAATTGCCGTTTACCCTCCGCACCCAGATAATATCATAAGAACGTCAACTTGGCCGAATCGTCCAGAACCGAACTTGGATTAAGCAAGTTGAGTAGATCCAAGCAATTCAAAAATGCACTTTTTCCGGGCAATCCGCGGATCTGGTGTAGGAAACACTAGCCTCTATCCAGATCTAATTGCTGACATATCGCAAATCAGAAATCGGAGCGTACGTAAACAAACCAGAGACAAGCTATACGAGCATTATAGACAAATTAACCAACCAATTTACCGTGGCCTTTTCAGTGGACATGAACAACCAATCATAGCGCCATATGTGAGAAAAAGAGAAGACAGTGAGACAGTTCACGCCGAACGCTCGATCGAACACATACATGCACACTTAATGAACATGCACTAATGCCCGCGTAATCTGGCGGCATTGTTAGTGACTTCCCAGCCAATATGAATTTTCTCATCCTGAATAAACTGGCCTTATTGGTCAAATTTGCAACCCTTTGCGTGCAGCACTCGAATGAAATCCCAAATTATGAATTCTTTGCTCAATGGTGTCATTCATTACCACTGCATTTATCGCTAACCTGTTCACGTATAATCCTGTATATTCAAATTGGTCTCCTGAATGAAGTAAACCAAATGTGGTGATTGTTTGTGCGAATGTTTTTGACTGAAGTCCATTCACGTGAGCTTATAAAAGTCACAATGAAAATTTTTTCACATTATAATGAGAATTTAAACGAGTATTTTTACACAAGGAAGTGGCACGGTTTGACGGATGGGATCTACAGTCTTTTCTGTACAAGGTTTGTGCTTCATATCCATTCAGTGTAGTTGCAGACACCGTTTGCATAAATTCCACCTAGGCGCTTGCGGACGGTAAACGGAATTTTATCTTTTTCTCCAGATATTGTCGACTGCAAATCTTTGCAGCTTCCTGCGCATTCTGCTTATGCTCGATAAAGAAACAAACCAACTAATCCCTGTCATTATCATTCAGAATGGCTGCGATTGACAGCGGCTGAATTTCTGTCTCACAAGCATGCCCGAAATCAGCAACCCCATTACAATCGGTAATCAGCCTCACTGAATTTCTCTGTTGTTCGAAGTTCTCCAGATCCAAAACAAACTGATTGCCCATCCCATTGTTTACTACGTTACATTGCTAGTCACGCTCATTACTCTGTGACCATTTAATTTTAGGATGATCGGAAGTATCTGTATATAACCGATGTGGAAGAGTAACGCTGTGCAAATGATGCAATCATGTTAGGTTTAGATTGATAATAAGAAACCTATCATGAAGGAACTTGGGTCGATCAGTGGACTTTTCACTGAAGTATAAAACTAAACTCGTTCCAGACAGTAATGTATGTAGATGGCGAGGATGATATACACAGACACGAAGAGTAGGACAAAACCTCACGTTAAGACCAGGGGTGAAATCCATCATTAGGTTGTTCATATTATTATAAAACTGAACACCCAGACTAGCTTATGTAAATGCGAAAGAAATAGTGGTAAAATGATATCTTCAAAAATTTCTGTCATTGAAATGCAATAATGCACATTTGTGACTATTGCGACATGTGGCAACTCGTCGGAACCGCTGACTTTATCACATTCAATTTAAGTTAATTCCCCATATATTTCAATGAACAAACAAATGCTAATTCGCTTCACTAGCTTCGAACTATCTCGGCTCTTCCCGCTGGCGAGAAGCATGCGAGCCAGACTTCATCATTTGTTTCGTGGTTTTTACACTGTTTTGCCGACTAACAAGCATTGAACTATACCATTTTAGGATTGATCTGAGAAACCATCACATTGAGGGGTTTGTGGTCAGTTGACCAACGAAATGCAATGCCGATGCGAAAACCAACCATTGCGTTCCTTTCTCAAATCAAACTTATTATTTTCCTAATCTATGTGATAGTTTCGCGAATCAATGTAATGGATCCTCAAGTCAGTCGCGAAATGGTATTGTAAGTTGCGAGTTGTGGCCTCCCCAGTGTATCTAGTTTTTAAGCTCATTATACACGTACGCACGCACACAAATGCGCTGACACATTCAAGGCCTACTTTCGTCATGGTTCTCATGGGCCACATTCCTCCAGGCGGAAGATGAACTGAATTTCACTATCAGAAGCAGCTGAACTTGTTTGCGATTTTTTCTCAGCTGCCCACGTTCGAATGCACCTCATCTGACATGTTTCAATTTGTAAGCGGCGTGCCTTCAAGTGTTATGTAAAGGGCGCACTGTTCAATGCGTTTTTCGAACCAACGGACACTTCGGAGAAGTCAAATTTTGCAACTTACTACTTTTTATTTGTAACAGGCGTTTCATTTCAAACCACAGTTTGTCAAGAAGCAGGCGGATTCCACAGACCTGATTCTATGGTACATGGTTGGGATGAATGTGAATAGTAGAAGGTTAAATTTTACATATGATTCATCATGTAGTGTGAACGATAAACTCATTATTGAAAACCATTGAAACTCTGTACAGCTATTCCATGCTTCTTAGGAACCATCAGCAGTGCACATCCACCGAAACCCCGCTGGAACTCGAACCCGGAATGAATGATTGTGAGTCGAACGCCTGACCACCGGGCTATCCTGGCTGGCTGTCAGCGAATTATTGAGCTTATACACCACATGATGTAGTGCCCCCACGCCACTGACTTTGAATGTTAGCAGAACATTTCTACCATACCAAACGACTCCTATGACGGACGACTTCTGCATGGAGGCCTAAGTACAACAAAAATATTGAGTTAACCACCCCACTGAGCTCTGCTACTAAGTGCATGTGAATAGCAAGAGCTGAATCTCAATTTTCTGCTGCTTTTGTGATGTCATTGCAGATTTGCGTCTCCAGTGGAACAAGCAAATTTCATAGTGTTTTAATATTTGAACATCTGTGGTCCCTCACATTAGTGCTTGTAATGTTCCAGATGTACCAGGTAATGCTTCGTTTATATTTCTTTTGTTTTATCACCCCTCATTGCTTACTTCTTTTCAATTATGTAATAATGATACAACACTTCAGGAAGAGGGCCGCGATCAGCTGTAAGCCACCGTCTACGGGAAGTGACTGACGGCGAAAAGCAGAGTCTATTGTTAATCGCGATAGCCCTTTTGTCCACTGCCGCCCAATTGCTATGCGGTGCGCTCTCAGAAAATACACAAAATCATATGTGAATAATTCATAGCTTGGTTTATGACAATTTCACATCCTATTACTGTTCAAAATTAGTGTTATTACACCTCCCTTGTATCAACCGCCCTGCCATCCATCACAGCTTGAGTGAACTTCCAGTCTTTCATAGTTGAGCTGTACTGCATTGCACAGTCAGAAATTCGAATGTTTACCGTCAGGTTATCGTTGGATGGATGGGGATGATTCTATTCTTAAGCAGACTCATAAATATCGGAAGTAATTTATTCAGAAACAGCGTTGTGAATTGGCATGATAAAAACTGTTTGGTTCAGTTGCGTACGATGTATAGAACCATTATCATTCAAGTCAAGAGATCGGTAAAATGTGCTTACCAGTTGGTTGGTTGAAGGTGATTTTCTCCTGAGGTTTTGACTCATTCCCACGATGTTAGACAGTTAAATTGAGGTCCACACTAGGAACTCGAATTTTGGATAACTTAGTTGGACTTTCCTCAATCATATAACGGGTGAAGTGACGGCGCTGTATTAGTTAATTGTCAATATTTTCCTTGAGTTCCATAAACATATTTATGTGCACGGCTGCGATGACACTCTCTTACGTACGGAAAATATTTCAGCCTCTCCACTGGATCGTCGATGCCGAGGCGGAGTCAATACACGATGACAACTCAGTAACTTCGGCCAGTCAGTCACCATTTTATCCGTGAAATAACCTTGGTCATCGGTAAAACGATACGCAGAACACCTCCCCGATTGAATGCTCTACAGAAGGCCGTAAAACGGAAATCAGCAATGGTGAAAGCATAATAACTTTGACCGAAGTGTTCGTTGATTTTAGCTTCATAGGAAAAATGATGTGTTGAAAAACTTCATTAGCGATAACGAACTAACGCTACTGGTGCTCATAGTGAAACCGGCAAGCTTTTTTTAATTTTTGAAGAGATAACACTTGTCAGTATAAAATAGGAACCGAAAAACAGGTGCTCAAGGATTTTGTAGGACCTGTGGTCTCACCGTGCGGTTTACTGTTTATGTGTAAGCCTGCCTTCCCGTTGACGTGGACCACGAGCGTTAATAATTTTTATTTTCTTATATCTCCCCGTCGTCTTCATTTTCGTCCACTATTCGCACGCGCTGGCCAAGACTGGAAGAAGCGACACGGCGGTCAAGCTGTGACTTGGCATGGAGGTATTGTCTAAGGAAGCTAGCATCGGTACTGGGTTGCTCCTTCCAGCCCTCGGGATTGGAGCCAAAGGGAAAAGGATTGTTGTTAGCAAGAAACGCTGATAAACGCGACTCAGAGTATGAGTCTTTGGTGCGAGTGCTGTAGAGCTTGTCTATTGAGCACCCATGCCCCGAAGATACACAATTCGTTACATATACAAAGAAATACGACAAAAAACACCAGGAGCATATGCTGAAAAACGAAGAAAATATGATCCTTTTCACTGATGTCTCGGCTCACCCTGTTTTCGTTTATTCTACCCGTCCTTTTGTTTTTGCGTCGGCACATTGCTTGATTTCAAACTGGTGTTCTACTGTATGCCAAAGCAATAAACAGAACAGATCTCAACGACCGGGAGGAACTATGAAGTAACCGTTAGTGGAGAAGTTTTGGTTCATTTTAGTTGGCGTGCAACGGTTCAAGTGGCCACTACGGTGGATGTCCGCCCTTCAGTCAAAAAAATCCGTGTTTTCGGTCCAAGGGTATGAGGTTTTGCCTAAATTCAATCGCTTGCAAATCCTAGCGGTGAAGTAGGTATACCTTTACTCACACCTTCATTATTCCTAACTGTTTGTTGCCTTATATTTTGCACTATGGTTTTCTACCTATAATGTTCATATGGGGCTGAATAATTGATGTTTTATGGTTTAATATACTTGTTTGTTGGGCACCGTTTCAAAATTACTCTGCTTTTCAGCGTCAATCCTGTGTTACCTTTGAATTTTTCTGCTGCATTGTACCCGGTTAATCCGGAGGAGTCACTGAAAGCGCTTCACGAGTGTCAGCAACGTCTAATCAAGTACGGATCGCTTCAGATGGGCTTTGAAACTTCACAGGTACATAAATATTTACATTATACTGTTCACTGTTTCCCATCTTTCAACAATCAGGTAATTGAATTGATTAAAGCTCTGTCGCGCAATTTGATCGATGAGACGGACTCGAATGAAAAGGAACAATTGCAAAATATGGGGGGTGCATACAACTCGGAGTCAGCTGAATCCGGTTCATCTTGAGCATGTGTACAAATGTATTCACATTTCTCTAAAGTTATAAAATAAACTCACTATAATAATCAGCACACGAATATGGTATTGGAATTGGGTAGTTCTTCCCAGTTCATTCACTCGGGTGAAAAATTTCGGTTCAGGATTTGATGACCGTCAGTAACTTTCTGCTCTCCATCGTTTTGAAAATTGTGCCTTACTGGCCATTCGTACGATTTGGAATAGTTTGTACCCAGACTGCGTTCACTAAAGGCTGATAAGAAAAACAGAAATGTATTCCCTCATATTTACTCGGTACAAACTCGTTGATATATGAAAAAGGCTTGCAGGTATTTTAAAATAACGTATTGACCAATAACAAAACGGTTCCACTATATCTGCATGGTATGACTTCACTCGATTGATTGAATACTGAAAAAAACCATAACGTGTTCGGCCGCTCACGGAGGCATCCATATCACTACACGTTTGCTGGTGTATAACTCTAGGACGTTCGGTTATCTTTCATCATTTTCAATCCAAATGTAGTTTCACCCTAGGAGGAACACTGTACTGCGTTCACCGGGAATCAGGCGCAACGCTGGAGGTTTGAATCGCTATTCTTTTCACCGGAAACAGCGGCAGTAGTAAGATTTTAACTTCTAATATCAGGGACACAAAATAACATTGCGTTATCCACTTGAGAAGACGATGAACGACACCGAGGCCTGCAAGTTACACCTTTGAAAGTGCTTTATTTAACCGCCGAGTGACTTTTGCTGTACGTTCGAATTTTGGATTCAGTCTCGCTGCTCCGGTTTTTTCGAAGATACATTTGTGGTATTTTAGTGATATCTGTGGGTTCTTTATTCAATAACAATGTTTTTAAACAGTTTATTCATGCCGTATCAGTGTAACGTAAAACTATTGAAGCATTTAATACGTTAGAGCTAACTTTTTTTTTTTAAATAAAAGTCTTTGTCTACGTCTGAGTATATTTTAAAGTTTCTGTATCTCTCTCCTGTATTATTATGCTGTGAGTGTCAAGCCTGAGTATATAAAAGTGATGCGGTCAGTGTGTGTTTAACGGGATTGTTTGCGATGTTTGTCAAAGGTGGGCGCTTGAAGGTTGCTCGGGTATCAAAAAAATCACTCAGTTCAGTTGAGTTTAAACAACCACTAACCTCGCACTTCTGTGCTCTGGTTTCGGTTGCCACCTTCCATCGTCGTCCAGTAAACGACGAGGAGAACAAAAGCGTAAAGTGAAAAAGGCCAAAAAATTAAATTAATGAAGGGACATCACGAAGGTAAAGAGAGTCCGAATGCAATTACGCCACTGGTCACGACACCTAGCCATATCATTTGATGTCTCAAACCATTTGGTAGGCGGATCACGTGGACCCGAACCTGGAAGTCTAACACGTCCTACTTGGCCAAGTCCACTGATCAAGGTTCTCATACCTTTTCGCCATCTCGTGGACTGACCACCTCGACCTACTTTCCAATCACTATCTGTCTCAGAGAACAGCATATGCCGAGGAAATCTATCGGTGGGCAAGCGTAACACATGTCCCAACCACGTGAACCTGTTTTAGATTCCGTACTTGATCCACAGACTGACTTCTGGTTCCCAACACCTTACGTCTAACCTCAGCATTCCTGATACGGTGTTCCCATCATACTCGGGCAGTGCTACGGAGACATCCGTGCTCGAACACCAACAGTCTTCGCCTATCTTCTGTTCCTAATGGTCATGTTTCTAAACCAAATGGAAGAGCGGACCCATCCGCCGCATTGTACACTCGACCCCTGACTGAAAATCAGATGACAAGCCGGCGCCACAGATAACTGAGGTTGGCAAAAGCCAAACGCGTCTTCTGTGTACGCGATAACACTACACTCGATATCCGTCCACCCGGTGAAATGTAACTGCTTAGGTAACAAAACCCATCTACTTCAGCTAAAGCTACTCCTGCCAACACAAGAATTGGTATTCAGCCAACCTTGTCACACAGCAGCATTTTACACTTTGAAGGTGCAAAACGCATGAAAAACATTGCTACATTGTTGTTCAAGCTATCTAAGGGAGCTTGCAGCTTACCTGGATCTTCACTCAAATGAACAATGTCGTTCGCGTATTCTAAGTCAAACAGTTTACTCCCTGATCAAAGGTTGATGCCGTTATTCTCACAGGATGATAGAGCTTTCTCAAGACTCAGGTCAGTTACAAAATTGAACGGGAAGGGTGAAAGGGGGCAATCCTGGCAAACACCAATTTCCGTGGTGAACTCGGGTAAAAGATCACCGTAAACACGCACATGACTTCGGCTGTTTGCACACAAACATCGAAAAGGAGGAATAAACTTCTCTCTCACACCCTATAATGAGAGGCAACGCCAGAGTACTGTGCGGTCGACTGAGTCAAAAGCCGCACTCAGATCAAGAATAACTGAGATCTGTCCTCCAAGGTTTTCCGAAGAGTGAAGATGTGGTCAATAAAACCCCAACCAGCTCTGAAACCGGCTTGATTCCCACGTACATTAGCATCGTACAGCGTCAAACAGTCGGACAAGCCCCACTGACCACTGCCTTTCTCACCATCTTGCACGTTGAATTAGAAAGTATGGATATACAAGATGGACAGGGGGTGGACCTACGCTGGAGGGAAAAGGAAAGAATGCCCTAGCAGTCAACACACAGAATACATAGTCTAACTGTACAAACGCACATTAATCAATCATTCTGATTCGACAGAAAGTGGCAACACGATCGCCACTGTTCGCGGTTCGCTGCCATATCCTGCAGTGTCTCCAGCCAACTGGTAGATGGATCTTTTGGACCCCAACCACGAAGACGTGAAGCACCTACATTTTCTTAGTTCGCTGTACATTTTCTCATTCCTCACTGCCACGTCATCTGTTGACCTCCACGTGGTTTTTTCCACTCCCTAGAAGGAACCGAGAATAGGATACGGTATGGTAGACATGTTTGACATACGTAACACGTGCCCCAACCAATGAAGTCTACTAATCTGGATACGCTGTGATAGAATGTTCTCGGAATTAATACCCAATACTCGCTTTCTGACTTCATCATTGCTCACTCGGCTATTCCACCCAATCCTAGTGATACTACGTAAACATCGGTGGTCGAGAAACTCAAGACGACAAATGTCTTCCGCGCGCAAACCCCAAGTCTCGCAACCATACAACAAAACTGAACGCACTGCGCCACAGTATACACGACCTTTCAACTTCAGTGAAATATCAGATCGACGCCACAAGTGCTTTAGTCCAGCGCACGCCGCTCGAGCCTTGGATATCCACGTGCTCATCTCTACTACTGTGCTCCCATTCGTCGTCACACTGCTGCCGAGGTAACTGAAGTGGTCGACAACTGACAGCACCTCCCCATCGAGCATCAAGCTCGGAATCGTTGACGTCCAGTCTTGTAACATCAACTTACACTTTGAAGGTGCAAAGCGCATGACGAATGGAGCTACAGCTCTTCAGAGTCTATCTAGTGCACGTTGAGCATGTCCCGTGGATTCGAACAAGCAGACAACGTCGTCTGAGTAATCTAGGTCACATTGCTTTCTACTATTTCCTAGTTCGACGCCTACATCCTGAAGATTTTGCAAAGCACTCTCCATTATTTCGTACATGATGAAGTGCTGTTCGATCACCTGAATCGAAAGCGCCTTTCAAGTCCAAGAAAACCATTATTGTCGGTCGGCGGTGCGTGTGACGCCTTCCAAGTAGTCGGCGAAGAGTAAGAATCTGGTCGACGCATGCTCGATCTGGGCGGAATCCAGCCTGCTGTTCGCGGATGTTCCTTTCGCGAGTGGGTGTAAGACGGTGCAGCAAAATCGAAGCTAATACTTTGGTGACTATCGGAATTAAGTTAATCCCACGATGATTACTACAGTCATTGCGTATTCCCTTCTTGAAGATGGGAACAATCAACGACTCACTGCAAATTAACGGAATGCGCTCCTTTTTACAAATGTCACGGAGCAAAGCGGTAAGGAGTCACAGTTTTTGTCACAGGAGCAACTACTTTGGTGCGCGGCCAGCTAAACTGTTCTTTGAAGTATTCGGCCCAATGCCCACTGGTGTCACGAATAAGTTTGAACAGTCTTTGACTGTTACCTGAAGCAGCTGCTATTTCCATTCCTTCGGCTACCTTGACCCACCAATTTTCGCGATCCTCCTGAAGGTTTTTCGTAACTTGCTCCTGCAGATATCTTCGTATCTTATTCATCTCCTTACGTTTCAAGAGCTGACTCTTTTGCTCCATTGGACTGAGCGACTCTTGCGAAATCTAGTGCCTTTGATGGATATGGGATTTGGGACCACAGGCGGAACCTGCTGCAAAGTGCATCGCCTGTTTGATATGAGCCCAATGTTCATCTACATTACTGTTCGTCGTACATCCTAGCTCATGTGCTAACTTCTGCTCGTAACGGGTGCGTACCTTTGGATCACACAAACGTTGCACGGCTAATCGGGTTCGTGACGATAACCATGGAGCTGGAGAGACAATCGCAATAAAACTAATGCATGGTCCGAATCTTCGTACGTGGACCAGTAAGATCTGCAGTTGTGAACAGAACTGCGCCACCGGTAGCTTACTGTGACATGATCAATCTGACTCAAAGTACCTGTAGTTAGAGCACCATGTCGCTGTACGACACGAGCTGTGTCGGAAGTTGGCGCTAGACAAGAACAATCGATTGTCTGCACAAAACTGGAGAAGCCCATCCCCGTTATCTGTACGCTCAGCGGGTGAAGCACAACAGCCACCCAAACAAGCTTCTGACGTACTACGTTTTCCAACTTGTGCATTGAAGTCCTCAGCTAGCACTACAATGGCAGAACCTTTACTGCTGCGAACGAGGGTGGAGAGCGCATCATAGAACTCATCTTTCTGCAAGTCTGAGCTGCAGTCCGTTGGGGCGAACGCCGAGATCACAAACAAATTGCGCTCAACACAACTATCCTTTCGAACGCCGACTGGCCCTTGGAGTCTCACAGCACATAAACGACTGTTAACAGGGATCCAATCTAAAAGGGCAGCCTCAGCCTTCTCAGTCAAGACTATTCCTACACCACGTTGACCCGAAGCTCGAGCTACTTCGTCTCCTGAAGTGCGCAGAAAATACCTCGATGAGATACCAGGAGCAGTTAATTGAATTACACAGCTCGAATCCTGGACACGCGTTTCACTTAAGCAGTAGACATCAATCTTCAGAGAATCTATTGTGAGAGCTAGGCACGCCTGCTGACCGGCCTGCATGAGTGTATGCACGTTGAAGGAGCCGAGATTCAGAGGCTGACGAGGCTTGAGAAAATGTGAGTTGCCAGACATAGGATTATTTCCGACACTATTTGACAGTGAATTGTTGCGAGTATCGACCGTGTTATCAGTGAGAGCATTATGGGTGGATAGATGGGGCAAAGAGGGGTGGTTGTGGACAGAAGACAAAGACTGAATAAAAAATAGGGATCTCTGAGCAGTAATCCACTTTTCACTACTGACACTGTTCGATGCAATAGGCAGTGCGGTCCTGCTTATCCTGTGCGACGACCGATGCAATATGGAATTTTTCCTGTTCGTGCAGTTCATGTGAGATGTTGTACCGGTACTGCCATTGTGTCCAGCCACGTAGCAAGAGAACGGTTAGGGTCCTCATCCAAAGCCTTTAGTTCTAATAAGAACCTATCCTCAAGGCAGCGGGATGGCTTATTGGAAGCCTATTTGTTTGAAACAATTATTCTTCCACTGGTTTTGCCGACTGAGTCGCCAGCTCAATCTGGAGGACCAGGAGACTGGACTTTGTCTGGCTTCTACCCACTGACCTGTCAGGTACGATTGCATCTCCGGCTTAAAGAAGCCATCCTGTACAGCTCGTTGGGTCATAGAGGCGCGCAAGCCCTCGCACCACGTCAAGGTGCAGTCCCGTCGTGATGGATTCTCACGTACGCATTTCGCGGCTACTTTATAGACGGTAGAGAACAAGACCGGTGAGCATTTTGGACGCGATACTTCCCAAGCTAATTCCCCTGTAGTTTTCACAAGATGACCTTTCACTTTTCTCGTAAATCTGCACAATCACGGATTTACCTAATTCTCTGAGAATCTGTTCACTAACCCAGGTTACTCGCAGGAGGTTTGTTAACTCCGAAACCAAAGCTTCGCCTTCATCCTCGAGAGAAGATGGGGACAACCCTTCCGGTCCAGCCGCTTTTTACCTTCCCAAGTAATATATCTCCCTCATAATCTCCATTTTTGACAGAGGAGCGATATCCACCCCCATCGCTTCTCTGGCAGATTTATTTGGAAGGTCCAGTGTTGAATTGGGCCAACTGAATTGTTCGTTGAAGTGCTGTGCCCAACGGTCCTGGCGACATTCCTGAGAGGAAATCAGTGAGCCGTCGGATTCCTTAAATAACTCACTTACACCGGACTTCCGTGGACCGGTGCCTCTTATCAAACGGTACAGTCTGCTAGTATGGATAATGGACGCAGCCTTTGCATTTATCTAAATTTCGCAACCCACCACTGCTCAAGGTCATTTCTCAGGCTCCCAGTCAGTTGGCGTCTCAGGGTTGTACGCACTTCATTGAATGCGGCCTCCGAAGGGACGGATCTGCGAGCGTCCAACAGAGCAACTGATGTCAAAGATATCCATCGTTTGGGAGGCCTGCTTGGACCAGAATCCTGGATGCCATTCGAAGCAGCACACAAGGCTTCCTTGATCTGTTGCAAACCTTCATTTGGGTCCTGAAAATCCGGCTGCATTGATAGCCGTGTAGACAGTTCCGTCTGGAAATTGTGTCGCTGGTTATCGTCTAAAAGCAACTGCGCTGGACGGGTGGCATTTACGTTCGTGAGACTGAGGATAAGACGTAAACGGAAGCGAGCACGCACCAAGGCGTGATCTGAGTCCACAGGCGTAGACCAAAATGAAAGACAATCTTCATCTGATCCACGCCAGCGGTGACCAGGTACATTAGGGCCAATATGAGTCCAAAGTTTTGAAAACGAATGAGGACGCCATGTGAGTCTATGCCGCTTTTTATGGCAGAAGTTCATACTCGCAAGAAACAATCTGTGGTCGGAACACACCTAAATGAGACGGCCGCCGTTATCTGTAGGATCGGCAGGGATAGCAAATGGGCCTCCGATGTGTCTTTCGGAATCTCCCAAACGGCCCTTTTGGGCATTGAAATCTCCAGCAACGACCACCACGTCTGTTGAACACACTTTTAAGCAACTGAGACAAATCCTGATAGAATTCGTCCTTGGCCTCAGAGGAGCTGCAGTCAGTCGGCGCGTACACAGACACGACGAACAAACATCAGCGCTTCAGTTTGTTGTTGTTGACACGAACAGAACCGTCCAACCGAACTGCACACAAGTGACTGCTGACTGGAATCCAGTCCAGCACTGCACGCTCAGTTTTGATGCTCAAAGCAATCCCAACGCCAACCTGACCACGAGCATTAGACACCGAATCATCCGACGCACGAAGAGTGAAGCGAGAGACTGAGGGTGTATCTGGGGTGCAAAGCGTTATCACAGAAGTGGGGTCTTATATGCGTGTTTGGGAGACACAGCATACACATATTTTGAGAGTGTCGAGAGTTCTAGCGAGGGCAACCTGTTGCCCTATCTAACGCAGTGTGCGGACGTTAAAGGCAGCGAAGTGAGGTGAGTGTAGAAACTATACCGGTTACTTAGGCTATCAGTATAGCAAAAAACTTAGTCTCACTGGCTTTATGCACGATATGGGCTGTGCACGGCTACGGGCAGCAGAACAAATTCCAAACGTATAACCGTGTTTATCGTAAATTCGTGATTCTAAATAATGCAATACATAGAAATGCATAAATACAACTGACTTACAGCCAGGTGAGTAACCAAGAACGACAGTACAGAATGTTATTCGATAAATCGGGACAGTGCGGTCATAAAAGGTCCACTCATCAAGAAGTCAAGCAAAACTGTAGCGCAGCACGGCTACGGTACAGATAGTATATCAAGAAGCTTTCGGGCTAACATGAAATCAAGCTTCAGTCACAGAGTAAGAAAATAATCTATAATTAGAATATACAAATTTGTATACTCTAAGATGTCACCAATGTGAAAGTACAAATAGTAGCAACCGAAAATGGTAGAAGCGATGTGTGTCGACTTGAACGGATGAGCCTGGCAAAAGACTTGTTTACATCGGTTTAGGGCGCAACCAGCTGGGTCAGGAGATCGATTCTCCGGCGGCAGTTTTGATGCGTAAGTGGAACCTTCGGCAAGATTTTCTTACAAGGGAAATGTACAGTCATAGAAAAACAGAGTCGGGAACATAAACGTAAAATGTTCACGCACCATATGTCATAAAAACGTAAATCTGAACTGTGTCAGTACAGTAGAAACGGAGAATTGGACCATAAATATTCGAGGTTCACGATACATGTACACACTACTGATGAGTAGGACAAGCGAGGATGTCATCAAATAACAAATTACAAAGTGTAATTTACACTGAGCATTTACGTTTAAGAAGTGCATTCGATTTATACCCAACTCCTGAACTACTCTTTTCATCACGGCCGCAATTACCCGTGGCGTTATGTATCGAGGGAATTTGGTGAGGCCCTTTACGGGGAAGATACTGGAGGTTTCTGGGTAAATCATACTTTGCGGCACCCCGTACCTCAGAGGGGGCGTTAACCCAGAACGGAAACGTGACCAAAGCACCCTTGAAGGAACGTCTTCTGTTCTGTCACGTGAGATCTGATTTCTATGCTCATCTTGTCTCATATTCGCTGGTGCTTTGTTATCAATCCGCTTTTCGGGTTTAGTCCTTAGCCCCGTGCACCCAGTAGAACCAGCGGAACGTGAACGCGACAGCGTCCTTTGGGCCGGGGGCTGCCTAGCTTAGGTGCACGATAGGTGTCCAATAAGGTCGGATAAATTATGCCGCCGTCAAGAGGAACCCGAGGTAATCTACTACGTGCATCTAGTGGAGGTTTTTAGGCCGGTAAGCTGTTTCTGTCCATGTTTATTCGCTGGATTTTCCTCTCCAGGGGCGTAGTGGTTAGAACCAGATGTTGCCCATCAACTGGTTCAGAGACTGGACTTCGTCTGGCGTTTACTCATCAACCTGTCAGAAACGGTTTCATCTCCAGCTTAAGGAAGTCACATTGCATAGCATTTTGGGTCATGCAAACACGCATGTCATCATACCATGCCAAGGTGCAGTCTCGTCCTGATGGAAAAATAGGACTAATCAGTGTATAGCCATATTGTTTAGATTCAGGGCGTGCGACCTCTCTAAGTCAACGGCAAAACAAGCCTATTAATCCAGTATCAATAAGTAAATGCTGAATTGCGTACAAGAAGCTGAGACCGGAGGTATGCTTCGAAATCGCAACTGAAAATAAAGCGGCTAAACCGACTTTTGCCGAAATGCTAAGAAAATTAGGTGGAAAGCTGTAAGGGTATGATCTGATTCATCGTTCGTCAGACGGCCTAGTCTCGCTAGCAGACAGCACATCAGCACCTATCCGGAATCCGGGCCAAGGCTTGAGTCAACGGATTATCGAACGACAGGATGGCGGATCGAAAAGACGAAAAAGGATTCTGTTAGGTAGTTAATGGCTTTATCGTCAGTCAACCAACGTGAATAGAGGTCACCGAGCTTTAGGGATCCGAATCGAATCGAGTTGAAGTTTGAATCACTCGAACTCTGTCACAAATAGTGTATTCTGAGATAATGAAGTGAGATGATTCGAAGGTAGAAATTTCTCTTCAATAGAGCTAGTGAGACGGAACAGGACAGAATTCCGTTTACCAACTCCGTTTCTCTTTACGGAGTTAACCGGATTATATACTGAGGTATTACAGCCAGCTCCTGTTGATATTAGTCTTCCCATAATCGTGACCCTGGATGAACATGTTGTTTTGTAGCCCAGGACACATTCCCAATTTAAACGTGTACTCTCTCATAAATTTCTGGCGCTATTCTACAATGCAGTATTTACCACCTACTTTGATTGGCAAGATAAAATTCAAAGAGGAACATAGCGTTAGCCGCGGTGGATGAACCGTACTGGCAAATACTCTATTTGAACTCATTTGTAAGTGAAAGTAATCGGTTTATCTAATTTTTGAAGATGTTTTGTCCACCTACTGAGATGCTCAAAATCCAGCAATCGAAAACAAACAATTTACTAATCGGCAGATAAGAGCGTATTGTTAAGTTGTGCAATGCCCTCATGCGAACGTTTTTCCGGAAAGTTTGCATACATGTGCTTTTTTGTGCTCCATGCTATACTGGCTGAAATGGAAAGATAACAAAACGTCAGCCTGCCGTTCAGTTGATGAACCTGGAACGGAGATAAATGACTATGAATGATGTTCTAGTTAGTTACCAATTTATAACGTGATTAACTTTCTGCAGTTTGTTGGTTAAAAGCACTGGTGGTTCATGCACACTCTCCGTACGCACACAAGACAGCCTTCAAGTGCGATAGGTAACCAACTGTTTACGCTACGCAGCGTAATTATATAATTAGTTATATCTTTAGGTGAAACGGTTGCATTCCTCAGCCTGTTAACCAGCGGATCAATCCGTTTTGCACGCGTCTTCGTATTCCTTCTTTTACTGCTAACTTTGATACTACTTCAGCAGCATATCCGTAAATACTAGAATGTACATGTTCTGGAAATTATCTGTATAGTTAAGCTTACAACAATTGCGTGGTTGCTCAGCTCGGTGCGTTGACGATCGTACCGTCAACGTGTGAAGTGTTCTGCTGCCATCGTGTCTACCGTCAGTGCGTTAATCACGGGTATCAGTTGCGCAAACCATTGGTCATCGTAGCTGTCAACACGTGAACGTGTTTTTTTGCACTCTCATGACAACCAATCAAGTAGCCGCGAGACCACTTTTGGTAAATTGCTAGCTTTCACTATTAATTTGACGCTGCAGTACCCCACTTTGTGCTAGCAGGGAAGATAGGAGTGATCAAACCAACTACGGTAGCAGGGAAGCCAAGTACCTGGTCATCAACACCCAATGAGGGAATAGTGGTGAAGGGACTCCTAACAAGGCAGAAGAGGAAGACAAACGAAAGTGTAATAGAAGTTAACATTGAAGACAAAGATAAAGAACACCTTAGGCGACTTCAAGATGAAATCTGTGAACTCACAAAATAAACGCAAAAAATAAAGTTGGAAGGGGACCCTGCCCACCTCAGAGGAAGAAATCTGCTACTCGCTGACAGTGAGGAGCCCATCACTAGGAAGGCCAAGTCAAGGCGTGATTTGGATCGAATGGGGATCGAACTTATCCTCATAGTGGCGGAAGTTAACCACACGACTGTGCCCGGCCAATTGTATTAGGATTGTGGCATAAAGGACCGGCTTCGAGCGCCAGCAGGTGAGACCTTCCATCGCAAGAGGGGGAGATATCGCATTGTACCAGATGTCTCAAGAACCGAAACAAAAAAACAAGTCGGTAAAGAATACAGTGGGGAATAAGTGCAAACCGGAAGTGAACTAAGAGATTTAGGCAGACGTAATACGGCAATCGGGGGGCCATTGCCCCTAGGTCCGTATTGTTCGCAGTTCAACGACCATCAGGCAGTTGTAGCAACTGAATATATAATAGGAGATGAGTCTTAGAAAGTCTGTTTGCTGGAAGGCGAAAATATTGCAGGGGACACTCTCTCAGCTTCCACGATCACATTCGTCAAGGAGACCAGCGAGAAAAAACCGTGGAATGAAAACTGCACGTTTTCTTATTGGGCCTTCGTGCAAAGACCACAAGCTGGCTTTCTCCAAGGAATTGTTTTCGAGGTAGCGCTAGCGGTTACCGCGTGCGCCAAACTTACAGTAAAACACGTGGAAGACGGAATTTGTGATATTCGAGAATGACTCTTTCTGATATGCATCATTGTATTCGCTTTGTTATACTACATGTTTTTACATTATGAAGTTCCTCGCATACGAAGTATTACGCTACATTCTAGACGCTTGTGTGATTCCTAATTTTCCGTAATTCTGCGTGGAGTTCAGCCTTTTCGGTCCATTTGATATCGGATTTTGCGTCGCGAAAAGTAATTAAATTGTGTTTGTTTCCGAAATGGAACCTTTTGGTGTAAATTCTCACTTTCAGATGGTTGAGGACTACATAGAACGTTTCGAAATTTGGTGTATGACGAAATCATCTGGGTGATACAAAGAAAAGCTTCGTTCTATATTTCATTGGAAGGGATAGGTATGGTCTTATGAAAAATTTGTCCTCTCCTGCTTCTCTCGTCAGTTTACAGTACGACAAGCTCCCAAGTAGCATATTGCCCAACTATTAATATGAGCGCTTGCACATGCAGCCTCGTTGTTCGTTGGGTTAGCAGTGACCCAGACACGAATGACTATAAGAAAACACAGTTGTGATTCATTTGTGGGCTCTTCAATGAAGAGTATCCATTCACACTCCAGACGATTCAAATTAGATTCTAGTGAACATATAACATCGGAGTGTACAAGTATGAGGACGAGTGGGCAGAGGAGTACCGCGTACGCATACCTGATGAACGGAAACAACCGCGAAACCGGTCGTGTGCTTCCGGGGAGTTTTTTCCATACGTTTACATACCACTTATTATTAATATATATATATATATATATATATATATATATATATATATATATATATATATATATATATATATATATATATATATATATGGTGACCGGGTGGCCTTTATTGGTTTCGCTTATTTTTTTTCGGTAGGTGAGTGTTTTCAGCGGTGTTTAGTTACAGTTGGTATTATAATTGTCTAAGTGCCAATAATAAGTATCGATTAGGCTGTATTGGTACTGTTTCGTCGTCTAATTCTTGTGTCGTGGGTATTGACTGCTCGAAACATTCCATACTTCATATAGAAGTGGCAGTTTCTTCCGACGTTGTCAACAGATAGGCAACCAGTATTTCCTGGGAAATAAATAGCATTAATAAAATGGTTACCTGTTGAAATCCATTCTCTTCGTCATTTCTCATTCCTATAGGAAACATTTTGTTATTCCGAAAGAGAGCAAGTGGCACAGGTACAGGAGGAGAAAGATGAAACTTGGCTTCATGCAGTGTCCAATATGTCACGATGCCAGTTTGTGGGAGCACAGAACTTCGTGTCCCAAAAAAAGAATCCGGAGTATGCTCTTATAATGGATTTATTCATTTGAGCTATTGAACAGAAGTTACAGCTAGCAATTCCGGTGCATTTATTGAAGCGGAGCCACGAACTTCGGAGGTACAGACATTAGGAGTGCCCGGGGACCCGATAAGTGGAGATACTCTTCCCAGTACGTGCACATCCGTGGGGATCGTTCCATCGCGTAAGATGGTGGCGTTTCTATGTTGCGTTATTTTCAAGCAACGAAAGATGTACAACTAGGAAGAAGTATATTCATAAACGTAAACATGGACATGGTGCAACAGTCACTGTCTGAACTATTGTCACAGCAAACTTAAGCGTGAAACAGCGGTGAGACGTACGTTCCCGTGTGGGCAAGTTTGTGCCGGGTCTCCCACGTGATCCACGAAATGTTTCTCGTACACCACGTTCGTGTGAGAAAATTCATTTTGACCGTGAAATATATTTTCATGTGAGACTGACAGAAGGGGATGAATATCTGCCTAATCAGCATGGATATTTTTTTAAATTCTATCGATCTACACCTGAATATAGATGGGCTGTCGTTGTGTAGCGGTGGCCATCTCCGTACATACTTTTACCACGTTTATTGTTTAACTGAACGCTGACTGCCAAGCGCGGATGCCATTTGATCGTTGCTCTTGCGCACGCTCCCACGCACGCTCCCAAATACACGCTAACCACTATCTCTCCCAATCGCCTTTTTTCGTTCTCACGGGTCGTGGAGAATACTGTTCTGGTTAACATATTTGTACAGTGCCGCACATTAGAGTAACGTGCAGGTGGTCCGCGCAGTACAAAGGACCGAAGCACGCGTTTACTAAGGAAACCGCGAAGTAAGGTCTAATCAACCTTACAATTGGTGAGCCCGACGTGATCCCCAGGTCACGTGAGTTTCCTTGTTTTCTACCGTTGAAGGTCCCGTCTGCGTACGTTTTTGTGTTTTATTGTTTCCCTACCTGTGGATTTTTTTGGTCGGTTTACCAAATAATTTTTTTTTCGCCCATACATATTTTGTGTGTCTAATTCGTCGCGATTTTTTTTTCGCGAAGATTATAGTGCCCCATTGGTCGTTGATTTCTTTTCCCGTCTGTATTCCATAAAGTAATCGCTATGTCTGCCGAACGGAAATCCTGCTCAGACCCCACCGTTGGGGCGATCACGCTGCACATACCGGCATTCACGCCTGCTGATCCAGAACTCTGGTTCACGCTGGTTGAGTAAGAATTCGAAAACTGCCGTATAACCAGCGACGCCAGCCGTTTCAGGTGGGTAGCAGGCCGCCTCCCGCCGGAGGTCACAATGCAAGTAAGGGACGTAATAATCTCTTCCCGAAGCTATGAGGCCTTAAAGGAGGCTGTCATTGCCCGCACGACCCCAACACAGGACCAACGTATGCAACAACTTCAAAACGTTGAGTTTGGAAGTAGGAAGCCCTTCGAACTGCTGCGTGAGATGCAGCGCTTGAGAGGACCGACAGTGGGCGAGGACCCGCTCTTAAGGGAACTTTGGCTGCCACGTTTGCCGCATAACATTCCAGTTTTACTAAGTGCCACGCGCAAATGCTCGCTAGAGGAAATTGCAGCGATAGCTGATGACATTATGTCACTATACAACCCCGCTGTAGCTGGAGTAACCAGGTCCTCCGTCACAACGGTGCCTGCCTTGCCAACATCTAACGAACTCGCGTCAGTTTTGTCTAGAATTGACGCGAGCCTGCAACGCTTAGCAGTAAGAAGTGGGTCACAGGAGCGGCACCGCGCACGCTCACCTAAGCGCCATAGTCCGTCATTGCGACGCCGTTTCGTCGGTTCTTCAAAAGAAGGGTATTGTAAATACCACAGTCGCTCCGGTGAGGGAGTCAAACGATGCGAACGAGGGTGTACGTTTCCCGGTGCTCATCAGGGAAACAACCCCCGGCCCGTGGTGGCGACCCACGAAGCCGGGTATCACACCAACAGTCGTCCTTTGAACTACGCGCTGCCAATGGCACGGCCATCCCAACGTTTGGCCAGCGGTCGCTCACCTTAAACTTAGGTTTGAAGCGTAATTTTCGTTGGATATTCATCATCGCCGATGTCCCGTACCCAATTCTAGGCATTGACTTCCTGCAGCACTGTGACTTGTTAGTTGATGCACAGCGCCGTAGAGTGGTTGATCGTCAGACGACTCTCGCTGTTGCGGGTTGTAATTCGCGAGCGAATCACGTCACGCCTTTTATCGTTCAACCACCGGCACACGACCCTTATAGCGAACTCATCGCCGCCTACCCAGCCATGTTTCGGCAGGCCGGGCCTCTCCCAGCAGTGACGATCAGTGTCACTCACCATATCGATAATAAGGGACCCCCAGTGTTCAGTAGGCCGCGTCGGTTAGCACCAGACAAGCTTCGTGTTGAACAGGCCGAATTCGAACATATGCTAGAACTGGGTATAATACGCCCTTCTAGTAGCCCTTGGGCTTCCCCTCTTCATATGTATCCTAAGTCTAGTGGCGACTGGCGACCCTGTGGTGATTACAGAGCGCTTAACAAAGTCACCGTCCCGGACCGATACCCGATTCCCCATATACAGGACCTTACTTCGTCTTTATCAGGTAGCTCCGTCTCCAGCCGTATCGATTTGGTTCGGTCGTACAACCAGATCCCGGTAGCAGAGGCCGATATCCCTAAAACTGCCGTCACTACGCCTTTCGGGCTGTTCGAGTTTCTGAGAATGCCGTTTGGACTCAGCAATGCAGCCCAGACCTTTCAACGGTTCATGCACGAGGCAACTCGTGGTTTGGAAAATGTCTACGTATACCTGGATGATATTTTGGTGGTGAGTTCTTCAGAGCAAGAGCACGCTACACACTTACGGGCACTTTTCGAACGCCTTAGCCAGCACGGCGTTACGATCAATATCGCGAAATGCGAATTAGGCCGGGCTGATATCACTTTCATAGGACATTCTATTTCATCCTCGGGTATTCGCCCTCTGTCAAATAAAGTTTCCGCTATTCGCGACTACCCTGAACCCCAATCTTTTCGCCAGTTGCGTCAGTTTGCCGGCCTGGTGAATTTCTACTGCCGATTTCTTCCTCACTGTGCGGAAATGATGCAACCCCTCACTGACCTGTTGCGCGGAGGTAAGCGGAAGTTCGTGTTTCCCGACACGGCACAAGCCGCATTCGCCTTGGTCAAAGATGCTGTCGCCAACACAGCACTCCTTACCCACCCCGACCCTTTGGCTCCTATTTCGGTAGTGACGGATGCCTCGGACACAGCGGTTAGAGCAGTACTGCAACAGTTCGTAGATGACTCTTGGCAACCTTTAACATTCTTCTCCAAGCGCCTACAACCCGCGGAATCAAGGTACAGCACGTTCGGTAGAGAGTTATTAGCCATCTACTTGGGAATCCGTCATTTTCGACATGCACTCGAAGGCCGTTCGTTCACGGTGTTTACAGACCACAAGCCTTTGGTTTACGCACTGAAGTCAGCTTCGGATCGATACTCACCGCGCGAGATTCACCACTTAGACTTTGTCTCACAGTTTACTGTGGACATACGACACGTCTCTGGGGTACTTAATCCCGTCGCCGACGCCTTATCACGCGTACATCAACTAAGTCTGTCACAGACGCCTAACATCAACTTGGACGCAATGGCACAGGTTCAAACTATGGACCCTGACATCGAACTACTTCGACAAAACGGTTCTTTGAGTTTAACCACAGTGCCTATCCCAGCTTCCCAGAATACCATCGTGTGCGATGTGTCGCAAGGTCGCCCTGGGCCAGTATTTTCTGCTGCCCACCGTTATCCTACGTTCCTGGCACTCCATTATCTGGCTCATCCGAGTGTGACTGCCTCGGTGAAACTGATAACTGAGCGTTTTGTTTGGCACAATGTCAAACGAGATGTCCGCCAATGGGCTCGTGCTTGTCTGCAGTGTCAACGTGTTAAGACCCATAGGCACACTAAGGCGGCGTTAGCCAGGTTCCCAGAACCTGAAACACGTTTTCATCATGTGCACGTCGACCTCGTAGGACCACTCCCACCTTCGCTTGGGTACGTTTACATACTCACATGCGTGGATCGTTTTACTCGCTGGCCGCAGGCCATCCCTATCCCTCGTCCCACCTCGGAAGAGGCCGCGAAAGCTTTTCTGACCGGTTGGGTTTGTCATTTCGGTTGCCCGGCAATAGTGACCACCGATCGCGGTCCACACTTTGACGGAGCTTTCGGCAGCCTACTCGCTACGCTCGGTTGCCAACACGTTAAGACGACAGATTACCACCCTCAGGCCAATGGTATGGTCGAGCGTTTCCACCGGCAATTAAAAGCCGCCCTTCGAGCAAACGGTAACCCCCTTTGGAGTGAAACACTACCATTAGCACTCTTAAGCCTGCGTAGTACCGTTAAGGAGGAGTTACACACAACACCGGCCGTACTGGTATATGGCTGTACACTTCGTCTGCCTGTGGAGTTGGTAGCCCCCTCACCAACCGTGACTTTCGACTACGGTGACTATGCTCAGCGCCTTGCGCAGCACATGCGAGTGCTCAAGGCCAGTCCGCCGCGTGAACAACAGTCTACAAGTTATGTCCCAACTGCGTTAGGAACCGCTACTCACGTATTCCTTCGCGTTGATGGCGTTCGATCACCACTACAAACGCCATACACTGGCCCGTTTCGGGTGATAAAACGTAGGGCAAAAACATTTGTCATAGATATCAGCGGACGACACGACACCGCATCTATCGATCGTCTCAAGCCTGCCGTCATTGAGTGCAAGCCGCTCGGACAATTTACACCCACTCAAGTCGCTCAGTCACCTGCATCGAGCGAGTTACCACTCAAACCACCCCCAATTACGCCTAGTGAGGACTCGGCGGCTAGTCCATCAGATTCTCCAACCGTACCCGCAACGCGAAGTAGCCGTCGCGGTCGCCAACTACGAAATCCCGTCCGCTTCGCCGATTTCGTGATGGTTTTTACAACCGACTGTTAGCAATAAGTTGGGAAGTTCGCCATTGATTTACCAAACAACAGACCCGTGAAATTACAATCGGTAGTTATGATTTCATTTGCTTCTGGTCTCCTAGCGACTCCAACAACACCGAACATCGTTTGTGTGTTGTTATTACGGTCCAACATCCGCCGGCGCCCTCAGGCGCTATTTTGTTCCAGTTTACCTTGCCCTCTCTCAGACGGATCTACACAGTCACATTGGCTTCATCCGTAGCCTGGCTGACTCCCGTGCACGTTCAAGGAGCCTACCGCTCACTGGACAACGGGACGATTGGTCAGCCTGGCACTGGAGACGGCAACTGGACGCCTTTTTGGATGGACCTGACGAGACATTTTCCGGCTTGCATTCGTATGAGGTCCGTGGGCGCCAAAACGCAGTTGGACCTACGCACATCGGACCTCGAGAGTGCAGACATCGTTAAACTCATCAGCAGTCGTTCGACGTCACCAACAATATAACGGACAAACTATGAGGAGTTCCTGGACAACCAATAATTCCGGCTTACCATCACGATCGAAGCCCAACTCCGTCGGACTTCTAGGAGGAGGCCCCTGTAGCGGTTGCCATCTTCGTTCATACTTTTACCACGTTTATTGTTTAACTGAACGCTGACTGCCAAGCGCGGATGCCATTTCATCGTTGCTCTTGCGCACGCTCCCACGCACGCTCCCAAATACACGCTAACCACTATCTCTCCCAATCGCCTTTTTTCGTTCTCACGGGTCGTGGAGAATACTGTTCTGGTTAACATATTTGTGCAGTGCCGCACATTAGAGTAACGTGCAGGTGGTCCACGCAGTACAAAGGACCGAAGCACGCGTTTACTAAGGAAACCGCGAAGTAAGGTCTAATCAACCCTACAGTTGTTTCGGCCATCTTCCGTTCAGATGTGGCCCATTTTGACAAGGATAGTGCATCCAATGTGTCCGCAAATCATGACTGCTGGATTTTGTTGTGGTGTAAAATAAACCTATCCAGTACATGATTACCTGTGCCACACAAAGAAAGAACTGGAGCAACTGCTACAAAATGGCCTTAGCTATCCTAATTATTCCGTACGATGTTGTTTGAAGGTCGTTATCTGTGATACTCCTGCCCGGGCCTTCCTTTGTTAAATCAAAAGCCCTGCTGATTATTTCGGCTGTGATAAATGCAACCAACGCGGCTTGCATATTGATGGGAGGATGACTTTTCCCGTCGTCGAGGCTGTAAGGTTGATTAGACCTTACTTCGCGGTTTCCTTAGTAAACGCGTGCTTCGGTCCTTTGTACTGCGTGGACCACCTGCACGTTACTCTAATGTGCGGCACTGCACAAATATGTTAACCAGAACAGTATTCTCCACGACCCGTGAGAACGAAAAAAGGCGATTGGGAGAGATAGTGGTTAGCGTGTATTTGGGAGCGTGCGTGAGAGCGTGCGCAAGAGCAACGATCAAATGGCATCCGCGCTTGGCAGTCAGCGTTCAGTTAATCAATAAACGTGGTAAAAGTATGAACGAAGATGGCAACCGCTACAGGGGCCTCCTCCTAGAAGTCCGACGGAGTTGGGCTTCGATCGTGATGGTAAGCCGGAATTATTGGTTGTCCAGGAACTCCTCATAGTTTGTCCGTTATATTGTTGGTGACGTCGAACGACTGCTGATGAGTTTAACGATGTCTGCACTCTCGAGGTCCGATGTGCGTAGGTCCAACTGCGTTTTGGCGCCCACGGACCTCATACGAATGCAAGCCGGAAAATGTCTCGTCAGGTCCATCCAAAAAGGCGTCCAGTTGCCGTCTCCAGTGCCAGGCTGACCAATCGTCCCGTTGTCCAGTGAGCGGTAGGCTCCTTGAACGTGCACGGGAGTCAGCCAGGCTACGGATGAAGCCAATGTGACTGTGTAGATCCGTCTGAGAGAGGGCAAGGTAAACTGGAACAAAATAGCGCCTGAGGGCGCCGGCGGATGTTGGACCGTAATAACAACACACAAACGATGTTCGGTGTTGTTGGAGTCGCTAGGAGACCAGAAGCAAATGAAATCATAACTACCGATTGTAATTTCACGGGTCTGTTGTTTGGTAAATCAATGGCGAACTTCCCAACTTATTGCTAACAGTCGGTTGTAAAAACCATCACGAAATCGGCGAAGCGGACGGGATTTCGTAGTTGGCGACCGCGACGGCTACTTCGCGTTGCGGGTACGGTTGGAGAATCTGATGGACTAGCCGCCGAGTCCTCACTAGGCGTAATTGGGGGTGGTTTGAGTGGTAACTCGCTCGATGCAGGTGACTGAGCGACTTGAGTGGGTGTAAATTGTCCGAGCGGCTTGCACTCAATGACGGCAGGCTTGAGACGATCGATAGATGCGGTGTCGTGTCGTCCGCTGATATCTATGACAAATGTTTTTGCCCTACGTTTTATCACCCGAAACGGGCCAGTGTATGGCGTTTGTAGTGGTGATCGAACGCCATCAACGCGAAGGAATACGTGAGTAGCGGTTCCTAACGCAGTTGGGACATAACTTGTAGACTGTTGTTCACGCGGCGGACTGGCCTTGAGCACTCGCATGTGCTGCGCAAGGCGCTGAGCATAGTCACCGTAGTCGAAAGTCACGGTTGGTGAGGGGGCTACCAACTCCACAGGCAGACGAAGTGTACAGCCATATACCAGTACGGCCGGTGTTGTGTGTAACTCCTCCTTAACGGTACTACGCAGGCTTAAGAGTGCTAATGGTAGTGTTTCACTCCAAAGGGGGTTACCGTTTGCTCGAAGGGCGGCTTTTAATTGCCGGTGGAAACGCTCGACCATACCATTGGCCTGAGGGTGGTAAGCTATCGTCTTAACGTGTTGGCAACCGAGCGTAGCGAGTAGGCTGCCGAAAGCTCCGTCAAAGTGTGGACCGCGATCGGTGGTCACTATTGCCGGGCAACCGAAAGGACAAACCCAACCGGTCAGAAAAGCTTTCGCGGCCTCTTCCGAGGTGGGACGAGGGATAGGGATGGCCTGCGGCCAGCGAGTAAAACGATCCACGCATGTGAGTATGTAAACGTACCCAAGCGAAGGTGGGAGTGGTCCTACGAGGTCGACGTGCACATGATGAAAACGTGTTTCAGGTTCTGGGAACCTGGCTAACGCCGCCTTAGTGTGCCTATGGGTCTTAACACGTTGACACTGCAGACAAGCACGAGCCCATTGGCGGACATCTCGTTTGACATTGTGCCAAACAAAACGCTCAGTTATCAGTTTCACCGAGGCAGTCACACTCGGATGAGCCAGATAATGGAGTGCCAGGAACGTAGGATAACGGTGGGCAGCAGAAAATACTGGCCCAGGGCGACCTTGCGACACATCGCACACGATGGTATTCTGGGAAGCTGGGATAGGCACTGTGGTTAAACTCAAAGAACCGTTTTGTCGAAGTAGTTCGATGTCAGGGTCCATAGTTTGAACCTGTGCCATTGCGTCCAAGTTGATGTTAGGCGTCTGTGACAGACTTAGTTGATGTACGCGTGATAAGGCGTCGGCGACGGGATTAAGTACCCCAGAGACGTGTCGTATGTCCACAGTAAACTGTGAGACAAAGTCTAAGTGGTGAATCTCGCGCGGTGAGTATCGATCCGAAGCTGACTTCAGTGCGTAAACCAAAGGCTTGTGGTCTGTAAACACCGTGAACGAACGGCCTTCGAGTGCATGTCGAAAATGACGGATTCCCAAGTAGATGGCTAATAACTCTCTACCGAACGTGCTGTACCTTGATTCCGCGGGTTGTAGGCGCTTGGAGAAGAATGTTAAAGGTTGCCAAGAGTCATCTACGAACTGTTGCAGTACTGCTCTAACCGCTGTGTCCGAGGCATCCGTCACTACCGAAATAGGAGCCAAAGGGTCGGGGTGGGTAAGGAGTGCTGTGTTGGCGACAGCATCTTTGACCAAGGCGAATGCGGCTTGTGCCGTGTCGGGAAACACGAACTTCCGCTTACCTCCGCGCAACAGGTCAGTGAGGGGTTGCATCATTTCCGCACAGTGAGGAAGAAATCGGCAGTAGAAATTCACCAGGCCGGCAAACTGACGCAACTGGCGAAAAGATTGGGGTTCAGGGTAGTCGCGAATAGCGGAAACTTTATTTGACAGAGGGCGAATACCCGAGGATGAAATAGAATGTCCTATGAAAGTGATATCAGCCCGGCCTAATTCGCATTTCGCGATATTGATCGTAACGCCGTGCTGGCTAAGGCGTTCGAAAAGTGCCCGTAAGTGTGTAGCGTGCTCTTGCTCTGAAGAACTCACCACCAAAATATCATCCAGGTATACGTAGACATTTTCCAAACCACGAGTTGCCTCGTGCATGAACCGTTGAAAGGTCTGGGCTGCATTGCTGAGTCCAAACGGCATTCTCAGAAACTCGAACAGCCCGAAAGGCGTAGTGACGGCAGTTTTAGGGATATCGGCCTCTGCTACCGGGATCTGGTTGTACGACCGAACCAAATCGATACGGCTGGAGACGGAGCTACCTGATAAAGACGAAGTAAGGTCCTGTATATGGGGAATCGGGTATCGGTCCGGGACGGTGACTTTGTTAAGCGCTCTGTAATCACCACAGGGTCGCCAGTCGCCACTAGACTTAGGATACATATGAAGAGGGGAAGCCCAAGGGCTACTAGAAGGGCGTATTATACCCAGTTCTAGCATATGTTCGAATTCGGCCTGTGCAACACGAAGCTTGTCTGGTGCTAACCGACGCGGCCTACTGAACACTGGGGGTCCCTTATTATCGATATGGTGAGTGACACTGATCGTCACTGCTGGGAGAGGCCCGGCCTGCCGAAACATGGCTGGGTAGGCGGCGATGAGTTCGCTATAAGGGTCGTGTGCCGGTGGTTGAACGATAAAAGGCGTGACGTGATTCGCTCGCGAATTACAACCCGCAACAGCGAGAGTCGTCTGACGATCAACCACTCTACGGCGCTGTGCATCAACTAACAAGTCACAGTGCTGCAGGAAGTCAATGCCTAGAATTGGGTACGGGACATCGGCGATGATGAATATCCAACGAAAATTACGCTTCAAACCTAAGTTTAAGGTGAGCGACCGCTGGCCAAACGTTGGGATGGCCGTGCCATTGGCAGCGCGTAGTTCAAAGGACGACTGTTGGTGTGATACCCGGCTTCGTGGGTCGCCACCACGGGCCGGGGGTTGTTTCCCTGATGAGCACCGGGAAACGTACACCCTCGTTCGCATCGTTTGACTCCCTCACCGGAGCGACTGTGGTATTTACAATACCCTTCTTTTGAAGAACCGACGAAACGGCGTCGCAATGACGGACTATGGCGCTTAGGTGAGCGTGCGCGGTGCCGCTCCTGTGACCCACTTCTTACTGCTAAGCGTTGCAGGCTCGCGTCAATTCTAGACAAAACTGACGCGAGTTCGTTAGATGTTGGCAAGGCAGGCACCGTTGTGACGGAGGACCTGGTTACTCCAGCTACAGCGGGGTTGTATAGTGACATAATGTCATCAGCTATCGCTGCAATTTCCTCTAGCGAGCATTTGCGCGTGGCACTTAGTAAAACTGGAATGTTATGCGGCAAACGTGGCAGCCAAAGTTCCCTTTAAGAGCGGGTCCTCGCCCACTGTCGGTCCTCTCAAGCGCTGCATCTCACGCAGCAGTTCGGAGGGCTTCCTACTTCCAAACTCAACGTTTTGAAGTTGTTGCATACGTTGGTCCTGTGTTGGGGTCGTGCGGGCAATGACAGCCTCCTTTAAGGCCTCATAGCTTCGGGAAGAGATTATTACGTCCCTTACTTGCATTGTGACCTCCGGCGGGAGGCGGCCTGCTACCCACCTGAAACGGCTGGCGTCGCTGGTTATACGGCAGTTTTCGAATTCTTACTCAACCAGCGTGAACCAGAGTTCTGGATCAGCAGGCGTGAATGCCGGTATGTGCAGCGTGATCGCCCCAACGGTGGGGTCTGAGCAGGATTTCCGTTCGGCAGACATAGCGATTACTTTATGGAATACAGACGGGAAAAGAAATCAACGACCAATGGGGCACTATAATCTTCGCGAAAAAAAAATCGCGACGAATTAGACACACAAAATATGTATGGGCGAAAAAAAAATTATTTGGTAAACCGACCAAAAAAATCCACAGGTAGGGAAACAATAAAACACAAAAACGTACGCAGACGGGACCTTCAACGGTAGAAAACAAGGAAACTCACGTGACCTGGGGATCACGTCGGGCTCACCAATTGTAAGGTTGATTAGACCTTACTTCGCGGTTTCCTTAGTAAACGCGTGCTTCGGTCCTTTGTACTGCGCGGACCACCTGCACGTTACTCTAATGTGCGGCACTGTACAAATATGTTAACCAGAACAGTATTCTCCACGACCCGTGAGAACGAAAAAAGGCGATTGGGAGAGATAGTGGTTAGCGTGTATTTGGGAGCGTGCGTGGGAGCGTGCGCAAGAGCAACGATCAAATGGCATCCGCGCTTGGCAGTCAGCGTTCAGTTAAACAATGAACGTGGTAAAAGTATGAACGAAGATGGCAACCGCTACAAGGCTACCACACGAACGGATGGCAAGTTTCGCTCTGGGAAGCATCACCGTCACCGCAAAGGCAATACTCCGTTCCTAGACCTACCCATCGATATTGTGACTACATTCCCGTTGGATTATATGCATTTGATATGCCTGGGGTAACACAGAAACTACCTACCATCGGGCTTGAAGGCGGTCATTTATCACGTTGCCGTCTAAGTAGTTCGGGTACGGAGGAATTTGGCGACCGAATTCTGCTAAATCCGCAGTGCTCTTACTTGTGACTTTCAGCGCAAATGCCGTCACACGCGTGATATCGAACGCCGGAAGGCGACGGAATTTTGCCAGTTCCTCCTTTACCTTGATCCTGTATGTTTACTTGAATAATTACTCCATGATTTATATGGCAATTTTTTCAATTTTGTTTGTTTCTGTAAATATCTTTTCGTATCCCGTTTTACATGTCTGTTTATTAGACTTTGCACACGGCATTTTGCGTCTTTGTGCAGGAGATCGAAAAATTGTATGGCTCTAATTCAACTGTGTACAATGTTCATTGCCTGACTTACCTAACAGAGGGTGTGAGAAGAAACGGATTTTCGGACAGCATCCCATGCTTTTCCTTTGAATCTCCTTTGGGCAAGCTAAATGTCTGATAAAAGGCCGGCTAAACCAGCGGAGCGATTGTACAAGAGCTTGCATGAGGTGAACACTGTTCACTTTCATCTCGAAAAAGCTTTGGTCCTAGATGACACGCTCTTGCCCATACCTCGTTTCTCCCAATTGGATGGTCGACTGCCACCGCTGCCCGTGGCCACGGACCAAAAGTCAGGGCGCGTACCGGCAGTTTCTGCTTTCGGGTGCGTCACCGCCTGATTCGGTTCCGGCACACGAATTTATAGAGATGTTCGCTACAGGTAAATGTTTTTGAACGTAACTCTCCCAGACAATTAAGGGGATGCTTTCGTTTTCGAAAGTAGGCTATTACACGAATCGTTCATCTGCAGCACAGATGACACTGTGCCACAAACACTGTTTGGTCAGCGCTATTCAGTTCGCAGGAGGTAGGAAGGATTATGAGATAGCACTGTTCAAAGGGTACGAACGCAGTTAACGTCGTACTACAGTTTTGGAGAGGCGCGCACGTTGGTATCTCGTGAACCCTTTGGATCTTTAGAAATGCCGCCGTCTCCTCCACCGGTTTTGGAGAGAGCAGTTGGTGTTCCATCATAAGACTATTGTTTTATTCCCATAAAACTTGTGCATTTAGTTTATCTGACACGATGCCGCACATCACGTCAACCCCAACTGCGGCACACAAATCTCAAGCCAGTGGAATTCACCGGAGTCCCTTTAAAGACTTTGGGTAACCGCAATTATCAAATGTCATGAACAACTTATCATATAGTAACGCTTCTGCTTCTACGACAAGCGAAACGCCAATGGGGAGATTTGCATGAAGTTATCCGTGATTGACTATTACATATATTCATGTATAGATATAGCTACGATGTACGGTATACGCGACCTTTTGGGCAAGGTCAAACGTGCCCTGGACGGGCTAACTGTCGCATCGGGTTCGGCGCACGCATCAGCTAGGCTGTCCAGGGCGCGAAGATCCGAGACGCGAGGGGCATTTCAAAAACTCCGCGAGGCTCTGAGCTCACCCGAAGTGTATGCCAGCATGGTAAGTGTATACATTTTAACTGAGCACTTTCAGGTGGCAACGCTCAAGCGGTCTGCCGATTACGACTTGGCTGAAACCGTGCGTAGCATGCTGTTCGTATCCACCGGGGACGACGTTGCCCTTAACTGCTATTGGCTAGGAAGCCCTCAACGAAAGGCCATTAACGATCATAAGTTGATCGCCGCCGTTAAGGGTGGGTTTTTCTAACTAACTGTCATACAAAACATCAGATGCTATAGAAGGGATGGAGCGGTTCTCCAACGAGCCAACGTCTGTCATTGACAGGCACATAAAGCGCTGGTTTATCAACGCTCGGGATCGGGGCGAAGGAATACGGCTAAGGCGGTACACTACTCTCCTACAGATGGTATCGCATAAAATTTTTATTTCCTGCAAATTGCTTCGGTAACAACTTTAGCTGTTACAGTTTACATCGGTTTATATGCTAACTTGGACGTGGGATTTAACGTCGGTTTCGCCGTTGTAATTGGGCAGTTTATTGAGTAGAAACGTTTCCAGTGCCTGTTAATATGTTTGAATATATATATATATATATATATATATATATATATATATATATATAAAGTTTGTCTCATCGTTTGGTGTGATGAAAGACAAGATTACCAGTGATTCATTGTAGCGTGTTTGTTACGAAACGTACGTCTTTGTAATAGGAACAGCTGCAAAGGCAAACATGATGCCAGTGTATTCGTGCACTTAAATAACCGCGGCATTTCCGTGTGTACTGCGTGAGAATATAATAGACTAAATGAAACATTTGAGAATCACACATTATATCAGAAAATGGTAAGTCTCCTTTGGGATTGGCAGATACAGTCCCTTCTGAATACAGGAATAAAAACTATTATTCAATGTGTACGTCAAATTCTACGCACCAACTTCGGGTTGATTTTGTGGTAAATAATATGGAATCCACGAAAGGCAGTCGCTTGCGAACACTAGGATTTGCACAATAACGGTTGGCAAGTATAGCAAAATATACCATCATTTTTACCACAAACAGATGCCCTGGAGCTTCTGTAAAAAAATAAACCTGGTTACGAAGATACAGCCTGGCAGCTGCAATCAGTAGAGAATTACCATTTGCAGTCGTCCGGATACGAATACATTTTTTATTGGTAAGCGAAAATGTAGACGGTGTTACGCCATCACGAAATGTCGAATTAAATGATCTGGGTGATCTGTGCGAGTAAATGTCGATTGATAATGTTGGCAGGCTCCCAAATATGACCTCTTTTTCCCATTATACTTCAGAAAATGCCAGCTGGGATGCATTACGAAGGAGAAAGGTCCCAAGTAGCACACCCCAAGTTTGCCCCATGGGGCAAACTTTGGGCTAGCCCCAACCTTTGTAATACGTTACACGAAACCAGATCCAACTGCCGTTTCACGGACTACTACTAGTGTTTACTTCTAATTTGGCCGTTTGCGTACGCGTCCTACATACACCAATTTCTGTCGAATATGTAACTAAAAATTGAAAGCCAAATTCGCAATACGAAAAATTTATTTACGTTCAATAAATGTGTATTTCGTACAAGTTTGCAATAATCCATCAAAGTACATTCTCGTTGAACCTTGGATGCAGTTGTCTGTGGTCGCGATATCTGCAGATATGAGAATGAAATGTAGACCGTTATTGAAGAACTGTCAGTAAATCACTCCACCATTATGTATTAAGTGATAACGGCATCCGATATAAATATATTCGACAAACGGATTATTTTTCAACGATGCTTGCAAGTTGAAAAAAAGATGAATCTATGTTAATATTTCGTAATGGAGCGGTCTGTCGATGTAAACTGAACAACACAGGCTTGTATATAACTGCTGCCTTTTCACAAATAACATATATGATACGGATAGCGAAAATGGCGTACGAGAAAAAACGCGGAAGTTCGGTGTAATTCAACAAACGAATATTGTACTTCAAATATTAGTCTTACAGTAAACTTGTTTCTGTTAACCGTAGCGAAGAAATGAGGCAACTCCGTTTCATTCTACTCACCTACTATATCTGCTACCTGCTCCGCGATCACCTGCGTTGTGGAACCAATTTTTGATGTGCTTGTCGATGTTGATAGTTGGTTCCTCGGCAAAAAACGCACTGAATCTGATGGCGTCTAGTAGGTGGTGAGACCACTAATAAAGTGACATACCTTTTATTGCTTTGATGAGTCTATGATCGCAGACGGCTATCCTCTTGCTGCTACCGAGCCAGCAGCACCTAACTGCGACGTCATCGCTGACCACAGCAGATAGCACTTGAGCTACGGCATCCTGAAGGGTTTTAGTTGTGTACCGCCGCAGTGCTGTGACCTATATTTGTCACCTACACGTATAGTGACTTACTTACTTGTTGAGAGCCTCTGGTGTTCCGAGGAGGTCGTGTAAATGGTGAAATTCATCCAGTGTTCACACGTGTGAGTGGCTGCAGCATAGCTTGTGAACATGACGCTCCGAAAGTGGTGAAAAGGGATTCTATAGGGGCACTTAGTTTCTCCACACTTTCTGTAAGGCTGTTTATGGACAGCAGAATTTTTTCTTGGTTTACTAAAAATAAGGTGACGGCATTACATGTGAACTTGCATAGTATTTGGCCCAGGTGAGTAGCCAAGTTCATATATATATATATATATATATTGATAGTAAGTAGTATGTTAACGTGTGGACAAAATTTCCCCGGAAGCACACGACCGGTTTCGCGGTTGTTGCCGCTCATCAGGTATGCGTACCCGGTACTCCTCTGCCCACTCGTCTTCATACTTGTACACTCCGATGTTATATGTTCACTAGAATCTAATTTGAATCGTCTGGAGTGTGAATGGATACTCTTCATTGAAGAGCCCACAAATGAATCACAACTGTGTTATATATATATATCCGCGAGTATACTCTAGTTCAGCTACAGTTCATCTACTTATGATGAATATATTCTGTCACTGGTTGGGGATTGATAAATCAGTCAACATAGGGATAGCACATGAAAGGTGCTCCAAGGGGCCCCAATATTGGGGCTAACCCCATGTTTGCCCCGAGTTTAACTAATGGGGCCACCCAAGCTTCGGGGCAAACCTCAGGCACGCTGCTCAGTGGGAATACAAACATGTATAGGTGATGTGTTCAACACGGCTTGTACAAATCTAATGCCCAACTCGTGGGCCACGTGCCAGAGGAACCACGGAAGTACGGCTCTAGTCCAGCATACCCGGTGCACAGCACGCGTCCGTTGATGGGAAACGAAAGCGTAGATGGTATTTACGGCTAAATTGTTATGGTAATTGGCATGAAAATTCGCATATGGTTATTACTCGGTTTGGGGGTGTTTTGTTTAATGAAAGTATTTATGTTTGTATCCTGAAAGGTGATTGGTTCATCGGTGATATATAAGCCTGAGCGCACTGGAATTCGCTGTTATTTCGTTGCGTGTTGTGCTGTCGCGTTGCAAATAGAGCGCGTACCAGTGGACGATTCAGTTTTGTTTCGGCGTTTGGTCCGTAGTGTATACCCCGATATCGACGCATTCCAAGCCGATTTTCGGGAGTTTCAAAAAGAAACTTGCACGTCTTTCTTCGTGTACAGTTCCGAGACGTACGCAATGGCCAAAAAAAGGGGCATCCATCTGCCAGATGGTGTGCCTTATTATTTCAAAAAGTACTGCTGCGTTCACCGCAAAAGGAAATGTGATAAGTCGTCCAGGTATGTTATCATTTATCGGTAAATAAATACCTTTCAGGTATCCTTATTTGGAATGCGGGGCTTTCGTCACGCTTCGATTTGCGGGTTCCTGTTACTGTGTCGTCAGTTGGTCGATGAAGCATTCGCATAGTTTTCAAGTAGGGAATGAGGGATTTTATGTACGAAATCGTAGACTGACACCTGAGCAGGATGCTCATGGGTTGCAACTGATGGACACTTTCAGAAAGAAGTCTGAGCTAAGGGAGTATACATTTAGGAAATTCAACCGGCGTCTTAATAATGAGGATTTCAGGTCGATAAGAAGAAGAATGAACAAGAGAGACTTAGTAAGTGAAGAAGAGGAGGTTCAAAAATTGCTGCAGGCCCATGGTTATTCGGAGATAATTTCCGATAACCGTGAGATAAAGTTTATATTCTTCGTCCCTCCTGTAAGCAAACAGTTATGTCCTAGGTTCAGCGACGTTATTTTGGCAGATGCTACTAACCAACTCAACCGTGGTGGGTACATTCTATGGCACACAATGATAGTTGATGGGACGGGGTTAGGTCGCAGTGTGTTCTATGCCATTCTCCCAAATGAGAGTGGTGTCTGCTATCGTGAGGCTGTTTATTTTATGAGAAAGATGCTCCCTCAAACCGGTAATTGTAAGACAATCGTAGTTGATAGGAGTTTGGCGCAGTTTAATGCGTTCACGGATATTTACCCAGAATCTCGTGTGTTATTTTGCCGTTTCCATGTCATGCAAGACATGAAACGTAGATGCAGCCGCCTACATGGAATACAATCCTGTGAAAAGCTACGCATCTTTCAGTGGATGCGTAATCTAGTGTTAGCTCAAACTAGGCTTCGTTTTGAGAGGTTTAGGGCAGCAATAGAATGTAGGAGCAATGAGGCGGCTGCATACCTGAGTAACACCTGGATACCACTTCAGCAGTTTTGGGCTGGATATGTGACACGTGATGCATTAGTGTTAGACAATTTTACCACTAACAGAGTAGAAACGGAAAACAGGTATTTGAAAGATGGCCTGTCCAACCGTTCAAACATACTGGACGTATTCAAAAACGTAGTCAAGCGCGTTCAGTCGTTGACTGAAAAAAGCCGTCATAGGGTTGCTAAGGATCAGATGGCTTGTTATAGGGCACCAGATGGGATGCAATGGTTTCAACCCTTGCTTAAGAGATTGACGAGTTACGCACGCCATTTGTTGCTAGAGCACTTGCGTCGAGAAGTTGTACAATCAATAGAGCAGATCAACAGCGTATGGTGTGTAGCAAATCGCAGGGGTGTCACGCACCACGTTAGTCTAAACGGGGATGTGAAGTGTGATTGTTCGTTCAGTCACCAGTGGGCACTCCCCTGCAGGCATTTGTTAGCAGTTTGCAAGGAAGCAAACTACCCACTTGGGGAAGTCTCGTTGGGCCGATGGTCACTCAGCGGAAACATTTCCAGCAGCTTAGTACACCTTCATTCCGTTGAGGTTGATCAACAAAGATCACCGACAACGGCTAAAAGTGATCGGTTGTCAGAGTCCGAATTTCTGGCCAAAGATACAGTTGTAGCTTTAAGTATGCTAGGGGAGAAAGATTACAGGTATTATTTGAAACAGTTAGGCTTCCTAAACAAGATTCTGGCGTCATGTCCTGGAACGAAAATTCTGTACCAAGCTCCAAATAGCGAGACGCCGGTTGCAGTTGAGTGTGATGCGGACATATCCAAGATGGCCGCAGCCGCAAAGAGGAAAGCAGCAGTTCAAAATGTTGCAGTAGCCAGCACTAGTCACGACCCTAGTGACCAATCTCAAGCTGTCACGTATGAGGAAGGTAAGTCCGTGCGTCTGTCATCAAAACGGAAATCCGTTTTGACAACAAGGAACATAGCCAATGAGGATCTAGAAATATCAGGGGGCCAACTGCACTCAGTGGCCTTCAGGAGGTTCAAAGTTACACCGTCCACTATTTACAAGACAAATTGTAAAAGACGACGTCTACAAGTGGATTACTCGCCAATTCGTCAGGACGTCTGCAGCGTCTGCAAAAACAGTGAACCAAACGTGGATTTAGACGAGGACATTCAGTGGGTCCAATGTGGAACCTGCGGACGATGGACACATTTCCGGTGTGCGGCATTTCATAACGAAGAGAACTACCGTTGCGTACACTGCATGGCCCATTGACACCGACGCCGCAACACGTGAACGAACCCAAGGCCCTTTTCAGGGCCACGCCATTCTGATTACCATTTTCGTTGCTGCTTTCTTAGCATTTAAACTTAAGTGGTTGGCACATGAGTCTTCCTTTATGTGCGCAACTCCGGAATGTGACTCGATATTGAATGTAGATAAATATGTGTTTACAGTATACAATCATTACCCTTTCGATTTCCAATATTTAAGACTGGAAATACAGCATTCTTTATCAGCCAATGACGTAAACTAACCGTAGTAAAATTGGGCAGCACTGCCGCGGATTACCCTTCCGCATTGTTCACGAGAACGGCTTTTGGCCGGTCGACGATTTCCTTAGTATGAATTCACTGTTGATTCTTGTGAACCGCTATATAAACCACTAAAACTGTCGCTTGTAGACTCATGGATTAGCACGGGGGATAATGTCACACAGCGAGCCGTATTACATGTACTGATAGATACACCTTATTGATGGGAAAAGTAAACGTACGAAGCAGTTTCCGTAACCCTTTACAGCACCGGAGGCCTTGTAGTAAGCCACTTTAAAAAATGAAATCATGTGAGAGAATATTCCCACATGATTTCATTTTGAACTGCCTTCCAGTCCGCCGCCGTGGCTACAAACAGTTATGGAAGCTGCTTCGCAAGTTTATGTTTCCTATCAATAACCTTTTCCTATCAGTACATCAAATACGGCTCAATGCGAGACATCATCGCCCGTGCTATTCCGTGAGTCGAACATAGGTTGATCGCGGCCGTAGTGGATACGTCGATACAATTATTAACACGAAACAACAGACGCAGTGCGTGGGACAGAACGATTTGCAGATGAACGGAGGTCTGTCATAGAGAGGCACATTAAGCGTTGGTTTATCAACGCTGGGGATCGAGGCGAAGGAAGACGGCTACGCCGGTACGTCGTTTATTTATTTTTTGTTGTTGCGTTCATTCATTCAGGGTTTCTGCGTAACCATTGCTTCATTTTAAACTGATGGTGCAGAATGTCATCCACCAATATGCGTATGGAACTATGAAGTGGTGCCACGGTTTATCTATTACAAGTAGAAGCTGCCTCATATAATTTTAAATAACAGAACACGCATAATTTTGTGTGCAGTATACACGTTTCTGAGTTAAACTTAAAAAATCAGGTTCTTTCATATTTTTCGAACGGTTATTACGTCACTTTCCAAACTTTCATTTTACAGATCCCGTGAACAGCAAGAAGACCCAACAAGATTCCGTGAAATACAAGAATGACCAACAACGAATGTCGGAATTTTATGTACACTTTTACCGCCTTTTTATACAATAAATCTATCCTTATTCTTCTACAAATGGCAGTTTTACTTGTTCATATATATATATAGGCAACTTAGTGGTTGAACTGAAAACGTGGGGGAATATTGTAAGGAACTATTTTCCGCGATTTTCCTAGAACGTTCGGCATGCCCAACCCTAGCCCAATTGGGCGCTGGTGGCGCTGCCCAAAGCATTTCAATACAGTTGCCCAACGTTGTGATGGGAAAACCCTACGTTTGCCCAACCCTAGCCCAATTGGGCAGTGCTGCTTGGGATGTCATGTAGAACAATTTACCTGTGCATATAGCACTGACGCTGTTCTGCTGACTTTTCATAGCGTCGCTCAATGGAAAGGAAAACAGCGTTCTCGATTCCAACAGTGAGCCACCGTAAGTCAGGTATATCATTGACACATGATTCAAAAGCATCAAAAGCGATCTAAAGAATATCCCTAAATGGACCCCACAAAGCACAAGAAGGAATCAGCATAATGACGGCATTACGTCCTTCTTTTATAGCCATATATATACAGTTTTAACTAGTAAAATACCACCCTAGGTTAGCCATACCCCTCCGACATAAGTTCAAAACACTCTAAATGAAAGTGCAAAGAAATTCAGCATAACAGATGTCATATAATACATAACAAACATATAACAGTGCACATGAAATGTATGACATGAATAAAATATTACCATAATGCCTATTGTAATTATAATTACATTATATATAATTACCTGGTACGTATATATATATATATATATATATATATATCAACAGGATGTTCCATTTGAACTCATTTTAGATTACATCAATGGGTAAGAATTGGCCCCCTATAAACCAAAAACGTGCACCTGATTACCTACACAGAACTGGACTAATTATGAAAAACAAATCGCCCGCTTGTGACGGACAATAGAAACCACCATAGAAACGGCGGTACTTCAAATTCCAGTGCTGGTCTAGTGCCGCCTTACCGAGGAACCACACCGCAGTCACGTGGAGGACAGATCGACGACTGAGCGCGTGAAGGTCGCCACCAATGGTGACGTAATAAAACAAAACAGGCCACAAAAAGCGTGCCTCAGGATGACAATATATGTACATAAGGATATAACCCCCGTAATCAATTAGCATCTTCTTCACATGAAAACTAATCTTGAGGCAAGCTTTGGGCATGCCCCACGTTTACCCCATAGGTTGGGGCAACATGCTACTTGGGGTGATTCATTGTCATAACTTAATATATATATATATATATATATATATATATATATATATGAACATACTTCTCATATTATAACAAAAGTTTAAAGAAATCGGGCTTTTGCATACACTCTGGGAATTAAATCCGCTAAATGGTGTGTGCGGAATTACGGTTAAGATCATTATTATACCAGTGGTGAATTTCAATTATACCATAGAGTAATAGTAAATTATTTAGGAGGGGAACATATATTTAGATGGGGTAATTAGAAATTAGTATTTAAAAAGTTATTGCTGGTAAAGTGGTCCGTTTAATCAACTTCGGTGACAGTCACCTGTGTGTCCCTTTTTGTTTCAAAAGGGACACTCAGTTGACGATCGAAAGACACTCAGATGCTAGCTTAGGGCTAGCATTCAGATAGCTTTGGGGTAACACTTGACTGGAGTTGGGATGACGTTGGGCTTCTGTTGGGATTCCGTTGGGCCTCTGGTATAACCTTCGGCTGGCTTTGGGGTAAAATAGAGCCGGCGTTGCGCTAACGCTTGGTCACGATGGGCCAACTTCGGGCTTGCACTGGGCCAACTCTGGGCAAAAGTTGCGCCATGTTGAGCTGGCTTTGGGCTACCGCTGTGCTAAATTTGGGCTCACGTTGGGCCACGATGGGTAAGATTGGGCCATGTTGGACTGAAGTTGGGTCCACTTGGGCTTACTTTAGGCTAGCATCGGTATAAAGTGGGGCTGACCTTGGGCTAACTTTGTGCAGAGTTGTGCCACTTTGGGCTTGGGTTTAGTCAAGTTGGGCCCACGTAACCCCAGCTTTGGTCTGACTTTCAGTCAGCGTTGAGCCTACTTGGGGCTGCCATTGGTCTACCGTTGGGCTTACGCTAGGCTGACGTTTGGATAGCCTTATTCTAGCGCTGGGCGAGCGTTGGGCCACTTTGAATAACGTTGGGCCAAATCTCTCCACTTTGGCCTGGCGTAAGCCTAGTGTGAGGCCAGATATCAGCTATCGTTGTAATAATTTGTGGCTAGCGTTGGGCTGAATTTGGTCTTACTTTGGGCCAGTGCTGGGCCAACATTGGGCAGCGCTACCTTCGCCCAGTCTGGTGCTTGTTGAGATGCGCCCGAATTTCGAAAATCTATCAGGAAATTTTTGACTCTTCTTTTACTAATCCATACTTACTGCCCACTCCCTAGTTTAGTTCACCATATCCATCCTTCCGAACAACGTCACCAATGATTCACTGACTAGACAAGTCACAAGCGGCTTTCGGTCAAACAACCAGGGGCGATGAAAGTACCTCGTCAATGAAGCATGCACGAGACATCGAGCTTGTGGGCCGAAAGGTCATACAAACGATGTAGTGCTACAGGAACAACGCACGATGACAAAGACTAACAAATTTGTTTATTCAAACAATGACCTTTTTGGTGGCGCCACTTGCTTCGCCTGTGTACGTCGTCTACACGCCGTTGCGCTCCTCTAATACACACATTGCCCCGCTCCAGCGTTTTTAGTTCTGCTTTGCGCTCTGCCGAGTATATTCGCTATCGTGTCACAAACCGAGGACCAGGGGCTGTAGACTTTACACGGGAGTAGGCCCTGACTCAACTGAGGAGAATCTTAAAACAACCAGTACACTACCACGTCAATCATATTAGATTAGGTGAATAGCGGTCACTCGTTTGCGCCACCCTTAGCGGGACACAAAATAAAGAACAGCAGAGAAGTTCCATATAAAAAGGTCACGGTATTGCCGAGTGCCAATATAACGCGATTTCGAATGAAAGCAATGAGTGGCCAAACGAGCGGAGCTGAAATAGAAATGAGACTAATGCAGAAATTCTACGGTACTAGATTAACAAAGTTTCTGTGCACAAAACACATGAATCTCAGTCATGTTATCAAGACAACTACGGAGAGAGAGCAGAAGTTTGGCTGCGTTCAAAAACAAAATCGACGGCCGCGGCAGTCCGCGGTCTTCTTGCCTCGGATTAATTCCTAAATACGCGAGTTAAGCCCAAATTCTCACAGATCTTGTATTTATCTTGTAACCTGGGGGACATTTCACTGGATAAATAGAGAGAGCAAAGGATACCAATCTTGAAAGTATCTCTCTTCTGGTATTGTCGATGAGCTCGAAGATGGATCAGTAGCCAACAAGAGAGGATTCGGTTTTGCGGCATACCATTAGGCTTGCGTAGCGGACACAACTTATTCCTGGAAAGACCAACGAAAATCCCGTGAAGATCCACACAGCCGCGTGTCTCTGCGAGATCTCGCCTTCAAGTCAATTTGTGTCCCAGTTAACAAAGCAAGATAGAAACAAACATGTTCGAATAAGCTGGATAATTTGCGCCGTAAGCTGCCTGACATTCAACTAAAAATGAAAACGAAAGTATGAGGAGCAAGTTTTAACTGCTAAGTCAACGTTCTCGGTAGACCTTCTACAGGTGCGGGAAATGTGTCGTAGGATTGCGGCCGATAATCGACAAAAAGCTCGCATGGATAATCAACATTGATGCGCTGGTAGTGAGTAGACCGCCGCCTAAAACGTCCACAGAACTCAAATCTGCTGTTGGCGCAAATCTCGTGACTCTACTTCAACAGCATAGGCACCAGTAGTAACTGTATCTTTATGCGTTAGGAATAAATGAATACTTTCTTGGCATACCCATTGACTGCAATTTAAGCCAAGAACGCCTGCACAATCATAATGTCGCCTCGTCACAAATGAAGCATCTCTTCGCACCGAGGACCTTCTTGCACCTCTAATACCTCTTCCGCTTTGTCTCCCTAAGCATAACGCTTTATTCCGACCCTCAGAATCTGAAGACCATTGACCACTGGTAAACGGCGATAAGAACTCAACATCGCATGGATTTCACAAAACACAACACTAATAAACGGCTACCTTAATGTCTGAGGATATATATATGTATATATATATATAGATATGTACATATATATATATATATTTATATATATCAACAGAGAATAAGGAAAACTAGCATGGCACCTCCTGCTCTGTAACGTTTTCGTATTGCAGATACACATTATTTAGTAAATATATTTAAAAACCCAAATATGAAAAATATAATCGCGGGTATGCCGTTCAAATTTGAGCAGAAATAACGGTATTGGGAAAACCATCTTAACTAGCTGATAAATATGGTGATGAGCAAAATTCGATTCGCCACGATCCCGAGGGTTGTTAAACCAGTGCTCGTCTAAGTGTGATGGGTAAGGGTCCTTCCATAAACAACAATTACCACGAACGGCGTCTGGTGGTTCAACGATGATGAAGTTGATCAACTAATCGTTGACTGCCACGATTACTTTGGGATCATAATCTGGTTGTCGCTTAGGGCTGCGGGGCCAGCAACAGTTCATTTCAACTTGATCGCCGATAACTGCGGTCAAGACGTTCCGCGCAATCTCAACAAAACCTGTGTAGACCAAAGCAGAACGCCCAACGCGCTATCGGTTGGGCGCGCGTTGGGCTACATCATTGAAATGTCGGACAGCGCTGCCTACGACCAATTGGGAGCGCGTTGGGCTACACCCAACTTTCGAATAAATCGCTAAAATTGAGTACCTTTCCTCTTCCTAATCCATTTTAACTCCATGTTCCTCAGTCTGTTCGACCATTACTCATCCTTTTAAGTAAAACCACCAACGTACCACTGATAAAAAGCTATTTTATGAAAATCGGACAGTTCATTACAAAAGTGATTTACCGAAAACTCGTGAGACAAAATATGCCGCATTTGTAACGCAATCACATTTTATAAATATTTTGACACTTTGATTGTAATATTTTTTGTAGCATTTCACGAACTACTGTGCAGTCTTTGAAGGCACATGGTACGAGTCATTTTAGCCCAATGTTGGCCCAATGATCACCAGAAAGACGTCGGGTATTGTTCTGCTTGGGGACATAACGCTTGAGCGTTGCAACCTGGAGATCATTCAAGGTAATTCATCATTCACCATGTAAATCAATTCTCGCAGATCGAGCAACGCGTAGCCAATTCAAACGAATCCCAAACACAGAACAGGATTGGTTCGTTGTTTCCCCGATACTAAACTGAAATTCACAAAGGGTACAAATATATACAAACCTCAAGTATGTGGCCAAATAGACTTCATAGCAAAACTCCAAGGTTCAAAGCCCCGTGACTCAGGCATGACAGTCAGAAACGGTTCATGGCCAAATTCAAATGTCTCACATTGATAAACAAACGTGAAAGCGTGTGGTATATGAGCGAGCTTTTCAAGGTAATGTTAAGCATGGTCAAATTCACAGAGCACGTTGAACACCTGGAAGGATTTTCAGTATTTGTTCTTTACACCGCCGGCCGAAATCCTTCCGCAAAAATGGATGTCCAAGGTTCGGGCAAGGGTCATGATTCTCATCCTACTGGAAATCCTTCCAGATGTTCAACGTGCTCTGTGAATTTGACCATGCTTAACATTACCTTGGTGGTTTTAATTAAAAGGATGAGTAATGGTCGAACAGACTGAGGAACATGGAGTTAAAATGGATTAGGAAGAGGAAAGGTACTCAATTTTAGCGATTTATTCGAAAGTTGGGTGTAGCCCAACGCGCTCCCAATTGGTCGTAGGCAGCGCTGTCCGACATTTCAATGATGTAGCCCAACGCGCGCCCAACCGATAGCGCGTTGGGCGTTCTGCTTTGGTCTACACAGGTTTTGTTGAGATTGCGCGGAACGTCTTGACCGCAGTTATCGGCGATCAAGTTGAAATGAACTGTTGCTGGCCCCGCAGCCCTAAGCGACAACCAGATTATGATCCCAAAGTAATCGTGGCAGTCAACGATTAGTTGATCAACTTCATCATCGTTGAACCACCAGACGCCGTTCGTGGTAATTGTTGTTTATGGAAGGACCCTTACCCATCACACTTAGACGAGCACTGGTTTAACAACCCTCGGGATCGTGGCGAATCGAATTTTGCTCATCACCATATTTATCAGCTAGTTAAGATGGTTTTCCCAATACCGTTATTTCTGCTCAAATTTGAACGGCATACCCGCGATTATATTTTTCATATTTGGGTTTTTAAATATATTTACTAAATAATGTGTATCTGCAATACGAAAACGTTACAGAGCAGGAGGTGCCATGCTAGTTTTCCTTATTCTCTGTTGATATATATAAATATATATATATATATGTACATATCTATATATATATATACATATATATATCCTCAGACATTAAGGTAGCCGTTTATTAGTGTTGTGTTTTGTGAAATCCATGCGATGTTGAGTTCTTATCGCCGTTTACCAGTGGTCAATGGTCTTCAGATTCTGAGGGTCGGAATAAAGCGTTATGCTTAGGGAGACAAAGCGGAAGAGGTATTAGAGGTGCAAGAAGGTCCTCGGTGCGAAGAGATGCTTCATTTGTGACGAGGCGACATTATGATTGTGCAGGCGTTCTTGGCTTAAATTGCAGTCAATGGGTATGCCAAGAAAGTATTCATTTATTCCTAACGCATAAAGATACAGTTACTACTGGTGCCTATGCTGTTGAAGTAGAGTCACGAGATTTGCGCCAACAGCAGATTTGAGTTCTGTGGACGTTTTAGGCGGCGGTCTACTCACTACCAGCGCATCAATGTTGATCATCCACGCATGCTTGTATATTCGTATTATCTTTATTTTCTGAGCTTGCAGAAAAATACTGCTTGGAATAACTGCGTGTGCTGAAGTCAATGTTTATTTACCAACGCTAGAAATCAAGGCAATGCAAAACGAGTAGGCAAGTTCGTTGATTGTCATTTCTTTCTGGGTAATTCTCACTCTACGTCTAATTTTGAATTTGTTTTATTCATTTGGTCTTTCCAACACCTCCTTAGCCATTCTGAAGTTTGGCACCAACCTATCGGAAATCATAAATCTACACGTTCTCCTAATTTAATTCAGTTTACTTGATATTTCTCTACACCACTTATTGATGCTGCTTTGATACATATTTATCATATATTACTCCGTTTCGTTGAAAGCGATTTTCAAACAAACTATCTTTCAAAATTGCACGTAAATTTTTTGCTTTCCAGTTTTTCTCTAAATGCGATTGTCTCAGCTCTCTACATTTAGATACGTCAAATCCGGTGTCCACATAACAGAAGAACGATGAACATCTCCCGAACATTGTGAATGAAACTGCCTCCGAACTGCAAATTTGTACAATTTTCAGTACACCATTTTTATAACAAGCTATCTGATTTTCACAAACTGCCTTTCTAGTTGGTGGTAAGTAAGTGGTTTTGATCGAAAAGATAAGTAGTGTGCGAATGGACTACGTACCGGGAAGTTAGGATGGATAAGAGAAAGAGGACGTATTTGTTTCCCAGTTGGGAGCGCGTTTGGCATGCTGCTTGGATAATTCTTACGAAGCACTTAATGACAGCATGACTAAACGAATCCCTCGAAAATATATGAACTCACCTCTTATCACGTGAGTCGAGAGTGTCAAGTAACCGAAAAGCAACGTAATGGTGGAAACAATACGCCACTACTTTCACAAGTTTGGGCGACATTCTCCGGCTGCCCCATTTCCAGCCACGGTGAAATGTGAAAACCAACGGAATTCACTTGGCGATCTCAGTTCGACCAAATGCAATCCCGAGAACTCCTCACTGACAGTCAGTTGCGCTTGTCCCAATGTTTAATAAGAAGCATATCTTCTCGACTGACCAATACTATCACAATTGGGTAAACGTTAGGTTCGCTGCTTGGATTCTTACGAATCGTTGTTGCATTTCTTGCTCATTTCAATCAGCCACCTGCTACCATCTGTCTATTCTAGTATGCATCGGAAAGACCGCGCGGATGAGCTGGGCTCAAAATACCGACACTGGGAATCCCGGTGTTTTCCAGGACGAAGTCGTTTCTGCTACTCGAGCCTAATGGAATGCCTCGAAATGGAATCCTCTCTTGTTGGCCAGTGATCCATCTTCGAGCTCACCGGCATTGCCAGAAGGAAGATACTTTCAAGGTTTGTATCCTGAAACTTTCCTATTCTCCCTTTGTCTTGTGATTTATCTTCCACTCAACCGGAAATCTTAAGATAACAGGACAAACCCAAGATCTGGGAAAACTTGGGCTGAAACTCGTGCCCGCCTAATACCTCAAGACTTCAGCTTCGGGCACCACGCTGAGTAGCCCAAACTGCCTCTCTTTCGTGAACCACTTCTGTCCGTCCTGTAAAGGCGGTAGGCATCCCAGCCTTCATCGTCTCCAAAGTGTACGTGCGAGATAGTCTATGTAGCACGCTGCCCGCTCGATTGTCTGGACTCGGACCGGTATTGGGACGGGCATATTAGACAGCAATTTCAATTGTGGGGAGTCATATAAATTGTCACAATGTCTTCTTAGGCACTCAAAAAAATATATTTTTTCTATTTTGGTTTCTTGTGGTGATTCAGCCGCTGTCACACGTAATACTGCCAGGTACAGCTTCTCGGCCACGCACCCGCATGAGGATAGGTACGGCAAAAGCTCCATGTGGTTAGTCAACTTCTAGCTTACCCATTATTTCCTCCAATTTTTCATATTTATACAATCCAGTTCTGCAATCCATTTAACGTGCTATTTTCAGCCTTGCGTTTCTTGCTACCTTGGTTCGTGCAGTTCCGGATGGGAGCAACTTCAATAAGTCCTATCGGGTCCGTTCATTGTGGTTACTACACTTTCGCATATTACCTTACAGTATGAAAGGAGTTTGTTTAGATCGGCGATTGGCTTTCATTGCATAGAGGTGCTGTTCCTCACGCATGTTTCAACGGTCTGTGTATGTATCAAAACATCCAAAGAATCTTTTACAGTGAGCAATATTTTCCAATAGATAGTTCTGTAGTGTTATATGATATGTTATTTTGGACAACTTGGGGCCTTTATTTTAGGTTTATGCCCCATTAGTTATCCAGCCAAGCTTGGGCCAAATTAGGAGTGGACTCCAACTGTGCTAGGATCGGGTTCGCAGAAGGGAACAGGCAGAGTCTCAAGTGGCTGAACCCGTTCGTAAACCAGCCAGTCTTTGGCTGGGTTCCCCAGTGGGTTAGCTACGCGTACTACTGTGGCCTGTTTTGTTCACAAAAAATGTAAATTTATTTGCACTTCGATATTGAAAAAATCAAATTCAGTTTTAATCCTTCTCGCCAGCTATTATTTTTATGCATTTGGCAGATAATGAATGGAAGTTACGGAGGTTGTGTGAGGGGTAACTAATTCATGGGAGATGTTATGATATACGAGTATGTGTCAGATATACATATATATATATATATATATATATATATATATATATATATACATATATATATATATATATATATATATATATATATATATATATATATATATATGTTATTTGCGTTAAGTGAGAACCATTAACAAGGTTTTGTGATTTAAATGGTAATACTTTACCAGCCAGAGCTCGCCATTGCCACCGCAGTCCCTCGCAAAGACTCTCTGTCTTAAATGGAAAATATTCCTGGATATGAAATTTCCCGTTCGCTTGGAGATCACCTTCTGTGAAAATTTTGAGCGACCTCCAGAAACTGACGAGCTCGACAGTGGGTCTAATTTTTCCGTTAATGTTTGTCTATTTCAACTCATAAAAGTGTAACACCAATTTCAACGAATACGTAGGAAGGTTTCTCTCTGGCCAAGAATGTTTGCCGCAGTCTACCGACGTCGTCCAAGCTGACAATAATGGTATAAATGTGTTTTTGAAACGATCAACTAATGGTTTTCATTTGCTCGACACTGATCATCGGTGATTCGGTAATGAGCTCCAAAGTTCAGAGACGTTTGTGATCTATTTGTGACGAATTTCAGCAAAAAGGAGTAGATCGGATTACAAATTGGATTTTTGACACTGCAGATGCAATTACGTGGTCTGCAAGACATGGGGACCAACGGTGTGAAGCACACGGGCACAATTTTAGCTAGTTTGCCAAAGCAAAAGATTGATGAGAAGCAAAGGAGAGTCGGAGGAGTGTTTCACACGCCATTTTCACAACCATTGCTAGATTAAGGCACATATATGTTTTTGTTGGCTTACTTTATCTAGCAGTAGGGTCAGTGCTTACATAAGTTTGTGCAGATTTCAGTGTTTCACATCAATCAAATTTCGGAAATATGAAGATCGGCTTGAAGGGTAATAACCAATTGTAAACTATGAACATTTTGAACATCCTACTGTCTTTACTGTTCTTGGTTCTAAGGTGAATGAAAGCATCAATTTATGCCACTTAGATTCAACTAACTACCCGTGAAAAACAATTAATTCGCTTTTTGTCTTTCGCAGAAACAAATGAAAGAATTGTGCGTTATGACATAAAAAGCCGATGCGATGTTTCTAAATATCGGACTGCCAATATATTTGCGTTTCCCATGGATAAAACAGATATTATTTTTTGTCGCTTTCTTCATCGTACTTTGTGGGGGGGGGTAAGGTTTTGCGGAATTTAAGGAGACACGGAATCCTCAGATGGGAAACTGTTTGGTAGAACATAGAGGGCAAAATTAACATGCATATCGAACCTTTAAGTCAACCCAGCACGCACCCTTTCTGAAACCGGCCAAAGCCTGGCCGATTTACGGTTGGGTTTGGCCGGTCGAGACCCGGCCGGTCCCCCGTTGGGAAACCCGGCCTAAGTCCAGTCAGAGCTCGCTTCCAGCCTGTCCACCCACTTCGAGACCAGCCCAAAACCGTTTGAAACCCGGTTGGGAACCATCTAGCTGGCTGGTTACTAAGTTTGCCGAATGTGCTGGCGATCCGTCCTTCCGAAAGAATGTTTTTGAGAAGGTTTGTAAATGTATACTTTTGTGTATTCAGAACATGCTTTCTTCATTGCTCGCAGATAGACGGTTGCATCCCTCTAGTCAGAAAGAAACATTGGGTCCGCCGGTAGTGAACTTTGGATGCCGCAACAAAAGCCCACTTTTACATCTCCTTATCTATTACTTTCGCTGTAGTCAAAGGGATTCTCCTTGCTCCAAACCCTGAACCGTTGACAGTCTTTGATATTGTTCAAGTTGAAGGTGAGTTATTCTGTGAAGATAGTGCCACCGCATAATGTTGGTTGAACTGATAGTTTAGACAGGAACCAGTCACAGAGTTCCATCTGTTGAGCACGGTCTCTTTCAAACAGGGTCTGATCCAGTGTGGTCTAAAGCTCTTGTAACCTTATTTCTTCATGACACTCCTTACGGAGCCCTCAGAGTAGCTAGCTCAACCAGTCGGATCCAGACCAAACCATGTGAACACAAAGGCGTTCGAAGGAAAACTGAAAATGGGGACAACCGTAGAATAATCAACTTACTCAATTTGAGGTGATTCATCATCTTCATCATCGTACAGCTTCAAAAAGCCGGGCAAGTCCCACTGACCACAGTCTTTCTTACCATGTTGCACTTGGAAGTAGAAGGAATGAATATAAAAGACTCTTAGCGAGAAGACTTGTAGTGACTCGGAGACGACTGGGTTTGAATGTGAAAATTAATGGGCAAAAATTGCTTTAGACAAATATAACTAATTGGCCCTAACCTCTCTGCAGCTAGCATGTTGTTCGATGCCACAGGGCTGTGCGCTGTTTGTCTGCCTGCTGTAGAGACATTTGGTCTCCCGCCAATTGAAAAACAGACGTTTGACTGCTCTGCTTACGGATGGTTGAACCCTTAGTTCCCTTAGCTGGTATCGCATCCGGTGTCGCACCCAAACGTAAAAGTGAACGGCATTGTTTCAACACAAATCGTCCTTCACCTATTCCACCGACTTCTACCGTCCTTTAGCACGCATCGGAACTTTTGGCTTGCTGCCCATTTCACAGGCCATTCTCGGGATCTATTAAGTACCTGGTATCCGGAGTGCTAAGTTGGTGAGCCTTACGTCCTTTCCAATTTTTTTGGTAGATCCTCGACTACTGGCGTATCGTTTTCTCAATTTTAGTCGGTGGGTACTCAATATTTTGAACCGATATTTTGCATTTTTCTCACTGCATCGGTTCTTTATTCACTTTTTGAATCATTCCGATTTATTATACGATTTCCAACTTGAGGGAACCTACATTTTTCGACGCTGAGGTGAATGCACTTGCCACTCCTTTCGCGCCTTTCAGAGAAAATAACCCTAGAGTTTGATTCACGCAGTTGGAATCAACTTTTGTTCCGCGCAGTGTGGCTACGGAAAGCGGTAGGTTTTACTACGTGCTTTCAGTTCTTCCTCCACACATTTTTTGCGAAGTGCAAGATGTGTTGGAATCAGAAGAACACAACCCGTACGAACACATAAACACAGCAGTCATTAGCCGAATTAGCATATCCGACAAACAGCGAATTTTCCGTTTGTTTGCAGGCACCGAGCTCGGAGGCCGCATACCTTCGCAGTTGCTTCGGCACTTGCGGACTCTTTTAGGAACTACCAACATCGATAATAGTCTCCTGAAGGAGATTTGGCTCCAACGTCTTCCTAGCGACATGCAGAAGGTCTTTTGTGTGTCCACAGAGGAATGTCTCGGAAAGCTTGCCGAGACGGCAGAAAAAATTAGGGAAACCTACAAGTCAAAGACCAACCAGACGATTTCCTCACAAACCGAGTCTGTTACTGCCTCTTTAACAGCCACTGTGCACGATTTTGTCCAAAAAGTCGAGACATTTAGTGTGTCGTCAGTTGGACACCCAACCCAAGCATCACCTAACAGACAGTGTCGCCCAAACAGACCTGCCAGTAGAAACCGTATAAGCACTCCAGTTTGGCCAACATCAACTGAAACTCTTTGTCGGTATCATCAACGGTAGCATCCAAAGGCGAGTTATTTTACTCCACCCTGTACCTTGGCCCCAGCCAGTCAGGGAAACAAGGACGCCAGTGTGTAGCTGTGACGGACGCTACTGACCAGGGCAGTCGCCTATTCTATATAATCAACCATAATTCAGGGACACGCTACTTGGTAGACACAGGTGCTGAAGTTAGCGTGCTCCCACTTTCAGGTCAAACTCTAGATAGGTACCCCTTCTCTAACTTACGTGTTGCTAATGGTACTTCCACACAGACCTATGGACTAATTTCGGAACACATTAGATTTTGGTATTTATTGCACTTTCCGCTAGGTTTCCTTGATTGCAGACGTTCAAAACGCCAATACTTGGTATTGATTTCCTGCAATACTTCAACATCTTGGTTGATTCTCCCCACAAACGTCTTGTGAATCGTGTCCCTAATGTACCTGTGAATGTGATTTTGGTTGATTCTAACCCGATCAGTCATGTTCTACTTAGAACGACCGGTTCGCATTTGTTCGGTGACGTATAAAATACATACCCAAAAGTGCTTCACCCACCGTCCGTACTACCTGCCGTAGCCAGCTTGGTAGGTCATCACATTAGCACATCAGGCCCTCCTTTTTTTGCTAGGACACTCCGGTTTGCACCTGATAAGCCTAAAATGGCACTAGCTGAGATCGAGCCTTCGCTTGAATTAGGTATTATTCGTGCGTCACATAGTCCCCGGGGCTTCACCACTTCATATGTTTCCTAAAAGTCAGGCGACTGGCGACTATGTGCAGATTATAGGACCCTCACTGTCCCAGGTGGGTATCCTATTCCACACATTCAGGACATCACGGCCAACCTCAAAGGTGCTCGTGTGTTCTCCAAAATAGATCTGGTACATGCTTGTCGCCAGATTCCCATCACAGATGAGGATATACCTAAGACAGCGGTAACAACACCCTTTGGACCTTTTGATCTCTTCGAATTTCTGAAAATGCCATTTGGTTTGCGCGATGCTGCACAAACCTTTCAGCCTTTAATTGACAAGGTCATCTTGGGTTTACACTTTGTTTTCGCCTACATAGATGATCCGGTAGCAATCAGTAGACCTGAAGATGCACACAACACTTACAACAGTTGTTTGAGCGTTTGGCCGCACATGGTATAACCGCCAAGGTGAACAAAAGTGTCTTTGGCCAAAATTCAGTTCAGCTTTTAGGCCACGTGATCGATGGACACGGTACACGGCCCTTGGAAGAAAAGGTACAGGCCGTTCGGGACTCTCCACTACCCAGTTCACTAGATGCCGTTCGTCGTTTCAAATGGATGGAAATCTGTTACCGGCTTTTCATCTCACTTGAGGCAGCCGGAAACAACTTTACCTCGAGGCACTAAAGATGGTCCTATAGAATTATGCTGAGGATACTAAAGCCGCCTTCGTTGCAGCTGAAGACGCTTTAGCTTCTGCTACTTTGCTGGTTCATTTTGACTCCGAGATTGGTTGAGTTTAGCCTCCGATGCCTCTGGCAAAGCCATGGGTGGCGTGCTACTGCTACATCACAATTGAAACTACTGGCCTTTTCTCTCGTCCTCTTCTACCAGCTGAAGCCAAGTTTTCTACGTTGTGTCGGGAATTACTCGCTGTTTATGGTACTGTGAAGCATTTCCGACATATTCTCGAAGGCATGTAGTTCGTCATCACTACCGACCACAGACCATCGACGTGTGCTTCTCACATTCGAACCGATAATCGCTCACCGCTTGAGTTGCGTCATTCAGACTTCGTGGCACAGTTTTCCAGCGATGTTCGTCACGTTTCTGGCGCCCACAACGTTGTGGCTGTTGCCCTATCTCGAGTAGACGCTATTTCTAGTCATCCATGGGGCATGGACCTCGAAGCTTTGGCTGCAGCCCAACATTCAGAATTGGATTTCACAGATCCAAGCCAGGAATTCCTTTTAGCCACTTCCTCGGACTCGATAATGTGTGACACAATTTAGCCGCACCTTCATCCCACTGTACTCACTTATTGGCGCCACACAACTTTATACGTTTTACATAATTTAGCCCATCCTGGCATTGGAGGCACCACCAAGCTAGTTACAGATAAATACCTTTGGTACGGCATGCAAAAGGATATTTGTATTTGGGCTACTGCATGCATTCAGTGTCAACGATCGAAGTTAAGCAGACATACAATAGCTCTGATAGGCCGCTTTCTGGTTGTATCCCCTCGGTTTCTCATATCCACTTAGATGTCGTTGGTCCTCTCAGCCCCTGTAAAGGTTTCCGTTACCTTCTTACTATGCTCGACAGTTTCACTTGTCTGCCAGAGGCTGTTCCCAGTGCAAGTGTAGAGACAGTAACCGTAATTGTTGCTTTTATGGAACTTTGGGTTTCATTATATGGTTGCCCTGCAACCTTAATTACTGATCGCGGCGCATAGTTTGAGTCGTATCTGTGTGGAGAAACATTGCGTATGTTAGCCTGTTACTGTTCTCGGACGACGGCGTACCATTCAGCAGCCATCGGTATCTGTGAGCTCTTTTGTCGACAGCTCAAAAATTAGCTCATCGCTGCTGACAGATGCAACTGGGTACGAGCACTTCCAAAAGTTCTCTTAGGTTTTCTTTCCGCTCATAGACCTGATATACACTTGTCGGCTGTGGAATTAGCTTTTGACCAAACTTTTCGGTCACCCGGGGATTACCTTACCACAGGTCACGTGAACAACGGCGGTTGTGCTTCATATGCTCAACAGTCAGCTGCACAGATGCGCCGATTGCAAATGCATTATCCGCGACCACAGTCTCGATGGACCTACATTCCATCTGAAATGTCTACATGCTTCGACTTATTCATACGCGTAGATAGTTTTGGAAAATCGTTAAAGCAGTCTTATGAAGGTATATCTAAGGTGCTTCAGCGAAGAGATAGAGTTTAACTCATTGACGGAAACGGTAAACACAAAACTACACCCGTCGACCGTCTTAAGGTTGCACACCTTGAGTGTAGTCCAGACAAACGAGATACCACTCAGCGACAGTAGAGCTGAAACTATTACATAAAGTAAATAGACCACCGGCGAACCGGTGTTTGTAGAAAGTAGAAATAAATATTTCGTTTATCAAAGCTGGAAACCAAGGCGATACAAAACGAGAATGCAGATACTCGAATTATCACTATCTTCAAGGAAGCAATCTCAAGCTACTTTTCCTGCTAAGATTACTTTTTTTCATTTGGTGTAGCGAACACCTCTCCAGACATTGAAGCTTAGTAACAGTTTATCATAAATCCCAACTCTAGATATTCCGTTGATTTAGTTCTGAATCTATCCGCTTCTTTCCCTTTACATTGGTCATAATTGTTTTTATACGAAAATTATCAGATGGTAAACCGTTCTATTGAAAACAGATTTTGATCAAACTATTTTTGAAACCTGCGCGCTGAAGCGTTTTGTTGTCCAGCGTTTATTTAGTTGCCACCGTCTTCTCTTTGTGCAACATTCCAGATCTGGTGGCTACGTAGCACAAAATGGATGAAAGTTTTTCGAGCATTCTGAATGGAGCAGTCCTCGAATTGCAAGATTTTAAAAGCTTTTAGTAAGCCATTTTTATGATAGAATCAGTGATTCTCACAAACTGCTTGTATAAGCTGTGATTAATTAGCGAGTTTTGTTGAAAGGACGGATATTGTTAAGTGAACTAAGAGGCGGGAAATCGAGATAGATTATGGAAACAACAGATACCTATTTCCAGCAATTTTTGGAAATTTTGGGCGTAGCCCAACGCGCTCCCAATTGGGCGCAGGTATCGCCAATCAACTTAAACCCAACGTGAGCCCAACGTTAGCTCAATGTTAGCCCAAAGTTAGCTCAATGCTGGCTCAAAGTTAGGTCTTCGTTAGCCCGAATTTAGCCCACGTGCGCCTAATTGGGCGCAAGTAGCACTTCCCAAAGTTCTCAATGATGTGGCCCATCTCGCGCTCAACTGTGAGCGCTTTGGGCTTGTTCCTTTGGTTGTCGTCAGGATGCTGGTAATGATACCAATACTACTAAGGAATGACTTATAAATGACCGACGATTGTGAAACAACAGCGTTGAGAGATCTATGAAGTGGGACGTATTAGTGGCTGAGAAGATGGTGTTTCGGCACTATGTATGTTTCGTACGTAGATGATGAATATGTTCTCAGGCTCGCTAGTAGGACAGAATAGCCCAAATATACCCCGCGGTGTTTTTGTTATAATAGATGGCCGTTGCCGAAACCCCATCCTGCCTTGCGCTCACACAGAAGCCCACAAAACCTCTGTGGTGGTGTGTGGACCCTAATGTCCGAGAGAAACGGTAGCAAATTCATCCTCATCATGTGAAGGGTGAATTACGGTGGATCACGGGTAACGCCACCTTATATGATCAAGCAATCATCGGTTTACAAGATAGTGTCCATGGTCAAGGTTGAATCAAAGCACTCCATTCTATATATATATATATATATACATATATATATATATATAATGCTATTAACTGCGAGCAGTGCGCAAGATTGATCACACTTGGGTTAGCTCCCGATTGGGTGCTTGTTGGGCCACATCACTGAAACGCCGGGCAGCGCTGCCTACGACCAATTGGGAGCGCGTTGGGCTACACCCAACTTTCGAATAAATCGCTAAAATTGAGTACCTTTCCTCTTCCTAATCCATTTTAACTCCATGTTCCTCAGTCTGTTCGACCATTACTCATCCTTTTAAGTAAAACCACCAACGTACCACTGATAAAAAGCTATTTTATGAAAATCGGACAGTTTATTACAAAAGTGATTTACCGAAAACTCGTGAGACAAAATATGCCGCATTTGTAACGCAATCACATTTTATAAATATTTTGACACTTTGATTGTAATATTTTTTTGTAGCATTTCACGAACTACTGTGCAGTCTTTGAAGGCACATGGTACGAGTCATTTTAGCCCAATGTTGGCCGAAAGTTCGCCAAGAAAGCTTTAGGTATTATGCCATTTAGAGGGACGCCCTAAATCTTCGAATGGGGACAAGGGTACCTGCCTTGTTATCTCCAAGTGAATGCCTCCGGCCAAGGCACTTCTCAACAGGACAAGGTACATGTTCTCCATTTTAAACCTGTGTCGCATTTTGGTGTGCACATTAAGCAGTTACTGCTAGTTGTATGTGGGATTCATGAATTTTCGTTTGTGCGTGAAAGATGGAGACCAAAGACAGTCGGCCAACCGGAGCAATGTATTGTGTGGCCCAAAGACCTCTTCCACGTAAGTAAAACAGTGACATCAGTCAAATATAGGTCACCGCACACGTTCGCTCTTAAGCACAAATTGTTCCCCCGCCATACACACTCACATCTTTCGTTGTACGTAACTCTTCGAAGGACTGGGTCCACCCGGCTATACCCAAGAACTTCTCACCGTTGTCCATGCTTAGCAGTCAGCTCACGCATACACACGCGCGCTTAAGCACCAACAAATACACATGCCTAAATATCCCGAACGAAAACAAACAAACTCAAGTGGTAATAAACTTAAATGTTGTGTTTGCTTATCGAATAGACGGTCTAGTTGTTTTCATCTCTAAAAGACCCAGGCATCTTTCTCCGTGACCATTAGTTTGGTATTTGTGCTCGAGTAGATCACTTTGGACACCCGGCTTGCGATGACAAAACGCAACGTCTCAAAAAGATGCCGAGCAACTGATGACCTAACTGGCAACCACTCGTCTGATGATGCAACATGGTGCTTTTGCTGTTCATTGTCTTATGAAGCCACACGAGAACGTGCTTAACCACTCGATGATGTAACTACCATTCTGTTCCCCTTATGAAGCGCTCCCAATGAGGCGCACGTGGGCTAAATCCGGACTAACGAAGACCTAACTTTGAGCCAGCATTGAGCTAACTTTGGGCTAACATTGAGCTAACGTTGGGCTCACGTTGGGTTTAAGTTGATTGGCGATACCTGCGCCCAATTGGGAGCGCGTTGGGCTACGCCCAAAATTTCCAAAAATTGCTGGAAATAGGTATCTGTTGTTTCCATAATCTATCTCGATTTCCCGCCTCTTAGTTCACTTAACAATATCCGTCCTTTCAACGAAACTCGCTAGTTAATCACAGCTTATACAAGCAGTTTGTGAGAATCACTGATTCTATCACAAAAATGGCTTACTAAAAGCTTTTAAAATCTTGCAATTCGAGGACTGCTCCATTCAGAATGCTCGAAAAACTTTCATCCATTTTGTGCTACGTAGCCACCAGATCTGGAATGTTGCACAAAGAGAAGACGGTGGCAACTAAATAAACGCTGGACAACAAAACGCTTCAGCGCGCAGGTTTCAAAAATAGTTTGATCAAAATCTGTTTTCAATAGAACGGTTTACCATCTGATAATTTTCGTATAAAAACAATTATGACCAATGTAAAGGGAAAGAAGCGGATAGATTCAGAACTAAATCAACGGAATATCTAGAGTTAGGATTTATGATAAACTGTTACTAAGCTTCAATGTCTGGAGAGGTGTTCGCTACACCAAATGAAAAAAAGTAATCTTAGCAGGAAAAGTAGCTTGAGATTGCTTCCTTGAAGATAGTGATAATTCGAGTATCTGCATTCTCGTTTTGTATCGCCTTGGTTTCCAGCTTTGATAAACGAAATATTTATTTCTACTTTCTACAAACACCGGTTCGCCGGTGGTCTATTTACTTTATGTAATAGTTTCAGCTCTACTGTCGCTGAGTGGTATCTCGTTTGTCTGGACTACACTCAAGGTGTGCAACCTTAAGACGGTCGACGGGTGTAGTTTTGTGTTTACCGTTTCCGTCAATGAGTTAAACTCTATCTCTTCGCTGAAGCACCTTAGATATACCTTCATAAGACTGCTTTAACGATTTTCCAAAACTATCTACGCGTATGAATAAGTCGAAGCATGTAGACATTTCAGATGGAATGTAGGTCCATCGAGACTGTGGTCGCGGATAATGCATTTGCAATCGGCGCATCTGTGCAGCTGACTGTTGAGCATATGAAGCACAACCGCCGTTGTTCACGTGACCTGTGGTAAGGTAATCCCCGGGTAACCGAAAAGTTTGGTCAAAAGCTAATTCCACAGCCGACAAGTGTATATCAGGTCTATGAGCGGAAAGAAAACCTAAGAGAACTTTTGGAAGTGCTCGTACCCAGTTGCATCTGTCAGCAGCGATGAGCTAATTTTTGAGCTGTCGACAAAAGAGCTCACAGATACCGATGGCTGCTGAATGGTACGCCGTCGTCCGAGAACAGTAACAGGCTAACATACGCAATGTTTCTCCACACAGATACGACTCAAACTATGCGCCGCGATCAGTAATTAAGGTTGCAGGGCAACCATATAATGAAACCCAAAGTTCCATAAAAGCAACAATTACGGTTACTGTCTCTACACTTGCACTGGGAACAGCCTCTGGCAGACAAGTGAAACTGTCGAGCATAGTAAGAAGGTAACGGAAACCTTTACAGGGGCTGAGAGGACCAACGACATCTAAGTGGATATGAGAAACCGAGGGGATACAACCAGAAAGCGGCCTATCAGAGCTATTGTATGTATGCTTAACTTCGATCGTTGACACTGAATGCATGCAGTAGCCCAAATACAAATATCCTTTTGCATGCCGTACCAAAGGTATTTATCTGTAACTAGCTTGGTGGTGCCTCCAATGCCAGGATGGGCTAAATTATGTAAAACGTATAAAGTTGTGTGGCGCCAATAAGTGAGTACAGTGGGATGAAGGTGCGGCTAAATTGTGTCACACATTATCGAGTCCGAGGAAGTGGCTAAAAGGAATTCCAAAGGTTTAAGTGATGCAACCTGGCTTGGATCTGTGAAATCCAATTCTGAATGTTGGGCTGCAGCCAAAGCTTCGAGGTCCATGCCCCATGGATGACTAGAAATAGCGTCTACTCGAGATAGGGCAACAGCCACAACGTTGTGGGCGCCAGAAACGTGACGAACATCGCTGGAAAACTGTGCCACGAAGTCTGAATGACGCAACTCAAGCGGTGAGCGATTATCGGTTCGAATGTGAGAAGCACACGTCGATGGTCTGTGGTCGGTAGTGATGACGAACTACATGCCTTCGAGAATATGTCGGAAATGCTTCACAGTACCATAAACAGCGAGTAATTCCCGACACAACGTAGAAAACTTGGCTTCAGCTGGTAGAAGAGGACGAGAGAAAAGGCCAGTAGTTTCAATTGTGATGTAGCAGTAGCACGCCACCCATGGCTTTGCCAGAGGCATCGGAGGCTAAACTCAACCAATCTCGGAGTCAAAATGAACCAGCAAAGTAGCAGAAGCTAAAGCGTCTTCAGCTGCAACGAAGGCGGCTTTAGTATCCTCAGCATAATTCTATAGGACCATCTTTAGTGCCTCGAGGTAAAGTTGTTTCCGGCTGCCTCAAGTGAGATGAAAAGCCGGTAACAGATTTCCATCCATTTGAAACGACGAACGGCATCTAGTGAACTGGGTAGTGGAGAGTCCCGAACGGCCTGGATAGGAATAACCAACGAGCCATAGCGATAGATACTCAATATGGCAGGAATTCCAAAAAAGGACACTAGAAAACGACTACTTAAATGGCAAAGGATATACATGCATGTCCTTCGGTAAACGCATATATACATATATATAAATGGAATTTTACGTGTAGAAAGATATCGAAATACCAGGGTTAAATTAAACTGAAATAAATGCGCACTTGTTATCTCCACGAAAGTTAAATCACTTTTCTCCATAGAAAGCGAAACAGCACATTCCAGCAGCCGAGACTGAGGAAAAACCAGTACGTCACCGCCTGGCCGCAAGGGTATCCAGTAAAACAAAATGCGCTGTTATTGTAACTGTAAATTACTTTTTGTAATTTGTATTTTCGACGACATCTTCGCTTGTCTTACTCGTGAGTAGCGTGTATATCCCTCACGAGCCTCGAATACTTGTGATCTAATTCCCTGTTTTTACTGTACTGACACAGTTCAGATTTACCCCTTTCCGACGTATGGTGCGTGAACATTTTACGTTATGTTCCCGACTCGATTGTTCTATGATTGTACATTCCCCTTGTAAGAAAAATTTGCAGAACGTTACACTTACGCTTCTTGACCCACTGTCTGTACCGCAACCGTGCTGCGCTACAGTTTCGCATGACTCCTTGCTGAGTGGACCGTTTATGACCGCGCTGTCCCGATTTTTCGGATAACTTTCTGTACTGTTGCCCTTGGTTGCTCACCTGGCTGTAAGTCATTGCATTTATGTATTGTTATGTATTGCATTGTTTAGAACCACGAAATTACGATAAACACGGTTATACATTTGGAATTTGTTCTGCTGCCCGTAGCCGTGTACAGCCCATATCGTGCGTAAAGCTAGTGAGACCACGTTTTCTGTTATATTGAAAGTTCAAGTAATCGGGATAGTTTCTACAGTTAGCCAGTAACCAATATTGTCTGGAATGAAGTCATTTACGTCCAGTATACAGTCATTTAATGATGAATTGCCTGGTTTGCGGAAAAACTGTTGGGAGGCTCAGTCAACAAATCGCAGGGAGGCTCATCCAGCAAACCGCATGGAGGCTCATTCAGCAAATCGCATGGAGGCTCATTCAGCAAACCACATGGAGGCTTATTCAGTTAACCGCATGAAAGCTCATTCAGCAAACCGCAAGGAGGCTCATTCAGCAAATCGCTGGGAGGCTCATTCAGTAAACCGCTGGGAGGCTCATTCAGCAAACCGCAATGAGGCTCATTCAGCAAACCGCATGGAGGCTCATTCAGTAGACCGCATCGAGGCTCATTCAGTAAACCGCAATGAGGCTCATTCAGCAAACCGCATGGAGGCTTATTCAGTTAACCACATGGAGGCTCATCCAGCAAACCGCATGGAGGCTCATTCAGCAAACCGCATGGAGGCTCATTCAGTAAACCGCTGGGAGGCTCATTCAGCAAACCGCACGGAGGCTTATTCAGTTAACCGCATGGAGGCTCATCCAGCAAACCGCAGAGAAGCTCAGTCAGCAAATGGTTCAACCTCCAGAGTAGAGCTACAACGTGAACTGCGACTGGCCAGGTTGAAGATTAAGCAATTGGAGCTGGAGGCCGAGGCTGCCAAACGCATAAACGAAGTCAAGGATGAAATGGTCAAAGAATTGTCCGACGATAACTGCAGTTTTGGATCGGAGCCTATACTGCCACCTACGCCACCTCGCAGTGAAAGGCTGAAAATCGTTCACAATTATGTCATGTCCTTACCAGGGTCGAAAACAAGGCAGGAAGACCAAATTACACTGAACGGACCGGGAATACGTGTTCTGCCCGCTAAATCCAGGGAATTCGACCACGTCAGCGAGACCGCCAGGCTGTTGCAAGCTTGTATTAGCCTGCCTGCTCGCCGATCAGTCAAATTCGATGGAAATCCCATGGATTTCATTGGTTTCATGAGACATTTCCATTCCACAGTCGCTAGGTACAATAAAGACCCTGCCTACCTCCTCGATTACTTGATTTCGGCCTGTGAGGGGGAGCCAGCTGAAGCCATTCGGTGGTGCACGGTCCTTGAGCCGCAGGAAGGCTACGACGAAGCCATACGCATACTAGAACGCCGGTTCGGCAGGCCTCATGTGATCGCCAGAAAATGTATCGATGAGCTAAGTGACGGCTCCGTGCTGAAGCAAACTGATACCAAGGCGCTGGTAAAATTGGCGGATCAGATGAAGGTGTGTTCGGCCACGATGAAGAGCCTCGGCTACCAGGCTGATCTGAATGCCTGCCGGACGCTGAGCGCTATTGTGCAACGACTGCCTACCAGTGTTCAGTCCAGATGGTTCGACCGGGCATCCTTCATTCTCAGATCGGGACGGGAGCCCACTTTCGATGAACTAATGAGTTTTGTCAGCGATCAGGGCGATGCTGCCTTGGTTAGCCTCGTTTACGTATCTCGACCGGCCATTTCTGCGTCTAGACAACCTGATTCTCGAAAGCCTGCTAGCAGTCTATACTCCACCGAGCGAGTAGCCACAATCATGTCAACCGAGACTAAGCCATCTAGCACTAGTCTTAAGCTGACCCCCAACAAAGTTTGCCCTATATGTGGAAATCCCCACTACGTGGACCAGTGTAGCGAATTTCGAGACTTACAGGTAATATACAGGTATAATGCCGTGAAGAAGATGAATTTATGTTTTTCATGCTTAAAGCCTAATCATGTAACTAAAGACTGCCGTTCGCGAAAGACGTGTGGCCTGAAGGGCTGTGTAGGTCAACACCACCCGATGCTACATCGACCAAAAACCCCAGAATCTAATCGTGACCAAAACCTGCCAACAGACAACACTGCTTCGGTTGATCACGTATTGGCAGACGAAAGTACGGCCGGCCGTCGAATTTCCCTTGCTATATTGCCAGTCCGCCTCCGAGGTCCTTTAGGGGAGGTCACAGTGAATGGATTGCTGTACAGTGGATCGGACACAACTTTCGTAGACCAGTCGCTCCTGACAAATTTGGGTCTCAGTGGGAAGCCCGAGCTCCTGACGGTTAAGACCATCAATAGTAATTGCGTAACCAAAGCGCGCACTGTATCCTTAACATTAACTTCCCTAGACGGTCAGGAAGCCATCCAAGTCCGCCGAGCGTGGGCAGTAGAAAACTTGCCTAAACTGAGACCACTCAACCTAAAGCAAGATTTAGAAGTTTGGAGTCATCTGCAAGAAGTCCCGATGCCAGCCATTGATGACTCCGACATCCGCATTCTCATCGATGCCGACGTTCCAAAGGCACATTGGGTGCTAGAACAACGAACGGGCAGTCCAGACGATCCTTATGGCGTGAGAGGACCTCTAGGATGGGTGATATTAGGACCGACTTCGTGCCCACGTCCTTGTAACGCGAGGGCTAATGTTAGTCATGTCACGGCCACTGAATTGGATATGAGCTTGGAGCGTATGTTCAACTTTGAGTTCGTTGAAGCGTCTTGCGTCAAACGGAGTATGTCAGAGGATGATAAAACAGCTTTACGTCATATGACCGCCTCAATGCGTTGGGTCAACGGCCACTATGAAATAGCCCTGCCATGGAAACCCGGTGGGCCATGCTTGCCGGATAATAAGGATGTTGCACTGAAGAGACTGCTGTATCTCAAGAAACGATTCGAAAGAGACCACGCCTTTAAAGAAAAATACGCAACCACGGTTAACGAGTACATTACGAAAGGCTACGCCGAGGTTGTACCCGGTTCAGAACAGAACTTGACTGGCCCGCATGTATGGTATCTTCCACACCATGGAGTGTACAAGCACGGAGATCAAACGAAGGTTAGAGTTGTATTCGATTGCGCTGCAGAATGCAACAAAACGTCCTTGAATAATCAACTGCTGACAGGTCCCGACCTCGTGAACAGTCTCTGTGGAGTTCTTCTGAGGTTTCGGGAGAATAGGTTCACCCTGGTTGCCGATATTGAAGCCATGTTTCACCAAGTAAAGGTGCCAGCAAATGACCGCGACTGTCTGAGGTTTCTCTGGTGGCCCGACGGAAACCTAACAACCAAACCAAAGGCGTATCGCATGACTTCTCATCCATTTGGTGCAACTTCGTCGCCGTCATGCTGTAGTTTGGCCCTGCAAACCACTATCGATCGCTGTATGGCTGCCCATGACCCCGTCAAGGCTGAACAGGCAAAGAAGGCGTTCTACGTGGACGATTGCTTGTTGAGCGTATCCTCTCCCGAAGAAGTAAGAATAATAAGTCAAACCCTTCGCCATATATTGTCATCTAGTGGATTCAACCTCACCAAGTTTTTCAGCAACGTTCCCCATGCACTGGGAGACCTACCGACGGCGGAAACTAAGACGCTGTACCTCGATCAACAACCGGTAGACTTGAAGCGGACCCTTGGAGTGGAATGGGAGTGTAAGTCTGACTGTTTTATATTTAATGTCGCATCGTGGGAGGGAAAGCTAACTCGAAGGAGTGTGTTGGCCTATGTTGCTTCACTATATGACCCACTGGGATTGGTAGCCCCTAGTTTGTTACCAGTCAAACTTTTTCTTCAGGACCTATGTCGAAGAGGAGCCAAATGGGACGAGGAGGTATCCAAAGAAGAAGCCTTTCGTTGGGAGACTTGTTATCAGGAGATGCAAGCTATAAGGAAAATTCGAATTCCGAGGTGCATCTTCGCCGAAAGAAGCGAAAGGGGTCACAGAACAGAACTGCATGCTTTCAGCGACGCTTCCGAAGTAGGCTACGGAGCAGTAGTCTACTTACGTTTCATAAATAACAATGGGAGGGCTAGATGCGCACTTGTACTAGCTAAATCACGTGTGGCGCCACTGAAGTCAATAACTATCCCTCGGTTAGAACTCGCAGCGGCTGTGGTCTCAGCAAAACTGGTTGCCTTCGCTATAGATGAGCTTTCTTTGCCCATCGACTCAGTTACGTTCTGGACAGATTCACAGATAGTAATTCAGCTGATAAGAAACACAAAGACCCGGTTTGAGACATACGTGTCTAATCGTCTATCCGTAATTCGTGAATTCTCTCGCCCTGATCAGTGGTTATATGTAGACAGTGAAAACAATCCAGCGGATCTCGCATCAAGGGGTACAAATCCAAGGCGGCCATTAGAGGTTCCTTGGTTTCATGGGCCGGGATTTTTAAAGCAAAGCCCCACGGCATGGCCCAAGCAGCCTACATACATCACAAGCTCTCAACTCGAATTGGGTCAAGAAGTGCACGTAAATGCTGCGCAAGTAGTAGCCCAAGATGGATAGATACAAAAATTTCGCGACGTCAAACCATGGCCTGTTCTGCTCCGACGAATCGCGTGGCTGCATCGATACATTCTGTGGCTTCGACAGCAAACCAGTTTCGAGGTTTTTCATCCCACTGGACGTTTAGGACCGTCAGACCTCCAGACAGCGGAAACTCATATAGTTCGTATGGTGCAAAGAGAAACCTTCGATAAGGAGCTAAATATGATTTCTGAAGAGCCAGAGTTTCGGAGTAGTCCACCCGTGCTACCAGGTCGTTTAAAAAATCTTCATCCGTTCAAAGAGGATGGGTTACTACGAGTTGGAGGACGCTTACGATGGGCACCCCTTCCGTTTGATATCAAACACCCAGTTATATTGCCCGGAACCCATTTCGTCACCAGTTTACTAATACAGTACTACCATGAAACGAACGGACACGCAGGTCCGTTGCAGGTACTGTCTGCACTGCGAGAGCGTTACTGGATTATTAACGGGCACTCCACAGTTAAGAACATAGTGCGAAAGTGTTTTCACTGCAAACGTTGGCATGCTAAACCGGGGCAGCAAATTATGGCACCTCTCCCTGAGGACAGAATGTTGCTAGGAGATAATCCGTTCACTGCCGTCGGCGTAGACTACTTTGGGCCACTACTAGTGAAGCGTGGGAGAGGGGTGGAAAAACGCTACGGTTGTATATTCACCTGCCTAACAATGAGGGCCGTTCATCTAGAAGTAGCTCACACCTTGAATACAGATTCGTTCCTCTCAGCGTTTTCGCGGTTTGTTGCGAGGCGCGGGGCTCCTAGAGTCGTCTACAGCGACAACGGCACTAACTTACGTGGATCCGAAGCAGACCTGAAGCTTTGCTTGGAATTATGGAACCAAGGTATGATATCAAAGGCGCTTACAAACAAAGGCTGTGAATGGCATTTTAATCCACCGAAGGCAAGTCATCGAGGTGGCACATGGGAGCGAATGATACGGTCAGTCCGTCGGAATTTGACTTCTTTGCTAGGTGGTCAGCTGGTGAGTGATGAAGTGTTATTTACGGTGCTCTGTGAAGTAGAAAAGATACTTAACGACAGACCACTCACAAGACTATCAGATGATTCAGAAAACTTCAGTGCACTAACACCTAACCACCTAATTCTTCTACGAGGAGCGCCTACTTCATTTCCTGCAGGATTATCAACCACCAATCTGAACAGGCGATGGCGTCAGGCGCAGTGCTTAGCTGACGCGTTTTGGACACGTTAGCTGAAGGATTACCTACCAACTCTGCAAGAGAGACAAAAGTGGACAAAACCAGGTTATAACCTACAGGTGGGCGACTTAGTGCTCCTAGTTGATACGCACGTAAGAAGGGGAAGCTGGCCGAAGGGCATCGTGGAAAGCACCACCATTGGACGCGACGGCCGAACAAGAGAAGTCATGGTACGCACTGCTAACGGCATTCACCGACGAGATCTACGACAACTGTGCTTACTGGAAGGTGACGCTTCAATTACGAATATGGCTGGTGAGGTTCCCTGACCCGGGGGCAGTGTAAATTACGTTTTGTAATTTGTATTTTCGACGACATCTTCGCTTGTCTTACTCGTGAGTAGCGTGTATATCCCTCACGAACCTCGAATACTTGTGATCCAATTCCCTGTTTTTACTGTACTGACACAGTTCAGATTTACCCCTTTCCGACGTATGGTGCGTGAACATTTTACGTTATGTTCCCGACTCGATTGTTCTATGATTGTACATTCCCCTTGTAAGAAAAATTTGCAGAACGTTACACTTACGCTTCTTGACCCACTGTCTGTACCGCAACCGTGCTGCGCTACAGTTTCGCATGACTCCTTGCTGAGTGGACCGTTTATGACCGCGCTGTCCCGATTTTTCGGATAACTTTCTGTACTGTTGCCCTTGGTTGCTCACCTGGCTGTAAGTCATTGCATTTATGTATTGTTATGTATTGCATTGTTTAGAACCACGAAATTACGATAAACACGGTTATACATTTGGAATTTGTTCTGCTGCCCGTAGCCGTGTACAGCCCATATCGTGCGTAAAGCTAGTGAGACCACGTTTTCTGTTATATTGAAAGTTCAAGTAATCGGGATAGTTTCTACAGTAACACATATAAATGTTAATAAATACCGTAGTACTCTTATTACTATATTCCTTGGGGAAACCCACGAACTTCTGTGCAAGCTTTCAAGACATATGTCGGGAGTTATTTTAGCCCAATCTCGGCCCGACATCGTTTGGTACTTTGCCGCTTGGGACTTTTCTACTTCTGTTGCGCTGTGGCAACTGTTTGTGTCCAGTGGCATATTAGATCCACCCCACCAGGGCTTACTTGCCGGTGAGTCCTTCATTTTTTTGGAACTGTTGGTGTCATCAACTGAATCATCCGACTAGTTTCTCGCTGAACCGAAAAAACTGCCTGAAGATTTGCGACAGACGTCATAACAACCAAGTTTGTACATCACAGTTCCATATGGGAGAAGAGTATGAGTCGCCCGTATTGAACCCGTGGACCGCGATCTGCTTATTGGGCCTCCATATTTTTAGTTTTGGAATAGACACGCAGTTTCGGTTGGGTCCCTTTCATCTACAGATGGAGAGATAAACGAAAATAGATCGCCATTTTCCATCGAAAAATCGCAGGAACAGACTAAAAGCAGTGCAGTTTTTAATAACGTAGTTTAAGCAGCGTCAACAAACAACCACCGCCAAAAACTGGCGGCCATATTAGAAATGCTTTATAGCCCACAAAACACCCAATTCATGACGCACGGTTTCTGGACAGGTAATGTCAACATTTTTTATTATTATGGTTTTTGACCATGGAATACTAGCCTTGCTATGATTGCACATTCATTATTGCAGCGAGTTCTGCACATAAAGTCAGTCCGGACCAAGCTGTTATGTATTTCGGAATGTGGCTCAACAGAGACCCGCGTTGGGAACGTTTTTCATGTACGTAATGGTATTTATACGGATTTCGATTGCTTTTAGAGGTATTACGCTGATTTCCCGTGACCTTCCCGTAGGGGACACTCAGGTGACGGTTGAGTGTCCTTTTGTGCTGCCTGGATATATTTAGGCTGAAGGAGTGCACCAAAACGTCCGTGACTTTACTGGCATGAACTTTTTACCTGATTTGATGGAAGTTGTGGATCACGTACATTTCATCACTTTCCTTTTAGGCATCATGAGGTATGTTCTGCGGCGAACCAAGTGAACGGTTACCAAAATGCGCAAATAATTCGCACACAAGCTTTCGATGGTGAACTGAAACAAAATATTGACAGAAAGTTGACCGGTCAGCAAGTTATTCATTAAATTATAGAAATATGCTTTAAAACAAATGATATATGTGGGATAGAAACAGTGACAAAATGGCAACCTGAGGAACTTTTGTCGCTGAAAGCTAGTGAGAAGCTGTCACCACAACCACGTGCTGATGATTCGCGATTAGCAAAGTGGTTGGGTGAACGACCTTCGGTGGACGGTGGGCGACAATCTACACCCATTATATTTGAGAATTGTTTTCTCATGACCCATTTGAGTGCAATACTACTGTCCCGACTACGAATACAAGCGGCTTTATATATCCTATAGAGTTAAAAACAAAACAGTGTATGACTAGTACTGACGATAAACTAGACACCCCGGTGAGGCTGGTCAAGCCGACTGGGTCAGTTCTTCTTACCTGAGAGGACTTTCGACGCAATAGGAGTCTTTGGAAGCACAAATCCAGATTATTAAATCGCATGGTATATCTTACAGGCAGAGAACAAGCACTCCCATCGTGGATGAACACTGGCACAATCCAGAGTATTTTCCGGAACAAAAGTTGGTTGTATAAACGCCACGGCTGAGAGTGAAAGGAAAGCAAGTTCGATTTGCAACCCTGGCGACAACCCTACCGGACAAATGACCCTACCGCACTTCAAATTAGTTGTTGCCCTATATACCCAAAAAGTGATATGTCACCCGTAAACTCTTAGTTTATTGTTGGTGTTTGACTTAGGGCCATTATTCAACAATAAACATCGATCAAATCCGCTGATTTGCTTCTTCATCACACGATTTTCGCGTACATTTTTCTAAGTTATTTTATTATTTACTTTGTGATGTTTGCTTCACTTTGCATACCAACAAGATTTTGAGTAGTAAGCCGGGAAGTTTGACCTCCTCAGGGTGTACGCCCCTTTTTGTCCACACTGTACGGTTGACAGCTTCGTCCAGAATAGCTATTATCAGTCAGATTGTATCACGTGTTGCACGACCTTGCGCAGCTTAATCCGACTGTACACTTGTCTTACGCTTTCAGTAGCATGAATCGCTGACTCCCAGTTGTGTATGTGCTTGAATTTTTCACTGCTTCCCTGTGCTTACGCCAGCCGTGCGCTACTGCTAAACACTCAATCCTCCACACAGGCGAGCTTTTCTCCTACTTACTGATATCGGGATACAACACACAGTTCTACATATAGTTTTCAACTCTCTCTACTCCAGCGTCTCACTCTGCCTAAACGTCGCTTTCCCACGTATTGTTCAATCGAAAGTTCCCACGGTTCTTTTTCTATCAAAGCGCAAACTTCTTGGTTATCCCCGGTCAGTGACTCCTCAATGGTTCAGTTCCAAAGATAACCACGAAAAAGTGCGTAAACTGCATTCAACTGCAACCAGAAATCAACATTTTATAAAGCATGACGCCAAGAATACATGGGCGCATTTGGCTTTGTTATTTGTTGCCCAGCATGGTGCGCAGATGTGATTGGTGAAGTCCGAGTGGTTGACGGGTCGATGTGAGGGGTAGGCAGTAGGTTGTCTGTCAGTGGTAGAAGCGACTGGTGACGTGTGATAGACTGATGGGTTCACGGGCACGTGCGCCGTAACTGCATTCCTTTGTGGGATTTGTGAACCCTTTCATTGGTTAGTGTTCATAAAGCAAACTGCCCATGAGTTGGCTGGATGCGAACTGCAGCCCCGCTGATGACTTGATCTCGGGGAGACTTTCGACTTATCAGCAGTTATTCCATATCTCTCTCACAGAGTAAGCTGGGTGAGCTGCATCTTACCTTTACCAGACCACGCGACTTCCAAGTTCTCGTGCGCATCAACCAGCTGCACTTTGAGCTGCGTCGCAAAGCCGAATTCCATTAGAGAAGACAAAAAGCCACCGCTTAAGCGTACCCAAAGAAAACTGGCTACTTCCACAACTTGCATACAAGAGGGTTAGTCGCCCCCTCTTGCCTCGCCCAAGTTCCTCATCTGCGGCCTATCTACCGCTAATGCCCTAGAGCCTATTTCTGAGTCCCCCACTGATCGCTTTTCTTCACCGGTTACCATTCGCCCTGTTGTCCCTCCAGCTTTCATCTATTCCAGCTTCTCAGCTTCTCTTTCATCGGTTTTCTTCACCCATCCTGACGTCAATGAATTGATCTTCTCCACTAAACCCATGAGGCCGGGCCCAGATGTCTTCCCCTGGGCCTTTCTCCATTTGGGTGGTCTCTGCCGATCTTTGTTGTTAGTTAACTTATAAAGAACCTCTGCGCTTGGCCGCTTCTTCCCTCCCCCAATGGAAAACTTCTGTAATCACCCCTTGCTTAAAGAAGGGCCTGTTACACTACCCGGATAACTATTGGCCCAATAATCACACCCTGCTGGTCTGTAAAATCATGAAGGGAATTATCAAAAGTCACATCGTTCACTATCTCTTATCGGACAACCTGCGGAACCCTAGTCAGCAAGACTTTTTTGAATTCCAGCTCTTGCTCCTCTGGCCAGGAAGACTTCCTCTATGTCCTACCGTCCACTAATGATGCTAGCTGCTCTGTAATTGTATTGTATCTCGACCTTTCTAATGCTTTCGACCGTGTCCCCCGATAGCCTGACCTGACAGCCAAAATCCAATCTTTCGGTATATTGGATTCTCTCTTCCTTGTTTTCATATTTCTCTCACAGTAGCAGGCTGAATTGACCTACTGTCGCTTATCTGCCAAACCCATCACCAGCCGCATCATCCAAGGCAGTGTGCTAGACCCATTACTATTCCTTATCTGCATCAATAATATACTCTGGTCTATTCATCCTTGGTAATAGTACTTAAATGGTACACTCCTTCCATCTGAAGTACCCAACTACCATCCTACGCAACGTATTGGATATTTTCTCCTCGCTCCAAACCTGAGACACCTCGCGGTGCATGGAATTCTGTACAGAGAAAAGTTTCCGTTTGCCTTATAAATGCACTATACCACCCGGTCAAATTATCCCGGCAGCTTCCCAACCTCATCTGCCTAGCCGTTATCGATCTTAGTATACTCTACTCCCGCTGCAATAATTTCTCGGAACAGGCATCGTTCCAAATTGCTAAAGCTTAGTAAATCCTGGGCCTGATCCGCCAATCCCTCTTGCTACCCGCCAGTCTTCTTTCCAAGTATCTCATATTTAGGACTACTCCTCGAGTATCATTTATTCACCTCCACCCATTGGCCGAGTTCCTCTGTTGAAGCCCTTGAGATTGTTTAATTTGTCTTAGCTGAGAAACTCCTGGACTTATTCGTATCCGTAACCAATCGCTAATGCTGTGAGCTCGTATACAGAGAACCTCTGTAGATTCACTCCTCGGGGCCTAACCTAGTCTTTTTCTTCAAGTTATTCTATAACAAATTTTAAACTTCCTACCACATTTCATTCTCTACCCTCCCCCCCTATCCACTTCGTCCCCTAGCATTTTCCCCTGTGCCCTTACTTAATCTCTATCTGAGGCCCCGATTCTTCCCGCCTGCCTATTTCAAAATCTGGAGTGGGCCATCCCTTAGTACGGGTAGCTTCTCGCTGTGCTTTTGAACGAGCTCTTCTTATCCACTCAACTGTCCCGAGTGCTACCCTGTTATACATTGAGTGCATTCCTACCGACTTGGCCTTCGAGAGATGCCTAGCCGTCTAAACATTTCACCTCTCCGCCGCGAGCCAACACATGTATCCCGCGCCTTTTTCATTTTATCCACCTTAGTATCTCGGACTATGGTCACTTTCTTCTCTGATCCGTTGTGAATTTGTCTCCTGCCCTCAGTGGGTTGGCCCTACTCCTCACCTATAATAATCTATGTTGTCCTTCCTGGCTTGTCCATGCTGACTCTGTCTGTCTCGTCCTAACTTACATTGCTACTTTGATCCCATCAGTGCCCTATAGCATATATCCATATTATCTTATTGGTTTGCAGCCTTTTTTTCTTCCCACTATCTTCCAAATCGTTCTAGGGACCGACTGTACTGTTGCATCCTCATTCTGCCTTTTTTCGTTAATCGGTGATCCCCACTGAGGCATACCCTGACTGCTTTTCCCTATTTGGTTTTGCTTTCTAGTCACACTCAATGTCTTCCAATGAAGCCAACCGCTCCGGGACCTGTTCTGGTCATTTCCTGGATAAAAAGGGCACATGGCCGCCTACTAATCTTTGCTTCTTTTGCCCCTGCTCTCTGGGACCCCTCGCAACCTGGCCAGCTGGTCCTGGATCCCATATCACTGTCCTGAATACCGTGTAATCAACAACGATCACTCGTGCCAATCCCAAAGGTGTGGGGTAAGGCCAGATCCACCGCTTCGGCCGGCGAACATCGGGTGTGCAGGCCGTGTGCAACGGTGTGCGGCCTCAACTAGTCCCGAGGATCACATCACCTGTGTTCACCACATGAAGAGTCTTTTCAGATTTAGTGCCCACAGCATGGTCAGCCCTAACACCGGCATTCAGAGCACATGCTTTAGCTCTCCCTGCTCTGCGGCAACCACTAAAAGCGGTTAGTCTTCGCGTGCTTCCATCGTTTTCTTTGTCACAGTATGCTCATTTATCGTTCTTGCATGCATGCTCAGCCGTTCCGTCCTTATTCCTATCGTGTCTCATCACGATAGCTCTCACTACGTGACGCCACTATCACTCTATTCACCTACTTTGCCTATGCTCGAAAATGTGCACTTTTTTCTACCCATGTCTCTTTTACTGACTCCACGTCTCTAATCTACTGCTGCCACCCTTTGCTAATACAGCTTACTGATTGCGTCCTTATATCCTCTTTGCCCATCCTCCCAAACAGCTCACTACCCGAAGCTGTCGAGTGGACGTAGGGGTAAGCTTACTCGTAATGTATGCCCTGACAGATTTCACAGAACTCTGTGAAATCTTAAAAGAAATGTACTAATCGAAGTGCCACAATTCTTAATAAAATATATCAGCGTCCCAGAAGGGACATTTCGTTTTACTGATTTTCAGCACATCAGTTTCAACATCAACTATCTGATTTTCACAAACTAGGCTTCTTTTCAGCGGTTTCTATCAAAAAGATGGGTATTGGGCAAGTAGACTAAGAAATGGGCAGTAAAGATGGATTAGGAAAAGAAAAGACACCCGTTTCCAGCGATTTATTTGTATTTTGGAGGTGGTCTAACGCGCTTCCAAATGAGAGCAGTTGGCGCTGCCTAAAATGTCGAATTATGTAGCCTAGCGTGGCTCAACCCGCATACAGTTGGAAGATGAAGTTTTGTATTGTTAGAGAGGAGGAACACCGACAGTGAATTAGTTCCTGACCATCCTCTTGAGCTCACGCTTTCTGTGACCAGGTAAACAAGGGGGAAAGAGAATCTTGTGAGAGATTGCGAAGGGAAAGACCATCGACTACCACATCTGAAGATCCTTTATTGTAGCAGATGCCAGTGATGAGTTGAGAAATGAAGTCTAAGTGTCGTACTCCCCTGGGCGGGTATTGCTCCGGTTGTGTTTGGATTGTACTGTTGCGTACTAATACATGCATGCTTGGTCCGCATCCAGTGTAACCATGGTCACAGGCCGACAGTCTTGTACGCATGTGCACAGTCAACTTTCGTCGTGTTTCATCCAATCGGATTGTACCACTTGTTGCAGGACTTTGCGCAGATTAATCCGATGGTTCATTTATCTTGAGCTTCCGATGGCCCACATCTCTGACTCAAGTAGATGCACACATTTTTGCTTTTTCAGCTGCTTGCCTATGTTTGCGTTTGCCATACGACGCCAGCAAATTCACGTCCCCTGTAAAGTGGTGCCGTTCTTCTGAATTATGAATTCAGAATACAACCGATTAGGTCTGACATCGAACGTTTGTGGTGGAGGTTTGTGATCTGTATACACAATAACTTGTCGTCCCCCGAAGAGACGATGAAAGTATCGAATGGCCGCCAACCAGTTGGCTGGATACGCTGAAGGGTACAGCTGCAAACTACGGACGGTGGCCATCGTGTTGTCAACCAGAATGGTTGATCAACGTACGTTAGTGCAGTTAAACTATGTTCGGCGTGTTGGTTGTTGGGGTCTTCTTTCCCTCCTTCACCCGTGTAGGTCCACTGCCTGTCCTTTTTATATTCATACTTTCCAGTTCCGAGTGCAACTTGGTGAGGAAGGCCGTGGTCAGTGGGGCTTGCCCTACTGTTTAAAGCAGTACGATGATCGGGATGATGACGATAGCGTGGAGATTTCGAGAGAAACTGCTGCACTCCTTCTGTGCCTGCTGAAACCTCTGGGAGAAAAAAACGAGGGCTGAAGTTTGTCATGAACCTACTAGTTGGGTACTACACCGACAGCAGTGTTGGACGTGTAACGACCTGGCGATGACTTAGTTTGAATATGTGAGCTCGTGACCAAGATCGCCATGGAAAAACACGACTAATTATTATTTATCTTTACGCCGTTTTATGATAAACAAGAACTGTTCTAGAGCGCTCTTGCCATTTGCAGTGAAAGCAATATAGCTTCTGCCCAAACCAAGCGCATTTGAGAACCAGGGGCACCGGCTAAATGGGCCCACTTGAACTCGTATTCTGAGGAATCATAATGTACTCAAACGGGCAGAAGAAAAAATAAAACAACATAAAGTACTGTAACTAGAAACCGCCACATCCGCCGCAGCCTTAATGAAGTTCAGGGCTCTTGTAAGTTCGGCGTCCTGTGTTCTGCAAACGTTCCGATCTTCGGGTAGTATTTCTTGAACTGGAATTTGAATTGAGATCACTTACCCCTGGATGGGACTCAGAATGATCAAATTAGTATCATCAGGAATAAAATCAGGAACAACTTTTAAGGAAGCCTGATCGACATGTCCTCGATGGATAGAACCATCAGTAAGATCCAACATCCGAAGAAGTCTTCCCCTAAGCTGCTTAATTACAACGCCGGTTGAGGTTTTCAAATCATTTTCTCTGTGGTAAACGACTTTCAAGGACTCCAGCTGGAGTAAAATGATGCCGGACCTCAAAGAGCTTCGCCGAGCTTCAACTCGCTGTTGAATGGGCTGAATTGCGATAAAGCAGTAGCAAAATGTCTGCAGTTCTCTTGGGTTCACTGAATGTTCCTGCATTTGTGGAATTGATAGCACTCTTTAAGGTTTGCACAAAGTTTTCAGCAATGCCGTTGCACTGCGGATGATGTGAAAGAGATAACACAAGGTGACAGTCCATGGACTTTGCCCAGTCTGCACCTTTTGAGCAGTGAAATCACTCCCGTTGTCGGCAACGAATGCTTATGGCACCGTCTCACGTATAAATGTCTTGCAAACTGCAGTATTAGTAAAACCAGAGCTCGGTGAGGTGGTGAAATACATTTCTGGCCATTGGAAATAAGAATCCTTGATGATAACGAGGGAGTAGTATTTTTCGGGAATAATCCCCAATAATCAGCGTGAACACGCCGCCATGTCTCACATGATATGGGAGTCCGCTTGGAATGTTGGAAATAAAGTTTATGTACACAGTCGATATAGTTCTTAGCAAACTGGTATAAATCATCTTTCAATTCAGGCCCCAACAGGTACATTAGGCCAAGGATTTCATCTTTTCAATATCAAGATGCCCGGAATGCGTATCCGTCGGAAAAACCGACGGCAATCTGGGTAGTATATGAATGCGATCATTGGAACACGAAACAACGTCATAAGTCACAGAAATGCCTCCGCAACGCTTGTAAAACTCCGGGAATCGGTTTTTGATATCCATTTCCCAACCATGTCGAATGCAAGACAAAATGGCGTGATAATATTACCTAGTTTCACGAACTAGATCGGATCGATTTAGAGGAAGAGGCTGTATAAACAAACAGTTAGAAGAGGTTTCATCCAAAGCCGCCTAATGAGACAGATAGTCCGCATGAGGAATAATTTCTGCTTTACCATGCTGAATATCATAAGAACGTAGACCAGGAGCAACATTCAACCGCTGAACGATGGCTGCGGATGTTTTTGCTGACAACGTGTGTGGATCGCAAATGAACTTCGGTGCTTCATGATCAGTCGCTAATGTAAAGTGTGACCCAAACAAGTATTTAAGTAATCGAGTTGCCGCCCAAAACACAGCTAGGGCCTCGCATTGTGTCGGTGAATAAACACGTTCTACAGGACTGAGTCTACGCGAAGTGCACAGAACTGGATGACAATCCTGTTGGGGCGCCGCGTCGATATCAGTGGGAGAAGTGTCCGTGATGACAGTAGATGGTAACTTGGATGAAAATCCATGCGCGAAAACTTTATTAGAGAGAGAACTGAGCAACTGAGGAAGAGCACTCTCATGTATAATCAACCACCTAAATGAGTTTTGTAAACGAAGGCCAAACAAGGGTTCTGCCTCAGAAGAGAATCCTGGAATGAATCCGGAATAACACTACAGTGAACCTAATGACGAATAAAAGTTTCGCGGGTGATGTGGATGAACATGCATGCGATAGAAAAAAAAAGCGGATAGGGTCTGTTCGAAAACCATGCTCGTCTATCGGATATGGTGAAAATGTGAAACGAGTGGTTTCAGCAAACACAACGTCTTCATCTCCTTCATCCCCAACTCTCAATACTGACTTTCTCCTAGGTTCTGATTTAGTTCTACTGGTGTATTTATGTACATATATAACACTATTGGTATGCTTCCCTAATGGGCAGAGAAGCCTTAAAAAGGCACAAATAAAGTGTACAGCATTATTCAAAAGTTGAAGAAATTTACAGTTTCCTAAGTGAACACAAAACAGAGGCAGTCACCAGACAGCAGTGGTAAAACGCTCTAAAACGACTAGGCCTTGCACTCAGAAAGCATCTTCTGTAAACTGTAATGGTGGGGGAAATATAGGTTAGGGGTTAAGCAGGCGGCTAGAAAACTGTAAAATACTGCTTGAAATCTAGGTTGGTGAGCATGAAGAACAGATTACGACTGGTACCTTTGTAAGGGTCCAGTAAGTTTGAAGTGTATGCTTCGGAAGGAACAATAGTAACTGAGGACAAACCATAAAAGCGGAAGTATCGGCAAACATAAGGGAAGCCAGTGAGAAAACTTTCACAACGGAATTAAAAGTGTAAAACTGATAAAGAGCGGAACAGAATGATCAAGAAATAAGGCAAATTATTAGTAGAGTCGGTGGGGATGGGCACCAAGTCATCGTTGACCGATTATATGGGGAACATGATGAATGTGTGATGTAACAGCACATTGTCCTGGAAAGCCAGGATATGCTCCCGGGAGATTGGTTGTAGCCTCTAATTTTTCCATCGGAGGGGTGGCTAATCGTTGAGACAATGGCCCGGCCTACGGTGGCTGATTCTGAGGAAAAGCTTTGAACAGGATGGACGAAAATGAATGTCTCAGCCAGCAATTTACTACGAGAACGCTGACGTGCGACTGGTACTGAAGAGTCAATAAAGTTGGATTTCTGGGCAAAAAAACCACAACCAAGGGTCGTGGCAGGTGAGAGCAGGTCATACAGCAGTGTTATGTTGGCAAAAGCTGTTTGATGGAGTTAGAAGGTTATGATGTTCGGCTTCTTGTAACACGGCCTCGATATCGAAACGGTCTTACTGTTAGAAGTCTACAGTAGTCCTCAGCAAAATCTGATGCACGTGAAGCCTAGAACACAGATTGTGTTATCCGTAACCAGTAGCAGAAGCAGTTATCAGCGAGTGGAGGGGGAATTTAACAAGATAAGTATCCTGCAAGATATATTTCACCCGCGAGGTACGATGATTGGAGGCGGAAAATGAAAAAGGGCAGCAGACTGGACAGTGTTTTAGATAGGAGTTAGCTTGAGTTAAATAGCAAGCAGAAGTGCAACAGTTGGAGAGGAGGACGCACAATGGACGTAGTGATGTGACGGTGATAGTGACCATGGGAGTAGGAGGAGCCAGATGATGCTGCCATTTGTACCGGCCTACTGGGTATAAAGCTAGTCGGTTAGCATTTTGCTAAATGCCGGGCCCTAGATGGTGTAACTCAATTACGGTTGAAACCAACTGCTTTGTGGTACTAGGCTCAGTCACGGTTTGCCGGTTCGGCAGGGTCGCAGCAAAACCTATCGCTGGTGGACAGTAAGGTCGTGGCTGTACACTGGGGATATTGCGGGCTAGGGGTTATACGAGGTAGCGAGGAGGACATACGGAGAACTCAACCGGCAATTCGGCATAATGGGTGGGAGAACATGATACGTGAGGCCGCGGGATAGTTGTAGGTCCAATTTTGTTTTGTCTTTCCCTGGAATTGAAGTGTGGTTGAGCTCATATAAGAAATTATTAAAGCTCCACCATCAGACCGTAATTTTCCACACACGACCTCCTTGAAACTGCGGTGGATGATCTGTTTTCTCCATTTACTAACATAACAAAAACCGGGGGTTTAGCCAGGCCCTGTGTTTGGCACACCAGCTTACAATGAGGTCCGATGTAGATGGTAATGGAGCGGCAGTCTAGAAGATATTTCAACTGGAGCTTACTGTAAACGTACTAAAAGAAATATATTAGCACTAGTTTTTTCAGACATGGGGGCTTAGTTTATGAAACTGAGATCCGATGAGGAAAAATCCCAGCCCTTCAAGTATGAAGGGTGGCATTCGCGACCTAGATGTGATCTTTCCTGCCGGATTAACTAGTACTGCTATGTTCAGCGTATAAGCGGAATGAGCATACACTTTTGGACGAACTGCTCAGCCGTCCTAGTTGAATAGGCGGTAACCAAGGTTTGGGAGGCTTTCTCCAGAAAACAAATCAGTATAAGGATGATTAGTAAATGGTCGCCATGGTGACGAAGATTTTAGCAATACGGAGTGACTCTGAGGGCGATAAAGAATGGGTTCAGTAAGTTAAACCGAGACAGATAACCTAGGAGAGGAAAAGTGAGGTGAGAGTTTATATTTAAATTTATACTTAAATATGTGTGTACATATATATATATATATATATATGTATATATATAGAAAGATGAAGTCGTTTTCTGTTCCGGCCGATGTCGAGCCACGTTGGTCAGAAAATCCCTGACCATAGCAGTGCACAGGTCTTTGCAGGCGGCTTCAGCATACAGATCGAGGGGTGCCAGTGGTGGGAGTGGAACCTGATAGAATCACGGGAGTGTTCAGAAAGTGTAGATAGGCGACTCTGGTAGCTATCACTTTTCTCGGCAGGCGGGAGAACAAATGGCTTATCAGACAGAAAGAAAGCAGTAGTGGTTTTGGAGTTTCCTCATCCGCAGTTTGAAGTCTAGGCTCAATGTTGGAGCCCACCGTTCCTTTCGCAGCCCGCTCCAAGAAAAAGTATTGTTGGAGTGAGATAATTACGCATTGAAGTTTTGCGGAGTCGTTCAGTCCTGAAAAAGGAATCTTTCATGGATCCTCCGCTGCCGTGCTTTTTCGCATGCGCACCTGGTGCAGGAGACCGCTAGAGGTGAGCTTTCTTTCTCACATTCGGGAGTAGTCGTTTTGTGATCGCTTGTTCCGAGGGTATCGCCGATTTCGGAATTGAGTGTGGGACATAGGCAAACGAAAACAAGCAGAAAGGACTCTTGTCTGACCGATCGCACCTTTTTAAAGCAGCTCCAGATTCTTCTTGACACACTCGAATTAACTTCTGTCAACCTGGTGAGTTTTTGTGAAGGAGATTGAAAAGTTCGGCACCAGTTGAGAAAGTGGCTTTGCCGCAGTATGAAAATACTTCGCGGCCAACAGTGCTATACTTGGATTCAGCCGGTTGTCGTTTTTGGGGGAAGAGTGTAACGGGCAGCCAAGTGTCGTCTCAATATTGTTGCAACACCGCTCTCACGGCTTTGCCTGAAGCTTTGGGGACTACAGCTTCTGGGAGGTTGGTTTCATGTATGATTGCAAGGCCACGTTGCTCACAGCCTGCTCCAGTATACAAGTGCGTTTCGTGCGGTATCTGAGCAAAACAGCTGCTTCGCTTTGCTTTTCAGCGGGTCTGTGTGCGGCTGCATTAACTGAGTGCATCAGGAAATAAAACTATAGGATTTATCTCAGTTAAGTCAGGACCTGCTCCCGTATAGAGGCTATAGCCCCCGGTCCTCGGTTTGTGACACGATAGCAAATATACTCGACAGCGCGCAAAGCAGAACTCAAAACGCTGGAGCGGGACAGCGTGTGTATTGGAGGAGCGCAACGGCGTGCAGACGACGTACACAGGCGGAGCAAGTGGCGCCACCAAAAACGGTAATTGTTCAAATAAACAAATTTGTTCGTTTTTGTCATCGAGTGCTTTATTGGTAGCACTACAAAACGACAAAGGAAGTTGATCAACCCACCAAAAAGCCGTAATTGCTTGAATGAAGTGGGTTCGGGGTTGTCTAGGACAGAGGGCACTTTTATCGCAATGGTGTGATTCCTGTGGCACCAAACTCGTGGCCTAAAATATCGTCAGGGTCTACGCGTACTGCACACATTTTTGCATTGACGGTGACCCCGTGTTTAGACAAGCAGTCGCAAAGTGCGGTTAGATGTGCTGGATGTTATGCCTTAAACGAGGTGGCAGACAGGATGTCTTCAAGATAGGCGAACGCGAAATCCAAACCACTACATAAGATGTCGATGAAGAACTGGAAAGTTTGTGCGGCGTTGCCAAGTCAAAATCGTATTCGTAGAAACTCAAAAAGACCGAAAGGAGTCACCACGGCTGTTCTGGGGATATCTGCCTCAGCAACCGGTATCTGGCTTTATACCCGCTCCAAACCTATTCGACCGGAAACTACCTTAACTACTTAGCAGGCCGTGAGGCCTTTAATTTGCGGAAAAGGATATCGGTCGGGTGTATTCACTCGATTGAATGATTGGTAGTTCCCATACAGTCTCCAGTTGCCAGGTGACCTTTTAGGGACTGTGTGTACGGGCGACGCCCACGGGCCGTTGGAAGGCCGGATGATTCCCAAGTTGACGTGTCGAAACTGGGCGCGGATCACAGGTAGCTTGTCGGGAGCCAACTTGCGGGGTCGCAGGTAGACCTGGAACTCTTGTGTCGCAGTGTGACTCGCCGCATCAGTGGTGATTGGAAGCAGGTCATTGTCTGGGCGAACAATATTAGGGTACTCGCTGAATAAACTACCGAGTTCTGGTTAGGAGGCGGGAATTGGCTTGAGGCCTGCTGGTGGCTGAGCCTCAGTTGAGGAGCCAACTACGAAATTTGACGCGACTCATTATTTTAGCTGTCGTTTACCGGAGTCGACCACTAAGTCTGAACTTTCTAAAAAATCGAAGCCTAGGACAAGCTGGTGCACTTCGGCGACCACAAAAACCCTCGGGAAAGGACGGCCCAAGCAAAGGTCTAGGGTAAGAAATTGACTGCTATATGTTGAGACTGGAGTGCCGTTGTCGGCTTGCAGTATTAGAGCTGCAAGGGAGACAGTGGACCGTTCTAATACCGGTAGTATACTGGTCTGCGCTCCCGTGTCGACTGAAAAAGGCATACTGGTAGTTCTGTCTTTCACGTCAATGAAGCGGCCGGGAACAAGGGCGCCTGAGGAGACGGTCGCCCTCAACTCTCGGCCCAGCAGCTTTCCTGGCTGGAGCGGTAAGCAAAAGGCTGTACGGCTTTAAGCTGCTGGGATCCGAAACGTCGGTGATAATAACGCTCGCCGGATTGTGCTTTTGCTCTAGGGGTTTTCGGGGTAGAACGGCGACGGCTTTGGTTTCATGAACGCAGACTATTGTTGGTGGTCTCTTTCTGCTTGACCACCGGCAATAAACGGGGACCTCCCGGAATAACATCTGAATGTCAGAGTTGCTACCAAGTGCCCTGAGCTGGGCGCTTGTCGAAGCAGAGTCAACAGCGGGATCTGGTGGGGTGACAACGGTGTTGTTGAATGCTTGGTACTGGAGAGAAAATCCATGTGCCTGCTAGAGAATTTTGTCTGCAAACTGTGCGCAATTATCCAGGGCCTGACCTTGTATTAGAACGGCATTTAAGCTCTGAGCATACGGAGGAAGCCCCTGCATCAGTAGATGACGCAAGACCTCATCGTTCACGGATGTCGCACCCACCATTAAACGCTTTTTCCGCAGAAACTGCAATGGGGTCATTTCTCCCAGCTGGATTTCGGGGAGAACTTGTTGGATACTCTTCTCTTCCTACGCTTCCACAAGCCCAATCGTGGCTTCCCGGAGTGTTTCTCACGGATGGTGATCCCTTGGGTTCATACCAACATCCCGGATTTGTGGGATCATACCAGTAGGGTTGCTGAGAGCGGTTTATTGTATCTGGACTGCTGACCAGATAAGCGAGCTTTCTGGAAACGAGACTAGCGGATGGCGAAGAACACCGCCCGATCTTCCTGTATGAAATCAGGTATTTTCATGTGCGCTGCATGGCACTCCAGTTCATACTCAGGCTCAGACTCCCTATTCATAGCCGAGTAGGTACGCTGTAGAAAGGAACTAGTCTGAAATTCCGAAAGATTGTTGGCTAAGCCTGATATACAAAATCTAGGAATCAATGGGAATGAAAAACTGGCCGATACAATAATGACGATCAAAAAAAATTTACGTAGTTGAAGACCCCCAGTGGGAACATGAAAACGTGATAGAGAGAATCTAACCAATGTCAGACCTAATATATTACTGACGAAATGAAGTCAAAGTTAACGTATAAGTGATCTGACTGAGTTGCTTCCGTGAGACTATTCAAAAATTATAAGTGGGACGGGCTCATCGATCTTTGGAGGGAGCAACTTCTCAGCCTCTACGATCGCGTTCGTCAAGAAAGTCAACGTGAAAAGACCTTGGAGTGCCAACCGCTTGTATTCTTACGGGGCTTGGATAAAAAGACCGCACGCTTACTTGTGTCAAGAAAGTGTGTCAGAAGTAGCGCTTGCTGCTGCCGTGTGCGCGAAAAGCACAGATGAACTAGCGATAGACAGGGTGGGATTGGCTGATCGCTATACATTTAGTGTCACCGATAGTTCCGCTATCAATTTAGTGGAAAAAAGCAGCCATGATGGAGGCCTTCCCTTGACGGCAAAATGATGCGACCAGACGGTTGGATCCTGAATGATATGCCGTAGTAATAACGTGTTTGCAATCAATAGTCCGATTGAGTTCACGGAAGAGTGCCGATGCGAATTGCGCCCCGCCTCCCGACGCAGAAATAGCAAGCACTGCAAAAGGAGCAGGCCAAGCTTCCACAAAGCTTTGTGCTACCATTTCAGCGGAGATGTCTCCGATGGGAACAGAGTGGGGCCAAAGGGTAAGGGGAAAAACGCATAAAGTTATTGCTTTACACCGCGTCGGATTGCGTGCTGTTATCCGTTTAGTTTCTACTAAGCTATCCAGGGCGATATTGGGAATAATAGCTCCTAAGCATATCCTTAGAACTCGAAATAATTCGGGGATATTTTTCGGAACAATAAACTCATAGGCGACCAGCTAATCTACAAAACGTTCTTAGAATAGCTTTCCAACTGCCGGTGTAGGATAGTTCAGTGTTCCCTATTATCAACACTCCTATCTCAAATCCTATAAAAATAATTTTCCAAAGAAAGCCTAAAGCGACTTCCGTCCGCCTTCACCATCGAGTGACAAGCCGTCTTCAGTGTGTGAGCACTAAACGCCCTCCTCTCCCCAAAGCTTTGTTACCTTGCTCGGTACCACTATTTGATATCTACAGTGATACTGGTATTAGATTTAGGGCACTATAACGAAACCTAGAATCTTTGGAAGGACAGTTACGTATCATGGATAATGCTCTGAAAGCGTTGTCACCGCTAGCGTGTATCGTGGATCCTTCAAAATACCTGAACACCCAAAGTTTACTAACGGCCGGTCGCTTTCTGGACTCAACTGCTTCTGAAGTCCACCAAAGAATCAAAAGAACCAAGAATGCTGTGGTCTTTAATATTCCGGACCGTCTTCCGCTTTCCTCGATTAAACAATCGTTGCTTCTAGCCTGCGGTATGTCACACCAAGAGTGTGGCTGCGTACGACTAAGAAAAACGTCACAGCGGTACATGTGCCATCTTCTCTTTCAGTTCCCTGAGGAAAGCATTGCCACGGAATTCATCAGAAAGAGAGAGCTGTCGCCAATGCCACCCCATTCAAAAGCATGAAAACTGTCGCCGATAAGACTCCAGTGCAGAGGGACGTTCTAAGGTCGGTAATCGGCAATCCCTCCTCGTCACAATCTCCCGATCCAGGGCCGCCCAACCCCCTCAGCAACCCACCAAGGTTGACACATTCACACGCGCACCGTCGATCAATGCACCACCAGTAGATGTAGACCTCCATATATCCCGTTCGTCGCCAACTCCTCAGCGCTCACCCAAACGGCTCCACATTACAACCTAATCTCCACCATTACCTATGGGACGTACCGAAAGCCGGGCAACACAATCGTCTCTCAAAAACAGCTGTTGCTCAGCTATAGGCTTGTCTCCCAAGCAAGCCGAGAAAGTGAATGCTTCCAGCTCACCACCCAATACCAACGAATCAGCAACAACATCGTCCCCAACGAGATCGAGCATAGCCTTTTCCCCCGTTCCTGTTGCTTCCCGTGACCTAGATCATCTCAGCATCGACATCACCAAGCCCACAATTTGCCTCATAAACCAGCCTGGGGCCTCCCGTGTAAGCACCAAACAAATTTCAACCCAACCATTTCCATCACCGGCACACCCACCGAAACTCCTCGGTCCCTCCGCTAGTATTTCACCTGCGCACCTGAGTAAACATCTAAAGACCCATGTGTAGCGGCTTCGCAGACACCAAATTCAATCAAATACAATCGCGAGCTTAGAGCTTAGGCGCGCCTTGTTTAAGTCCACCGATATGAAAAATAAGAACACGTTAAAAAAAGAAGAACCTTCATCACACTACGTCAAAAACGGCAAGGCGCGCTCCAGCTCATCAGCTCTGGTGATTAGCTCGATCAGCCTCCCTTCTCCTGTACTTTATACAGGGCAATCAATACAAGTACAAAAACCATCAATCGCTGTCGTTCTGCGTCTTTATTCGCTGGACGGGAATTGAGTCCACAAGTCGTGCGTTCGACTAAACATATAGAAAACCCCAAAGTGGTGCGACCAACTACCCGTATGTCACCCTCGTCATGTCTGCCGATGCCCCACCATATTGCAAATTCGCCCCGGTTCATACCACCACCTTTGTCACCGACATTCGAATCTTCTCATTTTCCAGTACACCAAGCACAGCTTTCGTTGTACTAGCTCAATGTTTCACAGGTCGAATTCGGTTACCAGATCTTCCTTCAATCCTCTCACCCCACTGCAGCCCCTACCTGTACCCCAGCAACTTATCTACCTCAACCCGACCGCGGCAGTATACCATCAATCACCCGATTGAATCGGGCTCCCACTCTACCCAAACAACCGGTGGTACATCCCACGGCTACACCAGGGTAAGGTTTTTGTAGATTTCGCTAATTTTTCATTTTAGCCATTCTAGGAATATTTCACCCGTAACCTATAATAAACGTTTCATCATTGCCATATTTAAGAAATCTACAACTTATCTAAACTACTAGTCCCTCATTGTTCGTGCGAGCGACCCAGGGTTAGCTACAAAAATAAAACAGCAGTAGCTATTCTTACCCGCCATTGGGTTGTCTATCCGTTAGTCATCATCGTAGATCATATCGCCTACCACCAATATTCTGTAAAAAGAAATGGCCAGGTCAACGAGCAAACGGCCTCAACCAATGACTTCTTGCTCTACAGCAAATCAGAAACTCAAACTACCTGAGCACAAAGATACCCCCAACATGATAGAAATATTTGGGGAAGCCAGTAGAAGGGCCAGTGCCATTGAAAGTAACTTGGCAAGTATGTCTACCCAGATTGCATCGGGTGATAATATATTATCAAAACTAACACCACCAACCTACCTTCTTGAGCCCTCGGCATTCCCTGGTTCCCAGAACCTAATAGCAGTTAGTCAGTTTCTTGACTCAGTGGCATCGGAAATCCTGCGACGGCTGCAGAATGCAAAAAATGCAGTTGTCTTCAACATCCCTGATCGGCTAGACATCACATTGGTTAAATCTACTATCCTTCAAGCCGCGGGCGTGGCCCACTTTCCATTTCACTGCAGAAGACTAAGAAAAAGGTAACAAAAGCACCCTTGTCCCCTTCTATTACAATTTCCTGACGAAAAAATCGTTAGAGAATTCATCACTAAACAGCGTATAGTCGCAACTACTTCGCAGTTTAAATCATTCAAGATACAAGCTGATAGAACTCCACTACAAAGAGAAGTGATAAGATGTGCCGCTATAAATTATAATCACATGGGCAATAAGATCCAGAAGTCACCCTCTTCTCCAAGCGCTGAACCAAGGATCAACAAAACCCCCCACTCTTCTACCCCTAGAATATCCACAGGGTTAGTTGACCTAGACGAATCTTCCCTCACCTCCCCACAGCTACCCCAGCCAAAACGACAACACTTATCGACAACACCTACGGGCTCATTCCAGGAGGGTCCTCACATTACGCCTCCAGCTCTGGTCGACCGTTCCACGGGACTTCAAGTTCCCAATAAAAAAAACCTGCAGCACTAATATCTGTCCCCATAGGCCCCCGTTTAAAAGCTGACGAAAAGCTCACGCGTGCCACTCGTATGCCACGTATGTCGCCGACAATAAATAACCGTCCAGAAGAGAGGGTCAACGAGAGGTCAGTTCCCAAGACAAACACTCCGTGCAGGCAAACCGTACGGGGAAGCATGAAAAATGACAATGATCGTTCGTTCTCTAGACCAAATTCGGCACCGACCGACTTCCCTCATTTGGGATACCCTCGCATCTCTCAGCATACGAAACAAAAAAGCACTTCCAAGGTGATGATACAACAACAATGGGACCATACCCGTAATAAAAAAAGATGGTATGATGAGCGAACTGCGTTCATACCTAACTCCGGACTAATGGAACGTTTCCATCAGCCTAATCTCCCATTATTTCCATCTTTCCTACCTCCCCCTCCGTTAAACTATCCCAGCTCATCGCATATACCACCATCTACCAGCGGTTACCCCATATCTAGCCAAAGTGCCTAAATTTTTCCATACGTACCGTGGGCATAACATGGCCCCACAACCTAGACATGCTTCACATGAACCGTTCTAACCAGCCGTATAGTAGTGTAATACCCAGTACCCCATGATTTAATATTCTACATGCAGACCCAAGTCCTCCCTTTGCGAATGACAACTTAAGCGGGCTTGCATCCTGCGCTGATGATTCTTTTCAGGTTAAATGCAGCGGTCAACGAACGGTAAGTACTAATATCAATGATAACTTCAGAAGCACTGGAACTTTCAAATTGCTATTGGTCAATGCACTCTCTATTAGGAACAAAATCTAATACATACGATCAGCTGCACTGACAAACGACTATAACTTTATTTTAGTGACGGAATCCTGGTTATTGGACCCCTATTTAGTAAAAGACATTGAGGTACTCGGATACAAATCCTTCAGCAAAGGCAGAACACATCAACGTGGTGGAGGCTGTCTAGTGTATGTAAAGGAAACTCTCAGGGCGACAAGCTTTCAGCATCCTATCCTAGACGGCATTGTCGACTCTGTATGGCTGAACGTTGAAGTCGAACGTCAAGAACTGATCCTAGGTTGCGTGTACCGTCCGCCTAGATCTAGTCCTGATAGCTTCCTGCAAATTATAAAGGCACTCAACTTAATTAGTGATCTTGGAGTAGGCCCAAAATCGATAGCTGGTGACTTTAATGCAACAGAAATATGCTGGACATCACTCACAGCACCACGCCATTTACTGCAGTTTTTGAATGCAATTCACCTAGGAGGATGGAAGCAGCACGTGACGTCCCCAACCAGATGCGATCACACTCTTGACCTAATCTTGTCATTAGAATTAACCCAGGTTATAACAGAAGTTCAGAATAACCTACCCGGTAGTGATCACGCAACTGTCCACTGCTGCCTCACAGTGCCCATAAAATATAAACAGCCGACACCGCCGCAAAAACCACATCATAAGGCTAACTGGAACGTACTACATTCTCTGATTCGCAGCCAAAATTGGGACACCTTTTTAAGTGCAGATCCCTAGCTGGTGGCAGATCCACTTTATTCTATCTTTGAACGATGCCTCAACCGAATCATCCCGTCACAAGGGTCGTCAGTCCTCCCTAAAGACAATAAGTTGTCTCGTCTCAACTTGAAGTTAAGTAGACTCCAAAGCGTTTATCTTAAAACAAGGGGCTTTTTACTGTTTATACAGTTGAATTGTTTGGCTGAAACGATAAAACTGTACTCTGAGAGTGAAATGATACAACAGGAACTCAGGGCCCTGCGTGATTCCAAGAAAGTTGAGATTCTTGCAAAATTGATGAAGTCGAGGAACCCCAAAACAAATTCATCTATCGCTTCTATCTCTTTCAATAACACGTGCTTCGACAAACCGCTGGACATAGCAGAAGCGCTAAACACGTTTTTTGCTTCTTCCTTAATTAGTGACACAGCACCTTTTTTCTGCAATCCACCAGTACCACCATATGAGCCACTTTCTTCTATAACATTCCTGCCCCCCGAAATCGAGCCTTTAATTTCAAATATCAAAATGTCTTTCCACCCCAGATCGGACTCGTTACCAGCGGCCATCCTTAAATTGGGTGGCCCAGATATCCCAATTCTTTTATCGAATTTATTCAATCTGTCTGTGCGCTCTAGTTGGTATCCTATACAGTGGAAAACGTCGGTTATTATCCCAATTCATAAGAAGGGAACACGGGAGGACCCGGCCAAATATCGGCTTGTGAATCATACCCCAGTGGTAACGGGGATTATGGAAAGATTAATAAAAGGTAAACTAACAGATCACCTCCTCAAAAACCACCTTATAGGTGAAGGTCAGCACGGGTTCCTAAAACATCGATCCTGTGCAACATGTATGACTGACTTTCTGAACCTTATTACGATAGCTGCCAATGATGGTAAAGCAGTGATCTCAGTCTTTTTACACGTTAAGGCCTTCGACCGGGTGTCTCATATTCGTTTGTTGTCAAAGACTAAGAAATATGGCATTGTTGACCCACTGTATGCTTGGCTAGAATCGTTCTTGTCCTCGCACAGTCAAGTAGCAAAAGTTGATAGCACAATTTCCACACCCAGCCCTGTAACCAGCGGTGTAACACAAGGTAGTGCACTGGGCCAATTGTTGTTTCTCATGTACAGAAATGACATATTTACCGTGGTTCGCCACGGAACTCCGTTTTTATTTGCTGATGATGTAAAGTTATTGTACACCTTCGACCATAATTCATTGGGTAATACTATAGCAAAAATACCGGAGGACTTACGGATGCTCAATTCGTGGTGTACCGACTGGGTAGTGAAGTTCTCGGCGGACAAAAGCTGCATTCTTACATAAAAGTGTCATGTCCCTCCGGAAACGTTTAGTATAGGTGGTCATCTGATCCCCAACAAATCATCAGTACGCGACCTGGGCATATACTACTCCCGTTCGTTCAACTTCTCGGAGCAAACAGGCATTCAAGTTGCTAGGTCCCGCGGGTTAATAGGACTTGTCCGCAAAACCTTCCGTTTGCGTGAAAGTAAGCTCAGTGTCTATACAACACACGTTAGACCATTGCTAGAGTATTGTTCAATAGTTGGCTCCAACATGCCTCAGATTGATAGGGTCGCCATCGAAAATGTTCAGCGCACCTTTACTAAACAATTAGTTGGCTATTCGTCTAGTCTCAACTATAAACAGAGCTGTGACCTGCTACACCTCGAACCCCTTTGGCTCCAACGGATAAAGATTAACTTGTCCTTTTTCCACTCATTATTAGGAAATAGATCCAGCAAAGCCTCCCCTGTGGTACGAGACCCATTAGGCCTGAGGTATTCGTTACGACACAGCAGTCATTCGGTCACTGCGCCGTCCTCGAGAACCAGCCTACGGTCCAATTTCTTTATTGTCAAATATTCACAAATGTGGAATAAACATCCACCGAATGTCCGTGCAATAAGCCACTTGCCGAGATTTAAAGAGGAATTAAACAAATGGCTTGAAGTCCTGACACTCGTTTCAAACAATGATCCATACACTTCGGAGGAGCGAGCGTAGGAAGTTGGTTTGGGCTACTGACACGCGGGTCTGAGTCGGGGGGCCACGAGACCTACATACCACACAAGTCGCCGAATATACCACTCAAGTTTTATTGACCTTTCGTGTACAACCTTGTGTTCTGCAAAGTCGAACCACTCACCAAGTAGTTTCAATTTCTAGATACTAGAAGTTTCTCTTTACCACTGACCGTTGATTCTCAGCTGGGAGCACCCCAGAATGCGTTTTTCTATTTCTACATTTCCGGGCAACCACTGATGATGCCTTCCCTTCGATGGCTCGGCATAATACCTGGCCCACATTTACCGCTGAAAATTCGATACCTGCTCGTCATTTCGTCACTACCACATAGACCCTGCTCTACAGGACCCCTCGCAACCTGGTCGCAAGCTTCTGGACTATTCGATCTCTATGTTACATCGCCAATATCATTCCAGCGGAGCCCGACGTGGCGGGGCGCGGTCAGATCCACCGCTTTGGCCAGCGCACATCGGGCGTGCAGGACATCTGTAACGATGTGCGGGTGCAGCTAGGATGGCGGATCGCACCTCCTGTCACCAAAAATGGTTTCTGGTTGGGTGTCCAATTCATTTTCAGCCCCACCCACCAGCACCGGTTGCGGCAAAAAACAACAACATTTGTTCACCCGAAAAGCTGCAAATATGGAACTATCTCCCCCAGTTATCGTTTATTTTTCAACGTCCTTGTCTCCATCTCCGCCACCCTAACTTACCGCTTCCTACGCCCGAAAAACCCTACCTTCCCTAGAACATAATTATCGCGGAGTTAAAAGACCGTTTCCATACTCAGCTTACCGTCCATGATTCTTTTTCCTGAGGATTCGTGACAAACCACCCGCTTGTCCCATTCGCAAACTTAACCAATCCCCGAGATGAAACTCGCTCTTATTTTATCTCACTTATCGATATATTTGCAAAAGTCACATTTAATGTTGCCATACGCGTCCGTCCCACAAAGTCCAAACAGTATATTTCACTGCGGAGTATTTGTCTCCAGAGCGTCCCAACGGTCGACGATACTGTGATAGTTTGGTCTCTCCATCAGTCCTTCTGTTCGCCCACACGGCTGTACCATTGCAATATCCTAACCTTGCAAAGATCCATGCCCTCCCTATACACTGACATCTGTATCGCAGCATTTTGATCTTTCGCCATCACAGGATCCATCTCTTACAAAGAATACCAGCAGATAGCATTTCGCCTGTCAACTACTGCACCGTCCAACTTCGCAGCTGTATTTATCGGTTGTTCGAAGCTTTTTCATATCCAGTATTCTATCTCGGTAAATCCTCTCGGACAATTTTGATTCTTGCATCTCTCTGGTCTTCATGTTCAGCCCTTAGACAACGATAATCGAAAGTAAATACTTACCTGTCATTTAAATACTCATCTGTGCAAACCGTGTATCTGCGACTATCATGGCTACGCATCAAAACTTTGTTGGTCGCCCAGTTCCAATTTCCGTTTTGGGGCGTCACATTCCGCCTTTATGAAAGTGAACAATGTGCGCAACGATTTAACGGACTCAGCCGATATTTGGTCGCTGAAAGTTACAAGGAAAATCTTCGAAACATTTTGATTGTTCTTTATCTGCAAATTCATTCCTTTTATCGTCTGATTTAAATCCAAAGCCGTTCCATACTCCTCGGAGCGCTATAGCTGGTTCATGTCTCACTTGAAAACTTCTTTTTCCTCAAGGTGAACAAAACTCCCGTCAATTCTGTTGGATTCTCTCGTTGCATAGCCCCTCTTTTTGTGATATTTCAACAAGACTCTACTACCTCCGACCAGCCCCACCCTGACTTGGCCGGGCTGGCCACCCGACCTTGAGTTCAGATTTGCCGGGCGCCGCTCTAAAGAGTAACTTAAATACTTTCTTTTGTACAATATCGGGTGCATATACCTGAATCATCCTCTTGGAATTCGGACTCTACGTCCAATTGTACCGTTTGATCATGCGTTACAACATGCCTCGGGTTATCCGAAATAAACCATTATTGTTATTATTATTACTCAGTACCGACGCAAAATATACCCTGGGCGTAACATGGTCCCATACCATAGCTCTATCTCAGAATATTCGTCCTCAGCTGTTCCCCAGTGGTAGTATAACAATCAGTCCACCAACTCGTATTTCATCCCTAAACCAAGGCCCCACCTCTATAATTGTAGACGATACTTCTAACTTCCATCCACTCCGCACTGGTTCTTTGCTTCAGACTACCCCACTCACCCTTAACGAAGCTCGCCTTGACCTCTTGGGTGATCCTGCGGCGGCCGGCCACTCCACGCACTCCCAATCGAGCTCAGAAATCACCGAATTCGATCGTACCACCTGTCCTACCAGCACTCCCCCAATCTTTACTGGTCATTCGGATACTGACCAAACGTCTCCATATTGGTCCTCGACTCACCCGTCGCAGCACCCAATGCTGCTCCCAATCAGTCCTCCAGAGTGTCTCACCAAACTTGCATCCTGCGGCAGACATCCTTTTGATGTCCCCATAGACTTGACACCCTTCAATCAGACGTCCTATATAGGCGACCACACCGTACCCCACAAACCACTACCATGTAACCCACTTGCTTATCTCCCCAGCCCAGTTACTACTCCTTCTGGTGACACCCTCCTGGCTGACAACCCTGCCGCCGGAAGCTTACTCGGCTCCAATAATCTTCCTCTCTCCTCATGTGGAGCTGTAGCGCATTGTAATCTCAAAGATACAGACAGAGTTTCTTTCTCACTGTTGAGTTCCCGTTTGATGTTGAACAAAATTCATGGCTTGAGAAAACATGTACCTGCTTCTAGCTTTGACATTGTTCTGGTTACAGGAACATGGTTTGCCGACCGCATCCCAACCGACGTTGTTTCGTTGGTAGGCTATAACTCCTTTCGGGTAAGCAGAGTGAACCGCCGAGGCGGTGGTTGTCTTGCATGCATTAAACATAAATTTACCACAACACTCCTCCACCACCCAGTGCTTCACTGTATTCCCGACTCTCTTTGGCTCTCCGTCCTAATTCCTGGAAACGTTGCATACTGGGTGCGTCTAAAAAGCACCTACCTCTTGCTACTCTCATTTCCCGCATATCATCAGGGCTTTCGAGTGCATTTCCACTCTATCCTTAGGTCCGAAGATCATAGCAGGAGACGTCAACACTCCGGGTATTTGTTGGAATGTAATGACTGCCCCCTCTCATTTATCCGATTTCCTTCTGGACACCTAAGCCGCAGGATGGACACAGCATGTCTCCACTCCAACAAAGCATAACAATATCCTCGATTTAGTGTTCACTCATGGCCTCCGTAACGTAAACTTCTCCGTCACACAAAACCTTCCCGGTAGTGACCCCAAAATGGCCATATGTCACTTCAGTGTTACACAAGAATCACGCCTACCTGAAGTTATCGAAATCAAAAATCAAAACACCTACAGATCGACTAACCGGGCCCATTTGGCTACTTCCCTCCGGGGCATTGACTGGTCCAACTTCTTCCTCACATGTGGTCCGCAAAAAGCAGCCGATGTGTTCTATGTCATGTTGCTTTTCTCCATGAATTGCCTAACCTCAACCGTTAGACATATTAGAGCCAAGACTACCAAAAATGACAGACATGGACAAAATGTTTGTAAGCTCCAGAACTCATTCCTCAGGAATCGAGATTTCTCTCTGACACTCAGAATAAACCGATTCTGCCGTGATCTCTATGCAGCAACCGAAAATAAACTCAAAAAGCAACAACGGACTGCCCTACATCGGCCTCACATTGTGAAGCTTCTCTCAAGACCGCTAAAATCTCTCAAGTCGCCCAGCAATGAAAACAATGTCCCAATCCTTATCCAAAATGGCACCCACCTTGTCTCGCCAGAAGATATGGCTGAGGCTTTCAGCTGCTATTTTGCCTCAGCTCCTATTACGGACATTAACCCTCCACCATTCTGCTATCCGATGCTTACACAAGATGCGATATCAACAGTACCATTTACCACGGCCAACATCAGGAAATTCCTGGCCAACAGGAAACCCTCCTATCACCCAGAGCCTGATGACCTTCCACCTGTCCTACTTAGATTTGGGGGACCTAACCCAGTGCTTCTATTGCTGAACCTCTTTACATTATCTTTGTCGTCTGGAATCTACCCAGCTCAAAGGAAAGCGTCCTGTATAATTCCAAAACACCAAAATGGAGCTTTGCATGATCCGGGGAACTATCGCCCCATAAGCCACCCTTTGAATGTTTCCAGGCTCATGGAGAGGATAGTAAATGACCAGCTTGCAAATTTCCTGACTTCTCGAAATCTTATCAACCCAGCTCAGCATGGGTTCCTTAAGTCCCGTCCGTGCCTCATGTTTCAGAGGGACTTCCTCAATTTAATCGCTTCTAAGGCAGACAGCAACAAATCAGGCATCGTCATCTTTCTCGACATGACTATAGCTTTTGACCGTGTGCCTCAAGCTCGCTTACTGCCAAAAATTAAATCCTACGGAGTCTTTGACCCTCTTCTGTCTTGGCTATCATCTAACCTCCCTGGACGCTCTCAAACCGTCACTGTCAATAGAAAATCCTCTCGGCTCAAACGAATTACTGGCGGGGTCGTACAGGGTAGCGTTCCAGGTCCTCTCTTATTTCTTATGTACATAAACGACGTCTTCCAAGTAGTGCGTCATGGCAAGACATCCCTCTTTGCTGACGACGGAAAACTAGTCCATACTTTTGCGGCGAAAGCCATGCACTCAGCTGTTAGTGATATTCTGTCTGACTTGAAGTCCCCTGACCAATAGTGTACTCGATGGCTGATGACGTTTTCGGCAGCTAAGAGCTCCCTTCTGTCGTAAAAATGCCACGTTCCACCTGGCTCCCTCAAAATAAATGGTCTGCCGATACCCACTACTCATGTGGTAAAAGATCTGGGCCTGCATTTTTCATGTTCCTTCAGCTTTCATGAATAAGCACTGACCCAAATTAGCAGGGCAAGTAGGATGACTGCACATAACCTCAGGACATGCAGGACTCAGGAGAGTGAGCTCCTGATATTCAAGACACACGCCAGGTCGCTGCTGGAATACTGTCCCTTAGTCTTTACCTTGATGCCAAGGGCCGACCGGGTCAACATAGAGAACGTTCAGCGCTCCTCCACCAAAAAATTACTTGCTACCTCTCCCAGCCTTAACTAGAGAGCCAGGTGGGAACTTCTTAGACTTGATCCAATATGGTTACGTCGCATCAAGCTCATTCTCTCGTTTCTCCTCAGCCTCCTGCATTCAAAAGTCCACTCATCTGATAACCCACTCGTTTTCTCTAGTAAGACTCCTTACTCCCTCCGTCATAGGCAATTCACCGTTACAAACCCTCAATCCCGACTCTCTACCAGATCTAGATATTTCTCGGTTATCAACTCCAGCCTCTGGAATAAGCCTCCTGACTCACTGCGATTGTGTCGCACGCCAATACAATTTGGAGGGGCATTATGCTAAATCCTAGACGTATCTGCAATTAGTGTGACCAGTGATAACATTAACATAGACCATGCATATGAAGATTGCCTTGATTATTAGACCGCAGTGTGCCACATTTTTTTTGCTTTCGACCGCATTCTCCTGACCCGTCTGATGATCGCACCCATGTATACAGATATATATATATATATATATATATATATATATATATATACATATATATATATATACCTTGGGTATGTTCCACTCAATTCCCTCCTCCCTCACTAAATCGTGCCATTTTACACCATAATTTGCATATATACAATAAAAAAACCGTCTCGTCCTTTAGTGATAGGTGTAACGAACGTTTGAGCAATGCGTAGCCAAATTCGCAACGGATCCCGAAATCAAAAGACGAATATCCGTGATATTCTACGATACTAGATTATTACATGAACAATGACATCAAAATAATACAAACCCCAATAATACGATCACAAGGACTCAACAACGAGAAACCGAATAGCAGCGTGTGAGCAAACAGCACGTGCGTCACGCAGGTCCTGAACAGGGATGTGTCAAAGTAGCGCTCTGGGCGCGAAAAAACAACAATTGGTCCATAGAAACAACCAGTTCGTAAAGACAAGTCAATAGTGTAGGCAAATGAGTGATGTTGGGAAAAACACTGAATCGCGAGGAAAAAAAGGGAATTTTCCACGATCGGCTGTTACAGTAGGTGCTCGCCTTCATTTAATTAGAATTGGACACCGATGTGCCAGTCTTCTGCTTCCGACCGCTCTTCCATGATCCGTCTGATGATCGCTGCCAAGTATACAGCTATATTTATATATACCTTGGGTACGCACGACTCACTCTTCTCCTCACTCCCATTTTACTACATAATTTGTATACATATATTAAAGAAGTTCCTTCCTTTAGTGATAGGTGCTCCCCTTCACGTAATTCCTCTGTCTCAGGCTAAAACACAACCGTCCCATCCTGCTTTTCGTGCGTCCCCCTCGTGTTTAGACAAATTGTTCATTTCCTGGTTTCCATTAGAAAGATAACCATAACCCACAGCTGGAACACTCTCCAGACTGCCGCACTCCTGATCCCTTTCAGATCGCATTGGTTACTTGGGTAGCCATCGGCCAACTCGACGTTTATCCCGGATTACCGTAAAGACTAGACGATATAATCAATTGTTTAAACCTATACTGTCGCCTGCTGACGTTATATGGAGCACCCTACACGGAGTAAAAAACCCGTATGAAAGTCTCACCGGATCGCATAGGTGATTCATGACACCAAGCATCGACCCACATCCGCTCAACGTCTATTCCCAATAATCCATTCCAACAGTTCAATTCTTTCCGCCTTGCAGTACGGAACCCAGCCCTCGCAGCTGTCCACTTCGTCAAACCAGCCCCTTCTTACCTGCTGCCCTCAACAGTCTACCTGCCCTCACATGTAACCAAGGTCTTTATGAAGCAGAGTGCCCGCCATCTGCAGCCAATCAGAATCTGGCTAATAATTTCGTATCGCATACATTTTTTTCCTTTTTCTTTAGGCTCTTCCCACTTCTGTCTAGCCGCACCAGTAGCGCTTGTCTCCACTAATCCGTTTCCTTGACGGCTGTCCTTTGAAAGTCCTTTATACGTCCATCCACCATTCATGCTCTTCCAAAGTTCACTGAAGTCCTTATGAAGCTTTTCGCCTTCGTGTGAATTTCCATATAACACTGAAATCACCTGCACAAAAGGTCCGTTTTATTATCACCCTTGACTCACGTGCATTTATTTCACATGCTTTCTCCACGATTAGTTTCCCAGTGCTGGATCAGTGTTCTATATTCCGCTGGTATCTCTGATTGCACGTTGATAGCTCCATGCGTTCTTTACTTTTAGTCCTGTTCTTCGGCGTCTCTTCCGCCCGGTTACTCTTTAGTGACCGTCCAGTTAGGGCTTATACCAGAAATCCCACTTTTGTCCAGCTGTCTACATCATCCTCACCGAATTCGAAACCGTCTTGCAATTCCCGCTTCAACCATTACCATTTTAGTTCACTTAAACACTGCATGACTTTACTGGTGTATTTCGGCTGCTGTGTGATTCATAAATTTATAAATTGTGATTACCTCACATTCACATGTACTGCTGTATTCTCTGATCTTGCCTTGTGCATGTGCATTGACCACGGTCAAGAAACATACAATGCAATTCAGTATGAAAATATAAGTAAGACCTTTGGAAGGAGTAAGAGAGCCCACTGATTCAACGTGGACTAGCTTAAAAGGACTGCCAGGCAAGGCAAACATACCGGGTGTAGGGATCGTGTGGCGAGGCTCTTAAGAGGATGGCATGATAAACACTGTTCTCCTCAGGTGAGAAGGCCCTTGACCGTGTTAGACCAAACAAAACGACCAGAAAACTTTTCACAGGGGGAAGTAAAACGAAATGCAAGGCTGAATGGAAGTGATCAAAACCAGCTCGTCAAAACTAAAAAGTGGCGTAAGGAGGAGGTTCGTTTGTTGGGAAGTCACGGAATGTAGTTGTGTCAGCGTGAGACAAATGGTACCTAACCGATGGCAAACGTGGATGGGAACAGAGCTGATCAAACGCATCGTTCGGTCTTCGTGTAGCTTCCGTATTGGCATTTTCAGATAGGGATGATGACAAGTGATTGATGAGTGCGCGAGACAACGTATTAGCCACAACACTATCTGAACCAGATATGTACCACACATCAGTCGAAAACTGTGAAAACATAGTCCATCGGTCCGAGGTTCCTCGGCGAATAACGATCTAGGGCTTTTTGGAATGCCTGCACCAATGGTTTGTGATCCGTAAGGAAGTAGATAGGGCCACCTTCAAGCCAATACCAAAGGGGTTTCACGGCAAGATACCTAGCTAGGAACTCCCTACCAAAAGTAACTGCACCAAACCTGAGCAGGCCGCAATTTCCGAGAGGGAAAACGCAGAAGCTAGGCACCGTTTTTATCCAGTTGTTGTAAAACAGCTTTAGCTGCTATCTGGGAGGTGTCGGTTTTCAGCCCGAGAGTGAATTCACCGTCAGACCTTAAAAGCGCCATGGAAAGCAGACCGTTCCAAATGTTCTCTACCCTGTTGCTAAAGAAATGTGACCTAGTTTTCAACGTAGCTCGAACGTTCATCAGCTTCCTCTTGTGCCTTCTTTTTCTGGAACCTGAAGTCACTTGGGATAGACCATCTGGCCCAAGGCCAAAGAAGTTCTTCATTACCTTGAACTTTTCTATAAGATCCCTCCGGCTTTTCCTCATCCCCAACGAGAAAGCACTAATATCACGGGGTCTCTGCGCACACACCTTAACCCTCTGCCCCTCAGCCATTAGCGTAGCGAGACTTTGAACCTTGTTTACAAGCATTCGAGGATACAACAACACAACACCAAGGAGTTCCATCAACAGTTATCACAGGAATACATGAGTGACGGATTTCGGGCTATGCGGCTGGAAAGCTGCACGTCCAAAGGCAGTGGCACAAGTGGAACCAGCCGAAAGATGCGAATCGAAGAATTGGATAATCGGGATATCAACGGGGACCTGCAGAGCCAAGCAAGGAGTATATAGTAGTGATAATTCCATAGCACTTGCTAATGTGTTTTACCCGTACGCCCTAATTTAACTGAGAATTTAACTGCCCTCGGAAGGCATTCAGAAGGGCGACGACCTTGCGAACGGAAACTCGAGTTGGCGTAAAACTTGATTGGTAAATAACTGGAAGCCTTGCAAAGCACTTCTCGAACCAAACGGCATGCGGAGGAATCAAAAAAGACCAAATGTTGTGATATTTACAGTTTTTGGTTTATCCTCTGGGGCCATCGGAACTTGGCAATGGACCAGGTCGATTTTGGAAAAAACGGCTTTGCCTGGCAAAACGAGAGAAGACTTATGAAGACGAGAAACCTGAAAGAGGTCCGGCACTACGGCGCTGTTCGTCACTCGACAATCAGTGCGCGGCTTCCGATCACTGAGAGTTGATTTCGGAACAGTGTGTAGTGATGAAGCTCTTGGGCCGCTCGAAAAACGGACAACTCCAAGGACTAACTTGCGGTCAAACTTGACTCTAGCTATCTTCGGTTTCTCGGGGGTGAACCTTCTAGGGCAAGCACCTGTCGGAGGTCTCCTTGGCGTGATATAGCGAGGTACTCCATGTGTTGGCTCCGACATGTGGCAGGTGGGACAAGTGATTTGAGGAAACCTTGACAGTACTGACATGTTGGAGCCCAGTTTCGGCACAGTCGACTGAATTCACAGTTGCCGCATTGCCTCTAACCGGCAATGTAGTGACTGTCTAGCTCTTGGCCCTGTGGTTCGAATCAACCACCAGACCAAATCATTTCAGGAAGTCGATGCCCCAAAATGGGGTGATTGACATCGGCTATTGTGGAAGTCCATGGAAAGCATCGTTAGAGAGCAATATCCGGAGCAGGCGGTTTTTCACCATATGCGAGAGTGGTGGAGTTGCTTGCCTTCTGTATATTGGAGGGCGATGGTGTTAGACGGCGTTCTCCACGAGGAGGTGAGATAACGCTGACCTTTACATCTGTATCGAAAAGGAATCTGAGGTTGGTCGAAAAGTCGTATACGAAGAGGAGACTTTTTGATTTTCTGGCTGCATCTATTGCCACCACTGGCTGGCTAGGTCATTTTCCTGCATCTGTGTGGATTGGCTTGCAAAGTTTCGTACGAGCACGGCCCATTGCACTTCCGCGCATTTTCTCCGAATCGACGACGACAGAAACATTAGCCATCTTCGGAGTGATTGGCTGTGCGCTTGGAACAAGTAATAGACCTGGATCGTGAATGGCGGCGCATCCTTGAACAGCTGAGGGCGTCGACCTGAAGTCGCATCTCATGCAGCTTCTCAGAAAGACCGTCGAGGCGATCAGAAGTGACGGGTGTGGCATCTAGTTGATTAGTGGCTGGCATGAAAAAGCAATGTTTTATTTTGTCCGCTGTCTCGGCCATCTTATCCAGTGGGTGGCCGCAGCTTGTGCTGGTTGGGTGGCTCTAGTGTTAACTGGTATTCGGCTTGTCCACAGCCGTCGAGTTATTATCTCCCATGCCCGATGTCGTGTAATGAGAGGAAGCATATAACGCGGGGGCCGAGATGGAGGTCGGTCGCCTAATTCCGTACCAGGCTACGGTGGCTTCAGACGAGCCTCTTCTGAGGAAGTCGTTCGCTCCAGTACATCGGCCCCAAGCTTGTCATGTGGGGAATTGGCTGTCCTCGGTTCTATGATGTCTAGTGCTTCGAATGCTATTTCGTAAGGAAGTGGTGCCACAACGTATGAAAGCCCGCCACTCTGAGAGGTAATTCAGCGATAGCTGAAATAAACATGAAGCCAAATAAACCATGCTCAGGGATGCGAAGAGCCAAAGGTAAATGTATTCATGGAACTTCTGTTGTATCTAACCTTAAAGTCAGTGGTATAGTCTGGTTTTAAAGTAGGGTCCACAATCTAAGAGAAAGCGGAAATTAAAAATGATATCAAAAGAAAAACCTTGGGAGCCACTGTTAGAAATTTTGGGAGTATCATATAGGGCCCACCAATTTTGTGGCGGCTCGGGAAAGATGCGAGACAAAATGAAGTATGGTAAAAAAATGCTAGTGTACAGAAATTCGGAGCGAAAGAAATAGAAAAAGAGTGCTTCACAGTATGTCCATAGTGTCCATGGAGTGGACATCAAACCGGCCACATATGATTGCTCCTCAAGTTAGGTTCGACGCAGCTTTTGGAGGGGCGGTTACAGGTTTTTCAGACGGACCCCAATGATTTCACAGCTAGCTTACGAATAATGTTAGGTTCCTTGAAATTGCTTTTGAGATTGTATGGGCTCGGTCTTTGGTGCCATAGGCCTCACAAAGCTCCTAAGCAACGCACAGAGGACAATCCGCGGTTACCTCCTGTGGGTCATTTGAAAATATGTCCCCATTAATTTGATAAAACAATGAAACATAGCGTATAATACAGTGAGAGGAAAGAGCTTAAATATGAGGAATGCACGTGGTACCATAAAATCCCCTCGAATATGGTCCTTTTCCTTAGTTAAAGAGTGAATCCTTTTTCCCCTTACACAGCTTCGGTCGGTGGAGCTTTCCAGAGGTTGGTCCCTCTTTTCGATAATCGGATGATGGCCGGCCAGCCGATGGAGTGCTCTTCACCGGGGGTTATTGCGTGTTCCGTGGTACCGTCATTATTCGCTGATGGGAATTAATGCCGGGAGTTCGGGCGCAAATCATCACGAGTGGTTTCCCTGGCATGGATATGGTCATCTCGAGGATGTCTATAGGCAACTGGAAACAACCCGGGGGGTTCCCTGTGGCAAAATCCACGTGGTCTGACCTCGGAGCGTAAGATAGCTCGTTGCGCTCGCTCCAGTTTGGCAACCTCCGCCGCCATGCAATGCTAGGCAGCCAAAGCTCCACTTCCCCAGTGAGGAAGTGCTTGAAAGGCACAAAGCAAGCAAAATTTGCTCGGGGGGTGGAGGCCCAAATGAACGGCTAGTTAGGCCAAGCATTGTCCACGCTGAGGTGCGGGACCTTTCAGCTTGTGCTCGTGTCTTCATATTGTTTGTGACAACAACTTTGAGGTTTCTTCCTTCAGCTTGAGAAGAAAAACCGTGTTTCCAAAACGGTAGTCGAAGGTATCATCAGGGCTGCGAACCCCCAGCACTCGCATTTGTTCACGTTTATTGGCAGGAGCCCAGTCAGTCAGTCAGTTGACTAGTGCATGGAAGTCCTACTGTCGTATCTCAAGATCCTCCACCGATCAAACGGTAAGCCGGACCCTTAGGTCGCCGGAGTACATAAGACATTTGAATCCAAGGGTTGGTGGTAGGTTGTTCACAAACACTAGAAACCACAGGGATCCCATCAAGGAGCCTTGCTGCATACCACTGCTGACTGAATGCCACGTGAACTGGGGCTGTACAACTCTCGTAGAAAAGACACTCTCCCAAAAGGTCCTCAATCCGGTGAAGAGATGAACAGAAAATGCCGATGGCCCGGAGCTTTAGCAACAGATTGTCACGAGGAACTTAACCAGGGGCCTTACTAGTCCACAAAGATGAAGTCCGTGAGGTTACCCTTGGCCTCTGAGTTCGACCAACTTTCAGGAGCGGCGAACAGGTTTGTCAGATGATCTTTCCCTTTTAAAACCACTTTGCTCTGCAAATGGCAGTTCACAGGGCTCCAGGTGTTTGCGTATGCGAAAATCCCTCAGCCCTTCTGTGACCCTCCCAGTTGCTGGAGTGAAGTTGAGTGGACCGTGGTTGGCCGAGGCGGATACGTCCCACCCTAGTACAACTGAACGATCACCGCTTTTTCCACTTCCGAGGCTGTCTGTCAGAGGCCAACGATAAGCTCACAAAGGGAGTCGGCGGGAGAGTCAACTGGTCGGCCATCTCCTTTAAAACCAACGGACGCAATTCTATTGGTCCCGGTGGCTTGTGAGTCTTGATGGATTCACGGATTTCATTCATTTGTGGCTCCACAGAATCATGCATAACAAGCATCTGTGAGTCTCTCACCATTACGGTCCTTGCCCCTTCCTCCAGAGAATGCTTCCATGGGTAATATTTGGCTAATATCTCACATTTTCATCCCCTGTTGCAACCGTTTCCCGTTGTTCTTCGATGCCGGCGTACCTACCTTGGCTCTGGTGCGACACCAGGGCATGAAAACAGGCTCTTGGGCACTGGCAGTGCATCAACAGAGAGAGTTTCCTGAAACGCCACTCTTCTTCCGTTTTCTTTCAGTACACTGGTTACGAATCCTGTGGTAAAGATAACGACCCTTACCGGTAGATCGAAAAAACTGCCGGGCCCGACTTCTTCTTTTGAATAGGAGTCTGAGCTCCAGATCAAACTAGGAAGGGCCCTTCATTCGGAATCTACTTTGGCTAGGGGCGAGAATGTGTCCATAAGGTGAAATATGCCATCACCGATAAACACCCAAGCTTCGTTTACATAGCTGTCGACATGTGAATCCATGGGAAACAAGTTGATGTCTATAGCAGCTCTCCGGTCTCCTCAAATGGTGGGCGTCAAACGTTAACTCCGACATGTGATCCAGGGGATGGACAAGGACCACATCCAGAGAACTTCTGGCACCATGTAGCCACCGCTCCCAAGTTGAGGGACTTGCTCGGGCGCATCAACATCAGAGCCCCCAAGAGAAATCACCAGAACTGTGATGAAACTCCGTTTCGATTGCCTCCGGGTTAGTTCCTGAACATGTTGGTATCAGGGCAGTTTTTGGGTTTTTGTCAGCGAATTTCGAGGGGGAGGATCTCTCCAGGTAGAGGTCCTGTCTGATATACAATCAACATGCCAGGCACTGAAGTCATCCAGAATGAGGCCGCGGCCCTCGCACGCCCATCTCCCCAACGAATTCGATACATCTGGAGTGACGGTAGAATAGGTGTACCTCACACGCCCAGCCGGGCTGAGTCCCTCACCACTCGGAATAATGTTTGCCCAGGTGGAGACACCCTGGAGTGTAGAATAATACTACTCAGTGATATCTTCGTCATGGGCACCGCAGTAGGTGAGCTGGGCCGCAGCAAACCCGCCAAGTAACCTCTTTCGCCCAGCCGACCATGGAAGTCAGACTATAGGATGACGGCGGTGTCTTGGTTGGCCACCAAATCAGTTTGTTCACGGCCTCCCAGCTCGGGGGTACTGACCGGGACATTGGGGTCAGCGATCCACACCGGAAGTGAGGGCCCTCTTTCGGCACCCGAAAATCCCGAGTAACCAGGTCCGTTTCTTTTTAGTCTCTGGCTTTTCTTCCCTTAATCAATGCGTTTTATATTCCTCGCAAGCCCCAGGGCTCAGATATTGATGAGATCGCAATTTGTGGCCTTTGGCCAGTAGTAATTTCGTAGTAGAGAAGTCGCGGCCTCCCCGGAGCTTAGCACTAATTTCGGCGGATAGAGAATTCAGCTCCACTGGCTTCACCAATTCCTAGGGCTGATTTTACCCACGTCTTCTCTACACTCTCCCCCACCTCGGGAAAAGCAGTTTTCTTAGTGTACTTCGAAGACTTGCAATATCATGATCCAGTCCCGCCTGCCCCGTGGTCTTTTCCGCCTCAGGAAAGTTAGCTATCAGAAAGCACTGCTGCTCCGATGGCGGCTCCCTTCGTGAGCGATCCGCCGCTGGCGTCCAGTCCCCTTTATGTTCTTCCAATGCTGAGCTTCTTTGGATGGGTACGGTATCTATGGCACTGTCTTGCGTTAGCTTAGCCACGTCAGTATCAATTAGGTCCGCTTTTGGTGGGTAGGCTTTGACCGTTTTTCTGGCTTTGACGGCTTTTTGGTCCTGTTGGCTCAGCGACAAATGTCGATGCCACCTCGGCATATTAAGCACTAGCCGGAATAGATGCACAGGCGGAAGTCCCCCTTCAGAGGGCGATGAAGAAGACAACAGTAACTGGAGAAAAAGGTGACGGTGATGATGCTGGTGATTTTGCTGCTATTGATGGTGATGGATTCGCCGACGGAGGTGCTGGGGATGATGGTAACGATGACACTGTCACACTGGTGAAAGAAAGCACTTGCTTCACTGACGTCTTTGCTGGCCGCACAGGTTCCAATAGATCACTTAATGCCGAGCACTTTAAGCAACTTCACACTGCATTTCTCCGGGGCTTCGTGAAGTTGGCCGTTTATTTCGGAGACCTCAAGTAGGATTCAACCATCATGACCTCCATAATGAAAGGATATGTTTGCAAGGGCGGTCAACTTATTGACAACCCAGGCAAATGAAAGCACTACTTCAGACTTCCTGGAGGCTCTAAAGTTCGGTTTTAGCCCACAGATTGTCAGAACCACGGGCAATACAATTCCAGTTAGCAAGCAGGAAGACTCGCAGGTGTAAGGCAGTACACTGCGAATATTTTGTCTTCTCTCCGACCCGGAAATCACACTTCAAATCAAATTACCAATAGTTTCCGTGGAAATTGCCCTCATTTTTTAGCCAGAATAACTGGTACATAACTGTGGCTGCCGGGGCTACCACAAGCAGCATGATACTGAACGCTGTTGGGGGAAATTTGGGCCACCGTTGGGCTAAAATGGCTCGTGATATTTGTCCTGAAAGGTTGCACAGAAGTTCGTGAAATTTTGCAAGAAACATAACGATGAAAGTATCAAAATAATAGAAACATTTACTTACGTTACAAAACGGTACATTTTGTTTTACTGAAGGTTTTGCAACCGAGCTGCGCCGGGCTGGTTTTCTTCATTATCTTTTGGCTGGGTGCACTGTTTATTTTTTCGCTGAAAAATGGTTCGTGAATCATAGGGGCAGCCAAGGCCTTTTTTCATAGTTCATTGTACTCAGTATATTATCACCTCTGTTATACGATCCCACCGATATATGTCCACATGCATGCATAAATGAATGTATATCTTCGGACATTGGAGCGGTCGTTTTGCAGCGTTCCTTTTTGTGATATTAGTGCGGTACTGAGCACTAACCGCTAGCTACCCCTGGTCATTCGTCTTCAGAATCTGGGAATCCGGATGCATTGTTATGCCCAAAAAGTGGAGGAGGGTAATTGATTGGAGGCACAAAAGGGCCCTCGTTAAAAAACGCTCCTTTGTGGCGGTGCAGCACTTGGAGAACATCAGCGTTCGACCCCTAATAACAGTCGATAGGTGATCTGAGAAAAGCCGAAAGATTTCAGTTACCCATTTATCTAAAAGCATGACAGATACAACAACTCCTTGTTTTCATGATTTTGAAGCTGAACCGCAGGAGATGCAGCCAGCTGCAGATTTGGTGTCTGGGCTTACGAAGCAGCAAAACACTCACTTCCATCTTATTAAATCAACCATCAGTGAAGGTCATCATGTAACCGTTACTTTAATTTTTCAACTCGGTCAAGAAATGCAGCCTGGAAGAACCATGTATGCAGAAATTAATGTAAATGCCCTTCTGCCGGCTTCATGGATGGTTTTATAGCGTCCCTGCTAAACAAGACGCAACATCGTGGCGTGTACACGCTCCGATCTATTATTTGCCAGGCTTTTTGCATTGCCCAAGGACAATGTCTCGTATACCACGCTTGTGAGATGCGGTTGTAGTTTTCCCATATGAATCCCAACTGGTAAAAAACAGATCATTCATCAAGATATTTGCAGGACCAACAGAATAGTCATACCGACGAATTCACAAGGTCAGAAACATGCGTTCCAAAGGGAGGGTAATGCCCCCTCGGGTGATTTTTTGATTCCCGTTTGAGCCTTACGCATTCATCCTGTGTTCTGTATGTGTTTCATGCTCACCTATACAACCAGGAAGAATTATCATCAACAGCGAACGCTCCGTAAAAGTTGTAACTTGACCGATAGTACACCTTTCTAGTGTGTTTATTTAGTCGGGCAATTTTTTCACACGGCTTACCGTCAAATTGTTTGTCTGTGGATAACTGCACCCATTCACACAACAACTTGTAAATATTAATCGCTTTCTAATAGCTTCTATAGCACCATTGTTCCAATTTTGCTTACGTTCACATAAGTTTATATTCTCCTCTTTTACTTTTTTGGATTATGTAGTTGCCTTTGAGTGTAACTTCAGACGGCACCCATTGGGTCCGGTGTAGCATTAACCAGCTGCTTCTCTGGGAATGCGCAGCAAAAAGCCGTTCAAAAAACAGGCTCATTTTTGCCCTCAAGGGTAAGTCCATGAAGTTCGTTGTCTCCGACTGAACCCTGTGAGCTATTCGTTTCACGCAAAGATTCGCAGAAGAACCGGTGTCTTTCGTTGAAAGACATAAAGCTTTTATTTACCAACGCAAGAAACTAAGACAATGCAAGACTAAAATATAGGTACCTAGATTATAATTTCTTTGGAAGTAATTTTGATGCAGCTTTTTTCGGATTTGCTTTATTTATTTGTGTATTCAACACTTCCTAAGGCTTTCTGGAGGTTGTCGAAAAAGTGGCAGAAATCGCAGCCTCAGGTATTCTCCAGATTTAGGTTGCCGTTTACGCCAATTCAGTAATCGCAGCCCGATTCTGTATGAATAAACATCTAATTAGACCAAATAACTATTTCCTAATTTTTCGACATTTTCCCATTTACTTGAATACGACTGTCTTGACGAGCTGTTGATGACGTATTCTTTTGCAGAATGTCAGACAAACTACCTTCCAATCTTGCAGAGGATCATTTTGTTCCGTCCAAAAAATGCTTCAGTTCCACTCCCTCACCCTTCTGCATTCTGACACTTCAAATTCAGTGTCCACCTAACAAAACAACGAGGATCACCGTCCGACAAGTCGGACTGAAGCCAGCTTCTAATAGTGAAGTTGTACTAATTTTACGCGACCAGTTTTGCAACAAACTTCCCAATTTTCACGAACAGCGTTTCTTACCAAGTGGCAAACCGACAGTTTCGACTGAAAAGGTAAATACTGTGAAAACAAATTAAGAAGCAAGCAACTAAGATGAATCAGGAAAAGAGGAAGTACCGACTTCTGTCGACTTCTTCACAATTTGGGGGGTAGCCCTACGACTGCTCTTCGGGGCGCTGGTGTCTTTTCCCAAATTATCTAGTGATGAGGACTAAAGCCTTTCCTATTTGGAGCCTGTTTGGCTTGCTGCTCCGAAACTTCCCGCTTAGAAATGTTTCCCTGAGACCCATGTAACGACGCCTTAATCTACTCCTACGGCCCTGAAATTTCACCCTTGCCTACCCTCGCTTTCTGCCTTATTTTCATCCGGCAGCCCGGCAGCACCTTCACCACGATAAATATAACTATAGCTCCCACATCCAACCCTAAGTCTCTGTCTTTTGGCGCCGTTGCAAGACCAATACACTCCGAAAAGCACAGTATACAAGTTGAACATTGTCGGTAGATATGCTTGAAAATACTGACAAAAATCTGTCGGAACAAGTACAGCACCAAATATCCTATCTTCTTGAATTGACAAGGCCGACCTGACTGTCAGTCCGCTAGTGTCTCTAGCTTTATTCCCTGATCAATCTACATACCATACCCGAATAAACTTATGGCGGGCCACGAAATTTGCTAGCACAGCTGGTTTTAAAATCTTTAAAAGTATGAAAAAGCAGACAATGCGATCTAGTTAGAAATCCTTGAAAGAATTCCTCTTTCAGGAGCTTAAAATATGAGGTTGAGGATTTGTAACCCCCAATGATTCCCGTGCTGCTGTTAGACTTAGCGAAATTTCCCAAAGCACCAGCCGTTCGCTTCGTTTTCAATTTTCGAATGAAAATGATCTCACGGGCTTGATTATCCAAAGATCCTTGGTCATTGCCAGCGCCAACTTCAAGATTGCTGAAACATTTCCCGAAGAAACTCCACTGTAAAGACTTTCGATAGGTGCACATCCAGGGTCAAAACAAAACAAATGTAGCCATTCCTTCCTGAAACTCGGAGGCACCTAACACGCCATCAGCAAACGGGGTTATCATGGATAAACCACCACTCAAGTATGGATTTAGAGAGTTCCCACATATTTTCGTCAACTGGGGCACATGGCGGGCACTCGAACCCTTAGAACTCGCTAAAGGAGTCGCTATTCGGAACAACCCTTCAAGCATCCACAGTTCTGATAAAGGTCACCCCGTCTCACCTATCCGCGGCAGCTTGTTCCCAGGTTTAGATAGCTTGGCTGCTTTCACCAGCTTTACGTCTGGTTGGTCAACCATACCATAACCCACAGCCTCATCACCCCGCCCCGGTGTATTTACACCGGTTTCAATACCCCCGGCATTTCTGAAAAGGCAACTAGAACTGGAAGCCGGCCCAAAGTAACCCCAGCTCTCCTCTGAAATGTATCTGGACGTCAGCCGGGCCACCAAGGCAGCTGAACCCGCTCCTATAGGTTAACTCCTAGAAGCCAACGCTTCACCGCCCAAGGAACAGCTTTCGTTGGCTTAAAGTACATCCGAACAAGGGATAAATGGCACGAACTCACGAAATCCAACGGTCTCTATAATAGCCTTGAAAACCATTAGGCAACTTCGAATAATTGCCTAACCTCTTCCACCCCAGCGTGATGTACTTTATTCCCTTCTATTTACCTTGCTTGAGTTTCTGTCCGTCGAGCCATTCACTGTACACCACAGTCGATGCTCAGTCTCTCCTCGTAACCTCCTCTGTGCGTCAAGTGACCTCTCACCCCACCAGGGCTCGCTCATATAATTTTGCCTACCAGAACTAGCCAATTGCAGATGCTTCTTTTCAGCCGGCACCTATCCAACAATACCTACATCACTCCAATTATTCCAGTCACGGCCCTGAAGTGTTTACAGAACAAGGAGCCCCGTGATTGTACAAAACCCTGAACTTAATTCGATCTGCGGTGTGCGGGGCGCTTCTCAATGACAGTACTTCGAGCAGTTTTATTGTATCTGCAGGTATAAGTACATTACGACTGAGCAGAATATGACTTCGAGAGTTTGTCCATTCAGCAGGTACTCTTGGCTCTGAAATGCGCGTGGTTCTGGTAGCAGTTATACTGCGTTAATTGCAAATAGTACGAGTACTCAAACATTGGTCTCAAGTAATGCAGAAAACCTGATACGGTTACTATTTATTAAAATAATTTTGAATAACGCTGTCGCATGCTGCAACGCGGTATCGAACGGTGCAGCTAAAAGCAGAATCCTAATTCCAAGAGGGTCATACAAGTATGTGCACTCGACAAAGTACAGAAGAAAGTATTTAGGCCACTGTTTATAGTAGTGCTTGGCAAATTTCGCCTCGAATGGTTAGGCTATTACGGAATTTAAAACTGGCTGCACGCTATAAAGTCCACCACGATGACGAGCATATTTTATCTTTTCACTGGATCACATCAACCTCATGAAGCCAGAAAGAACAACCAAGGGCAGTACTCGTACCGTAGGAACTGACTTGTAATATCTGCTTCCTTTGTCACGCCATCTCACTGCAGTTTGCTACATTTTCCTAGATATATTTCAGACTTGGCAATTTGTTATCTTTCTGTTGATTGTAACAAAATGGTGCCGCTGCCCAGGAACCATGTCAAAGAAGACCAAATGGCACCATTGGCAATGATACAGTGAACAGTCATCCGGACTGCCCGGTCCAAAGTGATACCAGCGTTTTAGAATACGTACAAGGCCTGGCCCAGTGCAACACGCCTAAAATGCCACCACTCACGACTCCAGCCGCCCCTGAAAGTTTCGATATAGAAGTAGGCTAGTCACGTTGGGAAGACCAAATCAGATGATACTTACGCTGGTTTGCAGCCGGTGAACAATCCGGTAGGGTCATGAGTTTACTTTCGGGAGGGGCATATGATCCAGTGAGCGGGGCAGACTTGCTCAATGAAGGTGACCTGGAGAAAGCCCTTAAGCAGATTCGCGGGGTGCTGGACGCCCGGAAGCCTCCGGTACTTTACCAACACAGGGCGCGTGGCGGGGGTCAGCCTCTGATAAGAAAGTACAATCATATACCCATGTGCAGCAGCAGCCGGCCGAGAGAGGATACCCGGGAGAGGAGAATGAAGTCAGCCGCCTCGTGTCCCGAACAGATGGATGAAGGAGTATATAGCCATGCTCTAATACTAATGCTACTCCAAGGAACATCTCAAAAATTGAGATAAGCAGTTGATGCGGCAGAATAAGAATGGCCCGTAAATGCTACTTGGACAAAAAGCCAGCCGGAGGCAGCCAGCAGCTGTGTCCAAACTTGGGAAGGTATCCAAAACGAGTATTGGTTCGGTGACAAGGGGGCACAGGAAGGGTCTGAGAAATGCCAGGCTGGGTGCGACACCAAAGCATTTGGTTGACACACTCAAACTGTAACCGACAAACCTCAGAAAGAGGGTGAAGTGGTGCTCTCTGGAACCCTTGGAACTCCTGCCCAACAACCATGGAAAAAGCCAACGAAAGCAGAGGTGCGAACCTGCAATGCAGAAAGGTGGGTGCATTGTTTCTGCGGTGCCGTCGAATTCTGAATATTCCGAGTCATTGCCTGACAAAACTAAGATCGGTGGCTTGGGAGCACATAGGTTGATTGGTACTGGATCCACGAGTAGCCCTATCAGGGACTCCGTAGTTCCAAACCCAGGCAAGGTCGACCTCACCCCTTGTCATTTTACACTGACGGTGATATGAGAAACGAAGCTAACAACAGCGGATATTCCTGAGTTGTCGATAGGATTTGGTGGTGTGATGGAACGGCACTTAAGGATAGTAGTTCAGGGCCTCTCATATAACGTAATTGTGGGAAGAGAAGTTTTGCAGAAAATCGAATGCATTATAGATGTGTCAAGAAAAAATTTCCAAGTAGGTCACCAGCTGTAGTTCATGGAATAAATCCACAAAAATGAATATGTGACGGATATTGACGCTATTCAACCTCCTGCGGAAACCTGCAAACTCGTTCAAGTGAGCAGGCAAGAAGTTGGGTAGAACAATTGTTTAAAACACCTCATTGACACGAGAAACGCCGAACCTTTAAAATTGGCCACCAGGGGGGGGGTCCAAGCTCACCATCGAGCCGAAGTTCAGCAAGTTATCGAGAACATACATATAAACAGTGTTATTCAACAGTCACTGGATCCATAGGCGGCTACTGTGGCTCGGGCAAAAAGGATGTAAGCTGAGGCTGTGTAGATTACCAAAATTTAAATGCCGTCACCGAGAAAGACTTCTCTCCCCGACCAGTAATAGACGACCCGTTTGATGCTCTGGGGGGGGGGCGAGCTACTTCAGTACATTAGATCCAGCTTCAGGACACTGACAAGTAAAAACCGAGGCAAAAGACAGAAAAAGCGGCGTTCGCAATTTCATCAGGTTTATACAAACTCCAAACAATGCCTTTCGGGCTGAGTGATGGACCCGCTACATTCCAAGCTCTGGTGAACCTTGTGCTAACTGGATTAGTCCCGTCAAAATGCACTGTCCACGTGGATGAAATTTTATGCATGGAACAACAACTGAAGAGCACCTAAAATGCTTGGAACTAATTTTGGAGAGAATCTGAGAAACTGAAGCCATCAAAGTGTAAATTCATCTGTGGGGAAGTTATCCTGTCGGGACTTATATTATCTTGGTGTGGAGTAAAACGGGACCCTGATAAAATTGACCAAATCTTGGAGTGGTCCTCTTCCTGCCTCGTCCCTGAACCTTGAAGCCTCTTGGGTTTGGCGTCTTATATTCAGTGATTCAATGAGGAATTTTCAGAACATTCCGTTCGCCCTTCATAAAAAAGACACCAGTCTTGTTTGGAATATGCGGTGAAAAGGAGCTCTTCAGCAATTGCGCTTTGGGCTTTATCATCACCGGAACTGGCGCTGCCGGGCCTTTCGGGAGACCAGTGAATTAATTCTAGACACCAATGCCAGTGACAAAGCTGTTGCTATGGTATTACCGCAAGTGGGTGTTGGTGGTCACGAGCACGCAATAGCTTATGGAACTAAAGCTTTGACCAGACGTGAGAGGAGCTACTGCGCCAACCGAAGAGAAATGCTAGCCTTAGTGACACTCCTTAAGAAGAATCGTCATCACCCCATTTTGAGTTCGTGCCGACCTTCAGTCGCTTTAGCTGCCGCCAGATTTTAGAGACCGGAGAAGACAAGCTGCATTTTGGCAAGGGCTACTTCGGGAATTTTAATGTATCTGAAAGTCAACCAGGGAACCGCAATTCAAACGCAGAGGCCATGTCAATGCCTCCAGTGACTGACAACGGTGACTGCTCTTCATGTGTGACCGATTGTGTGACGCAAGTTGGTCTCTCTGAGAACACAAGAAGACGGTGCGAGGCAAACCCAGCCGATGATTCTGACAAAGCGCTCATCCATGAAAGAGCGAAAACAGGGGGGGGAGATACCAACGAGCCAAGAGAAGTCGGGTTCTGGATTGTGGATGGAACACTTTTAAATACTTTGGGGCTTGTTGTAGGTTGTGAAAAGTATATTGGTATTCCAGTATGGGCCGATTTATCCAGCTTGGATTGTAGTTCAACGGACCATGGTACAGGCGGTGCTGGCGGCAATTCACGCTGAGCTCGGTCACACTTGAGCCATCAAGTAATAACACGCGGGCACTTCGCAATTTTGGTGCGATACAACCGAAGGGGGTCAGACGCTTTTGTAGAACCTGTGAAGAGTGTAGCGGCCTCAAGGAAGCTACAATAAAGCATGGCACTCCAGCTGATACGACCATCTTGGGCTTACCAATTGAAATGGCAAGCATGCCTGGTTAGGCTGCCACAGGTAACACAAGGTGCTGGTGGACTACTTTACCAAATGGCGTGAAGTAATTCCCCTTAACATGTTCGGTGCACGCACGGTGGTTGATGCCATACTTCGGGAATAGATCTGTCTTTAAAGGGCACCTTGTCAACTAAGCTCTAGCAAAGGATCGGTTTCCAAGGGCTGTCTTGTTCCGGAACTGCGCAGATAATAGTAATAATAAGTTTATTTCGGAGACACTCAAAGAATGCCTTACTCGTGATTTTTACAAGCGACAAAATTGACAGATGGAATTCATGAAAAATTTAGAAATACACAAGAAAAAAAAGTAGGAAGAAATAGAAGGAGATGAGAAGGAGGTAAATGTACGCACACCAATGAGTAATGGAGGGAGTTTAAGGGAAACCAGGGATGGATTTAAACAAGTCCGGCGAATCTGAAAGTCAAGGCCAGGTGCAGCAGCTGGCTCAGTTAGTGTCCAGTCAGTGCAAAGGAAAAATTTGAGCGACTGCCATTTCTGAGGTGGTTACTGTGCACACCACAGGTGGCCAATTTGCATAGCCAATCCAGTGGTGTGAAACTAAATCACAAAGCATATATTGGGTATGAAAGTTAGGTTTTTGTTGGTGGTTATATGCTTTTTCACTCGTCATTCTGCTTTTTTAGTGCTAGTAAAGTAAAGTTTATCAATTCCAGTGTTGCTTTGGTTTGTAATTCAGGAAACTGGAGGAATAATCTTCAAAATGATGTTATTGTATATCGAAAAAGGAAATATTTGATGGATTATATTTAGATTGGCCCTCTGATAATAGGTAACCCATGTTTAATACATTAAAGGGCCCCAAAATACCATGTTATAGGCACATCTTTTTCATGTCCTTGGAATGAGTGAAATAGTCTAATCATTGTCATCACGTAAAGGTGTACATTGAGAAAAGTCCCTAAAATGCCAATAACTCGAACTTTACCCAGTCGCTTAAAATACCGGCATGGTGTTCTCGGTTTTTATGACCTTAACAACTAAATTGCCACCATAAAAGTTATCACTTAGTTGCACGCACAGAATGAGACTCATGTGCCAAAATTTTACCTCAGTTGTAGAATAACAAGAAAAAAAACGGCAATCGGAGTGGAGTGGCCCCAAAAAGGGCTTTTGGATGATTCCGCGTGTTTCGGCCGTGCAAAGAACATGACGGTAGTCCTAGTTGTGAAATGCTGCTCGACGAAAATGTGCCCCTCGCCCATAAGTCACACACTGAACTTTTTAAACATCCTCGCCCAAGTCCATCAACGGCTTCTCTTTTCCGCATAAGCTGCAGGTAAGCACAACACCCCTTGAAGGCCCGGCGCGCAGCACAGCGCGTGGCAACTGACGGACTGAACTGCGGCACACGAAAGTTTGTATATGACCGATGGGCCAATCAAAACTCACCCAAACAAATTAATTAGCAGCACGAAACAAATGACAGGGGAAAGTAGCAAAATCGGTCGACATTTTACAATGGAAGTTAGTTATCAATTCCTACAGGAAATAGCATTATACCGCGATATTCTTCATTTCCCCATTCACGTCACAACAGCTGAGTGATGCTTTACACCAACAGCTCCCGGATGATTGGACGCCTCCAGTTGGCTGAGCCAAGTGGAGGAGATTGGAACCTGGGAGTTTTATATGAGGAGCACTAAAAAGCGGCATGAAAAACTATCGTTACGAGAAACGATGGAGAAAAATGGCAATAAAAAGGGAAAGGAAGAAGAAAACATTGAGTTGTATGGCTTGGGACTAAGTAGCCATGAACTGTACGTTACTGCAATAAATGAACGGTGTAAATTTAAAAACAGGGAACCACCAATGAAGAACGTAATGGGTGTGTAAGATGGCAGCAATGTGCGGAAGAATCGAAATACGGTAAAAATGAGGCACCAACATAGACAAAAATGAAGCATGACATGAGAGGCGTCGGCAGGGTGGAAAGAGAACTGGCCGGCAAAGAACTGGAGGAGGCAGAGAAAATATGTAGATATATAAATCACGGCAGGAGCAAATATCAGTGGAGAGACGGAAAACGGAAGTGGCAGTGCACGGAAGAGACAGGTAGGGTTGTGTCAAATGTTACGGAATTAGCTTGAATAAACTCTGATGAATTTGCTTATGACGGATAAACACGGAGGATCAACGGCAAAAGAGAACCAACTTTGGAAGTACATAAGTAATGGCTGTGAGCAGGAACTGATAAACGTGGGAATACGCAGGAAAGGATCGATGAACACAGGTAAGAGTGAATCAAACAGTTTGATTATTGCAGGGGGGCTACGTGATGGCGGTCGAACATGGGTGAAGAGCTAATGAATGGAAGTACATTATGCAGCAAGAGGATGACTGTGAAAATGGCTGGAGAACGAAGAGCGAATGAAAGTACGGGGTGGTTTGAGAAGTTTAGAAGATCCCTGGAAAACGGTAATTTAAAGGTTAGAAGAATAGTGGTGCAAAGATGCATCTGTTGTAACACCGAATAACATGGGAGAAAAGTAGGGAAGCGGAGGTTCGGAAACATCAGGTATTAGCAGATCACATGTTTTGGAACGGTAAGTCAAAATGAGGAAGCAACGGTTACTTTACGTTACTTGGAACGCTTAAAAGCAACGCAGCCTGGAAGGCAAAATGAATATACTTTTGGCGAGTAATATGCGAAGCAGATGAGAATGCCGACCGAAGAAACCCAGGTGGGAGACGATCAATCAGATCGTTCCACTGCAGATGACACAGGACGAAGACCGAGAAAAAGAAAAGTACCCGGGCGGAAAAACCTGTGATGGAACAAAATACACTAGAAATAGTTGTACGTCAGGGTTCGGAGAATGGAAGTGGAGAGCTGCTTGCTTGCAAGGATCACTCTAATGCATTGGGCCAAAAGTTGCTAATCGGGGCTCTATTTAAGAGGGAGGTTTACGGAAGAATTGCGGAATCAGACGTGGAAAATTTGGTGATGGCGAAAAGGTAATAAATGTAGTCGCAAAAATACAAAGGTTGGAACGGCGAGTTCGTACATGGTGATTGGTCACGGTTACTGAAGTGTCCGGTGCTTAATGGTGAGAGTTATAAGAAGGACAAAAAAGGATATCGCAAAATGGTGGCTAGTGCGTTATGTCATCAATGAGCTTTATAAGTATGTGGAGGTACCGAGTGAATACTGATTAGGAGCCAACAAGTGCGAAGTGGGTGGAAAAAGGAAATATTTCGGGCTTGGGCAGGGTAAAGTGGATAAGGCCAAAGTGACATCATGCAGTGAGGTTGTCACAGTGAAAAACGACAGGAACAAAAACAGAATAGGCAGGTGTGCCTACAGAGGTGAAACCGTACAGAAGGGAAGTGATACTAGTGCGGGCAAGAACGATAGATGAGCGACTCCTGGCTGTAGAAGAATGGTAGGATCATGCGATCCGAAACCGACAGTAATGGATGCGGAAGAGCGGACAGAGTTGGAGTCTGCGATCCGCAACCCGTACCAGTGGGTGGGGCTGACCGTGCACTGGACACCCAACCTGAAAAGCGCTTTGTGGAGTGAACACAAGAGGAGTGGTCCACCAGCCCTGTTGCGCTCGCACATCGTTGCAGACGGCCTGCACATCCAGTGGGCTTCTGCCAAAGCGCTGGATCTGACCGCGTCCCACAACGCTGGGATTGGCGTGAGGGTTCATTAATGGTTGTACAGAGGGCCGAGACACCACGATGAGGGTATATGGTCCAGGACCAATCAGACAGGTTGGGGGGGATATGGACTACAGAGCCAACGAGGACAACGAGTGGTAGACGGCCATACTGCATTATTATCCATGTTCACCAGTCGGAGAGGTGATCAGTGTAGTGCTCGAGGTGGCTGACCGACACTGAAGACCACTAGAAGGAGAAATGAGATGGGGAAGGGCATCCTAGGCATGGCCCAGCTGAGGGTCAAAAGTTACTGGAAAGAACAGTGAAAGTGAGGCACGAGCTCATTGATGCAGCGGCTCCCTAGAATAAAACTGAGGCCATGGAAAGGCAGACTAAATAGGAAGAGCATAAATAGGAGCTACATAATTCAACGGAGTGTTGATATTTCACCGAGAGTAGCCATTCAGCAGAAGAAAACATGGTCTGTAGGAAATTACGGACGAAGCCTAGCTGGGAGATGGGTTGGGGGCAGAATAGGTGACGTCATAACTGGATGTTGCATTGAGTTAGTGAACCACGCCAAGTGAGAGAAGTGAGACTGGACTTTCCCGTTCAAAGTCGCAGAGGTAGTGATGAGAGTATGTATGGTGGGACCTGATGTGGAAAAATGCATTGTAAGCAAAGAGGTATCGAGGAGCTTTGGACTGCTGACCATGCTTGTGCTAATGAATAAAGGACAGTAAGTTTGTTTTATAAATAAATATATATTTATATATATTTACTTCTTGCACTCCCGATTGAAGGTCATCTAGACGCGAAAATCAGGTTTACCTATTTGTTGATTTTTCCATCACTTGGGCGAGGTTTTGTGCCATTTTTAGCAGGAATTGTTATCCTTATAGAGGCCTTGTGTTTTCCTACCTGTAAGCTGCGATACCCCACCGTGAATTCGTAATTCGTTACCGCGAATAACAAAATGAGCCTTTTCCCAGAACCTTCTGTTCAAACCTGCCTGGACTCACCCTTGGCTACCCTGTCTATAAAGCATAAACTAATTCTCGACTGGGTCACGTCATTTAGGTATTAACCGTACCTCGCTGTAAGCTGTTACCTCCCTGGTCTTGTAGGTTATTCAGTGCTCCGTTTGGCGTTTCTATGGTAAAACTTAGTCTAGATACTCAGAACAATCCAATAATTTTTTTTCTGACACCCGAAATCCCACGCGACTTCTGCTGAAGCTATCACCGATATTACGGCCAGCTTTGAAATCCGAACCCCTGGCTTCCGTCACTCTCCTTACACACAGTTGTACATCAAGCGCATCAACCCTGATCGATCCGAGCAACTAAATTTATTGACAGCATAACTTGGTGGTCTTTACACATACTTTTCTTTCTGTAATGCAGCAGCCCAATAAAACCTCTGCGAGGGTCAGATACAACCTCTACGCCCTCTGTAGACAAGGCTGACCTTGTTTTAGACCCAAAAGAATGCCTAAGTCTGTATCTAAACGTTTCTGTCCGCCTGGTCAAAAACGAACCATATTGGGGCCTCCAGAGTGAAAAAAACACCAACGCCGACATGACGGCAGCTGTCAATACATGTTCTGTATCACTGATCGATGTATACAGAGAGGCCAAAAATAAAGTCGATGACTTGGAACAGAAGATGAACGACTTATATTATATAAGGTAATCGACTGAGTGGGCTTTATTAGAATTCCTCCACCGACAATCATTTCTGAACCAATAGATGAAGCTTACCCCAAAATATTATCCAAAGCCGGTCGTTATATAGATGCAATCGCCTCGAAAACTCACGAGAGGATAAAGAAAGCTAATATTGCTGTAGTTGTAAAGGTCCCGAACCAACAACCAACACAGTCTGCTAAAGCAACAATACTGAATGCATGCAACATGGCCCATCACATGTGCCATTATTCTAGGCTGCCGAAGAAGACACCACGATACCCCTGCCCTCTGCTGTTTCAGTCTTCCAACCAATTGACAGCGGTCGAGTTCATCAGTAACGGCTAGGGGGTCGCTGCAGCTACGTCGTTTAAAAATATCAAAATACACACCGATAAATCTCCTCTACAAAAAGAGATATTTTGCATGGAGAGGAGCAAACAAGTGCCCTCCACTGGCCCTGATTCTACGGGACCCGTAGATGCATCACCGCATACTCCTATGAACAGGACTTCAGCCAGAACACCTACCACCCCTGTGGCCCCTTCAGCATCAGTGGACCCTCACTTGTCTAGCCCCCAGTATCCAACGCATGTTTCGTGCAATTTATCCCAGAGAACGGCACAGTCTTCCTCCGACAAGCTGAAAAAGCCATCACAAAACGTTCGTGTAAAAACCCATCAGGCAAAGGTTAACTGTGGCGAAAACCCAGGGCAGCAAGTCTGTAGTAAGAAATGCGTCGGCATTAAAATCAGCGCACATGAGGCCAGCAGATACCGCAGACTTAGACACATCGCCGTATGTGTCAAAGACCCAACCACCAGGAAAAAGTCGGCACCTCGCCTCCCTACCTACCACGTCCGTTAGAATTAATGGCAAAAACCAGCCTCAACAAACCGCAATCCCACACTTTTATGGTCTTCCACAAGTCTACCCAGAAGTTCTCCATCCCCGTTTGGTCACAAGACAACTGGTCTACTAGTGAAGTTATCTCTACAGCCTGGTACGTCGGCCTAAAGGCCTCGTGATATGACTGCGACAATACTGCCTTCTCATACGCCTGGAACTATGGTGGCCAAGCCCGGTAAGCACTGCTCAACAGGTATGCAACCGACTAACCCCCTAGCCACCATCAACAGATACCGCGCACCTCCCGATCCGGCCTCCGGGTCGTCACCCCACTTCACAATCCTCTATTTTTAGACGCCAGCTGTGGAGTTCAGGTAGGCATAGGGCCCTACAGCCGCAACACCGACACCCCGCCTTAGCTCCCTCTGACTAACAAACCTGTAACTCTTATGAGCCTACTAGCCCTCTTCACGTTGGAGGTCCTATCGAATCCACTGACGCCAAACCATCCCCGGAAAAGTTATGGCGTGTCCCCACCATTCATCAGACCCCCTCTCCAATGGGCAAATCCTCTAAATCCCTATGATAAGAGCACGGCAAATAATGGCCATTATTTCCTTAGGCACATTTCACCACCATCTGTGCCCCACCTTTGGTAATACCACACGCCAAAGTTGCCGGTTGCCCATTCATTATGTCTACCTTCGAGTAAAAATCTGCATCCTAAACCGGGGCTATTAAAGGAATATTTTGTTATGCAGTCTCTCATCTTTAACCCTCCTTAGACAAATGGAAATGTCATTACCCTAGACACTCCAGCTATCCCCCACTTCTCAAAGAGTTCATCTACATCGGACCATAGCACCGTTCGACACCATAGCATCACCGGCCCTTCCTTTTCCCATAGCGCACCATATAACGAAACAGTTTACAAACCAAATCTTCCAACTCTCTGAGCTGATTTGCCACTCGCAAATGGACCTCCTAGTCAGACCACGAATCTAGAGTATTCCGCACTACACAACCTACTTGGTCAACCGAATTCCCCAAAACTAAATGCCAATAACATTATCTCGTTGGTTTTTTTTAATTGCGGATCCATTATAAACAAAATTCGGCTCTAACAATATCTGGCCACAGTTTATAATTATGATATGATCTTGATTACTGAAACTTGGTTAACCGATTACGCTCCAACGTACCAGATTTCTCTTGTAAGCTACAATGTCTTCGTGGTAAATGTGAAAACTCGACTCGGTGGAGGTTGTTTGGCATTTTTAAAGCAGACCTTTGGTAAAACAAAACCTTACCACACCCTACCCAACTCTACCCCCGATTCACTCTGGATAACTGTCCACATTCCTGGCTCTCATCTTCGAGCTGGGTGTGTTTACCTTCCACCAAGCGAAAATTTCTTCGTACTTCCACTGCACTTGAGCTTAAAGGCTATTGCTGGTGACTTCGCCATACCTAAGGTAGCTTGGCCATCCTTATCTGCACCCACGGACCTTTTACCATTAGTAACAAGCATTACCGCAGGAAGGTGAGTACAGCATATCCACTCTTCTACAGGGAAAGACAGCATTTTATACCTCATTTTCACCCATGGCGTCCCTCACAAATTTGCCTTAGTCTCCCTAAGTTTTCCCCGTAGTGATCACAATATAGTTAACTGCCACAATCCAACTCACCCACAGCCCACCCTAAAATAACACTGCATTAAACCCTCTCCTCTTCCCGACTGGAAGGTTTCCCTACTACCGTTCGACAAGCTGATTGGAGCGAGTTTTTCATCCCTTGTGATCCAAAACACGCCAACGATATTATCTATGCAAAGTTCTCCAGATTTCCTGCTGGGACTATCTACCTCACCAAGCAGTAGAATAACAGGGAATCTCACATCATTTCTGTGCAAACAAAGTACGCCAAACTTCAAAACATTCCTAGAACTGCACACGAATGGTCTGCCCAAGCTGAAAGAATCTGAACTAAAGACCAAGACACTTTTTGGCCTTTGCTGCTGGGAATACATGTTTGGGGAAGGCAAAAGAGGAAGGATAACTTAGGCCATGAGCCCTTACTAAGGGATGGCTGTCGATTGGAGAACCGCCGCTGCTTAAGAAACCCGGAGGAGCCTGGCTCTTATGGGAAAGGTACACTCATCGGCGGGAAATTTCATCGCTTTAGTTGAGCACCATTTATCAAAGGCTGCTCAGTCAGAGGAGGTATTAGGGATAGTAGTCCTCAGGTTGCCTTGGGAAATGGTTAAGGCTATTTTGATGTCGTCCGCGAACAAGAAAAGCGGGCCATTAGGTATTTTAGGAACATATCACTTATATGTAGGAGGAAAAGAAGAGGGCCTAAAACTCCGCCCCGAATAACACCACTAGTAACAGCCCTGGGGTTAGAGGTGTGCCCGTTAATCAGGACAACCGGTGAACGATGAGATAAATAAGGTGAAAACCAAGAAAGTAGCGGATCGACAATGCCGAATGATAATGGCTTTGGTAAAAGGTGGGGGTGGGGCACACGATCAACTGCCCTAGATAGGCCAAGATGAATAACAACAAACGATTTTCCGCTTTCAACAGAGTCACTGACGAGATTCAGAACATCACACTGACAAGTCATGCAGGACCTTGAACGGAGGAATCCATGTTGGTTGTAATTATTAAGGTTGAGGCTTAAAAAATAGGTAATAGCGTGACCTCTGACTATTTATCCCATTATTCTCGATAAAATTGGGGTATGGTGTATAGGGCAATAGTTGGATACCTCACGTAGGGGCCCCTTTTTATGGGTGGGAACGATTGCCTAGCGCTTCCAATTAGCAGATACCGTGCTACCATTAGGTGAAAGGTTAAAAAAATTAAGCAGCAAAAGGGGGAGATCAGGTCCGCCACTGACAAGAGCAACCGGTGGTAGGCCATCGGGGCCTGATCGAGGGGAGGGTTTGCTAATGGATGGTAGCTTGGAAATACTCCTGGCCTCGGAAAGTATCGTAGAACGGACAGAGTGAGTAACTGGTAAAGATGGGGGAGGGGCAATGACAGCGGCTTGAGCCATGGCTGAGGCAAAGAATGCGTTGGAGGCTTAGGCTATGCAAGATGAGGAAGTGGTAGATGAGTTATTATCCAGAATCAGGAGTTGGAAGTCGGCCCTCATATCAGCGCTTCTAGACGTATGCAACTTAGAAAGAGGTTGCGACTTGCTGGGACTACTCAAAGCCTTAGCTTCTTGGTCACGAAGTGGCTTATTGTAGTGTCGTTGAATAAGTGCGGAGAGGTGGTTTAGACAAATAAAAATTGAAGAGTCACTGGAATCATGTGGTTTCTTGAGACTTTTATGATACTTCTTGTGGATTGACGAGACGGAAGAACTCTTACCTACAGTTTGGGAAGTATAAAATAATTTATCCAGACAGTCGGAAAAGAGGGAGTAGAAAATATCCGCAGCTAATTGAGGGTCATTGGTGAGAAAATAATCCCTCCAGTCTTTTTAGAGAATAGGCGTGACTAGCAAAGACCAATTTTTGCATAGGAACGTACTGTTGGAGGGATTTGCGGGATCAGGTGGGCCACCAAAGGGCAGATGGCGGGTAACTATTTTGTGGTTACTGCCGAGGAAATCAGTAAAATAAGCACAGCTTCGTGCCACGCACAGTGTGGTGGTCTTGTGGAATGCACGAACCAAAGGCTCATTGGGTTGCTGAAATCGTTTGCTGAGAGGAAAATTGACCGCCATTTGAAGCTTTCTGTTCGCTAGTCAGCTTATAATAGTGCCTTGCATTCGGCGGCTGGTCAGGTGCCCAGTTTTGTGGATGGGCCAAGCGATTCGACTAGTTGCAGACGCATGTCTACCTACTACAAATAATACTTCGTCTTCGGCAGTGGAATATGTAGGTAGTCTCCGTGATCCAGCCAAACTAGGGGTGGAGTTGGCGCGCATTCCTTCTATAGCGGAGGAAAGGCTTCCAAAGGATTACTCTGACCAGATAAGGTTCGTCAAGCCACTGCGGCCTAGCGACCTGATGTGGCTTTATACTTCGGTGCTCACTGAGGAAACACTAGCCAATTTAGCGAGATATTGGATAGGACCGTCCATAGTTCAAAAATTATTGTCAGATATCACCTGTACGATTCGGGACGCACCGTAACTCGAGAG